>CM019755.1:11021033-12398960 GCA_009761765.1 Phenacoccus solenopsis | reverse complement strand
CCAAGAATTTCTTTTAGAAGATTTATTTAAGAAGGATGTATTGAAGCTGAGGAAAAAAAGACTAATCCTTGAGTGCAGTATCAATAAGGATGAATACTATTTTTCGTAGAAAGTAGAGAAGTTGGAAACATTTGTATTATTATTAGGTTTTTAAAAAACTACCTATATTCAGATATTTCTTCTGGAAGAATCTATAGAACAATATGTGATCATATTAGTAATACGGATAAAATACGTTTTTTTCTTAGAAAGTAGAGAAATTTGGAAACATTTACATTATTATTGGGCTTTTAAAAAAGTAACTATATTCAGAGATTTCTTCTAGAAGGCTCTACAGAACAATATGAGGCCATAATACTAATAGGTATAAATGCATTTTTTCCTAGAAAGCATGGAAATAGTAAACTATAGGTTTTCTTTGAAAATAGAGAATTTTGATAGGTTGAAAAAACTTAATTATACTAGGGGGATGAAAGTGGAAATGTTCTGAAGATGGTTGAAAAATATATAAGGGATTTTTCGCCAACCAGAAACCAGTTGATTTTTGGCAGTCATCTCGCGCGCCTCTTACATTTTTAGACATATTTTGTGTTCGCGATTTATATAGTGTTGTCTTAGTGTTCGCGTTTTCGAAGTGTTTATTTTTTACCATTCTATCGGAGTAACTTTATTTTCAATTGTAATTTTTCAAAGTGACTTTTTATATTATTTATCTTTTTTCGTATAATTCACTTTAAAATGGCCGAGTTTAAAAACAACGAAATAGAACCTTATCTATGCGAATTAGCAGATATAATTGAATATTTCGCGGAAAATAATGAACCAATGGAAATAGATGGACCTGAGGAACAAACTATAAGAGAAGAACCCAAACCAGGTATGTTTACATATTTTATATCTGTATATATTTTCAAAAAAAAATCGTGTCCTCCATTCCCTTGAATTTTTGTTTTTTTTTTGTTTTTCTGAATAGGATTAATGGATCTACCTCCCGAATTAATTGGATTAATTTTAAAATATTTACCAGACTCCTCTATTTACACCTTAGCGCAGACTCACGAAAAATTTTGCGATATAGTCATTAATAAGTATAAGAATATGTGGAGTCTAGATTACCCCAATAAATATAATTACCTAAAAAATGAATTGGAATATTTACAAAAAGAGTTTTCCGAAAATATTTGAAAGCGTACATTGGGGAACCAATTTGTAAAAATACCATTAGCCCTAACATTCAAACTTCCTTTTAAAGAAGATTTTGACAATTTCATGAAAAACTGGATCGTTACGATTAAGCAATTTAATAAGATTAATAAAAAACTTGGGGTTGAAAAAGTCACCATGTATAAGTTTTATAAACTTGTCATGGTGTACGTGAAAGAGGCTAGGCTAAAATAAGAGCCCTCAAGCATTCATAAAACGATATGAAAGATGGCGCACACAACGCCTTAGAAAATATAAGCGACCAAACTGTCCAGTTAAAGTATGGAGGACAACGTGTTGGGCATGATTTTTGATTTCAATATTTTCTTTTCACAGGACCTTCGCATATTAGGAATGAAGAATATTACGATGTTATTTCTACCAATACACGACAAATAAAAAAGTTCAATTCAGATTGTAGTCAAATTTTTAAAATTGAGAGTTCCTCAAGAGAACGTAAATTTTAACGATTATTTAAAAAATGTCTTTAATAAAATGATTAACGAATTTATAAATAATGATACCCTATCTTTGCGCGATAAAGTAGGCTTAACATTTAAAAATCAAACTATAATTAATCCCATTTATCTATCATTCCGATCCCCTGCCCAGATCTCAGCCGACGCTATATTAGACCAGTTTGAACGTATAGTACAAAGTAATCAAACTATTAATATTCAGGAACCGCTAGAGGTGAACATAACAAAAGTAAAAATGCCCGAAGGAAATAAACCACCAAGACGAAAATTTGATCTGACCGATTTCCATACGTACTGCAAATCTAAGACGTCATTTATTACTATTAATAACCCAAATGATAATTTGTGTCTCCCAAGAGCGCTAGTTGTTGGGATAGCCTTGATCCATAAGGATGACAATGATGTTACAAAACGGCAATTCAAAACTTTATCAAGAAAAGATTGTCACATGATAAAACAAAAGAAAGAAGCTATGAAATTGTGCAGAGCAGCCGGTGTCGATATCAATACGATTGGTGGAGGTATTGAGGCGTTACAAAAATTTCAGACCTACCTATCTGATTATAAGATTGCAGTTTTTGATGGTTCGGATAGAAGAGGTCATACCATAATCTATAAGGGTAACCAAGCAAGCACATCCAATAAGTACATTGATTTAATCCTTCATGAGGGTCACTATAACGTTATAAAATCAGTAAAAGGAGCTTTTGGGTATGAGTTCTTTTGTCGTGCATGTTACACTGTATATAACCATAAAGGAAGTCATCGCTGCGGAACATCATGCACACAGTGTTTAACATCGCCCCCTGCAACCCAAATGAACATCACATCAACTGCAATCAATGTAATCGGTACTTCTACGGACGGGAATGTTACGAAAATCATCTACAGTCGCGATTCGAAAATAATAAATCTGTATGCTCGACAATGAAATACTGTAAAGTTTGCAAAAAAATATATTCTACTAAGAATTTAAGAGAACAACATAAATGCGACCATCATGAGTGTCCTAGTTGTAAAAAGTACGTTCCATATAGTCATCTTTGTTACATTCAACCTCTAAAACTTAAAAAAGAAAAAAATACAAATTTATTTATTTTCTTCGATTTTGAGACAAGAACAGAAGACCTTCCCACTACATCAACTAGTAAAAACCTCTCTTATATACATGTACCAAATTACTGTGTAATGCAACTACAATGCGACAAGTGTATAAGTGATGAAGAAATTAGCCGTCCTTGCGACATGTGTGGACAAAGAGAGTATAAAATTAAGGAGATCGAGGGGGATGAACTTCTAGATGAATTTTTCAAAATCATCCAAGAGAAGAGCCCAAATTTTGAAAATATTTATCTTTGGGCTCATAATGGGGGCGGATACGACTTCATTTTCCTAGCTGAATATATGCTAAGGACTAGAAAATGGACGCCGGAATTCACAATGAATGGTGGAAAAATATTAACAATGAAGTACGAAAAATTAAGTTTTAAAGATTCCTTAAATTTCTTTCATACAAAGCTGACTGCTCTACCAAAGATGTTTGGACTGGAAGAATCAAAAGGATATTTTCCTCATTATTTCAATAAAAAACAAAATTATAATTATGTAGGAGAAGTACCTCCAGAGGAATATTATGGAGAAAACGAAATGATATCCACAGAACGTAAAAAATTTAAAGAGTGGTACAGATCACAGAAAGAAAATAATGTGATATTCGACTTCAAAAAGGAAATGGAGAAGTACTGTACCAAAGATGTTGAAATCTTGAGGAAAGCTTCCATCAAATTTAGAAGAATGTTTATCGATCTATTAAAAGTAGACCCTCTAACCGAAAGCTCTACTATAGCGTCGGCTTGTATGAGAGCGTTCCGCAGCAATTTTTTAAAGAATAATACTATCGGTCTGATGCCCTTTAAAAGTTACCGAATGAAGGAAAACCAGAGTACTCTAGCGGTTCGTTATATTAAATACTTTGAAGAAAAATATGGCGTCCAGTTAGAATCAGCATATAGAGGGTTTGAAAAGAAAATTGGAAAATATTATGTCGACGGTTATCATCAGGCTTTTGAAATGGAAAAACTCAACACTGAAGATAAGTCGATCCGCCCTCTTATATTAGAAATTCACGGGTGCTACTACCATGGTTGTCCTAAATGCTTCCCAAATCGCTCAGCAGCTAAGAAGAATGGAAAAAGATATATGAATATGGACATGAAATACCAAAATACAAAGAACAAAATAGAATTTTTGAAAAAATTACCAGAAAATCCACATATAATCGAAAAATGGGAATGTGAAATATATAAAGATGCCACTACTAATCAAGTATTGAAGAAATATTTAGAAGATGAAAAATTAATAACGCCTATTCTGAGCAATCGGGAAGCGTTTTTTGGCGGAAGAACGGAAAATTTTAAAACATATTATAAAATAGATGAAAATAAAGGAGAAAAAATTAGATATTTAGATGTAAATTCTCTTTATCCTTTCGTTAATAAATATGGAACCTATCCCGTAGGTCATCCAAAGGTTCTAATTGGTGATGATATACCACCTACTTTAGATGGTTTAACTGGCGTGGCTAAAGTAAAAGTTCTTCCTCCAAAGAAACTATACATCCCACTACTACCTGTGAAGATAAGTAAAAAATTAAGTTTTACTCTTTGCCCCACATGTACATATAATGAAAGTACAACAGATTGCGAGCATTCAGATGAAGAAAGAATGATAACTGGAACATATACTATAATAGAACTTCAAAAAGCCCTTAAGGTTGGCTATAAGATCTTAGAAATTTACGAAATATGGGCTTATGAGTCCACCCAATATAATAAAGAAACTGGGCAGGGAGGTATTTTCGCCGATTACATAAATTTATTCTTGAAAATTAAACAAGAGGCCTCTGGATTTCCACCAATCATAACCACCGAAGAAGAAAAACAAAAATTCATTGACGACCTTGAAAAGAGAGAAGGAATCCGGTTAGAAAAAGATAAAATACAATCAAATCCAGGACTGCGCTCCTTGAGCAAGTTATGCTTAAACAGGTAACATTTTTTTTACAATTCTACGATATATACTTCAATTAATCCATCTTATTAATAAATTTTTATGTTACTTTAGCCTCTGGGGAAAATTTGGTCAACGAAATGATTTAAAACAAACAAAAGCAATCGGCGATCCGGCGGTATTTTTAGAATTCATCAATGATCCATCCATAGAAGTAACTGATATTATTTTCCTCAATAATGAAATAGCCTATATCCAGTATAAGTACATCGATGAAGAATCTATAGATACGAATTTTATTAATCCCATCGTTTGTGCGCATGTGACCGCCGAAGCACGTTTATACCTCTACAGCTTCTTAGAAAAACTCCAACATCGTGTATTATACTGTGATACAGATTCTATTATATTTGTGGAAAGACCTGGTGATGAACAGATTGAAACTGGGCCATATCTCGGGCAAATGGGAGATGAAATGGAGCCATATGGTCCGGATGCGTACATAACAGAATTTGTATCTGGTAAGTTATTAGTTAAAGGAATACTACTCAAACATTTGATATTGCTGGTTGTAATGCTAATATATTTTTTATTTTTTTGTTTTAGAGGGCCCTAAAAATTATGGATATAGGATAAAAACGCAGAGTGGTGAAAAAGTAGTCATTAAAGTTAGAGGGTTCACTTTAAATTACGGAAATGAAGAAAAGTTGAATTTTGAAGTCATTAAAAATTTTGTTCTTTCTTCAACTCGCGAACCAATTACCATCGAGTACCCTAATAAAATACAAAGAAAACGACTGTTCCAAATTGTTACTCAGAAAATGGTGAAAGAATATAAAGAAGTTGCACCGAAAAGAAGGAAAGTTGCAAATCATTCAACATTACCTTTTGGATATAATTCAAAATAACGCTGTAGATAGTTTTTTATAACTTCTTTTAGAGACTTATTATGGTATATGTTCCTGTAATTCTTTTTCTTTTAGATATAAGGACAAGTTGTAAATATTAATGTAAATATTGTAAGGATAAGTTGTAAATAATATAAATAGGTATACCAATTGTAAGTATATATATTTATATTTTTTGATTGATAATATATGCGAGAAAATTAAAATCTTATTTTATTAAATCAAATCTTCTAGATATAAAAATCGAGTGATTTATAAAAACATAAGCATTTAAGTTTGATTATTCTTTCTAAACAGTTGTTTATTTATCTTGGTTTTGAGCAATGGATACTCACTGGAAACATCCTTTTGCTGCTATAATAGCAGGTCCTTCATCATGCGGAAAAACACAATTCGTCTTAAAATTCTTAAAATATCTCAATGAAATGTGCGACACAAAGTTTTCAGAAATAATTTGGTATTACTCCGAGTGGCAACACTGGTATTCGGAATACCCATACATTCAGTTTGAAGAAGGGTTACCACCTTCTAAATTTCCCGATACTTCACCACGCTTAATAATAATTGATGACTTAATGAGAGAAGCTGATGGAAAGATTGTGGACTTATTCACCAAAGGTTGTCATCATAAGAATATTAGTATATTTTTCATAACTCAAAACATTTTTCATCAAGGTAAAGGCCAACGTGATATTTCGCTCAATGCACATTATATTGTATACTTCAAAAATCCAAGAGATAAAGCCCAAATCTTACACCTGGCTAGACAGGTAAGCCCTGAAGATCCCAAGTTTTTACAAGAAGCCTATAATGACGCCACTTCTGAACCACATGGTTATCTTATGTTGGACCTAAAACAAAGTACCCCAGATGAAATACGCTTTAGAACAAAAATTTTTCCTTGTGATGAAGGTATCATTGTATATGTACCTAAAAAATGAATAAATATTGTAAAATTATTTTAAAAACTTCAGTATAACGCAATGACTGATAAAGTAAGAGTAATCTTGAGCTTCTTCAAGCTCTTTGTAAAATGAATGCTAAGCAGAGAGTTAATTTTTTAAAACACGCAGATTCCAAATTAATTGAAGCAATATGTGAATGTATTTTAAATACTTTAAAAGGCCATGTAATTTTGGATTCTCATCAGAAACGAAATCTCTCTCGACATAAAAAGTTATTATGTATGTTAGCTGGAAGAAAAACTTCTTGGAAACGTAAACGAACAAAGCTTGTACAAAAAGGAGGCGGTGTTTTTTTACCAATTTTATTAAGCGCCGCATTGAATACTTTACTTAGTTTAGCAACCAATCATTAAAATAAAAAAATAAAAAATAAAAATGGAAAGAGCTAAAAAAATGTTGCTTGTTCCTGCTGATTCTTTTCATCATTCATCTTCAGTTACACCAATATTAGGAACAAATAATCCAAATCTTCGTGCTCTATACAGTTCTACATTGAGCCCTGATAAGTTGTCTGTTTACGACTTGGAAAAAGAAATGAGCAGAATACTAAATGATAAATATATGGAGGATCGTGAAAAATGGTTGTTTTATTACCAAACTCTTCAAAAATATTTTCATCAAACCAGTATTGCGAGAAAACCAATTGAAATTCCTATTGTAAAACGTGAAACTTCACCAGATTATGAAAAAACCAAACTTGAAAAATCTCGAGAACATCCAGATTCATCTCGTCTTCAAGAAGAAATTGAAAAAGGAAAATCTATGCCAGAAAGACATATCATTGCTCCACTTCCTCCTACATTACATCAGAAAGCCATTCGATTATTAAACTGGATTAAAGAAAGCAATTTAATCACATGGGATCATAATGGAACCGTATATATAAATGGAAAAATAGTCATCGGATCCAACATTGCTGATTTAATAGGCGATCTTCTACGAAACAGACAGTCTGTTCCTGCACCTAAAGGGTGGAAGTCTTTTAGCATCGCATTGAAGAGTTTGAATATACCTCGCGATTTTATTGGAAATACCGCACGTTGGAAATATCTTGATAAAATACCATCTATACCTGAAGAAGAACTTTACAACGATGAAAGTGTTTCTCGGCGTGTAACTCGTAGTGTTTTAAAACCTACAAAGTGGATACCTTACTAATTTTTCAATTATATAGTTCCATGTCTTCACAATTTTGCTCATCTTTGTAGCTCGTATTTTTTTCAATCGTTTTTTTTTAATTGTATATTATGGAAACACGGAACCACGATCAGATAAATGCGATACTTGAGAACTTGTATTTTAATAAAATAAATCCTGAATCATTTGTTGGTGTTAATCCCTTAATTAAACGAACAAAAAATATCTTACATTCATCAAACGTTAAAAATTGGTTGATAGGTCAAGATACCTATACTTTATTTAAACCTACCCGTAGAAAATTTCAAAGAAATTCTTACGTTGTAAATAACATAAATGATCTTTGGCAGTCGGACTTGGTTGATTTGCAAAAACTCAGTAAACATAATGATCAAATAAAATATTTACTCACAACTATCGATGTGTTCAGTAAAAAAGCATATGTTCAACCTTTAAAATCAAAAAATTCGACAGCTATAATAGAAGCTTATAAAAATATATTTGCAAACAGCGGTTGTAAGCCTCAAAACTTGGAAACTGACAAGGGTTCTGAATTCATAGCAAAAGACGTACAAGAATTTTTCAAGAAGAATAATATTAATCATTTTACAACTAAGAATCCAGATGTTAAAGCAGCTGTTGTTGAACGATTTAACAGAACATTAAAAACTAGGATGTGGCGTTATTTACATTATATGGATACTTTTCGTTACTACGACGTGCTACAAGATTTAGTGGAGGCCTATAACAATTCATACCATCGAACAATACGCATGAAACCAAACGATGTGAATGATAACAACATTTTAAAAGTTTATCAAAATATTCAAAAAAACTATTCTAATGTAAAATTAAAAAAACCAAAACTCAAAATTGGCGATTATGTTCGGCTTGCAAAAGAAAAAGGTACATTTGAAAAAGGTTATGAAACTAATTTTACCGAAGAGGTTTTCAAAATAACCAAAGTCATTTGCCATACCTTTCCCACATATGAAATTGAAGATCTGAATCGCGAACCTATCGATGGCAAGTTTTATGAACAAGAACTACAAAAAGTTAATTTTGATCCAAATGCGGAATTCAAAATAGATAAAATAGTGCAAACAAGAGGAAAAGGCAACATTAAACAAGTGCTCGTCAAGTGGAAAGGTTATCCAGATTCGTTCAATTCTTGGATTTATGAGAAAGATTTAAAAGGTATCTAGTGTAGAAATAATCGTAAAACATGTTCAATAATTCATTTTACATCACTTTACCTAGCAACGCTTCTATGGATGTTTACCCTGATAATACTTTAGCTTCCTATACAACGAAATTAGCTCAACGAATATCTCTCATAGAAGACGATTGGGAAGTAGGTTTAACCGAAATACAATATCCTACCCTGTTTAGTAATGTAAACGCATCAAATGTTTGGTTACGTGTGGGTTATTATAATAAAGACGATACTAGTTTTACATTAGAAGATGGTGTTTATGATACAATGGAAAATCTAGCTCAGGCGTTAAACAGTAGTTCTGGAGGTGGTTGTATATTTGAGTATCGAAAGAATGTGAATCGAATAATCACAAATGTAGATATACTCACTGTGAATAAAGTCAAATATGTTATCATCAGTCCCTCCTTAGCAGCTATACTAGGCTACACTTTACCTTCTGAAATGGAAAATTTTTTATCTTATGCGTTATATAATGATTTCCAACCAAATAAAGCAGATAGTGGGTACTTACAAGAACAAATAAAAATGCATCTGCGGTTGGAAACAAATATCGCTTTGATGGCAAAGTATCCAATCAACTTGGAATTTGAAAAACCTGCTCACATGTACTTATATTCGGACATTGTAGCTCCTAATTTTCTCGGGGATAAATTAGCGCCTCTTCTACGTATTGTGAGAATTGAAAATAATCCCAGTATCAACATAGAGAAGACTTTTAGCGAACCATATTATATCCCAGTTTTGAAGCGTAATTTTGAGACTGTAGAAATACATATAAAGGATGATACGGGCAATGCGATTCCATTTCTCTCTGGAAAGCTGAACGTGCGGTTGCATTTTAGACGTAATAAAAACAATGCCTCGTTATCGTAAAATTTCGATAAATCCATACGAAGACTATCACAATATGCAGAGTGGTGGTGGTAGTATGGTATATTTCAAAGGTTCTCCGTATCAAAGGGGCCACGGTATTGGGAGTTTCCTAGGTGGCTTATTTAGACAAGCTTTACCACTTTTGAAATCTGGCGCTAGAACGGTTGGTAAAGAATTATTACAATGTGGAATTAATGTTCTTGATGATTTGGGGTCCGATAATAAAACACTTAAAGAATCTGTTGACCAGCGCACTGGTGATGTTGTCAGAAATCTTAAAAATAAGGCAAAAGATGAAATTGTAGGTATTTTAAAAGGTAAAGGGTATAAAGGTAAACGACGAAGAAAAACCTCTCAGTCAAAGAGTATTTCACGTCGAAGAAAGACGAAGAAAACGAAGCGTCAACGTAAACCCCGTGCTTCATTAAAAGGAAAAGGACTTGGAAAATCTAAACTTAAAATTACAAAAGTAAAACGCAAAATTGCTAAAAAGCGAAAAATTATTAGAAAACGTAAAACTTCTAATAAACGTAGAAATAAATACGATATTATATCAACGGACATATTTTCATAAATAATGTCTTTCCTACATATGGATTCTTGTGTGTGTACAAAGTCTGAGCTAGACTTGTTTTCCTTACCACCTACTCAAATAGCGATCGAACGAGGAGAGTGGGTTGAATACAAGCCAATTTCAGCATTAAATGATATTTCGCAAATCGAATTTACTGTTCCCGGAATTGGAGAAGAATACATGGATCTTTCACATACAATGTTATATTTGAAAGCTAAAATTGTTAGAGTCGATGGAAAACCATGGAAAAAGATGAACAAGTTGCCCCTGTGAATAATTGGATGCACTCTTTATTCTCTCAAATCGATGTTTTTTTAAATCAACGACAAATATCAACACCAACTGGAAACTACGCTTATAGAGCATATATTGAGAATGTACTTAATTATAATTCAGATTCAAAAGCTACGCATTTGAAAAATGTTATGTTTTACCAAGATACAGCTGATAAAATGACAGACTTTACTGCAAATGTGGGATTGAAAACTCGTCAACAAATTGCTGCCCTTAATAATCCTGTTGAAATGCTAGGTCATTTACACTGTGACTTGTTTAATCATGATCGTCTCATGTTAAATGGTGTACAACTTAGGCTAAGACTAGTTGGTTCACGTAGCTCATTCTCATTAATAGCAAGTACCGATAACGAATACAAAGTACAATTTTTGGATGCCTCTTTGCGTATACGTAAAATAAAATTAAATCCCAGCATATTAATCGAACATTCAAGGATTTTGGAGAAATGTAGTGCAAAATATCCAATAACGAGAGTTGATGTTAAAACCACAACATTAGCTGCTGGACTTCGAAGTTATACAGTTGATAATCTCATCAATGGTCAACTTCCAAAACGTATTATTTTAGGGCTTGTTGATAATAAATCTGTAAATGGTGACTTCAAGACGAACCCTTTCAACTTTAATCATCATAATTTAAATTACATGTGTTTATATATTGATGGCCATCAAGTTCCTTCAAACGCATTACAACCAAATTTCAAAGATTCGCTTTATGTTGAAGCTTACAACACTCTTTTTACTGGTACTGGTGTACATTTCTCAAATCATACTCATACTATCACTAAAGAAGAATTTGCTGGAGGATATGCCTTGTATTGTTACGATCTCACTCAAGACTTGGAGGCTCATATAGCTACTCACTGGAATCTTGTGCGTCATGGTAGTATACGAGTTGACTTAGGTTTTGCTGCAGCCTTAGATGTGCCTATCAATATGATACTTTATGCTGAGTTTGATAATATTATTGAAATTGATAAAAGACGTAATGTAACTATCGATTATGGTAGCTAAATATTTTATAAGTAATGTTGTAGAGTAACCTATGTATTTATTTATGTATATATATGAACTTTTTTTCATTTTATCGTTATTTCGATATTTTACACCAAGATGTTCAGTTCAGAAATAATAAACGTTGTTCTTTTTACTACTTTGTTTTTTCTTCTTCAACTACATTTTAGTAATTTAGATCATGTTGTGAAATTTGATTTTCCTAAATTTGTTAAAGAGGGTATTTCGTACTGTAAAGACTATAAAGAAGAAAAAATAAGATGGTTATTTATGGAATTTTGATCAAGCAAACCTATATCAAAATGTTGGTGTTGCCACAATTCAAGTAAAGGAGAAGCAATGTGCGAATAGAGTATTTTCTAATATTACCCGTAAAATAGAAGCCACTATATGTGGAAAGAAAACAGCACCTCCCTTTTCCAGAGGTCATGACTTTGAAAATCATTTTAGAAATATAGATCCTTTACCTAGAGATCATAGAGGTCATTTAATAGCTAGGTCTTATGGTGGGCCTCCTGAAAAATGGAATGTCGCTCCTCAAAGTCCAACTGTAAACACAAACCGTAATAGAGGCTGGAGATTTGGCGAACTTTGGGTAACTGAAAAATTATCAAAACGTATCACTGTCTCTATAAGAATAAATGTATATTATAACGATAACGAAGATCATCTGAATTGTAGACCTTTAGCATTCAAATTTGATGCTTATGCACATGATGGTGACTGGTTCAATTCTAATTTCATATTTAATGATATAGATGGCGTTCTTAGGTAGTCACGCCTTTTAAAAAACAATTTATAAATTGAAAAACCACTGAGAATATTGCTAGTATTATTTTGACTTCCAAACGTGTTAGTTGCCTAGCTAGTGTTTTTAAAGTATAGAATTTCAAATTTTAACGAAATGGTGGAATATATTATCGATTTCCAAGCTGTTAAGGATCATAAAAATAGGTATGTTATCAAAGAGTTGGCAGTTTTATCAGTTGAAACTTATGGTGTACTACATTGCTTAGTAAAACCTCTTATGATTACCATTCATTATCGATATCCAAAAGACAAGAAGTTTGCTGGCTTGCGGCCCACTACCATGGTATACCTTGGGATTATGGATACATAACTGATGAACAAGCAATAGAAATTTTGAAAGATTATACCGATAATGCTACTCAGCTTGTATGTAAAGGAAGTGAACGTACAAAATTTCTTGAAGAAATCACTGGCAAAACGGTTTTAGATTTAGATAAAATACATTGTCCTCCAGCTGAATATTTACCAGATGCCGAAACTTATTATACGTGTATGTTTTATAAACATACTCCTAAAGTAATACAAAGAGACGGATATATATGTTCGATGCTACAAGCTCATAAATTTAAAACCTGGTATACGACATATTTAAAGAAGAGTTTCGACCTTGAAAAACCACTAATTGAATATATGTGCAAATATGAACACGCTGCAGCTGAAGAAGGTTTTGATATCCCGGATTCTCTCCCCGCACGAAAATGTTATCGCTGCAGACCAACTACCGACGACTAGAGTAAAGCTTCCATCATCAGTAATTGTAAACTTGGATATTAGCACCCAGCAAGGTAGCCATTGGGTATGTATTCATATCGATGCCCAAGAAAGAGCTGAATATTTTGATAGTTATGGCTTTCCTCCTGCGAATCCTTCATTTATCAAGTATATGCAGAAAAATTCGAAGTATTGGACTTATAATGTTAAAAGCCTTCAAAGTTATTTTTCTTCAGTTTGTGGTCAATACTGTGTCGTGTATTTGTATTTTAGATCTCAACATTATACTTTAAACGATTTTCTGGGGCTGTTTTCTGTAGATAGAGATAATAACGATAATATAATTAAGTATTTGTATTCTAAGATATTTCTTGGAAGAAATCTGAAACATGTTTTAGAATCTATTGTTTTGAAAACGCCCTTTGTTCTCTTACTTATAAATAATTTCTTAAAACACATTAAAAAAAGAAATAGTGGAGGTATCTCTAACTTGATTCTGATTGGTTGTTGAAAATCAATCCCCTCCGTGTACTTTACTTGAGTACTTGACTTTTTTATTTTTTTCTATTAATGTGTATCATATTAAATTATGTGTTATGTATAATTTTAAGTGAGGATGTAATTATTTTTATTCAGGAATTTGTAATTATTTTTATTTAGGATGAAGGTAAGTATTTGTTTTTTATTTTTAAGCTGTATTAGTTTAGATTAAAAGAATTATTACTCGTGTACTTTACTTAAGTACTTTACTTTTTATTTTTTTTCCATTAATGTGTATCATATTAAATTATGTGTTATGTATAATTTTAAGTGGGGATGTAATTATTTTTATTCCGGAATTTGTAATTATTTTTGTTTAGGATGAAGGTAAGTATTTGTTTTTTATTTTTAAGCTGTATTAGTTTAGATTTAAAGTTTATGATTAGTAGATGTAGATTATGAATATTTTTTTCAATAATTGAGTTTTGTTTGTATTCGTATTTTTATGTACTTATTAAATAAATGCTTTTTTCAAATGAATTCCTGTTTTCATTTTTTCAACGCAAGCATACCTACATGAGTAAAAAACAAAATTATAAATAGATATTTATTACTCATATTAAAATATTTATAATACAAAATATAGAAATAAAGAATATACATATGAAATTCTCTTGTCAGCTATTCGTCTTTATTCATATATTCCCTCCTGTATTATTAGACCTATACCTATTCTAGTGTATTCATACGTTTCTCCCGCATTGTTCAACCAACTGTCAATCAACCTACGCGTGTTTGAATCGCAACCTTCCCCTTCCTCTCTCCTTCCCCAACGTGATCTCATATCGCTCATATTCGCCTACAAACAATCAAGTATGCAACCAAAAATACATATACACAGCCCTCATACCATCTGCGCCTGCAACGCACCCCGTATGCAACACCGCAACACATCCGTGTCGTGTTGGTTGCATACCGATTCCCCGTGGTCTAGAGTCCCCCCCTTACTACTAGTATTTTGACACCATTGTTTTTAATTAACTATGAAAAACTTTATTTCGATATATTTCAAAGACATACCTCTTACGGAGCAGATCGCTCATCTCTTTTTACGTCTGTACTACGCCTTAATTAGATCATAATGCAATTATGGTGCCACTGTTTATGCTTCGGGAAGATCAAATATCCTTAACCCTGGAAACGCACCGTGGGTCCCTGGGACCCCAACTTCAATTTCATGTCTCTTACAACTAGTATAAGTCCCTCTTGTAACGTGCTACCTAGTGCTAAAAAATATTCAACATTAGGCAATTTTAAACCATCTGTGTAAAACATATTGCATAACCTGCCACACTACATGCCTTTTCAAAATTTATTTATTCATTAAAAAAATTATTTTTTCGAATATTTTTTTTAAAAGTAATTTGTGATATCGTCTTATGATGACGTAGATGGTCACATTTTTTTTATCGATTTGAGGAACGTAAATAAGAAATTGATCCAAGTGTGGATTTTCATTAAGGTATACCGTGAATTTTTTCAATTTGCTAAGTAATAAAAAAAAATTATGGAAGAGGAGAAATTAGAGAGGGGAGCAGTAATATGACAAATTTTATGTTGGTTACTTCAGAAAATAAATATAAAGGTAGCATTATCAGTCTAATAGAATTTAAGTTGATTTTTTACAGTGGGGTCCCAGGGACCCCACAGTGAGTAATGAAGGTGTTAAAATTCCTGTGCGTTTCCAGGGTTAATAAACTGAACCCGATTCACTAAATAGCTATCCGCATAGCTATTGGTGCTTACCGCACCTCTCCAGTACTCAGCATTTTGAGCGAATCTGGACAACCGCCTCTTCATCTACGTTGACAGCTCCTAGCTGTCAATCTATGGGCACACATATCAGTCTCTCCTCTACTTCCCGCTCACAGTGCATTAAAATCATCAACTGTGGATTTTCTCTTCGCTCATTACACATCAAATATCTTGGAATCAATGAGCTTACCAGAAATTCTCACACGACACCACACCACTTGAATATCCTATCACCTTGGCTAAACCTTGACTTATCGATCGAACTATCTCATCACAACTTGCAAAATACACTCCGAACCATATAATTTCCTCCATACTGAAATGATCTCTAAATACCCTGGATATGCTATCTTTTTTACTGATGGCTCTAAAAGTAAGGAAGATACGGGATGTGCAGTGTATGGAGATCATCCTGATTTTGATACACCGCGCTTTTCGTTACCACCTGCGTTCACCATACTTTCAGCTGAATTATTGGCGATAAAACTGCTCAACTTTTTGGCAAAAATGAACATATATTCCGCCACACCACCCCCTCCACCATCTAAATAATGTCAGAAGATTGGGATGAAAGTTGCTAAATATGCAAAATTACTTTTCTCGGATTAATGATTTAATTCAAAATGTTGGTTCACTCATTGAGGAGAGCTGGAGGGATCCTTGAAGCATAAAAATTTTCGCTCTTGATGCCATATTATTGAGTAAAGTACGAACACCAGAGTACCTATAATTCAACTTCTTAAGTAAATTTGGAGGGTATAAAACGAAAGGCTTTCTATATCGCCTCACCAAATCGACCTAAGAAGATTAAACTTTGAATGTGCGGTTAAATGAAGACTTGAATATGACATTTTGAATTTGGATCAAAATATATAGATTGAAAATGGTGTATGGTTAACATTTGAAGAAGACTTGAAAAATTCTTCCCAAACATCCGGTATAGTTTGCGTAACGAAGAAATATTTCCCTAAACACAAAAAAATATAAATTTCTTACCTTCGTTTCTTCTTCAAAAGCTATTTTTTGCTTTAATTCCAAGTTAGAAGGCTTAATTAGAAATATTTTAATCCATCGAGCTCACTATATTTACTGACACTATAATCAACATTTTCAACTTTTCGTTCACTCTCACCACATTTTGAGTACAAATATTCTTTCCCTCCCCCCTCCCCCAAAAAACCACAAGTGAAACTGAAATTAGCGTACAGAATACATCTCATTGATAGCAATCACACGAGTCTACACTTATCAAATCTGAGCTAATCAAGGCTCCTCAAGCTATCCTCGAAGTTTTTCGCATCAGCCATTCTGGATCCATTTTAACTGAAATTTGAAAAGTCGTATTCTGGACTGGTCTCCGAGTAACGCCATATAATAAGTTTGACTTTTCCAGGTCGAGTTGGTGAGGAAATATGAAAGATTGAAGAATTTTTCAACTCAAAAGGTTGTTTTTTTGCTCTAATTCCTCTCCAAGAGCACTTGGGAGACTGAAATTTGGATATGTTAATATCCGTGACTCACTTCTTCACATAAGAATGACTAAGACAATTTTGAACCATTTGCCAGGCTCCACATCATTTTAAAATTATAGTGAACCGCCATTGCATATACCAAATGGTTAGGCATAATCTGAAAAGTAAAGATATGAAATCTCTTTCTCAGATTTCTCATTCACAAATCAGGTAAGCTATAATAGCTGAACTTTTGAATGAAAATTCGGCTAAAAAAAATTTAACAGGGTTTAAAAATAATGTTTTTCTTGGGTCAATTCTGACTATGTCCGACTCTGCAGCGATGGGCATCTTCTTTACTGTTGCTCCCAAAGGATGGACTGTGACAAAACTTGGCACCATGTTTAATTTGTCAAAGTTGACCAAGGTTTGGACAATGAAATTTTTCTATTGAAAAAAATCTACGCAAATGTTTAGGTACAAAGTTTGGGATTCCTGTTTAACAGCAGAATCAGTCAAGTAATTTTCAGCGGTGAACCTTGTGTTCTGGGACCTAAGCTTTGACTATATACTAGATGGACCGAGCTAGCAACAAGCAAATGCCAACCCAAAAACGGTGATACATTACACAGATTTTCTCAGAAGACTCGTGACTAAATTCTAAATGCGCATGCGCAAATTTATTTCGCCCCAATAGTGCGGCAAGGGGACATCGATAGTACTGCTTAAAATCAGAATAACATGAATGTGATGAAGGACTTCAGGCATGCGCAAGATATAAAGTTGCAACGAGTGTTCCGACTCTGATGCATGTAATGTTTCACCGCAGTTTTCTTACACGTAACTCGCTCCATCTAGTATATAGTCAAAGGACCTAAGTAAGCACTTATTATTCTGAGTCAACATGAATATACTACTTACATAGAACAGAAGCGTTTGGTCATTGTAGTGATGATACCTACATAGAGATTATGGAGCCAACAAAGAATACAATGACACATGCGCAAATCAGAATTATTATTTCTTGCAATAAAAAAAAAAAAAAAAAAAAGGAAAGGAAAAATAGGACGAATTCATAAAATCTACGCAGAATTTCCAAGAAGAAAAAAAATCATTTAACTATACTTTGACTTCTACAGAAACTTTCGAGCTTCTTCAAGAAGCTCCTACGAGAAAAAAATAAAAAAGAAACTGGATTACATTCAGTATTCTTTACCCAATCAGTAAATCCGCTGCTAATAAAGAACACAAGAAAAAAATCCACTAGGATCGCGATCTTAAAACATAAACGAAGAGTACTCCAGTCAAGTACACAACAACGCTATTCAACAGGCTGATGAGAATGTTAATTAGAAACGCTTTGGAATATCGAATGGAAAATCAGCAAAACAGAATAGGGTTGACAGCAAACCGTGTCAGGTGCTGGTAAAAGTTTCAAGTGAATGGCTTCGCAGCGGTGAAAAACAATAACAGAGAACCGAAAATTTTTATCGTACTTCAAAGTCGAACGCTTTATTTAAATTTTTTCTTTTCAACGTCGCACACTCTCAAGGAAAGTCTTCACGACGATAAAAATATAGGGGATTAATCCGAGGCAAAAATCAATTTTTTTTAAGACCCCAAGATTAAAGGGAAAAGAAGGGAAAGAACATCTTTACATTAATGTTAAACGCATTTGAAAGCGTAATAGTTATTATATACATAAGTGGAACCATTGGTTCACGGGTTTTGCTGATAAAAAAGAAATCCTGACAGTAAAATTTTTTTTTTCATCGAAAAAACCTACACCATCAATTAAACGGAATGCGCTATGGATATGGTGTTGGGGACGGATTTTACATCGCTCGTAACTTCTGATAGAAGAGCCGAGCTACGAGAATGGGATTTTGTCGCATTCGAGCCATAACATCTATAAATAATAAAACGTATAAAACGCCGTACAAGGGTGAAAGGTAACGATTCCACAAATAGCCAATTTTACTATTATACAGTGAAAAAGGTTCTTTACTCTATGATAATATTTGTAGCAGTACATAAACGTATATAACGTCGCCGTTTACCAATGCTGTACGCAGATCAGTGGGTGGTAAAGTTCTTTTATTTACGAAATTGAAGTTTCTGATTTTTAAAGGAGAATCTTTTTTTTTTATTTGAAAAATATAAAACTATGAATGTTCCGATAATTTAAAATATTTTGTTGTTATTCTT
This sequence comes from Phenacoccus solenopsis, assembly GCA_009761765.1. NCBI lineage: Eukaryota > Metazoa > Arthropoda > Insecta > Hemiptera > Pseudococcidae > Phenacoccus > Phenacoccus solenopsis. The sequence continues at coordinate 12,379,808 of CM019755.1, read as the reverse complement.
TTTGTATTCAAAAAAAGAAAAGAAAAAAAAAACTAAAGAATAGAACATTAACAGATTTATTACACCATAGACCAAAATAAATTGGTAACTATGTGAATTTATTTTGTTTCCATTATTTCTAAAACAATTTTTTTAATTAATTTTTTCAAAACAATAAATATCCTTTTTGCTACATCATCAACCAATGCTTATTAGAATACTTATTTTTTGAGAATATAAAATTCAATTTTATAAAATAAAACCAATAATTAGCTGTAGTTTTCACTTTAAAAAATTTCTTTTCAATTTTTAATCATTACAATTTAATTTTTCTCAAGTTATTTTTTTTTATTTTATTTAATCAAATATCTCACACGATCAATTTTTTTTTTCATTTATCATGGACTGTAATTTCTTTCCAGTATTTTTTTTCAGAGTAATGCTTTTTAATTTTTTATGAAAAAAACGATCATCACACTAAAAATAAGTAAATATGATTACACATGCTATCGCCTTTATTACAACACGCGAACACGCGTCTCATCTGCCTTTTCTATCGCATTACATTTATGACATGTTTACAGCGCTTTTGGTGACTCCTTTGTGAACTAACAACTCCTTCATAACTGACTTGAGGGATATTGATCATCTGTCGAAATCAATAGTTTTTTTTTCATCACGCGACTTATTATAAGTCTGGAGTTGCATATTTTATTCTAAATGAAAAAAATTCCTAAATTATAAACAGCCATACTACACCACTAGAGTTGAATTTCTTATGAGAGCATGCTCAGACTTAACAATAATGTTGTAATTCTTCTTAAAACCACACGCACCGAGCACCTGGTTTGGAAAAACCTATGTATACGTAATACAACAGGTAGAGAAGTTGAATTTGGGGTAATGCCAATTTTTTGACCCATTTATTTTATAAATCTAGGTATGCACATCAAGTTAGAGCAATTTGAAGCCATCTGAATATTCCTTAAGTTCCACTTCATCTGCCGTTTTAGGTCTACTTTGACTCAAAAAACTTAACATGTCATATTATATTCCTGAACTGACCGTATAATACATGGAATTTGAGTTTCTATGATATATTTGATGAGGAGATATGAAAAATTAGGAAATTACATGATGCAATAATTTTCTCTCAAAAGACGTGTACGAGCTTCCTAGATGGATTGAGCGAAGAGTTATAACATATTTTAAAAATTTGTGTGACCGCAAAACGCTTCCTTAAAAAGTCAGTTTTTGCGCTGACTTCGATTGAGTTCCCTTAAATAGTTGAAATTCGGATATGTTCATGGTCTCAACTCACCGAAATTTTAGTCAAATTGAAAGTAAATAAATACAAAAAAAATAAAAATAAAAGGCAAATAAATAAAAAAAAGATTTGTAAGGTAATTAACACTTTTCTACGTTTCACAATTATGTTTTGTCATGCACAAACTGAAAAAAAAAATTATCCGGCAATTTTTTCAAAATGTAGGAGGTCTGAACTTTTTAAGAAAATTTTTAAAAAGTAACAAAATTTTGGTCATTTTCAAAAATGAATCGCAAATGGGTAATTCATTGGTTGTGTGCGCAGTACGAGGTCAATTTTGGCTTTTTTGGACTCAAAAGGCAAAATATGCTCGATTTTTGTTGCACAGGGGTGCCTAAAGTCTGAGCTTCTTGATACTAAAATATCATTACAAAGTCATTTTCAAGCAAGAATGTGACGATTTGAGAAGCTACAAAAATCCTGCCACTTCTCACTGTACCTAGAGTACACTATTACAAAAATACCTGAAAAAAAACTGTGGGATGGAAGTGGGGAGCAGGGATAAAAAATTGTTCTTCATACGAAGTCTATGGAGAAGATTTTTAATCTGAATTTTTCTCCAAAACTAGACAGAATTTTAAAATGTTTACAATTTTTTTCATAGAACAGAATGTGTTTTTTAAAAAAAGATCCTCATGGATATTCCTTAATTTCATGTAGTTTTTGATAAAAAATTAAAATTTTAAAAATATTAAATATATTTTTCATAGAATCGATTAAATTGTAAAAATGTACCCCTGGGTACCAGCTACATTGATGAGAAGTGCTAACATAAGTTGAAAAGTTGCACACAGAAGAATCACCTATAAAGGATCCAAAATGTAAAGATACAAATATAAAGATCCATACTACTGTAATTTCCTACACAAATTAGGTAGACTGTTTTATAGTTATGGTTTTTATTTAGCTCAGGAAAAAACAAATGAATAAATAAATGAAAATGATAATAATAAAGAGTTAAAAAATAATTTATTTTTTTAAATGCTAAATTAGGCAAGCACATCAATGCAAAAACATAACCGTTTCCTTCACTACAAAATGAAGGAATTCTACATCAAAACCAAGCACCCTGAATAAGTAAATACGAATCACTGAACACCAAAAATAATCGTTTAAAACGAAGAAAAAAAAATCATCCAACTACTTCATTTCTATAAGACTACAGGTCTAGTTCTCATTACGAAGAGTACGACTTCCCATCCATTACACATGTCATTTAATCATCACCGAAGCCTATAACTTCTGATTAAAAGACCACCTCTACGACTCACTACTAGCTTCAAGAACACTTAAAATGCAATATCCATTCCCATTTGGAGCCAGACATCGCTAATCGAGGCACACGGAGCGTGAGACGAAATGGAGTAAAAAATTAAACATCCAGAAGTAAATAAGCCTCTTTAACCATCGTCGTGCCAGCGAGGATTAGCTTATTAGCTAAACTCGGCCCCGTCTACAGTTCAACCGAAGCTGCCAGCCTCCGACGAAGATAAATAGGCGGGGTAAAATGCGCATTCTAAAATGCATCGAATCCCGAGCCTATAAAGTGGGGGAGTTACCGCGCTACCGGAAAAACACTTTTATACGCGTTGATTTTCGAATCAAAATTCAAAACAGGATTTTCTCCGTTCAGCCGTTTTTTTTTTTTTATAAGCGTTCGTGCCTTTTCGGTACGACGTTGGTAGGGAACGTGTATTCGAAATGAAATTTTTTCCGATACGAGGGTATTATCATTTTTCAAATTTTACGCCGACAAAATAAGGCCCACTGAATGCGTAAAAGAGGCGACATATTCGAACCTAAGTCCTCGTAAAAATCTCTGTAAACTCGGGCATACTATATACTAACAGTAATAACATTTTCTGATAACGTTAAGATATTCTATATAATAAAAAGACTCTGGCGAACAGGCAGTTACAAATGCACTGTTTCACCTTTACCGTACGTACCTTTTTTCTTCGTCGCCTTCGCCGTTCGCGAACTTATTTTCGTTTACGAGTGCGAACGGTGTGCGAATACGAGATGCTATTTTTTACGAGCTTCGATATAAGCTGATGCGAGTAAAATTATTCGAGTATTGGCGTCATTTTTTTCTCGCCTTAGTTTCCGTGTAAACCGAGATACTTAATCGATACTATTTCTATGTTTGCTATATACTCGTTCGCATGTTTACGAGTAAATTACGTGGTACTCGGTAAACAAGAAAATGGAAGTTTGTGACATCGTCCTCGAACGTGGCTTTTATGTTCGAAGAAATTTTTCTGTTGCATAAATTATACACAATGTATAATAAAAACCTAGGAAGTCTGTTTGCTCAAATTATAGCCAATACTCGATAATTAGGTTTTAAAACAAACTAGTTATTCCATTAGTTTAGAACTCTCATCACCCACACCTAAAAAGACGAGTCCCAAATGGGGAACTTTCGTACGACGTAAATTAAATAGGAAACATTTTAAATAAAAAATACAAACCCTCACGCTTCGACGTTAAAACAATAGGTTGTTTCGAAGGTTGCTTTAATATCATCCTGCAGGCCAATATCGTATTATCAGACGATTTAAAAATCAAACCAATCGCGTCGCGGGTTTTATTAACGTTTTCTTGTCTCTGTAAACTCGTTCGACATTTCAAACGTTATTGTGAGCTCGCTCCGACGCTATTTCAAGGGGAGACAACAACGGCGGCAATATCGTATAAAATCTATTTTATATTATGTTGACAATGATATGCTCGGTAAATTGAAACTGGATACATTGCAAATCGTCTTCGTCTCGTCGAACAACGAGAATCTCGTTTCATCGCGAGACGACGATATCGCGATAAAAATCCATTTCTTCGCGCTGACAACTTTTTAAAACGACTTCTCCTCTCGATAGGTTGCAACACGACGGAGTGTATTTACGGCGGAAACGATAGGCAATTTAATTAACGTCGTAGGAACGTTTAGGCAATTTATTCAACGTGGCTGATTCGAAGGGGAAAAGTAGGCAACTTTATTAACGTCAAGGCAGGGGAGACGTATGGGACTGAAATACTTCAGCGTTATGTTCTTCATTGGTGGTCGACGCATAAGGATACATTTATGAATAAAAATATAAAAAAAGAGTTCACTACAGGGTGTCTCAAAACAGACCTGTAAGGCGATTTAATATGTATTATTTTTATAGCGACCAAAAAAAGCGACAAGGACTTCGGATCACTAACGTTGGCTAGACTGTAGTCTTTATTTTAAATGGGGCGGTAGATGTGTGCGAGTTCGTTGAAATAAGTTTACATCCTAGAACAATCGGGATTTGGTGCAGGATATCGTGACAAAAAATTATTACATTGATATCTTTTGAGTGTACCATTAATGCTGATCGCTCTCAGGCTATTATTCAAGATTTTATCTCCAATGTAGAGCCACATCAACAATATCGTGGGCTTCAGCAAGATGACACTAAGGCCCATACGGTTCATACCACGATGGAATTCCTTCGTGAGTTTTTTGATACTCGCTTCATTTCAACAGGCATCTGGCCTTTACACAGTCTCGATTTGTCGCCTCGCCAAGCAAAATCCAGCCACTATCGAAGACTGTAAGGTAAAAATAACTACAATAATTTCATCGATTTTGAGAGATTCGTTGACAAAAATTAATTAAATGGTCGAAGCGCCTTTAGACACAAAGATGGGCATTTTGGGCATTTTTCATAGCTATTACAACAATTTGAAGTCTTTTTTGTGGGGGTAGGGGGATATCTTTCTGATAAATTTTAATGAATTTAAAAAGAAAATCCACTAGCATTTTTGAGACACCCTGTACATGTAAGCATAAAGAATGAACGGTAAAAAGTTACGACAAAAACGTCAATAAAAACTGAATCCTAAATGAAATAGATAGAAAAACCATAAGCAGCCATGTCACATTACTGGAGCTGAGTTTTCAATTTGGCTTGTTCAGGTTTGCAAATAACATTGGTAATCTCTTCATGTGTACAGACCACACTACTAAATACCAAGTACGAAAACACACATAAAATACTTACTTTTCAAATTATAGCTACCTGAAGCTCCTCAAATTATTTTTAAATTTTCACGATCCGCCATTTTGGATCTACTTTGACCCAAACTTAAGAGGTCACATTCTGGACATCAATTAACTTTATATACAAAGTTTGACTTTTCTAGGTCAATTTGGTGAGGAGATATGGAAGATTCATGAAATTTACTGTGATTATTTCCCCTTCAAAAGCGGTTTTTTGCTCTAACTCACCTCCAAATTCACTTGGGAAGGTGAAATTGGAATAGGTTAGTCACTTCAGCACATTATATTACATGATACCACAATAAAACGTTTTCGACCTTTCATGAACCCCATCACATTTTGAAGTCGATATCCCCTCTTTCCCTCCTCCAATATCGTTTGTGAAATTGAATTGGGCATATTATACACGTTTTATCCCCAAAAACTATATGAGTTAATATTCATTACATTTTTACTAATTTGAGACTCCTCAAGCTCTACTAAAATTTTGATAATCCGCCATTTTGGATCCATTTTGACCCAAATTCAAGAAGTCATATTCTGGTCACAAACTAACCCCACACACAAATTTTGACCTTTCTAGATTGATTAGGTGAGGAGATATGAAAGATTCAAAAAATTTCATGACTCAAAACTTCCTCAAAAAAAGATTTTTTGCTCTAACTCTCCTTCAAATGCATTTAGAAAGCTGAACTTTCGATATGCTAGTGTCCGTAACTCACTCTTTTATATGAGATCAAACACGAAAATTTTGAGCTACTTGCCCTTTCTTTCACCCTCCTCAAAATTCGAGCGATACATTATTTTGAGGTGTATCCAAAAAATAAAAAGTACTTTTATCGCATTTTCGAGAAAAGCCTTTCACCAAATTTTGAGTGAATGTCATGAGTATCCGCCGGCGCTACGCGTGAGAGGAAAAAAAATACCAAAAAGTTGGACATTTACCAGATGATCGCAAATGGTCTAAGACCCAATGATTCAAAGACCCCAACCTCCCCAACCACCATCCTATGTCGAGTGGCCTGTAATAGGTATCGTTTTTATTAATAACTCAACTAAAAATTTCTTCAGTTTTGTTTCATTTTTAATACGTTATTTACTTTGAGTTGAAATAGCCACTGTTATACTGGGGAAAGCATACTTCGACATTACCTACCATACCAAGTTTTCTATCACGCTCATTTTTAATGAATTTTTAATCCATTATTTGGTTTTCTCATACAAGTCATAGAATCCAAGAAAAGTTTTTGAAATTTATTTTCTTCAAATAATTCGAATATTACTGAAAATTGGTAAAATACATTCTCTGACAAAGTGACAATTATTAAACATGCACTCTTCGCAGAAGAGGTACTGTTTGGCTTCCATAAAATTTCTCCATGGATTACTGAATAATCAAATCGATGATCCCATATTACTCGGCAAAATAAATTTTCATGTTCCTACAGCACTGGTGAAAAAGTGGCCTCTCTTTGACATACCTCCTTCATCCACTAATTTTGGCATATTCACCCATCTTGTCTCCTTCATGAAGTTCAACTCATTAATTATATTAGGTCGAAGATGAACAGATTTTAGAACTCTGCTCAACCATTATTAAAAAAGTGCATTGGGTGATGACTGATTGAAGGTTACTTTCTTTTGCATTAAGTGCGGCTGTTTCTCGGAAGGTGGAGATGGGTGGGGCTAGAAGGTCGGTTTTTTGGAGATTTTTCCTTTTTTTTTGCGATGGGTTGTTATTAATTTTTTGTGAGTTTTTCTTTTGCGAGGGTTGGGAGTGGGGTGGGAGTTGTGGGATATGTATGTTCTTTATCTTTATAATTATTTGTATATATTATTACATTTTTTTTTTTCTTCTCTCACTAATTTTATAAGTTTTTATAATACCTGATCACACCCTCCTATAATCGACGAACAACTGTTGGACGGAGTTAAAAAATGAAAAATTAAATAAAAAATTTTTAGATGTTAAAAATTCTAAATTGTACAACCGACATTTTATCAAGATATACGGTATTTTCAATGGCTAAAAATTTTTCTGCATTCTATCGTGATCATTTTGCTACTATCAAATGCTAAGAAACCAGATCGGTTTTCGAAAAAAAAGAAAAAACGTTTTACAAAATCAAGCAATTTATTTTTGTGTAGAAAACTTAACAGAGAAATAATAGAGTATGGCGGATATGACATCACCAGTAATTTTTTATGAAGTTTGATATAAAAGATGAATTTTTATTTTTACGCGAACTGAAATGATATTCTACACCCACTTTCGCTATTATGTAGTTTTCGAATGAAGCAGCAGCTTTCAAAAAAGGAATTTCTTCTATTAAAATTTTTCAGAGCTTTTGAAACGAGAATATAAATTTTTCCAAATGTTTTCAAGGACCTTGGAGAATTTTTTTTCAAGTTATTTGGCATCTTGAAGATATAAAATACAAGGAAAAAAATTAAATACAAGGGTAAATTTTTTTCCTACAAATCGTACACGAAAATACTCGGTATTAAATTCCAAATAATTAAAAATAATTATAATCTCCTCATTAAAAAGTGGCGCAGGTGCAAACCGCTAAACCTAGCCCCAGCACGTCGTTTATATAAACATTAAAATAAAAAAATAAAATATTCCCGGAAGAGATACTCGTACCTACAACATTACGTGCGAGTATAATTTCAAACGACGAGCCGGACCGAGGTTATTTTTATGAAATTACGCTAATTTTCCCATTAAATCAGTTTCATACGATTTAATTGCCTTTAGATGGTCGAAACGGTACCAAAAAAAAAAAACCTTAAATAATACTCGCTCGGTAGGCGAAAAATAATGAACCGTGCGACCACAAATATCATATACGCCTTTCTGGTATATTTATAAGGTAACAGGCTGAATAATTAAAACAAAAGGCCGTAAATTTCACATTTAAAATTTTTCTTGACTTCACTAAATAAGGTTGAAAAGGTTAGCGCCAAAATAATAGTCAACCCGAACGTACATACGATTATATAAAATATTCACGTCCTCTATGGAAGATTAATGTAGCCCGAAAAAGGCTTTTATTGTTTATTAATCGGCCAGACCTGGCTTTTATTCGGCTCATAGGGTTTCGTTAGGTACTTTTTTTCTTTTCACCGAAAACTTCGCTAGTTTTCCTAGCACCTGATAGTTTTACGTATTGTTTTTGGACGCGTATACAAAGAGATCAATAAACGTTGAATATTTTATTCGTCTAGCATAGATGCACGCCCTCGGCACGTACTCCCAGTTGAACATTTGGCGGCGATAGTACGTTAATTTCTTTGATGTTTACGAACGTTTTACCAAATTCCGATGGGACTGGTAAAATGCGTTCAGTGTGATGCAGCTTTAAATGGGATGGCGCGAGGAGTTTAGCTTTCTATGAATTTTATATGTGGCCCTTACGGTAAACGAGTATATAAGGATAAGGAATGGTGCGAAATGGTATGCGGATACGATGTTCGTACAGGGTGTTCCGTGACCAACGTGACATCACCTATGGTAATCCGAACTACTTCGTTTACCGAGATTTATAATCATTTGCATAGTTTTACTCAAATCAGCCAGTAACCGTATTCGTGCGAGATAATGAATTACGAGAGTGAGCTTTTTAGTCAGAACCTTTTTTTATCTTTCGGTCGCAAAAAAGGAATAAATTTGGGCACGTGGCGCTTTTATCATTTTTTCCTTTACTTAGTCATTAAAAAAAAAACTCGACATAATTATTATTCTTTTCCTCATTTTCCCCTCATCAATGCTGGTAAAACGATGATCATCAATTTTTTCAATTGATAGAAAATCAAAAAAATATATTAAATTACTTTTTATAAATTATTTGAGTTTTTTTTTTTTTTTTAATAAATGATTGAAAAGAAGTTTTACTAACAAAAAAAAAAAAAAGAATAATTAAGGTATAGTGAATTACTGAGATGAATCATGAAAATTTATTTCACTTTCGATCCAAGAGCCTATTTTGCTTAAATATCGCTCACCTTCTTGTTGATTAAATTCTGAAGTACATGAAAACGATCACAATTTACCTTATTTTGCAAGGCAAGGTAGGGAGAAGAAGACCCCATATTTTCATTTCTTAGATCATTATATTTTTTGGTAATGATATCTTTTTACGTAATTTGTAACGTGAGAGTGTAAGTATGAAAATCATTAAAAATTAGTCAAATCTTCATATGAACAATTAAAAATATTTCATTCAGATTTTTGATACGACACGACATGAAATCGGGGGTTGCTTCGTTCCTGCAAAGAAGAGGAAGGGGCTGGAAAAATTCTCTCAAAACCTCAACATTTCCTATCACGGACTGATATGATGGACTGAGATGAGAGTACAGATATAAACGAAATTCAGCCTTCTAAACAAAGTTGTAGGAGAGTGACAGTCCAAAATGGCTAACTGAAGAATTTTGAAACAGGTAATTTCTTCAACCCTCCTAATCTCCTCACTAAACGCACCAATAAAATTAGAACTGAGATACAACCTGCTGCGTTTGTGTCACAACAGATCAAAAATGGTGGACAATGTAAAATCTAAGAAAGTATTTTTTTGGATTTTCTTGCGTCGTACAACTACGAAGGCTAAAAACATTAGCGAAAGGTGAACAGAGAAGCTCAAATAGTTAAAATATGATAGAAATGGAACAGAGTGAGCCAAATTATGTTTTTTTTTTTTTTTTTTTTTTTGAAAAGTGGGAAAAGCGAGAAAAAAGTAGTTACCAAAAAATGACCCTCAAATAACATTAAAAATTTTAGCCATGAAAGTTTATGAAAAAATCTACCAAAATTAAGTCAAAAGTTCTAAAATTTTCAAAAAAAATTGTTTTTGAGGAATTTTAATTTTTTTGACCCCAGAAGTTACATTTCATCTTCTAAAGGCTGAAAATTTTTAGTTTCTAATATGAAAAAAAAATTGTGTATTTTCAAAATGAATAACGAATGGGTAATTTATAGGTCAAGTGCATGATATGGGCATAATTTGAGGCCTTCACGACTCTGAAGACAATGAATGTTCAATTTCTACCTCACAATGTTCCCTAAAACTTCAACACATGCATTAGGAATACTCATCTTGATGTTTTATCACAAATTTGGGAAGCTCTATGGTAAAACAAAATCAAACATATTTTGTTTTCGGAGTCTTAAAGACTTCAAATCAAGTCCATTCTATGTACGTGACCAATAAAATATCCATTCATTTATTTGAAAAAAAAAAAAATACTGGCGGCTTAAATTAAAGAGACTATCATGCCAACGTCTATACTTTAGATTTGATTTATCAGTCTTGACTCTTTTAGAAGATCTATAATCTTGTTTTTAAAAATGGGTTCATCTGCAATACCCGTTTCTTTAAGTTCTGGGCTCGTTCGGATTTCACTGAATTTTCAATAGAGAAATAACAAGTGCTTGGAATTTTTAAATTCACAAATTTTAAAAAAAAATGGTAGCGAAAAATAATTTCAGTTTTCAAGTAACGAAATGTAATAATAAAATTCAAAAAATTCAGATTATTCAAAAATTTTATTTTTATGAAGTTTTCAGATTTTTGGAAACTTTGATCTCATTTTGAGAGGTGCCCTCATCAACTTGGGAAGTAAAATTTTTTCACGTCTTTTGATGGCCATTTGACTAATACTCCTTCAGACATTCCATTTTTCGAGAAAAAATCGAAATTCGTCCCACCCTTGCATTATATTCACTAAGAAATTCTACTTCAGCGTTGTGGTACACCTGCTTACGTTTTTTCCATTCATATTGGAAAACTAAAAAAAAAAAGTATAAATCATTGTGGCAGCTTACTACTTACAAGTCAAATAAGCCATAATATCATATTCAAAGCACCCCCATCCCTCAACCTAAAAAATTCCAGCAAACACAAACTCAACATAGAGGAGAGTGTAACGACATTCGTCGAAATCAAAATAACGTCGTACTCACGGAACACCATGTACTTACTCTTTCAACTGGAAAAGTATGCAATTACCATTAATATCAGTGAATTAAGTTGCCATACCATAGCGGCGCGTCAATTACCAAACACACCCCATGAGCATATGGACCCTATTTTCATTAACGAGACGAGCGTTTAAGAAAATGTTTCGTTTCTCGAGATGCACGAGGGGAGAGGGGAAACGAACTCATTTACATTTACCTAGGAGATAGTAGGTATATAAAAGACACGTATGTTACCTCGTTTACCTTATCTTTGAAGGAGATTCGAAGGGCGGATTTTCTTTCAGCTTAACCAGACACAAAGGTATTTCTCACATTCCGCCTTGCTCGCCAAAGAAACCGAACATAAATTTAAATTAACTTCGGTGTTCGCGGGTTATTTTGCGAGCTTTCCGATTCTTATAAAAATCTATACGTTTAAGAGGGCTCGGCTGTAACACAATTTTAAAACACGATAAGTACGCGACGCCAACGAAACTGGATTCGAAATTTTTTTCACCACATTCGCGTACACGAAAAGGGCGGGAAACGACGTTTTTTGAAATTTATCGTAATTTTTGTAGCGAGATGTGCACTATACGAACCATAAGGTACAAGGATACCGATCCAGTTACGCCCTGGAGAAGCGAGTGGTGACGAGAATATGCATTATATAATGTCAAATTTACTCCAAGCTTGTTAACGAACGGATAAATATTGTTATTTTTTGGCTGACTTTTTTTTTTCAAGACCACTTCCTAGGCATTTTCATCACTGCACTATTGTGGCAGTGTGTAGAAATTTCATTCGAAGAAAATAATCGAATGAAGTATGGTTTGTTGGCCACCCTTGATGGTCAAAACGATCGCTTACTTCGTTCGGTAATCCATCACGGTTGGGAATTCTTTTCGAGAATTAATTAACCAGAAAGGTATAGCAGAGGGTATCTCTTGGAAACTTCCGCCAGCCGATTTCGTCTACTTGATGTACCACGATGAGCCTCGAATACCTTATCGTACATAATTAACCCACATCGAGACACCGACGAAAAAAAAACCCGGAGAGAAGAAACGAACAAAGAAAAAGAGAGTAAAAAAATCCATTAAAACTTTTTTAGCACGTTTTTTCGTTCGTTTTAAATTCGTAATCAGATCTTCGCAGCGAAGTTTTGTGCAAAATGGAGGAAAAAAGAGCTGATATTAGGCATAAGAAAAAAACTTCGCGTTAAAAGTCAAAACAAGGAAAAAAGAGGAAAATACGTGATTAAGGGGCCAAATTGTTTTTTAAAGCTAACCCAATAAGTCAAGTTGAAAGATTGATAGTCGCTGTGGTGTGTGCAGTATTAAATCCAACAGTTTCTCCGAAATTAGTTTCAAAACATGATCTGCTTTTGATTTTATTTTAAGCGGCGAGAAGGCGAGGGGGGAAAAAGTCGAGAAGAAAGGAAAAACTCTTTCAGCGATATTAGTCTCGTGGTAACATAATGAAGCTTAAATACGTGAAGCGATTAAAACTTTTTTTTTCCAACTTACCTTTTGAAAAATATGCTCCGGATTTATTCCCAGTTCTGAAAACAGAGAGAAAAAAACACTTCGTTAAGTATTTAATTCCGAATAACGAAAGAAGTTTGAATAGCGTCGCGAATTACCCAACGGTGAAGATAATTTCTATGCTATTTTGGGTAGGCCGAGTGGCGATTTTTCTTCTCATTCAATGCGCTCCAGCGAGTTTATACGTGTAAATGTGTCGTACGACTACCATCGCGATGGTAATAAATCCCGAATGATTTTATACGACGGAATATCAACCTTTTGCAACCAACGTGGGTTTTGCACCTGGTTTAGTAAACAATTGTGTGGCGAAAATAAACCCTTCAAATCGAGTAATGTCGTGGGGTAATTCTACGTCATTAATTATGAAATGGTATTTCGCTCGGTTCCCTTGTCCGCCATTGCATCGCCATTTTCAATAAAAAAATTTCATTTGATGGAGTAAACGATATATGAGTCAAAAAATGCCATGGAATTCGAAATGAATTTTTATTAACCAGTTGAAATTGATAATTCATTCCATTTTCAAAAATATAAAGAATTCTCAATTTCAAAAAACTTCAACTTTTAACTTCAATTATAGAATCTCAAGAAGAAGTGAAAATTATGTTCTTCAAAACCATGACTGAACTGAACTGCGGAAACAGCCGGAAACTCTCGGTTGGTCGTTAACGCTGGGAGTCCCTGAAACTCTTTTTTAGTAACTCGTTGAATTTTAGAATATTTTAAAAGAGAAAATGAACTCCACGAGAAAGAAAGCAATAAAAACTTGTACCACTTATTGAATTTATTGCGCATTGGTATATCTATGAACTACACTATTTCTGACTATTTGTAAATTAAAAAAAAAAAAATTGAAACATTTCAAAAAATTTTGATAAAGAAGGTCACAGATGAATCGAGAAGTTACGATGCAGAACTGTGTCCATAAATTTACAATAAATCCCTACAACGCCGAATTCGACCCAGCAGTTACATTTATCGATAATGGCAATAGTAACCCGGTGATTATATAAGATATTTTAAATTCTGTATTATAACCTACAATAATTATGTATGCTTGAGTACGATACTCACACTTCTTATGAGGGAATCAAGATATCACTCCATTATGCTATATCATAATAAAAAATTTTTGAACAATATTTTGAAGATATACGGAGCGTCCAGTTAATTGGGTACACCCACATTAAAAAATTGTTGAATAATTGAATAATTTTGTACAAACTAGCTTCTATTTTGATTTCATATAATAGGTACAACTTGTATCACGGGTGCACCAGAATTGATTGAACGCACGGTATGCTCTGGGAAGTCTTATTTAGTTCATGTATTGGGGTGATTTCACGTACTCCGATGAACTTTACCAAATAACGTTACCATTACGACGGCGACGTCGGTCTTAATGCCTTTCATTTTTACCAGGCCCTCGTGCTACATTTTTAAACGCGATGAATGGGCCAAGACAACGCTCCCAACCATTCCCGAAACATAACCTGGTTATTACTGGTACAAGTCGAGCGTCGAGTAATGAAATTATGCGACGAATAGATTAACTCTGTGTAATAAATATCAGCGAAGCATGAAGCCCCCGTATACTATACGTCGCTTTAATAATTATGATGATTTGATACATTATGACCGCAAGTGTTCCGCAGATTAAGGGATAACTGGATATCTGAATTGCACATGCATCGAGTGGCTTAACTAGCTTTTAATTACTCGCAGAATTATAGCCAGGGCTAACGTTTGTCGCGAGGCCGTCGTCGAATAGGCGTCGTATAATAGGAATGTATCGGATTTAATTAAAATCGGGATTGTACCGGTATTGCATTACTGTGGCGTGATTTCGACGATGAGCACCCAGCTACTACGTATTTCGCAGGTAATTAAAGATGAAGTCGGAATTAATTCGTCTTTCATCCAATTATGAGCGGCAGTGGTGAGAATTTTCGTCATTAAGTCTCATACAGGATTTTGAAGCGGAGTAATTGCTGATTAAAAATGTATAGCTCAATTTGGTAAATATGAGCTCATATGATTTCAGAGGACAAGAAATTCAATACATGTACATACACTGTAATGAAGGGAAGGAAGAGGAGGAGGAGGATAAGGATAGCTTATTACTCTCAATATGCAATGGGGGTAAACGATAAATCAAAATTTTTTAATCACAATATTACATGACGAAATGAGTCTAATAAGTGACCAACATATTCAAATTTTAGATTCACAAGCGAATTTGAAAGGGAGTCGGAGCAGAAAAAAAAACTTTTTCAAAAAGTTTTTAGTCATCAAATATCTTCAATCGTCCATATTTGCCAACCAAATCAACTTGGAAAGCTCAAACATCGTATGTAAAGTTAATTTGGAATCAGAATATGACCGATTGAAATAGGGTCAAAATAAATTCAAAATACCATATGGTTTAAATTTTAGGAAGGCTTGAGGAGCCTTAAAAAGCTCAAATTTTACATATGAATTCATATTATTACTAGAGATGAAAAGTGTATTATAGCTCGATTCCACGTTCACACGTGGTGGTGGTGGTGGTAAAAAGGAATGAGATTTTTTCTTCAAAATGTGGTGAGGGTAAACCAAAAGTGGAACGTTTTGGATTATCGTACAACATCCTAATGTAAATCTGGCATAATCAAATTTCAGTTTCCTTAGTGAATTGGAAAGTGAGTCAGAGTACAAAATGGTCTTTAGAGGGGAAATCATAAAATGAAATTTCATGAATCATCCACATTTCCTCACCAAAACAACCTAGAAAGGTCAACATTTGTGTTTGAATTTAGTTCGAGACTAAAATACGACCTCTTGCATTATGGTCACAATGGATCCAAAATTGTAAATCGTCAAAATTTAAGGAAGGCTTGCGGAGCTTCAAATCGATCAAACTTGATAAATACGAAGTCATATGATTTTTGAGGATGAGTATTATTTTGTATGCCAAATCTACCTTTACTGTATTGGGGGGGGGGGGTAGAAGAAGGATTACTCTCCACAAAATGTGATAAGGATAAACGAAAAATCAAATTTCTTCAATTTTGACGGCACATGATACAGTGAGCACAAGTGACTAACATATTCCAATTTCTGCCTCACAAGTAAATTTACAGGGGGGGGAGGGGCAGAGCGAAAAACATATTTTTGAGCGGAAATCATGTTGGGAGATTTGACGAATCGTTCATATTTCCTCATCAAATCGATCTAGAAAGATCAAACTTTGTACGTAGGTTAGGTGGGGACCATAATAAATAATACCTTGAATTAACGTCAAAATGGATTCAAAACACCAGCCCCTAAAAATCTGAAGAAGAGTTGAAGAGCTTGTAGTGCTACACGCAACTACTCGTAGATAAAGTGTTGCGTAGATTACTACATAAGGTTGAATCTGCTTCTTACCAATGAACGACGCGAACTTATTATTAGTCGTATCTAATAAACGTTAATGGTGTTTCGGAACTGCGGATGACCTATGGGCATCGACACCATATTTCATTCCTTCTAACAAATGAATCGCATCTCTCACGTATTATATGCTCGGAGTTATTGTGCTGTGTAAATACCACAAACCTTAAATGACTAAAATTTGAAAAATATAACCTCGTGATTCCTGCGAATAAGAAGTGCAACACATCCTAAATTAAACTTCTTACGAAGTTTTGAGAAAAGATAGATGATGGTTTTCACACTCGGTACCAAGTGTGGCCTATGGGCATACAGAAGTTCACATCATCATCAGCAAATATGAACAAGCCCTAATTAGAAACTCAGCTCCAGTAACACAGCATTGTGCTTACATTTTCATTTTAAAGCTTAATTGAAATACATTTTTCTTTTTAGAATTTTATAAGTTGTAGGTACTTTTTATACGGCCTCCTGCCTAGAGGTCTGCGCCGGGGTAAAAATCGGCGGCGGCGGCGTATTTTTTTATTTTTACGGCGGCGGCGGCGTTTAACACGCCGCCGGCTAGCTTGAAAATGGCGGCGGCGTGGTCGGCGGCGAACAAAAAATTGAAAAAAATTGAAAAAATACCTATAAACGAACAAGAATTTTATTAATAGGTATTGCAATCACAAAAAAAAAAACAAACAAAAAATATATATAACATAGAATAGAACACTGAAAAAGCATGAAAGCAACGAAAACTTGAAAACACAAATCGTCCATCAGTGTTTCCATTTCGCTAATCTAAAAATGTAATCTATTGGCCTTTTTTTTTGTATTGCGCCATCTACGCCGCCAGGAAAAAATTGGCGGCGGCGGCGGCGGCGAAGCCAGTAAATTTCATCGGCGGCGGCGGCGCGTGAAACGCCGAAAATATTGGCGGCGGCGGCGTATTTTTTCGGCGGCGCAGACCTCTACTCCTGCCCCATATGGCTATCAATATTTACAGACTGTATCGCACAGCCAGCTATAAGGCAGCCATTTTAGTTGCCAATTTTCCACCCCTGATCACAATGATCCAGGAACGTGCAGCTCTGCGATTATACACCCATAATTGTGAGCTTAGTAGTCGACTAGTCTCAGCCTCCATTAAGAAGAGAGCTTTGACCGACAGAAGCCAAAAAAATGAGATGAAGAGTGGGTTCAGTCACCTAAGGCTCCATGGACTCATCAACTGTTCCCATTCCACCGAACCCATTTGGAAGCTGACTTGCAGTTGGACTTCTGGATCGACCAGGCCTTCACTGGACATGACTGCTTCGGCAGCCAGGCAGTCACCTTCCTGCAGATAGGGTCACCCAGAGGAGTGCTCAGAACATGTATTCCTGGATTGTCCCAGGCATGCCAGCGATCGGTCAATTCCTCCAATTTCTATCCTTGTCGCCGAGCATTTCTCCTTCCTCCGGAAAGTCGTCCGCAGGCTGAGGGATGAGAAGCGTCTCTCGAAATGGCAGGAGCCGTGAGGCTCTTCCATCGGCCCAGTATTTCTAGACTGTATGGTTCAGTCAAGTCCCAGGCCCAAGGGCTTTGCCTCCTATGACCCTCGTATGTCTTTATTCTGAGGCTACTGGGATTCCCGTACGTTTTACACTGAAGTTTGTATTTTAAAAAGTTGGACTTATTCATGGAATGATCTATCAAAATGAATGAAACAAAAAAAAAAAATTGTACTATAGAATGTTGAAAATACTTAGCGATCAGAGACGATGATACCGCTATTTAGCTCGTATCAACGATTTCAAATTTTTCAATACAATAAACCCCACGTTAAAATTAATTTCTCGAATTTTCATTCAACGAATAATGCTATACCCATCTCAAACTTAAATGATTCGCCGTCGAGTCCAAATTTCGACGAAAAATATCACCATTTAGAAACCAATTTTCGATTAATTCTCGCGGGAAATTTATGCGTCACTTGGCGCGAGCACGACGAATTTCGAGGCACGATGCGAGTGTACGCGATTTCTCGCGAGATAAAAATTTCTCGGCGAGAAAATTCGGGGTACAAGTTGGAAATTATATTCGAAGCAGGCGTAATACGAGCTGATAATGTAAAAGTTATTTTTATATAGATATAATTCTTAAACAAAGTTTTGCAACTTTACAAAACATGATTCGCGTATTGATGAAGTGTTTGCCTAAAATTTGTAAATTCGTTGGCAAACTCGACGTTGTTGTTTTTTAACAATTACGTAAGTTTTTTTTTTAGGTATTTGGGAACGAGACGACGACGACGAGAATATTTTAAAGATATTCGGCACACTTGCGCCGGGCGAAAGTTTCAACTTCTATATAAAAATGTCAAGATAACGCTGTTCGAAGTACTTTAATTCCGCACCGAAGGTTTTCAACATTCGGCCCGAATATATGTAATACCGACGACCGATATCTAAACGGCGAATTTACGATTTCGACGGCGCTCAAAAATTCCACAACCAAATGGTACCTACGATACACACGTTTTAGGCGAAACGTGTTTTCTACGCCGTTATATACGAAAGTTCACGCGATATTCGGTCGTAAAATATTTTTAATTTAGAAATATTATTTGCCGAATTTAGTACCTCGGTTAATACGAGACGTTGAAGATTTCCTATATGAGGAAGAATCGAGAGCACCTTTACAACCTCGAGTTTACTTAACACGCTTAAAAATTACCTCCTCGAACTTACACGTAGCGTATTTAAATTTACTATAAAATCAACTTCCTTAAGAACCGCTCACCTTGTATATTATAATTTCAAAGTTTAATCTGTTCGTTGTAAAATTTAACATGTTTTGTTACTTAAGTTCGCTCGTCGTTACAGGTTACACGTTTATGGTACCCTATAGCTGCGACATGGAACCTTATGAAAAATTCCAATTGCGTTTTAAAATTTGACACACCTACGCGATCGTAAAAGTAAATACGTATTGAATAGCGCCGACTCAGTTACCACGTCGCGTCGTCAAGATTTTCAAGCTAGTGGTGTTTCTCTGAGCCTCTATAATACCTAGGCTGATGAGGTTTTTTACTGGTGGAAAATTTTCAAGGCTTTAATAACGTACAGTTTATTTATTAGGACAATTAGAATTTTCAGATCAAAATAGACTGCTGGGTGGCGGAAGTAGCGTCGATATGACGAGCGAATATTTATTACTTTTTTTTCAGAAATTCACGTCACGCTAGTGGTAACACGAAAACGGAAGTTTTCAACTCTTTTTTTTTTCAGGTAATGTTAAAAATTTACGAAATATTGAGGTTTAAAGAATAGAAATATCGGTAAACATTTCGATAAATTTTCTTATGTAATGAAATGTTTTCGGAATGGGGCCGGAGAAGAAGTAAAAGTCGGAAATTTCTTTTATTTTCCTTTCATCGTAGCTTCCCAACTTTAATCATAAATTCATGAGTAGAGAATACCGGCGAGAAAATATAGCGTGTCTAATAAATGTTCATTTGTTAAAATGATATCTCATCAATATAGATCATTTTACCACGAACTCCAGCCCAATATTTTATAACAGAATAGCCGAAAAAAACCTCAAGCAGTATATCAAACGTCGCGCTATGCTCCTATGCAGTGGCGGACTGGAGAATGAAGGTCCGGTCAGCAAAATGAATTGAAGGGGCCCGCACAGTGCTGGATTAAGGTATTTTGCCACTCTACCCACAGTATATCGTCGCCCTATGCCCATTTTACCTCACACTCTCACTCCTAATTTGCATGTCAATGCGGTCACATTGGTGATACGTGTAGAAGTTAACCTTATAATATTTATGAGGATAACTCAAGAACCACGAGAGGTGCCCGGTTGAATAATGTCTTTTTTTTAAATGTTTGCTTGTGTAGTTGTTTTTAGAATTTTTTGAGAATTTTCCTTTGTTTATTATTTAAGTACTCCACTTAGCTATATGGGCTCACTTACAGTAGTACCCGGTGGTTTTTGGATTTAGTGCAAGTAATTTTCCTAACTTAGTTTTTTGCTTAAATAGTTTCTCGATCACGTATCCATATATTATCATGTTATGTTTCTCAAAATTTTTCTCATTTACTGCAAAGAAACAAGTTTATGCTCGACTTCGCTTGTTTGTGTGATGCAATGTGGTTTTTTTGGTGAAAACGCATTCTGCATGCTCAGAATGTTTTCTATTTTCTCCATCGTCCTTACATTATGCACCAAAAAAATCTTTGATGGGAATTCTTGCAGTACTTCGCCAATTTTCTCTCTAGATTTACTGGACTACTGGACTACATGTATTTTTTAAAAATTAATAATTCAATAGGTCACACAAAAATCACACACAGCTATCTTTTTCAGGTATTCGTTAGACTCCTATTTGCCAATTCTGCGATAACTTTCCAATATTCGCAACGCCGGATTCAACTCATTTGCCGATCTAGGCCCTAAATATTTTTCCGCTTTGCTCCTCAAGCTTTACTCAAATTTTGATAATCCGTCATTTTAGATCTATTTTAATCCCAATTCAAGAGGACATATTCTGGTCACCAACTAATCCTATCCTCAAAGTTTGACCTTTCCAGGTTCATTTGGTGAGGCTATATGAAAGATTCAAAAAATTTCATAACTCAAAACGTCCTCAAAAAAACGTTTTTTGCTCAACTCTCCTTCAAATGCATTTGAGAAACTAAAATTTGGATATATTGGTGTCTATAACTTACTCCTTCATATGAGATCAAAAACAAAAAATTCGAGGTATTTGCCCCTTCTCCAGCATCCCTCAAAATTTGAGTAATCCGTCATTTTGAATTTTTTCGAAAAAACAAAGAAGAAGTTTCGTTAGATTTCTAAGTAGAGAGTCTCACCAAAATTTGAGCGAATTTTCTAAATACCCGCCGGCGCTACGCGTGGGGGACAAAAAACAAGATTTCCTCAAAAAACCCGTTTTCGCTCTAACTTCCTTCAAAATGCCCTTAGGAAGCTGAAATTTGGATAGGTTAATGTCCGTGATTCACTCTTTCATATGAGTTCAAAACGAAAAAAATTGAGGTATATGTTTCTTCTCCAGCTTCCCTCAAAATTTGAGTGATTCCTCATTTTGAATTTTTGCGAAAAAACAAAAGAACCGTTTTGTTAGATTTATAAGTAGAGTCTCTCACCAAGTTTTGAGCGAATTTCATAAATTCTCGCCCGCGCTATGCGAGGGGGAAGAATATACATATATATACCAAAAAGTTAGACATTTGCCAGATGATTACAAATGATCTGAAACACAAAGATTTGAAAACCCCACCCTCCCCCGACCTTCCCTGTAATAGCTCCTGTTTTTTAGTTGAAAACTCATCTAATAAATAACACACCATACTTAATTTAAAAAAGATAGGGACTAGGCAGCTAAACTATTTTGATTGAAAATAGAAAAAAAATTATGAATACAAAACGTGAAAAACAGACAAGTTTATTATTTGCAGATTATTTATCCATAACCTGAATTTTATTGCAAGTCGTATTTTAAAATTCTTTGTTTTTGCCGAAAAAAAAAAGTTTAAAATTTGCCGCCCCAAAAATTTTGCCGCTCTAGGCCAGAGCCTAGTTGGCCATAGGTAAGTCCGGCGCTGCATATTCGCTGCACATTTACTTCATGAGTGTCCTGCCCTTCCTTTCCAGATATTCGGTGCACCTTAGAAGTTCCAAACTGTCTACCCGCATTACTGACGATCTTTCGTACATCTACACAGTTCTCACCTTTCTCAAAAGAAACAAACTTTTCCATCTCATCGTGAGAGTGAAGTAAAAACCATGGTAGTTACAGAAGCTACTATAACAAATTATATAAAAAATAATAAAAAAAACGTAAGCAGCCATGCCGCATTACTGGAGCTGAGTTTTTAACTGGGGCTTGTTTTGATTTAGTAAGCTAATAGTGAGTAATTTTTGAGACTTTAGAAAAGCATAAATACAAATGGGAAAACTTCAAGCTCCGCTCGACACGTGTTAATATTATTCTTAAGTTATGAAATTTTTAAAGGTTTATTTTGAGTCCAAAATGAATAACTTGAGGGGGAGTGAGCATGAAAATTCGACATCTTGAAATATGGTGCTACCTTAAGGGACAGTATAAATGTGTATTCGCTTTATGTATTTAAAACTTGATATTTAATTTTTTTCTTGTTTTTCTCCCTGGTTGTTAATTTTTTCCGGCAAAGTGAGCACGTGCTCTCGCAAATAATAACAGTTTTTAATTTTAAAGCTTTCGACACAAAAAAACTTTATTTTTAAATATCGATACATAACGCGTTTTCGGCAAACAGACCTTTTCAGTGCAATAATACAGTATCGATATTTAAAAATAAAGTGTTTTTGTGTCAAAAGTTTTTAAAATTAAATACGTAAAACAACACTGAAGAAAAACTTTTTTTCTTGAAAATAACAATTTTATGTGAATTTTAGCCATTCAAGAAGATTCGTTTTTTTTTTGCATCTAATTTTTTTATTCATAAGCTTGATTTTTCTACAATTTCTTCTTGTTTTTTTTTTTTTCGAAAAATGATGATTTTTAGCATTAACCTCAAGGTTTGACATTTTTCTCGAATCTCATTTTATTTTTAGTTTTCTTAGAGATTACCTCAAAATTTGAAATATCCTGAATTTTGCTTCTCTTTTTCCTTTAGATTCAGCTTAAAGTTCGCGTTTTTTTTTTCGAATCTCAATTTATTTTTAGTTTTTCAAAGATTACCTTCAAGTTTAAAGACTTTCTGATTTTTTTTTCCATGAAGTCAGCTGGAAGTTCAAAATTTTTCTCGAATCTTGTTTTATTTTTATATTTAAAGTGCTTATTTTGTCAAAGTGTCTTAACAACATAAATAATTTTTACAAAATGATTTAAAATTTATTTTAAAGTATTTTACAGTTGGTAAACGGACTCTTGTTTCACACGATTATTTTCTCGTTGCTAACTGGAAGAGTTATCTTTAAGTAATTTAAGGTAGTGCAAAATAGACCTGTTTTTGATTTCATAACAAACACTTAATTTGATTTTATTTCAAAACGTCTTGCTGCCTAAAGTATAACGTATTCGTGATTCAATACCGAATATAAGGAACGGAAAGATGAGATCCGCGTTGTTGCCGAATGCGCGGATCTCATCTGTTTCGAAACGTAACACTTAGATATACTCTGGTAGAGCGCTCTCTGCAAAACAAACGTCGAACTGACTTCGTATATGTTGGCCGAAAAAGTGGAAAGATGAGATCCGGGCAAAAATTGGGCAATGCATTCCTGATGGTATCCTGATGTCAAAAAACTCGATATACACGCTAAGAAAGGTGAGATCCGATTTCGGATCTCACCTTTCCAAAACGGAGCTCACCTTTCCACGAAATGTATATTTTGGATCTCACCTTTCGGAAATATAAATCTATATATATATATATACCAAAAAGTTGGACATTTGCCAGATGATTACAAATGGTCTAAAACGCAAAGATTTGAAGACCCCACCCTCCCCCGACCTTCCTTTCCCAAATCAGGTAGGCTGTAATAGCTATCGTTTTGTTAAAAACTCAGCTAATAAAAATAATAATAATTTTCCAAAATTCTACTAAAACGATGCTAACACTGCAGAACATAGTTCCAAGTTCAATATCGGCATCCATGTATACTCAAATGAATAAAGAATAATTCTGAGCTTCGTATCATACCACTCGGTAGTAAATCGAGGTTCAAAACCCAAAACACCGATGAAGATGGAAACCCCAATGAACAACTTATAGAGCTGTGATAGGAACGTGAGGCGAGATACGTGGGTATCTTAATTATTAGTATGTGTTTCCGTAACATAACAATATAGACAATGGGAAATCATCTGGTAAGCCGACGGCATTATACGAGATCTCAGATATACAGGAATTCGATGATAGAAAAAGTACCGAATGGAGGTAACGGTGGTATTCGTATATGGCTCACGTATTCGCATTCTATCGCGTCAAAGTCAAACGTTTATCCGTTATTTGGAATTTGTTAAAACGCAAACACGATTTCGCTATTCGCAACGCCGGCTAGAGGGGCAAGGGGGCAAGGAGGGGTGCAACGAATTCGAAATACCGGCTGTAGCATTTTTTACGCGGCTGTTCGACAGTCGAAGAGTTGAAAAAAATACGAGATTATTGCCAGTGTGTAGCGAGCGCGCGTTTGAAAATCTGAAGAAATTTTTACGACATTATGTAAGACAGTAAAAATGGTAAAAAGTAGCGTCAACGTTGCTCTCGGTTTTGTTGGGAGTTTTTGTTACGAAACATTATTTAATATGGTTATTACTTCATTTGAATAAAGCCGTTCACAACGGCGCGTTTAACTTCCCTTTAGATTTTACTTTGCTCGGCGAACGCTTTCCTTGTTTCAACAACGTGTACCCGTCCCTTCACACCCGGTTTGTTTAAATTAAATTGCGTATGCAAATTTTCCGCCGAAATAAAGTACTCGGCTTACTACTGCTACCGCCCGCGTCGCGTATACAGCGTGCCGTCTCGCTTAAACTATACGCCGCGTAGCTATTACGTAGGTTGTCGTTTCGACTCGCGAGCTCTTTTTATTTAGGCTTCAACGTAATTAAACTCAATTAAAATCTTTTAAAGTCACCGTCTAGCGTTTTTTGCCCCCTCCTCTGTCTAAGTTTCTATTTCGCGCTGCCGAGCTCGATTATAACACGCCCCGTTGACTTTAAAATATGTCGTACTTGGGAACCGGAATGATTTTTCTGGCGCGTTCGTCGATCCGCTAAATTTTCTTCGTTTTTGTAATTCGTAATATATTTAAAAGCGTACTTCGCGCTTGACTAATGCCTAATAACGTTAATACCGAGCCGACGACGCCCGGAACGCGCGCCTTTCGCGGTACCGTCTCAACGAGATGACTAATTAAGTGCTGTTGGGCGTTCGCGAGACGCCGCTGAAATGGCTTTTATAACGCCACGAGTGGATTGTTACGGCGTACCGATTAGGAGTCTATGGCGGTGTCTCGTGTCGGCCGCGTTCATTGATATCGAATGTTTGTGGTGGAATGAATGGAATGATTATCTAATGAGTGGCAATGTGGAGATGAATTTAACTAATCGATGGTATAGACAGTGGCGGCGGGAGCAATGCTTGTGCAGGCAGCAACCACTCGAATAGGCGTCTATGAAGAACTGGGTGCTGGGAGATTTGCTTCCGAAGAAAATTCCAACACCCTCCCCCATTTATTATTTAAAATTCACCAATAAATTTTTTAAAATGATTTTTTAACGTGTCAGTTTTCCGTATTTCAAAAAAAAATTAAATTTACTTTATTATGAGAAAAAAAAAACAAACAAAACAAAAATTCACAAGCGCGTCAAATTAAAAAAAAAAAAAAAAAAAAAAAAAAAAACAATAAACAAGTAATTCACAGTTGTGTCTAATAAAAATTGAAAAAACGAAAAATTTATAAATATGTCGAATAAAAAATATAATTATTAAAACAAAAAAAATAATTAAAAAAATGAAAAATTCATATAATTGGGTCGGACAGAAAATTAAAAAAAAATCATAAACGTGTAAAATAAAAAATAGTTAAAAAAAAACCAAAAAAATGAAAGATTCACAAACGAGTCGAATAGAAAATAACACACAGCTTAATATTATAGAAGACGACTATACAATAAGCGAAAGCGCAAAGCTCATTGCGTGAGAATTGATTTTCACATTATTTTTTAATTATTGTAATTTATTTGTATGCAATTTTAGTCTTTAGTGGTACATTTCAGCGCCTTTTCTGGCGCCTCCTCTGCTTAAGTGGGTGGCAAAAGCCTCCTTGCCACAGCCTAGCGCCTCCATTGGGTGATTTAGGTTTTTTTAGAGAAACTGGAGTGAGGCGTCACAAATAGTTGTTAAATGACCTTGAAATTCGACACAAAATTTTCAAGCCCCGAACTTAATTTTTTAATCATTAAAATGAGATCAAGATTTCAAAAATATTGAAAACGAAAGAAAATTATTTTTGGCCAATTAAAATTTTTTTGTGCTCAAAATCATATTGCATGATTTAAAGACCGAACAGAACTTTAGTCGTGATTTTTTTATGATCATGTTGACGTTTCATGCAGAAAAAATACGAAATGTTTCGTTACAATTTACGAATGTTCCACTAAGGTGGGACGAATTTCGAGTTTTTTCGAAAAGTGCAGAAAGTAGGGCCGCAATAATTGCTAAATAATCTCAAAAACACGTCTTAAAAATTTCAGACCTCTAACTAAATTTTTAGATCTCCTAAATTGAGTTCAACATTTTCAAAAATTTGAAATGGTCAAAAAAATTAATTTTCTTGGAATTCAAAATTTTTTGCTACGAAAAGTTAAATTTCATCGGTCAAAACTGGAAAAAACGATTTGCTTTTTTTCAATTCGGGAGAGGAGATAGAGTGCAAAGGTTTTTATTTAATAATAACATAACTTTCACATTAATCTTCGAATTGAATTTATGAATATACACTAAGGTAATTGAAAATTCTTCTTTTTTTATTTTTTGAAAAGTGGGGGGGGGCAGTGTCATAATACCAACTAAATTACATCGAAGAGACATCATAAAAATTTCAGACGACCAATTCAAATTCTAGATTTCTCAAAATGAGGTCAAAGTTATGCAAAATTTTAAAATAACAAAAAAAAAAACTAATTTAGGGCAATTAAAATTTTTTTGGAGCTAAAAACATATTTCATTCTTTAAACGTTAAAAAAATTTATAAGTGAAATTTGACCCACTCTAATCACCAGCAAATAAAAGTTCAATGGGACATTATCATAATTGCCATAACAGTTGTTATTATTATTTTTTTTTTGTCTCATAAAATTAAACAGCTTTCAAGGTGCCCACAATATAAAGCAAGATTTTCGCATTCTCCGTTTGTACTTATAAGATATAAGTAGCTAGTTAGCTACGTACATAATTTTTTTCTCAACTATATGTCTCAATTTTTGACAAATTTAGAAGGCTTAGGAAAAAGAGTTCATAATATAAATGTTCATACCACCCCTATAACCAGCCTTCTCAGCGAAGTTTCTGAACCCCCATTATTCATACGTAGACAACTCATTAACACAGTATCCTTTCTAAGTATAACTGCAAATCCAACATTTAAATCAACTCTCCATAACCTAATCCCAATTGAATCTATGTCACAACTATTTAAAGAACTTTTATATCAAATTTCATTGCATCTTCGCATTCAACATTTCCCAATTAAAATATTACCTCCATGGCAGACATTTACCCCGAATATAGATCTTTCCTTAACAAAATTCACAAAAACCTCAACAAACCCGATTATACTTAAACAAAACTTTCAGTTCCTATTAGAAAAATACACAAATTTCAATCATATATATACAGATGGTTCTAAAACTACTTATAACACAGGATGCGCGATTATCCATGATAGTACGCACATACCCATACCTCTTCCATCATACTACTCCATTGTTTCCTCAGAATTATATTCAATCAAAACAGCAATCAGCTACATCAATGACTTTTCCCTACATCATACAGTTATATTCACAGATTCTCTTTCATCCCTACTAGCCATCCAAAATCACAGATCTAAACAAACACATCCTATAGTACAGGAAATTACTTCATCTCTACTTTCCTTTCAACCAATAAAAACAGTTATCTTATGCTGGATTCCATCCCACTCACAAATAGAAGGTAATGAGTTAGCTGATTGCATTGCCAAACAATCTTACCTCCACCACCGAATCGCAGATATAGATATGCCTCTGAAAGATTTGAAAACCTATACCAAATCCTTACTATCCGAAGAATTTCAGTCATACTGGTCAAATGTCCCAAATTCAAACAAACTCAAAAGTATTAAACCCACCATAAACATCTGGAAAACTTCTCTGCAACATAACCGTCGACATGCATCCATTCTTACTCGTCTCCGTACTGGCCACTCCCTCATAACTCACCAACACCTCCTTGCCAAGCAGCCACCTCCTATATGTACCTCCTGTAATGTCCTCATAACCGTCTCACATATCCTTACTGAATGCCTTCTTTATCAATCTCACCGGTCCAAATATCTTAAGTCTAATACTTTAAAGGACATTCTATCAGATGATCAGGCACAAATTGATAAATTATTCCTTTTTCTAAAGTCCACAGAATTAACAAGTAAAATCTAGATTGTTGCTGTGCCTCTAGCCATTGTTGCTGTACATGGCACATAAAAAAAAAAATAAATAAATTTAATAGAAATTTATTCACATGAAAAGGTACATAAACATATATAATTAATTTAGATCCATATTGATTAATTGAAGATATTATTTTTCATTAATTTTTTTAAGCTTCATTAACAAAATTTGAGTTGAAGAGCTGATATGTTTATGATGCTTTTTGAGGTTATTTCACAATATTGCCTCTCACTTTTAGAAAAAAAAAAAAAAAAAAAAATCGGCTCTAAATATTTATTTAATTCAGGCATCAATGCTGCAATCATAATATAAAAATAATCTATTCTTGTCGCAGTGGATGATGAGTAGTTTTGCATGTGTGGATGAAAGAAACCGAAGTTTGATTGATAATGCATTCATTCATTCATTCCTTACGAAATAAAAACGTATACTCACTTAAATTAAAACTATCAATGGCCACATTAAATATCAGAGTTTATAAGTCTGTTATCTAAGAAACACTTTTAACATACATAAATCACCAAGATTGAAGAGTCATAATCACGTGCCCATTATCAAAACTACGCAACGAGAATACGAGATTTCTCTAACGCTACTAATGGGAAAAACCCCAGCTTGTATGTGATTCAGTAACACGTCAGGAAGTGCTCGATACGATTAAATGCCGCATTTCATTTAATAATTTTTTAAGTAAGTTTTTAATGGTTATTTAAACTATTAAAGCTTACATTTCTTTAATCTCCTAGATCTCCTCACCAAATCGACATGGAAAAGTAAAACTTCGTATTTGAATATTATGATCTCTCAAACTTCTGTTGAAATGAATCTAAAATGGCGCATGAGAAAAAATTTGAGGAAGACTTGAATAGCTCAAATTTGATAAATGTACTCACGTGATTACTATTAATGAGATGCGAATGCTGTATGCTAATTTAAGCTTCATATGTATTTTGGGGGAGGGGGGAGGGAGATGGGGTATTTGTTTTCAAAATGTGGTGAGGGCGGACGAAAAGTAAAAATTTTAGGGTCAGTTGATATATGTAGTGACCAAACATTAATTAAAATATTTCTATTTTAGCATACTTGGTAAATATGGAGATGAGTAAGAGCAAAAACGGTTTTTAGATAGAAAATCAGTGGTAAGAAATTTCATAAATCTCGCATATTTCCTCACCAAATTAACTTAGAGAGGTCAACGTATTGAATTTGAGTCAAAATCGATCAAAAATGCATTCAAAATGGCATATAGCTAAAATTTGAGGAAGACATGAGGAGACTCAAATGGCTCAAATTCGTTAAATGGGGACTTACGTATAAACTTTTTAGGTATTCTTGGGAGTAATGAGGGGGGGGGTGCATACGGTAATATATATGATCTATGGGGTTGAGAAGTTTACATGACGAGAAACTCAGCTCCAATAACACGGAATGGCTGCTTACATTTTTCCCCCATTTTTTTTTCATTAATAGCGTTTGAGTTTTCTTTTCTTCTTCAGCAAACAGCCTACTTATCTCTCAAAACATTGTTAAGGATAATGACAAAATTAAAACTACCCCATTACGAATTTTTCATACAAATAAAATTAAGCCAAGGGCATGTTAAAACAGACTGAAAAAAAAATTCCAAGATAATAAAGCTTCTTATTTCACGTCGACCGAAATCCATGAACCTATGGAAACAGAATGCCACAGTAAAAAAAAGTTTTCCATACTTTCAAATTTTTTTTTAATTACTCCATTAAAAATTTTAATAGTATGTTCAGGAATAATGATACCTGCTATCAAAAGACCTTTGCAACATGATGTTATACCAACCAAACGCAAAGGGGAAGCGAAAAAAAAAAGAAATGGCTACAGGTACACTTATACTTCATTGTTGTTAAGTTTAAAACAAGCAGGATGTTGTCTTTTCCGCAGAAAGCGAAGTAAAGAAAAGAGCGAAGGAACAAAAAAAAGAGCACTAGCACTAAGAAAAATTACTATTACACGGGAGCTCGGTAAGTAAAAACTTTCCGGTAAGTTTTGAGAATTGCGGCAGTTTATTTTAAATTTATTAAACGCAAAATTCTGTTAATGGCGTTAAGAATGAAGTTGATAATGAAGAAATGTAAATAAACCAGAGAAAGGAAGAAAGCGAGGAAAATAGGTTGCAAGCGGATGGCGAATGTGAGAAAAAGACGATGTACGAACTGTGTTAGAAATAAGCAATTTTCTTTAATGGCTCGTCAGTGAGCATTATGAGGAATAAAAAAAAATGAGAAAATACAGACAGCAGCTCATCGCGTTGGTTCACTTGTTATTTATTCAAGACGACGCATTTTTCTCGATTATATTTGACG
The DNA here is from genome assembly GCA_009761765.1 of Phenacoccus solenopsis. Lineage (NCBI taxonomy): Eukaryota > Metazoa > Arthropoda > Insecta > Hemiptera > Pseudococcidae > Phenacoccus > Phenacoccus solenopsis. The sequence goes on along the minus strand of CM019755.1, from coordinate 12,349,008 downwards.
GCGAGCTGTCATGTACGTTATGAGAAATTTCTTTTAATGGTCGAAAAATAGTATTACTCGTTGTGCATGTCAAATGCTACAGTTTGCTGGAATATCACGTTATTGTTATTTTAAGGGTAAATTTCTCCGTTATGAGATGGTTCGGTAGTGGCAAAACGTAAGAGATGGATTTATTGGAGTAATTTCTGTTTTCTGAAATGGAATTGTTTTCGATGAATAAACATCATTACATACGAATAATACGATCATAGTGTAATATTTAATAACACAATTTTCTGTATTTTTGTTTTTAATTATTTACCTCTTTATATTCGATATACTTACTTTCAACAGCCATAAATTAAAACTTTCTTTTTTTAAATAATATATATGTAAATATACCTTCCATTAACGGTGGCTCGTCCTCAAATCCATCTCCAGTGTTATACGAAGCCGGTGCTATTTCAGGAGGTGTGAATATTTCACCGTGATAAGCTTGTGAACTAACTGGATTCAAATAAGGATTTGACTCGTACGGAGACGAACCCATAAATTGTCCTTGCGACTGATCATGTTGAAAAGTTTGAAAATTTCTATAAATAAAAAACGTACATGTTAAGAATATTAGGATCAAGTAGTAAATACAGAAGACAAAACAGGCTTACAATTCTTGACCAAATTGATCAGCTGGTATTTCGAAACTATAGGAATTTCCTTGATTCCACTGATGTTGTTGTTGGCGATATGGGTCATCTGAGTATCCAGCCATGTTCAAAAGCTGAAATAAAATTCGATATTGATGTAATAACTGTAACACTTCAAGTGTTAGAGTGAAACACGAGAGTATGTTGAATTAAAAAACGAGGGAATTTTGTATCAAAAAGATAGCGAAGTTCCATTGAAGTATATCATACTGAATAGAAGTCAAAAAATTATACATGAAATATAATCGAAAACTGAATCATTTTTCAGTTAAAACTTCATGCATTCGTGTTACTGATAAGAAAATTTTATGAGAACGATTACATACGATTGCAAAATTGATGGATTGGACGTACCTTACACGTTTGTATGATAGATGATGATGCAATACACGATATGAGTTATCTCAGTAAATTATTCTGAATTAACGCAAATAACGCGAACTTAAAAAAATTGAAAATAATTACTTCGCGAAACTAAAAACACCGAAAAATATTATCAGTAAATTCTTATGTTTACAAATATCGCGAAAGGAGGGTGAAGCTAAAATTACAACAAGTCGGTGAATACATGTGAATACTTAATTTCTCAGAATCATTGAATTGTTATTTTTATAATGCAATGAATGATTTATCCCTGATGTTTTTAAATTATATGCTAATGCAATATTCTATAAAATAAACGAGCATCTAAATTATTTCATTCTGACAATTGAAATTGATTTTTTTTTTAATCTTTTGTACTTTTAAAATTTATACAAAAACAACACTGTAAATTGGTTTCATGATATATAACAAAATGGAAATTATCGTTCATTTAACATTTTAAGAACACAATAGCTGCATTGCTTCTGAGTGGTTGGGAAGTGTTCGCGAACTATTCAGTACAAGTGCGCACAAATCGTTCGTAAGTTGTGTTTCTGTTTACGTCAATAAATTTACCTATCAATATAACAAAATCGTTTTTTGATTCGTAGTTGTATAATTTCGAATAAGTTTGATTTAAATTTGTTATGATTTTAACGTTTTTGTTGATTTATCCAAAACTTCTAATGACTTCAAGATAACAACTGAAGTAAAATAATATTACCGTATTTTTTTGTGCGAATAATCGATAAATATGTTAGTCGGGATGGGTACTCAAGTGTCTCGCCCATTTTGCATTTTTTAATCATGTAAATGAAAACAGAAGGTCGAGCATTTTAATTTTTCTGGTATGTTTTAATTTTTGTTATATACGAATTAATTAAAAGTACCTCGCAACAAATTAACCTGTAAAAGTTGCTTTCGCGAATATGCTGACTTTAATCTTGCTGCACTGCGTAACAGGTAGATACTCTTGAATATTGGTGCGATATGGCTTCCAAAGATGAAGAAAACACTACCGCTGAGAGTCAAGTATGATACCCGGTGTTTCCATATTACTTATATAGATCGTTATTCGTACTAATTAAATGATTTCATCGCAGAATTACAGCGATTCTGGTAATATGTGCCTGGAATTGGCATTGGAAGGTGAACGATTGTGTAAATCTGGAGATTGCAGAGCGGGCGTAGCGTTCTTCCAGGCTGCTATACAAGCTGGTACAGATGATTTACGTACGCTGAGTGCCATATATAGTCAGTTGGGCAACGCGTATTTTTATTTAGGAGATTACGCTAAAGCTGTGCAGTATCATAAACATGATCTTACGCTGGCTCGGTGAGTAAAACGATTCGAAATTTCGTATTATTTATTCAAAGGTTGTAGATTGAGAAATAATTACTTTTTTTTTAGAACAATGGGTGATAAACTCGGTGAAGCTAAATCCAGCGGGAATCTCGGAAATGCTCTCAAAGTGATGGGTAAATTTGACGAAGCTGTGTTATGTTGCAAACGCCACCTAGAAATATCCCAAGAACTTAACGATAAGGTTGGCATCGTATTACATAACTCTTTCTCATCTCAATCGTAAAAATTGATTTCTCCATTTTATTACTACAGTTGAGTGAAGGCAGAGCTCTCTATAATTTAGGAAACGTGTACCACGCCAAAGGCAAACACATTGGTAGAGTTGGACAACAAGATCCCGGTGAATTTTCCGATGAAGTAAAAAACTGCTTGAAACAAGCGGTTAAATATTACGAGTAATTAAACGACATTTCTCTCCTCTGGCTTTCAATGAATCATCCGCAAATAGTAATGTTATGTGCTTATGTCATTTTCAGAGAAAATCTCGCTTTAATGAAAGAACTAGGCGATGTGGCAGCTCAAGGACGAGCGTGTGGAAATTTAGGAAATACTAATTATCTTTTGGGTAATTTTCAAGAAGCCATTAGGTATCACGAAGAAGTAAGTGTGTCGAGTCGAATTTAAATTTTTTCCGACGCAGCGTACTAAAAGCAATAATTTCGCAGAGATTGCAAATCGCTCGCGAATTCGGAGATAAAGCGGCGGAAAGAAGGGCTCACAGTAATTTGGGGAACTCTCATATATTCTTGGGAGAATTTGAAAAGGCTGCAGAGCATTATAAGTGAGTTTAAAAGATTTTCTAACGTTCTATTTGAAAATCCACATCTTATTTTCATCTTCTTTTTTTTTTTCGTTTATATTGAAAGACTCGATGAAATATTCATTCCATTTATTTTCTTCATTATTATTATTATCATTATATATTATTATTGCTGTTATTATTACCAATATTTTTCTAATTGGAAATTCGATATAAAATGCAACTTTTTTCATATCAATTTGTCCTTTTTTTTTTTCAATTAAAACCTTATTTAAAAAAATTTAGTATTTTCCAAGTTTTGATGTGTGAAAAATTTGCTTCAAAAATTAATTTTTCACACTTTTTCATGAAAAACTTAATACAAAAAATTAATAAAAAAAATATCAATTATATTATATTTTCATATTTCTTTTGTCTGCCCATGAAAAACTTGAAAAGTATTTCATTTTCACTTATCCCAATGAAATTATAGTTGAAGAAGAATTACGGAAGCCAATGCTTAAAGTTGAACGGAGTCTCTGATGCCCTAAGCTCTAATAATAATGAAAAAACTTGAAAAAGTATTTCATTTTCACTTATCCCAATGAAATTATAGTTGAAGAAGAATTACGGAAGCCAATGCTTAAAGTTGAACGGAGTCTCTGATGCCCTAAGCTCTAATAATAATGAAAAACCTATTTCATGTTTATTTCTTTCATTTTATGTTTGTATGTTTGTGTTTCTTTTTTTCTTACTTTACTTCACTTTACTCCATTAACGTGCCATAAACTGCAACATAGGGGCAGAGGCACGGATGAAACATGGAACTAAAGTTGAGGGAGAAGAAAGGTGTTATGGAGAAATTTGAATGAGTTGGTTATGGTAGTAGAACTATTGACGAGAAGATTGATTAGTGATGTAAGAAGATTATGTGCAGATTGTTGATAGTGGTATTTTGGGCAGTCAATGAAGATAAGGTGAATGGTGATTGGAACAAAGCAACTAGAACAGATAGGTTGGAAATTTTTATCGAAGAAAATGAAGAATTTGATGAAAAAATCCATAAAATTTTTTCCTTTATCGCCTGAAAACTTGATGAAAAATTTATTTTATATTTGCTTTTTTAGACAGGGCGGAGGATGAAAAATGTTGACAAAAAGTTATATCTTTATTGTTACCTTTATTTTTTATTATTTTTTTTTCATTGAAAAATTTTATGAGAACTATATTCTTTTTTTTTTATGAAAAACTCAATGAGAAAATTATTATTATAAGATATTTTTTGGATCAAAAACTCCGTTAAAAATTTATTCCATATATTCTTTCCTTTCTCTTATTTTTCTTTCTTTTTTTTTTTTTAAACTTTGAGAAAAAATTCATTATATTTTTGCCTTCCTTTGCCTGAAAACTTCATAAAAAAAGATATTTCATATTTGATTATTTTTATATATTTATTTTTTTTTTTCGTGAATTTGATTGATTATAAAATCCAATAAATTTTTGCTTTGTTTTTGCCTGAAAACTTGATGAAAAAATTATTTTATATTTATTTTCCTCATTTCAATTTTGCTTTTTTTGTTCTTGTATGAAACAATTTATGAAAAAATTTATATTATATTTTATCCTTGTGGGGGGGGAGGGTGAAGAAATATGAGAATTGTTAACAGAAAAGTATAAAAACTTAATGAGAGAAGTATTTTACGTTCACTTTTTTGCGTGTCTTGTGAAAAAAACAGAAATAAGAAAAAAAGAAACATTTAATGTTGGCTTTCTTTACCTAAAAATATGTTGAAAAAATTAATTCTTTTTTAATGAGAAATATCAACTGGAAATTATATCTTTATTCTTGCTTTTTTTGGATGAAAAATTTTCATGAAAAAATTAATTTTATATTCGATTTTTTTTTTTTTTTTTTTTTTTTTGTTTGATACGCCGTGTACAGCCCTGGGCTAGAGGCGATCAATTATGGTTTTAGATCAACTGGTAGAGAGTTATGGCGTGTAGAAAGTGGAGTAGGTTTCCTATAGATTCAGGACTGTTCTTCAGGATAGACATCATTTCGTTTTGCTGGAATTCGTCTAAGAAACTTGATGAGAAAATTTCATTTTTTCAAATTATTTTTTTGTAGTGCCGTGTACCCTCACTGAGGCTACAGGCACGTGCTTATGAATTTAGACTTGTTTGAGGAAACTAGCTGAGGTGATAAACCTGAAAAGTGACTGAATGGTAGACTCTGAATCTCCAAGGAGATCAGACAGGAATTCGGGTAGAAAAAGCCGTCTTCTAGAGAACTCTATTTTGGGCACTTCAGGAGAACATGTCTCACTTTTAGCTGGACAGAACACACAGGGTACAGGGATGGGGCAGTTTGAGAAAGAAGATTATTCACTTTATTTTGGATGAAAAACTAAATTGAAAAATTTATTCTATATTTCCTTTTCTTCGTGTGTGTGTGTTTTAATGAAAAAATCATCTGGTATTTTCGCCATTCGTTTTTAGTATTTTAATTTATTATTCCGCTCACTAGGAAAACTTTAAGTCTTGCTCAAGAATTACAAGACAAAGCGGTAGAAGCGCAGCGAAGCGAGATTTGTTCTTTAAAATTTTTGCTTTCCGACATTGTATATCGCAGATGTTGTATCGCATCCTGTAAAAGCATGCGCTAGTAAAATTTTTATCTGCGTCATCTAGACAGAAAATAATTACATTGTGAGGCGAGCTCTAGATGACGCAGATAAACTTATTATTGAGTGCGCATTAGAAAAAGAAGATGATACTGTAGTAATAGGGGAAGATGTAGACCTAGCAGTACTGCTTGTCGCGTTAATTCCACTAGAAAAGAACAACACATTCTTCAAGCCTGAAAGAATAACTGAAAAGTAGCGCGACTGATATCCTCTCTTGACGCATTTTCATCATTGAAAATTTTGACACTTCTTCAGAGTTATCAAGATTTGCAGAACATTTAGCATCCTGTAAAAGTATGCGCTAGTAAAATTTTATCTTTCAAGTCGGTGTTCTGACTTACAGTTTTATAAATTCTATTCGGCATTTTCCCTTTTTCTCAGGCTTGAAGAATGTGTTGTTCTTTTCTAGTGGAATTAACGCGACAAGCAGTACTGCTAGGTCTACATCTTCCCCTATTACTACAGTATCATCTTCTTTTTCTAATGCGCACTCAATAATAAGTTTATCTGCGTCATCTAGAGCTCGCCTCACAATGTAATTATTTTCTGTCTAGATGACGCAGATAAAAATTTTACTAGCGCATGCTTTTACAGGATGCGATACAACATCTGCGATATACAATGTCGGAAAGCAAAAATTTTAAAGAACAAATCTCGCTTCGCTACGACCCACTGAAAACGCAGCACAGCAGCATGGTTTCCGCGTTTACCTACAGGTTCAGTTGTGGAGAGGTACTCATATTTCACCTGAGATATGGGGATGGAAGGTCATCGATGGAAAAATCTATCCTATATCAATGTCTGATCCACCTGCTCCTGAATCCTTACTCCATACTATTTCTTGTAATTGTACAAAAGGGTGCGCTTCTGCTTGTACATGTAGGAAAACAGGTTAAAAGCTAATTACTTTTAAGTTAGCATTTAGAAAACATTTTGCATGACCCAACTTTCTGTTATTTCAGGACTGAAATGTTCGAAACTGTGCGGTTATTGTCGCGGAGGTGACTGTACAAATTGTATGGAAGTAGAAATTAGCGACGAGGAGGATATAGATGATCCGGAAATAATATAAAATAAATATTGCAGAATATATCTATAGTTTTTTTTGTTCAGTAATGCAGATTGAAGGGAGGATTTCTAAAGGAGGGGAGGAGGGGGAGGGGAGGGGGAATCATCGGTAAAAATTATTTGTTCATCTTTATCACCTACATAGGTCACTTGGTAACAGACATGAACATACGAATAAATTTTTCCAAAATTAATTATTTTGGGGCCCCCCATTTTGGGCCCTTTTTGACTTTTTGGAAAAAGCTTTTCACGTACCTTATAGGAAATTGAACGGGGAATATTTTTTAATATTACCAATTTTTGCGTAGGACGCACCATATAGAAGATATAAACAAAAAACTGATTTTCACAAGGAAATTCTAAAAATTGGTATATTTTGACCTCCCCATTTTGGGCTTACTAATGACTTTTTGGGAAAACTGTTTCACCTATTCTGTAGGAAATTTAACGAGGAACATTTTTTCATATAACTTATTTTGACGTAGGGCCCTTTTTTTCGAAGATATTAGCAAAAAACTGTTGAAAAACTGGTTTTTGGGGGTTTTAACCCCCTCCTGGGGTTAGCTCACCACCTGGGGGTGACAACTTTTTATACCTTGTTAAGGACACCATTCTGCACAAATAATGTAAAATTCAGCTCACTACCATTTTTTTCCAGGTTAAATCCTAATTTCCCTGGACTAGGTAGATGGATTGAAAATTTGGGACGTTATTCAAGGTGATTTTTCGAACGCTTTTATTACTTGGAAGTAGGAACTGAGCCTGATACGAAGAATTTTTTTCATGAATAGGGGTTTTTGAATAAGTGTAGGAAAAAAAAAAACTGGAAAAATTTCTCACAGTAAAAAAATATTTGAAAATGTTTATTATAATTATTATTATTGTTTTTTAATGATTTAATTTGAAATTCAAGTTCATTTTGAAAATTTATAATTACATTTATGGTATCGGTCTATCATATGATGTTGAGACTTGAACGACCGAAGGTACATATAAACATCCGAAAATATTATAAATAGAATATTAATAAGAGCGGTAAGTAAATTGCCCTCACGAGTCTTACTTACAATACTTTGAAAGTAATGGGAAAAAATTAATTATTGTTCTGCAAAAGATCGAATGTTACTTGCCACCTGAAGTAAATTACACAGTATAACAGGTCCGTTCTCCCATATTCTTGAGTAGTGCAAGTAGTGAACAAATGAATCACGTCGAGCTTAAAAATAATAATGGCAAAAATATATCAACAATATGTATATGACAAGTGAAAAAATTGGTGAAAAATACGATCAATTAAGAAAATTTTTTCCAAAAAAAAAAAAAAAAAAATTGATGTCTGAATATTTTAGGAATAAAAATAGATATTTTAAAAAAAAAATTTAAAAAGATTTTTTCGAAAATGAAAAAAAAAAACTTAAAATTAAAAAGATTTTTTGCAATAAAAATAGAATTTGTAGAACTTCTGAACATCATTAAAAACAACAATAAATTTAATAAACTATTATTTTCTTTTAATTACTAATAAATATAAAATAATACATTTCCTAAATTTTTAGACTTTCTGAATGTTGTTAAGAATTATTATAGAGCTTAGAGTTTTTTTTTGCGTGCTATATGCTACAACTTAGATCAAAGGGCACGTCTGTGAAAAAAAAAGAAGTTGGATTAGTTTGAAAAAGTCTGACTGTTTAGTGAAGGTTATTAGAGAGTTGATGGTATTTGGTTTATTGCTCATAATTTGGAGTATGTTGAAAGGAATTTTGAAATCGGATTTGATAAATTATCTGAAAATTTGAAGAAACGCAAATGTGAAATCAAAATCAAGCCTTTATATTTGTAAAATGCTTGACATTTTTGAAAAATTTTGAACCCTTGAATATCTTCGAAACAACCGATATTGTTGGAAAATTAATTTTTTCAATTTTTAGACTTTCTGTATGCGTTTTTGAATCGGAATGCACAAATAAAATTATTTTCTGAATATTTATAATCCCTAAATTTTTTTTTAAGCTACAATAAATTTAGAAATAATGGCTTTCTGATATCTTAAAAAATTTTTAAAAATTGAAAATTAATTTTTCAGATCTTGAGAACCACTGAAATTTTTTTAGAATTCTTATGAACAAGAAAAGCTTCCTCTTGGTTATAAAATACATTAGTTTATTGAACTGAGAATGGCAGTCACTCTAATAGAAATGTATATGACAGGTACAGATTTAGTGGGGGGGGGGGTCTTGTGATGTTTTTATTTGAAGTTTGTTCGAGCAAAATCGATAACAACGGTTTGAAGAAATTCTCTTGTTAGATATTTTTTTATTTCGGAACATTTTCTGAATTTTTATTTTCGCGCTTTTTTATCATTTTTAAACTTTTTTTTTTTTAATAAAATTGTAAAAGTAGGTATTTTATTTAAAAAAAAATATCAGTGGATTGGATCTGTTACCTACATTCAAAACATTAAAAAAGGTTCAAATAAAGTTCACGTAGGCTGTAATTGCTGTCGTTTTTTAATTAAAAACTCAGCTAAAAATCAATGAAAAATTATTGTTTATTTATTGATTTCTATAGTGGTATTTATAATTAGTCGGGACAGGAGATTAATTAATGAATATGATCTAAATGATTCGATGTTGATGTACAAAAACCTGGCTTTATTTTTGCGCCAGACCATTATCATCATTAAAACAATTAAATTAAGTTGAAAAAGGTCATTTTAAAATGAAAATGGGGAGGATGATGTGAATTTTTTCTGGGATGCCTCTCATATGCATCTACAACATGACAAAAAATTATTCAAATCGATCCATATATATTTGGAAGAAATGGGCTAGAGTGTAAATAAGGCTGGTTTTGGGACCACTAATTTCGAAACTTTATTGCCCAAAAGTTATTCTATATGATGCCCTTGGTAAATTCCCAGCACCAGTTTTTTAGTAAGAAGCTCATATAGGGGCTTGGGGTGTCGAAGTGAAAAATCGAAATAATATTAGGAATCACTAGTGGAATGTATATATATTTTTCAATAGCCTGAAGTGATTAGTTATGATCCGAGGACTTGTGTGAAAAACATTTTTTCAATAATTGACTCATTTTGAGGGGATGCGGCTTTTTTTACTTTTCAAATTTTCGATATCCACTTTTTTTCACCATTCCTATGAATGGTCTTGTGTTTTGAAAGTATATAAAGGGAGTAATATCGCGAGTGATCATTACCTATTGTATGTTGTTGAATGCCGCTACGTGGGCGGGGGGAAATGAGAGTGTGGTTGAGAGATGGACGCACAAACTAAAAATTTAACTAAAATTAAAAAAAAATAAATAAAGGTATAAATATAAAAAAATTAATTCTATATTTCGAATATCTTGAACATCAAAATTATAATAAATAAAAATCCAATACATATAAATATTATTGATTTAAATAACGCATGAATTATTATATAAAAATATATTAAATTAAAAATTTTTATATGAATAAAAATAATTATTATTCTAACATGATTCATAGTAGAAATGACGATTAGTATACAAAAATAGGGTATAGTCTGAAATTACATTACATGTGCATATCTACTTTTTTTCACTCATTTTTATCTACAATTAGTAAATGACATATTTTGGCGTTATCTACACATTCCTACCCAGCTTGAATATTTAGATAAAAATTCTGAGAAAAAAAAAAAAAAAACTGGAAAATTTGTGAAAACAAAATAAAATGTCCCGTCATTTAGAAGCGTTCAAGGCACAACTGCCGATAAAATGTGACTGAGGATAGAATCGGAGTTGATTAAAATTTTTGTAACATAACATCATAAGAACATTTTTCATTGCAAAAAACATAAAAAAAAATCACACTTCTTTCATTGTAGCTCCTCGTACTCCCTCCACTGAGACAATTTTTTTATCGGTAATACTGCATTATATATACTACACTTTGGCGTAAACAGCATACGTCTATCTGCCTTGGATAACAAAATAAAAATTTTCCAATTGTAAAAAAAAATCTGCCCCTACAGCAAATAAGGTAGACAAATCATCTTACATATGTGTCATATAGGTAGCCCTACATGAGATATGAAGGAACTCAGATTGAGATGAAACACCCTGTATACAACAACTATTCAGAAATGAAATTTCTCTAGTTACCACCTCGTTTTCATTCATTTTTCACTTCAAGTGGCTTCTTTTAAAAGGGGCAGAAAGTGGGGATGCAAAAATTTGGTCAAGTATGTTTCTCGATAGTGCCTACCTATCACCCAGGAACTGGTGAAAAATCGCTCCAAAGCAAATTTATCGTGTTTATCCACCTTTGCCCTTCAGAGGCTTTGGAAAGAAGTGTTATAATTTAACATGGCTATGTTACTTGTAACAAACTAGAATATTTTTGGAACCCGCGACTCTGGCAGATTTTAATCGATATTTGAAAAAAAAAAAAACACCACAATATTTAGACTCAAAGAGAACCCTGTGAATATCTGAAATCAGCGATAATATACTTGATGGCGACGCAATTACGCAGCGAAATAAGCTCGTTTGAATCGTTAGTTGAAGGGGTGCGGTGGGGGAGAAACGGCTTCGAAAAATATTTTGGAATTTTTGGCACCCTTCGTAAAGCCTTACGATTTCACGAAGTAAGTATTTCGTGTTACGTAGGACTTTACCAAATTAAATATTCGGTATGACAATTGACAAGGCAACGAAGCTGACGAGCGGTATATTAAGGTACATTATGGCGAATGGACGCGATTTACGTTACTTAAGCGAGGTTAATTGCGCGCTATTTAATTAGTAGTAGAGCAACCGGGCGATATTAATTGAATTGATAAAAAAAACACCGTAATTATATAGCATTATCGTTGGGACGCGTGTGTTTGCATTTAGGTACTCGTGTATACGTATTATGGCTTTATAACGTAGCGATTGGTATGATTTTATTAATTTATTGTTTCTCGGGTAATTTTATTTAACGAGTAGCGCTTAGAATTCGAATTTGTCGATCGAGTAAATAATTTAGTTAGCACGTAGAACGGTGAGAGATGACGATAGTGGCTTGTATCGTAATTTTTTCCATTGTTTTGTATAGTTAACACCGGACGGCAAACAAGGGAAATGCACTATCGCTAGTAGTTCGAGTTCTGCAGCGCCGGCGAATACTGTAACCAAGGTAAAGACGTATAGTTTAGAATAGCGCACGAGTTAGCACCGTGTTACGTATGTACCGAACGAATGTTCGTTTATTTTCGTATACTTAATGATGATTACAACGAGTACATAATTCGATGTCATAGACGACGAGCGAGAAAAACGAACGTTTAAAAATAGAGATAGATTTGTAAAAGACTCGGTCGCCAAAATTATAGTGAAATTGGGCCGCATTACGTGTTAACGTTGCGATTATGTTTCAGTGCGAAGCCGTTCAGAACGACGACGAAGATAATTTCTTCGATTTGCTATCCAGATTCCAATCGAAAAGAATGGACGATCAGAGGTGTTCGTTGACGTCGCAAACGTCGCTGAGTAATAAAGAAAACGAATGCGAAAATAATGCCAAAAAGGACGCAGGGGTTTTGAATGGTAAGCGTGAGGGTAGGCTGGTTTTATTATTCGATATAAATTTCGACGTCGATCGAATTGGGCGTAAACAAGCGTCGATGTTGAGCGTCATCGAGTAGTGAAATTCAGGTAGGTGTTGAATGTTGAACTATACGAGTTGTGTTTATTTTGCGCCAGAACGATGTGGATAATTGAAATTCATTTACGTGGTTTTTTTGGTCGGATTTTCAACGAAAACGAGAGCTATTATAGTCTACCTGATGTAGGAAAGGAGGTCGAGGGAGGATGAGGTCTTAGAATCTTTGTGTTTCAGTCCATTTGTAATCATCTGGCAGATGTCCAACTTTTTGGTTTTTTTTCACTCGTTCGAAATTTTATGACAGAGTCTTCATGCGAATACACGTGAGGACTTTTTTAAATTTTCGATTCGACTCAAAATGGCGAATCAGTCGAATTTTGAAGAGTGCCGGAGGGGGGGGGGGATAGCTCAAAATTTTAGTTTTTGATCTAATATGAAAGAATGAGTCATGGACATCAACATATCCAAATTTCAGCTTTCCAAGTACATTTGATAGACAGCTAGAGCAAAAAACGACTTTTTGAGGAAGTGTTGAGTCATGAAATTTCTTGAATCTTCCATATTTCCTCACCAGATCAGTCCAGAAAGGTCAAATCTTGTATGTGAGGTTAGTTGGTGACCAGAATATTACCTCTTGAATTTGGGTCAAAATCAATCCAAAATGGCCGATTATCAAAATTTGAGTAGAACTTGGAGAGCCTCAAATTAATGAAATGTGATTATTATGAGTTCATACGACTATTAGAGATGAAAAGTATACTGTAGGTCTGTATCGCAAATTCACCTTCACATATGATATTGGAAGGGAGAAGGAGAGGTTATCAGCCTCAAAATATGGGGGGAGGGGTACACGAAAAGTCGAAAAATTTTTATTGCGGCATCATATGATAAAATGAGTCCAAGTGACCAACCTGTTGTGATTTTAGCTTCCCAAGAGATTTTGGAAGGGTGTTGGAGCATAAAGGTCTTTTGGAGGGGAAATTATCGTAGAAAATTTCACGAATCTTTCATATATCCTCACAAAATCGACCTAGAAAAGTCAAACTTTGTATGTAGGGTTAGTTGATGACCAGAATATGACCTGTTAAATTTGGATCAAAATGGATCCAAAATGGCGAATCGTAAAAATTTGAAGATAATTTGAGGAGCCTCAAGTAGCTATTAACTTCTTAAGTGGTTTTGGAAGGTACTAGGTGTGGTCTGTAGACATAGGGTAGCAACGTCATTTACAAACTTGAACAAACCTAATTGAAAACTCGGCTCTGGTAATGCGACATGGCTGCTTACATTTTTTTTCCTCTTCGTTCTTCAAGGACGAGTGTTTTTCGGCGCGAGTTTTTTACCAAGTAATTGTTATTTATGAATTGTTACGAAGTGCAATAAGAGACAGGTTTTATTCTTATCGTAGCATTACGAAATGTGTCGTTAATACGAACTACGTACTAATGAGCATTGAATGATTACTGCAGGGCGAAAAAAAAACGACCAAGTGCATGTGCAATGTACATAAGGGGGAATATTGATAACTACGCAGTTGTATTTTTAGCTTTTTTAGCCAAGTTTGAAGATAGATAGTGGAACATCTTTTGAAAATAGATACCTTGGGTGGTCTTCAAATTTTTATGTTTCAGATCATTCGTATTTCTTGACCATTGTGCATCGCGGTTTTGCGCATGGGCATGTTCAGGTTTCTGAAGGCTGAAGGGCCAGTATATTAAAATATATATCTTCTTAATGGGAGTTTCCCTCTCTTGTGTGCGCAGCAGGATTTTACAAGCCAACATTTTAGATTGTTGGGAACGGTACTCTCTATAAATTTATTCTGTATGACAAAAAAATGTACTGGCAAAAATTTAAGCTCAGAATAATAAAAATTTTTTGAAGATCAAATTCAAAAATCCTTTGAAAATTTTTCAAAATTTACTGACCCATTCTGTGATAATCTGAATTGCGATGATTTTCGTGAGGATATAAAGAGCGCCTTCTTCGCCGTAAAAATAGCCTGCCGCAAGGCCCCCACCCCAAATCGCTCATTGATGAAAGAAGTCATACTTTTTTTATCAAAGGACTTTCTTATCTATATGACTCTGTGGGGAAGAGAATATTTAAAAATTTATTTATTTATTTATTTTTTTTATTTTCAACATAAATAAAATTTATCAATTTTAGTTGAGAAAATACTTCTAATGTAATTTTTTTTAGCTGAGTATTTAATTAAAAATAGATATTGAACTTTCTTTATCTCCCACGAAATCAAGCTTACAAGCTCAAAATTTATTAAGAGACCAAAACATATTTTGAATAAAATTACCAACGTATCATCCATAATAATTATGCTACCGATTTTTTTTTTTTTTTTTTTTGAAATTTTGAGTTTAAATTATTCATTTATAATTATCAGTTTTTGAAAATATAGTGAATTAATATTTTTCGAAAATTAAAATTAAAAAATGTTTGTAGCCTTCAAAATTCTGAAAAATGGTTGCTAAAATGTTTTTCTCTCTTTAGAGAACCAAGTACATATAAGTTATGAGAGCTAAAAAATTCCAAATTTAAAAAAAAAAATAAAATTGAATTTTTAAAAATTTACTTCTTCCGCTTTGGTGGATTTTAAAATTAAATTTAAAGACTGAAACTTTCATCGGCTCCTTTGGAGGTCATTTCGCAATTATTGGACATTCAACTCTCCCCTTTTTACAAAAAGCTGAAATTCGGTCCACCTTAATATGAAGGGAGCGAGACGGAGGGTCTTTGACAATACATTTCCAGTCAGCCCAAAGGTATCCCAGACTAACATTATTTAGGGTGGAAATGAAGGCAGCAAATCTCATGAATCGTGCTATCTGTCGTCTGTAATTTTGAACGTGCGCAAAATGAAAACTCAGCTCCAGTAATGAGGCATAGCTGCGTATATTTTTCAATATATTCATAAGGTGATTTAGCGAAATTTGAAATGTTGATTTGTCCGACAGGGGATACCAAAGACGATCTTCTAGACCTGATCATGGGTATACAAAGTAAACGAATGGACGAGCAACGAGTGGAACTGCCTAATTTACCGGGTCTATGCAGATCGAGCATTAGCAGCTCCGGAGGCGGCGACAGCGGCTCCGATTTTATCGGCAGAGTGGCGGAGAGTCGCGGTAGCCGATTAGATAACCAACGCGAAGTGCTGGCGAACGACGTGGATGACGACGAACGTACGCAGTCTTCCAGTAAAACTTCGACCGTACCAGATGAAGACTTTTTTTCGTTGATCACCAGACTGCAATCTGGTCGTATGGACGATCAGCGCGCCAAGTTGAAGAAATAACATTGATTGGCGTCGAAGAAGTGATTTCTTGTTGCGTTGATATGCATTTATAATATTTTAAGTCAATCATATAGTTTATTGATGTAGTATTCGGTGTTATTTCGGGGATTCTTTCAAACCGCGAGAGGTTCTGGAGCTCGGTGTGGTGAGGTCGAGATTTGGGCTGTGGATTTACCATACTGAAGGTAATCGAGCGATAGATTTATTTTTGAGTGTTGCCATATTTTCTTCTTTGATTTTTTTTATTCGATTAGCTGGTGTAGATTACGGGTGCGGAATAGACGGAGAAACGTATTGATCTCGTGTATCTTTAGGTTTTGTATTTCATTGTTGAGAGTCCGTAGAAGTCAACGAATATTGACTGTTTTGTAGGTTACGTGTTTTTTTTTACTGCGAAGAAAAAAAATTTTTACGCGATTGTTCACGAAGGTAACTTTCATTTCTTTTTGGAAAAAGAGATCAGTATTATTTAAAATCTATTTTAAGATAAATTTATATTATCGTATTTTAATTAGCGAGCTGCGTTTTAACATTCCTTTCGCCGAAGTGTCATTGATAAATTTTAGTAGACGTTACATCTTTCTTCCAGTATTTCAGTGCGAGCGCGGTTTCTATAAAAACTCCAATTTTTTCAGTGTATTCTTTAAATATTGTTATGCATTAGTATTTGTATACGTGAGAATAAAGTTTACTTTTCATCAAGTATTGTTTCGTTTTATTTTATGTTATATAATTACTACTCGGTGTTTCATCTTGATATGAGCTCTTTCACAGGCCCGTAGCGAACCAATCGTTTCTGAGTGGGAGGCGGCTAACTAAATCATGGAGTAGCTTTGACTTTTTTTGTAAATATTAGTTGCTTAACATGGCATTGGAAACCAGACGAAAGAAGAAATCTATAAAAATATAAACCACTGAAGTCGAACATGTATTCAAAAAAAAGATAAATTCGAAGTGAAGAAACAAAAGTGATGAAAACTAAATTAACACTCATGGGTGAACGTGTCAGCTGAAAGAAATTATGTACAAAATTTTGCCAGAGTAGGGGGCAGAGCAACTATTTTATTCGCCTTGTAAGGGGGTTTAAATTTTCCCCTCGTCCTCATGGCCTAAGCAAAGCCGGATTACGCTTATCAGAGGGGCGGAGTTCATTGGCGAATTTACGCCATCCCATTTTTATGCCATAACGTTTCCAGCTTCACCTAATTTTTCCATCACCGTATTATTATTTCTTGGTGAGAATATTCAATTTTTTCAACATTTTTTTTTTATATGAAAATTTTTACTGTTGACTTTCTACTTAAAATTTTAAAATTATTACATGAAGCGTGAACATTTTTCTTTGAAAATTTTTAATTCTTTCAAAATTAGGTAGATATTCAAAAAAACTTTCGAGAGGTTGAGTATTTTTGTTTTCAAAATTATATCTTTTCAAGTCCTTAATCGTTTACGATAAACTCATATAAAGTTCGAGAAAAATTTTTTTCACCGTAGCAATAACGTAATTAAAAAAAAAAAAATTCTTCGTTATCCAAAGCAGAAAAAAATATACTATTGGTGCGAAAATGTAGAACATGTGATGTAGTATTTCTAAAGGAAAAAGGGGCTAGTTGGGGAGCAGTAATGATGAAAATATAAAAAATGATTCATTTTTACTCATTTTTGTTTTAGAAATGATATTTCTCATTTCTAATGAGAAAAAAATACTTGACAAACTTATGCGTGAGCACCCACAGCCAAGTATGATGGGCAAACTATTCTACATGAGTATCACATGATTAGCTCCATTTATGCTATGAAGTCCGCATTGAAATGAAACACCTTGTGAAACAATATTATTCTAGTTTCCAGTGATATTGTAATTTTTCAAAATTTGATCGTGGCAGCGAGACGTACTTCATCAATTTTTATAAATGCAATTGATTTTAAAAGAAACTGGGAATTTTGTTGTTTAATCATCAAATATTGGTTTCTTGGCTTATTTTTGTATTTTTACTCAAAATTGAGAAGTATAAAGAACTACAGACTAACAACGAATTGATTTAAAGAAAAAAAAAAACAAATTTATTGATCAACTTGAAACTAAAGTACATCATCGAATCAGAAATGACATTAATATTCAATATCACACTGAAATATTCGTCTACATCGTTAACAACAGAACCGATGGAAATTAGTGTAATCTTCGAATCCATCTTCTATGCCACATGAAAGATAGATATAAACCGCAAATTATCCTGCAAATTAATAAATAATAAGACTGACGAGTTAAATTAAAATGATTATGCAGCTAGAGGCTGCGAGAAAATCTCTGTTTTACCAAGTAATCATGTATTGAAGATGTTCATTTCGAAGCGAAACTTGAGTTTGACCACCGATTGGGCCTCCAGGGAGTGTGGTATCTTTAACAGCATCCAAAAAGAGATAACTGGAATCTACCAACTCCGCCATTTCTTCTATATCTCTTTAATGACAGGAAAATTGATTAAGAATAAATTGAGAATCCGAAAATAAAAAATTAATTGATAATGTTTTACCTATATTTGAATATTCTTTTATGTAAATCATGTTCGCCACCGATAAGCGGTTTATCTTCATGAGTCCTAACAATTCCTTCTAGTTCGATTTCACCTTCAATTTGACTTTCTGGTCGAGTACTCGGGTCCATTTTTTCAATCGGTACCCAACCTCGATTAACTAATATGGTTAAGCTGTGAATAAAATCCAACATTACATCAACTGAAAATTATTCACGACTGAGAAACTAATAAAATATTTTCAAGTAACTAACTCTCTGTCGGCCAGCTTGAAGGGGGTGACTACCACAGCTCCTATATTATTTCGAGTTTTAGGGAACGGAGAGAAAAATGCGTCTTCCTCAGCAAATTCATTGTCTTCGATGAAACTTCTAGGGGTAATGTACATTTCACGAGAATGATCGAAAGTACCTCTAACCTTCACTCTGCGATATTCTAATTTTTTTTTGTTAGTTAAACTGTAATAATAAGGTAAGATAAAATCGTTAAAAAATTTATGTACTTGTTTTACATTTTGGGAACTTACTCTTGAGGTAGGTCTATTGCTGGAAGTCGTGTTTTCATTTCCATATCATTGACTAATGCATCCTTCCATTGTTTACGATTATACTGCCAAATAGCTAAGCCAAAACATGTTAAAGGAATCGTCTGAGAGAAGTAAAGAAGATATTAGTCGTAGCTTTGTTGACAAAACAGTCAATGATGGTATAGCGTACCAAAAGAAATATGCTGTAACCACTCATATCATTTTTGACATTTCTTTTATTTAAGTAATTTTCTTTATCATATTTGGCCAATTTTAGCACTTTTTCTCCATTGTGTTGTCTAGCTATTCTAATAATCTGAAATGAAATGGAGTATTTAAGAAGTAATTGCGAATTAATCATCTTTATCAGTTCCATTTTACTTACAGTTGGATTGAATCTACGTTGAAATATTCGACCGAATTGAATGCATGGTTTGGAAAATGAACCGACCATGGTGAATTGATGAAATTATTTACCATGAATAAGTTATAAATCTTTTTAATCAAACCATCTTTCGTACATCTAAAAATTCCGGCAGTAAATTTATCATTTCATGGAAAGTATGGGAAGTAATCATGTTATCAATGTGATCCCAATCCACAAAGTGTTTGAAATGATGGAATGTGATTGGTCTGTTTTCATGAAGTCAAAGATTCATGATCATTGATTGGTTGGTTACCAAAATAGCATTCATACTACAAGACTAGTAAAGGTGGTAAAGGAAATATAATTTTTCTGCTTAATTTTACTAAATAGTGTGACTTATTGGTGTTCGAGCATTTTTCGGAAAATGTTTTTTTTTTTACTAAGAATGCTCTCTAGTTTTATGAATGTATTTATATTGATATTGATAATGTCAAATTTGTAAGATAAGGGCTAGACTGAAGAGAAGCGATATAAATTTAGTATTTTAGAATTCATGAGCCCTTGGTTATTGTTATTAGGGATTTAAATTCATCCATATTAGTTCAAAATGGCATTTCAAATTGCGAAGAGATGTGTTCAAAACTTGAACTATGCTATTCTGAAAAATGGTATGTTTTCTTCTACTCATTTTGTTTCACCTCACATATAGATGAATTAAAGTATAATTGTTGTTTTATAATGAATATTTTTTCATTCCTAGGTCTGATCAATTCTCGTACTCCTTTATGTATTTCAATTCGCCATCAAACGACCGAATCACAAAACACCGAATCCCCACGTTAGAATCTTTTTATTTATATTTAACTAGTATTAGGTAGTTTTACCACCAGTCAAACTAGCCGGTAATGATTCTATAGACAAATAAAGAAATAATTTCTCCTTATAAAATGGATTTACTTTACTTTCCGCAGCTACCATCAGAAGGAAAGTAGATCCAGTAGTTCGTGCCCAACTTGTCGACTTTGGAAAATATGTGGCCGAATGTTTACCGAAATTCGTTCAAAAGGTACAACTCGCTTTGGGTGACGAATTAGAAGTTTTGATTGCGCCTGTTGGCGTAGTCCCAGTTTTAGATTTTTTGAAAAATCACCATAACGCGCAGTTCTTAAGTCTAGCTGATATCACTGCCGTAGATGTGCCATCACGCCAAAATCGTTTTGAGGTAATTACGCATTTTTATAGATTGTATTTAATTTTACCAAGATATTTACGTAGATATTTTTCAGCTGGTTTATAATTTATTATCTCTTCGTTTCAATTCGAGAATACGCGTGAAAACATACACAGATGAAATAACACCAGTAGATTCAGCTTGTGATGTTTATGCCGGAGCTAACTGGTACGAAAGGGAAATTTACGATATGTTCGGTGTTTTCTTCGCCAATCATCCAGATTTAAGACGTATCTTGACCGATTATGGTTTCAATGGACATCCGTTCAGAAAAGATTTCCCTCTCAGTGGATATATTGAAGTGGGTTTGGCTCATTCGATTTTCATTCCTTATAAATTCAGTTTTCAAAATACGAATGTTTGCGATTTTAGGTGAGATACGACGAACAAAAGAAACGAATCGTGTACGAACCAGTGGAACTGACTCAAGAATTCAGAAGATTTGATTTATCCGCTCCATGGGAACAATTCCCTAACTTCCGTAAGGATCTTATTGGTGTTGAAGAAATATCTTTGATCACCGAAAAATCAACCGCAGAATCCAAAAAACCATAGATCGCTTTTTATTAAAGAATTATTGTTATTAATTTAAATATATAAATTTAGAATGTTGATTGTCCACTTTATTCTATGTCTAGAAAAATTTCTGAAGTGAATGAATTTGTGCTGTGATATGTTGAGTGAAATTATTTCAGAATTAAAGTGAAAGTTTATTTGGAATTTATAAATTTTCTTTCCATGATAAATATTACCTAATCTTATGTATCATAAATAACGGTAGAATACCTCTATATAATTAAAACGTAATAGCTATTCCTTTGTTAAACATATTATTCATCATTAGATAGCTACAAATACGTATGTTAGGATTCCTCTAAAGGCTGGTTATGTGGTATCTTAGCACCAATAATGTCGGCTTCGCTCGCAGCTAAATTGGCTGTAGTGTATGTGCATTCGATACATTTATAACAAATTGACCAAAACACCACGAAAATTATAAGCAATAATGTGTTTACTTGACGATACATTTCAAAGTAATAATTCTTCAAAATTATATTCAGAACTGCGTTCAAAAATTTACAAATTTGATACGACAATTGAAAGTGTTGTAAAGACACAGTCGAACTACGATTGCATTAAAATTCTGTAATATGGGTAATTCATTTTGTAAAGTACTACAACATACATAATTTACACTCAGTTGATCAAGTTTTCACGTAGCTGTATAAACAATACCTATATTATTTACACATGGAATTCACTGTAAAATTGATTTCATAAAATTTTCGAACACATTTTTGTGAGCTGGTAGGTACATTACGTTAAAACGATACCATTCGAAATGCTGAAAAAAATTATTACATGGCAATTGCTGAGTTTGTATAAATTTCAAGTTACAGATTCTATAGTAACTTGAACAAAAGTTATAAAACTTGCACCACTGTTGTACTCATCATTTTCTTTGTTTCAAACATTTTTCTTTATTCATAGAAAAAATATTCCGTTTAATAGTTTGTTATGTTTATTGATAACATTGCGTCGTCTATTGCCTATAATGTCACAAGATTCCATGTGGTGATAAAATTTGGTAAATGCTGACTTAGACATTTTATATCACCATTACCAGGAAAAATCTTCTACGAGAATACCATTATAATTACCTAAATCCATTTATTGTAGCATATAATTTCCTGTTTCTTATAGAGAATAGTATGTTCTAATATAGAAATCTTGAAAGGGATTGATACCTCATTCATCAAGGATATTAGAGTTGGGACACTGCATAATTTTTATCTCTTACATTTCGTTAATCAAAAAAACCAATGCTGTGTTGATATGTTGAGTGAAATTATTCAAGAATAAGCAAAAGTTTATTTGGAATTTATATATTTTCTTTCCAGATGAATATTAGGTACTTAATTTTACATATTATTTATATCTCTACCCCATACCTCTACTTAATTATTAAAACGTAATAACTACTCCTCCATAAAACATGTTATTCATCATTTCATAGGTTCCAAATACGTAGGTATATGTTAGAAGTGTTCAACTGAAGACACGTTATGGCTCATCTTATGCTTAGCTTTCCTTCCGCCTGACGCCCGGCGTTTACATTCGATACATACGTAACATAACGACCACAGCACCGCGAAAATAATAAGCAATAATATTTTTACACGACGATGCATTTCAAAGTGATAATTCTAAAATTATGTTCAGGACTGCAATCAAAGATTTACAAAGTTAACACCACAATCAGAAGAGTTGTAATGATACAATCAAGCAAACATTGCATTAAAAGTCTGTAACATGGGTAGGTAATTTATTTTGTAAAATACCACAGCGTACATGATTTACTATCATAGGTAAACAGATTTCACGCACAGTAAAATCGGTTTATAAAATGTGTAACACTTTTTTGGGAGCTGATGAAGTAGGTACATTAAAGCCATATATTTGAAATGTTGAAAAAAAAAATTATCGCTCAAGTTACAAACGAGGTAAGGTATATTACCTATACGTATGAAGAGGTATTTATTTAGTGGTAGGTATACTTAATTAGCAATTTAATACTATCTAGTTATTAAATATTATTTTGAAAGTTTCAAACCAGAATTCACTGTATATAGACTACTTTCTGTGGGTCAAATAGAGCTAGAAAACGAAGTTTTTCAATTCAAAAAGTGGCAAAAAGTAATGTATGAAAAATGAACTCAAAGAAGCTTTAAAGTGAAATACGTATACCCTTAAATTAAGGTTGATGAAAAACGCTGTTTCTTTTTTGTTGTCTTGAAACAAAAAACACGTCTTTAAAAATAATAAATCTTTAAAACTGATTAAAAACAGTTTTAAACAAAGTGTATACCCGAATAAGGGGTGATTTTGGCCCCAAGCGCTTTTTGGCTCCTATACCCTTTAGGTGGTGTGCCTAGACTAGAAAAAATTTTTCGTCAAGTTTCCCCCCCACCTCCCTTCATTCCCGTTCCACACCCAATTTATTGTCTTTTTTCACGGATTTTTCATTTTGTTCAGAATGAAGGAAATTTTTTGTTCTTCCCCACATAGATAGGTATCATAGTGATGTATTTAAGATAAAATTTTGAAGAATTTTGGTTTATTCCTTCATGGCGTTTTGGCCATTTGAAATTTTCAACTGTAAAAAATACCTTAATAGCAAAAAACGACCACTTTTTTAAAGTATCCCAAAAACGTGTTTTTTTATGAAGATTTATCTGACGTATTCAGTTTTGAGATTTAGAAATGTCGTGGACTGCCGAATGCGAAAAACGTATCATATAATCGATTTTTTCCACTTTTCGGATGCTAATAATTGTGTTTTTCATTTTAAAATTAAAAAAAAAAATTAATACACCACTAATACGAGTAGCGCTACATTCAGCCCTTCTCCTCACTCCCCTTCAGCTAACAATGTATCGCAATGATTACGTGTTGAAGGAAATCTTCAGTATTTGTATAGTGTGTAGTAAACGTTACATGCGTCTTCTACCTTTGTAATATTATAAGTATTAGAGTGGGAAAAAAAAGAAAAAATGTTCTTCAATTTTGATTAAATTTCAGAAGGTGGTTATCCTTGAGTTGAAAGTTCCCATGCAAAATTTCAGAATCCGCGGACCATTTGGAGGGAGGATAGGAGTCCTTAAAATAATGTAATTTTTGAAAGAACATGGTTTTTCCTCTCTATAGCCTCTGGGTCGATTCATAACCATAACCACACTGGGCTATTAGAAGTGCCCAATTTGAGTTTTTACATCTCACTAGCTCATAAGCAGATCGATTGGAGGCCATCTTGATCACCCTACCTAGTGGTTGAAAAATTGCAGAAAAATTTGAAATTTCTTCTATTAAGATCTTAAAATCTTTCCCACTTTTCATGATACGGTGTTACCAACAATTTTTTTTGAGCATTTCTGAAAAATTTTGGGCATAAAACCGAAAACTGACAATTCAAATGATGGAAAATTGGCAACGTTACATTGTAAAATTTTCATTTTACATGACTTTTATGATAACAGACGTATTCATACATTGTCTCAATCGAAACGGCAAAAAACTTGCAAGAAATTAAAACCTTTGAGAAATTTTCATGTACATAGAAATCGTCAATCTGCAACTTTTCAACCACTACGTTTACTACACACTATACAAATACTGTAGATTTTTTTCAACACGTAATCAATGCGATACATTGTTAGCTGGAGGGGAGTGAGAAGAAGGGCTGAATGTAGCGCTACTCGTATTAGTGGTGTATTAATTTTTTTTTTTTAATTTTAAAATGAAAAATACAATATTAGCAACGGAAAAATGGAAAAAATCGATTATATGATACATTTTTCGCATTTGGCAGTTCACGGCATTTCTAAATCTCAAAACTGAATACGTCAGATAAATCTTCATAAAAAAATACGTTTTTGGGATACTTTAAAAAAGTGGTCGTTTTTTGTTATTAAGGTATTTTTTACAGTTGAAAATTTCAAATGGCCAAAACACCATGAAGAAATGAACCAAAATTGCTCAAAATTTTATCTTAGATACATCACTATGATACCTATCTATGTGCGGAAGAACAAAAAATTTCCTTTATTCTGAATGAAATGAAAAATTCGTGAAAAAACAATAAAATGGGTGTGGAACGGGAATGGAGGGAGGTAGGGGTCCAAAACTTGGCGAAAAATTTTTTCTAGTCTAGGCACACCACCTGAAAGGTATAGGAGCCAAAAAGCGCTTGAGCCAAAATCACCCCTTATTCGGGTATACCCTTTTTATTAGAATTCCAACGAAATTCGGTTTTTTGCTTTTTTCACATAATTATACTTTAAACATTTTTAATGCACGTTTGTTCGAAAACTGAAGTAAATAACTACATTGAAGGTATACACTACACATTTATTTGAAAATAATACATTATATTTTAATGATAAATATTGCTTAAATTTTACCTACATAATTATGTATTAGTATGGGTACCTACCTCTACTTAATTAAAATGTAATAACTATTCTTTCATTGAACATAATTATATTCACCATTACATACTATAATACGTGTACACGTATTAAGGCTCTTTTAAAGGCTGTTCAAGTGGTAGTGGTAGCATATTAATACCACCGGGTTCCCTGCTCTCTATATTGGTTGTCCCGTATGTACATTCGATGTATGTAATGTAACATATTGACCAAAACACCGCGAAAATCATAAGTAATAATGTGTTCACTTGACGATACATTTCAAAGCGATAATTCTACAAAATTATCTTCAAAACTATGCTAAAAAATTACGAACTTGTTACAATGATCAACGGTGTTGTCTGTGCTGTAGTAACAATTGAACATCGAATGCATTAAACGTTGGCATAATATGAGCAATTATGCAATAAAATGCCCCAGCGAACATAATTTACTGTCAGTTGAACAGATTTTTACGCAGATACCTAATATATTATCGATAGAAGAAATGTGGTGAAAAATTTATTTCATAAAATTTTCACCACATTTTGTGAGCTGGTGAACATACGTTATAATCGATAACTACCATTTGAAATTCTGAAAAAAATTTTTTGATTATCATTTGATGAGATGGCAAATTCCAGGTTACAGATCAGGTGTATGAAGAAGTATTATGAAACCTACATTAAGTAGATGAGTTCGCTGCAAAACTCATTTTCACTTGCTTCTTAAAATTTTTTTATTCAATGAAGAAATATATCACTCATGTTTATTGATAACTTACATCGTCTATTGTCTATATAGGTAGTTGTGAAGATTCTGTACAGTGATATAATTATATAGTATTAAATAAATAAGTTAGGTATCACTTTTTTTTCTGTTAACCCAATAATTATTTAGATAGGTAATTAGGTATAACATGGTACAAAAAGATGAGTACATTACACACTGATCAAATACCTAACTTGATTAAATGGTATAAATACATTCAGATTAAATTTAATCATGCTGGATCAAATTTAATTTAATAAGTTATGCTTCTTAGTAATAAGATGCTTTCAAAAATACCTAAGTGGTTGCAGCTAAAATTCTAAATTTCGTTTATTGAGAAAATTATAGAATCCAATTAGATAATTTAGGATAATGATTTACGAGTCTGAATTTTAGATTTAAAAAATGTTCACATCTCTTATCAGTTAGTTGAGTTTTTAATCGAAACGATAGCTATTACAGCCTATTTCATTTGGGAAGGGGAGTCGTAGCCTTGGTGGGTATTCATGAAATTAGCTCAAAATTTGGTTAGAGACCCTTCTCAAACATGAAAAAATTACCTCTTATGTTTTTTTTTTTTGGTACATTTCAAAATGGCGAATCACTCAAATTTGGAGAGGAGCTGTGGAGAAATGGGAAAAAGTTCAAATTTTTTGTTCTTGATTTCATATGAAAGAGTGTGTCACAGATACAAATATATCCAAATTTCAGCTTTCTGAGTGCATTTGGAGGGAAGTTAGAACAAAAAATGGCTTTTTGAGGAAGTTTATTGAGTCATGAAATTTCTTGAATCTTACATATCTTTTCACCAAATGAATCTAGAAAGGTCAAACCTTGGATGTAACGTTAGTTGGTGACCAGATAATGAGCTCATAAATTTGGGTCAAAATGTATCTAAAATGGCGGATTATCAAAATTTGAGTGAAGCTTAAGGAGCTTCAAATTATAAAAAATTTAATTTATATGAACTCATATGAATATTTGGCATAAGGAGCATACTACATCCCTAATTCACCTTCACACATGATATTGGAGGGAAGAAGGGGTTATCGACCTCAAAATGTGGTGGGGGTACATAAAAGGTCGAAAATTTTTTATTGTCGACCTTCAGAGATCAAACTTTGTTTGTTGGGTTAGTTGATGACCAGAATATGACTTCTTAAATTTGAGTCAAAATGTATCCAAAGGATCGTATAAATTTGACGGTATTTTGAGGAGCCTCAAGTAGCTGCATACCCAATTTGAAAAATATGTGTTCATATGATTATTGGATGGCAAAGAACTACTACATTTGTATCAAATTTAACTTCTTATGTGGATTTGGAAGGGATAGGTAATGGTTTTCAGATTTGGTATTAGGTGTGGCTTGTATACATGAATGGATTGACAATGTTATTTACAAACCTGAACAAGCCCCAGGTAAAACTCAGATGCAGAATGCAGCATGGCTACTCACTTTTTTTTCATTGAAAATGTTTCAAAAGTTTCATTAAATTAAAAAAAAATAATGAAATATGGGCCCCAAAGTTATTTGTCCCATGACGCTAATTTTGAGTCTCCCTGGTTCTGCTACAATCTAGCTGTACAGATAGTATTTTCCCACATTTAGAATAATTTTACGAGCAATTTGATATTACAATGAATTCATTATAACGGTTTTTAATGCGTTTAAAAAACTCAATGTTAAATTCTGCCCCTGATCAATATGCAACTCCATAACCCATGACATTCCGCACAAAAAATCCAATATTTCTTAATGAGTAACTCCCTTCCGAATTCGCGAAGCAATAGTTACTACTTTGTGAATCTGATATTCCATCACGTTCATCGAACAGAAAATGGACGTGTCCATCACACCTCTCGTCGCCTATAGTTCCCATATCCCCGTATTATATTTGCGTTATCATTCTTGCGTGAAACGCACGTATTGCCATAAAATCCACTTCTGAAACGTTAATTTTCTCACACAACCTCGATATGATATTTTATAAAGTAGCATCGAACGCATTCCATAAACAGCTTGATACATCTGCATCGTGGAACCAGACTTTACATCCATATAAGTTTTATTCTCGCGGATATCCCGACTAAATAACTAATTTATGAAAGCTAACAGTTCTCAGGAGTAAAACTTTTCATTTTATCGTATAATTCACAACTACATGACCAACTTCCAGACCTTTGGTTTAGGCGTCTCATGAAATGGCATATTTAAAGTTTTCATTTTCTCATTGCAGCTGTTCTCGTTTTCATTTCTACATGCAAGGCGAAATTGTTTATCGATTTTGCAAGCCTTGAAATTTAAACACGAATTGCGGTAATTTTTAGGAGGCTAAAAAGTCTATAAGAGCTTATCGTTAGAATATATACGACAATAAATGACTACCCATTTGAATGATTTATTTATCGTTTTATTACTTCGTAAAATGAATGAATTTCGAACTAACACAATAATGAATCATAAGCAAAGAAGAAACTTCAACGATATAAAATAAATTAATAAAAATTTATTTAGGCTAAACATATCATAATATTATGTTTGATACTTATTTTGTACACAAAACGATTGAAAATGAATTCTAATAATGCAAAAATAAAATTAATACTTTAGATAATTAAAGGAAAGTGTACTGTTATGTTTCAACAATATTGATAACGTATAAAAATAAAAAAAAAAATGAATAAGTAATAATAAACAACTGCATACTTAATACTGTGATAATACAATTTGTTAACTATAAGAGGGTAATATTTGCAATATAATAAAATGACTCATACACACCTCATCTTACTATCTTATATCTAAAAAAAAAATTATATAAAAGTATGTATTAAAAAAAAAAAACAAAACAAAAGAAGTGCCACACAAAATTATAGAGTTGAACTCAAATACTTTTTTTCTAAATCACATATTTTTAGTCGAAAATGACTGTAACAAAGAGCAACACTAATTCGTATATACATATTCCATGTATATATATCACCGGATTTAACGATTTTCATCAAGGCTCAGCCCAATATATTTAGTACCATTTTATAGGTTAGAAAATACAACCTTTACAAGTTCTTAAAATTGAAATTAAACATTACTTATTGTACTCGAACTTAAATTTAGATAAAATCTCGATAAAATAATACTGTTAAAATTTTTCTTACATCTCAAATTAAAATCTTACCTAAACTACGTCTTAAATAATAATGCTACTTGAATCGTAACAAAAATAAAAATTTTACTGATACAGTATTAGGAACCGTTAACACAGCGGTATGAGACCTTTAGATCATACGTAACTAGAATTAATTAGATTCGAGATTCGCGTTTATTTCAGGAGCCATAAACGAAGTTGAAATCAACAAGGGTGTAAAAATTGTACGTAGATGAGTATTCAAAATATTCTGTAATGTCGATTTCGCCTGATCAACAGACAACAGGAAGACAAGCCGCTGCTTTTTTTTACCAATTCTGAGGCGTCCAAGGGCTGACGATAGAAATCCATTTTTTCAGCGAATACCTATGATATGAAAAGTGTAATTAGGATTGTAATTTTTAGATTACGTAAAAAGTAGAAGAAGAGTTCATCTGTAACCTGAAATGAAGCTGGTATTTCTTTCTCAGATCTATGGATTAAGGTACCATTTACATAAACAACATTAGCAGCATGATCTTCGGGAACGGTTAGTGTTTGGTAACTGAATGTAGCTTCTCGTTTTATTCTCTGCGAAGGAAAATTTTAATACGAATTATACGACCAATGTCACCGATTATAGCGACAAAAACCTAGGCGTTTCGACCTTCTGTATGAGCGTGAATGTCAATTAATCAATCAAACGTTTATCATCAAATTAAACTTGAATTAAGCAATTCCTGAACTCGAATGGTCTTAATTGATATTAGCAAAGTTTTAATAATCTAATTAAGCACACTACTCACGCTCAGTACTTCTTGTGGGACTTTCCCAGCACCCACACATATAATATCTGGACCCACCATCGATAATAACGATTTAAGGTGACAGTTTTCAGCAACCTGTAATGATATGTATTGAACAAAGTATCGAACAATAATATGGTTGAATGAGATGGAATATTACTTTGATAGGAGTACAGGGGAATTCCGGAAATGCCGCTGCTACAGCTCTAGCTCCGGCTTCATTCGTCCATTTGCTGAGTCCGACGAAAAATTCTCTACCTAAAAATAAATGTCCTCGAATGAAATAAATTTCACGTGGTGAAATACGAGGCGTTTAGAATTAAAAAAGTGTCGTTAAATTTAACGAATTAGAACATTTTATGGTTCCGACAGATGTAATCATTTCTAAATTTATACCAGTGAATAAAACGTCTCCTCCATCTAAAGTGGCTGACTTATTTGAAATATCGATGATGGGTAGATCTACTTCTTTTCTCAACACAGCTCTTATGACTTCGGTCTAAAAATTACAATTTACACGTCATAATGATATTAGAAGGTTATAAATGTGACAGATATATTTCGGTGGATATATCCACAGTTACCTCTTTTTGACGGGATACGTTTCCTGGTCGTGTTATAAGTGCAATTCCATTACACACGATGGCTGTATCTTCGACGAAACCGCACATCGGTAAGGCTTCATCTGGTGGAAGCTCTATCACATCGATACCGGTATCTCGAAGAGTTTTCACGAAGCCTTCGTGTTGTTGTTTAGCCTTTTGATAATCTATCTGCAATCATTACCGAATGTTTTCGGTATACGGCAGACGACAGCGTGTGTGTATTTCAACGAAGCCATAATCTAGTAGAAAAACTTGCGAAGATGTTGGAAGACCACATTAAAACACCAAACGACCGAAGATTAGAATCAAGAAGAGCCAACAGATTTTTACATTGCTCGAAAAAACACACTTGGAAACACCTGCTTTACGCCGAATTTTTGATGCGAATCGATAAAAGGACGCTGGACGCACAAACGCATTGAAATTTTTCGTTCGACCGTGCTTTTCGACGTGAATGAGTAGACTAGCAATGAAGAGAATGATTAACGAGCTATGAATGGAAATGGCAAATTGACCGAATTACGAGTTTACGAGCATAGAGATGGAAGGAGCATGAGGGCAAGGCGTGATGTTTATTTTTTGCCCGTAATTACTACATTTACATGCTACAATGTTATTACTTTATGGTTAATTGTATGTACCTGCGATGAAAATAATCGACTACTTAATATTGCAATTGCATGTGATTCGGAATAAAAGAATCGTTTCGGACTTTCGGTCGTTCTTGACGAACGAATTATTATCGTATACCCGTGTACAGTATTTTATGAGTTTTTTTATGGCTCACGAGTAGATTTAAATGACCTAAAAACAGGATATAGAAATAGTTTTATTTGAAATATACATATTTTGTACGGTATTTTGGTATAATAATATTCTTAGCTTCATGAGCTACAATAAATAAGAATACAAACTTGGCTCAAAGAAACACAGATAATCATCTGATTTTAAATAAATAAAAAAATCAAAACTCTTTGATAAATATAATATATTAAGTAAAAAATGCGATCGAAAACAGCGGTTTAAATGGTAAAAATATATAAATGGCAACTTCATAACTTGATGATTTCCATGAACTACGATGGCTCTGAAAATTCAACCTAATAAAGATTTATACATGTTTAAAAACTTTTCTTCCATTTCAAATGATGTATCTAAATAATCATCTGCAGTATCTGACATATCTTCTTTAAGCCTGTAACAGGCATTCTCTTCTTCTTCTGTAAATGATTCGTAATACTTTACTTGTGATGTTTTATCATTATTTTGTTGAACCTTCGAAGTGGTACCATTTACTTCACCTAAAGAGAACAACATAATAAAATGAATATGGTGAGAAAAAAAACTTGACTGACTTAATTAGTCCAGCAAATATAGATGAAAAAATTCATGAAAAAGTTGTCAACATTAAATTATCCTACATGTACTTTAATATAGAATAAATGTGCACTGAGTTATTTTTTGCTGGATTACTATTCGAAGAAATCGTTGTAAGAAAATCGTTGAACGGGAGATCAAAATTTGCTCTTACTGATTAGATTAAGCCTTCGGAATGCATTTTATTCAAAAAAATAACAAACCTTTTTTATTTAGGCTATTACATTTTTGCAAAAATTTCATAGCAAAAAATAGCCGATTAAAATTTCATTCTGCATGAAATTATCTGCATTTTTAGAATGGTAATTTTTTGGTACGAGGAACACATGCAAAGTTATCATATTTTGAAAATCGACACCCCAACAGATCACTTTTTTATTATGGTGAAGTTAGGGTCATCATATGTACTCTTTTCTATTATTGAAAAAAGTCCGTTATTTTTTTCCCCAAAAGCAACAAAACTCCCTCTTTTTTTAAGAAATCACGAAATTGCTTCCTTTCTTCCGATATTAATTTTTTTTCTTCTTTTTAATTGCTTTTTCTTCCATTTCCTTTCCTTTCCTTTCCGTTTTATTTTAGTTTGACAACTTACTTCAAACAATAACTTTGAAAAAAAAAAAATTGATTCTATGAAATAAATATAAATTATGGTACTTTCTGCAAATAGATATTGAATGAAGATAATATTATTTTTCAACTCTGTTGCTCATATTTTATTTTTAAACATCTTAATAACCTTTCTATGGGTCTCAACTGGTTACATGAGATACAATTTTATGCTTGAAATGTGTCATACAATTGTTAAAATAATTCATATCAGTTTTTTTGGGATGGGAGAGGTGTGATGGTGTTAAAATATATCTTTTTTGGTAATAGCATAATGGTAACGCTAGGTAAAATCTATGGTATATAGCCACAATTTTCCAACTCTCCAAATCTATATCTGTAGCTCTTACAGAAAAAATGTTTGCATCATGTTCTAAAGAATTTAAAGCAGAATAAAATGTAACTGAAGTATTTGTTTTTAAGAATTAATCCCCAAGAAGATAAATCGACTATTTTTTTTCGAAGATCCTGTCCCTTTTTAGGAGCCACAGTGCTAAAACAGCTACCGATTAATGAAGATTTAAAGTACATATGTTGAAAATAAAGGAGCTCAGCTAAATATTCATGAAAGAATCTTCGTTAGGAATTAAAAAAAGTCTATATTTGCTGGACCAAGCAAGAAATCGATAATTTCGAAATACTTGGCGTTAGTATACCACTCGAATGCGCTATCTGTTGGTTTGTAGTGAATGATGAACAACCAGGTGTAGCAGGAAGCTTACTTATCGACTCTATTACATCAAGTTTATCTGTTAATCGAAAATAATATGTACATAAGAAATTTTACAAAAACACAAGGCATAAATTTCATCAATGAGAATATACTCGCCAGGAAAAATATTGGCCGCTTGTTCGATTCCAAGTGATGCAATGACTAATTCAAATACGCATTTATCGTTCAACTCGTACTTGTGTCTGTTGAAAATATCATCGAACTTTTTCACCTTTATATCAACCGTCATTATCTAAATAAGAGATATCACAATTACAGAACAAATAACTGAATTATCCACCATTAAAAATACATGCGAACTCACAACGTCCACTACAACACTGGGATAAAGAATGCTTAAATGTTGACGGAAATTATTGATCCACATAATGGCGCCATTTAAATCATTACTAGAATTGATCAGACTGCAAATAGCCATCATTTGCGAATAACCCATTTCCGTAAGTTCTTTTACTCTTTCAGCATCAACGCAAGAACCATTACGACAGATACAGTGATTGGTTATCCTTTAAATGATTTCAAATAAAAATAAGCTTTCGCAGAGATACGAAAAACCGTCGGAATGCTATTTCAAAAGCACCTTTTGAGCTTTTCGATATCGCGCCTCCGTTTTCTGATTTCCCTTTCTTTGAGAATGAATTCGAAAGCGGCGTTGAGATCGTTGTAAGACGCTCTTAAACCTAATCGAGCTTCTTTCGGGGTACAATCTAGGAGTACCAAGAGTATTCGATGAAAATATTTTTTAAAAGAAAAAAACTAGAAATTATTGAAACATCTTACGTAATTTCGTTACTAAATCCATTATTTTATTTTCATCAACTTTTAATTGTTGCATTTCAGATTCCACTTGTTGAAACATATTTTTAGCCTTCTCTTTGCGGTTTTGAAGATGATGAAGAATGGCTTGCAACAGGTGCAAACGGACTAAGAGAACGCTTTCGTTTCCTATCGTGTAATTAGAATGTATGAAAATATTTTAAAGCTTCGAATTCTTCAGCGAGAGTGAATTATTTACCACTAG
Source organism: Phenacoccus solenopsis (assembly GCA_009761765.1). NCBI lineage: Eukaryota > Metazoa > Arthropoda > Insecta > Hemiptera > Pseudococcidae > Phenacoccus > Phenacoccus solenopsis. The sequence continues at coordinate 12,314,485 of CM019755.1, read as the reverse complement.
TTCCTTTTAGGGCGCGTACACGTTCGAGATTTTCTCCGTAACAACGTTTGAAAGTTTCATCGCAAATTTTCAATCTCGCTTCAGCGTCTGATAAATAATGAAAACTTTGTAAATGAAGGTAGCACCACACTATATCTAAGTTGAGGAGAGCGTAATTATCAACTCTGTTCAACAAATCTGATTGACACATTCTGTAAATAAAATGCAGAAAATATGTATTTTTTTCAACGTAAACGAATATTTAGCAAATTATTTACGCACTTGAATTCATTATCAGCTTCTAAAAAATATAGTAAAGCTAGAGAGTAGGTGTTCCTTTTGAAAGCAGCCCGACCCTTTTCGTGTAGAGTCATAGCACTGAGTAAATGTTTCCGATTTTCTTCTGGTATATTTAAAAAGTGACCAGCTTGATCGGTAACCTTGAAGAGAAATTGGGAATTTCATAACATGCAGATAGATTACAAAAATTGAAGATATACTTTCGAACTAACTTACCGAAAAAAAATCCTTGGAAGCCCTACCAGTTAAAAAGTCCAGATCTTTTTTAGTTTCTTGCAAAATTTCTTCATCTGTGCTACCAACCTGAAAATATTAATAGTATTTCTTGCTGAAAATGTATATAGTAACATACACAAAAATTACTTTAATTTCTCACCATTTTCGTCGTATCTTCAGTAAGAGTAGGTAAAATTATAACTAAAACGATTACTCCGTGCTTAACACCATGTTGCTCCAATGTGTCATCAAATTTTAAAACTTTTCCATTTGATATTAGCTTCAATCTAATGTGATACATAACTATGAATTTCATTCGATTAAATTATTTCGAAATTTTCAACACATTTCAACTCACTTTTCAGCAGCTACGCTGATTTTTTCCGAGATGCTTTTAGCTAGCATTTCAACTGGGCTGGATAACTTCAAGTGAATAGAAAATTCTGGGGTGTTCTGACCAGATACTTTTACTCTAACTGTGGCGACACCCTTTTCTTTATATTCTTCTCGTTCTACTAAACGTTGTAAAGATTTTTTTTGCAATTCGAGTAAAATTTCTGAGCATAGCTGGGGATGTATATTCAACGTTTCGTGGTATTGAACAGCCAATTCCTAAAGTTTACAATATCGTACAAAGGTTATAACGTGCGAGATGTTGTGCCAAAATATTTGAGTATATACTCACCAAAATTTCATCGGAAATTGTTAAATTATTGATGTCTTCATGTCGGTGATAAGGAGGTAGCCATAATTTGACGCCGTTATCTTGTAGAAGCTGTTTCACTCTGACTGTAATATGTTCTCGTTTGTTAATTTCATCCATTTTTAAATAGTTTTTAGAGAGCAATTCGTCTAAAACTTGCAATTCATCTATTGCGTTGTGTTAGACTTCGGTCATCGACAAGTTGAGTCACGAAGTGATTTGAGGATGCATTTGCTATTGATAAGAGTGTTGTTTATTTATATTATGGTGACCACGTGATCAATAGTAAGCCAATCAGTATTCGGTAAAATGGAGGAAAATATGAAATCTTCTTGTTCTTACTATAAAAAACCAATCAGGAACGTTGACGAATATGACTTGAAAGAATGACGTCATGCATGACCTTGCTGGTGAAAATGAAAAAATTAAAAAAAAAATTATTTACTTTAAAAAACAATGAATCATTTCATAAAAATTAAAATTTCTAGAAATTTTGTTATGCTTAATTTTTCAACAAAGTGCGTGATTTTTGAATAAAACTCAATTAAATTCGTGGAAAATGCTGCGAACCGTAATTTCCAAACAGTATTATCACCATAATTACAACTGGTAAGATTCAAAAATATAAACATGAAATTTTATTTTTATTATTCATTGTGATTTCTATATTGTTTCAGTAATTTCAAATAATCTGAATTCTTTATCATTTGAGTTCAAAATTAGAGTGGTGTACAATAATACTTAGTTCGACTTTTGTAAAATATTTCATGTTTGTAGTGCGTTGTAAGTTTGCGACCGCGAGTTGTGGGTTCTATGTAGTGCGATCGTGATGCGTCAACTTCGTGTTTTTTAATTTAAAAATTAATTTTAAAATGACCTTATGTATGATCCATTGATCCTTTGATGATATAATGTCATGAATTAAGGAGTAAGTGTTCAATATTTCATTTCGATTACTTTTCTATACCTCTAGTTTAGTTTATGTGCCGCAGTCATTATTGTTATCTAGACGTTCAAGCTGTCTTACTTCAGCAGTAATAAAATCTAAATTTTTCGATTAATTTATTTCCTTTTATTGAAATACAATGACTAAAACTATAAAAACAAAAAATCGCGATTAACGATTTAATCTATCGTAGGTATCTCAACACTTTTTCATAGGTATAATATCTTAATATAACATAAGTAACAACGTTTCTATCTCCTAAACAATAATTTTATAAATCATACAACCATATAACGTAATAAAGAAAAGATTGGTAAATAATTTTAAAAATTTACATGAATAACAATACGTAGTACCATCGTACCACTAACAACAAAATAATCTAACACGAGAAGCTTTCGAATTTAATTAATTCGTAAAAATGGCAGCAGTCAGAACATTATAGGTATTCATACCCTCCTATAAACAAGTGGTTGAGCAGGTAAAATTTACTGAATAGTCACTCTGTAATTTTTGGAGGGCTCATATGTATATCAATGGTAATTGATGAATATATAAGTAATAAGATAAAGCTGAATATAGAATTCAATAAGAATGGAAAAGGATAAAAAGCTTACATATGACTAATGCCATATGACAGAGAAGATTAGGTAAGAAATTACATTACTTTTTTACTACCGAAGTTATTTTCATTGTGATGTAAAACAAGATAGATATTAACAATGATTTGTTATGTACAACAATATAATTTCAAAATAATAAATGTTCGAACACTTGGTAATTTTTTCTTGTGATAACTGTTTAAGTGTTTAGTTGAATTGAAGTAGGCAGGTATTACGTAACAAAAAGGAGAGAAAGACTTCGTGAACCTTAGAGGTTTATTAAACTTTTGGTAAATTGGTAATTAATCTTTGCATAAAATAAAACAAAATAACAGTATATGTATTTGGTAATCAGATATGCATGTGTTGTAGAATAAACGCTGTGTAAGTAATTTCGAGTGTTGCGTCAGCGCGAAATAATAAATTTAAATTTTCCAAACTCGTTTTTCCATCACTTTTCTCGTTTCTTTTGTACTGGTGAAATTGACATGCAATATTTGTGCTAATAATTGGCACCTGAGAAATATTAAATTGAAAATAACGACGCAACAACTCAACGGTGATTTGCGTATTATAATAAACAATCGAAATTGAATAAGTACTCAACTTGGTATATGAATTACGAACTACATATTAATTATATAAGAATTTAACGCTAAAATTAAAACGAAATTATTTTCTACAATTAATAATTGAGCATAACTTAATTGCATCTAGTTTAAATGCATTTTTACTAAAGTCAAATAAAAAATTTACCGAATGGCAGAAACGAATCTTTTTCTTAATTCGAGCCAGTTACTTTCCCAATCAAACGGCCCAATTTTACCTCAGTACGTGAGGATTTTTATTTTCATCTAACTGCATGCCATCATCTTGGGAATACAAACTAAAACAAAATGAGGCAACGAGCGCGACACGATGAAATAACGAAAATAAGCCAATAACCATATCTTCCGTTCCTCCAGAGCATTATTTTAATATGATAATAACAATAAAGGAGAAATGTTCTGGAAATAATGGCTTGGGTGTATCGGGAATTTTCGAAGTAGCTATACTCCATATCGAATACTTTAGGTTATTGGTGGAATGAAAAAAAGTAATAAAGACGAAAAGCCCAAAATTTGGAAAAATATGATTCAGATTGTGCCAATATGAGAAAATTTGGCAACAGTGTATGAACCGTTAAAATTTTCTCATTTTTTAAGTACATCGATTAGACCACAATGAAGGAACCACAAAGTGCTCTAGAAACTGATGTCATTGAAGTTTTTGGCAACAAAAACTCAAGCTGAAGAGTGTTGGTTGATCTTGAAAGGTACAATACATGACAACCAAAAAAAAGTCAGTTTTAAAATTTTCATCTTGTATTAATGGGAGAGGCCTGGGACGTTAAGAAGGTCTTGTTGGCGACTAAATCCATAGCACTCGCACTCAAAGAGATTGTAAAGGAGCATCTCTCTTTCGTGTATGTGTGTATCATTACTGGTAGGGCGAGGGAGGGGACAGGGACAGAGGGGGAAGATAGGTCCCTGAGAGAGCACGTAAATCCTAATTTCGGTTTTGAAACTTCTTTCAATTTTAATTCAAGTATTTTCAATTTTTCAAAGGATTAAAAAAAAAAAGACGAATTTTGGTTCTCCTTGGCCGTATCTACTGGCACCATATAGAGAAGAATTGAATGTCATTTTGAATACAATTTTTATAAATTACCAAATTTTTATAATTGAATAGATTTCATACTGCTAGTATGTCTTGGAACCAAAACGTTCAGAGAGTGTTTTCCTTTCGAAATCTGCAAAGGTGACTGAAAATATCTGATGAGACGAGAAATAAACGAGCCAAATATAGCCACATAAACCCCACCACTGAAATTTTTTTTCTTGAAATAATTTTTCAAAGTACTCGCGCAATCTGTCAAAATAATTTGAAATTTTCTACCCATTCCAAAAATTCTGTTTGTTTTGAATTTTAACCCCCACACCCCTCTATTCGAATGTGTTTTACTCCACATATTGTGTTCTACATCGTAAAAATGCTTTAAAACCATATCTATTAATGAGGTTTATATTAGATTTACCTATCATCTTTTTTCATTCTTACTTGTGGGGTAAAATTTCACTGAGAGAGAGTAAAATTTGAAAATAAATTTTTTGTGTGTACTCGGCTCAAAATTTACAGCCTAGGTCACAAGTGTGTTTTGGAACAACAGTTTGATTACAAAATCTCAACTGCGAGAAAGGTGAGGGGAGGAGCTAAAAACGTAGGTTTTTTCTTTGGATTGTCACAGTTTGTATCTATCACCAGCTCTTTTTTTTAATTGCCAAAAAATGATATTTTTATGTGTGTGGATTATGATTGTGGTCTAGATTACCTATTCTCATCCAGATGATCAATAATTTAGGCACTACTCCAAGTAAGTACCTACGTTAAAAAATTGAGAGAAATCTTAATACAAAATTTCCATCTAACCAACAAGATTCGCTATTAAATTCCTAAATTACAATAAAAACAAAACAATTCACATTGAAATCGTAACGTATGGTATATGATTTTTTTTTTGTTTCATGATATACGAAAAAAAATCATTCGTTGCGATCATTAAAAACTAAATTTAGAAAATAAAAGAATTAAAAATTTAACAAAAAAAAAAAAACACTAATTATATCACATTTTATCTAACATACAAATTGAAAAAAATACATTCAAAAAATTAAATAGGTATTCGTTAAAAAATAAACAGCAGCGATTCTCACAAACTACGGAGAGAAAAAGCCAACGATTCTAAAACATCGCTAACATCAATGAATTTCCGATAAATAGGTATAGAAGATACATTATTGTCTAATGTTAAAAAGCGTGACATGCAACAGTGCCAGCGTGAAACTATAAAAGAAAGAAAGTAGATAAAAAGTAAAATTAGAAGTAAAAAATAACAATGAACAGTCTTTACATAAATTAATTTTTTTTTTTTAGAAAAAGAAAAAGAAGAAAATATTAGAAATCATTTCTATAATTGAAAAAAAAGTGTGCTAAAATATTATGAATTGCTGGTGTAAAGCTACCATGAACCGAAATCTACTAAAGCGGTGATTAGAGCCAATGGCAACCCTTTTGAGGAAAAATAGACTGTCGAATCACAGAAAAGGGTTAATTATCACAAGTATATTGCACTACATGAACGTCATTACAAACTAAATTAATCGTATATGGAATAGTAACTATATTTAGGTCGTGTTTGGGACGATGTGAAGCTTTTGTTGAAAATATTTACATTTGATCTTCGACCACAGCCACTTCTACGGTTTCATTTTTTTTATATTTTTTAACCGGTAATTCAGTACTTAGGAGTCTTGGTCCGCCAAGTGAGATACCAATTGCGCCGATTGGTGCTGTTACTAAAATAGAGAGGACTGCGATGGTGAGGACGTTTTGGGCCCACGGTATGACGTCTTTGTGTTCGGCTTCTTTTTTCGCGATATCTAAAGCTACCGGTCCGAGAGCCGCCTGCATGTGTTGAAGTTATTAATGAACGTTACAAGTGGGATGCAAAATAAGTGAAACATGAACTTTATAAGTTCTCACGTGCTTACCTGAACTGTTGCTTTCGGTAGCCAAGCTAAATTCACGAATATTACTTCCTTGAGATTTAATTTAGCGCCAATCAATACCACGCAACATGTTATAATACGGACCTGAAAACATCGGAGTGTTCGTGACTCGTGTCTATTTTATGTTCAACCATATGAGGCGGTTTGGGAGGAAGGGTTTTGGGTTTTTTGTAAAATTGAAAATATGCTGGTAAAAAAAGGCAAAAAAGTGTCAAGTGGTTTCAATGATATGTTTCCTCAATAGTTATAAACACCACTATAAAATCAATAAATAAATAAAATATACATATATATTCAGTTCTCTCAGACAATATTCAATATCTTTCTAGTAGTACAAAAATGTAAGTTGAAAACTTTTTACGATTTTTTGAAAAATTAAAAAAAAAACAATTTTAGGTAAATCGAATTTTTTTGGCATCTATAAATTCATAGCTTATGTTTGGGAGCAGGCGCTTACTTGTACTTATACCCATACTCTCTATATCGTTATCTTAACATAAAAGATAGATAGTCAGTCGCATTATAACCGTCGCCTCGTAACATATTGATAATAAATACATGCCAATTTTACATGCTATTTTCTGAAGTTACAAGGACAAAAAGAAACCTTAAACTGGTATAATTTTTTCAATTCTTAAAGAATCTCAAATTTCTTTCAGTTTTTAAATTATATCAAAATATTTTCAAATCATGATATTATAAGCATTTGAATTTGGGTAAAAATAACAAATATTCAAAATTTGAAACCTTCTTGACAAGTCTTAAATAGTTTTGAGTTCATGAATGTATGAACTCACATGATTACCTAGGTAAAAAATTTAGCATACTCCAAATCCCAATAGGTCATGATTTTAGAAGGGATTGACTAGAAGAAATCATCGTACTTAATACGTAGTGGAGGTAAAAGTTGAACTTGCTTACTGAAATTGAAAAAGAATTGCAGCTAAAAGTGAATCATAACATTTTTTACCCTATTGGCAAGGAATCCGCACATAATTCCGTATATCGCTTAAAAATCCTCATATAAAACCGCATATCGTGGTAAATAACGCCTCAAAATCCGCAGCAGTAAAAAAATAAACGCGGATTTTGATACGTTAATGCTTTCAAAATCGTGGCAAATACCGCACTCTTTCTATCCGCACTTTTTTCCGCACAAAATAACGCTGCGGGAACGCGGTTAAAACCGCGCAAAAAACTGCTGTACGACTACGCAGCAGTTTTTTGCGCGGTTTTAACCGCGTTCCCGCAGCGTTATTTTGTGCGGAAAAAAGTGCGGATAGAAAGAGTGCGGTATTTGCCGCGATTTTGAAAGCATGTACCTGAATACGCTAGCCTATTGGCAAGGATCCGCACATAATTCCGCATATCGTTTAAAATTCCTCGTATAAAACCGTATGTCGCGGTAAATAACGCTTCAAAATCCGCAGCAGTGCAAAAATAAACGCGGATTTTGATACTTGTGAAGTTTTAGGGAGAATTGTACAACTTAATTTATAAATAAAAGTGACGGGAAATATGTATATAAAAGTTAAATTAATTAATTTTATTAAATGATAAAATCTGTTTTAAATTTTAATATAATTTTAATTAAATGATTTTTAATTTAATTATAATTAATTATAATCACTGCCAAAAAATATGAAGCCTCACTTAACAAAATTTTATTGATAAATGTTTCCCATTTCCCTCTAAAATTTTGTTTGAGGGTTCAAAAAGAATTCTAAAATTACGACTCTCAAACAGTAAAAAAATAAAAAAAAGCTATCAATATTAAAATTCAGAATGTCTTTTTGTATGAATTTTTTATGCAAAAACTAAACTTTTACCATTTTCATCCATTTTAGGAAATACTTGCTTTTTGATTTTAATAATTTATTATTGTAGTGAAGTGAAACATATGAAATGATTTGATAATTTTTATTATTTATAAGATGAAATAAAAGGAAATTTGAATGCTATACCTACTTATACCATGCGTCCAAGTGATTCGTCGGGTACAATCAGCAAAAAATCTCTTTTCCAATTATTTGGAATTACTTTTTTTAAATGCAAAGAAATTGTAATGCAGTTAAAATGAATTTATCAGCCTTGAAATTCATTAAAGTAATTTTTAAAATAATTTCTACTTTAGAAATTTGTAGTTTAACTCTTATTATGTTATCAACAAACTAAGATTACTGAGATTTTTGCGCTGATTGTACCCGAATCACTTGGACGCACAGTATAAGAACACTCAATACGAAAATAAATTTAAATATTTAATTCCAAAAAAGTAGCATGTCATTCATTCATGTTTAAAAAAAAGTTTAGTATTTTTAATAAAAAAAAATTATAGAAAATGATGAAACGGATACATTCAATGAACTTTTCATGGTCTTTGCATAATAAATTAGGAGTTTAAAAATTGTTTTAAATCATTTCAAGAAAAAATAACATTTACAATTTTTTTGTATAAAAAAAGTTTAAAGATTATGCTACATCAATATATTATAATTTTGTATACATAAATATTCATGTACGTAATAAGGTTTTTCAAATTTATTGAGTGCATTAGGTTTTCATCATTTTCTACGATTTTTTATTAAAAAATTTCAAAATTGTTGAAAACTGTGAATATAATGTAAACCACAGTCTGGTGTCTATGCAACATTTGATTACAATAATTGTTCAAAAAAAAATTATTATTATTATTATTATTATTGTGAAAAATTTAAATAATATGAGCCGCAATACAATATTCTTATGAAATATTACAGAAAATATTTATTGAAAAAAAAAAAAAAAAAAAAAAATTTGAATGGCAACGGGGCTCGATTGGCTGCCTCACGCATAAATAGGCTTTATTTCCCTAATTTGCTATCTTCCAGGATGGCGCACTCCACTAATTCACGGATCAAGTACACATCTGCATCAGGAAAGGTTCAGAAGCGGATTTTGAAGCGGAATTAGAAGCGTACTCAGTGTAACATAGGTAACAATGATGCGCGTAACACCACCATGGTAAAAAGGAAGTTCGTTGGAGGGGATGAGCGTTTTATTGCGCGACTTTTGATGAATTTTTGTCAATAAGGAACACGTATGTGCGACTTTATATGCGGTTTTTAAACGTATACGCGACTTTTTATGCGGCTTGAAAGCCGTGCATCAACGCGGTACGGTTTTTCAAGCGATCTCGCAAGCGGTAAATAAATACGCGCATATTAACGCGTTGGCGATTTTAAAGTCGCACCTAGTCCCATTTTGCCGCGCTGCGGTTTTTAACGCGGATTCCTTGCCAATAGGGTACTATTTAAATCTCCTCATTAATTGAATATAGGAAGCTTTAATTTCGTAAGATGATTTTCGATCTTCAAAGTGAGCCCTTAAATTACGCCAATATGGACTTGAGATGGGCGATAAGTCAAATTTTGAGCTAAATTTAGTTTTCTTCTTCGAAAAGTGTTAGGATGCTTGGCATAACAGAAGCCAATAACTTCAAAAGAAGGTACAAAAAATGTCAGTTCTCGAATTTTCCGAGAACATCGTCTTAAATGAGGACGAATTTGTCAAAAATTTCAAAAAAATTCATTTTTTAGCAATTAAAAATTTTTAATTCCGTGCCTCTGGCCTTTGTAGCAGTACATGGCACGTTAATGAAGATAAGTAAGTAAGTAAGTAAAATTTTCAATTTTCAGAAGTTTCATTTTATCGCAGAAAATCTTAATTTTTTTCAAAATTTAGGAGACTTAAACCCTATTCCATTTTTTTAAAAAAAGCTCATTTTGAGTGTTTTTAAATCTAGACTTCGCTCTCCAGCAAATGTGCCTCCGACTAGAGTTGCAGTATATATGGCACAAAAAAAAACATTAACAATAAAAGCCTAATTTAAAGATTGCATTGAAGGTGTTGGTTTATTTTTAATTTTTTAGGACGCCGAAGACAAAATATGACCAATTTTTACGTTGCAGGTGTTCCCAACTCCCAAGGTACGAGACATTTTGTAGGATAACAACTATAATGTGACATATTGAAACAAAATTGAAATATTTTAGGAACCCCTGAAAGTTGAAAATCGAGCTTATTTTGTCTGTAAAAGGTACTAAAAAGTCGATATCAGGCCATTGGCCATTCATAACTTTTTTCAGTGTGGGTTACAATTTAAAAAAGAAGTAAATCGACTTAGCCTTGACTTTGTACATTGTTAGATACCTATTTTTATGAGCTGCATAGATTTAAAGAAAAAATTATTAAAAACTCAGCTAAAAAAATAATTACAAAAACGAATTCTATTGAAAACCATTGGGTATATCTTAATACTTCTAATTAGTACATAAATAAACAAACATTGTCTCAAAAAATCAGAATTTATTTCGCTAACCGCTTACAAATTGATTTTTGAAAAATTTTTGAGAAAGGGTAAAGTTGAAAATCCCCTCCTCCTTCAGTACGCCAATGTATCATGTCCAAATCATGCACGCGACCCATAAATTACCCATTTATTACTTGTATTTATTTTTGAAAATACCCATTAGCATTTAAAAATAAAAAATAAAACATTAAAATAAGTTTAGGGCCCCAAACATTCAAAAAAAGGGACTCTTTTCAGTGTTTGCCTACAGCAAAAAAAAATTTGGTCTCCATTTATTTCAAATTGTTAAAAAATCGATTTTTTAAATTTTTCAAACGTTGCTTCAGTTTAAGGATATATTAATGATTTGAAGAGCTGTTTTTTTTTTTACTTTCTTTTCGCGTCATTTGACCATTATTATGCTAGGAGCTCGGTACTACAAAAAAAAAAAAAAAAAAAAACAATTTAGAACCATCCTAAAATACATTCGTATGATTACTGGGAAAAGTATAATATAACCCAAATCCAACTTTTTAGAGATTTTTGAAATCATAAGCAAGATTTCCCAGTCTTGGTATTGGAGGTGTGCGTAAGACTATGAATAGGATTGTTCGCAAGTCTGAGCTTACCCAACTTGAAAATTCAGCTCTACTGATATGGCTTGGCTGCTTACGATTTTCTCCGCATTTTTGACCGTTTATAGTCATTTTTCATTTTTGGACATTCAAAAATAAAATTAAAGGCCCCTTTGTGTTCACTTATGCTGCTTTGTTGCTATCTTTCAAGTCAATGGTCTTATAACAAAAGTAAATATTGACGTCAAGAGCTGAACTTATTCAATCTATTATTGGAGTGATGTTTCAATTTTTTATAGAGAACAACCCTATGTGCACACTTTGGCTGATAGATATCCTGTTTCTGTTCTTACATAGCAAATAAGTAGACGAAAAACACCATTTTGAGCTAATACCTGTCTTATGAACATCTTACAGATATACTTTCAAGCTGAGCTTGAATTAATGTCAAATAGATGTCAATAGACATCAATATCTTTTTCTAATTAATGAAAAATTTCAATATCTATTTGACATTAATTGAAGCTAAACTCAAAAGTATGTCGATAAGATATTCATATGCTGACATGTATAAGCCCAAAACGGTGTTTTTTGTATATCTATTTGCCATAGAAATGTGCACATAGGGAAAGTATATCTGCGATTCGAAAAAAAGTCTGTGTTAAAATATTACTCACCACTAGACCGAAGAATAAAACTGCTAATCCTTGCCAAATCAATTTCATATCAATATCGCTAAATTTGATTTCCGTTCCGATTAATCCAAAGAGTAGAGGTTGAAGAACTATCCAGATTTTACTAATATTATCCGCCACCGGGTTCTGTGAATACGATAATTTGATTAGATATTCGTTCGAAAAATCGAAATGATACCTAGGTTTTTTTTTCAGATTGAAATTTGCTGTCGACGAAGTGCCCACCTCAGGGGACTGGCTGTTAAATGATTCAGGTAAATTATAAAAATTTCATGCGCACACTCACATATGTACTAGACCAGCCTTGCCATTTCCAACACAAGGACGCCAAGAAGGATAATATAATGGTGGCCAAAGGACCAGACCCTGAATACTTAAGCCTTTGGCTCGCTAACACAGCCACCAATCCGCCAACGCCAACCATAAACGTGCGTTTGAATACCAAATGATCCTGAAAATGAGTCCTCACATATTAAAATATTCGTCGAATTGTAAAATTGCTCTATACATGTAAGGAATGCTTTATTAAATCCACTCCGTTCGAATATTTAATCGAATGTTAAAAAGACTAGCAATTAATTACGTTGCCATTTAAAATCTCCAAGATGCTTATTTCGGGTAACAAGTTTGAGAATCGTCTCGATGATGTCGATTATTTTGGTAAAACTGAACCTCTTAAATTTAGTATGTACACTTTACTCCCATAATGTACCACATTTGGGTGGATTTTTATCCATCAACGGAATGAAAAGTATTGCTACGAATGTTCAAATGTTATGGTTTTACAATCAATTTGGCTTAAGTGACTGCGTATTTTATGTCGAGTCGCGGAATGTGTTTTTGAAAGAGATTGATAAATGACTGTTGGTCGGAGTAAAAAGATTTCATCGTCTCGACCAGAAATTATTCGCTGAATTGGTTTCGTGAATAAGGCTCCGTTAGTTCGTGAATTTATTTCGGACCATCTCGTATTTTTTTCGACGCCTAATTAAAGCGTTCGCGGTGGTGAAATTTATCGACTCTAATAAGATATCGGCGAACGTTATAAATATTCAAACGGTGGTGTATCCTGTAAAAGCGAGCTTTTTAATATTGAAAAAGAAAAAGCCTGCATTGTTACGTCAACGAAACTATAAAAGAACGCTTCCGCCCCAGTAGATGGGCTCAGCGAGTTATTAAATTTTCAAAAGAAATAGAATTTCTTTCACGTTATATGTCATGTTAACAAGCGTAGAGCCCTTAATGTAAAACCATTTTCCATTTTGTTTGGCCGTCGGCTTGGAATATATACCTACGATTGTAATATAATTTCATGTAGAAAATAATAACAATCAGAACCGAAGGCGTTAAGTGATTGAAATTCGGTGGCGAATCGATAAAACTTAATCAGGAACTTGGGATTTAATTTCGTTCTACATCGTTTCACCATAACTAAGTTTTCAATCAGCAGAAGAAAATGATTTACTTTACCACAATTTTGAAAGTAAATTTGGTGGAAAATCGACAAAATATGAAATTTTTAAAGTACTTCCATATAAAACCATTTTTCTACATATTACTCAATTTGAAAACTATAAAAAAAAGCAATCAAAGAGGTAAAGCAAAATCTCTTTTTTTTTTGAAAATTCTCAACCGTACCTGCATTCCCAAAGTTGTTCAATTACTTGAAAACATCATTCGAGAGGAAAAATTTGTAATGTACGAATGTCTTAAGGTTTTTTCACTCCACAGCCACCAACTTTAAAATTCTAATGTATAGGTATAAATTCAAATTAAAAATTTCATGAAGTTCGATTTGAGATACTTATGTTGTACAAGCTAGGATAAGTTGAATTTCAATTTTTTTCGAAACGTGAAAGTGACATGGTTGCAATAGTTGCTAAATGACCTCAAAAGGACGTCATAAAAATTTCAGTCTTCCAACTTAATTTTGTAGATGTCCCAAAAATGAAGTCAAAATTTTAAAAATAAAAAAATAAAAAAATTTAGCACTTAATTGGCATATGACCAAAAATGGTTTGAAGCACAAGACTATGAAGATCGCATTCTCCTCTACCTGCTCAGAAATCACAACTTAGAAGTAACGGTTTGGCAAACCTGAAGCACCCTAACTAGCTTTGATATTCGGATGGAGTAGGGCAGTGGCGCGCTAGTGTCGCTTTTGTTTGTACAATAGTGATCATGTATATTTTTGTTAACATTATATTAACATAAGTGAAATAATTTTTCAAGGATAAGGAGTCACCCAAAAATTTGACTGCAACTCCAACCTGCTAACTCCAGAGTCAGGTTGAACTTTTGACTCAGACTCCGATCCTTAATACCGGAGTCATTTCGGCTTCGAAGTCTGAGTTGTGAGACGGTATTTTTTTGTTTATCACCGTAATTACCATGGATTAGGAATTACCCAAAAATTTTGACTCAGACTCCGAATCTCAACTCCGGAGTCAGGTTTAAAAGTTGACTTCAACTCTGGCACCTGACTCTGGAGCATTCTCTAAATATGAATCCGACTCCACTTTGACTTTGGTGAAAATCTGAAAGCCCAACTCTGACTGCATCCTAACTCAGGAGTCAGCTGAAAATTTCATTCCGACTTTAACCTCTGGCTCCGAAGTCAACTTCAATTCCAGACTCCGGCTTGACTCCGGAGTCATTGCAGTTTTGGTGTCATTTTGAATCAGAATCCTGAGTGATTCCTGGTCCTTGTAGTTTTTGATATAATTTTTTTATTTATAACATTTTATTAATTTGAAATAAATATAATTATTACAGTATTAATTTCCATATTAATCTTGTTACCTATAAGTATTCAAAGTTGTATAGATACCAATGTTAATGCACTACCATAACAGCAATGTAATTAATTTAGAAATGATCGATAGGTTCGCGGCGATCCACGAAACACATCTCTGATGGGTGGCTGAAATAACAACCAATCATCAATTCAACTATACCGGGTGACTACTTGATTCGAGCACCCAAGCGAAAAAATTAGCTAAAAGGTGAATAAATTCAAAACATATATGTATTTTTGGCAATGAAAGTATAAATTAAAATTGTGTATTTCATTGATAAACACTTTTAAGCATTAAATAAATATTATTTATGTCATTTCTGTTCTTAATATCATTCAAATATGTAATTTATTTCTATGAGAGAAAGATTTTTGCGCTTGGGGTGCTCGAATCAAGTAGTCACCCGGTATATCTCGCGAAGAATTCGGAATAACCGATCAGAGTTGATATTCGGCTCTAGTGGATCATAGCACTCGTATAGCAAGCAAATGACCCTACTCCGATTTTTTGTTTATTTTTCAGAGTGCAGTAACTTGAGATCATGTGTAATTTTTTAAGTACCCAAGATCACTTTAGCAGCGTTTTCGAGAGTTGCCACCAGAGCGCGACTCTTTCGGTGCTCCATCCGAATTATTTATTAGTTCTCTGTGCCAGTACTGTTCCTTATTCAACTCTCCAAGAGCTCCGGGTTGCACAGTTATGGTTTATGGGGAGGGGGGCTTGGCAAATCTGAAAATTTCCAGTTCTATTGGTGGGACTTATTTTTTTAGCCTAACAAACTAAAGTATAGGGATGCATAACAAGACGTTACATCTCGCAGTGTCTCGTGTATTGTTTTGCAAACCTGCGAGACAGGAGCAAAAGTGAACAAAGTTGAAAGATTATTTGGCAAAAATAGATTTTTTCGCTTTATTCATTATAAGGTTTGGGGAAAGGTAAGCATGGTAAATGTATTGATATTAATGAATCAAATTAAGAATGAACTATCACATGCTCTCGTCCAATATTCTCAAATTGGGCTTGTTTCAATGTTGAGATCACTTATGGTTCTTTAATTTTATCAACCAAAACGCGTGCTCTTCTTAGAATAAAAATCATAGTTACTTCGTTCCTATGTGGAATGCACGCTGCCACGAATCCCCATCCAACACCAATGACCAAGCCTATTACCACTTCGAGCGGACCCTGTATGATATTCGATATTAAATCACCTGTGATAAAATAACGATTATTACTATTAACTTAATTTGTAATCGATTTCGCAATTTATTCAGTCTCCGAATTGCATATACAGAAGGGAATGAAAATTCACTCTGTATGCTAGTTCAAATGAAATGTAAATATTACTCGACAAAGTTCGTGCTCGCGTCATAACAATAAGGTGCGACTGTCGCTTTCAAAGCGACAGTCTATTGGTATATTTCCATTTCAAAATGAACGTTATGCGGCGGATATTACCTTTTAGAAATACCAATCCCAAGATGACACCATATCCAGAAATGGATATTATATCGTCGATACTGGAAGCAGCTATAACCAGTGTCGATATTCCTTTATTTTCTCCGTAGCCTCTTTCTTTGAGACTCAATAATGTAGGAACTACAACTGCCGGACTGACTGCACTTAGTACGAAACTGAAACGAACGTATATTACGGATTACCTTCTTGTTGAATCGTTAAAATTATGGAAACGAGTAAATGACTGTAATCTCGAAGTTTACCTATTATGGTAAACTCATTTGCTTCGCTTACATCTTCGAGACTAAAATTTGTTTAAATTTTTATCAAAACTTTTGTTCTAACTTGAATCATTCGCATCTGGTGTTTATGGAAGTAACACTTTGCGAAAGTTTCATCCTCTTGTCTGACGAAATTATGGTCTCGGCAACCCTCATGATTGAATATTCAGAGAGTTTTTTAAGATTTTATTTTGACAAAGAATAATGCGTATGCGGTGAACATTGTTTATCCCTACGTTTTTGGTAATTTAAATTTGCTTCATGCACGAACGCACTTACCCAAGTAGAAGTCCCCATAACCATGGCATACCCATCAGTATATTAGCTGCTATAGCTGCCCCTGCTGCTTCAGTAAAACAGGGCGCGAATGCCAGTCGAGCTACTACAAAGCTTAGTTTCTTTAGCGCAGTTGCATCTAAACCCAATCCAGCTTTCAATAGGATAGTTGTGAGTGCGATCTCTCTGCAAAAATATACAGGTTATGCCTTTAGCGAATTTATATTAATGGTGATGTATTGAGGGGGTTTTCAAGTGAGATGGGTGCACTCACCACGTTACTCCTTCTTATTCCAATATATTTTTCAAGTGAAAGAATTTGCGTATGGGGTCATATTATCACTCAACAATAATTTTTTTTTGGAACTTCATACTCATTAATTTCAATTTTTAATTCAAATTTTCTTCTTAAAATGAAAAAAAATTGAATTACTGAAATATAGACTTCAAAATTAATGTTCATTTTTATGTGTTAGTATAGACCAAAAATATCTTTAATTTCTGTTCAAAAATTGATATGTAACACTGAAATCCTGGAATCAATAATGTAAAAATCGTATGTTACCATTCGAATTTTTTCTTTTCAAGTCAAAGTTAACATTTTTTTGATTATGTATTGATTTGCATTACCTGTTGGACATTTTACTGTTTTGAGAACGTCTCTAGACTGTTACAATTACTCTTGAATGATTTTCCTTTAATTATATGTTTTTTTTAGGTTTTTTAATTTTTAATCAGTTTTTGGATTTTTTGTTTTTGTTTTTTGTTTTTAAAATTTTATTCTATTTTCATTTGAAATGAAATTATCAATGTTAATGACAGCTGTGAAGACATAAATGTTTTTTAAAAAATTTAACGTATCAAAAAAAGAATAATCCTGTTTTCATTTTTTTAAATTCGGTTTCACCTTGAGAATTATTTTTCGTCTTCCATTTTCGCTTTCATTTCAGTTTCGGTAGTCCCATCATTGTTCTGATGTTGCCGAGTGACCTGAAAAGAACTAGAGCCGCCGAGAACTATGAATGAGCCTAAGACAGAAATGATTTTTTAGAGGTTTTCATGAAATTTTTTGGTGAAAATTATAAAAAGTTGTTTAGAATTTTACTTCATTTTCAAGCAATTTTTCATTTTTAAATGATTTATCCCTTCTAGAAGTTTTTTAATATTGGGACTAGATTCCAACATTCTTGAAATAAAGCATCAGAAAGTTTTTCAACTGTATTTTTATATCGTTTAGTGGAATGAAAATGTTTAGTATAAGGAAAGTTTTTTTTACACATTTCTGAAGATTTTTTTTCATGTTATTTGGAATTTTTAATTTTTACGATTTTTTTAAATTTTAGACTTTCTAATTTTTACTTACTTACTTACTTACTCCATTAACGTGCCGTGTTCTGCTACTATGGCCAGAGGCACGGAAAGGAAGATTACAGTTTGGGGAGGATGTCTATTGTTTTTAAGAAAGAGAACAGCCTAGATATTGTAGATTCGTTATCGGAAAGAAGCCCGGGTATGGATGATGGAAGAGAGAACTGGCGACGGATTGAATTATATTTTTGACAGTCAAGTAAAATGTGTGATATGGAGAGAGGAGTGGAGCAGGAGTCACAGAAGGGAGGAGGTTGTTTATTTAGAAGGTAGGAGTGAGTCAATTGTGAATGGCCAATTCGCAGACGGCATAGTGTGACCTCTTCTTTTCTGTTGGAGCGAAGCGCAGAATACCAGGGTTTAGATGTAGATTTGATTCGGCGAAGTTTATTTGTTAGAGGAATGAGATTCCACGAATCGGACCATTTTCCCCAGAGAATTTTTGAATAGGTTTTATTGTTTGTTTTTTTTCACTTTTTGAAATTTTTTATGCTTGCGTAAGTATGTTTTTTAATTTTCAACGTTTTTTCGTGAAATTTTTTTTTGAACATTCCTTTTTAATTTTTGGGCATTTATATCCGTCAGGTTTTTCTTCTTTTTTGAAGATTTTTCGTGTTTGAATATATTTTATTTTTGCAAGTTTTTTCAAGATTGCAGAACTTTTTTTTATTTTTTGAACAATTTCATGTTTTTTTTTTAAATTTTTGCATTTTTTTTAATACGAGTGCTCCGCTGCTATTCGTGATAGAAGAAGAGCCCTCAAGAAGCTGAAAGCGCAGCCTTCACTTCAAAATCATGTCAACTTCCAAAAACTACGCGCCTATGCTCGCTACACTCTTAAACAAACCAAAAAGAAGTTCTGGCAAGATTACGTACAGTCCATCAACCTTTCTACACCGTTAGCTCAAGTATGGAAAAAAATAAGATCTCTGGATAGAAAATCGTTTTCTTCAACCCCTACTAGCATTCTCTTAAATGACAAAATTTCCACAGATTTCTCGGAAATTGCCTCAGCATTTGCATCATTTATTTCATTGCAGTCCAGCAACCTCAACTTCCCTCCATCAATGATTCAACACAAGAACAAATGCGAATCCAACCTCATCAACCTTTCTTCCTGTAATGAAGAACCTTATAATTCTCCCTTCACGCTGCAAGAACTTCAGGATTCAATTAAAAAGCTAAGACCATCAGCCCCAGGTCCTGATGGGGTTCATGCACTCATGCTACAAAATGCTCCCCAAGTAGCCATCGAAATCCTGCTGAAAATCTTCAATCACATCTGGCGCACCGAATCTTTCCCTAATGAATGGAAAATAGCGGAAATAATTCCCATTCCTAAACCAAATAAAAACCCGCTTCAGATTGATAACTATCGTCCCATCTCGCTCACCTCTGTCTTATGTAAACTGCTAGAGAGAATGGTTAATTCCCGTCTTCAATGGATTTTAGAGACCTCCCATCTACTTAGTAATAACCAATGCGGTTTTCGATCGACGCGCTCAACCATCGACCAGATCATTTATCTTAGAAACTCGATTCAAGAGGCGTTCATAAAAAGACATCATCTTCTAGCTGTATTTTTCGACTTCAGCAAAGCATTTGACACTACCTGAAATGCAAAATTCTCTCAACGTTGAACAAATGGAACATAAAAGGTCGGCTCGCCGCCTTTGTCAAAAACTTCCTTTCCAACCGTAAATTTTATATTCGCCTCGGACACTTGAAATCTCCCCTACGCGAACTTGAAAATGGAGTCCCTCAAGGCTCTGTAATCAGCCCTACCCTCTTCAACATCGCTATCAACGACATCGTAAATGAAATCCCTCCTCCCTTGAAATGCTACCTCTTCGCTGACGACCTAACTGTTTACATCTCTTGTAAAGATTTTGCACTGGGACAAGAAATTCTTCAAACTACAGTAGACAAACTTTCATCTTGGACCAGCCAAAATGGCTTTCGATTCTCTACTACCAAAACAACGGCTCTTCATTTTTGCAGAATCTCGAAATGTCCTCACTCAATAAATATTCTCCTGGATAATGCATCAATCCCTACATCCGACTCGGTCAAATACCTCGGCGTTTTGTTCGACGAGAAATTAAACTGGAAACCTCATATATACCATCTGAAATCAAAATAGGTGAAAAAACTTAACATCATCAAAAAACTTTCGCACTCCTCTTTTGGATCTGATCGCACAACTCTCCTGCAAATATACCGCTCTCTTATAAGATCTAAGATGGACTATGGACTCCCAGCATACAGCTCTGCTAATGAAAAACTACTTCAAACACTTCACTCAGTACATCACGCCGCCGCTCGTCTCGCTGTTGGGGCTTTTAGAACTTCTCCCACAGTCAGCATTCTCTGCGAAGCCGGCGAACCTCCTCTCGACATACACAGGAACCTTGTAATGCTAAATACTTTCGCACGAATTCAATCAAACGAACTGTCTCCTGCATACTCCTCACACGCCTCCTTATGTTTATCCACATCCTCTGTCCAAACCTTTCACACCCAATCTTCATCTCTCATATCCACTCATCTCTCCATTCACAAATCCTCCCCAGCTGTTAACCCACCTTGGACAAATTTCGAACTCGAATTCAACCTGAAGCTTCTTGAATTTCCAAAAAAATCGACACCACCCTCAGTCATCCTCAAAGCATATCACGAAACTACTTCTCAATACCCAGGCTTTCACATCCTCTTTACCGACGGCTCTAAATACCAGTTTCACACAGGCTGTGGCATCGCCACTTCCTATCACGTCCTCCTCAGATTTTCCCTTCCTCCTCTTTTCTCTGTTTTATCTGTTGAGCTCTTTGCCATTAAATTAGCTGTTGAACATATAATCTTAGAAAAATCCTCCCTTTCGTATCTTATCTGTTCCGACTCCTTAAACGCTCTCCTAAATTTACAAAAATCCTGCGAAATCACTCAACATCCTATCGCCAAAGAAGTTATCTACCTTCTTCGTTCGGTCAACTCGCGTGTTGTGTTTTTGTGGACTCCCGCGCATATTGGAATCCGAGGAAACGATCTCGCTGATCAGGCGGCCAAAGATGGCTCGTCCACTTTCCCCATTCCGGATATTTCGGTACCTCTTCGCGATCTAAAAGCCTTTTTCCGCGGAAAAGCCCGCGAATCATGGGAGCATCAGTGGTCCTCCGTACCACTCTCAAACAAGCTCCGCCAACTTCGAACTTCTACACAACCATGGTCGACTATCCCTCTCAAGAACCGCAAAGAAGACGTCGTACTTGCCCGTTTGCGCCTAGGCCACACAAATCTAACCCATAGCCACCTCTTCAAAAAAGAACCAACCCCTCTCTGTCCATCCTGTGACACCCAACTCACTGTTCACCATTTACTCATTTCCTGCCCCCTCTTCCACCAACACAGACATCAGTTGAACCAACCCTCTTCTCTCTCCGATTTACTTTGCGACGATCCCTCTAAAACTAATTCTCTTATCAACTTCTTAAAACAAACTCAACTCTTCCTAAAATTTTGAAACCCCTTTTCCTTTCCGTGTCTTTGGCCTAGGTTGCAATACATGGCACGTTAAACTAAGAAGTAAGAAGTAAGTAAGAGTCTTTTCCATTGTTTTTTAAATTTTTGACGATTTTTCGTTATAGTGCTTAAAATTTTTGAACATTTCATTTTATTTTTTAGTTTTCTTACTTTTCTCTAATTTTTTCTCATGTTTGAGAATTTTTAATTTTTGATAATTTTTTAATTTTTTTTTTAAATAATTTTTCAATTGATTTTCATTGTTTGTTTTTTCTTTTTATTGTTAAATTTCTTTTCTATTCTTGCATAAATTTTTTTTTTTCAGATTTTTTACGTTTAGATATTTTTCCTTTTTCAAGTTTTCAATCTTTTTTTGCAGTGTAGTGTTTTAAAATTCTAGAACATGACGATTTTTTTTCAATTTTCTGACCTTTTACTAATTTCCAAAGAATTTTTTTGATTTTTGAAAATTTGTATCCTTAAGTCATTTGCCAAGTCTTTAAACTTTTTTTTTTTAAATGTATTCTAATGAATACAAAAAATACATGAATCCGTCATCATTTGGGTTCACAAAATAAAACAAAATTCCCTATTCGCGACTCAACAACGTATTCGTAATAAATGAGTCTATTCTTACGTATTTTTTTTTCATAGCGGTTCATGTAGTAATGGATTACCGCCTTCGAGCGAATGTGATCCGAATTCAGAGTTGATTTTGAATTCAAGGCGCTTTTCCGAGACTTGGGTTACGTGGTTTGAAAAAAAGAGGGGAACGGATTATTGAAAATTTTCCGAATAATTAGCAGCTGACGTTTCTATCGTCAGGAACTATTGATTTTTCAAAGCTTTCCATAACATTTGTTCTCACGTATTGCGCTCAACCCAGATTTTTATAAGCTTTGTTTTCTCGTCGAGGGAATTTTTCAAATACATCACGTAAACCAAAGGTACGAAAATTTTAACCCTTCCAGTAAGCACTATTGAGCGTATGCTGATTTCAGGTTTGGGCAGTAAGGGTTAAAAAAGCGCTAAGTAAACTCCAACCTTGCCATAAAGATCGGACATATTTTCCAAACAGAATAATACCCTTTTCGTCTCAAATTTCGTGCATGCTACGGAGAAAAAATTTGACCTATTTACAAGATATAAGTATTTACATCCATAAAAGGTTACGGCACTGCTGTATCATTCAGATATAACCAAATAAATCTCCAGCGGAAATAAATTCAGCGAACTTCAGCCCCTGTTCGAATTTCGGTAAAGAAAATAGTATTATCTGGCCTTCCTATTGAACGAAACTAAATACGAAAAAGTTTTCCTTTTATTTCCTTTCCGCATAGCTTCTATTCGTCCAAGTTTGCTCATACTTTTCCAACAAGTACGCGACAACTAACCTATCAAAAAGGGCATTAGAGAATGGAGCAATTACAATGAAAAATAATTATTTCGTCGAGTTATAACACTGAAGTTCCTACGTTATTTTCCCACCACAGTGGTTTTCGTCGAGCCACCAAAAGGCGATATTCAGATTGAGAAAGTCAGTTAATCTAGAAGCTCTGTTTTATCTTCCATCTCAGCTTATCGATTCCCTTGCATACTGCGATTACATCACGGGATCGTTGAATTTAAATCAAAACGCGCCAATTTTAGGTAAACTTTTCGACAAGCGCTTCGCTATATGAATGGATTAATAGTAAATATTTACCAACTTTCTGGCGAGAATTTCCGCAGGTTTTATCATCAAGTAATACTAAACCTTTTCAAATATTCTAGAGATTCGTTGAAGAATCCATGCCTAAAAGATGTTTATCCAATGATATTTGACAACAGCACTCAAAAGAATTTATAATTTCGCGAGCTGATATTTGCATTATTCGTTGTAAAAGAAAGCGCACGTGCGGAGAAACATTTCAATTCGGAGAAAAGTACCTTTTGCGGGTTAGCTTTTTCATTTTTAATGAAACAATACCAGGATTAGGGATTAAACGGCTCGGATTTAGATTTGCGAACGGCTGTAATACAAGAATTAAATATGAGAGGGTCAGGAAAGAGTTACCAAAAGTAGCAAAGTGAAAGATTTTAATTCCGAAAGTTACATTATTAGCTTTAATGACTTTATATAATGATGTGGAGAATTTTTTTTTTCACGTTATAAAGTCATTTTGGTCAAGTTAATTGTATTACATTTTTGCTGAATTTTTTCTGCACAAAATTTTAAGTAAAACGACATTTATGAACTCGTATGTTGTGTAATTGGTTGGATCTGTTTTGGGTTTTATCAAAAATTGATAATGTAAGCAGCTAAGCACTAAGCAGGTCTACTTTGAGCCATATTGGCCTGGAGTAAAAATATGTATTTGAACTTCAAAGCTGATAATCTGTCCCTCTGCCTCTAGCTCATTCAGTTGGACAGTGGAGTAGTAAAATAAGTAATCAAGTATTCGGAATAATTTACACAAAATGGTTTGCCAAATGACCCTTACAAAATATGTAAAAAATTTCTTTCTTCGTATGCTCAATATTTAAAAAAAAAAAAATACAAAAATTTAAAAAACATATATTTTTGAACGATTTGAGTTTCTTTCGCATCCATATGTAATATTTTGTGGTCTAACGTAAATATTGAAAAAAGTTTTAGACTCCAATTTTCTCAAAATTTAAAGGCCGTAGTAGTTTTTAAATTGAATTTTCAATTTTTTAATTTTTTACAAAGAACAAAATTTGTTGTATTTTTCAAAATGAATAATAATAAATTGGTAATTTATGTCACGTGAATAATATGGGCTTGATTTGTTATATTTAGGTTAAAGGAGAGCAAATATGTCCGATTTTTAGCCCACAGGTGTTCCCAAAATATCTCAAGTATACCTCATAATGACATAATTTCTTTAACGTTTTACCACGAAAAACACATAGTTTAGGAACCTCTTAGGAGGGGTAAAAATTAAGCATTATCCGTTTCCTGGGCTTTGTGCAGCTAATATCAAACCTATACTACGGCGTGGCCCATGATATACGAAAATATGTAAGTTCTTGAATCAAAAATGATTTAAATTGCGCAAAAACTTTTTCTTTTAATAATTATACTTGATATTTTTGGAGGTGGAAGGGGAAGAGAGTGAGGAGCATTGAAACATTTGGTGAGATTTCTCAACATCATCTTCAATAATATCGACTTACAGTAATAACATTTTTTGAGCTTAGTATTGCAGCCATTTCACAAATTTTTTACTTATTTCATTACTCATTCTTAAAAAAAAAAAAAAAAAATAGAATAGAATTGCTTTGTTGCAAAGTGTAGTCAGGCTTTTGTGATTCGAAAAAATTACGAGAACTTGAAGTCAACTAAATGCTCCGCCCTCCTTTTCCACTCATGAGCAAATTTCAAAACTTGACACCGACTCCAGTTTGACTTCTCGGAGTTATCCAAAATTATGTTTCCAACTTCAACCGTTGGCTGCAGAGCAAATTTTGAAACTGAACTGACTTCGACCTTTGACTTCGGCATCATGACTGAAATTTGACTCCAAAGCAAAATTCATACAACTTCAATTTCACTTTGACTGCCGAGCGAGTTTCAAAACATGATACCGATTCCAGTTTGACTCTAGAGAAAATTTTGAAACTTGACTATGAAGTCATTATTGAAATTTTGAAATTTGACACGACTTTGACCTTTGACTTTGGCATTACAACTAAAATTTGACTCCGACATCACAACTGAAATTTGACTCCAAAGTTAATTTTGTACAAACATCAATTCCACTTTGACTGCGGAGCAAATTTCAAAATAAGATACCGATTCCAGTTTGACTCCAGAGAAAATTTTGAAACTTGATTATAAAGTTATTATTGAAATTTTGAAATTTGACCCGACCTTGACCTTTGACTTCAGCATCACAACTGAAATTTGATTCCAAAGTAAATTTTTTACCAACTTCAGTTCCATTTTGACTGCGGAGCAAATTTCAAAACATGATACCGATTTCAGTGAAATTTTGAAACTTGACCCGACCTTGACCTTTGATTTCAGTATTACAACTAAAATTTTCGAACTCAAGTTCGACTACGCAAACTTTAAAACACGACTTTAGAGTCAATATTGAAATTTTCACCCTGCTTTTCAACTCCTGAATCACTACTGATATCCAACTCTGACTCCAATTTGACTTCGGAGTCTTCATATAATTCCAGAAGCATTTTGGAATTGACTTTAACTTTTTTTGTTGATTAATTTGACTCTGCAGTGATGCTTCGAATCCATCTTAGCCTTTCATTTCACTATTGTAAGCTTCTTACTTTCTCAACATCTCAAAAAATTTCCTCATTGAGCACTTGTTTGACTTTTTTTCTATGGAAATCGCAGAAATGTCTAAATTTTAATATTTGACTCGTTCAATCATTCGATATACTATAGGAATTATAATTATACTATATGCAAGTGATAAGGATCCTAATTAGCCAATAATTTGACTCAAACTCCGGAATAATTTCTGATACTTTGGAATTTGAGCCCACTTCAAGTTTTGACTTCGAGGCAAATTTCGAAACTTGACTCCGGCTCTACTTCAATTCCAAAGAAAATTTCAAAACTTATTTCTAACTTCACCTTGACGCCTCAGAGTCGCCGAAAAATTTGACTTTAGTCTTCGAGTTTATTCCGGAGAAAACGTGGTTTCGGAGTCATTTTAGGGTAATTTCGACTCCGAATCCGAAACAACTCATGGTCCTTGAAAAATAATTTTAAATTTGGATTCAGCGTACTATAGAACCTAATAATCGATATATATGACGATTTTTTATCATTTTTCGATGTATATCCCTCATATTACCCCCTCCCACCCACATTAAGCAGTGATTCAACGATAAAAGGTATTATTTACGTATATTCCGATTCTATGAAGTCTGACAATGAATGAAACTCGAAAGTTGAGCGTAAGTAAATGTTTTCACCCGGTGGAAATAAAAAATTAGTGTTATGAGAGAAAAAGGAGGGGAGAGGGTTATTTTCAGCAAAGTGATAAAAATACGTCATATATATCGATTATTTGGTTTTTGTAGGCGTCGAAGTTGAATCTGATGTTGAATTTTATTTAGCATGTCATTTTATCTGATTTCTCAGCGACTAGTAGTTTTAAAGTCAAGTTCTTGCTGTCGAAATTAAGTTATGAAAACTTTTCTTTTATACTTATTATCTTTTCAAGTCTTCAAAATAAAAGGAAAATTTTCTCTTTCACTTATAATCTCGTTTGGGTCATCAATCTCGCTTATCGGATTTTCGGTTTAAGTGGTGAGTGCGTTATGTTTTGCAGCTAGTATTCTCAATAGAAAAAAGCTTGACATTGATTTCATCTTCCAAGTTCTTACCTGATTGTAACCACTATTTCGGTATAAACGCCGGTCATATTGAAAAATCCGATATTTCGTAACGCTATACCGCACAACAGCATTCCCAGCAGCGGTGGCAAACGTATCAATGAGACTAGCCATCCGCAAAGATAGCTCAAAATGGTGAGCACGATGAGCGCAAAAAGCTTCCCGCTCGGCTCCATTTCGTGTTCTAGTAATGTATACAGCAGAGCCCATGATAGTAATGCGTGAATTAATATAGTCACGTAATTAATTCTACCGGGGGTGTCGCCGCACGGAGCTTGTACTAGTCTTTTGCATAAACTAAACAGAAAAAAAAAATTTCCATTAGAAGGATATAAGCGCTGGTCGGTGTTAGTAATTCATTCAAACGAGATTAATTCGAAACGCGAGCTTTAATTTTGTTGGCGGATGGTGCGAGGTGGTCGCGGTGCTTTGTGTCGTCGTTGTACCATTCGAAGTTCGATTATTGCGATATTTATAGCGAGTTGGTTTTCACAATGTGCGTGGAATCAACGTTGATGGTGTTGAATGTACATAAATGTTTACTTTTATGCTTATAGATGAGCATAGCGTAACTTATAGGTTTTTGTAAAACGAGCTGTGTTATCCGTTTATGTACATTTTCACGTGTCAAAAAAAGCCCCAGTCCGAGAGAGGAGGAGTGTAAAAAAAATTTTATTACAAGGTAAATTACGAGAAAAGAAATTATAATTTTAAAAATTACATAAAAACACAAACTCGTAAAAACATTAGCAAAAAGTAATGCAACGTTTCACCGTCATCGACAGCATCATCATTCGCGTAGAAAAATTTCATTTTCGTGTCTAAGGTCATTCTTTTCCAAACAAAAAAAAAAGTAAGCAGCCATGCCGCATTACTTGAGCTGAGTTTTTAACTGGGGATTGTTTTGATTTGGTATTAACCTTGCTAAGCCCTTCATGACAACAGGCCACACCGAATACCAAGTCTGAAAACCCTACCCTATCCTTCCAAAAACACTTAAGAAGTTGAATTTGGCACAAACGTAGTATTTCTTGCCATGGAAATAATCATGTGAACAGATATTTTTCAAATTATTACTATTTGAAATGCCTCAAATTATCTTTAAATTTTCATGATCCGCCATTTTGGATCCTTTTTGACCGAAATTGATGAGATCATATTCTGGTCACCAGCTGCACACTTTCCAGGTCGATTTGCTGACGAGATATGGATGATTCATGAAATTTCCTGCACCAATTTCCCCTTTAAAAGCCCATTCTTGCTCCAATTCCTCCCCTCCTCCCCCCCGAAATCACTGGGGAAGCTAAAATCAGAATAAGTTCGTCACTTGGACTCATTTTATTATATGACGTCACAATAAAAAATTTTCGACCTCTCTTGTACCCCCACCACTATTTAAGGTCGATAACTCCGATTTCTCCCCCTCCAACATTATGTATGGAAAGAATTGGAGATATACATAGTATACTTTTTATCCCCAATAATCATATGAGTTCAAATTAATTACATTTTTACCAACTTAAGGATCCTCAAGCTGTACTCAAATTTTGATAATCCACCATTTTGGATCCATTTTGATCCATATTCAAGAGGTCATATTCTGGTCACCAATTAACCCCCCACACGAAGTATGACCTCTTTAACTTGATTTGGTGGGGAGATATGGAAGATTCAAGAAATTTCATGACTCAAAACGTCCTCAAAAAGCCGTTTTTTGCTCTAACTCCTCTTAGTATATACTTAGGAAGCTGTAATTTGGTTATGTTAGTATCCGTGGCTCATTCTTTTATACGAGATCAAAAACAAAAAATTTGAGCTATTTACACCTTTTCAAGCTTCCCTCAAAATTTGAGTAATCCGCCATTTTGAAATTTATCGAAAAAACAAAAAAGCTTTTTCTACGCATTTTGAAAACAAGTCTCTCTTGAAATTTTGAGCTAATTTAATGAATATCCGCCGGCGCTACACGTGACGGAAAAAAAATATATATATACCAAAAAGTTGGATATTTGCCAGATGATTACAAATGGTCTGGAACGCAAAGATTTGAAGACCCACCTTCCTCCGACCTTCCCTTCCTAAATCAAGAAGGCTGCAATAGCTGTTGTCTTTGGGTTAAAACTCAGCTAGAAAGGAGTTTCAATGCCTGTGCTATTATTGGCTTTTACCCTATGGCAGCGTTGTGTACCAACTCAAGTCAACATCGTTCGCTGCGGATCAATTAATTAGTTACCTATTCGTCAACATTTCACCTACCTACGTGGGTGCAGTACTTAAATCATAATTGTTACATACATGTGTGCACTAGTTTATATTATGTTATTTGTTTCTCGTTATTATAGTTGTTATGTTCTGGTTACCATGTGAATTTTTTTTTTTCTTGTACACAAAAAAAAAACTTGGCATCCTTAACGTAGTGAAGCGATAAATAACAATTAAATAAAATTTAATTTAATAAATTTTGCTGTCTACAATCCTTCCTTGAATGAATCCTCCATTTTGGATCCGTTTGGACCCAAATTCAAAGGGTCATATTGTAATTCTTTTCAAACTCTGCATGCAAAGTTTCAGCTTTTTAAGTACATTATTTGACGAGGAAATGAAGACGATTTATTAAATTTTCTGAAGCGAAAAATAATTTCCCCTGCAAAAAATATTCTTTTCTTCTACTCCCCTTCGAACCCATCCAGTGAAGTGACATTTAAATACGTTAGTCATTTGAACTTATTTTGTCGTATAGATCCATAATCAACATTCTTCAGTCTTTCGTTTTGCCCTCAGCACATTTTGAAGACAATAATCCTTCTTCTCCAACTCCAGCATCATCTATGAATGTGAGTTAGGAACATAATACATCTTGACACTACTAATCATTTGAGTTTGTATTTGTCAAGTTTAAAGCTGTTTGAGACTTTTCAAGCCTTCTTCAAATTTTTACCATTCGCTATTTTGCATGCGTATTTTTAATAAATTCAAAGGGTTACACATGCACAGTGCACACTCCTTCCTAAGGAATGTTACATATAAAGTTTGTGTTCTCTGGGTTAATTTGGTATTATTTTTCTTTTATATTTAATTATTTAACATTATTCATAATTGTATTTTATTTTACTTAGAAAAAATATTTTAATGAGTTCAATTTTTGATAATTTTTGATTTTATTTCCTTCCAAGTCCCCCCCCCATATTCGCTTGGGAAACTAAAATCTGGATATATTGGTATCCTTAGTTCACTCTTTCGTGAACAAAAATTTTTATGATTTTGCCCCCTCCCCTTCAGTTTCTCATAATTTAAGTGAACCCTCATGTTGAAGTGAATTAAGAACCAAAGTAAAAGTAATTTTTTGTCTTGAAATGAAGTAATATCTCCCACCAAAGTTTCAGCAATTTTCATTCATGACGCACCCTTCCTACCATGAGTGTTTAGAGTGAGGGATTAAATATACTTTTACTCTCCAGAAAGTTGGACATTTATCATAGGATTACAGATGCCATAAAACGCAAAAATATGAAGCGCACCCCCCCCCTCCTCCCCTTTACATATCACTTCTCATTCACAAATTAAGTGTGTTATTTTTTATTTTAAACTTGACTAAAATTACATAAGAGCACCTCAAAAGAAAGGGAAAGAAGAATCGGGTTCTTTCGCCAAAATGGGCTAAAATGTGTTGGTTAGCAAAATAGTCTTCGTTGTGCAATACTTTGAGTCATACCTACTCAATTATTTTGAACTTTGTATAATAAATTTCAAACGTTGGTTTCAAAAATGTTTTCAAATATACCTTTGACACCCCCTTACCTGCGAAGTAAGGTTTTTCGGATGCGGAATGAGAGTCTGTTTCTTTTTGATGGCATTATATACTACAACTTTTAGGCATTAAATTCTTACGTAGGTGGTCCCAAAAATGCCTCTTACTTACTGCCCTACTTCGGTGGAAAATGATTCTTAT
Source organism: Phenacoccus solenopsis (assembly GCA_009761765.1). Taxonomy (NCBI): domain Eukaryota; kingdom Metazoa; phylum Arthropoda; class Insecta; order Hemiptera; family Pseudococcidae; genus Phenacoccus; species Phenacoccus solenopsis. Next base: position 12,283,506 of record CM019755.1, on the reverse strand, counting down.
CGAATAAAATTTTCCTTTATAAGTTCGAGTTAATTTAGCTGAACTCGAGCCAAGAATGACGTAGGCATAACGAATAGCCGAGTACTCGTATAGGATAGGAAGCTAGTAAAATTGATTTTTTCTCTTTTTGCCAACCATTTGCTACACGTTAATGTGCAACAGTGCCCTTCAACGTTCATTTGGCAACAGGCATTGTATTGTTGCAACAATTTCATCGATGAAGCGCGTATAATCGTACGTCGTGAAATCACGCTCGATTTAATACCTGCTGAAATTTACCGCCTGCGAAACGATAAGGTAAACTCTGGTAATTATTTGCTTCAAGTCGAGACTCTCTATCGCGAGAATCATTCGACGCCCGATAACGACGCATTACTACCGTTTGAACAAGCCTATCGCGTCGTAGAACCTGCGGCGATGTATTATTCAACAGCCTAGAAAAGTTTAGCTGAAAGCTGCAGAACCAGCTACCTGGAGTTTCCCGGCTCATTTCATCTTTCCGTACCTAATCCGCTCGTTGAAAAGCGCCGAATGACGAGGAAATGTGAATTGTCGGCGATAAAAATGACGTCACGTTTTGTAAATTGATTTCACAGTGGCCCGTGTTTATTGGTTCTTATTTTATGTGTCTTCTTTTTTTATAATAGAGCTTTTGTGTAAAAATGAATTACGACCGAGTTCAATTTTTTGCGACGACCAGCAGTTTAATCATTTCGTCCTTTTTATCTGAAAGCGTCAAATGATCCCGTGAAAATGGCGTTTTAATGAGCCCTTCAAGCTTGGTATTCATTTAGGGGAAGCGAAGCAGGTTTTCTCGACTTTATTTTCTATTAACGAAAATTCGTAAAAGAATGTATAGGATATTAGTGCTGAGTTCAAGCTTCATTGCATTCTTTATTTAAAAAATTTCATTTCAACTACGAAGTGTACTTACATAATTGTAAAAATTTTGAAATTTGTTCATTCATGATTTCTGTATTTTAAATTAAGTTTTGAACACTTCTGAGAGAAACTTTTTTTGAAATACGAGTAAAAACCATCAAGGTTAGCCTCTGAATTGAAGAAGGTATGATCGTTTCATGGGAATCTATACAATAATTGGTACTATACAAAAAAAAAACGTAAGCAGCCATGCGACATTACTAGAGCTGAGTTTTTAACTAGGGCTTGTTCAGGTTTGCATATAAGGTTGCTAACCCCTTCATGTGTACAGGCCACTCCCAATACAAAGTCTGAAAATCACTACTCTATCCCTTCCAAAACCACTTAAAAAGTTAAATTTAACACAAACGTGGTATTTTTTATCATGCAATAATCATATGAACACATACTTCTCAAATTACGACTACTTGAGGCTCCTCAAATCATCCTCAAATTTTTACGATTCGCCATTTTGTATCCATTTTGAACTAGATTTAAGAGATCATATTCTGGTCATGAACTAACCCTACGTTTGAAGTTTGACTTTTGTTGGTCCATTTGGTGGGAAGATATGGAAGATTCGTGATATTTCCTGCAGCAATTTCCCCTCTAAAAGCCGTTTTTGCGTTAACTCCTCTCCAAATTTATTTGGGAAGCTAAAATCTGAATAGATTAGTCACATGAGCTCATTTTATCATATGACATCACAATAAAAAATTTTTGATTTTTCATGTACCCCCACCACATTTTGAAGTTGATAACCCCTCTTTCTTCGCTCCTATGTTATGTATGTAGGTAAATTTGAGATATAGTTTACTTTTCGTTCCCAATAATGGTACGAGTTAGTATTAGTTACATTTTCACCTATTTGAGGCTCCTCAAGCTCTACTCAAATTTTGAGAATCCACCATTTTGTATCCATTTTTACCCAAATTCAAGAAGTTATATTCTGGTCACCAACTGAGCTTGCATACAAATTTTAATCTTTCTAGGTCGATTTGATGAGGAGATGTAGAAAATTCAAGAAATTTCATGACTCAAAACTTCCTCAAAAAATCGTTTTTCTGTTATAACTCCTCTCAACATACATTCAGGAAGGTGAAATTTTGGTGTGCTAGTGTCCATAATTCACTCTTTCATATGAAGGGAAAAACGAAAAATTTGAGCTATTTGCTCCTTCTCCAGACTCCCTCAAAATTTGAGTAATCCGTCATTTTGAAATTTATCGGAAAAACAAAAAAAGTGCTTAGGTGCGTTTTCAAGAAAAGTCCCTCACCAAATTTTGGGCAAATCTCACGAATATCTACTGACTCTACGCGTGGGGAATAAATATATATATTAACAAGTTGGACAATGAACATTTGACAGATGATTGCAAATGGTCTGAAACGCAAAGATTTGAAGATCCCACCCTCCCCTTCCATCCCTTCCCAAATCAGGTAGACTGTAATAGCTATCGTTTTTAAGTTGAAAACTTAGCTAAAAATTCATGACTCAGTATTTAAATAAGTATTGCATTCATTTGTCTAATTATTGAAATTTTATCCCAATTTAAATACATCTAGATGTATTCAATTTAATTCAACTGAAAAATAAACAAATAATAGAATACGCCGGTACAGCATTCTTTTTCAATTATTCAACTAATTATTTAATATATTTGAAAATCTTTAAACGAAATATGATCGTACTATTTTTCTTATTATTTATTATTATTATTATTACCTAGCAGGGAATTTTTATTTTATATATTTTTAATAATTTTTTTTAAATAATTTTTTTAATATAATTTTTAGACAATTTTTCTCTGTTAATGTACTGTGTACACTGTGCAGTGTACACCATATGGCCATAGCGACTTGCTTGAGGTCATAACATTTTTTGTAGATCCTTATATTTGAACTTTATTTTTTTATCCATTTTTTAAAATTTCACTATTTGATCAATGAACATATTTTTAAAAAGAATAATACCAAAAAAAATTGAAATTTTAATTCTCAGTGATAAACTTTAAACATTATATTTTTCAAAAAAAATTAGTATTTTTTTTTAAATTTGGATTCGTCTTTTCATTCTGTATCATCTAAAAATATGTAGATGATGAAAAAAAGTTTTTAACTTATTTCATTCTATAGGTAGACTATAATTAAATAGGCAATGGTTTTCCATAAATTTAAAAAAAGAATGCCAATAATTCAATGTGCTATTAAAAAAAAGAATTATATCGAATAAAAAATATATAAGTAAATTTGTCAGGACAAGAAATTCGCCTTATTCAAAAAAAAAAATTGAACTTTTTTTAAAGAGAGAGAAAAATTATATTTGAGCATTTTTTAAAAAACATAGAATTTCTTTTTCACAATTATTGAAAAATACAATAATAATACAACTCTTCATCAGTTTATTCTTCCACAAACCATAATCTACACCTCTCGCATCAAATAATTACACGATTCTTCTATTATCTCTTCTTCAGTCAACTATCGTATTTCTCGCCTCCTGTTTACTCTCACGAGTTCGTATCGTTGAGCGTATACGCGAAAAGTCGTTAAATTAGATTGAAAAGTTGCTTCTTTTTACCATCGAAGAAGGAATTAAACTTACTCTGAAATTTACTTTAATGAGAAGTAGAGAAACAATTTCTAAGCGCTTTCGAAGTTATTACATTGATGACGTTTATAGCTCGAACCCTGACAAGCGAATCTCGCTTCGTAACAGCTTCACATTAAAAACATCTACACTATGTACCTCACCTAACCGCGAGTACACGATTATACGTATACGAAAGAATTTCGCAATTAATCCCGATTCCAGGAAAATGTCACTGTACCCTGGTTTCGGTCGATAACCCGTTGGGTGGTTTGCGCGACGCAGCATCGTTTCGAATTAAGCGAAAGATGCTTTTTAGAGGATTTAAAATTAGCTTTTTAAAAAATCCGCCACAACTGTGTAAACTCGTTTGCGGCTCGACGAGGTAATTTATTATAAAAGCATTATCTTTCTTTCAAGTTTTTGGGCGTAATGAGGTAAATGAACTGGGTGGCTTTTGAATTCGCTCGAGTTGGTCATTTGAACTGGTGAGTAAAGGTGTTTATGGTATCGTGATCTGTTATAAAAGCAAACAAATTTCGAGTAGAGTGTTGATAATCTAATTTGTGTACGCTGAAAAACTCGTTTTACGAAAATTCACGAATAAAATACGCGCCACTAGGTTCTTTGATTTGATTTTTTTTTACGAGGCCGCGAACGCGATAGCGAAAACGTGTGTAGGTTTTGAATTGCTATGCGAGGGATGATACGGAGGATTTTGTGGCGCCGTGGAGAGCTGACGATATATTGATGAGAGATGTACGAGAATTTTATTTCGCGTCATCTGTAAGATGTTGGGTTAAATTACGAAATTGAATTTTTGAATGATTTTCCGGGTTTTAAAGGTTGGCATGAAGTGGGATGTCTTTTCATCCGTTTGAAATCTCTTCTCTCAGTTTTAGTCATAGATATTCGAAGTATACTTAATTTTATAAGAATAATAATAGGTAAATGGTTGTTAAGAAATTGGAATTTTTTATTATTCGTTCTTAAAAAAGAAATAAAAAGATCATTATTATTATTATTTTTCGTCTTTAAAGTTGGTATGCATTGGAGTATAGATTTTTCCATTTTCTCAGAATGAAGAAACAATTAGTTTAAAAAATGTATAATTAATCAATTATTATATTTTTTAGCTGTGTTTTTAATAAAAAAAAAAAAAAAAATGATTGCTATTACAGACTTCATTTGAGAGTGAGAGTAAATACCTCAAAATTTGGTTAGGAGTAACTTATGTAAACAGTTTGTGAGGAGATATGGAAGATTCATGAAATTTTCTGACTCAAAACTTCCCAAAAACACGTTTTTTACTTAAATTTCCCTCCAAATGTACTTGGGAAGCCGAAAGTTTCAATATATTTGTGTCTGTGTCTCACTCTTTCATATGAGATGAAAAACAAAAATTTTGAGTTATTTGCCCCTCCTCCAGCCCCCCTCAAAATTTGAGTAATACATCATAAAGTACCTTTTTCTCATGGTCAAGAAGAGTCTCTCACTAAATTTTGAAGAATTTTCATTTATACGCTTAGGCACGAGTGAAGAAAAAATTTATGCTGCTATCCTCCCGAGACCTGATCCTACGTTGCGAGATCCCTGTGTATGCCACTATCCTTGTCAGGCCCTGGACCGTAGATATCAAACAGACGTTCTCAGACCCGGCCTTATTTGAAGAACTAGAGATGCCCGTGTGAGCTTTTTGGAAACCACGTGAACATAGCATGTTAGGAACCCGTAGAGGAGTAAGAAAAATTCAAAATTCATGTATATAAATGATATGCAACGGTTCTTATGATATACCCTTCAGATTTACTATCCTTGTTAGGCCCAGGTGGGTCTACCCAAGATAGCACCATATCCAGGGCTTCCCAACGTTTGTATAAAACTGAAAACTATATATGCTCAAATATGTACACAAAACGTTGCGAGACCCCAGGATCGGGTCTCGGAAGGATAGTAGCATTCCCAAGATCGGGTCTGACTTTACCGTACCATACTTATATATATACATAGAGATATGGCACCGTAAAGTCAGGCCCGATCTTGGAAATTGACAAGGATAGTAATAAATCTGAAGTGTGTTTCGACAAAGTTATCAAGGTTACTCTTCGTATTTCATAATCATCGTTTTAATATCTCGCATCACTTTCGCTGAAAATTAATCCATGATGTTTTTTACTCACTATTAAAATTCTCTTTAATTACGTAAAGTCTCAAAAAGATACTACAGCGTAGACTACGTCGATACTCGAAAATTAAACATTAAACGCACGAAGTCTTTGAAATACTTCCCTTTCGAAAACTCCTCGTAAACTTCATTCCCGTTTTAGATTAAATTAATTTTGCGCATGAAAAAAAAGAATAGATCCAGTTTTAGACAAAAAGTCGTATTAATTAAATGGCCGTCGTTGAATTGGTAATTAAATCGTAACATTTTCAAATAAGAAGGGAACCTAACTATCTAGAAGTATTTATTAGAAAAAGGGTACGTCTTAATAAAAGGAAATTATTTAATCACTCTCCTTAATCTTTTTGTAATCAAATTTTCCCTCGTAGAGGTTGAGGTAGTCCTAGGGAGAGTAATATTTCTATCCTAATTTATTAGAAATCGCTCGGAGGACAGTATTACCTATGCAAATATTTTTTTCTAGACTTAATTGCCTATCAGATGTAATTAGAAAAAAAAATTAATATAGAGATCAATACGGTTCACTGGAAGTACGCTTTCTTCAGTTTCCCCCTTTTGCAGCTAATTTTCGTTTTTTTATACTGATTCTTAGAAACATGCTTTTAAATGTAAATACGATATTTACAGCTAAAATATCCTACTAAGCACTGCCATAGATACTTTATTACTTGAGCTTGGTAAATTAAGGGGAGAGGGGAACTTATTTTTGTAAATTATGTTTTTATTTACAAATCATCGTGCTCTTTTATTTTGTTTATCGGTGTTTCAGTAGTAAAAAAATAACTCAATTTTCTCCATTCGAATATTTTATTTCAGCTAGAGACAAACATTCGAAAACGATTGTTATTTAATATTTGTATTATTGATTTTCATTTTTGTTACATTTTTAATGCGCCTATTTCAAATAGCAGAATTTATATTCAATTTTTCATAACTATTCGTTCGATGATGATGAATTGACATTTAATGTACATTCACGTAGTTTTCGAGATCACAAGATGAGAGAATCGCGTGATCGTATATTTTATTTTTAACCCTACAAATTACATTTTTGGAACACTCAAGTGTATTCATTTGAATGGTCTAAAACGGCTCGTTAAATTACCGAACCTCATTCATACTCCTTTCTTTTCAATTTTTCAAACAGAAAAAATTCGAGTGGGTAATGAGTATAAGGAATATCTGGGCATTATGAGACCTTTTCCTGTATCGTTTCGGTGGTAGATCGCAAATTTTATGGAATTTTTGCCACGATTCAAGTGCGTAGGTAATTCAGTTCTCCGCCATAAAAAGTGTGCTTTAAGAATTACAACAAAAAATAAAAAATTTTAATAACCAAGATATTTGAAGAAGAAAAAACTTACATCGAATAAAATGCTACGTTGCCATATTTCAAGTTATTATGAAGGGAGAAAAACTTTCATGAGAAAATATTCATTTTACACTCCATCTAGTATATTCAAAATAAGAAGGAACACGAAAATTGATTCAAAGAGAATCATATTATCTGGTATACATTACTTCCCTGGAAACATTACTTCATTGGTGAACATTACCTCCTTGGTGAACATTACCTCCTTGGTGAACATTACCTCCCTGGTGAACATTACCTCCCTAGTGAACATACCTCCCTGTTGTACATTACCTCTCTGGTGAATATTACTTCCCTGGTGAACTTTACCTCCTTGTTCAACATTACCTCCTTGGTGAATATTACTTCCCTGGTGAACTTTACTCCCTGTTCAACATTACCTCCCTAGTGAACATACCTCCCTGTTGTACATTACCTCCCTGGTGAATATTACTTCCCTGGTGAACTTTACCTCCCTGTTCAACATTACCTCCCTGTTGAACGTTACCTTCAACATTAACCCTCTGACATTTTAGAAATGAACATAGCTATTGGCTACAACTTGACCACACATGCATCTAACCAGGGACGTAACTAAGGGGGGATGGAAGGGAGCTTCCCCCCAGGTGTTTTGAAAAGTTGGGAAATTTATAATTGTTCAACGCTGAAATTGGGAACTTGAATTTTTTTTGGGAAAATAAGAACTCGAATAAATTTGAAGTAATGCCAACTTATATCATGTTAAGCGCATAACCAGGGACGTAGCCCCCTTGGCTTTTGGAAAGTTGGTAAATTTGGAGTTTTAGCGTAAAGTTGGTAAACTTGACCCCTTGCGCAGTATTATTACAGCTATTTTTAAATTTTTTGAAGACTAAAAAAAAAAAAAAGGTCAACAGTTGGTAAAATTTCATGGTATTAGTTGGCAATTTTTGGTTTTCTCCCCCCCCCCTGAAGAATGTCCTCGGTACGCCCCTGCATCTAACACGTGAGCTTTAATCAAAATCTAATAGAGTAATTATACTAACTGGTTCGCTTTCTGATTGGTCATACATCACGCGCGTAACTACCAATCATAAGCCTTGAATGTAATAGATGTAGGTAATTTCATTTCTACCTTCCTGAAAAATATCGTTCAGTTTTCAGTGAGCGACTTAAATTTGTTTGTGATTTGAATCATCAGCTTATTCGTGTTTTAATTTTACGAGAAAGTCGAGGTAATTTCCAACTTTCCAACTTGCTGATTGGTTGTTACAAGCGTGACGTACGACCAATCAGAAAGCAGATCAGTTACTATAATTATTGTGTGTTCAAATGTTTGAATTTTGATGGGAGCGCGAGTACAAGTATCGTCGCCAGCGACTGATGGCGAAGTCTATTTCAAAAATAAGTGGTTGGGAAGTTAAGAACAAGCCTATGACTATAACTCCAACGAGACTATCACAAAAAAAAAATAAATACAATAACGAATTATAAATTTAATCTCTTCGGCAACCTGTACTTAAGGTCTTACGAGATGTTTAAAATACCTCTAATACGTCGGACGAAAGACGAATACCAATTCCTGGCTCGGTAGCCTTAAAAGTTGAATTAATCAAAGTGCAAATAAGATCGTAAACTTCTAGATTACATAGGATAAGAAAAAAAAAGGATACGAAACCGAAAGCCGAGCACGAAATCCACTTACGAGGAAAGTAATCTAATTTTTTCCATCTAAACAGTTCGTATCATCGAGCTCCAATTTCGTATAACGCCTTGAATGCCAACTTCGTATGGAGAAGTTGGAAATTAAAATACTAACGGATGTTTTACATACTCGTATTTTCGTAGCATCGTTGGGATGCTTGAAAACCCAAATAACTCTTCTGTTTTGCCTCGACGATGCGAGTAAATAGAAAAATATTAAAGGAAGAAAATGATAAATTTCAAACTTTAGACATCTCTCGTACTTTTACCATACATCATAAGGGTATAGAATGGTACATTTACGTAATGGCTATTGTGTTATGGCCGAATGGAGTAAAGTTATCGACCATGGGGTTTACAAGTTTAACCTATATTCAAGAAAAATGCTGGAAAGATTCGACGTATTGGAGGCTGGTGAAACTCGTCTATTTAGATTAATGCTCAATCGAGCCTTACTAGTCTGGTCTGTCATCGCCTAATGAAGATAAAGAGATGTTTCCGATGACGGGAAATAAAGATGAGCTATTTAGTGGGATTTTCTTGTTGCTTTGTTTTATGTAGCGTATATTAACACCATGATGTAAAATCGGGAACAGGAAGTAGGAAAATCGAAAGAAAGAAAAGAAAGTATTAAAGCGCTATCGAGGGAAGAAAAGAAGGAATCGAAATACCTTGAAAATATGATTGTGAAGCTTTTACCTGCGTGGTTAATACCGTACAAAATGAGCTTTTCAAAATTAGAAAAGAAATTTAATTTAATTTTTCATTCTTCGTCCGATTTTATTTTTTGGCTTCAATCATTTTCTTTCCTGTAACGATTCTGAGGAAGGTTATTGAAAAAAAAATTGGAAATAACGTTTAATAGGATTTCTTAAATTTAGGTCAATCTCAAAATGTGAAAAAAATTTGGTGCAAATGGTGGCCAATTTCTCTTACTCTACCCAATCTCGCTTATACCCGTTTTTCACCAAGTATTCGTAGAATCTTTTTGGTCATTATTTATATTCCTTAACTGCGACCAAGGTGTAAAAAGTAAGTTTCTTTTTTCATTTAAAATTTTCCAGAAAAAATTTAGGCTTTTTTGCGTTTAAAGTTTATCTTTCCTTTTATAAACATCTTTTTTTTTTCTAACACAATTTTTTCAACAGTAAAATTAAAATCTTTAGTGTATTTTTAAAAATGATTGATAAATAGGTACCTAATTCATTGATAAGATGCTTAATATGAATCCAGTTTGTATTGATTAGGCTCAAAAGACGCATTATGTTGGATTTTTACTTTTCAGGGGTATCCAATATTGATACTAAAAACATACGCACATTGTACATCACGAGTCTGACAAAGCAGAAATCCAGCTTATACAGTATTACTCATCTAGACTATAAATTTCCTACGTTTGTATCACTTAAAAAAAATTACTATGTTGAATATTCCAATTTCCTGATATGTAATAAAATTTACAAAAAAAATTATATCCCTGAAAAATAAAAATAAAGCTTGGAAGCTAATTTTTTTTAAAAGAATAATGCATCGTAATGGTAGTGATGGAATTTTTTCTTTGAAACTGAAACTGAAAAAAGTAGTAATTTTATAGCAGTGATGATTTTTTTTTTAAAGAAAAAACCAAAGTAAGTACTTTCTTAAATTTAAAAATTAACGCATTTTTGTGGTATTAATTATTTTACTTTTTAGTCGAGTTTTTAATTTAAAACGATAGCTATCACCACCTACCTAATTTGAGAAGGAAGGGTCGAGGGAGAGTGGGATCTTCAAGTCGTTGCCTTTCAGACCACTTGTAATCATATAACAAATAATGTCCAACTTTTTAAGAAGAAAAATCGCTGAATATTTGATGGAAGACTCTTTGTGAAATTCTGCAAAAGTACTATTTTTATTTATTTTTTTTGATTTGCCTTAAAATGACGGTTCACTCAAATTTTGAGAGAAGGTGGAGTGAGGACAGATAACTCAACATTTTTATTTTTCATTTAGCTTAAAAGAATAAATTTTGGACACAAACATGTCCAAATTTCAGCCTCTCAAGTGCATTTGGAGAGGACTTGGAGCAAAAAACAGTTTCTTGAGTAAGTTTTGAGTAGGGAAGTTTCTTAAATCTTCCATATTTCCTTATCAAATCTACCTGAAAAAGTTGAACTTCGTAGTGACGGTAGTTCGAGATGGAAATACGACTCCTCAAGTTTGGGTCGAAATAGATCCAAAATAGCGAATGGCCAAAATTTGAGGAAGGCTCGAGGAGCTTCCTAAGGCTCAGATTTGATAAATGTAGATTCATATGAGTAACAGTGATGAGAAATATGCTATATGCTAATTTTACTTTCACATGTGATTTTGGAGGGGAAGAGAATTGCTTATTGTCCTCAAAATGTGGGGACGGGAGCAGGGGGCGCGGAAAATTAAATTTGGAAAATTAGTTATTATGGTGTCAAAAGCGATGAACTGGGTCAAAGTGGCCAAGACATTTCATTTTTAACTTCTCAAGTCGGTATGGAGGGGAGTTTTTGATTTTTTTAAGAGTCGGTAGAGGGGGTGAATTTTCTTAAGGCTTGTGAAAATGTTGCCAAAATCATTTTAAAAAAACGATACAATATCGTTAATTTCCATTTTACAAAATTATTAGGCAAAAATTTTTTTTTTTCAAAATTCGAATTTTGGAATTTTTCGAGAAAGTTCAAAATGCCTGCTTAAATTCTTTGAACCTACTGTTACTTTTTTAATGACTCATTTTTTTCCTTCCATCACTTATTAAAAAGAAAAAAAATTGATTCACTCTAATATTTTACCATATAATCTCAAATGTTGGAGAGAGAGCTAAGAACATAGCAACTAAATTTTACCTCTCGAAGTATAACATTGCGATGAAGTGAGGAAAAAGACTATTTAATGGAGAGGTTTCAAATAATGACTTTTTTTAAATTTCTCTTGAATATTTACTGAAAAATATGAAAAGCTCGAGCTTCGTACGAGGTTACTCGGAGGCCACAATATAACATCTAAACCCAATATGGCGGATGTCTCGAATAATAACTTGAGAAGCTAGAAAAAGCTCAAATTTGATGGATATGAACTCGAAGGAACACAAAAACTAAGAATTTTGACTTATTCGAATTTTAACCTCCCAAATGCTTCGAGAGGGTAAATAATCGTATTTTACTCTTAATAACGAGATGCTGGATAATTCAAAGGAGAAGGGGTATAGAAATGTGTATTCGGGGAGCTACCCGTATTAATTAATTTTACAGTATTTCGCGAGTCTCGATGGAAGTGGGAACAACGTTTAACAGCCTTTTCACATAATCTGAATCTGCGTGTAAACTCTTCGCAAAACTCATCTCTCATTTACGTTGGTTCTTTAATTCTCATCAGCGTAATTACAAAGACGCTATTTCTCGCTCGTAAGCTGTAAAATCAAAATCTTTGTAACATCGAACGCTGCTAAATTTTTATTTCACGGTAATCCGCTTCGTAATGAAGATAAACGAAGCCTAGCATCGAAAACAGAAATTTTATTCCCTCCAAGACAGCGTCGTCGCGTAAAAGTAGGTAATTGGAAAACCGTATTCCCCTCGCCTCCTCACCATGAGTTCATTACTTGCGATAAAGTTATTTCTTTAACCATTCGACGATCAAGTTTGGTGAGCATTCGGAAAACAATTTAATTCGAAAAGGTATTCGCTGGAACACCTTAAGTGCGCGTTATTTCCGTCCTGAAGTTGCGAAAACGAATGTCGAATAGTAGCTGCGAATTTTCGACTCTGATGTAATATTTATGTATGTTTTGACGGTACAAATGAATCGAGAATATTGCCAGCTCGGGTGACCCGAGATGGGAATTATATTCATAGGCGAATGCGAAATTTGGCGAAAATAATTCGAAAGTTTTCACTGTGAAGGGAGTTGGTATTCATTTGGAATCCAAAATGTCTTCTTTATTTCATAAACGGGCTATAAAACGGTATAAAAAATTTAAACGGTGACGTCGGCAATTTTAAGCGTACAGAAATTCCTTCCAGTTATGGCGCCGCTCTATGCATTCGCACGCTGGCGCAGAATGTAGGCCAACGAATGGGTGAGCCGGTGAATTTTTCTCAGTAAAGTTTTAAAAGTCGCGAATACGTCGGATTTAATTAGGAGTGAAATTTATGACTGGGGTGGAATTCGAAATCGAGTCGAATTGAACTCTATTTCCGACCTGGAGGAGAGTGTTTTCAAGATACTAGCGAAAACAATCGACTACGCTGGCTCATTCGATGCTCGCAGGGTTATATTAATGGATTCGAAATTTCCCTCGGCGTGTTTTCTGATACTGCCAAATGAGAGGCGCGGCGGCGCGATGTTTACCTCGAGCGTTGATGTTTCGTGTTCTTTCGTTTCGTCGATGTTTTGCTTTAATCTTTGCGCGTTGGGCTTTTTTTTCTAACTAGAAAATTTTTTCAAGGCGGTGTAACTGAAACCATAGGAGGCTGGTTGATTTTAATGGAGGTGCGTGACGAGTTCTTGCGTAGATGTTTTAGATGGCATCTTCGTATCGTATTTTTCTTTTTTTTATTTATAATTAATTGCGAATAAGAATGACGACTAGGTATAATCTCCTGGGGCGGTTCTTGTGCAATTATTGTGTACTTGGAATACCTATATTTTAAGCTCAGTATTTTACTTGACACGACAGCTATTACAGCCAACCTGATTTGGAAAGGGGGTGAAGGGGAGGGTGAGGTCTTCAAATGTTTGCCTTTCAGACAATTGTTATCATCTGACAAACGTGCAACTTTTTGGTATGTATATTTTTCCTCCACGCGTAGCACCTGCGGATATTCATGAAATTTGCTCAAAATTTGATGAAAGGCTCTCCTTAAAAATTCAAAACAAGAACTTTTTTGTTTTTTCGATACACTTCAAAATGGCGTATTACTCAAATTTTAAGGGAAGCTGGAGAAGGGGCAAATTGCTCAAATTTTTCGTTTTTGATTTCATTCGAGATAATGAGTCACGGACGCCAACATATTCAAATTTCAGCTTCCTAAATTCATTTGGAGGGGAGTTAGAGCGAAAAACGACTTTTTGAGGGAGTCTCGAGTCATGAAATTCTTTTAATGTTTCATATCTCCTCATCAAATTAATGTAGAAAAGCCAAGCTTTATATGTGAGGCTAGTTGGTGACCGAAATATAACCTCTTGAATTTGGGTCAAAATGGATACAAAATGGCGGATTATTAAAATTTGAGTAGAGCTTGAGGAACTCAAATTGGTGAAAATGAAATTAATATTAACTCATATGATTATTGGAGATAAGAAGTATACTATATCGTCATTCACATTGACATATGATACTGGAGGGGAAAAGGAGGGGGTCATCGACCTCAAATGTGGTGGGTATATACGAGAAAATGAAAATTTTGTATTGTCTTATCGTATGATAAAATGAGCTCAAATCTCTTTACAATCTTACCTAGTACCGGACTAGTACCCAGGTTCGAAATCATCACAAACCCCTCTCTCTCTACCGCCGAATGTGAGAGTATATTTGAGATATAGCATACGTCTTTATTCCAATAACTATATAAACGTCTATCCATCAAATTTGAGCTCTTTGAGGCAATTCTACTACTTATCTCAGCTACCTAGAAACTTTGAACTTTCCAGGTGGATTTGTAGGAGATATGAGAGATTCAGAAAATTTCATGACTTATTTTCCTCATCAAAGTTTGTCTAATCCCTCCTTTGAAGACTTTTAATGAACTTAAATTTAGATATGAGTTAATTTGAGCTTATTCTTTGATATATAATCGTAATCGAAGTTTTTCGTATTTTCGTTAACCCCTGTCACATTTTGAGAACGATGACCCCCCTTTCCGCTAACACACCTATCAACGTGTATTTAGATTGTAGTATACTCACATTTTGTCCCTAAAAATCATATGAGTCTTTATTCAACAATTTCAAGTTATTTGAGACTCCCCAAACCTTCCTCAAATTTTGATCATCCGCCATTTTGAATCTATTTTGAACTAAATTCAAGAAGTCCTATTTTATTCTCTAATTTACTTCGCATACAAAGTTTAATCTTTCTAAGTTGATTTGGTGAGAAGATATGGAAGGTGCATAAAATTTCATGACTCGAAATTTACTCGGAACTCCGTTTTTCACTCCAACTCTCCTTTAAATTTATTCGGGAACGATATTTGGTTATGGTGATGTCATCATTATACTCATTTATTTGACATCAAAATTAGCAATTTTGAGGCTTTGGGGATCTCTCCACACTACCTCGAACTTCGATTAAACGGCCATTTTGAGTAAGATCAAAAATCTGAGAAACCCTCTTTTAGAGATTTTTATGAACAACTCGTTAATAAATTTTGCGAGATTTTCATGCGTATTTGTTGCGCTTTCTGAGATGGCTTATGAATGAAACACATACTTGTATCAGAGCTGTGGTCGTTTCAGAAACTAATCGAGGTATCAGCTGAAGGAAAATAGCATTGGTTTCTATGGAAGGGTTTCAATTTTTTTAATTTTTGGAAAAACAATTTTCTTCAGGAATAGAATTTATATAACTTTTTTTACAACGTGAAATCTCGTGTAAAAATATATATTTATTATTATTTTGCTCAAGGTCGTAGGTCGAATAAAAAAATGTGTATTCTCGCAGGAAATTCCGAGCTTAAGAAAAGTTCGTAAATTGAATTGTTTTGCCCAAAAAATAAAAAATATATAACTCTCTCGTACGAACCAATGTTTCCTTTCCATGCGATTTGTGCAAAAAATAGATTCTCGTTGTACTGTTCACTTCAGTTGTTACTGCTAATCGACTACAAATGGTCTGAAGCGTGAAGATATGAAGTCTTCGCTATCCCGACCCCTTCTTCCCCTATAAGGTGGGCTTTAATAGTTATCGTTTTTTGTTAAATACTCGGCTAAAAATGAAAAGAATTTTTCTCTCATCGTCATCCATCATAGTCATGAAAAAATGACTCAAGATCAACAATGCCTTTAAGTTGGTTTTCAAGTATTTAAACCATCCGAAAAATATAATTCTGCATTAGACCTCGTTGATTTTCCTGCTTTATTCAACCGTCTTTTTCTCCGCCTTTAGAGGACAATTTCATTTTTTCGTTCATTACTCGAACAAAAAATTTGTCAAGTGGAAAAAAAACAGTGGAAATTTTCGAGTCGTTACTTGTTGAATTTTTATTTCAGCTCTGTCATTTTATGAATGTCGTATACTAATCAGCACTCGAGGTGTAAATCATGAGTGCTGTACGAGTTAATTACAGAGTAGTGAAAAATCGATTTATTTTGGTGGCCTAATTTGATGTCTAAATACTGGTTCTGTCTGGATGTCTGGCTTTATAGAAAATTAACGAATTTATTAACGCGAATGTTGAAGAATTGATATGGGATTGAATAAGAATTAAATGAAGGATTATAATTGGTAGAATAAAGGTACTAATTTTGTAATCAGAACAATAGAGTGTAGAAACATTCAAATGTCTGAGATTTGTAACGAATTTCGACGTATGATTGTTTTAACTGTATTACCTCCTCGCTTTCCTCTCTTTTTTTGCTGTTTTGAGTTTACATTAAATGATTTTTTTTTTTTAAATAAAACTTTTAGAGCATGTTTATCTTTTGAATAAATAATTTTTTTTATTAAAATTAAAATAAATCTAATTCGAATAATGTTTATTTTTTTCAATAATTATTCCTTCACTCACTAAATTTTGGCTGTACTTATCTTTCAAGTTTTAATGTATTCATTTTTTTCCCTTTATTTTATCTTATGATTTCTTGCGACCTTAATGCACGCATATTCTTTTAATAAGTTTTTTTTTTTTTTTTTAAACTTCAAATTACATTTTAAGAGTTACATAGACAATTAGACGTATAGGTACCTAATTTTGCCCAGGTAATTAATTTTTTTTTAATTATTTTCGTTAAATTTTCAAGCAAAAAAGTTTCTTAATTCATTGATATGAAAGTAAATTTATTTAATTATGCAGTACCTATATCGTTGTTCATTTATAACGTTTCTTTCTTAGCCTACATTTTCAAAAAAAAATAGCCAATTTTATATGTAAAACAAAAATGATGATTTTGAAAAAATGTAAATGAAACTCAACGAAAAAACAAAATAATTAGTTATCAACTTATCACACATTATCCAAGTAATTCGTGGGTATGATTACATCACTTATCAGAAGGAAAACCCAGATGCACAGTATGTCATATGTTATGGAGTGATAAAATAATCTAAATGATTTTTTTTGTCTCGATAACGCAAAATACATACAATTCTGCCAATTGATAATGAATAGATAGAAACCAACACAAAATTCCATTTCGCTCAATATGTAGTATAATACGCGTTATATATTTCATATTATTTTTCTTTTTCAATTTAGACTGTAAAAGGGAGTTAGAGAGAAAAAATTGCTTTTCAAAGAATTCTGAGCTATTAAATTTCTTGAATCTTCCATATCTTCTATTTGGTAACCAAATCTTGACCTCTCGAGTTGACATCGCAATGGACAAGAAATGGCCTATAGCTCTGAAATTAAGGAAATATCTCAAATCAAATCTTCCTGATGTCTTTTAAGGGGGTAAAAGGGGAGAAGTGCAACAGATTCAGCTTTCAGATTTGAAATGTAATGAAGGTGAACGAAAGGTTGATGATGTTTGATTGTAGTCTCATATGAAAAAATAGCTTGAGAGCACCTACATATTCGAATTGTAGGCTCTCAAGTGAACTTGGAGGAGAGTAAAAGAAAAAAATATTTTTTGAGGACGTTTAAGACATGAAATTTTTTTATCCTTCATATCTCCTTACTGAATGTACTGAGAAACCTCGAATTTCAGGTCCATTTCGCTGCCCCCCCCCCATTTCGAGGTGGAGAGTTGAGTAGCATAAACGAAAGTTTTTACGGCACAAACGTAGCACAAACGATGTCGTGAATTTCAGCTCTCAACCACGAAATGGGGAGGGGGGCAGCGAAATGGACCTTCGAATTTCGTACATAAAATTAGTTATGAAAAAAAATATGACCCTTTGAATTCGATTCAAAATGGGCTCAAAATAACAGGTTTCTCAAAATTTGAGGTGCCTCAATGTAGCCTAAATTTGAGAAATATGAGGATTTAAGCCTTTAAAATGTAGTGAGGGTTAATGAAAATTTAGCATTATGTTATTAATTCAGGTTTTATATGGTAAAATGAGCTGCTTATGACTCAAGTATGAGAAGGAGTTAGGCCTTTGGAGAGTCATGAAATTTTTGAAATTGCCTATATTCTAAACTAAATGCCTTCAGGAAGCTCAAACTTGGTATGTAAAATCATTTTGAGAGTACAGTATGATTTTTCAAAATTAAATCAAAATGAATCTAAAATGGATAATATTTATTAAAGAAGAGCTCGAACGCCTTAGATGTGCTATAATTTGAGGGATTTTGATTCATGTTATTTTTGAGATCAAGAATATCGGTAACATATTTCGATTTTCACTTCCCTGATGTCTGAACCTATGTTAATTAAAAACTCAGCTCCAACAATATAGCATATATGCTTGACATTTTTTTTTTTCGTTTTTATTGTTATATGTGATTTGTTTACTATACAGTTCCTTTTAGTGGTATTAAATGAACTCATGTTGCAAATGTGAAAGGCATCCTTCTTGTAATTCATCTGATACATAAAAACAGTCATGATACTCTAAATAAGCAAGATTCGTTATTATTTATAGCTCTGCGTTACCTTGAAAAAATTTACAGAAATTCCCAAATGGTACCCAAATTCCATACTTGGACGGTTCATCGTTATTTCTACGTTTTTTTTCGCACCCCTCGGTAACCCAAGAATAAAGGAGAATAAAGAGCGTATTGTCCCAGACTTTCATCACCTATCACACATCGCCATTGGCTGATTACTTTAACATGTACGTAACGATACGTTATTTCTCTTGTTTTCCATTATTTCACCCTGGCTCGTAAAAAAGCTACCACTTTTCCTCTCTCGGAACTAAAATAACAATTTAAACACCACCATATTGAATAGGTCAAAGCGATAGAATCTCATGTCACTCAGGTATTCAAATAAAGTCATATAAGCGGTAATCGAACACCAGTGCCACTCCAAGGAGTACTTAAAAGGGTAAAAAATGGTATTCGATCTCAAAGGCATCGATGTCCTGTTTGCATAAAAGCCCGTTCGAGAGTTTGGTGGAATGACGCCCCCTCGACCTAGTTATTTTTGCTATCCTCGTTATTTTTAAATACTCGAGTAAAACGAGTAATTTTCGCCGGATATTAGGAGGGTTTTCATGAAATGAAGCGTTAGGTATTGATCGTGCTTGAATCGCTGTGAAAACGGACCGAGCTTTAGTGTAAAAAGGGTTCGTTAAGCTAGCTTCTATATGTGTTCACTCCGGCCAGGTGAAATCACATCTAGATAACTAAATGAAGGAAGAATTTATACTAAAAAAAATTCATCTGGCGCGTATTCTCGTATTTATTTAGAATATGGAAATCGATAGATAAACAAAAAATGGAGGAAAATATACCTCTATATTGGATAATATAAGTACATAATTTCGAACTCATAAGAAACGATTATAGTCTTCATACCAACAGCGAATTTTGTATTTCACAACTGAGTAAATAAAAACACCAACCATCCCAACATACTACACTTGTTGCTCCACAATCGATACGTTTGCTTTCGCAAAAGCTCACCGAGCTTTATGAAAGTACGCGAAAGTTACTTTGGGCTTATGCGGTTGTTTCTCAATTAAAACGTTAATCACGTAAAGGTCCTAGTGGCTTGAAAACGTGAACGTTTTTCGTGTAATCTCGAAACCTCATAATAGAACCGAGATAATTACCAAATAATGACTAGAATTTTTTTTTATTATGGGGTAATTATACGTGATGATAAAATCGAACGAATTTTTTTTACGACGAGGTGAAGTCATGTCAGAAGCAGCCGAGAAAAACAGATAGTATGGAGCTTATCGAGGCATGCTTCGACGAATACAAGTAAGTATTAGGTATCAGATTGTCGGATTTCCGTGCTCGCAATACGTAATAAGATAAAGTACGGTTCGAGCATGTATAAAGATTTTGCTTTATACAGAGATTTCAGCTTTGTATAGGACATAAAAGGAGAATTATAATATGGGGATGCTTTTTCAAATCTATATATATGTGAAACCGCAAGTACTATATACATGAGGATGAAAAATTTTTTAGAATTTTGATAAAAAAAATGTTAACAATTTTTTCTCATCTTTTGAAAAATAGGATGAAGGTCTTATTGTGTTTTTGAATAAAAAATTGATTTATTTCAATTTTATTTATTAATTTCTTTCCCTGAAAAATTGAAAAAAAACCATTTTGTCAGAATACAACCATGACCAAGGTGGGTAAAATGTTATGAAATAGAGTAAATCATTTCGCCCTGGCCACAACCAATTCCCTAAAAAGTAATTGGCTCTAATTGATCAAAAATCAACCAATTATAGCACTACAAATGAAATCAAAATAGTAGTAAAAAATTAGCCACTTGAAAAATTTTTTTTTGTAGCCAAAGAGAGATGATTTAATGCCTTAATTTATCCAGCTTGTGCGATAACTACTCTCTTACCTCATAACGTGGCATATATTTATCCATCTTGGACCATGACTGTATGATTTAGTCATTCTTTTGTTTCTTTTATTTGCCTATTATTCGATCCCTACCCCCTCCCTAACCTATTTCCATTTTCTATTAGTAAATACGTGAGTTTTTCCATACATATATTTTTACATAATTGGACTCCTAATTTACATAGGAAAATGACGAAGTAATTCGTGGATATTTTCAAATCTGAGTGAGAATTTTAATTTTTTTCATATATCTCTTTTTATTTCCCTTGGGAAAAAATTACGAGGCGTTTTGGGATATTTTCTCTTTCCAGTAGAATTTTCATCTAACCAAAATTCACTCTTCATTTTTCCATAACAATGAAATTTTTTATGAATAAGGTGGAGCTCATAAAAGAAAATGTAGAGCGAAAATACGAGGTAATTTTCAAAATTTTTTATTAGGTGTCTTTAAAAGAAATGAAGCAATGAAAATATAAAAATAAAAGTAAAAAAATTGTTATTAAAGATCCTAAAGAAGAAATATTATTTCACATAATAAAATAATTTAAATATGCAATGTATCGTCGAGGCATACCTCTTAAACCTAAAAAATGTTGATGGAAAAAATAATTAAACTTGAACTTAAACTTGAACTCAGTCCTCAAAACTGAATTCAATTTTGACAACCCTAATAAAATGAAATGAAATAATTTTGAAAACAATGTATGATGAAAAAAGTATTATGTGGGAAATAATAAAAAATAATTAAAAATTATTATGTTTTTGAAATTTAGCGTCACATCAACCTCTACTGATTATTAATTACTACGAAAGTCACGCTCGGGTATCTGCTTTAAAGAAATCACAATTCAGATGTGAAGATTTCGTAACAACCTTATGATGGATATACGTCAAACATCTAACTACTGAACTGCAACAAATATGAAAAAATTCGCAAATAATATCACGTTACGCGCAGCACTAAGTGAAAAGTGTTCCTATATAAATGAATAAAATAATTGTTTGAATTTAATTATAAAATTTTTGTTTTTAATTAATTATTTTTTTATCAAGCCGTTGTTGCTGGCACAAAAAAATTTAAGCTGAATTTTCCATTCTTTTTAAAGTTATTGGCGAAGATATGCATCAAGAGAATGAAATTTTGAGGTTTTATCCTTTGAGAAAAGTCCTCAGAAATTTTTTCTGATTTTTAACTCGAAAAAAAAATTTTAATGAAAACTGATCAAAATGGAAACGCCGAAGCCTTGCTGTAAATTTGTGAATTTTGATTGGGGAAGTAATTGTCTCCCATTGAAATGGAATAGTTTTCAGTCAAACCTGCAATGTCTCTGCTTCAACCAATTTGGATGTAGTTTATTTTGTTGGACAGTTCTGGTGCTAATTTGAAATCATTTAGGGGTTTCCACCTTCCCTCTTTCCGCTCTTGTCCACCTTTTTCATTCAATCAAATATGTAAAGATATTACTTGGTGCATTTCTGTGTCATATGTTCACTTGTTTTTGTAGTAGTCGTTAATATTATGTATTCGAGTACCGAAGTACGACTGTGATAGTTGAAAAATTCAGCTAATGATCATTATAATTTAAGTGGTTTCTGTGGGTAGATTTTTTAATATTAATGAACCATTAGATTTTCAATTTCCTACACAACTGATGCCATTTTGAAATATTTTCTTTTGAGGATTATATCATTTTTTGATTAAGTTTTTTTTTTTTTTTATTTTGAATATGATTTTTCCAACATATTTTATTTATTATTATTCATCACATATACTCATATAATTTTTCTGTTGGATGGTTATATATATTTATTCTTTTTTCTTTAATTTAACTTAAAGCTCTTAAACGGATCGCGAAGATTGAGTATTTAATATTTTAATAAACCAATAAAAATCGAACTTAATTTTTTTCTTGATTCTGTAACATTTGATTTCAATATTACGTTATTCTTTAGCAAATTATTCATTAACAATTTTTTATTCATGTAAAGAAAGATCTTTATCATAAATTTTATACCTACCACTGGAAGTTCAAAAAAAAAAAAAGAAAAATGTAACCTAAAATGTCCTATTTTTTAGGTAGTAAATTTTAGTTATTTCTACACTAGAAAATTTTTTAAACAAATTCTCGAGACAAAAATTAAGAGCTCATAGTAAAGTACCTCGATGCTTGGAAAAAAATAAATTCGCCCTTGAGAACTCTATTACAAATTAAAAAATAATAATTGATATTTTTAGAAACTAGGTACATAATTACATAAACATTTTGTATACCTAACTTGTATTCATTAATGTGAGGTGTTACTATATAATCTGAAAAGTGGAACTGAATCGTATTTTCTGATTAGATTAATTTTAAGTTCAGTCAATCAAAATATTTATGGGTAAAGTGGTCATTAAGATTCAAATTTTACTGTATGCTAATGCGTGAAACGTAATTACAAACTGATAAAGCTCGGTTATGATATCTTCGAATGAATTTTTTTATATGACACGAGTCGATGAATATTTTCAATTTGAAGCCATAAATGTGTATTTTTTGGAAACGAATTTCATGTCGTGTGAATGCGATCAATGAAAGGGCTATTGGCCTACTTTTTAAGCTCACGTGTTCGTGAAAAACTGTATTTATTAAGTCTCCCCCTTCTTTTCACCGATACTCATGTATTATCTTATCGTACGTAAGCGCCACACGATAAAAAGTTATGAAAGACGCATCAGGGGGTTATCTACGATGTATACGATTGAAATATTTATTCTTAAAACACCACACGTATAGGTAACTTAAAATTGCACAAAATAGATGTGTCTCTGTCTACATGGGCGTGTTTTGAAGACGTAATGTGTTTTTTTTTTATACCGTATTGACATATCCTTTTCGAAGCGAAAATATTTCCAGTCTGATGTTTCGAGTGAAATTTACTCTCGTTTTGTGCTGTAAAATACAGTTAAGGAATGGTCTGTCGTGTGATTAGTATGTGGAATTTGCATACAGAGGATTCAGAATCTTCACGTTACGTAGGTAAAATTAAAAATGTGATGTTTCAAACCCTCCTCCTCGTGATTTCGAGATCTTCTAGGGTTCTGAATTAAGGAGAAAAATTCTTCGCACATTCTATCAATTTGGCCCAGTTGTAATTTTTTTTTTTTTTTAATTCACCCGTTCCCTTTTCCTCTCTCTTCCTCCGAAATCGAATTTATAATTTGAAAATTTCGAGCGTCAAATTTTTGAGATAATTTCCTTTGCCCCTGAGGTTATCTAAAATTTCATAACCAAATCTCAAAACGGTAAAGGAAGATGAATTAGGAGAATGTCGCACTTTAAATGAAATCGGACAATAGAATTATATAAAAAATTCTTCTCTCACCCTTTTCCTTCTAAAATCGAAATCATAATTTTCCAATTTCAAGTCAATTATAAACTTCAAGTTTCTGACCATTTTCCCTTCCTCTGCCTCATCAAAAATTTTATAACTATTTCTCTGCAGCATTGGGGCACTTGGAATTTTTTTTTTGCCTTAGTAAGAATTTTTTTAAAAAGTAGGGGAACTTGGACTCGACTTCATATTTAGGTACCTATTTTCATGAGCTGAAGAAATTTGAAAAAAAAATTAAAACATATTTTATTAAAAACAATTAGGTATATCCTAAACTCTCCTACTTATACGTATAAAAAAAGCATATTTTGAAAAATCAATATTAATTCCGCAATATATGCTTATAAATTAATTTAAAAAAATTTTTCGGTGTAGGCTGATGTTGGAAAGCCCCCCCCCCCGAGTGCAACAATGCCCAGAAGCATTATTTAGGGAAATAAATATTGCTAATATGAAAATATGTCCTAATTTGAACGAAGAATCGTTCGATGAAATTATATTTAAAATCTCCCTCCTCCTCCACTCTCCTAAAAATCAAAACTATAAAATTCAAGCACCATGTTCATTTAAAATTTCAATACAATTTTTCTTCTTTTTGCCTGACTCAAAATTTCATGACCAATGAGAACAATGTGTTTCACTTTAAATAAGGAATCGTTTGATAAAATCCTCTGCAGAATTATTTCCCTATTGCCTTCCCCTAAAACGAAATCATAATTTTTAGGTCTCAGATCTGTTCTGCTTTTCGAATTTCTTCTACTTTGCTTCATATAAGATTTTATTAATCACTCTCAAAAGCACCATTAGGAAAATTGAAGTACTAATAGAAAAAGGAAAATATGTTACTTTTTAAATTAAAAAAGTCTGAAAAAAAAATTGTTCGACACCCACCTCCTCCCCCAAAAACCAAAATTATTGCTCCTAAACCCCAAGTTAATTCTAAATTTCTAATCTCCCATATAAATCTACGATTTTATGACTCGTATTCAAAAGTATTAGGAAAAATAAATTGCTAGTGAGAGAACTCATGCTCACCTTCTTAACAAACAGCCAATACCTACCTGTGACACATGTCTAACTCCCATACTGCCCAAAATACCGCATCCAACGTTCTCTATATGTCCCCAACGCTGAGAAAATCTTTTCAAACTGTCCCTCAGACATCATCAACCTTTTATCTTTTCTCAAATCATCTAAACTTTACCCTCTTCTCTATAGATATAAAATAGTTTAAAAAATTTTCTCTTACGCGCCTCTAGCCCTGAGCTGTGCATGGCGCAGAAAGGAAAAAAAATCATGGTTCGCTTTAAATTGAAAATCCTTCTATATACAATTATTTATGAAATAACCCTCCCATCGCCATCACCTGAATAGCGAAATCATCATGACCATTCAGAGTTCAAAGGTTTTGAATCAATTCTCCTTCTCCTCCATTCAGAGTATTTTAGCAAACTCTCATGAGGGAATATCTCGATGTGAGACAGGCCCATTTTGAGCGACCAAATTTTATTAAAAACTGTATTCATAGAATATTTCATTTCCGAAGTTTCAGCATTTAAACTCTGTTTGGGATAATATGAATTTTTAAAATTCCTTAATACCCCATATATCACTAACATGAATATGAGTACACATGCGCACATTACCATCCATCTCGTAAACAATATAATTTAGACTGGAAAAATGGAATTTCTTCTCAATTCCTTTCAAGCTACAAGTTGCTGAAGTTTGAGTGAAACACTATCTTTGGGGTATGAACAGTGTGATTAAATGATAGAAATTGTGTACGTACTGAGGAGCAATAATTGACAGCCTATGCACCTTTAGCTTTAATTTTTATATTTTTCTCATAAATCATATCATGTTAGTGATATATGGTGCATTCAAAAATTTTCAAGATTCGTATATCTTCTTCAAAGGCAGTTTAGCAGCTGAAACTTTAAGGAATGAGATATCCTATGGATATCATTTCGTTAGTCAAAATATAAATCTTTTCTTGTCAGAAATGCGTATTATGAGGAGAAATAAATTGTTAGTTCGAAAATGTGTCGTATTTTAAATTAAAAATCGTTTTACAGAATTCTGTTCAAAATTCTCCCTTCCTCCTCTCTCTTCCCCCTAGAAAACTAAATTATAGTTTTTACGCCCCAAGTTAAGGTTAAATTTCAAATAATACAAATTCCCTTTCCTCCACCACATCCAAGTTTTATGATCAACTTTCAGTATCCTTAGGAAGAATGAATAGGTATAGTTGGAAAATATGTTGAGCTTTAACCGAATGAAGTTTATTCGAAATATTTTCCCTCCTCTTTCTCCAAAAACCGAAATTATAATTGATTGATTGATAGTTTACTTTTAGGATTCATAATTTATGTATATATGTACGTAACTACGTATACATATAATTTTACGGGTGAAAATCCTTTCTAGTTGATATTTTCCGACTAAAAAAATTATACATTGAAATTTAAAAATGCGGAGACACGTTCAGGGGCGTAACTAAGGGGATGGGGGGGAGCTTCCCCCAGGTGTTTTGAAAAGTTGGGAAATTTATAATTGTTCAACGCTGAAATTGGGAACTTGAATTTCTTTTGGGAAAATAAGAACTCGAATAAATTCGAACTGATGCCAACTTATATCATGTATAGCGCACAACCAGGGACGTAGCCCCCTTGCTTTTTGGAAAGTTGGTAAATTTCGAGTTTTAGCGTAAAGTTGATAAACTTGACCACTTTAAATTTTTTGAAGACTAAAAAAAAAAAAAAAAAAAAGTCAACAGTTGGTGAAATTTCATGGTATTAGTTGGCAATTCTAGGTTTTCTCCCCCCCCCCCCTGAAGAATGTCCTCGGTACGCCTCTGGACACATTTTGACTCGAATAAGCTATTGTTTTAATTTTTAATTTTTTTTTTTTAATTTAACATTGACTTGCTATTTACATCAACTTGGCTAAGCACACGTGATTAGTTGAGGTTAGAAAAAAATTCATTATTTTTAATCAGATATCTTATTCAGTGCTTCACGTGTAACAGTGTTACAACGATTTTCACTTATGAAAACGAAATTGTAATTTTTAAGTCTCATGTTAATTCCACGTTTCGAATTATCGAGACAAATTTCCCTTTCCTCACCTCTTGAAAAGTTTTATGACCAACTCTCAGGAGCATTAAGAACAATGAATTGCTAGTAGGTGCGAATGTGTCTGAACTTTGAATTTATAAACGTTCGATTGAATTTTATTCGGAAATTGGATAGTTCGGTGTGGAGCAATTGAATGATAGGTACGCCAGTACAAAAAAGAAATAAATTGTATTAAGAAGTTTCCGTCAAATATCATCCCTATCGTAGTACTTGGAATATCAATTTAAAACTCGAACACCTGTACACATCGTGGAATACGAATATCATGGTTTGTCTACCTTTCATACCACCTTCAAACACGTAAATTGGAATATCGAGGAGATGAAAAAGTGCGATATTTATCGGTTATTTTTGGTATCGAATGCGAAACCACTAGTCTAATTTGGGGAATGGCGAGAAAACCTGCTAGGGGCTCGTCGCACGTGATTAAATTGCGACGAAATAAATTCAAAAGCAGCTTTGCACGTTCACACGTGTATGATTGACGAGCGTCTTTTGATAGATGTATAACTCGTAACTCGTATGTACTAATACCGATCACGTTTTCGGCTGACACTTTCGTTAACTATCGTACGCATGGTGATAAATTCGCGAAATGAAAGACCGAATAGTGATTATATCATCGTGCATAACCCCTACTACCGAATCCAGTGTGTGTTTAATTCATAGACGATATATACGCGACATAATGTTGAGAACAGTGACCCTGGGAGGAACCAGCGTAGACGATTGTTAATTGATAAAGAAGTACTTACTTTTTCGATTGCACCTTAGCGGCGGTCACGGTTTCGGGAGTTCCATTGCTGGTTTTTTCGGGCGACTCGAGAGTTGCATTTTTTTCCACGGAATCGGCCGAATCGGGCATCGCGATTACAATAAAAATATTCTATCGAAGCGGTCGACTCGAAAAAAAAATTTCCCAACGCTCACAGCGACATAACCGGTTTTATCGATCCGCACGGTCCCCGATCGACGAGGATTTCACGAGACGCGGTTAATGCACGTTGTATTTACATAAACGACTATTCATCAATTATTTGTAAACTTTACTAAATACTACGAGCTGAGGAGATAACATCGACCGACTGAATCGAACGCGACGGAATATCGCGACCCAATAGCCGACGGTAGCTGGTGTAACGGCATCGCGTAAACACAGCACAAATTGGGAGGTGCTGCCGCCCCAAAAAATCAATGTAACCCATGTTACCGCGCCAGCCAATCGAACGAAAGGGAAACTTTTTTCGAAGTTAATGGTAAAATATCGTTCGTACGTTGGAAACAATGTTTTTTTGACCTAGCGCGGTTTTTTCACGTATATAAGAATTTTCCGCGAATGGTATGAAATATCGTAATTTTTTTTTGCGAGCGTTTTCACGAGAGAGGATTTTTTTCCAAATTGTTTCATCCGCTTTCGTGTAGTTTATCGAGCTCGAGATTATGAAATTTAATAAGCCCGAATTCATTGTTTATAGGGATTCTTTTGCGCGATGTTATTCTTTATGCTAAGCTATTACGTAATGGTTCTATGCTGTTCTTATGCCCGATTTGGTGTATTTTTATTCTATTTTTAGTTCTTGTAATGAAAAATAGCCTGCGAGAAGTGGGCGTTATTAAAAATTGGGGCTAATAATAATCAAGCGACACTTTTCAATTGCATAAATTTTTTCTAATCAATTGTGTTAGTTATTCATTGGAATATTGTTGATAGATGCTTCACTTACAGTTGTGCAATCTCAAATGAATATTTTTAATTCGAAAAGAATTTTTGTCAACTTCATAAAAATCTTATTTAATATGAAGATATCTGCTATGGTTGGTCAAATTTGGCTTTTTTTTGGGAATGTTCATGGAATGGTATCACAATAGCTGCTAAATGATCTCAGAAAGAAACATAAAATTTTCAGATTATCAATTAAATTTTTAGACCCTGCCCTCAAAATAAGCTCAAAGTTTTTAAAAATTTTAAGATTTAAAAAAAAAAAAATTTAATTCAAGTTTAGTAATATTTTTTTTTTATCTTTTTTTTCTTATCCTTTTTTAGTTTGAATATTTAAATTGAAGTCAAGATTTTTTTATATATTGATTTATTTAAATAAATTAAATAATTGATTAATAATTTTTATATATATATTATTTTTTTCAAAGATAGCTTTTTTTTTATTTCATTTTTGATTAATGAAGATTCATGGTGTTGTTTGCACCCGAAAGTTATAATTATATTAACATTCAAAGACTAGAAAAGGTATATAAATTATGGAAAGGGTCCTATTGAGATTTTTATAATAGGTATTATTCAATTTATTAGTGATTTAATTAAATTAGTTTTTAAAATTAAAATGAATTTACTATTTTTTCATAAGTTTATTTTATTTAATTTTGTGGGCGTATTTTTTTTTTTCAATTTGTCGGACACTAAACCCTTTTTAACTTTTTTTTTTTTTTTTGATAAAACTCCCATTTTGACTTTTTTTGAAAATTAATTTTGAATATTATTCTGGTCAATTGTTTGAGCACATTTTAGGAATTTGATTTAAGCTCTGTAGTATTGCATTCTGGCTTCAAAATGGCATCCTTCAGATATTCTAAAATCAAAAATTTCCAATTCTGGGGACCCCTGTAAAACCAAAATTGAGCATATTTTGTCTCTCGAGTCTGAAAGAACCTAAATCAAGCTCGTATTGAGCACGCTACGAATAAATTACTCATTTGTGGTTCATTAGTTGAATAGACTACATGATTTAAGAAGAAGGGTTGGGGGAGGGTGGAGTCTTCAAATCTGTGGGTTTCAGACCATTTGTAATTATCTGACAAATGTCAAACTTTTTAGTATATATACTTTTCCCTATTGTTTTTTTGATACATCTCAAAGTGGCCGATCACTCAAATTTTGAAGAGGGCCGAAGAAAAGGCAAATGCCTGAAAACTTTCGTTTTTGATCTAATATGAAAAAGTGAGTCACGTACACAAACCTACTCAAATTTCAGTTTCCTAAATACATTTTGACGGTAGTTGAAGGAAAAAATCTGATTTTGAGGACGTTTTGAATCATGAAATTTCTTGAATCTTCCACATTTCCTCACCAAATCAACCTAGAAAGGTCAGACTTTGGGTGTAGGGTTAGTTGATGGCCAGAATATGACCTCTTGAATTTGGATCAAAATAGATCCAAAATGGCGGATTATTGAAATTTGAGTAGAGCTTGAGGAGCCTCAAATTAGTAAAAATTTAATTATTTCGAACACATATGATTATTGAGGATAAGAAGTATACTTTATCCCTATTAACTTCCATACATCATGTTGGAGGGGAGAAGGAGGAGTTATCGACCTCAAAATGTGGTCGGGTACACTACATGTCGAAAAATTTTTTTTGCTGTGTTATATGATGAAATAAGCCTAAGTGACTAACCTATTCCAATTTTAACCTCTCAAGTCCATTTGGAGGGGAGTTAAAGCAAAAGACCACTTTTGGAGGGAAAATTGCTGCAAAAAATTTCATTAATCTTTCACATCTCGTTACCAAATTGGCCTCAAAAAGACTAACTTCCTGTGTAGGATTAATTAATGACCAGAATATGACCTTTTCAATTTGGGTCAAAGTGAATCCAAAATGGCGGATCTTAAACATTTGAAGATCATTTGTGGAGCCTCAAGTAATAGTATGTTGAGAAATATCTGTTCGTATGATTTTTGCATGGCAAGAAATACTATTCTCTTAATTGATTTTGGAAAGGATAGGGTTGGGGTTTTTAGACTTGGTATTGGGGTGGCCTGTAGACATGAAGAGTGAATAAGCCCTAGTTAAAAACTCAGCTCCAGTAATGCGACATGGCTGCTTACTTTTTTTTTTAAATCGTTAAAATTAGAGATTTTTCGAAACAATTAAAAAATCATTTAAACATATTACATTGAGAAAAGATTAGGCTAAAATTTAAGTTATACGATATAATAAAACGTTTGCACCCAAAAAAATTCAAAGAATAATAAAAAAATATTAAAATATAATTTTAAAAATGTTAAAAAATGATTTAAAGAAATATGCCAATGAAGGGTGGGGGATTCTTGAAGAGTCAACGTTTAGTCCCATAAGTGCTCCTTGGGGCTTTGTTTTTTTTTTCGATGGGATGGTTTTTGAAAATAAGAATTATGCAATGTCCCTAACCCTATCCTTCGCAATAAGATACCTGCTCTCATGAATAATGTTATGTTAACTGATCGGAAAATTCAGTTTTCAGAAAGTTTGTCAAAAGTAACACCTTAAATAACATAATAAAGGTTCTCGGCTGTTATACAATATTATCATATTGATAAATACAATACCTACTTCACATTTTTCTAAAAAAATGATTTAGTCTTTGAAATCAAAATTTACTCTACTGAGCTTAGTATCCCATTTCCTACTCGAAATTAGCGTAGATAAGGAATCTTATTGCTAAAATAATCATTTTGATTAATATACAGTTTTCTAGCTTCATCTATGGCATTATGCGAAAGGAAATACCTGTTATAATTTGAACTGAATGGTAGTTCTTTTGATTCCTACAGAGCAAAAATCATAACCATATAATGTCTATCTTTATTTTAAAAATAAATGAGTGAATAGGGAATTTATAAATCAAGTCAGAAAACGCCCCCCTCCCTCTACAAAAAAATGTTATATCGGATGAAACTTTCATTTGCCTTCTAAATGAAAAAAGGTATCCCCTTTTTCCTCTATAATTCTAAATTGAAGAATCCAAGTTTCGAGTTCTGAATTTGTTGCTAGAAAAAAAAAAAGCAAAAAAAAAGTTAAGAATCTTTATTTACACATTGTTTTATTGGGAACAAAAATAGTCGACAAAAATACAAATGTCAAAATTACAAAAATGTATCATCAGAAATACCAGCAGTATTCAAATAATTTATCTTGAAGAAATTATAAAAAATAAATAAGTACAAAACATTCATGAAATAATGTAAAAATGATTTGTAAACTTTCAACAAAAACAGAACGAAAAAAAAAACTTAGATCTTAAAATGTTGAAGTGACTAAATATTTGACTTAGATCGAAAATATAATTCACAAATTTCCGCGAACATTCATCAACTCTGATTTTCAATCGTAACTCCATCTATTTGACAGTTTTCTTTATTTTTCACTGGTGCTTCCTTACTGAGGAGCCTCGGTCCGCCAACAGAAATACCAATAGCTCCAATGGGTGCGGTTACTAGGATAGCTAAGACGGCAATGGTTAGGGCGCTTTTGGCCATGGGTATCGCATCATCTTGGCCTAGTTTTTTAGCTAAATCTAGAGCTAC
Organism: Phenacoccus solenopsis; assembly: GCA_009761765.1. Classification (NCBI taxonomy): domain Eukaryota; kingdom Metazoa; phylum Arthropoda; class Insecta; order Hemiptera; family Pseudococcidae; genus Phenacoccus; species Phenacoccus solenopsis. The sequence goes on along the minus strand of CM019755.1, from coordinate 12,251,305 downwards.
AGGCCCAAGAGCCGCCTATAAACATAAATTACAATTTTAAATCGCAGGGAATCGTGAAATCGAATTCTGTTGCTAGATTTATGCATTACTTGAACGGTGGCTTTAGGGAGCCAGGCTAAATTCACGAATATGATCTCTTTGAAATTTAAATTGGCCCCGTGCATGACCACGAATGTTGTTATTGTACGAATCTGAAAGAAGAACCGTTTGAAAACCCGAAATAAAGGAATCAAAGAATTGAAAATATATTCGAACTTACGAGTAGGCCAAAAAATAAAACACCTAATCCTTGATGTATAACTTCGACTTCTAGGTCAGCGAAAACAATCTCTGTACCAATTAAACCAAATAGCAATGGTTGAAGAAGCACCCATAAATTGTTGAAATTTTCTTCGACCGGAGTCTACGTAATGTGAAGATAATTAAATCTGTATCTGAGTTGGAATATTACAATCACTTTTATCTTGTTTTACCTCATTTTGGGTCCATCCTTGCCATTTCCAACATAGGGATGCTACAAATGACAATATTATGGCTGCCAAAGGACCGGATCCTGCGTACCCTATAGTTTGGCTTCCTAGCACTGCTACAAGTCCACCACCTCCAACCATGAATGAACGTTTCATAACGACATTACTCTAAAATCATGGATGACATTTTTATCGATATGGAGTGTCGAATGGGATGGTGATGGGCTCTCCTATTTTTTTTATAAATTACTTCGTTGCGATGTGGAATGCATCCTGCTATGAAACCCCAACCTAAACCAACGCTCATGCCAATTCCAAGTTCAATAGGACCTTGCGTCGTATGCGTTATTAAATCACCTGCGAGGAAATATAAGAGAAAACGTTGAATCTATGGTTATTCTCGATGGCAATGGTGTCTTAAATTTACCTTGGGAAAATACCAATCCTAAGACGACACCAAATCCGGAGATGCACACTATATCATCTAAACTGGAAGCAGCTATGACCAATGTAGATATTCCCTTATTCTCACCATAACCTTCGGCTTTAAGGCTTAATAAATTAGGAATCACGACTGCTGGACTGACTGCGCTTAATATGAAACTGTTGAAAAACAATGATCAAATCCATGATTATTCTCGATACCAATGATTGATTTTTTTAATGCTTACCCAATTAGTATACCCCATAACCAGGGTGTATCCATTAATACATTGGCAGCCAAAGCTACTGCTATGGTTTCGGTAATACAAGGCGCAAATGCCAATCTGGTGACTACGAAGCTTAATTTCTTGAGCTTGGATGCATCTAAGCCCAAGCCAGCTATTAATAGGATGATAGTAAGTGCCATTTCTCTGCGCAAACGAAAATTCCACGATGAACGCCCTGAAGCGAAATTCCCCTATTCTCCATTTTTGAGTATTTCAACGAAAAGATCAGTGAAGACCGAAGTCATACTGCGAATTAATTTTGTTTTAAGTAAACGAAATATTTTTTAAATTTATGTTTCAAGATTGTATACACACAGATTCCAATAGTAAATGGAGAGATTATTATTGCCAAATAGATTTACTGGAGTATGGAATTATTATCTACAGGAAAAAAAATTTTATTCTGTCATAATGACTTATATTACCTCAACAGAATCACAATTTCTGTATAAACTCCGGTCATATTGAAAAAACCTATATTCCGTAACACTATACCGCTCACTAGCATTCCAAGCAATGGCGGAAGATGCATCAGCGATACCAACCAGCTGGCCACTAAGCTTACGATGACTAGTACAATAAGTTGGAACAATTGACCACCAGGTTGGACTTCTTGATGTAGTATAGTGTACAGCAGGGCCCATGCTAATGAACCGATAAGCAACGAGGTCACGTAACTAATTCCTTTCGGGTTGTCGCCACATGGCGCTTGTAACATTCTCTGGCAGAAACTGAAAATAAGACACTATGGTCATTCTTTCCATTGACGGTTTTTTTGAGTGCCTCTGGATCATCATCTTTTTCTACGTCTTTTTCTAATTCAACAGATATCGAAATTAATAACGAGAAGGTAATGCTGTTTCATAAATATTGATTGGATTCTTAGTGATAGCTATTACAAGCCACTAGATTTTGGAACTTGGACGATTTATGATTGATTGGGCAATGCCCATCATGATGTATGTAGTGCAAATACATAATACATGACCACGTAGATTTAAAAAGCGTTCGAAATCCAGATTTAGTTCTTTTAGATTCTTGATCTGACTCGCAGTGGTGTCTCTCTCGAATTTAGAGGACTGGAAGAACTTCTAAACATCCAAGACTCACATGTTCAAATTTCAACTTTATAAGAGAAAATGAAAGATGGTGAGAAAAAAAATGAATTTTCGAGGAGATTTTTCAACCACGAAATTTCTTAAATCTTAAATATCTTTTGCCAAATGTATGTACCAACTTACCAAGCTCAACTTTTATGTCTGCAGGTAGTTAAGAACAAAAATACGACCCCTCAATTTTCGAACAAAACAGAGCCTATGCCTCCAACTTGAAAGAGAGCATGAGGAACCCCACAAAATACAAGTTTAAAGAGTATAGACTGGGGTAGGCCGAATTTTGTTTCTTTTCTTTTTAATTAAAGGCGCTGGTCTCAATAGTAGCTAAATAACCTCGAAAAGACTTTATAATAATTTCAGTCCCCTAATTCAATTTTTAGACTGGTAGTCACAAAATTAAGTCAAAGTTTCAAAAATTTTCAAATAAAAAAAAAAACAAATTTTGGTAAAATTGACAATTTTTTCAAATTCCAAAGTTGTATTTTGACATCTAATGACTGAAAAAAAATTTAGCCACCAATTTTTTGAATATGTGAGAGGTTTAAGACTTTTTGATTTTTTTTTTAAACAAAAATAATTTTTTCTGAACTCACTCTAGGTATCATATGAAACCATAATAAGAAAATTTCGACCTTTCATTCATCGTAGCATATTTTAAAATCTTTAACTTCACCTTTTGCTTTCCAAAAGCACCTTTCTCACATAATAGGGGGGGGGGGCTACCCTCTATCACATTGCAGTATTCTGTGTATTTATTACTTCGTCATCTGTATAAAACATATATCTCACGAGATCGATGGAAAAGAGTTCGTTTCCCCTACTTTTCCATTTCTTGAGTGTCTAGACTGCATACATCCGCTGTGGAAGTTTAGAATTCTCAAAGAGGGAACCAAAAATAAAGAGAAATTTTATTAAAAATTTTTACCATATTTTTCAACTGTAATTTCTAAGATCACAAAGCCCTAGAAAAATTTTAAAAATTTTCATATATCTTTCATCGCATTTATGTTTTAGTATCAGAAAACTCAAGTCATTTTGAAACAAAAGAGTGATATTTTTGGAAGTTTTGTGCGGTAAAAATCGAGCTCATTTTACCTCTTGAGTCCAAAATGGACTAAATTAAATCCAGAGTGTGTAAACAACCAATAAATTACCCATGTGTCTTTCATTTTTGAAAATAATCAATTTTCTTGTTTAAAAAAAAAATTAAATCGGTTTAGACTCCTAAATTAGAAAAATGGTCCGAAACGCAAAGATTTGAAGACCCCATTCTCCCCCGCCCTTCCCTTCTCAAATCAGGTAGGCTGTAATAGCTGTCGTTTTTTAATTAAAAACTCAACTAAAAAGAAATTGAAGGATGAAATTCCTTTTCACTCTTCGGATGATGAAATATGGCTTATAAATTATTACAACTTTCAGTTCATTTTTTTGAGGATTGAGTTGGGGTATGAAATTTTATGACATTTTTCGAAGTCATTTTGCCACTACGGGGCTCCATTCCTTCACTCTTAGCAAAAACAACGAATTTTGACTTACCTAGTATATATAGTATACACTTTATAGTTATTAGAATTTATTATTAAAAGTTACATTTTTTTTTTTTTTGTAATGAAATATAAAACATTACTCATTTTTCGACTGAAATGTGATAAAAAATTTATAAAAAAAATTTAAATTTTCGCACAGCAATGTGACCTTGGAGATTACAATCGAAAAATATGGAAAAAATTCTATAAAGAATGTTTTTTCATTTTTGGCTTTTTCCTTGAGAATTTTGGACTACCAAAGAAATGTAGATAGACACCCAAGAAAGCGAAGAAGTAGGGGAAACGAACTTCTTTCAAGGAGATTATTTGAACACCCCTTCATGCCGCCCTAACGAGATATAGGCTTTACACCTAGGACGAAGTAATATCAGAATAATATGATGTGATGGATGGTAGCCCTAAGCTTTCCGTTGTGTAAAAAAGGTGTTTTTGGAAAGCAAAAGGGAAAGTTATGAATCGATGAATGACAAGGTTTAAAAACTTGTATCATGGTACCATATGATAGAGTGAGTCTAAAATAAATTTTCGTTTTATGGATAAAGATGGAGTAGATTTAGAGCAAAAAACCACTTTTGAAGGGAAAGTTGTAAGATCAAATTTTTCGGAACGTTTTTGTATTCTCAGTAAATCAAAATTTCGTATATAAAGTCAGTTTTTATACCACGTTTGTATATATGATTACGTATTATGTAAAACATATTATAGTTACGAAGTAAAATATCGAACTTCATGTTGTGAAGGAGACGAGGAAGAATGTTGAGGCTGTAAATGTAGTGGGTGAATGAAAAGTTGAAAATTTTTAATCATGTTTTAAATAATGAAGTTAAATGAAATACTACCATTTTAAAATTTTAGTTCCTTTTCATGAAATTGAAGGGGGGTTGAATTCTTAAAAGTTACTTTGGGAGGAGGGAAGGAATCAAATTTATGATATTTATATCTCGTTCACAACTGTATCTAGCTTGTATTTGATAGATGAAATCAATATGAATTCCAAGCAGCGCATAATGAAAATCTTAAGAAAGCTTGGGAATTCTTGAATAACTCTAAATTTAATAAATTATAGATTAGCATTGTTATTAATACCAAGACCTACAATAAATATCAATTTTAACTTCTTAAATGCATTATAATGGTACTCAGAGTAGAAGTGAAACAATTAACAGCTACATCAGCAAATCTGAATATGCACAAATTCGGCTCCAATACTGTAGCATAGCTGCTTACATTTTTTTTTTAATATTTCGACTTGAAAAACTTTATGAAAAAGGTAGCGTAAATATTTAAGCATATTTTTGAAGTCGTTATTTTCTTATTTATTCTCGTCCGTTAAGTTCCCTGTAGGAAGACACTTTTTTTCTTTCGCACTTCCTGATTCCAACACTAAGTCGATGCTAGAGTAAACTTCATCATCGTTTATTAAGTTAATTTCCTTCGCTATAGATGAAAAAAAAGTGTATTACCCTGTGGCCCATAAAAGCGAAAAAAATTTGACCTCGTTTTGTTCTACAACAGTAGTGACGTGGGGTGTTAATTCGATGATGAAATTGACCGAACCATTTTTTCTAGTTTCCGAAATTTCTTCGCATAAAGGGAGCCTAAACGTATATTTGATTTATGTTCATCTACCAAATATAGTGTGTAAAAATCGCTGTGTAAAGATAAAAAGGAGAATACCCTCGTCGTAAATCTCATTGGCTACAGTACCCGCTAATTTGTTTCTTTTCTGTGTAAAATTGAAAAATTGCTAGTTATAGGTCGACCAAAGTAAGAAAAGCACGCTAACCATTATCGAAGTTGAAATTTAATTCTCCATTTAATAAAACTAAAAAATTTTTTGTTAAATATTTTGTAAAAAATAGTCTGTTACTAATACAACGTTGTTTATTATGGTCAGTTACGCGTAGTGTGGTAGGCGCTATCGTAAGGGTCGTTATAATGTATTTTTTAAAGCATCAATAAATTAGTGGCAATGTACATTGTACACGTACACGATATGAAGCGTCGAAGCGTTATAGCAATTATGTCCTTATAACATAGTGCGTTCAGTCGACTCTCTAATGTAAAAATGTAGAGGAAAATAACGATGAAAATTTCGTGTGGTAAAATTAATCTAACAAAAGGCTCGTAAATAAGTGCCGGTGGAGAATTCGCAGATGTAATCCGTTTAGCCATCAAAGAGATGAAAAAACTCGCATGCTAGTTGAGAAAAAATAACATTTAGAGCGTAAAGAAAATACAAAAAGCGACCGAGTCCTACGTGAGCTTTTGTAAGAAAAGAAATACCCGAAAGCGAGAAAAAAATTTCCGTCCAGTTTATTCCACGAGTGGTTTCTTATGATGGAGTGTACGGATACAATTAAGAGTTTGATATTTTACTTTACGAATTTTTACCGTATTTTTTCGAAAATAATCGCACAAGAGATAAAATGAGGAAGTCCTTGGATGTCTCTTTATACCAGTAGTATCTGGTTTGCAATGAGCTAGGTTAATTATATCATTGATAGGAAATGAACGACAACTCGTATCGTGTGTGTTGAATACAGTTGATGAAATTTCAATTTTCAAAGCTTACAGCTATTTGGCCTTATGTAGCGTGCCAAGTTTTGACAGGTACAATTAGTAAATAATTCAGCTAGATAATGGGAACCCGATCTAATGAATTTTAAATTAAGTCATGCACGATGAGTTTTTAATAAATATTAGAAAATTTCCCTAGGTGTGTTCGTACTGGAAAAATGTTTGAATTTTTTTGAGCATTTTGGCAACTAAGTTACATGTGACCAAAAATGTTATATTTTCAAGTAAGCTTATCTTAAAATTATTGAATAATTGATTCAATCGTATAATTTGAGTTTTCATTTATAGAAAATTATCTATATGAAATCATGAATCAGTCGAAAAATAATCGAGAATAAATAAGGCTAGTGAGAGATAGACAGACAGAAAGATAGACAAATAGAAAGAGAGAAAGAGAGGGGGACAAAAAATACAAAGCTCAGGCTTCGTCATCTTAATAGAGCCCAAAAATCTTACATTTTTATGTTTAAAAAAATGTCTAAAAATTATAAAAATTCTAAAAATTCAAAAATATTCAAAAATCATTTAAAACCTAAATTATGAAATCAAGAAAAAAACTAAAGTGGTAACCAAATTTTTCATAAAAAAAAAAAAACTTTAAAATCAACTTAAAAAACTCTACAGGAGGGCTAAAAAAGCGTTAAGAATATGTTAAAATTGACACATCAGCAGACTGTAAAGCCTCCACTAATTTGTGGATAATGAAGTATCAGACTGTAAAACATTCCACTGTTAAAATATAGGTAATGAAGAATCTATTGAAAAAACGTAAGTTTAATTTGATATATGTTGTATTTTTTGTGTATAGGAATTGAACAATCCAATATTTCTCAGATTTGAGTAATTTAAGCCTTCTTGAGGTTTCCTCAAATTTTAGCTATCCGCTATTTAGGTTACATTTTTAATGAATTTTCACTAAAATTTAAGGGGTCATATTTTGGCACCCAATTAACTCTGCATCTAAATTTGACCTGTCCAGGTCAATTCGGGGAAAAGATAACCCAGAGTTATGAAACATCTTACTGTAATTTTCCCCTCCATAAGCCATATTTGCCTAGATTCTCCTCTTTATTAACTTGGGTGATTAAAATGGAAATATCTTAATCACTTAGACTCACTTTATCATCTGACAACATGATTCAACATTTTCGACTTTTTATTCACCCCTCCCCCAACATTTTGAGGCAAGTAAATCCTCCTTCACCCCTTCAAAATTACGTACGAAGCTGAAATTGACATGCAGCATGCATCTCATTACTATGTAGTAATATATGAATCCACCTTAACAAATTGAGATATTTGAGCGTCCTCGATGTTTCATTAAATTTTTACTATCCGCCATTTTTGATCCATTTTGACGCAAATTTAAGAGCTCATATTTTGGTCATCAAGTAAACCTACCTACAAAGTTTGACCTTTCTAGGTCGATTTGGCGAGGAGAAATGAAAGATTCATGACATTTCCTGCAGCAATTTCCCTCTCAAAAGTCTTTTTTGCTCCAGCTCTTCTCCAAATTTACTTGGAAAGCTAAAATCAAACTAGGTTAGTCACTTGAGCTCATTTTGTCATATGACACCACAATGAACAATTTTAGACATCTCGTGTACCCGCACCCTCTTTCTCCCCTCCAACATTATGTATGGTAATGAATTGAAGATATAGTATACTTCTTATTCTAAATCATATGAAATCATATTAATTTTATGTTTAATAATTTTAGGCTCCTCATGCTTTACTCGAATTTTGATAATCCACCATTTTGAATCCGTTTTGACTGTAATCAAGAGATCATATGCTGATCCCTTATTAACATTACATAAAAAGCTTGACTTTTCTAGCTCGATTTGGTGAGGAAATATGAAAATTAAAGAAATTTTGTAGTTCATAAAACTTCTTCAAAAAGCTGTTTTCCGTTCTAATCTCTCTCATAATATATTTGGGAGGCTAAAATTTAGGTGCGGTCATTTTAATTACGTTAAGAGAGTTTTGACCCTTGATTTTTAGGTTTTCTACATGTACTTTCCAGCTTAATTTTCGATCGAGTGTCATACCTAAGATCTTGATGTTTTGACATGTTTGGATTAGCGAATTGTTTAGTTTTTGTAGTACAGGGAGGTGGAGTCTTCCGTTTAGAGCTGAATGTTATGGCTTTCGTTTTGTGTGATGAGAAAGATAGACCATTTGAGCTTGCCCATTTGTGAAGATCATCTGTCGTTTTTTGTAGGAAGCTATTTAACGTGTCTAGGTTTTTTGATGTCATGTAGATGATGAGATCGTCGGCAATAGACCATACTTGACCGGTGGTTTGATGATGTTTTTTATGTCGGAGATACCGATGATAAACAAAGTTGGGCTAATAACTGATCCCTGAGGGGTGCCATTTTCTTGAATTTTGATCGATGATAAAATATCTTGGTTTCGAACTTAATTTGATATATGTTGTATTTTTTGTCTATAGGAATTGAACAATCCAATATTTCTCAGATTTGAGTAATTTAAGCCTTCTTGAGATTTCCTCAAATATTAGCTATCCGCTATTTAGGTTGCATTCTTAATGAATTTTCATTACAATTCAAAGGGTCATATTTTGGCACGCAATTAACCCTGCATCTAAATTTGACCCGTCTAGGTCAATTCGGGGAGGAGATAACCCATAGTTATGAAACATCTTACTGTGATTTTCCCCTCCATAAACCATATTTGCCTAGATTCTCCTCTTTATTAACTTGGGTGATTAAAATGGAAATATCTTAATCACTTAGACTCACTTTATCATCTGACAACATGATTCAACATTTTCGACTTTTTATTCACCCCTCCCCCAACATTTTGAGGCAAGTAACTCCTCCTTCACCCCTTCAAAATTACGTACGAAGCTGAAATTGACATGCAGCATGCATTTCATTACTATGTAGTAATATATGAATCCACCTTAACAAATTAAGATATTTGAGCGTCCTCGATGCTTCATTAAATTTTTACTATCCGCCATTTTTGATCCATTTTGACGCAAATTTAAGAGCTCATATTTTGGTCATCAAGTAAACCTACATACAAAGTTTGACCTTTCTAGGTCGATTTGGTGAGGAGAAATGAAAGATTCATGAAATTTCCTGCAGCAGTTTCCCTCTCAAAAGTCGTTTTTTGCTCCAGCTCCCCTCCAAATTTACTTGGAAAGCTAAAATCAAACTAGGTTAGTCACTTGAGCTCATTTTGTCATATGACACCACAATGAACAATTTTAAACATCTCGTGTACCCGCACCCTCTTTCTCCCCTCCAACATTATGTATGGTAATGAATTGAAGATGTAGTATACTTCTTATTCTAAATCATATGAAATCATATTAATTTTATGTTTAATAATTTGAGGCTCCTCATACTTTACTCGAATTTTGATAATCCACCATTTTAAATCCGTTTTGACTGTAATCAAGAGATCATATGCTGATCCCTTATTAACATTACATAAGAAGTTTGACTTTTCTACCTCGATTTGGTGAGGAGATATGAAAATTAAAGAAATTTTATAGTTCATAAAACTTCTTCAAAAAGCTGTTTTCCGTTCTAATCTCTCTCATAATATATTTGGGAGGCTAAAATTTAGGTACATCTATGTCCGTTATTTACTCTTTCATATGAGACCAAAAGCCAACATTTTAAGCCACTTGCTCCCTCTCCACCTCATCTCAAAATTTGAGTGAATCCCTATTTTGAGGTGAATCAATATAACAAAAAAAATGATGTTTGCGGAATTGTACTAGGAGTCTCTCTCGAAATTGTCAGCACTACGTGCGGGAGAAAAAATAATTATAACAAAAAGTGTGACATTCGCCGTATAATTATAAATGACCAGAAATCAAAGATATGTGGATCCTCTCCCCTCCCTAACCTTTTATTCCCAAATCATGGTACGTTGTAATAGCTACTGTTTTCAATAAAAGCCCTGCTAAAAATAATTGTTTTTTTTCAATATAATTATCATGTCCTAGTTAGATAACATGAGATTTTTAAAAAATTTAGTAAAAAATAATATTTTTGAATTCTTTCACTTTCTAAGACTCGATTGAAAGTGGACAAAAAAATAGCCAGTATTATCATAACTTTCATTTCTTAACAATTTCAACAAACATGCGCTTCGTGCCTGCTTAGCGTCCCATATTACTGCAAATTTTAATCAGTTCACCTGAAATATTTTCACCTAAAATATTCGAGGACTTGGCAATAATTACGATCAACTTGCTAAAATCTATGCGCGTCGATACTACGTGTAACCATTCCTCGGTCGACTGGAATTTACAGTAATTAGAATTAACCGAAGTTAGAGCCGACAATGGAACAAGATGTGTAAGAAACAAGCCACATCAAAGGCGCATCTTGTCCCCTTAATCGTATTACTCTATGAGCAGCTCGTGAAATTCACTAATGCGTTTAAAACAGTCTGAGAAAATAGTGCTACGAGTATAATGGAGTTTGCTGGTTTAAATCGAAGTTCACTTTGCTACTGGTTCACGATATTCGTGTTGTTTGCCAAACTGTTGCAAAAGCCTCTGAGGTTATTTTGCTGCGCTGGTAAGAAAGTCGAATAACTCATATTTATGGAGAGAGATGGCTGAATTGCGAAGAGGGTGCACTGTGGTGTAAAATTTTATGAGTGGAAAAAAAATTTCGGAACTGGATTTCCCTTTACTTTTGTCTACGTTTAGTTAAGTTTGGAGAATAAAGGCTTCAATGTATTTTTCAGTTGTTATGGTAAGTTTTGTAGTAACACAGGAACATATGTATAAAAATTTTAATAGAGAATGCATTTCAACATTTTTCATGTAAATTTTTTGTTTCTTGTTAGATTCATGCTCGTACACGGTTTATGCGTGTAAACGTGTAGAATAGAAATGTAGCGTGGTAGAAGAGCTTAAAATTCTAGTAAATATTTTATTTACAACTTCGTACGCGTTTGGAGGTTGTTATATGCTATTAAAATTATGTTAGAATCGATTTTTGGTATTTCTTTATTTGAAGAAGAATTTTTCAACGCACCTGTCTACATTTTGAACTTGGTAATATTCTTCATCTTGAATTTCAACAAGTGAGTTGGAATAGACCCTATAGGTACATCATGTGTACCTCTTGTGTTGAAAATATATACGTTTATCGTATAGTTGGTACAATAACCTGATGGATAGTCTATGGGCTTTAGGCAGCTTCCGATTCCGCATTCATTTTAGTCTCGGTTGCCCCGAAAGGAAGATTCGCGACCCGTGACCGCTGCAAATCGATATTCTAAACTCGACCTTTCAGATTTTAACATAAACGGTACAACTAGAAACACTGGGAATCTAAGACGTTAGTTGGATAATCGTTGTTATTGGAAATAATTTTTACATCTTATAAGATTCCATTCAGGTGAAGAACTCGTACAGAATGTTATCTCTTTTCGTATCTGAACTAATTGAAGGAATATTCGATCTTATTTTTATCGTCGCGTAATCAAGCAACAGATTCGAAGCTTTTGTTTACGTTCTGAGAGAATTTCCAACTTTCCGTTTTACCATTGTACGTAATTTAAGATATTGTTCAGACGAGCCACGAATCTAGGTTAACTTTTGTTGTACAAAAGCTCACGAGGTCACACTTGCAGCTCGGGTGTTTTTTTGGTGAGGCACGTGGCGACCAACTAACGATTAATTTTCACGAACGCTTGTGGTTTTATAACGAAAATATCTTCTACTTTTGGAGAGTGATTTTTTGCGACGCGACGTTTGAAACGTTGATTTGTTTTCATAATGCGTAGGTAAATATTGGCGAAATATTTGGAATAAATTTCGATTACGTATCGAAATAGAAACGTAGTAAAGCTCATTTAATTATTTTGGGAATTTAAAGCCTATGATAGGAAATCGTATTGTTTGTTTATTTGTTTTTTCAGCGTTCTCGGCGACCTACCCTTGTATTAATTATTGATTTGTTTATTTCCCAACTAACCGATTCCGTAGAATATGGGGCACGCGAATGGGAATTTTATTTTCATTAAAGGTGCATCGATTTCGTCCCTTGTCCGAGTTTCGTGAATGTACCAGTGAAAGGTCGTGTTGTTATTTTCACCACGACGCGACGGTTATTTTTGGTGGTTATTTTTATCGTTCATTTGTTGCGTAAAGAGTGCTCAACCATGTTTTCCATTCGCCTAAACATTAAAAATTGATAAACCGAAAATAATGAAATTTTAATACTTGGTAACTTCGTTGTAATATTTTCGTTCTTCAGCCTCTCCCAACCTAAAAAAATATTTCAAAGTTGAGGAAATTACTATAATTTTGAAACTTGAGAGTAGTGTCCTGAGATTAAGAAAATGGAATCATTTTTAAAAATCTTTTTCAAAAAATTGTAAAGGAAATTGATAAAATTACTCAGCAATGGGTGAAGATTTAGAAAATTACAAGCGATTACGTAACGCAGAAAAATTAATGGTAATTTTTAGAACCTGAAAGTAGTCTGTTCACATTTAAAGAATTACTTGAAGTTGATTGGTTTCCGAATAATCATTTAAAATTTGAAAAATATATGGTAATTATCGTAAATTGGAAAAAAATACTCCTAATTATTAGAAATTTAAAAATTACCAAAAGTATAAGATTATTATATTGTAAGAAACCTAGAATTTGGGAAATAAAAATTAAAAAAATTTTCTCTGCAACTGGAAACTTGAATAATTGTGAATGATCCTGAAATTAGGAATATTACCAGAAGTTACTGGAGATTGAAGCAACAATTACTGAAATTTGAGGAATTGCTCGTAATTATCGGTGATATTGAAAATTTAAGAAATTTCGAGATGATGAAAATAATTAATGATTAGCATAGATTGACATAATTGCTCGAAATTTGGAAATGTTAAGGTGATTTTTCAGATGAAAAGTTAATTTCTACACAAAATTTTTGGAACAGGAAAATTGTTGAAGTGAAAAAAATTTATAAATTGAATATTTATGGGCTTGAAAAAAATAAATAAAAATGGTATTAAAGAAAAATTGTAATTTTTTTTTTTCTTACGCTCATCTCTAGGCTCGAGGCGTAACTGAAAAATTTTCTTGTAGTAAATGGTATAATGAAGTGGAATGTAGAAAGCTTAGGTTTTCCATCTGTCCAAATTTCAGCTTCGTAAGTACATTTGCAAAAGAGTTAGAGCAAAAAGCGGCAAGTCATACGACTTTGTGTGTGATGTTATTTGGTGACCAGAATATTACAGTTGAAATGGATCCAAAATGGCGGATTATCAAAATTTAAATAAAGCTTGAGGAGCATCACATTTCTAAAAATGTAATTAATATGAACTCATATGAGTATTCGGCATAAGAAATATATCATATCCCCAACTCATATCCCTACATGATATAGGAGGAGAGAAGGAGGCGTTGCGACCTCAAAAAGTGGTAAGGGGTACAGTGTACACAATCGGTCTAAAATTTTACGTTGTAGTCTCATATGACAAAATGAGCCAAATGACCAACATATTCTGATTTTAACTTTCCAAGTGAATTTGGAAGGGAGATAAAGCAAAACAAGGATTATTGAGGAAGTTTTGAGTCATGAAATTTCTTTAATGTTTCATATCTCCTCACCAAATCAATGTAGAAAACTCAAATTTTGTGTGTAGGGTTAGTTGATGACCTAAATATGACTTTTTTAATTTGAGTCAAATTGGATCCAAAATGGCGGATTATCAAAATTTGAGTAGAACTTGAGGAGCCTCAGAATAGTAAAAAAGTAAATAATATGAACACATATGATTATTGGGAATAAGAAGTATACTATATCTTCAATTCACCTCCATGCATGGTATTGGAGGGGAGAAGGGGGGGTTACGACCTCAAAATGTGGTAGGGATACATGAGAGGTGTAAAATTTTCATTTTGGTGTCATGTGGCAAAATGAGCCCAAGTGACTAACTTATTCTGATTTTAGCTTTCCAAGGAAAGTTAGAGGGGAGTTGGAGCAAAAATGCCTTTTCGAGGAAGTTTTGTTTCATAAAATTTCTTGAATCTTCCATATCTCCTTACCAAATCAACTTAGAAAGGTTAAACTTTGTGTGTGAGGTTAGTTGGTGACCAGAATGTGACCTCTTGAATTTGGATCAAAATGAATACAAAATGGTGGATTATAAAAATTTGAGTAGAGTTTGAGGAGCCTCAAATTTTTAAAAATATAATTAATATGAACTCATATATGATTGTTTGAATAACATGTATACCATATCCCTAAGTAACTTCCATACATGATATTGGAGGGGAGAAGGAGGGGTTACAACGTCAAAATGTGGTGGGGGTACAGTAGAGGTCTAATACGTTTCATCGTGGTGTCATATGACAAAATGAGCCCAAGTGACTAACTTATTTTTATTTTACCTTTCTAAGTGAATTTGGAGAAGAGTAAGAGCTGAAAACGGTTTTGGAGGGGGGGAATTGCTGCCCGAAATTTCATGAATCTTTCATTTCTCCTCACCAAATCGACCTAAAAAGGTCAAATTTTGTATGTAGGAATTAGTTGATGACAAATATGAGCTCTTAAATTTAGGTCAAAATGGATTCGAAATGGTGCATAGTAAAAATTTGAAGAGTAACTATATGAAAAATTTGTTGAATGGCAAGAAATACTGCATTTTCTTTAAATTGGGTAGGGGTTTTCAGACTTGGTATTGGGTGTAGTCTATAGACATCAAGGGGTTATCAACGTTATCTCCAAACCTGAACCAACTCCAAATAAAAACTCAGCTCCAGTAATGCGGCATGGCTGCTTACGTTTTTTTTATCTACGTAAGGCTCCACTACATGAATCTGTTGACTCTAATTCGTCGATTAATTCATCTCGTATGCGGACAAATGTTAATGTAACTGAACTACCTCGAAAAGCTTTTCATTTGCTCTCAAGTGGTTGAAAAATTGCACGCTTAGCCGAACAGAGTACCCGTTCTATATGCGCTATTTATGGTATTTAACCACCGAACGAGTTGGAATGTATTTAAAGATAGATAAGAGTCGATTTAGTTGGGTCATGTTGCGGTTACGTTTTCTCGTTCATCACCGAAGACCAGTACATTTTGTAACCAACAACCCCGAATCCGAATCGAGCGAAGGTATTTATTTTTAATCAACTTATAATAACAGTTCAGCTGGCGTTCCGGAGTACGAGATCTACTGATATTTGACGTAAGCTTTCAGCGTTCACGCATCGCGGACGGAATGTGGATTAGCTGAGGTATAGAAGTTTACGACGGACTCGACGATAAATAATTCAACGCGGTTGTACGTATAAATACGGACGTTAATTAACACATTATAATGTGATTTGTTAGGTGAGTGCTGATAGTCTGATACACCCTTTATTCGTGATCTAACTGTTAATAAATTGAGCTTGATTTTCGATAAAAGCGAACATAAAATATTCTCGGTTCTCATTAAAATTGGATTTTGGTTGGAGTTTAGGCCGATCCAGGGCCGAGCAATTTTTATGGGGAAGCAAAAAAATGAAACTAAAACGAGAAAGCGAGCCTGTAATAATACGATTGGCTTCGTTATATTCGAGATACGTATACTATGGGAGGCTATAAAAACGAGTTTATATAAGTTTCGGTTATCTTCTTAAATAAATTGAAAAATCCGCCGATACCGGGCTGTTAACGAAGAGTCAATAATCGTCGACCGACGTCTATGTTTTCGCACCGTACAGAGGGAAAAGAAATCCTTTATCCAGCGTCAAATGCGCAGATTCTGGGCTACGACGACGGTTTCGCTTACTAAGGGAGGCTTAGTAGACGATGACCTACATATGGCGTAGTGTCAATAACACTGGCTCCCTCTATAGTGTTACCCTTTTATTCAACGTAGAATAATTTTTTTCTTCTTATATTTATTAAGGCTCATGTAGAATTACGTGGTGAAGAATATTTCTCGAATTCCACCATCGTAGAGGACTATTTTGTCGTGAGAAATTTTTTTTCTCGAAAGCTTCACGTAGGGAGTGTACAGTGTACAAGTAGATGCTTAGATTTCCGTTTCGAATGGTTTTGTTAATAGAGGCGATTGTAAAAGCATCAAAGCGTGGTCTAGATCAGCGTTTATATTTGTAACCTAACACAATAGAATGTTGTATAACGTATGACTATGCACGCGACATCAATATAATTACCGTAAGGTAATTTTTCTTTCAACAATGACATCGTTGGTCAGCATTATTTCGTAATTTTACGCGAACCCGGTGTAATTATAGACGGGACGAGAGCGCGATATCAATGAATTCTAATTAATCTGTCACTATGTAAAGGGTTCGAATTAGACCATGACACGAATGACTTAGAAGGGATTAGAGATGAAACAAGCGCTAATAGGTGGGAATGCACGGACGTTAATTTACGTTGTACTATGTTTTCAAATGGTCACCACGTATAGAATAACCACACCACAAATACGTCCACCTTGTATATTTATCTGTCGCTTCATTTCGCATCTCGGCACTAATTCATATTCCAAGTTGTAGGGTCTCCTTTAATTTATTAAAACGAACCGCAGGCGTTTATTCGTTGAGTTGCTAGAGCTCGAGAGCGGACTGAGAACGAAATTAAAAAATAATAATTCAAGAGTCATTTTGAAAACCGTCATCGCGGTCACCCGAGTGTTTTTCATTAACGAGGAAATTGATTGAAATAAACTTTCTACGAGCATGACATTCTCAAGTCTAAGTTTCCCGAGCGATATTTTTATTGGAAAACGCTGTTATGTCTCGAACCGATACAAAAATGCCAGATGTCGTGGAAAGCCCGATTTATAGGCATTTGCGAGAGGGGGAGTTTCAACCTATTGTTTAAGGATTTTTAGCGACACTCGAAACGCTTTTATTCGCTCTGGCAACTGTAAACAGCGTACTTGACAATAGAAGGGCGTAAATTTTTAACAATTCCAAATTTAGGGGGGGGGGAAGAAAAACGAGCTCAGTTAAGAGATCTTTTTAGCTGAGTTTTAATTTAAAACTACAGCTATTACTGCCCACGTAATTTAGAAAGGAAAGTTTGTAGGAGAAGGCGATTTCACATTTTTGCGTTTCAAATCATTTCTTATTATATTAGTACAGTCAGATAAGTATCGATAAAATTATAAATTTTTACACAATATATTACCCCCTCCCTTACCATCATTACCCTCCTCATGGTTTCCCTCACATATCCTACCATTAACTTCCAACTCTTATATTATTATTCTCCCTTAGTTATAATTCAAATTATAAAATTAGGTATGTTTTTATTAACAACTCCCCCTCCCCCGGCTTTGATAATAAAAACTAAGTTAGTTATTGAGTGTGTTATTTTATATTCCTTATCCTACATGTATATTTGGTATTCATACATCTGTAAATTTTGTAAATGAATTAGCTTCACGACATCAGTCTTGACTGGATATGAATAAAAAATAAAAATAAAAGCAACAGCAACAACAACAAGCATCTCCGTAAATGTGTGATCATCATAATAACACAATACTAAAATGTCCTCCCTCATCCCCACCCCCGTAAAAATCTAATATTTTTGGTCTGTCCTGAAATGAAGGAGCCTGAGCTTTGCATTTTTTACCTTTCTCTCTCTCTCTCTTTCTGTCTATCAAAAAGTAGTTTTTGACTCCTAGCTTCGTAAGGGAGCCTCCAATCAAAAAAGTAGTGTAGTAAAAAAGATTCTGTGATAAATCTTTTATCATCCTTGGAAATTCAATCTAATGGTGAAAAGCGGTAGTTCGAAATAACCTATTTTTTCTGTTTTATTCAAAGTGCTAATATACATTATGGGGTAAATTTTTCATTTACCTAAGGGTGAATGAATAGTTTATACGATAGGAAGTCCATCGTAAAATGTACATATTTTTGCTGCATTATTTTTTCAGTTGGAGGCTCCCTTACAGTTAGGAGTCGAAAACCATTTTTGGTGATGTTGGAGCCCTCTCCTGGGGTTAGCTCTGGGAGGGGGGGAGGTGCCCGATATTTTAGGATATTGTTATGGGAATCTTTGTACATAAATCATCCAAAAATTAGCATGTTGGCAATTATTTCTGGGGATGGCTCATTTCAGAACTTAATTGCCTGTAGTATAGTTTTTTTGTGCGCACGTAGCTTCGGCGGGTAATATGGATTAATTTTTTTTTTTGGAGTTACCACAAAATGACGATTCACTCAAGTTTTGAAAGAGAAAGGAGAGGCGGCAAAAACTCATAATTTTTGTTTTTAGTTTTATATGAAAGAAAGAGTCTCAAACACCAACATATCTAAATATCAACCTCACAAGTATATTTGGAGAGGAGTTTGAGCAATAAATAGTTTTTTGAAGAAGTTTTATATTGGTTCAGAAAATTTCTTTAATCTCCAATATTTTCTCACCAAATCAACTTGGAAAGGTCAAATTTCGTATGTGGAGTCAATTAGGAACCACAATATGAACCCTCGAATTAAATCAAATGTGATCCAAAATGGAGGATGACCAAAACTTTAGTAAGTCTTGAAGAGCTGCAGATGACTCAGATGAAAGATAGACAGATAGATAGATAGATAGATAGATAGTAGAGAGAGAGAGAGAGAAAGTGAGTGAGAGAGAAAGACAGACAGGCAGATACTTTTATAACGATTAAACATTTTCATTTACAAAATAAATTATGTATATATACGGCCTCCAATATCCTGGTAAGGATAAGTGGGGTGCCGGCTCCTCTCTAATCTCATCAAATAGAATAAAATTGAAAAGAGAAAGAAGAAAAAAATTAAAAAAAAAAAACAAAAAATAATAATAATAATGATAATAATAATAAAATAAAAACAAAATGAATATATATATATATAGGGGGAAGAGGCGAAAAGGTTGATTGCATTCATTTGTATGAAATCATGAATCAATCGAAAAATAATCGACACGAAATGAGACTAGCAAGAGATAGACCGACGGCAGTAAGAAGACAGAAAGATAGGTAAATAGAAAGAGAGAGAGGAGAGAAAGGAAAAATGCAAAGCTCAGATTCCTTTATTTTAAGACACCGAAATCTTACATTTTTACTTTGAAAAAAATTGTCCAAAAAAGATCAAAAGTCTAAAAATTCAAAAGTACGTATCTAAAAATCAGTTAAACCCAAAAGTTTGAAATCAACAGAAAAACTTAAGGGGTTGCCAAATTTTTCACTAAAAAAAAAAATTGTAACCAGCAAAAAAAACTTTACAGGCAGGACTAAAAAAACGTTCAGGATATGTTGCAATTGACACATCAGCAGATTCGGTTTTTTTGAATTAAGTTTTTAACACTTTTAAGCTATGCATTCAATATTGAAACTTCCTTCAAGACACTAATATCGACCATTGAAAAAAAAAGTGCTTGCTATAAGCTGAATAGTCACTACTCGATAGATAATTTTACGTTACCCCTCCCACTTCGATCCGCTATGGAAAACTAATTCGTAATTTCATTTATATACTTTTAAAATCCGGAATTCATTTGATCCACATCCATAGCCGAAACCTGAAAGCTAACCTTGGAAATTGGTATATTTGAAATCACTGACTTCTTTCCTCTGATTACAATAAGAGTTCAATTTAAAAGAATCTTCGGAATAAAATTCATCTCGTTCGGAGTAAATAGCACTCCATTAAAGAAAAGAAAAAAAAAACTAATGAAATTGCAAACCAATATCGCGAACCTCGAACTTAGTAATTTCATTTAAACGTTAAAAGCGCAGCGAATGGGAAATTAAAGAGCTTACAGTTTTATCCGGTTATTTAAGGTGGTTTCGCGCTGAAACAGGAAAATAAACGCCGATAGAAGGGCAAGCGTTAAGTGTTCAATTTTCAATTCAATACCTCGTCATGATATAAAGACCTATCCCCTCTCTGTTTGCCCAAATTAATAAGTTTACGTCGCCATAGCTGAATAACCAATACACTCGAATTGTGGTAAATTAAGCATCGAAAATGCGCTGGCTGAGTTGAAAGGCGAACGGCGAAATGGTTTCGAGTTTCAAATTTCGTTTTAAGAGTACACTCATTTGACAATTTTTGTATACGAGGGGCTAAAATGGTTTATATTTTTACTCTGACAGATGCAGTTACCAAGAACAATGGGACACCATTAAAGTTTTTATCGAACCCATCCGAGGTGTTTATTCAAAGAAATGATAATGAAGGTCGAATCAGGCTTTCACATCTGATGAACGAATCGCATCCATTTCGAATATTAAAAATAAAATATCAAAAAATAGACGGAAAAGTATTGCTTTTAAATCTTCAGAGATGAGGAAACATTTAATATTGTAGCAGTCGCACTCAAATTCTGTGAATTGTCGGGAAAAAAATTGAAAAACGAGGAAATACGTAGTAGTCTTTCCATTATCGCTATTTTTGATGCGCTCAAATATCCATTATAAATTTAATTAACTGAAATGAAGTATAAATGGTCGTTGCAATAAGCTATCTATATTCTACCTTTGGTTACTGAACAAATATGTGTTTAGATTATACCTCATTACGTTTACATTTCATTAAATTAACCCCTCGTTCCATGGCCAAGCATCAGGAACAGAGATACGTTGCATTTGATAATGAAAAAAAAAATGCGAATTTTCTTCACCATAACTGTACTTCCATCTATCTAGCTTCAACTCAAAAACATGACACATAATTGTTGGCTAAGTCGTATTCAGTTTATTTATTAACGTGAGTTCACAGTTTTTTCCCGGTACATTCCTACGTTCCTATTAATATTAAATTATGCATTACATTAGTTATAAGTAGAAAAAAATTCCACTGTTTGGTGTACCTGGACCTTTGAAGGATTATATTTTTTATTTCAGCTTTGAAAAAGTGGTTTAAAAAGTATTCATTTATGTATTTACTTCTACACATGTAAATATTTCCTTTGAAGAGTAAAATAAGAACTTCTCTTTTAAAATTTTAATTACGTTTACTTTAATTTTTTTTTCAGTGCTAGGTATTTTCATCTTACGGGTTAGGGTATTAGGGTATTTTTTACTCTTTTTTTTTTTTTTTTGTGCCCAGAAATGTATTTTTATTCAAATTTTTTCATAATAACGAGATGAAATATTCGAGTAAATAATTTTCAAATTTACGTATCGCTTTAATACCAAGCTTGGATAGTTAGTAAATTGTGCTCGAATATTCTATTTCATGAATTAATACGTACACATTTTTATGAACGAAAACAATATTAATTTGTCAAAGGACTGGGTTTGTATTTTTCATAATTTTCATCACTGCTTTTATTATTATTCAATTTCTTTAAATTTTTTCACATTTTTTCTTATTATTTTGACATGTTTTTCAATTATCATATCTACTTGAATGGTTTAAGAATCAAGAATATTTTTGACTGGTATTTTTCTGTTGTTTATATATCATATGAAGTGGCTATACTGCTGTACTTCAATTACGAATAATGTGTTGAAAAATATATAGTATTATTTGAACTCTCCTCTTTAATGATAAAAATCCACTCTTAAATTTTTGTCTAATTTATTGTAAAATTAGAATAGATATAAGCATTTTTCAATAACATGGAGTAAATGTATTATATCTCTAGCTGATATTTATTTATTCATTATTGTTTTGTAGAACTAAATTTCGATAGAAATTTTTAACTTAACATTTTCTTACCCCATAAATGTGTGCACAGTACATTTTATAATTTACTTTATAAATATAAAATGCAGGCATTAAAGAGAGATGAAAAGAGAGAAAGAAAAACTGATAACTGCAAAAATATTATTTTTTCTTCTGTTTAATTTATTTCATGCTATCTACCTAATTAAACGATAATATTTACGAATTTATGTGATTTTTTTTAAAGAGTAATTTGAAGTTAATGTTAGGTTTACATTAGACGAAGAATAAAAATTCAAAATACTACGTTTCTGATTATAATAAATTACTATTCTGTATCATATCAGTATCGTATAAAATATAATTATTCTTGCTCTTTAACATTATTGAGACAAATGTATGCTGTATATAGTAAGAAATTGAGTGAGAATTATTTTTATTCATTAATTTCAACAAAATTTCATTGCATTTTGCTGAGATTTTAGATTTTTTTAAATACATGTTTGGAACTAAAGAGCTAAACATTTTTCTCTTTATTTTATGACATGTAATAATTCTGTTTCTAATTAGTAACGATAAAGGTTATAATAGAAGTAAATAATGATTTCTTTCAACAAAGAAATTCTTAAGTCATTTTCAAAATATTAGAAAAAAATCATCATTTTCAAAAACAACGTTATTCTCTCGGAAATAAATCGGGTTTAAGGTTGTTTTTAATGTACAAGTGCAATGAGCTCTTGAAATTGATGGAGTTAGTTAACAAATCACACGTTTTACTGATTATTAATTTTTCAATTACATTTATATGCAGTAATAGTAATAATTAGAATTTATTTTTTTATTCTGTAGAAAAATTGCAACACGGGGAAATTGAATTTAATATTTTTAATTTTCCATGTTATGAAGATAAAGAAGTTTTTATCATATCATTATTTACATTACGTCAACAATTTCCTAATCCACTGGTCTTATCGATCAGAAGTAAAATTAACTTATAAAGAAGTGAGGAAGGGAAATACATAATTTGTGAAAGTATTAAATCATATACATTTTGTAAACGCTCATTTTTAATTTTCGACTTTTAAACATTTTTGAATGTGCTAAAATTTTTTGATAATTATTTTCACAACTAAGTAAACAAAGAAGCACATATAACAGATCATACTCAGCATATAGACAAAATGTTCAAAATTTCTAAAACCAATAAAACTACTAAATAAAATATGAAAGTAGAACTGATGTAATAATATTCGTAGTTGAAAATTGCAGTATAAAAATTAAATAAAAAAATTAATCGTCATTTTTTTAGTATTTTCTCAATATAACTTCATATTACACTCTTTCATTTTGGACAATTTTTTTGTTTTTGGACATTTTTTTGAGGCACGAGAATAAGTATGGGGCTCTTCGATTATTTTTGATTTTTGTAAATTTTTCCGTATATTTAAATTTTTGAAAATTTTCAAAAAATCCAAGTTTGAATCGTATAGGTTGGATGATTAAATAATATAGTATGTATGGGGGGGGGGTGGTAAAGGTAACCAAAAATGAGTAACTATCTAATTTGGCCCATAAAACTAGCTAGACCCTTTGCTCTGGATATGTATTTTGAATCAGTTTAACCTATTTTCGATAGATTTTGAAAGTAACACGAGTACGAGTATTTTTTTATTACCTTTGGGGGGAAGGGGTATTTTTCGAAAATGCTATAACATTAGCGGATATCAAATTTGACAATTCTGTGCTCTGCGATATTTCATCCATCTAACTCACTCTCAATCGATTTTGGAATTAAAATCCATCATGAGCATTTAAATTTTTGGTATTTTTTCAATAAATGACCCTCAGTCCTGGGATTACTTTTCAGAGACTCTTTCGGTTATAAAATGTTTTCTAAAGTGAATATTTTTTATTTTCCTTCATTTTAGCGGTTCGTTGTCTTTTCTGTAATTTTTATGAATTTGTCTATTTTTTGTAATAGTGCTTCCCCTTATTTCTCGCTCATTTTCACGATGATGGTGTTAAATGGGCTTTTCATCAATTTTTATAGCTTGAAAATCGGTTATTTATGATCTGGAAGTCCTCCTATGTTGGAAAAAATTAATTTTTAAAATAACAACTTTGGAATTTAAAAAAAAAAAAAAAAAGAACAGAAATAAACTTTTCAAAACAACAAACTTTTATGTACTGGAAATAATAAAATGACAATTCGGGGAAATTTATACCGGAAAAATTAAAACAAAAACGGAAATTCTTTAAAGTTATGGATTATGTAACACTCTGTAGCATGTCATCGGACTAGGGTGTGTGCTAAAAATTCCCAAATGGTGTATTCTACGTTATTACAATCGGTGAAAGTGATATGTTAGGGAAACCCCATTTTCATTGGAAGCTTATGGCGATCATGTTCAAAAGCACGCAATATAATTTCAAGTTTGCTTAAACAAAATTACATAATATATTAATCAAATTTAAAAGTATTTTTGTAGCATTATTATTTAAAGTTATTTACTTTTTCGGTAATGTGAATAAAATATATAATAGGTAGGTGTGGATGTGAAAAAAATAAAACTCTTCCATTTAAAGGGTAGAATTAGGTTTATTTACAGCTCTGTTATAGTATCAGTTTACGACTAAGATAGTAAATTATTTTCATCGCATTCGCAATTGCCACTCAATGACTCTAAAGGTTATAATTCTTTGTGTTGTAATATTATTAATTTTACATCACGATAGGTGACCGTGCAATTAATTTAACGAATAAGTTATAGATATGTATGAACAATCTTCTTCGACAGGGACTTTATTAATGGAGAAATGTACTCAACAATATAAACGAATATTACGTTGAGAACTAAAAGCATGCATATCATGTATCAAAAAAGCTGATTTTTACGTCATCGTAACAGTAACAAAACTAACCTACGCCCACGACTCTCAACTTCGAATCGAATTACCAATATATAAAGCTCTGCAAACCCGGAAAGATGTATACGGGACATCGCCTTCGTGAGCGAATCCAATAAGTTTTCACCGAAAAACGAGACTAAATTGCCAGGTAGGTAGTTCGCGGTAGACAACGAGTTAGTTTCGTAGGCGATGGGTAAACATCAGACGAAATTGCGAGGTGCTAGTAAAAATGTTACAATTTTTACTATTCACGAATTATGAGAATAGGAGTACAACAAGTAAAATTAATAGCGTGTTTAATTAACCTATCTTACCTTCAATATGATACGTCATTATGCTGGTAATCTAGATGATGAATTGGCGACAAAGCAAAGTACAGCACATTTGAAGTTAATGAATGAAATGAAATAAGAATGAAGGTGGTTTTTTAAGTTCGAATTCAAAATACAAGTTTAAATGGGAAGTTTGAACTTCGAATTGGGCTGATAATTATCACACGTGTTACTGCATAGAATTACTCTTTACTTATGAACATGTGTTCGCAGTCGGAGTGTTGAATCGAAGTTAATTTTTAAGTCAATATTTGAAAATTTATCTTCACCGAGAATCAAAATCTTGAGTGGCATTGTCAATTAAAGTAAAGTCGGAGAAGAGAGGGAATTTACAGCGTTCAAATTCTTGGTATAAAGCTATGACGTTATTTGTGTGAACTGAGAATCACGTGCTAATTTTGCGACTGTATTATTTTTAATGTATCTCTAGTTCACGGCCATGCAGTATGTGTGTATGGTATGATCCGAAGGTGAGGCTTCATAAAGAGGTCTGCGCTAAGTAAAGTCAATGTCGAATTAACGCTTTCATAAAATATACTTTTGAGATTCAAGATTTTCGTAGAATCGGTATATTTGCTATCTACTATATACCTGGTGTTCAAAATTTTCATTGGTGCGTCATCGTGTTCTGAAAGCAAGGCTCTAATGTTGTGTAAGTTGCATAAGCCTGTAATGTCGTATAGGTTGCATATTCTTATATCAAGAATTTCATCAAGGTGATGGTGAAGTGTCGGAGTTGGTTGCGGAGGAGGAGGGGTAGAGGAAGTAAGTTGCTCTATACCTAGATTTTCAGGATAGAATATACAGGAAAAGTAAATGAATTGAAAAAATGTCTCCAGAGAAAAAAATTCGAAAAAAATGAGATAATTCCCAAATTAAAAAAAAAAAAAAAAAAATATGTTATAGGTACTAAAAAATATTCAAAAATAGTTGAAAAATACAAAAAATTTCCAACATGAGAAACGTTTAGAATCGTAAAAAATATTCAATGTTTAAATAATATACATTTTTTTAATACATTAAAAATTAAAAAAAAACTAAACAAATATAAAGAACATTATTTATAAATTCAAGAATTGAACAAATGGTCATAAATGAGCGAAATGTCCCCTGAGAATTAATGAAGAAAAATGTTCAAAAAAGACAACTTTCTTGAAAAAGTAAGAATGTTCAAAATAAGGAATACAAAAATAAAAAATTGAAAAATGTTCAAAATAAATTTCTAAACGTGAAAAACGTTCTAAAATTTAAGAAATATTCAGTGTTCAGCAATACACTTTTTTTTTTTATATCTAAAATAATTATTCAGAAAAAAAGTCAAAGTCAAAGAACGTTCAAAAATTAAACAGAAGATGATGTTCAAAATTAAAAAAAAAATTAAAAATATGGGAAAATTTATAAATATGAAAAAAGTTTTAAGATGAAGATACATACAACCAATTAAAAAGAAATATAAAACTAAATGTTGAAAAAATCATATTATATAATAGAATGCTCAAAAATTAAATTTGGATTTAAATCAAACAAACGCTCACAAAAAAGGCAAAAATTAAAAAAATAAACAAAGAATTCTCCAAAACTGGATAAAAATTGAATGTTCAAAAATAAAAAAATATACTATTATAGAATGAATTGAAAAAATGTTAATATTGGAAAAAGGACAAAAATTGCTCATTCATGGAATTACCTTCAGAAATTCTATGGACATTCGAAGTTTACAAAATAAACAAGTTTTTTTTTTTTAATCACGGATTATAGTGTCGTAGTTGCTGGAGGAGGGGGAAGGGGTATTGGAAGTAATTTGCTTTATACTCTGATTTTGTGAATAGAATATACATTATACAGGAAAGGTAAATGAAATGAAAAAATGTGTCCCACGGACAATTTTTTTCAACTGCCTAATTTTTTGCTCTTCAATATTTTTTTCATCGTAAATTTAAAGAACCTAATTTTACAAAGTTTTTTTTTATTTGTTTTTTTTTTCTTATGGAAAAAGCCAAGCCCCCATTTTGGAGATAATTATTAATATTCCATATGCAAGTCCAAGAACTCTTTCTACCCATAGCCCAGTATTAACTCCAAGCGGATTTATTTCCACGTCTACAACACCTTTTTATGTGGGCTTTCATAAATTTCCTATAGAATATCATCTTCTATGTATAGTGTAGTTGGAAAGGGCCTCCCCCATTAAATAGGTAAAATCGGCCCTTGACGCAAATTTGGTCAAAAGTGGTTCCAAATGTTACTTTGGACCTAAAAACATTCCAACTAAATTTTTGACCCCCTACCTCCACCCCTTCCAGAATTATCGCGCATTATATGCTAAAAATTCAATTCGCGAGGTATCCAGTAAGAACGGAGGAAAATTTTTGAAATTTTCACAGATCATAAATTTCAAAAATTTTCCTTCGTTCTTACTGGAAATATCGCGAATTGAATTTTTAGCATATAATGCGCGATAATTCTGGAAAGGGTGGAGGTAGGGGGGTCAAAAATTTAGTTGGAATGTTTTTAGGTCCAAAGTAACATTTGGAACTACTTTTGACCAAATTTGCGTCAAGGGCCGATTTTACCTACTTAATGGGGGAGGCCCTTTACATTGGTTCTAATCTATACGAATTACCTAGCTATTTTATAATTTCAATATAATCCAACGATCTCGTAGGAGAAAGTAAACTAAAGGGTTTTACTTTTCAAATAATTGAAATTCACTTTTAATGTTTTTTGTCAAAAGAAAATATAATTTGGCTGTACTTGCTTCATTTAAATTTTCAAACAATTGAAAGTCGCTTTTGTCGTATTTATAAGTAAAAGTGACTTCATATTTAATGTTAAAAGCGTTTCCCATTCTTCTCGCTTTAATTTAAAAGATTACCTTTTCATCAGTCTCAGGTTATAATGCCTTAGGAACTTTTCCAAATCGACTGTATAATCTTTCGTAATGACTGCATTCCATATTTCAGCTTTTATCCTTTGGATAGCGGCTCAGAAGAGATTTTCTGATTTTAAAAAACCACGATGGTTTTCAAATGAAGGCGGTTTGAAATTTTTGGGAATTGTTCTCGGACTCAGCTCAGACAGTTATCGTCAGAGAAAGTTGAAATTTTTAATGGAAAATCAGCTAAGAGTGAAATTTAACTTGACGAGTTCGAGAGTTTAGTTCTTGAATTAAGAGAGGTTATTTAAGGATAAATGCAGTATTTTCAAATTCTTAAAAAATATTCCGAAGTTGCTGATATTTCTCGTGCGTGTATTCCGAATTTTCGCTTCATCTGTTTATTAACGACAGAGATAAGAGCGACGCCAGTAAATGAACGGGTTAATACACGTTGAAGTGCGGTGTGGCACATCAAAATGAATGTAACAACGAGATAAGAAACTTCAGATATTTTTTTTATTTGTTTTCGTTGGCGTAATATGATCCGTAGATCATACTACGCATAATATAAAGGTGAACTTTCGAATCCAATATAATACTATAATATGCTTGTCAAAAATCCATCCATTTTTTCGAGTGTGGCACTTAAAAGCTTTAGGAAAGATCTCTATGTTGGGCAAAGAATTTCATCGCGTGTTATTTTTTGGTTTCGAATTACGTTATAGAAAATGTTGTTTATGTATGAGTATGATACATAGTATACAGCAACACAGCTATTCACTGTTCATGTATAATGTGAATACATATTATGTAAACTGTGTTATGCGTATACCTGCATCAGTAGCTGAAGCTGTTAATGTGGGTTAAATCCGATTATAAGGACGAAATCATTTCTGAAGATGATTTTCTTTCAATTTAGGTAAATAAAAAACATATGTAATGTCTTGAAAACTCAAGCATAATAATGGTATATGATGGTAAAACTGGTCTAATGTTCGTGTTGGGCAGGTTTAAATATAATCATAGTGTGACGTATGTCTATATTGATAAGACGATATTTCTATTCGAACGGCTGTTAAATGTTTCCGCAGAAGGGAAGTATTATCTATCAATCTATGCCGGCAACTTACCATCCTATGGTTAAACTCGTTGAAAATTCTTAAACGAAAAAGTTTTCCTATTTGAATGATGATCGGAAATGGAGAAACGCGTCACTACACAAACTTTCCTTTTCACCATGGAAATAACCAAATTGCAAAAGGAAAACATGAAATTCTATGCGACATTTTCCAACCTTTACCGTCACATAATAACCATCAACAAGTGCACGCAAATTCAAACGTTTGAACCCACGTGCCAGAGTATAAAATAACTTTTTAAGATATTGAAGTAATGATAAAATGAACTAAGCATTTTACTTACCTTCGCTTCCATATTTCTTCGCTTCTCGTTCTAATAAAAATTGGTGTTCCGTCATTAAATCGGCATCGAACATCCTCATGTATGGAAAGTGCGTTCGCACAATTAAACGTCAGATTTTTTGGCTTTGAATTAAAGAAAACATCTGTAAAGTGCATACAAATCATGCGTCAAAAAACTCGAAGAACTTTGTCAGCTCAATTTTTCATAACATACGTCTAAATAGTCCTTATACGTTTTTACATTTATTTATGCGAGATATAAAAAAGATAATTTCTTTTATCAGCATTACGTTAACACGCCGTTATTGATGTGGTGTGTAGTAATTACAATGTTTAACGAATTTTATGAAATTTAGGCGTTTGTATAAATGACCTAATCGTCACCTTGAACTCTTTAGCAAAAATTATTATTTCATGCTAGGAGCTCACGAAATATTGCAGTTGATGTGATGCTGTTTTTTATATGCCAATAAATATTATAATAGGCGGTGAAGGGAAAAGGTTAGAATTCATCTTTTGAGTATTGTATTTTGAAAATGTATTCCAGTTCAGTATGTTTAAATGACCTGATTTTTTTCATCATTCAAACGCAGTACGAATATGAATTCTCCACTATCGACTGATCAAAGATTACATTTGAGCTATTTTTAAGTTTTAAATACTTTTTATTCGAGTCTCTCTCATGTTGATTTCTGTATATCAATTATTGCAAATTTGATTCTAACTTCAGATTTCAAATTAAAAAAAAAAAAAAAAAAAAAAAAAAATGAAACATTGATTCTACATTCCAGTTATAAAGTCGGACTCCACAATTATAGAAATTACACGTATGTCTACTCTAAAGTCAAATTTCACTTGTGATTCCAGAATCAAACTAGAATTAGAGTTCAGCTTTGAGAATTGCTCTGGAGTAAAAGCTATCGACCTTAGAGGCAGACTTTATAATTGGAGTAAGATTTAGGACATGACTCCAGGATTCAAAGGTGGAAGCCTGGAGTCAAACATTAGATGTGACTTGTGAGTCGGAGCCAAATTTTTGGTAAATTTCAGGTCCTTCTCTTGAATTTAAGTTTTTTATGAAAAATTCTGTGTTATGGAAATTTCAAAATGCTTTTTTAGTGCCAATTTTTATTTTATTTTTTTGGTTCGAGAGTCATATACACGTTTGCATTTGTGCCACATGTAATACCATCATAACTGTATCTCATATTCTACTCCACTGTCTTATATACATAGTTAGTACGTTCAATTCAACTTTTATGTAATAAAATAGAAGAAATCCTCTCAGACAACTAATCAAATGGGGAGACTACTCCTCTTCTTGAAATTTATCTGTCTAGACCACCTCATTTAAATCAACTTTTCGTAATGTGTGCCTCAAGCCTCTGCAGCTGTACACAGTACGTAAAAAAGATTGAAAATACTCACAAAAGTATTCATCATGATAAACCATTGAATTGATAACACTGGGTAATTATTTTTCATCAATCAATAATGAAAAAAGCTAGAAAAGTAAGCATATAAGTCAAGTTGAAACTTCAAGCTTTTCATATTCATTTAGATAATATTAGATGAAAATTGGTTTTTCTGAGTTTTTTGACCTTTTTATCATGAAATATTAAAGAATTGAAAAGAAAAAAAAAATACAAAATCATGTTCTTCGTTCCTGAGGATAATGAGAAAATGACATTCATTCGCTGTGAATATTTGTTTTCTGAACTCTTGCTTTGTTTCTGCATTCTCATTCATTACTTAGGTTCTCGCATTCATGCTTTAGGCGCCACGTTGGTGAAGCCCCATGTTGGGCGCCATATGAATTCAGAAAGTTGGATGAAGCCCTACGTTAGGCTTCATATTCATTCTGAAAGTCAGGTGAAGCCTTATGCTAGGCGCCATATTCATTCTGAAAGTCAGGTGAAGCCCCATGCTGGGCGCCATATTCATTTCAAAAGTGAGTTGATGCTGTATGTTGAGCATCATGTTTATTCTAAAACTTTTCGAAGCCTTATGTTGGATCTCAATTCTTCAAAAATTGAAAGTGGCTAACGTTGAATGACAAAAGGCATCGTATGTCCTTCGATTTTCGTTATGTTACATGGTTCTTATTCTCTCTTTTTTTTTTTAATTTCATTCCATAAACTCAACTGATAAACATTTTTATTCAGAAGTTTTTAATAATCTGTAATGAATTTCAGTTTTTTCGTAAAATATAAATATAAGTAATTCCAAACAAACGAAAAATAAATAAAAAAGTCGTAAGTTTGGGACCACCTTGAAATAGTCCGACGTGAATTAGTATGAACTAAAAATCTTTCATGACCTCAAGGAGAAAAAATCCTTTCTCAGTTTAGGCTTGTGACGCCACGCGAATCACCTTCTACCTATTTTTTTATCAATCGCTCACATACCATGATTTTTTTGTGAATGAGAATGTTCGTTGCATCTCTATCTTAGCAGAAGAATCTAGCTTCGGGTCGAATCTGAACACTCCCAAGTTTCAATCTTCATTAGACGAACTACAAGCAAAAATGTTCAGAATCAGCTAGTCTGAGAATTACAGGACAAGCTATGCAAGGTACATTTAA
Organism: Phenacoccus solenopsis; assembly: GCA_009761765.1. Taxonomy (NCBI): domain Eukaryota; kingdom Metazoa; phylum Arthropoda; class Insecta; order Hemiptera; family Pseudococcidae; genus Phenacoccus; species Phenacoccus solenopsis. The sequence goes on along the minus strand of CM019755.1, from coordinate 12,219,131 downwards.
AAATATAAATTTTATTTCTCCGAAATAAAATACGCTCACGTATTTATCAGTATTAAACACCTCCGAGGCACGATAACGCTAAAACAGATTAATCGTATATTGTGAAGGAATGCCGGCCGCTGGCAAAAACATTTCGACGACATTAAATTAATTACGTTTAAAATGAAACACTGTAACGAACGGAGGCGAAATTCACTTAAATAACTGTTTTCGTTTTATTTAATAATTTCAACGTAAATTAGCGTTTTATTAAAACAAGTCTGATGTAAAATCGCGTTCTAGGAAGTTCGTGGTAAGAATAAGCAAATTGTAACACAATGAATCCCAATTTGGTCTAAAACTCGTATCCGACACTCCGGAAAGGGCGTAAAATATCTGCAGTCTATATTCTAAGAAATAAGTACATATAATAAACCAGTCTGATGTAATGTAGTTATTTTTTCCAACGTATGAAATTGTCGAAAAAACTAAACACTTTGGGTATTCAAGTTATCACAACTAAAAGTAATCAAATCCCTCAGGCCTTCGGCAAACTTTTTGAAACCCTTCAGTAAAAGGTTTGAATATACTCGTACCTGCCCGCAAGAAATTTTTTTGTTTACCATATACCAAGTTATACGATAAAGGGGGAATACGATTCTTTGGTTTATAAAAAAAGAAAAAAAAATTCCCCTACCGATATCGCCAGCCGTGTGATAAAAGAAAACTCGCGCAAAATTTACTCGCTCCAAAAAAAAAAACTCAAAAAAGCTTCCATAAGTACATATTCATTTCATATGTACAGGAAGTGGCATACTTACGTTTGCCTACTCTATTGTACAAACTTGGAAGCAATAAATGTGAGCTGTTTTCGAGAGCTTCTACCCCTTTAAATGACAACGCAGTTACATATTTTCATACACGATACCGTAGCTGAAATAAACAGTGACGCTTAGCCTACGAATGAATCGTTATTTGTGGTTAGTTGTAAGTTAGAGCAGAGATCAATAGAAAGTTCTGTGCGTAGAGAAAAAGTTCCCAAAAAGAATTTGTTGATTTATACGTATTTTTTAGATGCTGGTTCAGTGATGGATGGAGATGATCGGTCTCAGTGGCTTTGTTTTATACGCAAACACCCTGACCAAGTTCCATAGTGAGGGATGAAAGTAATATTTATATTTTTGTCGAGAATTATCAAGTGTTTTCAATTTGTGAGAAATAAATAATTTTAAAATAAGAAACTGAAACCTCACTTTTTGAATATCGGTCAAAATTAAGTTGAAAAATAAACGTAAAAAATAGAATGCCTTGTGTAAACCAGCTAGATCCAAACTTGCCTGCAAGAAGGAAAATTAATTGTTTTGAGGCAAATCTATCTCTCAACTCAACCGTACTATCGATTAAGACTTATGAATAATCAAATGTATGGTGTGAAGGGGGAGGGGGAGAATTCTATCAAAAATTTATTACTCAAGAGTCTAGTGAAAGTGATCAGATGATTATATGCAAGAGGAGGATGTCTAACTATCTACTCGTAACTGTGTCTAACAGGTGATGATGGTAATAAGATGATAATTTTTTTTTTTTGAGCTTGAGGAAAAAATTATAATTTTAAATGTAAGAAATTATAAATTTTGCCTTTTTTTCTAATGTTCTTGAATATGAAACACTGTACTTCATTACATTTAAAAATTAATATATCTTTGTATATATTTAATTTTTTGGCCATTTAATGGTAAGACTTAGTTATATTTTATGACAGATTTTTCATTGGAGGAGGAAGGAGTTACTCATTTCTTAAAATGTTCCATAAATAATGAAAAAGTGATGAATTTTCATTTTTCAAAATTGTTAGACGCGAAAAATTTCGATAATTCATCTCCAACGCATCCTTTCCCACATATAAATTCTAATTTTTGAGCATACACTTAATTTCAAATTTGAAAATTTATGGCGCTGAAATACAAAAATTTCATCTGTTCTTCTTAGCTGCTAAATATTTTGGTATTTATTTGTAGTAAAGAAAGATAAACCTTGAATTCTCAACATAAAACAGTGAAAATCTTTATTTGCGACCTTTTTACGTCACTTGATGATTTTTATGGGCATAGTACTATGAATTTTTGAAAAAATCCAACTTCTCGGCCAGTGTACCTCCAGCATTAGAAACAATGCAAATACGTAATGATAAAAAAGATGAAGAAATAATATGGTAAGAATTGATACATATTTGTGCCATAAAAATAGGAAAAAAAATCTTACAAGGAATTGAGAATTTTAAAGTCTTGATTGTATGTCAGTTTTGTTTTTTGTTTTTTTTTTTCAATCGAAAATAAACGTTTGGTAGTTGGAAAGAGGCCATGAAAGGACTCTGATAACACTCAAGAAAAATTTAATAATACTAATAAATCCCTTTATTGTATTCATATAATGTCCGCATGCCAAATACATAGTTATGGTGAATGAATAAATAGATAAATATATAAATTTAAAAAAAGTAAATAAAACAAATGAATAAATAAATAAAAACCAAAAATAAATAATAAAAAAAGAAAAATAAATAAATGAATAAATAATCATCTATAGTCTATATACTGTTGCACCATGTAAAATTCATATGCAATCAGCTGTTTCTTTAATTAAATCATCGAGGTCAATATTCATACTAAGATGGTCCGAATCTCGTTTTTTTTTTCTTTTTTAAATTGAAAGAGAAGGGTTACACTAGTTGCTAAATAACCTGAAATAGAAGGTCATAAAATTTTCATCCTTTTAACTGAATTTTTGGACCCCAAAATCAAGTTAATGTTTAAAAAATTTGAAGTCTTTAAAAAAATGAATTTTCGGGAAATTAAACATTTTCTCGCTTCAAAGTCATATTTTGTCGTCCAAAAGTTGAAAAAAGTTCAGCCGCTATTTTTTTGGAATGTATGAGATTGGAAATCTTTTTAAATTATTTTCAGAAAGTTCCTGTTTTGATTATTTTCAAAAATTAACGATAAACGGGTAATTTATTGGTCATATGAACAGTATGGGCCTAATTTAAACTATTTTGGATTTGAAAAGGGAAAATATACTAGATTTTTACTTCGCAAACGTTCCCAGAATATTACATTTTTGCTTCAAACTGACTTCTTGTAGATGTTTTAGCATCAAACAGTTCAGACTTTTCGGACCCTTGTGTAACAAAAATTAGCATAATTATTTTGTCTCTTGACCTCCAGAAATCCTAAGTTGAGTCCGTAGTATACAGATATACCAAACCAATACATGGCCTATTTGTTGTTAATTTTTGAAAATAATCAAAACCAATGCTTTTTGAAAAGAACTTAAAAACTGTTCGGTCATCTAAATTTTTTTCAAGTGGCTATTCGATTTTAAAAAAAATCTTCGATGAATTATGAACATGAAAAATTAATAATTCACATAAATTTTTTTTTTCGATTTTAAATTTTTTCTTAATTCAACTTCATTTTGAGAAGAGTTTAAAAATAGAACTAGGAGGCTGAAATTTGTATAACATTTTTTCGAATTCATTTACAACTACATATGTATTATGATTTATGACCTTCCCTTTTCATTATTTTAAAAATCCGAAATTAAGGCCACTCTAGCTAGTACTTATTGTTCTCATATGGGTAAAATTCAAAGTATTTTTGAAAATTTTCAAATGCTCAAAGAAAAATTTAGCTGAAAATTTTTTTGATTTTCAATTCTAAAATGTTCTGTAATTTACTATGAAATTCCTTTATTCCGTATTATGAAAGAAAATTAATTGATTTGTAATTAATCGTTAAAGTGTGTAATATGGACGTCATACCCACCATAGTACCGGATCAGGCTTAATAGGTGCATGATTTAGAAATTAAGCATATTGAGTCTTTTTAGTCCGAAAGAGAACTAGGAAGGAACTCGTGTTTGTATTATGTATCTTGAAAATGTATCACGTACTTGCTGTTAGTGATTTTTTTCAAATATGTGAAATATGTACTTCAAATTTTCCAATAAAATAGAACAGAATTTTAGGTTCCTCGAAAGTAAAAATAAATCTGGTTGCTAATTTTCTTTCTTTTTTTTTTTTGAGATATGTGATGCCCTGTTTGCAAAAATTTTTTTTTAATTTTTCAAAACTCAATTTTTTTTTAAGTTCTATCCAGTATGCGAAAGGTAAATATTTAACTAGAGGGCTAAAATAATTAAATAATATCGAAACAATTATAAAAAAAATCAAATGACTCAGTCAATTCTTCAAATGAAAAATTTGCGACGCAGCGAGAGCGACAAGGAACAGGCGGTAATTAATTACAGTCCTCGGTTTATTGTCCTTTCCGGTATATCACCCACCCGACCACCTTTTTTCGGTGGCGTGAAATTGGTAAATACGTGTCCGCTATTAAGGCAGCAACGACAGGGCAGTTTTATGGCGCGAAAATAACAATAAACAATCATTTGTATGTGGGCTTCGGAGGTGATCATCAGTGCGCAAGGCATTTGAGGCAGGTTTACAATCATTCGCACGATATGATGACAGTGAGGGCGCTGACGTGCATTAAAGAAAACAGTTATAAAAGAATAGAAAGTGACTCGTCGAAATCATTGTACTTGATGTACGCAACAAGTGAGATACAATCGTCGAACCACCCTTAATCGTGGTTAGAATTTTAATATCCCGGAAACTATTTTCGAGTGTAAGTTTTACGATATTTATTTTACGCACGGTTTTTCTTTTCTCAGCGTGTTTTTCGCACTTGTATTTTTTTTTTAATGCTTCGAGTGCACGAATTTTGATGTTTTTGAAGAATTTTGAGCCGGTTAGGATTAGCGATTTTTTATGGGTTTAATTTTTTCCTGTCGAATATGAATAAGAATTTTTTACTAACTAGGGTCTAAAACGAGTTTTAGGCATTACTGAAAATTTTTTAAAATATACAGCCACTTTTCTTGGAAAAAAAATTACACCAGGTTTCTAATTATACAGAAATTTTTAACATTAGAACTGACTCAATCTGAGCATGTAAAAAAAGTTCTTCAATTTATCTTTGTTGCGAAAATAAAATATTTGATTTTTACTTTGATAACCCATCAAACAAAGATTAATGATAATTTTGCTCGATTAATATTTATTGCAATAATTTATAATTATCGCGATAGGACTTCTAATATAAACTTATCAGTAAATATATGCGTAGTTTTTGTATTAAATAATCGTAAAAAAAATATAATGATTGCCTTACACGTTCTACAATTCATCATAAATATCGACAAGCATAATCACTACTGCCTATCCTCGAGTGTAGACAACCAGCTATACAAGTGTTTCATTAAGAAGGATGCAATGTACAGAAATTTCGAAATCCTATACTCTTGTCGCAAATAAAAAATATTCGATCTCCTCTCATCGCCTGAATAAATTTAATATCATTTACCGATTCTAAATTAAATATTTCTCCAACGAGGGACACCCTTGAAGTAATATAATTTACAACTTCCCAGGTGGTGTTTTTGTTCAAATTTTACATCGCATTCGAGATGTCTTCTCTTATTAGCATTTTACTTTCGCTATCACAATAGAATATTAAAGGAAAATAAGTTTAATGTAGGTTTCCAACATCACTCGAAGTATTATTTTTATCTCTTCTCAACAGGTAGAAACACGCGGGGTGTTTTGATACTTATTTAACCTCTGTGTCAATTGTATTGCACTTTTTTCCTTTCCACAGTTTCTCTATAAAAAGAATCCCTCTAAAGTTCTCAGTGATTAATAAGTTTTAACAACGATGACGTTTCTCGCAAACGAAATTGAACAGAGGAAGTAATAGAAAACTTTTTACTCTGTGTTCTATTAAAATTGAGCAACGTCTTAAAATTAAAATCGTCAGGTATAGAGTAATCGCTGCGTTTGTAAATGTGATATTTCCAACTCTCATTGTACATTATTTCCTTATTTCTGGATTCTGGGATATTTTTACTCTCGAGAGATCCATCAAAACATACTCCTACGCGATGATTTTAGTTAAATGAGAATGAAGTGGTGTATTTTTATCGTAACTATTTACGTAGAAAATCTCAGCCGCAAAGAATGTTGGGGTAGGAGAATTTTCTCGTTATTAATAAATGTACTTCAATTACGTTATATCGTAGACGAATTAATTTCAAAATTATTCGTGTTATTCTCTCGGGAGAATTTCCTCTTGAGTTTTTTTTTCTAATTATATTTATAAAATGGTGCAGCGAGAAAGGAAAAATACATAGACGCTATGAGAAGTTGAACAAAATAATACATGCAAATGCCAAACGCAAATATGAAAAATATCAACGACATACGTACCAGTGATGAAGGTAGAGTGAAATAAGATCCGCTGTCATCTTTTCATGTTTTTGAATGTTCATATAAATATAGCGTATAACACTTTACATATAACTGTTTCGTTACTCTGGTCTGAGATGCCCAATCATAATACATTTTAGTCCATGATGATAGGAGACACGTAACAAGTGGATGATAAGAGCTCATAGAGGCAGAATTACGCACTCAGTATATATAAATTATTACGATAACTTGCAATCAAGTACAACTATGGTTCGAGTCACATAGCATGCAAAGCGATCTATAGACTCTTATATTTACACCCCGCAAAAAGCCATAGGAAGGAGTTAATTTATGATTATATGTATTTGCTCGTATGTATTCGGTCAATTACCCTATCGTAAAAAATTTAAAATAAACGTTTAATTGGCTGTTTAAAAATATATTATTTTCACGTTCATATACCTGGTGCTATCTATTCGCGAACTTCGGTGTGAAACAGATTGGGAGATTCGTGTTTTCGGGTACCTACTTGTTCTATTTCTTAGCGTTGGAATACGCTTAATTGCATTATTTATACGCCGCAGCAACGTAAATATTTATTATTTGTGGTTATAATTTAAATTAAAGTCGTACAGTCTCGTGGGTTGGTGAATTTGAACTCAACTTTAAGGATAGCGTCCCCTAAGAGACCTTTCGCTTACAACTATTAAGTGTGAAATGGTTTCGTTGTAGTTTTCCATAAAAGTTGTTTATTGGTTAAGCTTGCTTTTATTTGTTACGTTAATTTTAGTACGGTTTTTGATTTTTCTAATTTCGTGAGCTATTCGAAGAATAGGAAGGTGGGGAAGAAACTTTTCAATTCTAGAAGCTCCTCAATATCCTGTTGTGATTGTAGTGGTGTTTTCAGAGGGATTTTTAATGAAATTTTGTTTCGTTTATTTTTCTCGTGAAAAGACGTCAACTGTTTTGTACATTATGTATGAATAAAAATAAGAAAAAAAAATTAATTCACATGGTTTTGGAGTGAAATAAGTCTAGAAAGGAAAAAGAAAGTAGTATTTTCCTATGTGAAGTAATTTTCTCTGTAAAAGATCCAGTTAGTTTGCAAAACGAAGGTATTGGTGGGGCCAAACCTTGATATTATCTTGATCAATTTTTTTTTATTTTTTATGAAAAGTGCTGAATTTGTTACACCAAAGAACATATTAGAAGTCAGCTTAGATTTCCTGTATACTGACGTATTTCTTGAAAGGTGAAAATTTCTGGTACTAAATCATTGATAGGGCTGTGAAAGGAAGGGAGAGGGACAGACTGTCTCAATCCGGGTTTCTCAAAGAATCTGGACATCTAAACTTTAGGTTTTAAAAGTATTCACAATTCTAGTAATTGGTTTNTGTGGGCTTCGGAGGTATCATCAGTGCGCAAGGCATTTGAGCAGGTTTACAATCATTCGCACGATATGATGACAGTGAGGGCGCTGACGTGCATTAAAGAAAACAGTTATAAAAGAATAGAAAGTGACTCGTCGAAATCATTGTACTTGATGTACGCAACAAGTGAGATACAATCGTCGAACCACCCTTAATCGTGGTTAGAATTTTAATATCCCGGAAACTATTTTCGAGTGTAAGTTTTACGATATTTATTTTACGCACGGTTTTTCTTTTCTCAGCGTGTTTTTCGCACTTGTATTTTTTTTTTAATGCTTCGAGTGCACGAATTTTGATGTTTTTGAAGAATTTTGAGCCGGTTAGGATTAGCGATGATTTTTTATGGGTTTAATTTTTTCCTGTCGAATATGAATAAGCATTGTTTACTAACGAGGGTCTAAAACGAGTTTTAGGCATTACTGAAAATTTTTTTAAATATTCAGCCACTTTTCTTGGAAAAAAAATTACACCAGGTTTCTAATTATACAGAAATTTTTAACATTAGAACTGACTCAATCTGAGCATGTAAAAAAAAATTCTTCAATTTATGTTTGTTGCGAAAATAAAATATTTGATTTTTACTTTGATAACCCATCAAACAAAGATTAATGATAATTTTGCTCGATTAATATTTATTGCAATAATTTATAATTATCGCGATAGAACTTCTAATATAAACTTATCAGTAAATATATGCGTAGTTTTTGTATTGAATAATCGTAAAAAAAATATAATGATTGCCTTACACGTGCTATTATTCATCATAAATATCGACAAGCATAATCACTACTGTCTATCCTCGAGTGTAGACAACAAGCTATACGAGTGTTTCATTAAGAAGGATGCAATGTACAGAAATTTCGAAATCCGATACTTTTGTCGCAAATAAAAAATATTCGATCTCCTCTCATCGCCTGAATAAATTTAATATCCTTTACCGATTCTAAATTAAATATTTCTCCAACGAGGGACACCCTTGAAGTAATATAATTTACAACTTCCCAGGTGGTGTTTTTGTTCAAATTTTACATCGCATTCGAGATGTCTTCTCTTATTAGCATTTTACTTTCGCTATCACAATAGAATATTAAAGGAAAATAAGTTTAATGTAGGTTTCCAACATCACTCGAAGTATTATTTTTATCTCTTCTCAACAGGTAGAAACACGCGGGGTGTTTTGATACTTATTTAACCTCTGTGTCAATTGTATTGCACTTTTTTCCTTTCCACAGTTTCTCTATAAAAAAGAATCCCTCTAAAGTTCTCAGTTATTAATAAGTTTTAACAACGATGACGTTTCTCGCAAACGAAATTGAACAGAGGAAGTAATAGAAAACTTTTTACTCTGTGTTCTATTAAAATTGAGCAACGTCTTAAAATTAAAATCGTCAGGTATAGAGTAATCGCTGCGTTTGTAAATGTGATATTTCCAACTCTCATTGTACATTATTTCCTTATTTCTGGATTCTGGGATATTTTTACTCTCGAGAGATCCATCAAAAACATACTCCTACGCGATGATTTTAGTTAAATGAGAATGAAGTGGTGTATTTTCTTATCGTAACTATTTACGTAGAAAATCTCAGCCGCAAAGAATGTTGGGGTAGGAGAATTTTCTCGTTATTAATAAATGTACTTCAATTACGTTATATCGTAGACGAATTAATTTCAAAATTATTCGTGTTATTCTCTCGGGAGAATTTCCTCTTGAGTTCTTTTCTTCTAATTTATATTTATAAAATGGTGCAGCGAGAAAGGAAAAATACATAGACGCTATGAGAAGTTGAACAAAATAATACATGCAAATGCCAAACGCAAATATGAAAAATATCAACGACATACGTACCAGTGATGAAGGTAGAGTGAAATAAGATCCGCTGTCATCTTTTCATGTTTTTGAATGTTCATATAAATATAGCGTATAACACTTTACATATAACTGTTTCGTTACTCTGGTCTGAGATGCCCAATCATAATACATTTTAGTCCATGATGATAGGAGACACGTAACAAGTGGATGATAAGAGCTCATAGAAGGCAGAATTACGCACTCAGTATATATAAATTATTACGATAACTTGCAATCAAGTACAACTATGGTTCGAGTCACATAGCATGCAAAGCGATCTATAGACTCTTATATTTACACCCCGCAAAAAGCCATTAGGAAGGAGTTAATTTATGATTATATGTATTTGCTCGTATGTATTCGGTCAATTACCCTATCGTAAAAAATTTAAAATAAACGTTTAATTGGCTGTTTAAAAATATATTATTTTCACGTTCATATACCTGGTGCTATCTTATTCGCGAACTTCGGTGTGAAACAGATTGGGAGATTCGTGTTTTCGGGTACCTACTTGTTCTATTTCTTAGCGTTGGAATACGCTTAATTGCATTATTTATACGCCGCAGCAACGTAAATATTTATTATTTGTGGTTATAATTTAAATTAAAGTCGTACAGTCTCGTGGGTTGGTGAATTTGAACTCAACTTTAAGGATAGCGTCCCCTAAGAGACCTTTCGCTTACAACTATTAAGTGTGAAATGGTTTCGTTGTAGTTTTCCATAAAAGTTGTTTATTGGTTAAGCTTGCTTTTATTTGTTACGTTAATTTTAGTACGGTTTTTGATTTTTCTAATTTCGTGAGCTATTCGAAGAATAGGAAGGTGGGGAAGAAACTTTTCAATTCTAGAAGCTCCTCAATATCCTGTTGTGATTGTAGTGGTGTTTTCAGAGGGATTTTTAATGAAATTTTGTTTCGTTTATTTTTCTCGTGAAAAGACGTCAACTGTTTTGTACATTATGTATGAATAAAAATAAGAAAAAAAAATTAATTCACATGGTTTTGGAGTGAAATAAGTCTAGAAAGGAAAAAGAAAGTAGTATTTTCCTATGTGAAGTAATTTTTCTCTGTAAAAGATCCAGTTAGTTTGCAAAACGAAGGTATTGGTGGGGCCAAACCTTGATATTATCTTGATCAATTTTTTTTTATTTTTTATGAAAAGTGCTGAATTTGTTACACCAAAGAACATATTAGAAGTCAGCTTAGATTTCCTGTATACTGACGTATTTCTTGAAAGGTGAAAATTTCTGGTACTAAATCATTGATAGGGCTGTGAAAGGAAGGGAGAGGGGACAGACTGTCTCAATCCCGGGTTTCTCAAAGAATCTGGACATCTAAACTTTAGGTTTTAAAAGTATTCACAATTCTAGTAATTGGTTTTTTTTTCATCAATTTCTTTCTCCAAATTTTAATAGATTCAGATAAAAAAGTAGGACTATTCGAATTTTATTTTTGTCCCCAGGATCGGTTCTGGCTCTCCTCATCCCTGATTTTGACTTAGCAAAGTTGTATTGAAAGCAACCACTTAAACCATGAAAAGACAATTAATTTTAAAGAGAGAAAGAAAAGAAGAAATCTTCATCAAAAAACATCCCGCAATTAATAAAAATTTCGAAAAAAATATCGATAGGGGTGAGGGGTCATTTTTTGAAAAAATTCCAAAAAATAATGAATATTGAATTCGCCAGTGGGAATTTTCTACATTCTTCATTATATCGATATTTTATCTAATGATCCAACTGATTTTCATTCAGTTTTAGGATTAATTCTCTGTATGGGTATTTTAATAAGGGGTGCGGATTGAGAAACGGCGGGACTTTTCGAAAATAGTGGATAGTTATGTGTGTTCTCGTAATTCGGTTAAATATCTATTTTGGCATTTGATGTTCTCTAGACCGTTCATTTTAAAGATATTTCAATCATTAACATCAAATATTTGTTTTGAACTTCACACACTTTGTGGATATTTTAATGGCGGCTGAGAGGAAGGGAAGGGGTTATTTTTCAAAAAAAGTAACTAATTCGAGAGAAAATCAATTTATCATTTTCGTCATATGACTCTAGTTCCCTTGTAACACCATAACTTCAATTTTATGAGCGTTAACTCTTCTATGGAACGAATATCGAAAAATCAATGGTTAAACACTTTTTATCTTTTTTGTAATAATAATAGGTTCCACAATGCAATTAAAACCAGTAAAGTAAGTTTCTTTTATGTAATTTGTCGCAATACAAATTCTGTAACCAGTGAAAACCCGTTTTTCCGGTTTATTTTGGTGCATTCTTGTATAAAAAACCGGTCTGACTGGTTTTCTATTGTTTAATTGAGACGTTGTATGAACATACAACCAGTTTTATTGGTTACCTAAGGTATTTCGAGTTTCATGTAGAGCATTTTTGGTTAGGCTTCTCGTAATTTCTTGTATTCTCACATTTATTCTTGCTGTATACTTTATGTATTCATATATTGTCATTAAAAATAACGTATTATCTCAATACTTTCATATTTTGCTACATTTACCCCTTTATTCACGATATAGTAACCTAACTATTTATTACTACTGAAATAATTCCATCTCGTATTTCAAAATATTTATTATAAGGGAGCTTCGCGTTCACATGAAGTATCTATAAATCAAATTAACAGCATTCTTAAAATGTTTACCACAACTATGCTGTAATTCTGCTCCGTAATAAGACCTTTTGAAACGGTGACTAAGCTAAAAATCTGCGAAGAAAATTATAAAAGGAGAACGTGAATAGGTATACGCTATTTCACAATAAGGCACTATAAATTCACCTGCTAATACGGATGAAGAGTGAAACGAAAGGATAAGTTATCTTTTATTTGTACAGGTGGTTCGTCAATTTTAGACTTGAATGTTGCATTTTTCCCCCTTTTATGTAGTGTACGCTTCAAGCTGTGGAATAAGGTGTATTTCAAAGCACGTTCTAAAATTACCCATCTGCTGGACGAATTGTCCTGTAATGTTGATCCGATTAAAAATACCTCGCGGATATGGTGTGCATTAGTTGTGTAAAAGGATTCGGTGTTGGGGATTACGTCGCTTTCATGCAAGCCAATGGTTGACGAAATATTTCTTAAAAGGATTAAGATGCTGGATGATTTGAGGTTGACCAAAAATGAAATAATCAGCTCATTCACAGTATAACTTAATTTCAAATCGCCAAGTTTTTTGTAATTATGAATGCCATAAAAAAATTGGAAAATATGTAGGCGAAAAATTGTTTAATTTTCACTTGTTCTACCTGCCATGAAAAATACCGCAAATAATAAATGGAGGAAATATTAAAACTCATATCGATGCGAATTTTCCAATGTAGATTGTATGACATTTGAAAAATTTATTACCACGATGTTTCATCGTTTCGTGTTAGCGTGTATAGTTTGTCGCCTATCGAAGTCTAGGTTCTGTTGAGGGGAGATTAAAAAGTACAAAATCGTTAATATTTCGCTGATATTTCGCTGTAAATTTTTACACCCATTGTATAATAATTTGTTAACATCATCAAATTTGCATCCAAAATATTAATTTTGTTTTCCTAATTTCATCATTACCTGGTTATGACGTATTTGGGCGTATCTGTTTAGTGTCGTTACTCGATGCTTATTTTTTTAGTATTGTAAAACTTTTCATTTCGTTATTTTGTTCGTCGTTTAAACTGTTTGCTTAATTTTATTATTATGTACGTTCGCGTTGTTTTATATAATTTTTACGACTTCGAGGTTTGTTCTTCATCTTATTAAAAAGTTCTTTCCGTTTATTTAATTTGCGAAGCAACATGAAACTCGTCAGAATGAAAAATTAATTCGAGAAAATGAAAATGTGGTTGTCGTTGCGTTATCCCCCGCATCTGAATTATCGATCAATTTCAAATGTCGTTTATCCCCAGCCCCGCCAATGTTTTTTTTTTTTTTTAAAAGAAGCAAATAAAGGGTTGTGCACTAATGAAATGTTACACATAGTTTTAACCCATAATTTCAATGTGGCGGGGTTGGTGAAACGTAGCCCTCCCACGTTTCTAATGTAATGGGCTTAGAGCATATCTATTAAGAAGTCAAAAAAAATTTTCCTTCTACGATGCACCTTAAATGAAAAAAAAAAAAAAAAAAAACGAAAAAATCGTTTTTTCGACTTTGATTCTAGAAAGGCCAAATTTTATGTGTGAGATTAGTTGGTGACCAGAATATGGTCTCTTGAATTTGGGTCAAAATGGATCCAAAATGGCAATTTGAGTAGAGCTTGAGAAGCCTCAAAGCAGTGAAAATATAATTAATATGAACTAATATGATTATTGGGAATAAGAAGTATACTACATATCCCCATTTCACCTCCATACATGATGTTGGAGGTGAGAAAGAGGGATTATCGACTTCAAACTATATATTTTTCCACAACTGACCTAGCTCTCTTCTCCACCTTCTCCCCCAAAAATGTTTTTGATTTAAAAAATCATCAAAAGTCTGTATAATTTTTTTTTCGTTACGTGAGAAGAAGTGAAAAAAAAAAGGCCTAGAAAATAGTAAAAAGTTTTAATAATCAAGAAAAACCCCTAACATCATAAACTTATCTAAAAAAAGTTTGAAAAATGCATTCAATTTTTTAGCTGAGTTTTTAACAAAACGATAGCTATTACAGCCTACCTGATTTGGGAAGGGAAGGTCGGGGGAGGGTGGGGGTCTTCAAATCTTTGCGTTTCAGACCATTTGTAATCATCTGGCAAATGTCCAACTTTTTGGTATGTATATATATTTTTTTCCCCACGCGTAGAGCCGGCGAGTATTCATAAAACTCGCTCAAAATTTGGTGAGAGACTCTTCTTGAAAATGCGCAAAAATAGTTTTTTTGTTTTTTCGATAAATTTCAAAATGGCGGATCACTCAAATTTTGAGGGGGGCTGGAGAAAAGGCAAATAGCTCAAATTTTTCGTTTTTGATTTCATATGAAAAAGTGAGTCACGGATACTAACATATCCAAATTTCAGCTTCTTGAGTGCATATTGAGAGGAGTTAGATCAAAAAACAGCTTTTTGAGGAAGTTTTGAGTCATGAAATTTCTTGAATCTTCCATATCTCCCCACCAAATCAAGTTAAAGTAGTCAAATTTTGTGTGTGAGGTTAGTTGGTGACCACAATATGACCTCTTGAATTTGGATCAAAATGGATTCAAAATGGCGGATTATCAAAATTTTGAGTAGAGCTTGAGGAGCCTCAAGTTGGTAAAAATGTAATTAATATGAATTCATATGGTTATTGGGATAAGTTGTATACTATATCCCGAATTCACTTCCATACATGATGTTGGAGGGGGAAGGCGGGGTTACCAACCTAAAATAGTGGTGGGGGTACAGGAGGGGTCGAAAATTTTTTATTGCTGTGTCATATGATAAAATGAGCCCAAGTACAAACGTATTTTGATTTTAGCTTCCTCAGTGATTTTGGAGGGGAGTTAGAGCAAAAAACGGCTTTTGGAGGGGAAATTGCTGCAGGAAATTTTATGAATCTTCCATATCTCATCACCAAATTGGCCTAGAATGGTCAAACTTTGTGTGTAGGATTAGTTTGTGACCAGAACATAACCACTTAAATTTGAGTCAATGAGGACCCTCAAATAGTTATAATTTGAGAAATATGTGTTCGCATGATTATTTCATGGCAAGAAATACTACATTTGTGCCAAATTGAATTTCTTAAGTGTTTTTGGAAAAGATAGGGTAGGGGTTTTCAGACTTGGTATTGGGTGTGGCCTGGCCTGTAGTGATGAACGGTTAAGCAAGGTTATTACTAAATCAAAACAAGCCCCAGTTAAAAACTCAGCTCCAGTAATGCGGCATGGCTGCTTACGTTTTTTTTTTTTTTGAAGTGATTCATGAAAAAAAAAACTTCTAGTTTCTTATTGATACACGTGAAATGCAAAATACATAATTACTAATTTTTTTTTAATAAAATGGAATAAAAATAACAATGGTGTAAATAGATATCAAAAAAATGTGAAAAAAAACCAAAACAGTGATTTTTATGTTTTTCATACTTTTCAGTGGACTTTACTGAAAGTAAATTCTTTTTGATCTCTTCGAAATATTTTGCTGTTGTTACAATTTCGCCATCTAAGGCTGCAGCCTATGTTGCCTCTGCATAAATCCATCACTAAACTATGGATGGAAATGTGTAATTCTCCATAGGGTCATCACTACGTCGAATTGTATGAACCAATGAACAATATTGATCTACGTTGTTTCCAGTACAAATAAACTTGAAACGATTTTCGTCAATATTCTAAAATCCCAAATGACCGAAATTTATCGACACTCTGCTATTGCAAACAACTTTGTTTTAAAAATTATCAGAATTTATCGCGAACGTTGAACTTGATGGGTAACTTAATGTACGCCATTGCGTGTACCTTCTTCAGCCCACGAGTGGTGAAGATTTATTTCTTAATGACAAACCCCCGGATGAAAGTTATTAATGTTGGTTCGTAAGTCGAAACCAATTATCACACCAACTCGACTCAAGCGACGTGAAATTTTTGGCCGAATGTAACAGTCGTAAAACTACGAAATTATTTCCATCAATCATAGGCGAGTCGAAATGTCCATAAAGCTAATTTTTTTCTGGTTTATCGAAGCGAAAAGAAAATGCTTAGGTGCTGTTTTATTGACTTTCAGATATGTACTTCGATAAAATGTGGGGGGATTGAATTTCACCGAAGGTGCTAGAGGGATGGACCGCCTCCGAGTAAGCTATAATTTTAATGGTATTGTGCGAGTTAATTTGATGAAGTTTTCAAGTGTAGCGAAAGGACGGTAGTGGGTAATATGACAAAAGTCGAGTAGGAGGTGAAAATGAGGCTAATGCGTGTGTAGTTATTACCGTAGAATCGCAAAGTCGACGAAGCATAATGAATGTGGAATTGTCGAACTACCTATGCCTGACGGGCTTTTGAGATTGCTGAATCGTGTTAGATGTAATAAAATGTAATGGAGCATAGGACCACATTTGTATCTAGTGTCTACATTATATGCCTAGAAAAGTTCATCTTCGCAGAGAAGATTTTTTTACATTAGACTCGACGAAGAAAGGTCGGAAATTTCTTGACTCGAGTAATATTTCACTGTCGCCCTAGTACGTGTAAATTACTCGACGCTAATTAGGTTTACCTGTTTTTTTGTCCACTCGCTATTCCAATGTTTCTCTTCGGAATTTGGGTACGGAAGAGAGAAAATTCCGCAGAAGTTAATTAAGTAAAATGTGCTGTCCGACTCCGGGAGTCTTTAAAAAGCTGCCTAAATCGATTTGGAACTCGGCTATAGCTGTACAATTGAAGATCTAAATGTTACCTAACAAAACCATTTTATTAGGCGAATATTTAATGGAGTTCTTTGTATTAAGCGTGAATTTAGGTTATTAATGCGAAAATTATGCTCGCTGAATGAGTAATTGTTTCGAAAAATTTATCAAAATAAGCGAAAGACCGATTCAACGTCGATGAAAATATCCATATCTTAATGCATACCATTGCTTCTAAAAATTAATAACTCTGCTGTATACCCTTTTGTTGAGTCAATACAAATACATTTTCCGTTCTGTTCGTGGTTTTCAAGTATTAAGTGGTTTTTCAAAGACATTGACCACGGAAAAAATTTTCGACAATTTCATACTAGTCCCTAAGGCTCAAAATTCAATTAAAATAATTCCGAAGCTTGTACCTGAAATCGAGAATGTTTGCTTTAAAAATAATACAAACGTTCGAGGTACGTACGTCTATTAAGAGGATTAATAAATTTTCTAAAATGTGCCCATCGAGATTTCCATGGTCGATATTATACCAATAATGGGTTACGCTATTTACACTACTTTATTCTTGAAATTAGTTTTATCGACTACTGAAAGCAATTGGCGACAGTCTGGTGCTACCGAGGTTGCCTTGAATGCGACATTTCTAGAAATCATCGACCATTACGTGGAATAGGAAATTCGACGAGAAAAAATAAAAGCGTTAAGTATCCTTTTGGAATCCATTTACCTGTCCTGCGTGTATGCTTGGAGTGCCACCTTAAATTGAAATAAGTTAAAGAGAAGTCTTAAGAATGAAATTAATATTTTGTTAAGAGGTTGTTTTAAATTTAGTTCATTTTATAATAGATTATTTTCGTCTGAAATTATAATTAATTAAGGTTCGAACTTGTTTACATTTTATTCAAAAATTCCTCCCCTTTCCCCCTTGTATAGAACATTTGATATGTTGGCCTAAATTCAATTTGAATCCTGGATTAATTTTTTTTTACCGGAGTATCATTTACATTACTTCGTTATTTATAAATAATATGAATTGGAGTTGCATAACGACGTGAAATATGGACCATTCATAAGCTATCAACGTGGAAACCAAGCTTAAGAAGGTATTTTTTCAAACATCTTTCTATCTGGCCTCTTATGAAGTCGTGAATTTGAGTCAAAATGGAACCAAAATGGCGAATAGCTTGTTATTCTTATGAGGAAATTTTAGACTTGAGTCGCCACAGGTAAACATTTTTTGGAGAGCTTTCAATTTTTAAGGGATTATTTGCTGGCCCAATAATCATTTTTAGCTAAGTGAGCAAAAAAATTCCCAACTTTACTTTTCATGTACAACTCTAATGAGAGGCTGCAAATTTCAATGTGGTGATTAATTAAATTTTCAAAAATGAATTTTTAAGAACAATAATTTTGAATGCCTTAATTTTTACTTGCTTGAAAACAAATTTTGTAGATAGAAAAGTCTCCTCTGAAAATTGCCGGCTAGGTAAAGTATTTATGTTGTCTATAGGATAAAGCCCTACCCACCGAAATCTGTATATATTGTTAGGCTTAAAATACGTCACGGATGACGTTCATCAATATTGTACTTTTCCACTAAGTAAAATAAAAATACTTTTTATCAATTGTTTCTGTAACTCTATCTGGTCAAAATCGATGATTCACAGGTTGGAAGATTCCCTTGTTAGTTGTATGTGAATCAACGAAATAATTATACGGTATGATATTCGCACATGAAAAAAGCTCAAATATATCAGAATAATTTCTAAATATTCGAATTCAGTTTTGTTGCATTGGAAAATTTTTCTTATCTATTTGGCTCTGTTTTCTCGCTTAAATGAGTAAATTTTACAGTTTGTAGAAAGTAATCTTAGCTAGTAAAAAATATAAAACGGTCACAACCCTTTAGATTAAATAACCGACATATAAGCTCGGAGTTCAACTTTTACACGAATTTAGGAACCAATGGAGCCTCGGTTTCGGTCAAAAATTCCATTAGATCCCAATTTTAAGCTCATTGATGCGAGTTATGTGGTCGAAGTAAAGCCTAAAAATTAATAATAATATACGGTATAATAGGATTTGCGACGAAAGACGGGAGAAAAATTAAAGTTAGGAAAACACCTAAATATTAACGATGAATACAGCGTGTCGTGAGAAGCAACACTATACGCTGGTAATTCAATTTAAACCCGAATTCTCGCCTTTACGCTGATTTAAAGCATTTCGTTTATAGATGGCACCGTAAATCTGGGCTTACATGAACCTAAATTTCTCATTCAACCACTGATGTTGAAATCAGTGGTGCACTCATTGAGTAGGATTTTTTGGCGCTCAGAGTAGGACGCCTAAAAAAAAATTCTTTTCCAAATCGATATGTCAAAAGAAACGCACACGCGGTTACGATAAACGCATTCAGCTAATTTCATAACATTAGAAGAGAAAACCGTTGATCGAACATAATTTGACATATCCTGATAAAAGCGTTAAATTGAAAACTATTCCAGATGAATGTATCGCGTTTGACGTTACGTGAGGGAAAAAATAAGCTATGTTAGGGTTATTTTGATGAAAGAAAAATCTCGTAAACAATACAACCGTGACTTCCTTTTAGGCCGAGTCAATGGCTCAAAAAAACGACGGTGTTTTCACTGTTTTCTCTGCTGTAATGAGTTCGTAAGGTCGCTTTTCTAAGTCGCTTTTCTAACGTGTATCATTCTTCGGCGAGAAACGCCTACGTTATGTCTAATTTTCATGTAAGGGAGTTTTTTTTTCGATTATATTTACTTGCTACGACGAAATGTTTGGGCATGAAAAATAATGTTTAAATTTTGATTTTACCTGCATCCCTGTCAAACAATGTTTACTCTACCTGGACACCTGGGATTAGTGAGAAAAGTAGTAAAAAATCAGAAGACGAAATACCTATACGAAAGGCTGGTTTATTTCATGCTTTACGAACCAGGATTATGGAATTTTCTATTTTATCTGAATGTTTCTCTCTTTTGACATATTTTATTCAGAGATAAGGACGAGCCGAGATCTTTATTCTGTTTTTTAACAAATCGCCTATGTTTTATCGGATTTTACTGCGCCACAGGTGGCATTACGTTCACTACGATGAAAATATGTTTTGTGTAGTTTGTTGATAGTGTTAGAAATAATGGTAAGTTTCAAGTTGGATTAAAATTGAGTTATGTTATACCCATGTTCCCTCTGACTCATTATTTTGCTTCATGTACTCGGTTCTCAAATCTCATGAAATAAAAAATTTAAAATAAATTGATCTAACAGAACCAAGCAGATAAATGAAAATTATTTATTGACGAGTATTTGTAACTCTGACAGAAATTAAATACCTAATATTAAGCGATATAACTTTTCTTTAATAAGTATTTTCAACTCGAATCTCATTTGCAAAGTTTTCTATTTTTGAAAATTTCAGTTTTGTCAATGATAGGTGTAGGTTGTAATATTCGAGTAGTTTTTAAATTCCAGATACAATTAATTTCGTAATTGAGAATATTGTAAAATGAACTGTTGACATTTTTGCTGAGTGCTTGTTACGTATGTATATTGAAGTTGTTTTCATGAAATTTCATTATGTTGTTTATGTTAAGTGGAATAATCCTGACCAAGTTTTCAGCTCTACTTGACCATTTGGGAGAGCTAGTGGTCTTAAAAGTAGTATTTTATCGAAGTATTTGCGCATCGTCACATAGAGCAACATTTTTTCAGTTGTCACTTCATTCTAGAAAGAATATGCTGAGTCCAATAAAATATGTACAGTACTGCACCTAACGCAAATTTTGCCCATAAACTATACACAGTGTTACCAACCATTCTAGCTCATTTTTATAAAAAAACATAACACCCGCAACGGGTGCACGAACCTTGATTTCGGGAGTGATAATGTACTTTGAAGACCATTTAGGTGCAGTAATGTGTTAAACTATGTGTAATTGTGTACATATAAATATATTGTTTCATCTTAGTTGAAGTAACAAAATAAAGGTTTTTGTGCAAGGAAGAAGAAATAAGTCCAATAATAATTACATTCCTTTATACATTCTATAAATTTTTTCGAAAAATTGTGATTTTTTCAAGAATATCACTATTTTGAGGACACCTAGCTCCCTTCCAAATAGTCACTCGGTGTTGAAAATTTAATTAAGACTATTTCAACTCAAAGTTAACAACATATTAAAATTTCGTGAAATTTAACGACATTTTTTTTCACTCAACCCTAATATGTTGTAAGTCTTTGTGAGTGAAAAGAAAAAGAGGCAAACTTCATGTTTTTTAACTTCAGTTCCTTGCATGAGTTATTAGTCATGCTTTCAAATATTTATTTTTAAGGAACTCTTACAAGTTCTAAAATATTTAATATTTTAATTTCGTTTTCAGTTGAATTTTAGTATCGATTTTAAGAAGAATAACGAAATAATTTAAAAGCTATAACGAATATCAATTTCATGTCGAATCTATTAAATACATTAGTTCAACTATTAGCACTTAGATATGATGGGATCTGTTGAACAGTTGAAACACTAACCAATATGACATCAGCTCAAGTGTTCAGCGTTGGAGTTTTATTTTTTTGAGCTAAAAAAACCTTGAAGAAAGTTGAATAGTACACAAGAAATCACTTACTGTAGTCGAAAATTAATAAGAAACACTAATTTTTTTTATACATTTTTCCTGCTCTTTCATTTTTTTTTTCAAATTTGTTCGTCAAATATGTTTATTTATCAATTACTATAGATTTATGTCAAATATTTGAATAATAACATTAATTATTTCAAATAAAGCTTATACTCAAAACAGTAAGTTAGGATTGCTCGACCTAAATCACTATTACTTTCTAAATATTATCGAACATTTCAATAATATTATTTTCGATTCGTCTAACGATACATTAGCAGAAATTTTTCCATTTTTACAAATGCTTGTTCAAATTTGTCTTCAAAAGAGTAATATTTACGATTTACCACTCAATTAAGTCATAATATTTATATAACAGGGGCAAGACAAATGCCTTATAGGATTCATTCATGCAACTGTTTAACCATATTCATTTAATAGGTTGTATTTTGTGATGGTTCACCTGTTGAAAGTCAGTTATGCAACTTAATTCAATTATGTGCTGTAGAAATTGTATAACTTTCGTAAGTGAGGAGGATAATGTGAATTCACATTGCTGAATGTTCTTGGATGAACAAAAGATGTATTCATGTTTTACTGACGAAAAAAAAATACCTATACGTATTTAATGAAGCTGAAAAAAAATCGTTACATTGCCAATTGAGAGCTTTCAAAATGACCTCATGAGCTAGACTAAATAAATGCCTTACATGACACATGTAGGCAACATTTCAATCACAGGTACTCGATAAGTTGCGTTTTATGATATATTTCCCTATTCAGTACTCATTTATGCAACTTAATCGACTTACGTGATTTATGAATCCTATAGCCTTCTTGAAAGAGGTGAATCATATAAATGTTGGTTGGTAAATATGTTCAATACAGAATATTGCAGCTATTTCCACTGAAAAGTTGGAATATTACTGAATGACTTTGGGTTGTTTTTCTATTCAGAATTCGAAGTATGCGTTGAATTCATTTTACCATGACTAGTAAATGTTAATAACTTCAATATCTGTTTTAACAACATTCAAATGTATTTATGGTTTTATAAAATTGAAAAATAATCGCCTCCCGATTACGTGGGAGGACGTGGCCGGTGAATAGCCTATTTCAGCTACGACACGAGATTAATGTTCACGCTGAAAAACGCAACGAGAATATAATAAAGGTTTATACGCGAAATTTTTGCTCGCAATACGTCTCATTTAAATATTTTAAATAGTGGGTGTTCATGCGTCGCGTCGGGAAAACACTAGGGTTGCTATGTTCGGTGAAGATTTCACGCGAGGTAACTTCTGATGAAGTTTTACTTCAAGCTTTTCGACTTGAAGAAAGGAAATGCAATTACCTGTATAGGAATAAGTTTTCTCAACGTAGGCGCGTCGATTTCATAATTATCAATTTAAATGGTTGTACGAAAAAGTCGTTACTTTTTTCTCGGAGAAATTTATGTTTTAAAAAAGCGTCGTTTAATGTTTAACGTAATGCTGACGTGATTCGGGTATAAAAAATAAAGTTATTAAGTCAGGTTATCTGATGTCGTAAAAAAATTTCATTTTTGTGAAATTAAAAGAAAAAAAGGAAAATTTTTCGTCGAGTCGTGAATCATCGTTCCCGGACGAGAATCTGTAATAATTAAATGTTGTCTGCGGGTTCGCGGTTTTTCACACTTTAAAGCATTTACGACTTTGGATGTTGATGCAGAGTTAACCGTTTCGTATACCTGAAGGTAATAATTAAAATGTTAGCAAGCGGTCCTAAAATTTTTACGAAGCGTCGCGTCACGTTGTAAATTTATGAAAATATGAGAGATGAAATCGCGTAAATGGATTTAGATTTTCGACTCTCCCTGCTGATATTATTTTACGATTTTGAGAAGCGACTGGGAAGCTCGGCGAACAAAATCGGCTTTGTGGATCCTGTAATATGGTAATTTTAACGTATTTTTTCGATTTTTGTTTCAGCTGTGAAATATACGAAGAGAATGGTAAGTCTCACACGTTATTGGATATTTTCGACTGTTTTTTGCTCACTGTGCGCATCATCGTTACAAATGTACACCGGTGAGTAAACATAATTCTTTGCTAACTTTTCTTCCTCGTATTTTTTCTTCATTCGTTAACGATCGAGTTATCGTATACGACCATTAAATATAACGATTTTCGGATTTCACAATGAAAACGTAAAAACTTGTTCGCAACAATGTGCGTGTCTGACGTAACGTCTTTGAAGCTATTTAAAAAAAAAAAAAAAAAAGGCCAAATACAAACAATCGGACGAATACGGTTCTAAAAATAAACTCTTCGTTGTTGCTAACGTTCGTCCATTGCTTTTAGACTACGGTCAAGCGGACTACGACAGTGGCGAAGAAAATGCCGATGACCAACTCGCCCCATTTTACAGACAAATGTTAATACGAGCTATACAAGGCTCTTATTATAGCGTACCACCACCGCCATCTGACACCTACGACAATAGTGACGAGAGTCCAGTTAACTTTAGCGGCATTGTGCCCTCGAAACGGTCTAGATTTTACAGAAAATACCCTGGTAAACGGCAAAATAGACGTGTAAGCGATGTGTACGAATGCATTCCGAACTCGAGGGAAACCGTACGATTATTATACGCCATTCATCAAGCCAGACAAGGGGATATCGATGATATAGTGTTTTGCAATCGAGTACGTAATCCGAAAAATCTTATACCGAATCCTCGTTATATTGGAAAACGTGCTGAGTAATTTTGTTCATCTTGTACTTCCTATTTTATTTCCAAGCTGCTTTCATTTTTTGAATATCAATTTACAATCATAGGTTAAAGTGTACTGTTATGTTTAATTATAATGGTCATTTAATTGGCTGTATTACTTTTTGTACCGCTGTTGAGGTTGGTTTACTGGATTATAAGAATGGGAAATGGATGTTGGTGAATATAATTGAGCATGTCTGGCTGATTCCAAAACTACTTTGAACAGTACCTAAGCCATGAAGTTGAAGTTAGCAACGTAGTATAGGGTGACCGATTTTAGTAATCGAAGTTTTATCATTTTATGTGAAATCCATCATACTTGAAATCAAAATTTAATGTCTTTTTTTAAAGCTTTTAATTGATTATTCGATGCATTCAAATTTTTTAAATACACATATAATCGATTGAAAATGTGAAACAAAATCCGCAACAAAATTAGAAAATTTTTCTATTATTCCACAGATAATATTTCATCTTTTACAAATTAAGTTACATTCAAATTTTGTCAACGATCAATAATTTCATTTCGATTACCAAAAAATGTATAACAATATAAATGAGCAGAATTTACCTTATTTGGGAGGGATATGCAATTTCAAAGCAAAAAAGTAAATTAAGTTGCATAATTAGTTTTTAGGCTGGGAAACTCGCCATAAAATGCAACTTATCAAACATATATGGTGGAAAATTGCATAAGTGCACCTCATAAGGCATTTGTTTTGATCAGTTTATGCAAATATTATGACATAGGCGAGAGAAAAGTTGTATACCTTGTTTTTCGAAGGTCAAATCAACTCTCACGTCTATATTCTACCACAGCTGTCATAAGGGAAAGTTGCACCAAAATTTCGATTTTGTATAAATTAAAAAAATATTCAACGATTTAACGCTTCTACGTAATATGTAGTTTCAAACAAAATTCAATGGCAAAAAATAAAAAATTATTATCTAATGTGAAATATAGTAATATTTTCAGTCAACTTCCCCTCTCCTCCCGCCCTACCAAAAAAATCATGAAAATATCTTATCTTCATATACTAGATATTATCAATTTATCATTCCTACCCACCACCCCACCCAAAAGAACTTCTGCAGTCATTGGTGGCGTATAAATATCAGAAAAAAAGTATGAATTTTTTATCTACTCTGGTTGTCTACTGGGTTACATTTTGTTTCTGTTTTCGTGAATTTTTCACTTTAAAATTTAACAGTTTTCGATACCTGTTTTGATAAAAAAAAAAAAAAAAAAAAAAAATTATAAATATACTATTTTGTTTTTGTTTTTTTTTTTTTTCATTTTGTTTAGTTTGTTAAGAAAATGAATTAACTTTTTTGTGATCTTACAGACATTTACGTATTTCAAAGTATTCTGTATTTTGTTTTGTATGATTACAAAAAGTGTGAGAATATGTTTTTATAGTTGAGTTTTTAATGAAAAACTAAACTATTTCAATCTACCAAATTTTGAAAAGTAGAGGTCGGGTATCTCGAATGTTATTTATAACGGCCACCCTCATCACCACGTTGCCTTTACATTCATGGCTATTCAACTCAGATAATTCGGACCAAAAACCGATCTCTATCAGCGATACTATCGAATCTAGCAATCTTAATAGTATAAAAGTAAAACAATTATTTATTCCACATCACGTGAAAATATCTGTCAAAAACTTTTCTTTTCTATGGGATGATTGTGGTTAACTGGTTTGTATAAGTATTGAAAATATACGTTAATTACTTTTGTACATTATGTTTGTGTGTAGAAATGAAAAATGATAATTATGTAAGAGTGATAGCCAACACAGAATTAGATTACATTAAGCTTAAAATCTGTTTGTGAAATACGCTTGAAAATAAATATACTTCAGTTTTGTAACTTCTTCAGCATAATGAAGCGTTGAAAAGAAAGTTAATCTTTACGCCCATAAGTCTCGAACACTATGAAAAGCTATCATAGCGAACGTTCGGTTACACCAATTCGAAATACTGAACTGTTATTCGAAAGGATCAAGTAGCAATCTTGAGAATTAGTTTAATTTACATAAACCTATTTAATGCTTTGTAACCGAATAGATATCCAGTATTAACTATCCACGCGAATTGTAAAATTCGAAATAAACACGCCTTCGAGAATAATTTGCGACGCGCAGTTTTTGTCGTACCTTTGGAGTTAAAATTACCTATAGCAATGAGTAGATGCTGGATAGGTTGTTATTCCAATATCACATTAAAATTATACTGTTGTATGTGAAATCCTCAGAAATGATCTGTTGAGAGTACCATATACTGGGATGATGTAAGCGTAAACATGATATGTGTGTAGGAATGTATTTGCAGTTTATTTACCAAATCAAAATTACAGAAATAATCTTTTCGAAATTGGCAACGCGTTGAATTCATTATTTTCAAAATCATTTTAATTATTGTTCGGTAAATAAGGTAACTATATCGGTTCCCTATTTACTGGAGTGAAATTCCACGAAAAAACGTCATTTCAATAAATTATATTTTATACCCGACTTGCGTAAATGATGGAAATAATTCGGCAGCTATGTAATATGTACTTCGTGTGAGTAAATCGATCTCTATGTAACAGAAACTATCCACCCGTTTACATGTTATTGTCCGGAGTAGATGAAGTAGTCTACTTTTTTTGTTGTAAATACGCGTAAGACATGATATTTTATCATAGAGATGACGCTTCACAGTTCACATGAGAATATACCACGAACAGTTTATTATACATCGCTTATACAATGGTATCAATGACGTCAATATACTATAATTGTGGTTTTTTTTTCTATGACATCCTCTATACGCACACGGCCCAAAGGGAGCCAGAATTAGCCACGGGGCAAAAATAATTTTCTGCTTCCACTTTTCAATTTTTCTCTCTTCTTAAATCCAATGAAAATTAAAGAAAAAAATTAATCAGAATTTAAAAACCTAAAATGTGAATTTTCAAACCCTCTCCGAAACTCGGGGCTGAGAGCAATCTGTTCTCTTTGCCCCTCCCTCTCCTCAGCCCTGAGTAAGTAAATGATAGCCGCGCAAGACTATTGTACTATAAATGGTCGAAGGTAATTGGCTTGTGAGAAGTGGAGATGGGTAAGATCTAAATTACCATAAGTTTATGATGTTTAGATCGATGATTACTACTTCAAAATGATTTTATCTTGATTTAAATCATGACCTTGAACGCCCTGGTGAAAATCAACGGAGCAGTTTTTTTTAGTTTTTTTTAGTCCATTAATTTTCAGAAAATTGTAGTTGGTCAATTAAGAAATGCTACTGAGCGTATTTCACTCATCTGACATACCTACTCTTGATCAATTTCAAAATTTATGGCGCGTAGTTACACTTTTTTTCTGAGATATTGTTTTTAATGTCAACATATAATTTTTCCATTTTTTTTTTTTCAAAAATACATAATTAAAAAAAAAACATCTTTTACAGTGCTCAGAAACCATGAAAATTTTTATGAAAATTTGAATGAAATTTTCTAGAGTTCTCAAACCTTAAAGCTTACCATAAGCATCTTAAGTATTCTTAATAAAGACAGTTTTATGGATTTCAATAATTTTTGGATTTTAATCATAGAAATTACAGTTAAAACATTAATACTTGCTTATTTCAGGGCAATCTTGGTCTAAGTGTGCGAATAAATTTCAATTTTCATTAAAAGAAAATTAATGAAAAACAATTTTCAATTGTGAAGAAATAAGCGAATTTTCGTCTGTTGACCCTTTTTATACGCGCAGGAGGAATTGGAAAATTATTAAGAAGTTGATGTTAAGCGTTCTGTCGTCGTTTCGTAACAAAAAAGATCAGTTGAAGGTTCTTTTTCCTTTTCAATTTATACTTTAAAAGAGAGAAGAGGACTCATAATCGTAAAAGGAACATCAAAGGGGAAAAAAATTTAATCAGCTTCAGTTTTTGATGGTGTATTGTGAAGGATCATAGCATTTATTTTACTTTATGTTCATTAATATTTTCCTGAAATATTTGTTTGTCATTGGTACCTATACAGCTATAGGCGCTCTATTCATTTACAAAATACCTTTATTGTACTTGGAAAGATAAGATAATGTTGAGTATGAAATAAAGATATCGGGCAGATAAACAATATTAAAGTACCATTTACGATTTGAAGTTATGATTCATGCAGATAAAGAAAGGTTAATAGATAATTAACTAATAGTATAATTTCAATTTACACATAACCACTCCATGATAAAATTGCTCAAAGTGATACGAAAGTAATGAAATGAAACTCAATTTTGATTTTTAATTGAAATTTGAAGAAGTGAAGATCTGAATTTTCTTTATGTTGATTTCTTGTCGCAGTAGTATTTGGTGACCTGTTAGTTAATCAAAATTTGAAATGACTATCTCGGCAATTGCTCCATTTCATTTTTAATAATGAAACTCCTTTAAATTTATGTGAAAATGTGAATATTAAATTAAATTAATTATGGCTCGAAACTTGACACTTGAAAATCGTAGTTGTCTTGTGAATTTTGAAATCGTGGAAGTTGTAATTATCATCTTTTATGATCAACAGTCTCGTCGTGGACTGCGGTTGGGATTTTGAATTTCAGTTTCTGCACTGTCGAAAACTCTCTATTCTTATTTAAATTTTTTATTTTCTAGATATTGACTTGCTGAATAATCTTTTTTGACTTGAATTTTCCATTTCTAGAATACAGGACTGGTTTTATTTTAATTTTTTCAAGATTATTTTCACGTTATTATTATTATTATTATTTGGAGTTTGTGTTCAGTTTAAGCGCACTCTATAGTTTGATGAACAAACGAAGGTTAAAATGAAGAATAGTTTACCAGGTACATATATGTAGCGGTACACAAGTATTCCATGTTTTTCTTTCCCTCTTTTTCGAAATGATAATATTCTTTTTGGTGATATGTAACGTAAATCTAAGCGGAAAACTCGCGTAGTTATTTTATCGAGCGTTGTTAAAATTGGGTAATGTTTGCATTATGATGTTTTAGTTTCGAGATTGAGTTTTATATTTAAAATTCCTATGACGTGGTGTTATGACATTGGTGGGTATTCTAAAAATTTTATTAAGTTGCGAAGATGACGAGGCTGAACTATCAATACAAAATTTCTTGTATAAAATGCTTCTTTTCGGTCGAGATGTATGTTTCATCCTCGCAGTAGTATTTACTGTGATAGCTGTATTTACCAACAGGTATGATCGCACATCATCTATATATGTGTTACGTCAATGTGTTTGCATTCACGTGTAAACAACAAATTAACCGCTATTTATTTGCAGCCAAAATAATAGCCGTCGAGTGCCACCCACTAAGCCGTTCTTTAACGATGGTACCTGGGTGGATGATTATTTCGCCGGTGAACTGTACTACGCTATTTTGAAAGCGGCTAAATACGATGTGATATTTTTAATGTTATATGCCCCTTGGGATGCTGACAGTCAGAATGCACGCTCAGAATTTGAAACCGTGTGTCGATACTTCCATAAGAAAGTAAACCTCGCGATGTATTATTGGTATTCATTTCTTTCTTATACTCGAGCTATTAAATGCCACTATGCCATATTAATTTCAGGTATATTGTGCCGCTGTGAATTGTTGGCAAGCGAATGGCGGTTGTAAAGCATTATTCGAAAATGTCGCCGTATATCCGTTATTTTTATTAGATTTAAGGAGTATTCCTTCCATTAGATATAATGGTGAATACGTATCGCCGCATATGATCCAATTTCTGTCTTCTGCTATTAAACCACTGAAACGTATTCATTCTGTGCAGGAGTTCCACACCTTGCACAGCACTTGTGACGTAAGCGATGTTAATTTTAATCTAACCATTGCACCAAACAGATGTAACATATTGTTTACCCATAGGCTTTAGTTGTTTCCTTCGTACCTGGTTATAAATGGTACAAAAGGTATTACACCGCATCTTTGAGGTACTTGGAACACGATCCGAGACGTGATATTTGTTGGGCTTTCGTTACCGATACCAAATTAGCGAGTGTTATGGAACTTCCAGCGAATTCCATAAAATTGTATATGTGGAATGAGACAAAAGTCAGTAATACTCTTGCTATCCTGTTTTAACGAAAGCTTTATTCATTGGGTCATTGAATTTCACAGATTTATGACGACGTGTTCGAGCCAATGGGCATAGTTAAATGGGTGGAAGAAAATGTCGATTTCTTAACCCAATGGATACATCTAAAAAACGCCAGGAGTAATTTGCTATCCAATTTATTAGAAAGTAACCCTTCTGTGATTTTGTTCACCCCGAGGAATATATTCTTGGAGAACATTCCTACCTATTTATTGGTAATTGGTTGTCTCGAAGATGTCTTCGTAATGGTTTTATTTTCCAATGGTGAATTACCGTATTATTTTGTATTTTCAGTTTAAACAAGCCGCTCTCGAATATAAAAATTGTTTCGAGAACACTACTTTAAACGACGATCTACCATATATGTCGAAAAAAAGCCAAGGTGAGCTACTTAGCTGATGAAACTGACCCAATTTTTTATTCCCTCGGGATATAAAAATATTTTATGATTTTCTCGTAAAAAAAAAAATGATACGAATATTTCAATGGATTATAGAAATCATTGATGATTTCCACCACTGGGAACACCTCTGCGAGGAGAGGTTTGTTTATATGGAGGATTCGTACGAATTATTTCTGGAAAGTAATTCGCTCAAGTACGCCTCCGAAGGCTTGCTGAACGTGACGAATAATTTGCCCAAAAGCAAATACAGTGATACTAGTCGGAATTCTACTCTTGGTAAGGTACCAAGGTAATTTTATTATGTGGGTTTTCATCGTGCATTCGGTTGCTATGTTAATGTTTTATTTAGCTTAAGAGCTTATTGGAATTGGAGATTGGTGGCTTAATTTTGTATCTTTTAGCTGAGTTTTTAATGGAAAAAAATTAGCTGTTGTGGTCTATTTGATTTTGCAGCGAGGGGAAAGGAATCTCATATTATGTTTGAAACCATTAGGAATGGATTGGTTTATTCTTAACTTTTTTTTATGTAAATTGGTCAACACTCGGGCCAGAAATAATTTTTCAGTTATTTAAAATTAATTTTAATTTCATATTATATGAATTGTATTACAAAACTTTAACAAAAAATAATACCATATTTTGTACAATATTGTCCTATCTTTATTGAAATAAATTTTAGTTTTATTATTTTAATGGCAGAATAATGAAAAAATTATGTTCATTATTTTTAAATTTAATTTTGCTTGAATTTTTAAATTAATCCAATTCAGTTGCGTAAATATTAAATTAATATTTTTTTTTACAAATTATTTTTCAATATTGTAGGCAATTGGAAACAAAAAAATGTCTAGCATTAGTTCCTAAATTTTTTTAAATATCCCTCTGACACCTCACCTCCTCTTCTCCCCCTCCCCCAGTTGAGAGTCAATATTATGTTAGAATTGTTATTGAGCGTTTTATGTACAACAGTTTTTGGACAATAAACTGTGGATATAGATGGACCCCAAAACGGACCTTAACTCCTTCAGTTTCTAAAAAAGGCAAAAATTTTAATTTTTTTTTTTCATTGTAAATATTCCTTTATTTTGATTACACTCCTCTCCGCCCCCCCCCCAAAAAAAAGTTATTTACCAGTTGTAGGAGGTAGTAATGATGTACAGAATATTCATAAAAAATATATCAGAATAGAGAAAGAAAAAAATAAAAACGAAAGAAAGTAACAATACATGGAGAAAAGGTACAAAAAAATCAAATTAAAACTGTTGAAAAAAAATCAATAATATTCGTTATTTGTACTCTCCCTTCTCTCCCCGTAAGCAGCCATCCCCTTAAGATTGAATCAAAAAATTCCTAATGAATTCTAATTCTTTCCTATAAATTTTCAAGGTTACTTTTTTTTCAATTTCCGTACCTTGCTCAGCTATAGTGGATATAGGCACACGCTAGAGTGCTCCATGAAAAATACTTTTGAAACGTCAAAGTGGTCATGTGGCATATCGAAGAACACCTACTTTTCACGTTGATTACAATCGTTTACTCGATGAAATAAATAAAGGGACAAAAGAGTGAGATAATATGCTATTTTTAATGTTTCAGCAAAAATTGTGAAAAAATCAGGGAAAAATTCATAATTCAAGTATAAGTCAAAAAAGTGTGTGGTCAGTTTTTATTATTTTTTTTTACCAAATTTAAAAATAGATTGCATATAGAGAAAACAGGGTAAGATGATAATAGATCATGAAAATGATACTATTCACCCTTTTCATGCTTTACTTTTTACTTTTCTAAAAATGTCAACTTTTCGCTAGTTAGAAGTGGTGGAGGCGAGAGGAAGTGAGCGTGAAGTAGGCGAGGACGGAATGTATTGTAGCTACTGTATTAAATAGGTAGTGAAGGAATTCCAGTTGGCTGAGTAAAATTTCTTTAAAGGAGAATTTCATCTTTTATTTCCACTTGAAATGAGTTGTACTTTAGAATTGTAACAAAAAATAATTCCGTAATTTGAAAAGATGTCATATATTCAGTTTTTGTTTTTCTCCCATTTTATTAAAAATATATTTTTTTAAAATTAAAATTAAATTTATCTTTAAAATATTAAAAAAAAAAAATCAAAAATTTGATTTAAAAAAAATTATTTTTTTTTAATTTAATTTTTGATTGTGTTTTTAGTTTAAACAAATTTAATATAATTCATTTAATAGCAATTAATATAAATCATTTGTTAATATTTAATATTCATTTTTTGAAATATAACAAGAATGAAATTGATGAGACTATAACCGGCGAATAACTGTGAAAGGGAGTTATAATTAAAATAAAAAATAAAAAAATTGAAAATTCCTAAAATTTTCGGAACTCTCTCCCAGCTTGCCATTATGAAGAAATACAGATTTTATTTCCTTAACTTTTTTGTTTCCTATAATATGTATTATTGGTTTCATACAGAATTTCTTCGATTTATTCGAAAATTTGATTTCGACATATTTTGTGTAACGTCATCACTAATACAGCACTAAATGCAGGAGGAGGTAGAGCTCTGAGTACGTGCGTTCATTTTTCCTCCAAGTCGACTACGGTTTTGTAGTGACGTCGATCTATACGTCCATGAGTCCATCACGGTTAGGACAGGTTTTTAGCTGCCTTAAATAGTTGAAATCCAATAAATGTAGACTATATACTGAAGCTAAGAAGGATAATGTACATTTTAAATTCACTCTTCCTTGTAGTTTTAAAAATCCGCCGAATTGTGGTAGAATGATTTCTGATTAAAAACTCAGCTCCAGTAATGTAACATCGCTATATTGTTCGATTTTTATTTATTTATTTATTTATTTATTTATTCATTCATTCATTCATTCAAGGAATGAATTTATTATATGATGAAAGATCTCCGGAGAATCTAGTCTTATTTCACATACGTGAGAAATGTCGCTGGCTGAGAATGTCGAAAAAAACGTACGCGTATTCATTCTTACGCAAAAAATCGAGAAGTCCCCATTTCAGTAATGTTCAAGGGGCGCCAAGTGGACTGTGCGGTTTAAACCGAACATTCAATTTCTTCGCCGTCGACTCACTGTTGTACTCTCATTTTTCTAAAGCGTTAGGAATAAATTTAAATAATTTTAAGGATCAAACGGCAATTGTGATAATAAATAATAAGGTAGGTGTAACAACTACAGGTCGAAATTAAAGTACTTCAAATATCCAAACATCTCATGCGATGTGCTTGTTAGGTCGAAGAAGCGTACGTTTTATCCGATCAATTCGACGATAAAGAAACGCTGCTGAAATTCATGATCGACGTCAGCAATCGCACGGTACCGCGATGGCTCAAGTCCACCAAAGATCAATCGTTGTACCCTCATCGTTACAGAAATCCGACTAATATGTCTAGTAACGATTTCACCGTTTTAGAATTATACAGCGAAACATTCCAGTCTGTGGTATTCGATTCGTCGCACGTGAGTACCGTCTGAGAATCTACGATCACCATAATTCTCGTCTATACGGTACTGAAGTCATATATGTTACAGCACGTGATCGTCTACTACTACTCGCCGTTCTGTAGTTACTGCCAGGTATCCGCTTATACGTTCTTATCGGTGGCTCATTTATTGGAAAACCACACCGATTTAGTATTCGCTCGTATTGACGGCGAAAATAACGATTTACCGTGGCACTTGGTTCCTTTGAGTTACCCTTCTATTATGGTGTTCCCGGCCAAAAGGTAGGTATTATGTGAATTCTCGTCATCGTCTTGTCGTACCTCATTAATGGACGTTTCGTTGCAGTAAATCTGAAAGTAAACAATTCCCAATGTCTGAGGAATTAACGGTGGAAAATTTATTAGAGTTTGTGTTGACCAGCGTAGATGTCGATATTAAAATTAAATTTATGATCAACGAATGCCAGAAGTATCGACGAATTGTAAGTTCCATCGTGTGATTAAGAGTCTCGTGAATTTCATAGACGAATAATTTTGTTGTATTTTCAGGAACACAGAGCCGCCATCAAGGTGTACGAAAATTGCATCGATAATGTTAAAAATCATTGTCTTCAATTAATTAATAATTTAGTAGCTAATTATAACGATATGGATGCCAATGTATCGCTGAGCGCTGATTTCGACGATACGGCCGACTCGTTATATAATACTTTAAGGTTATTGAAGTCTGTTTATTTGCATTTGGAAAGTACATGATGATTTTTGCATTTATTTTTCGTATTTTTCTTTTACTCTTTCGTTGTATTTTTTTTATGAATGAGAATATTATTACTTATTGCTTCGTGGAATTAAAATCCGCATTTGCAAGCAACAGCTGGAGGAGTGGTTCACGAAGGCCTAGTCCCACCCATGGAGAAGGCTAGACAGACGCGGAACAAAGCGACAAAAGTAGACCAGGACTCTGATAAAAGACCTTGAAGGTTGTTGCAACCGCGGTCACAGGAATCTGGATTTCCATCTCATACAGATCCTTAGTAAGCACGGGTGTTTCGGCGATTTCCTGTTTGGTCTAATATGTGCACACTGTGCTGATGAGGCAGATGATATAGAGTACACTCTGTTTTATTGTCTGGAATGTTCCCCCCAACGCAATAGGCTGCTGGCATCCCTGGCATTGAACTGGGACAGGTTTAACGCGGAGACACTTATCGCAATAATGCTGTAATCCCTGACGTCGTGGAAGGCAGTACATGATTTTGCCAACGAAGTCATGCTAAGGAAGGAGAATAGGATGTGATAGCATTATTGAATTTTTGAGTTCCTTTAGCAGTTGGAAAATTATACAGGGTGACCGAAAAGTAGAGTAGAAAAATGCTTAGCAAAAATTCCCTATTCAACTTATCCAAAAAATTTAAAGTGCGGCGTCATACTTGGTCTATTACTGTTGAAATGTATATAACAGAAAAAATTACGGACTGTTTCTGAATTTTTAAAAACATGATGTCTAACCCTAGTGGAAAACGCTATACTCCAGAACAACGAGCCTTTATGGTGGAGCATTATTTTCGAACTGAGTCCTATACCGTGACCCAGGGAAGATTCTAAAAGAAATTTAAAGAAAAACCACACCTTTCGACTATCCAAAGAACAGTGGAAAGGTTCCAAAAGGCATACACGCTTGATGAAGAATCAAGATCTGGAAGACCACTCGCTCTATCAGAAGTCGACCGAACTAATCTGAAGGAATATGTTGAGGAAAACCCCGGGACATCTGCACGTCGTGTTGCTCAAGAACTCGGCATGAAACGTGAAACGGTGCGCACGACGTTGAAAGAAGAGGGATTTTATCCATACCGTATATCAGTGTTGCACGAACTAAAACCACCAGATGCCAAAATGTATTCAGAAATATGATAAAGCGGATGGATGCTTGCCGTACAATAGGTGGTGGCCAGTTCCAACACCAACTATAATGTAAAAAATTTTCCAGGCTCTTATACTTTTTAAATAAATTTTTAAAATTTTCACTCTAACTACTTTCCGGTCACCCTGTATCATTCTTTTCAGAGTCTATCATCGAATAATTTTCAAAAATTTGTAAAGAATCGAAATTTGTAATTATTTGAAACAAAAATGTATTAATATGTGGTCTAAAACATCTTTTTTCAAATTATTCCATCATAAATAAAATTATGTTCAAAATATTAGGTATGCTACTATTCCATTCAAAATTTGCACAAAGTTATATGAAACAATATACATTCAAATTCTCAGAAATAAAAATTAAAATAATCGAATTCTTCGTTCAAAAAATTTGAGAAAATCTTTTAGACTCTGCTCCTTCCTCCTTATTCCATCGTGAAGATGAGGAGAATTTTATGAGAAAATTTCAGGCAATCTTTGTAGAGCTGAAACTTTAAGGGGCTATTTGCGGGCTTGATAAAAATTTTTAGCGCTAGTGAGCTATAAAATTTCCAACTTTACTTTTCAAATACTACCTTATTGTGCATACTATAGTTTTATAAGTTGAAAATTTCAAATAACTAAAAAAAAAAATTCAATCAAGCAACAAGTTAAAATTTGAATAATTTTCTGTCATTGATATGATTTTCCTCATTACGAATCGAGGAAATAAAGTTCGTTAACTTATACTTTAAATGTTCAGTAATCATCACTTGTATTAATTTTATAAATTCCTCCTTTCAATGAAAATCCTAAAAAGTGGAAATTTTTCAGTAGTGAAGTAATAGACAATGATGATTTTCGAAGTTCGAAGTTGGTGGTCTTATATTGAAAATCTTATCTAGTGTAGTAGTACGTATTTTACATGATACTGACCTACATTTTGCTGTCGACAAGACATCGACCAGTAAAAATGATGAATATTTTACCGTACCTCAGCAACCCTTTCTGTTGAAAATGTACCAATTTGAGTTATTTTTTACAAAAATTCGATGAAAAATAGGTGTTGAACACTCGTTGAAGTTCATTGAAGAAATCTGGTCTATGAATTTATCCTGCTGATTTTGAATGAAGTTCGTTGAAAATTATGAATTAATTTTACTGATTTGAAGTTGAATTTCAAGAAAATTCAGGAAAAATGAATATCAGTGTCGTTGATATTAATTCTCCATGACGGTCACTGAGTATCATTTTGTAGTCTGTGCGATACTTAAAATTTCAGTAACACTTAAAATTATCAACTCTATTATTCAAATATGTGTTCATAAATCTGACCAAATAGCATAGAAATTTTTTCACCATCCAAAATGAAAAAAACCAAAGTCAACATTTAACAATAAAATTTAATTAATACTATAACAAAACGCTCTAATTTAAGGCTTACATTTAAAATACACTTTACAAATAAGTATTGAAAAAAATGAAAAAAAGGGCTTTCGAACCATTACAGGTCTACTAAAAATTAATCAACTGGGTAGAAGGGAAACTGGGCCAACCTCTATAATCGCCCACACTCGCATGTTCGAAAGGTCACAAAAAAATTCGCGACTAAAAATTAAGTAACTTATAATGAACAACCGAAAATAAAAAATGAAAAGACTCAAAATAAATTAAATACATGAATAGAAATGCTACTAATGCAAAGATATCGTCCATTCTTCCGTAATGGGTACACCGGGTTTACGTATCGTCAGCGAGAATTCGCTCAAATTATACGATACTTCGAGTTCTTCTTGATTACCACCTAAAAACCGTGCAAAAAATTAATACTCGATCAACGTCGTAATACGTATTAACATAAAAATTATACTTACTGCCATGCTGAGCGATTATAGCTTTTCTGAAGATATTCGGAATGCCTACGATAATGACTTTTTCAAACCACGCTTTGCTTTCGCAACGTGCTTTGTCTACGAATCTAAGAGAATAAAAACACGACGAATATATCGTTAGAATACGTTATCTCGGTTAATAAACTAATGGAAAGAGCCAACATAAATTCTTCAACTCACTGCGATATAATTTGGTTGTTAAGATATATGAATCTCAAATGGCAATATTGCCATCGCGATATTCGAACGAATCTCCGTCGTCCACGTATAATTGACCGAACGCTGTACCCTGTACGAACGAAATAAATAATTCAATCACACGGAAATAATCGAGAACGCTTTATTTCAACGAATACTCACGTTATTATTGAGAGTAATCAGCAACGTGAATGGATCATTCAACGTGAGTAAAGCAGCTCGTCGAATTCGATTTCGCATCGGGATGATATGACCTCCGCGTATATAAACCGGGATCTGTGAGACGAACGAGTTCGTGATATTACTCATTTATTTAAACGAGGCAAACATTGAATAATACTTGAAATCTATTTACTTCGTTCGTGGTAACTGGTACGGATACGATTCCGTTTTCTTTGTATTGTTGGAAAGTATGCTTGTTGTACCATATTTCGTTGGTACCCGGGAAATAGACGTCAACGTGAGTAACATCAGGCTCGCTGATAGGTCTAACCAGAATCGAGTTACCTAATTACATGAATTTATATTAGTTGTCCATGTAGTACAGCTTCATCTTTTATAGTAATACGTTTTGCTATTAATAGGAAAATTAAGCAAGTGAATTGTATCTATAGAGCCAAGTTTTTAATCTGCACAATTTCAAAGGTGCAGGCAATTTTTGAACTTATTCTATCATATACGTAGAATCTACTCGTATACTGAAAAAAAAAATGAAAATTAAGAAAATTGAAAAATTCTAATTTTAAGAGGCGTTAAAAAATGAAAAAAAAAACATCAAAAATCAATAAAAAGTTTAAAGAAGAATAAAGACGTTTAAATATGAAATCTTAATGAACGATTCTAAAAATAAAAAAAAAATAAAAAAACAAAAATTGCCCAAAATCATAAAATGTGTTTTTTTTCTGTGCCTTATGCTACAGCTTGAACTAGAAGCGCTGTTTATTGATAAGAGATTACACACATTTCTTAGATTTTTGTTCAAGATCTGAGAGGTTAAAAGTGAAGAAAAATGTCTTAATACAACATCTTTTAAATTACATTAAAAATAAAAAATAAACAAAAACTGTAAAACTTTAAAGTATTTAAAATTGAAAAAAACTTTTCAGATGAAAATTATTCAAAGATTATAAAAATAATGATTGAAAATGAAAAAAATATTCAATATTGAGGAAAACTGTCTAAAAATGAAAAAGCATTTTATGAAAAGTCGTTTGAAAATTCAAAACAATAAATAAAAATTAGAAAAAAAAATTATCGAAGTTCAAAAAATGTTTTAAGAATTAAAAGCATTCAAAAAATTTTGAAATTTCAAAAAAATCAAAAAAAAGCCAAAATATTTAAAAATGAAAAATTGTCTAAATATGAAAAAAAAAAGAAAAATGCCTGAGTATAAAGTCTTTCACACTTCTGAAAAAAATGACGAAAAAAACGAACACAGATCAGAGAAAAGTTCAAAAAAAAAAAATAAAAAAAAACTTGGTATAATAAAATTATGAAAAAATCATAAAATTTTGAAAAAAAAAATTACAAAAAATGACAAGCGCTCAAAAATGAAAAAAAATGTTCAAATATGAATTTTTTGAAAAACTCTTGAAGTATTGAAAAAAAAAAACAACAATCAGGAAAAGTGAAAAAAGTGAAAAAAAAATATTCAATAATGAATAAAAGCTATAAAATTGAGAATTTTCAAAAATGAAAAACTATCGTAAAATGAAATGAAGATGAAAAATAAAGAAAAATATTTAAATATTACGAGATGTCTGGAAACGTTCTTGAAAAAAGAAAAACAACAACAAAAATTAGAAGAAAATTCAAAATTTTGAAAAAATTAAATAGCGGCCTGAAATGAAAATGTAATAAAAATTTGAAAATGTTCAAGAATAAAGAAAAATACCTAAATATGAAGTATTACAGATAATTCTTGAAAAATTAAAAAATTAAACAAACAAAAATCAGAGAAAAGTTGAAAAATAAACGATATTCAACAATGAAAAAGCGACCAGAGGTAAAACATTTTTTCAAAATGATGAAATGTTGAAAAATTTTCCAAAAATGAAAAATAATGAAAAATGAAGAGAAACATCTAAAAAGTTGAAAATTTAAATAATATTATTCAAAAATAAAAATTCGAATTGAAATAAAAACATTTTTAAAATAATTATGAAGTGATGAAAAACTGAGAATGTTCAAAAATGAAAAACTGTCCAAAATAAGGAAAATGTTGGAAGTTTTTAATAATGCTTTTCACTTCCACTCGAAATAATTCATCATGGCCCAAAATAACATACCCTGCCCAATCACACCTCTTCACAGCCAATCACTTCCTCTACTCCCAGTTTTTCATAAAAAAAGTAGGTGAACTGCAATAGCTAAAATTTTCATTGAAAACTCAGCAAAAAAAAAAAATCATTTCGTTATCACATTCAACTAACCAACGAGAAATTCGTGATCAATATCGAAGGTAGCTTCTTCGGTAGGAAATTCCATAAACAAAGGCCTAATGACCGGAGCGCCGGTTTTCGTATGCTCATAAAACAAGGTGTACCAGAAAGGCATTAAAGCTTGACGTTCTCGAATCGCTGTTCTAATACGAGCTGTGACGTCTTTCTCAAATAACCAAGGTTCTCTGCGTTTCGTATCGATATGAGCATGAGCTCGAAAGAATGGTAAATAAATACCAGTCTAAATGGACACAAAAACAGGTTACGTTTTCGAATGCCATCACGTAATAACGATCGTTAAAAAAATAACCTACCTGATACCATCTATATAATAACTGAGCATCGGGATTTTTGAAAAACCCTCCGACATCGGCACCACAAAAGCTCACTCCGGCTAGAGCAGCCGATAGACACATCGGTACGGATATTTTCAAATGGTCCCATTCGGCAGCGTTATCGCCGGTCCAAATGGCCGCGTAACGTTGTACACCGGAGAAGAACGACCTGGTTAGGATAAAAGGTCGTTTCTTTCCTTCCGATCGTTTCAGCAAGCCGTCGTAAGTGAGCATAATCTATACAAGAATATTTTTAATTAATTTCAATTAGCTTGCAAAAAGGAGAGAAGTGGGTGTTGTAATTACTTGCGAAAATCCGTATATATTGTGAATATCGCGATGCTCCCATTCACCATGGTGGATACAGTCTTTGGGCATGGTGACTTCGGGTCCACTGAAGACCGAAGGCTCGTTCATATCGTTCCATATGTAAACGTCGTTATTAGACCCTTTGAATACATCGGGCGAATAACTATTCGAATAATACGAGGCGGTTTCCGGGTTCAGAAAATCCAAATAGCTAGATGAACCGGGCCAGCACCAACCTTGAAATTTCATTCCACGGTTTAATAATTTTAATACACAATTTGGGAATAAAAACCACGTAATTAGAACAGCAGTACCTTCGAAATCATTCCTCTCTTTGTTCTTAACGTATAATCCTTTCTGAGTGGCGTCCGTATGCACCCAATATCCATTATCACGTTTAATATGAGGATCTATAATGGTAACTAGTTTCCTTCCTTTGGTTGATAGAGCGTTAATCATATCCAAAGAATCGCCGAATTTAATTGGGTCCCAAGTGAAATATCTGCGAGCAAGAGAAATTTAAAAGATGGAAAAAGTCCTTTTTTTGTATAAAGCGACGCCGGTTTCACGTATAGACGTAATAAAGTGTACAAATTATTTTTTCGAACTTTTCTTCTTTTTATAAAAAAAATTGTACATGTTTAAATTTTTTTGCATACATTTTTCGAACATTTTTCCATTACTTAAGTTTTTTTTTTTTTTTTAAACTTTACTCATAACGATTTTTTTTCAAATACCTGAAAAAATGATTAATTTGTTTTTAATATAATTTACACAATGCCAACAATCCAAATACATTATTAAAATTTTTAGAGTATTTTTTCGATGAAAAAATCATTAATTTTGCATTAATTTTATATCGAATGGTATTTGGAAGGAAGTGATATAAAATGCAGCACAGGAAGTAAGTGACAGAGACCGCAAACAGCTGAAGTGGAGAGAGCAGGCCGGATTGGGACGCAGCCCCCTGGTAAATTTTTAAATGATTTTTTTTTTATTATAGTAAAAATTCACTGTTCAAAACATCGACGAAGTTTTGAATTCATCCATATAATGTCGAAGATGAACAAAAATAAGGTTTTCTAACTAAATAAGCACGTTTCCTCTCTTGGAGGCTGCCATAGCAGCCCAGTTTTCGGGTAAGAAAGATGATATAATCTTTTTTATCAAAATGAAATTACATGTACATCGAGGTATCAAATTAGCGAATCGGATGATGCATAAGTATAAAATAATTAGAAAGTGGTGGGATATAAGGAAAAATTTATTTTCTCGGGAACACTTAACCCAAGACCTACTTTTTCTCATGAGTGTATTCGATATCGAGCCACATCACATCCATCGGTATGTCATAATTATCGAAATTTTGGGCCACATTTTTCACATCGTTTTGATCAACGTAATTCCATCGACACTGATGATAACCTAGAGCGAAGTACTGAAAAAAAACAACAATTAGGATGATATTTTTTCCACTAAGAGAGAGAAAGAAAATCTCTACTAACAGGAGGTAAAGGGGCTGTTCCAGTTAATCTACTGTATTGTCTGGTGACATCATAAGGTCGCGGACCCAACGTAAAGAATACATCGTAAATTCCAGTCTCCGACATAAAGTGCGCATTCACTC
Organism: Phenacoccus solenopsis; assembly: GCA_009761765.1. Classification (NCBI taxonomy): domain Eukaryota; kingdom Metazoa; phylum Arthropoda; class Insecta; order Hemiptera; family Pseudococcidae; genus Phenacoccus; species Phenacoccus solenopsis. The sequence goes on along the minus strand of CM019755.1, from coordinate 12,176,173 downwards.
CGGTATGAGTTTGCGATGGTGTGCTACGAGATACTAAATTGACTAATTTTTCCACAACATTAACACTAGCAGCGGCTTCGAACTGTTTTTCGATATCGATCCAGGTTTCAGCGGCGTTCAGCCAGAATATACCTACCGTGTTGTTTACCCTGAAATATCAAAAGATTTGTTAATGACTACGTGACGAGACTAAGTTGTATTAGGAAGCTATAACGAACCCGTGAGCGATGAGAAAAGGAGAAGCTCCGTATAGAGTAGTTGTTTCGTATAAATCGTATTCAAATACATCCGAATTATATAACCGATAAGGCTCTTCTTTGCTACGAAATATATTCGAGGTTATGAATAGAAATTCAACGACAAGAGCTAAAAGAGCACTTGGAATATCTTACGTGGTGGATTTAAGAGCAAGACTATCAGCGTGAGAAGGAATACCATAAGCGTGGGTAGCAGAAGGGAACGTGAAATCCATCGCAACGGCCATAGGACCGTAAGGCTTCGAATCCGTATGCTCGTGGAAACGTTCTTCCCATTCTCCATTTTTACTTAACTCTTCGTTATCCCTAAAGCCCATAAAATGACAATAAAATCACCCTATGCAAGGATACAGATTGAGAATTACGTTCACATCTAAAATACGTACACTCCTTCGGGTTTCTGTCTGTAATGCTCGAATACAAATTTACCAAAATCATTAGCCACAATGACTAATTCGTCGTTATTATAGAACTCCATTTGAACGGATCGACGAACATGATTATCTTGTTCGACTGCATTTTAAACACCAACTTTTCATCGGATTGTTCAATAAGCTCGAATCTACGAAATAAATAATTCGATGAAATATTCCAATTGAATTTCAAACAGCAATAATAACGCTTACTTGAAATGTGCAGGTTCGGCTACTAGAGCTTGAAGAGGTTGGTATCGGTGACGAATCACTCTTTCTTCATTTATTCGCAAACGTACGGTGGAATCCATTAAAAATTGAAGTAAAAATGAATACGGGACTTGTGTTTCGGAATTCAAAAGAGATCCTTCGACACCTGAGCTCGTTGCGTTAACTGTGTTTGTGAGGAGTTTAAATGGTGATACTTCGGGTTTGTAGTTTCGACATCGTCTATAAAAACGATGTTCTTGGTTAGTGACTGTGTGATTGACCGAATGAGTCGATAGTGAGAGATACTTACCGGCAAAATCCAGTTTGATCGCAGGTTCTGAATTTACTTTTGTCCATTCCCTGAGCTGCTTGATATAATAAGATGAACAAGCATATTGAAAATATGCTCGTTCGATATGCTGGCCATGTGTTCATATTGGGATATTCAAGTAGACTGAAACAATAAAGCACCAAGTGTTACGTTGGCTGAGGTATACTAATACTAGTAATTTGGGTGGGATTATTAATTCAAACAATTACCTTATAAAATGCACTATCACAGACAGTAAAATTAAATCTAAAAATTATTCGAATAATACTATTAAATTAATACATTTCTAAATCGTTTCAGTTCATGGTTTCTTTTTTATTATCTTATCTCAAATTGAAAAATAAGAAACACAAGTTATGCAGTTATGTGTTATGTACATTCGTCACCATCACCGGTAAATACCACATCAATACGATTGATCGTGATTTCGCTAAGTCACTGTAAACGTTCGCCTACCAATTTTTATTTCAGGAATAGTGTCAAGTTGAATAGAGTGTGCTTTTTCAGCGAAATTTACTCGACTAATTAAAAAAATTACTCAATTATTTATCTTAAAAATTTTCAAGTACCAAGTGCCGGGCTGTACCTGTACCAGAACTGGATCAAATAACTTCAAATGAGAAATACGACACTTGAACGAAAACAGGTTTTTTCGAATTATTTGATAATACATAGGTAGTGCTAGTTACCAATGAAGTTAGTACGCCTGCATATTCAAAGTATGGAAATACGCCATTTTTGGTCTATATCACTTCAATGGTGTTGTAAATGTAAAAAAGTCTTATAATTTAATTTTACGTAAAATTATTTAGTTTTTATTATTTTCATCACATGAAACATGAGAGGAAATTTTTGCAGTATTTTTATTTTTCTAATTTTTATTTTTTACCCATGTTGATAGCGCAAATAAAAGTAATAAAAAAAAATAAATACTCAAATAGAAGACTCTTTGTGCATCTTCCTTTTAAAATTCCATCTACCTGAGTTAATGTGGAGGGGAATGGAATTAAGTCTGAAATCTTGACTGAGTTCAGACTTGAAGAAAGGATATAAGAGGTAACAGCCGTAACAGGTAACACCGTAACAGCCTAACAGGCAGAAGCAAAACAAAAAGTAAAATCGAAAATTATTTTTCTAAATTTTATGATATCAAGGAGAATTGAAAAACCTCACGAAAGCTCCCTCAAGGTTTTTATACTTTTATACTCTTTTATTTTAAAGAGTAAAAGAGTAAACAAAGACCCTTCCTCGAAAAAGCATCGAATGCTAATAGACCAAAGATGGCGTATTGCCATATCTTGGTTCCCATGCCTTACTTGCAGCAAAAAAATTCATGATAATTCGAGATGAAAAATGGCTGAAGAAGTGAAAATATCAATTTCAAAGATGTCATAATTATTTTGAATTTGAATAAAATATTAAAAATGAATCTAGGAAATTATTCATTATCTTTTTTCGACATCGGACAATCGGAATTCAACAACTTCTCGTAGATTAAACACTATCGAGTTCAAAATACATTATTCACACCTCACACCATCGAGATTTCGTCATTTCCGAGCCTGCTATTGCTAGGTTTGTTCATTCTCGTCTGCTTTCTCGAATCTCGACGTCCCGACGACCGACGACGTTGCCTGACGACCATATGTTTGGAAAGTATGCGTAGCGAGGTGTGCAGTCGACGTACATAATGGAATTATGTTGAACCGTACGTACGCGTTCGTTGTGGTATCCTCGATTCGCACAATCAAACCATTAATGCTGGTATGTAAATCCTTTTCGTATTGTCGAAGTGAATTAGTGAAGTGATAATTACCTTAAATCACCTCCATCCCTTAATTTTTAACGGTATTATAAATTCCAACAAAATATTTACGTGTTTACTCATCTTACGATTCGTGCAGTGATATCATTGACTTCGTGTGATTTTGTGTTTCAGCTTGTGTATTGATAAATCTTTAGTTTTTTTCGCATAATTCAATGTTCGTTGTATGCAACTCATGAATGAGATGGATCCACATCATTTCCAATAGTAAGATATAAATGTCTTATCATTTCCATTAACCAGTAACAATGAAAAAAATTATAGCATTTAACATCAATACATTCTAACACTCAATCGTATATCCTCCCCTTTACCATTATACGTCCATTAATACTCGAACAATTTAATTATCTCCAATATCCGTACCCTCTGTAAAGTACACGTCAGTATAATTCTTTAATTTAGATACCACCAGCTGTGTTAATCAATTAACAAAAGATATCATCAAAAGCGAAAGCTAGTTTTTCACTCTTTTTTAATTTTTTTCATTCGTGTTTCAAGTCTCCAATTCGTCTAGTTGAGTGTTATGCTTACGAATTATCTATTTATGCGCAGGTGAATCATGACAAACGAACCGAATATAACATCAGAAAAATGCAGTTACATAAATGTCAACAGAACATCATCCCTTTTATTTACTCAACATTATTACGAAGGTATACCGGAAAACTTGGGATTGAATTTTATAGGATGGCTGGTGAGTTCATATATTCGTTTTGTCTACGCTACAGATATGTTGCAATGATAACAGTCATGTCGTTGACCTTTTTCACTATAATGACCAACGTTACAAGTGCGAGTGTTTTCGCTGCTAAAATACTTTATTAATTGTCATTGAAGTGTTACAATTTTTATAATGGCATTATTAAATTAACAAATGTATTTTCATATTTTGTAAGTGCCTGAAAAAAATTGATGAAGTTTGTAATAGTCCTACGTTGGTGATTACGTTAATGGAATATTAAATTGAATCACGTTTTAGTACCAGCTGTTTGCCAAAGTATATCTAAATTTTTATCAAAATCTTGAAAACGCTTTTTCGCGAATCCATTCGTGAGGACCCTGGAATTTCGTACGCGTTGAAAATATATTGCGTGATTAATTTCAAGTTTTGATGCCCTCTTGAAAACCCATCAAGTTATAGCTTTTTGCAATTTGTCATTCGAGTCGTGCTCGTAATATAATTACGAAACGTAAATATATTCCTACGATAACCTTGAAATAGTAAACAAAGTTTTAATGCAGATGTGCACTTGTTCCCCGCGTTCCCAATTATTACTATTTAACTTTCATATCGACAAGTGCTCTAGATGATAAGGTTCTCTTTGAAATTATAAAATGTACCTAAAGTTGGCTAATTGTTATATGTACTCGTATAAGCTCAGGCTTCTTCTTTGGGTAATATAAAAAAAAATCGTTAGCTTACACAAAGACTCTATTGAGAGTCGATATTCGCTTATATGTGTGAATTTTTAATACGATATCGTTTGATTAAATCATGTTTCCTAAGTTCGTGTAATCGTAAAATTTTTTCGTTTTTTTATTTAGTTAAAATAATTCACTCTTACCAAAAAAAAAAAAAAAAAAAAAACATAAGCACCAAAATAAACATCAACTATCTAATATCTTTTTTCTCGTGTAAAAATTGATAAATTATTTTGACTAACATGTATGACACCATGAGTGATTTCATTTTGAATAATGTTTCTTAGCTGTAACTCCTATCTGATTCAAGAGGGAAGTCTTCAGATTTCCACTTTCTAGACAATTTGTGGTTGATGACGAATGTCCAATTTTTATAGATACTGTGCATCTCATAGATTAGGGAACATTAAGCGAGAATATCTATTTTCTGATTATGTATTTGAAATTGATTCATTCGAATGGAAGGGGAATGTAATGTAGTTGAAATAATTAATTTAATAGTGATTGAATTTATTGCAATATTATGCCAATTGTGTGCTGATAAGTGATAATCTGATAATCAACTTTTTGAACTTGAATAATTAAAAAATTAATTCATTCTTCGAGTAAAATTTACTATATTAAAAAATTAAATTTAAAAGTCCTAATCGTGAAGTATTTAGCTAGTCGTTCTGAACATAATTGATCAGCAGGTGAAGGAAGTGACACTTATGATATCATTGCATCCACGTGCCATGTATTATAAAATAATAACATACAAATCATATTGAGTCTCTTGAATTATTAAAATTTTCTGAAAAAAATGGTAAACGCTTGCATACACCATATGTTTCTTCACCAACTTGTGATAGCCTACAGTCCAACTGGCAAAATATGCTGTAGAAATCGTAATTAGTGTGCTTTTTGGGGTACATTCCATCTAGTGTGCCAACTGCTCTTCTTATATACAAGAAAGAGACATGGTTTTTAAACGTACCGATTATATATCGTAATATAGCTATAAATGTAATTTTTATGATAAGTGAATTTATTCAAATTGTTAAGTGAATAATCGAGTAGTACTAATGAAGTCATAGCATTTCCTTACCGACTCCATTGTCTGTGTAAACGGTGCAATTACTTTGATCGGACAAAAAATCAGTTGGTTTTTTGTATATATGAGTCCCACATTCCCGAAAAAGTGTATTTTGGATTTTTGCCCCAGCACAACAGGGAGCTGGAGCCTAAAAACCCGCCATTCCGCCTTTTTTTTAAACTTGACAGCGAACAAAAAAATTTTTCACAGTTTGGTAGCACACACTCCCCTCACTCCAGATATATGTCATTTTCCTTGGGTAAAGAGCACAAAGTGATGCTAATGTCTCAAATGTGTGATTTTTTGTTAAATTTACCCATTTTTTACTTAGAAGGCTACGTAGGCGTCTTATGGTCTGCGAGATAAAAAAAACAACGTATTCTATACATGGATTTATTATATACCCATTAAGACAAAATTTATGTAAAACTGTTGGCATAGTAGTCTATGATCGAATTTCCAAGCTGACAAAATGCCTCATTTTCACCCACTTACGTCAAAAATGAATTTTCAATAAATTTTCTGAAACTGGGATTGCAACCTATGGAAATTGGTTAAAATTTCACGAGCAGCGCAAAGATATCGGTAAAAATGTAATTATGCATTTTTGAGTAATTTTGAGCCCGTAATCGGATCAATTTTTCAGCATTTTCAAAAAATTGACTTGGTACCTATGAAAATTGGGTAGAGTTTTGCAAGCAGCTATGCCGCATTACTGGAGCTGAGTTTTTAACTGGAGCTTGTTTTGATTTAGTAATAACCTTGCTTAACCGTTCATGACCACAGGCCACACCCAACACCAAATCTGAAAACCCCTACCCTATCCTTTCCAAAAACACTTAAGAAGTTGAATTTGGCACAAATGTAGTATTTCTTGCCATGAAATAATCATGTGAACACATATTTCTCAAATTATAATTATTTGAGGGTCCTCAAATTATCTTCAAATCTCGATAATCCGCCATTTTGGATCCATTTTGACTCAAATTTAAGAGGTAGTATTCTGGTCACAAACTAATCCTACACACGAAGTTTGACCATTCTAGGCCGATTTGGTGATGAGATATGGAAGATTCATGAAATTTCCTGCAGCAATTTCCCCTCCAAAAGCCGTTTTTTGCTCTAACTCCCCTCCAAAATCACTGAGGAAGCTAAAATCAAAATACGTTTGTCACTTGGGCTCATTTTATCATATGACACAGCAATAAAAAATTTTCGACCCCTCCTGTACCCCACCACTATTTTAGGTTGATAACCCCGCCTTCCCCCTCCAACATCATGTATGGAAGTGAATTGGGATATAGTATACAACTTATCCCCAATAACCATATGAATTCATATTAATTACATTTTTACCAACTTGAGGCTCCTCAAGCTCTACTCAAATTTTGATAATCCGCCATTTTGGATCCATTTTGATCCAAATTCAAGAGGTCATATTCTGGTCACCAACTAACCTCACACACAAAATTTGACCTCTTTAACTTGATTTGGTGGGAGATATGGAAGATTCAAGAAATTTCATGACTCAAAACTTCCTCAAAAAGCCGTTTTTTGATCTAACTCCTCTCAATATGCACTTAGGAAGCTGAAATTTGGATATGTTAGTGTCCGTGACTCACTCTTTCATATGAGATCAAAAACGAAAAATTTGAGGTATTCACCCTTCTCCAGCTCTCCTCAAAATTTGAGTGATCCGCCATTTTGAAATTTTTCGAAAAAACAAAAAAGCACTTCTGCGCATTTTCAAGAAGAGTTCCTCACCGAATTTGAGCGAATTTTATCCACACCCGCCTGCGCAAGGAGAGTGACACAAAAAACGAAATTTCCTCAAAAACAGGTTTTTGCTCTAACTCTCCTCAAAATGCACTTAGGAAGCTGAAATTTAGATATGTTGGTGTCCGTGACTCACTCTTTCATATGAGATCAAAAACGAAAAATTTGAGCTATTTGCCCTTCTGCAGCTCCCCTCAAAATTTGAGTGATCCGCTATTTTGAAACTTATCGAAAAAAAAAAAAGGTTGTTCTGCGCATTTTCAAGAAGAGTTTCTCACCAAATTTTGAGCGAATTTTATGAATACTCGCCGGCGCTACGCGTGGGGGAAAAATATATAGTTGTTAATGTATTATTGCGAGATCCATTATATACACAGTGATTGCGAGATCCAATTTGAGATTTTGCCAGATTTACTATTAGGATGATAAATACGGTTTTTTGGTGCAAAAATTTCCAAAAATAGAGCATGTGAAAATGAAAAGTTTAAATTATGTATGATGCTCACTTTTCAAAAATGTTGATGAACAACAAAAAAAATAAAGGCTCATTAGACGCCCAAGTAACCATTTGAATCAACGCCGGATCTCTCTTTGCGCTGTCGCTGTAGAGGCGAGTAGAAAATCGGGCGGATCTCGCTTTCACTGTCAAACATATCTAAATATACAAAATATATCCATACGTAAATCATAGCTAAACCGAGATCCGGCTGAAAACTTACCTACACAATGTACTGGACCTCGCAAACAACGTGCGCTATGTAAAACGTTGCGAGATCCGGCAAACGGATCTCATGATCTCGCCATAACTGTGTATATATAGAAATGATCTTGGTTTATATGGTTTTATGTATATATATATACCAAAAAGTTGGACATTTGCCAGATGATTGCAAATGTTCTGAAACGCAAAGATTTGAAGACCCCACCCTCCCCCGACCTTCCCTTCCCAAATCAGGTAGGCTGTAATAGCTGTCGTTTTTTAGTTAAAAACTCAGCTAAAAAACGACCAATTTGTTTTTGAGCAATTTTTGAGAATTTTGAGTACATGCCAATTTTTTAGCATTTTCGAATAATTGACATGTGATCCATGAAAGTGGGATGAAATTTCGTTAAAAATTCAAATATATCGACCTAAAATTTGTTTTGAGCAACTTTTTAAATTTTGAACATTTCTAGCTGCTCCCTAAATCATTGGAATAGATTGAGGCTTGTTGTTTTTGGTGCATAATTTTATGTACTATTGAACCGCATAGTCATTGTTTTAAGAAAAAAAGTGGAAAAAATGAGGCCTTATACGCTTATAAATCCGTCATTAATTATGAAAAAAAAAATGAAAAATTTTTTAGTACGTAGTTTTTGAAATTCTAATTTTAGTTTTTCAGATGCCATCTCGACCCGAGCAATAACAGTAATCGTCTTATTTCTTGAAAAGTACAGATCGACCAAAAAATGTTTTCTCCTATCCCCTCATCTTGCAAATGATATTCCAAAATATTTTATCGTGGAAGTCTGATTTTCCACTGTTAATACTCATCTATCACATTATATAGAAAACTTTCAGAGATAAGACATGACCTGAAATTTTTCGAACAGTGTTAATATCATGCTATGCATATTATTTAAATTTATTATAATTATGTACTTTTAAAACGAGCATTTTATAACAAAAAGATTTCGATTGAGAAGTACCATGGTCCTTCAGTAAGTAAACAGACAAATTGCCGGTGACCCAAAATAAGAAGTGTTGATGGGTTTTTGCATGATGGTTATGATATATGTATCTGCTACACATTTGCGTGATTAGAAAGCATGAAGCGCAGTTCCAAAGCGAACGAACAAGTGTCGAGACGGGTACGTGTAGCGGGTGACCTAACGAAATTTCAACTCCAAAATTTAAAAAAAATGATTTTGGCAGCCCGCAAGGCAACTATTGAAGAAATTAGTGATAAATTAGGGGCCAGTATGGGACCACTAAGAACTATCCTCTCTCAGTATTATAATAAACTTCTAAAAATGACTCAAGATCCGTTTTTCGAAACAATGGCCGAGATTTTTGATCCGCGGAATGATCTTCCAACAGGATAACGCCATACCACTCAGCGCTGCCTTGAAGAGCGGGATTTTGAAGGAAATTAATTTGGGAGATTCTCCCTCATCCCCCCCATTTGTTTTTAAGCACAGCGAAAGCTCAAGAGTTCACAATTTTCATGAACTTTTGGCCGAAAATACCGAAGGCTGAAATTGGTGCCAAATTACAGGATTTTTGCGCTGACTCCGAATATGTAAAGTGCTGCCAAGGTCCGGCAGAGGGAGTTAAAGGGGAATGACCTGAAACGCAAAGATTCGAAGACTCCCCCCTCCCCCCACCCCTCCTTCACAAATCAGGTAGGCTGTAATAGATATCGTTTTTATTGAAAACTCAGCTAAAAATGGATCGTTCGAAAGAGTTGAGAATCTATATCAATCCAAAAATGTTTTATAACATTTTTATATCTATTTTAATTTTTTTTATCCATTTATCAGCATTAGAAATTTTTTGCACACAAAATTTCTTCAGATGCTTTTTCAATTTTACACTTTCATCTAATTTTTTTCAACCTAGAAATTTTTTTTTCAATTTTTTACAACTTTGAAACTATTTTCAATAAAATTGTGGCGTTAAAAAATGTTTCCAAAGTTCAAATGAATATTGACTTTTTGATATAAAAAATCAATATAATTAAAAATAATTTTGAAAAAAAGCATTCAAATTTGAAACAAAACTGTTAAGATTTTTGGTTGAAAAAATACTGAGAAAAATTTTTGGCTCGAAATGAATTTTGAGAAAAAATGAAATGAAAAAAATTTGGAGAAAATCAGAAAAAAGATTTGGGTTGAAAAAAATCTTGGAGATTTAAAAAAATTTGGAGAAAATTTGGAGTTGGAAAAAATATTTAGAATTTGAAAAATCTCAAATTTCATTATTTTTTATACTGTGTTCTATTATAAGAACAAAAAAAAACATTTATTTGAATTAATTACAAAAATAAAATAATTTATCCAAATAAATTACAAAAACAAAATCATTTATTCCAAAATGACATTATTTATACCTAGTCGCAATTTTTATTTAAAAAACAAGCATATTTAAGGTATGTGATGAGAGACGATTTCATCGTATTATAGAAATGTCTTCACAAAATTATTATTTTTTAATAAAAAGTTTTTTTTTTCAGAAATATCGAAGCATTATTGAAAAAAAAAAAAAATCTGAAAATTGTCCGATTAATCGATTACTTATTTCATAAAATAATTGATTACTTTTGATAATTGATTAATTGATTTTTCCAATTATTTTTACCGATTAATCGATTATTAATCGCCCAACACTATAACTTAAAATTAAGCTGTTGCCACTGCTCACTAAGCCAATAATCCACCGATTTTTTTCTGTGCATCGTATACCTGCTATATGTCTGTACTTTTCATTAACTTAAGTTGAATTTTGAAAAATGAATAAAGGAGGGAAAGGAAAAAGATACAAAGTGCAGTGTTGTTTGTGTGATGAAATTTTTAACGACTACAAAAAGAACATGAAAAAACTGCGCATGAAGGCGCTTATTTGTACCTAATTATTTTGTAATTTACATCATTTCTCAAATTTAAGCAGAACTCCTAAACAATAACCCAATACTCTACGCCCACTCATACAATATATCCGCCAGATAAATCTCTTCACCAGCATCTAATATCAATCTAAATCGTGCCTCTGGCCTAAGCGGCAGTACATGGCACTACTACAAAAAAAAAAAAAAAAAAAAAAAAAAGAAAAGAAAAGTTGTAAATTTTGTCAAAAAGTTGGGAATTTCTTTACAAAAAATTGTTTTTTTTTTTCAAAATATCCCCCCCCCTGAAAAATGACTTAGTTACGCTCCTGATTGAGGATTCTACCCCAGTCATGCGACATGACTGTTTACGTTTTATTTTTATTTATTTATTTATTTATTTATTTATTTATTTATTCATTCATTCATTCATTTATTTAGTAATTTAATTTTGTATATTTTTTCTAGGCGTTAATACTATTTTTCACCACCATGAGGAAACGAGCATGGGATTATGGTCGACTGGCTTTGGTACATAAAGATAACGACAGGTAGGCGAACGTCGTCGAGTAAGCCTTTAGGTGGGCGTAATACGAACACTTCGCCTTTATCGCCGAATAATCTATAACGAGTTTTCGAACGATTATTTCTATTTTTGCGTCGCCTTCGACTCTAAATTGGAAAACTTTTCGCATCTCTTTAGCATGGACGAAGAAGCGGCTTCTCTCGGCGAATGAAATTTTCGTTCTTATAAATAGAATCTTAATGCGTGTTCGCCGACTGATACGCGATAATAACGCCTCGTTAATTATCTACAATTGGCGAAAGAGAAAGAAAAAAGAGCTATGATTGTTTTGAAACTTTGAACTAGGAATTTTTTGGCGTTTACCATCGCCCTTTAGTATTTTCATTAGATAACGAATATGAGTAATTTCTCGATTCACGTTCGTGCCAATATTACTTCGCGTATACGAATAGAACTCGTCGTTAATTTCCGTAATACTAGCAACGTAACGTTATAAATTACGTCATCGGGCTGAGGTACGAGTATTATGCGAAAAAAAAAAAAATTTATCGTCGTATCGTAAATCTCGTCGTCGTAGGAAACGGCCTGCGAGGTATTGACGTATTGTATTGTTATCGTGTGTAGCTAACTTAACATTTGTGTACTGCTGGGATGCTAAGGCGAAAAATTGTTTCGCAAGAAAGCCGGAATTCGTGTCGACTTTTGTGCCAAGTAAAATAGATTTTTACGCGTCAAACACGCTAGCGTGGGATTTTTTTCTCACGACTCGGTGCTTTGGTTTACCGAGAATACGGTGCTGGACGCTTATTGGGTTGACCGTAGTGGTAGCTATCTAAATAGAGGAATGTTCTTTTGTGAATTTATTTGGTCAATTTTTTTCAACATTTTTTCAAAAGGATGACGACCTACGAATGCAATTATAACGGTGGCCGATAAGCATCGAGCGAATTTCGCTCGAGAATGGTTGAATGTTCTATAGAAACTTGTGCTGGTGTAATTTCGAATACAAAAGAAAGCTAGCAGGAATTTTGGGAGTTTATCTATTAAACTTCGTAGATTATGGTCGTTTCGATTATGTCATAAACAGGCGAAAGATTTTGAAATTCCTTCATCCGGGATAATTAGAATCCATTATGCATTACTTGAAGAGTAAATGGTTTTGAAGTTTGGATGTCGACGGCAAAAATTCGAAATGTCTTGGTATCGTGAAGGAAACTTGTTGCTTTGAGTTTTGAGAGTTATGACAAATGTAACGCTCGAACGGAGATGTTAGTCGAAGCGTTCAAATAGCCTTTGCTGTTGGAACAACGTTAATGATTCGTTTACGACCTCGTACTCTTCTAGCCTTCCGATTCAATTAACTGACGGTGTAATTAGTGTCGATGATGTATTGATTGGCGCGACGTGGGGTCGAGTTGTTACTTCTGGTTGGGTAGGATTTTAAGGCAAATGATCGAATAAATTTATGAGTGGTGAGAAAATTGGCAAAAAAATTTGAGATGTGGAAATCACAAAAAAAAAAAAAAAAACTAAGAAGTGTGTCAATTAAGTTTCGGTAATTTTGTCCTGTACCCTCACCTAATTAATGAAGTTGGAAAATTACCTCAAAATCCTTCACTGTAGTCTCTTCCTAACTTGATGCATTTCTTCCCCCGCTTCTCCGACCCTTGAAGCATTTTTTCTGAATCCTCTGAAGTGAGGTCCCTCATAGTTGAAGTTGCAGCTTCCTTTACCGCCTCTAATACTTCATAATGAGTTTCCTTGAGGTGTGTCTTCATTTTTGGGAATAAAAAAAAGTTACAGTGGACTAGATCTGGATTATATGGGGGTAGGGAAGCGCTGGAATAAGTACCTTTTGTGGCTAAATATTAGTTTTCAACCATTCTACGCCAAATCTCGCCTTACACGGAACACTTGTTTTCTCAATCGTTTCAAAATTGACCACCAAGAAATAGCTCGTTGCGAATAATTATGCCTCTAATATATATTAAAAAAAAAAAAAAAAAAATGATGAAAAAATAATAATAATGAGGAAAACCTTAATTTTCGATTTCGACGTTCTGACTTTTTTGAAGCGCTCTCCCTTCTCTTCAACTCACTGCATACTTTGTCTTCGAGTCTCAGAGTCATATTGGAATACCCACAACTCATCCCTCGTGATGATCGTTTTCATTCAGTCCCTTCCTTCGGTCCCTATCCGCTCCAAAAGATCTGCGCAGTTTCAGCAACTTGAGGCTCCTCAAATAATTCCCAAATTTTGGCGATCTGCTATTTTAAATCCATTTTGAGCCAAATTGAAGAATTAATATTGTGGTCTCTAACTAAACCTACATACTAGGTTTAACCTTTCTAGGTCCATTTGGTGAGAAGATATGGACGATTTTTTCTCTCATCACTGCTATACCAATTCACTCGGGAACATCAAATCAGAATAGATTAGTCACTTGGGCTCATCGTATCCTAAAATACCACAATAAAAAATTGCCGACCTTTTGTGTCCCATCACCACATTTTGAGGTCGATAACCTCTCCTTCTCCCCTCCAACATCATGTCTGAAAGTTAATCGGGGATATAGTATACTCCTTATTACCAATAATCGTATAAGTCCATTTTAATTATATTTCTAGTCATTGGAGACTCCTCTAGCTCTCCTCGACAATCTGTCGTTTTGGATTCATTTTGACTCCATCTTAAGTTAATCCAAGTTTGACCTTTCTAGATCGTTTTGCTACAGAGATAGAGAAGATTAAAGAAATTTCATGTCCCGAAACTCACTCAAAAAGCATTTTTTCGCTTCAACTCCTCTTCAAATACATAAATGTAGTGTTTTTTACCATGCAATAATCACGAGAGCTCTTGTTTTTCAAATTTTAGCAATTTGAGGCTCCTCACGTAATCATCGAATTTTAGCAATCCACCATTATTTTAGATGCATTTCGACGTTCCCTCAAACGTCGTTTTCTGCTTATTCAACTCGTCTGCAAATTCACCTGAGAGGCTGAAATCAGAATTTGATTAGTCATTTGGGCTCATTTTATTATGTGACACGGCAGTAAAATATTTCCAACCTTTCATGTACCTCTACCACATTTTGAGGTCGATAATTCCTCCTCCTCGATGGTAAATTTGAGATATAGTATACGTTTTATCCTCAATAATGATATAAGTCTATATTAATCACATTTTCAGTGATTTAAGGCTACTCAAGCTCTCCTCAGATTTTGACAGTCTGCCATTTGCATCCATTTTGACCCAAATTCGAGAAGTTATATGCTAGTTACCAACTTACCCTACATACAGAGTTTGACTTTTCTAGATCAGTTTGGTGAGGATCATCGAATAAACTCATTATTTTTTTTTTAATATCTGAGGAATTGAAGATATAGTGTAGTATTATTCAATTAATTTTAATTAATTAATTTTTCTTATAATTTAATTTTAAATTCAAAGTTTATAATTTGCCATAATTATTTTTGATTATTTTTTTATCACCTCATCTCATCTCATTAATTCAAATTTCATTGCATAAATCTTATAATTTTTTTATTATTCACTTTAACGGCCTACCACGAGTTTATAGTACAAATAATTTTATTCCATCTTTCCCCTTCTTCCCCTCAAGCAAGAAGTATATACTTTTACGTATTTTGCAACTTGTTTGCTGACCAGACTTTAATTGGTGGAATAGGTTTCCACACCTCCAAGAGGCTATTTTGTAATGAAATCGAAACTCGCCAAATAATATCCCCAATTACGTAGCTAGTATCTCTCTGTATATTAAAATCAAAATGAAATCGGTTTTGAGATGCGCGCGCACCCAAAAGGTATATAAAGGATAGCACGTATACAAAGCAAAAAAAGGTTGTGTAAAGGATAGCAGATATACAAAGGAAAACAAAAATGATAAATTTCAATAAAAGCTTTGTACATAGGCAAGAGTAAGGGTAAAGTTGTAAAATTGTTCAAAATGACAGATATACAAAGGTGTAAAGGGGTGAGCCCATCCTGAAAGGAAGAACACTTGGTTGGGGTAACAAATAAGAATAAATTGGGTTGTGCAGTTTGAAATGTAGCAGTACTCATCTGATAAAATAATTTTTTTTCTTCATTTAATTTTTATTGCGAGCCCCGAAGCGACGAGTAGGCACTAATCTTCTTTATAATTGGTTATCGAAGCTGACATTGAAATATTTATATAATATCTAACATATAAATAATGTAGCAGCCAGTAATGCTGATGTCACTTTTTCGCTTTATCAGCATAATAATGATTCTTTTTACGCTCGAACTAACAACACGACAAGAAATTGAAACCCATGCATAGTGCAATACGTTATATTCATTGTTTATGTTTGGTTACGTATTATTCAACCAGTAATCATTTTGTAACTAATCACTCGCATTGATTATCACTTTTATCTCATTTGCTTCTGATTTTAACGCTGTTTTTTGTTTGTTGAAATTCTGATAACATTATTCAGCGTGTTGTTATTTACACTACGTTCTATTTAAGTATGACTTATCTTCGTTCGTTCCTTTTACCCATTTTGCCTCCGCAAAAAATGATTTTTATGTATGATAGAATAATTCGTTCATTTTTTGCGTGTAGGAATAATTTAAGAAAAAAAATGAGTTGGGTATGGTGAAATTTACTCAGATTAATTTTATTTTCGACTCAATAGATCCTTAATATTTAAGCCTCGAAAACTCACCTTCCGTATAACCTATTTTGAATTTTAGAACATTTATAAATCACCTATATAGTTCAATTGTGTAATACTCACATCAGCGATACTATTGAATATAATTGAAAAATGTATAAAAAAAATTGATTTGAATCATTGAGTAAGATAACGGATGCTTATAATTTTTTACTAGGTTGGGCCAATTTTTTTTTCAAAAGTAGTGAAGAATGGGTCACAATAGTTACTAAATGGCTTCAAAAAGAAGGTATAATAATTTCAGACTCACTTTTCGATTCATACTACCCCAACCCCCCCCCCCCCTTATAAGAAAATGAGGGAATTTTTGAAACTTTGGAAATTCATAGATCATAAAACGTTTTATTTTGGAACAGTTAGAATTTTTTCGACGTTAAAATTCGTATTTTATCATTCAAAAACTGGAAAAAATTTTAATTGGCAATTTTTTTTTTTAATTTTAGAGATACGTGAATCCCATTTCATTATTTTTGAAAAACCCACATTTTAGTAATCGACAAATGGATAATTGATTTTGTACTTAATTTGGATTCTTTTGGACTTGAAAGGCGAGTATGCTCAATTTATATTTCATAGGGGTTCCCAAAGTCTTGTATCGTTTTATGATGAAATTAATAACGATACTATTTCGAAGCAAAAATAAATGATGCTTCATAGGAAATCTTATCGAGTACAAATCGAGCATATTCTACTTGTTGAGTCTTTATAAATATGAATCAAAGTCATACTGCGCATACGACCAACAAAGTACCTACTTATAGTTCATTTTTAACAATAGTCGTTTTTGAAAGAACTAAAAGAGGTTAAATCACCTAATTGAAAAAAAATTAAAAATTAATTTTTTACATTTTTTAAATGATAAAATATGACTTTTAGGCGCAAAAAAAGACTTTCAAATCCCCAAAAATGAATTTTTTTCGAAATTTTGGGACTTTCAAACGCTTCGTCATGGTTTTAAAATGTCCGACAATCGAATCCGAGGTTTGAAATTTTTATGATGTTTTTTTCGACGTAATTTAGCTGTCTTCGTAACCTCGCCCTTTCCACTTTTCGCCAAAAAAACCTCGTATGAAATTTCGTGTATTTTCATCGAAGTGAATTCCTAAAATCAATTTTCTCTGAACGGGAATTTTTTCTGTCACGTCGTTACGATTCTTTGGAAATAAATTGCCGAAAAATACGAAATAATTCGTGGTTTATGCGAATATTCGTCGTCGACGTTTCAAAGTGCGGTCACCTCGTAGTACAATGATTTTTCTTTTTCGATCGATTAATCATCGCGTGATGAAATATATAAGTCGAAACACGCCTCGAATTTACAATAGATAACGGCGACGATTCGGTGTTTATATATTCGACAGTGGTAAATGACGAGAATAAATGGCATCGAAGTAAATATTTTGATACCTCGTTGACATTGTTTCGGCACACGATATTAGACGAGCGAGTATTTTTAAAGACGCGATTTAAGTAGGAAATGATTACGTAGTTGGAACAAAGGTGTGGGGTAACTTTTAAATTAGTTTTTTTTTTTTGGAAAATTCTTCGAATTACATAGAGCGAATATATTCGAAGGAAATAAAGAAAACGCAATAATGGAAATTGAAATCGTTTATGTGTAGTGTTACATGTACTCGAGTTTCTTTGTTTATCTTGAAATATTATCGATGTACCCGAATCAGATGGAATTATTTATTAAATTGTTCCAATAATTTGGTACAAATTCCATCGTAACGTAAAAAGGAATTAATTCTTACGATGATAATATGAATTTACATTTAATAAATTTACGATTAGATTAGCGATTGGTTCATCTCTTACGATAACTTATGGCCGATTGCGGCGTCGATTAACGTCACTATATGGGTCAATGATTTTTTTCTTTATGTTCGCAGATGGACACGTATATTTTACGGTACAATGGACGAGATCGTCAGCTCGGAGGATGGAACTCCGGCCAACGTGACCGATACGTCCATCACACAGGACAGAGGGTTGTTCTCGTGGATCGTGGCCACGTTTAAAATCAAGTTAGTACCATATTTATATTCGGTATGGTCAGTAACAATGGAATTCGAAAGGAATGCTTTGGTGCGAAGGTGAATGCGATTATCGTAAATAGTAAAAAAAAAAAACTTCGAACAAGTGAAAGAAGGTTATCGATCCGGTGGTGGTTTTTTACGTTTCGTTAGTAAAGACGGGAATTCCTCGAGTTATTCGGAATGAAAGGAGAATAAAGAGATTATTTTACTCGTCGATATTATCGTCGACCCTGTGTGGGCTGTCAGCCAGTACTTGGAATATGAGAGCGTTTTTCGACGGTTACGATTCGAATTGAAGACTTAATTAACTACGTGTATCGGAGAATTTACGAAAAGCCTAATGGAATTAAGTGCTCGTCTATCATCGTCTGTGAACAAGTCTGTTTGATAAGGAGCCGAGATTCGGGAGCGACGAGAAAGGGCGTTTTTGGGAATACGAGACACGTACTTAGCGCTCGCACTAAATGTCGTTTAGTAATTTAACAAATTAATCTAGAAGCGACGAGATGGTGCAGAATGAGGGAAGTGACGAGAAGATAAGAATAATTGAAATTGTCAGTTCGCCTGCTTGGTGTTGGAGATATAGTGAAAGGAATGTGCTTAGAATAAACGTACGAGAGGCGTCGGGTCATTGCTTTTTCCGATGATGTTGAATGGATGGAAAATATTTTTGAGAAATAGAATTTTTTGTGGAAAAAAGAATGTCATAGGAAGTAGTCTATAAAAATAATGAAGAATAAAAAATAGAGAGATAAGAAAAAAAATAAGCAGCCATGCCGTATTACTAGAGCTGAGTTTTTAGTTGGAAGTTGTTCAGGTTTGCGAATTATGTTGCTCACCCCTTCACGTGTACAGGCTACATCCACTACTACCTCTGAAAACCTATACCTTACCCTTTCCAAAACCACTTAAGAAGTTGAATTTAAAATATATAGTATTTATTGTCTTTTGAAATGTTAACAATTTTAGGGTCTTTGAGTTATTCTCAAATTTTGTCGATGCGCCATTTTGGATCCATTTTGACCCAAATCTGAGAGGTCATAATCTGATTATCATTTAATGTTATACACAAAATTTAACCTTTCTAGGACGATTTGGTGAGGAGATACAGACGATTTCCCTGTGTATGTAGTAATTTTCCCTCCAAAAGCTGTTTTTTACTTTAACTCCCCTCCAAACTCTCTTGGAAAGCTCAAATCAGAATAGATTAGTGATTTGAGCCCTTGTATCATAAAATACCAAAATAAAAAATTTTTGATCTCTTGTGCCCCCTCACCACATTTTGAGGTCGATAACCTCCCCCCCTTCTCTCCCACCTCCATGCATACTTATTATCCATAACAATCATATGAGTTCATATTAATAACATTTTTACAAATTTGAGGCTTCTCAAGCTCTCCTCATAAATTGACAATCCGCCATTTTGAATCAGTTTGACCCACATTCAGTATGTCATATTATGCTTCTAAACTAACCGTACATACATACGAAGTTTGACGTCCTTAGGTCGATTTGGTGAGGAGATATGTTAGATTCAAAACATTTTATGATTTGAAACTTGCTCAAAAACCGGTTTTTTGCTCTACCCCCCCTCCCTCCATATGCCCTGGGAAGTTGAAATTTAGATATGTTAGTGTCCTTGATTTACTCTTTTATATGAGATTAAAAACGAAAATTTTGAGTCTTTTGATTTCCTCCTTCAGCCTCTCAAGATTTGAATGATCTGCCATTTTGAAACGAATCGAAAATCAAAAAAAAAAATACTTTCGCGTATTTGCTTGAAGACTCTTTCATCGAATTTTGATGGATTTGCGCGAGAGGGGAAAATATAGATGAATAGTGTGGCGGCGGAAGGTGGGGTAGCATGGGTAATTTTCACCCCCTTCGTAAATTTTTGGAGAACTGAAAAGTATCGTCCCCCACCCCAAATTCTATCGAATTGCAATTTTGTAGCGATAAAATAATGGTGAATTGAAATGAGATGGTTATATTTGAAATACATACAGTCATACATTACTCATTTCACTCCCACACTCCATATAAATATTTTCTCGTAACTGATAGATATATATTAATATGAAAAAGTTTAACACTTGTCATATAATTGATAACAGTTTGAAACCCAAAGATATGAAGACCTTGCTATCTCTCGACTTTCCCCCCCCCCCTGGATCAAGTAAGCTATAATAGCTGTCGTTTTTGAGTGAAAAACTCAGCTAAAAATTAATCCTCATTTGAAACCGAATTTTATGTTGAACCGTTTTCTTTGAAATACGTAATGAAGCGTAAGCACCCATGTTAGATTAGTGGAGGTGAATTTTTAAAGCCAGTACCTATTCAAAGTTGTATACGTATAGATAATGTTGTTTATCACATTGCTTGCAGTATATTAGAATCTGTTTTCTGATTTTACTTAAACTGGAGAGATGATACTATTATTTCAAATTGACGCCAAGTACATGATTGTGCTCTTGAGGTGAATTTGGTATTGAAGAAATTTTAAGGGTATTCATATCAACTCGAATACCTAAAAAAACACGATTTTTGATCTCACCTCTTTCAATTTTGCTCAGATTTTTTTCATAAGTTGAAAAACCACCATCAGGAATAAATCCTTAATAAAATATTTATATTTGGAATGATCGTTTTTAATTGGAGTGCGTTAAATGATGCGTAGAATTTAATGATGGTTTTATCGTTGTTATCGCTTGCTACGGTTTCGTACTGTATCCTCTAATTTACTCAATAACATTTCTTTTGAGTCATTATAATAAAATTTTACTAATTTCTCCGTGATATTTTTTATTCATTTCATTGCTAATTATCTTTATCCGAAAAAATGATTAGAAATAAAAATTTCTTTTTGAACTGTTCGCCCATGGCGCCATTTTTTATTATCTCGCATTGAAAAATGTTTGATTTCGTATTTAAGAAGCCTACTCTTTATTGATCAGTGAGTAGTTTCTTTTATAGACCATAAAAAAATGATTTCAAATTCCAAAGAGCCCGTACGTAACGCTCTTAATCCCGACCCGGTGATATCCCCATTTTTTTTTTTTTTTTTTTTTTTTGTTGAATAAAATTTGCATAGACTAGTGATATATAGTTTTATAGGTATTTAAGAGAGCCAAATCTAATGATCAAATTTTTTTCAACCCTGACCATTTTGTAGACCCTCAAGCCATCCTCCAGTTTACGAAAAACAAAGATATAGTAAAAATGCGTTATTCGTATTCTTATTTGTTTCATTTAGATTTATAATGATAAAAGTTGCAAAAATCATCAGTATCATAAATTCGTCAATTTTCATGTGTACCCTTAGAAGTGAGGGGGGAGGGGAAAATTAAAGTAGTACAAAATTTACATTACGATTTATAATACTTAATATTAAGGTGTGGCATATCGTTTTATGGATATTTGAAGGCGCTGAATACAATGATAACGTTATTTGCCATCCGTGACCATTCTGTAGCCCCTTAGCCTATTCCTCCGGTTTTTACTTGCCGAAGTCAAAGATTTAGGTGGAATGTTTTCTTACAATAATTTTGTCTTTCTTTAAATTTATGATGATGAATGAAATTTGAATTACCTTTGACACGTTATGGCCTTTGATATTTCGATTTCGGACATGTTTCAAAGTTATTTGCGAAGAATATGAAAAAATTGTCAATTTTTCCCCTAGTTTCTCCAGTATTGCTCCCCACGTAGTGCGTCTATTGAAACAAATTTTTTGTCGATAATACTACATTGTATACGCTGCATTTGGGCGCAAACAGCATATCTCTGTCTAGTTTAAATATCGAAATAAAAATTCTCAAAGTTATCGTTATCAAAGTAATGAAAAAATTCACTTTTATATCTCAGCCCTTCCAGTAAAGAGGGTGAGCAAACCATCGTACATATACGTCACGTGAGTATCCTTATATGTTAAATGAAGGAGGCAAGGAGCTCACACTGATATGAAACACTCTGTGTAGGTACAAAAATTCGTCTGTAAGTTGACGATAAGAACTCGCTTTACTTGAGCCTTTCTTCGAAAATCATTTGGGTTGCAATATCTGAATTTTTTCGTTGGACTAATTAAAAAAAACTCTGCTAAAGATTGAGAAAATTCCTATCTCATCAAAACTAAATTGCTATGCTGCAAAAAAAAATATTTTTTTATTTTGTTTGTTGGTGTTTTTTTTTTTTTTTTTTTGTAAATGAAAAAAAAAATGATTTCCCAAGACTTTTAAAATATATTCGAGAAGTCACAATTTACGGAAATACATATTATGTACCTTCGTGTTGTGGGAATTGAGAAACTTTATTCGAATTCAGAGTTGGAAAAAATTGTTCACGATACGATTAAGGTAGCTATACGCAAACCCGCCCATTTCCCCATCTCTGCGTTTCAAGTGGACCATCGTGCGAAAAATTTATAATAAGAGAGGTGACACGAATGACGACTAGTGGAAGAGTGAAAATAACCGTCAAAATGATGAATAAAATTTGATATGCTGCGGTTAGCTTAACTCGGTAGAAATATAAAACGCGAAAACGAATGACCGACGGAGATGTTCTATAGAAGCGTGTATTTCTCGTTAGACGTTCGCTTCGGAGAATACCCCGTGGAGATGGTAATGAGGGATAGTTTTGAAAGGTATTACGTTTCGGTAATTCGAACGTGATGTAGATTGGTTTTAAAATTACGCGTGCCAACGACGCGACACCATGTTTAGATAAACCAAGGCGACGATAAATATAGTTCAAAGAACTCGTATTATAAGCAAGCAACGTGTGGTACTCGTTGAACTAATGGTAACTGGCGTTAATTACGTAGCCATATGATAACATTTGTGATTTTCTTGTGCCTCAGAGACGAACATATATTATCGAAATGCGGATTAGACGCTGTACAGTATTTGTCGTTTCAAAGAAACGTTATCCTGTTGGTGGGTATTATAACGTTGATCTCGTTGGGCATCGTGTTACCGATTAATTTCGGCGGCTCGTTGGAAGGCGGTCCGTCATCCTTCGGGCATACCACCGTTAGCAATTTAAATCCGCAGTGAGTACATCGTGTAGGAATAAATGAGCCAGACGAAGGAAATATCTTAACGTTGATGCGGTTGTTACAGGTCTCATTGGTTGTGGGTGCACGTTACCATAGCGATTTTATATTTACCATTGAGTATAGCCATAATGCGTAGATTCTCGGTTAAATTGAAACTGGAGATTATCGATAGTGTGTCGCGTACGCTAATGATTACCGATATACCGCGTCGTAATTGCGACGTGAATGATTTAGCGAGACATTTCAGGTAAGGTAGGTGAAAATGGGGCCGGATTTAGGCACTGGTAGGTTAGGATTATGGAGAGGCATTGAACATGGGAAGAGAATGATTTAATCCTCTAACTGCATATATAGTGAAATTCGCCACCTTGATGCTGAAAAATTACGCTGCGCGAATATAGTGAAGAAAGGACTTCGTAACGCATGTACGCTTCGAAATACACTCAAAAAGCATTACTTATTTGATTTTCACTTGACAAAATAATGATCCATAGGTCTGGAACATTTTCACGAAAAAATCATTTTTTTATATTTCTGCATAATACTATATTTTTCAAGCAATTTAGTGAGGCTTTTCGACGTCCAATGGTCTAAAAATAGATATGCTACGATGGAGAAGTACTTTAACATGCAAATAAAGCGTTTCCAAAGTTTTTCACCCAGTTAAATTTTCAATTTTCCTAAATACAAATGCATTGTAGAATGAAGTCTATGATTCAAAAAAATGCATGTATTTTAGTAATACAAGATGTTCTAAGTAGGCAACTTGACCTACCGGAGGAAATCTACATTTGTTTAGTTTTTTAGAGTCTATTAAATTGCTGTAATTGGCAACCTTTCAAACATTCATTAAATGAAACAAAAACAATTACTTTCAAGTAAAAACTGGGGGTGGTGAAATTCACTGTGTGTGCACTGTGCAGTTTACATTATACTTTTAAATGTACGTTCACAAGGTTAAGAGCTTTCTAGATCAAATGTTTTTTTTTTTTTGTAAATATATCTTTATGAAGAAACAGATTCAGAAAATGACAAATTATTTTAATTTATCTTTCATTATAACTTGAATAGTTTTTTTTTTATGATTAAGATTAGCTTTAATGATAATATTTTTGAAAAATTGGAAAAATAATTTTGGCATTTTATTTTTTTGCTTGAATGTATAATTTTTTTTTAAGGCTTTTACCTGATGGAATTCTTACACAGTCCTTATTTATTTACAATTAAATTTTATTCAAGATATATCTATAGTAATGGTACGCTGAGTAATCGGTTGTATTGTGTGAGTTGTTAATAAGATCTACCTAGACTCTTTGAGGAAATGGAAGACTCACTTCGAAACTTTATCGTCCAAAAGTTGTATATGATGGCTTTGATATATTCCCAACACTAGTTTTTGATAATAACTCCTTATAGGGGTATGAGGGGTTGTCAAAATGAAAATTTGAAAAAATATTTGGAATTGCTGTGGGAATGTATAATATATTATTTTTTAATAGCATAAAGTGATCAGTTATGATCCAAGATATTGCTTAAAATGAGTTTTTTTTTTTTTTTTTTTTTTTTTTTTTTGATAATCCTCCCATTTTGAAGAGATGGGCTCTTTTTCATTCGAAAAAATTTGAAATCTCGCCTTTTTTACCCTTGCAATGGATTGTCCTTCATTTTCGTTTGATTGATTAAAGGCACGTAAAAAATATTTATTCCATGAAAGTTTCAGCTCGATAAACATTTATTTTTAATCATTATTTTACGAATGATAAATTTTGAAGCAACCCTATGCCTGTTATTAAATCCATACTTCGAATGTTATTTTCCAAAAAAAAAAAAAAAATTGAAGTCTGAGGATAGGTAATAAAATTCATTTTTGTAGTACAGGTTAAAAGGTAGAGCACTTTTAAGTGGAGTTTTACCACGGAAAATTTTTTCCCGCGTACAAGGAGTCCTCAGTAGAGTACATAGTTATGATGCAGGGTGAGTCTAAATGGTTCTGAAAAAAGAAAAAGTATCTTTTGGTCCTTGTAAGTAATTGTGTTATCTAAAATAGTGATTTCTGCGCAATTTAAAGCCTTTCTCCCTCAAAATTTGTCGATTATTGGAAAAATTCCTTTCAGGCAATGTCGCTGAATAATTATTCAACTTTCCCCTTTGACATCTCTCACACCTCTTTAGGAAGTTATTGTCAAGAAATTGTGGTGAGAACTTATCAAAGGCAACATACATAGCAACTTTTGAGCAGTCAAGTTTTGAAGTAAATAGGCTCAAAAACCGATATTTTTGTGAATACGATTTCTCCATTTGTCAAAATTTTTGTTTTTTTTTTTTTTTTTTCAATTTTTTCTCATTTTGGACATTTTTTTAGTTTTAGAATTTTTTTTTTTTTTTCGAACATATTTCTCACTATGGAAAATGTTACCTGTTGCCTGTTGATTTTTACCATGCCGTATCCTTAAATGTTATTATATTTGAAGCCATTTTTTTTTTTGTCATTTCATTAGGTACCTATTTGTGATCTTGATTTTGGATTTTTTATTTAGAATTTTAGTTTTTTTTTACTCATTTTCCAACTTGATGTTTAGTGTTGGAAATCGTTTGATTTTTCAAATATTTTTGCGCGTTTTTATTTAATTTTTCATATTTTTCAATTGTATTCATTTCTCGATGTTTGAAAAATTTTCAGATACTTATTTTTCAATTTTAAAATGTTTTTGTTCTAATGCTTCGCTTGAGTTTTCTCAAAATCCGAGTCCAAGGTAATGTTCTCCCTTTGTACTATTTTCTTGGGTGTCTTGCGTGATGGAAGTCTTGCACGTGACAAAAAATCGTGGGAAAAAATTTTTGTCTTGAATAAAAAAAAAACACTACCTTGAATTTATTCATTTACTTATTTATTTATTTATATTGTTGTTGTTGTTATTGTTTTCATTCGTCATAATTGATCCTTTAAAATTTATTTCATGTTTATTAATTTATTATAATTTTTTATTCTTCTTTTAATTAAGTTAAATTTCTTTACGTCTAATCAAGTAATAAAAAATAAAAAATAAAAAAAATCAATCAAGAACCTGAATCCGGCCCTATGTAAGCGTTAGTAAGCATTAACGTCAGACGAGTGACATTGATGACGGTTTATCTGATGACGAACGCGTTGTTTTAGGGAAGCGTATCCTGAATTCGAAGTGCAAAATATTCAATTAGCTTACGATATCACCAAAGTCAGCAAATTAGATCAAGATAGGTGAGTCAAGTTTATAATTGATGAACGATATTATTTCGGAGAAGGGTGGGAAAAATGGTTTCGTTTTAAAATGAATCATTTCTTTCCTTCGAGCTACACTCAACGAACATTTGATTGAGAAATTTTTCATTGACTAACAAAAGGAAAAAAATGATTTAGATTTTCTAAGGCTTTTGAAATTTGAATCTTACGATTTTAAGACCGAGCCATCTATAGACGCTGATTTGTTTTTTTCCTCTCGCACAGAGATGCTGCTCACCAAGCTCGTGTGTATTGCGAAGAATATTTTAAATCGACCGGTGAACGTTTAACAGTGCAGCCATTCGTGTGTGGTTATATGTTCTCTTGTTGTGGATATTTCAATAACCATTCTTTGGATGCAATAGACTACTACAAAGTGGAAGAGGATAATTTAAGGATAGCCGTAAGCACGATAACGATTCTGCCTTCATATTATTACCGTTCAGAGGTATAAAAGATTTGTTCTATGTATAGATGGAGGCAGCTAAATCGAAATCGCTGAAGAGGCCACTGGGTATTGCGTTTGTAACGATGGTATCGGTGGAGGCAGCCAAACGAGTGTACGCAGATCATAAATACGACTTTAAAAAATGCTCCACTCATCCACCGATCAGCAGCATTTCTCATTTGTTGCAGCCCCATCTGTGGACGGTAAAATTCGCTCCTCCTCCTCAGGATATATTTTGGTGAGGATCGAAAATTGTGTTTTGAAAAATGCGTTCTTGATGATTGTAATACGACGAAATGTTTCCTACAGGGAGAATCTATCGGAAACGTCCACCAATAGGACGTGGAAGACGTCGATGATAAATACCTTTTTGGTGGTGACATTGTTCTTCTTGACGACGCCGCCGATCGTGTTGAACACGATGGATACGTTGAAGTTACGCGAATTAGAGAAGAATGTAAGTATAGCCAGAGGATTTTTCTTCAGATGACCTCGTGGTCTTATGAGATTAATGTTGAAGCATTTAATGGGCAATGTGGTTTCATAGAATCCAGTACTATCGGAAACCATGCCTACTCTATTGCTATGGACGTTCGCGGCCTTACTGCCGGTGATCGTAATCAAGTCCGATCAATGGCTCAATCATTGGACCCGGTCGGAACGTAATCACGCTATTATGAGGAAAACTTTCATATTTTTATTATTCATGGTGTTGATATTACCATCGCTCGGATTGGCTAGGTTGGTGTGAGATGTTAAGTGTTATCGATGCGATAAGCCCGATTCGAAGCTTTTGCCTTCGTTTATTTATAAGTGCGTTGTGATTTCAGCGTACAAGCGTTTTTGGAATTCGCATTGTTTCAAAATCACGAATCGTATTATCGATGGCAGTGCCTGTTTCTTCCGGATAAAGGGGCTTTCTTCGTTAATTACGTCATTACGTCGGCGCTTATCGGTACTGGATTGGAGTTGATACGATTTCCGGAGCTGTTCTTGTACGCTGTGCGTTTAATGTTGTCTAGGTAGGTGGCGGAGTCATTTTTATGTGGGAGGTGTGGGTACAGGAGGTGTCGTAAATTTAGAATTTCCTGATAGATATCCTCGATGTTAATCGATATCGATTTTTGTCAGAAATTTTGGTCATGTGTAGCTGGAGCTGCATTGAAAAAAATTTCTCATTATTTCGGAATCCCTTAGACTATGAATTTTTTTTATCAAATGAATAAAATTCTTAACACGTATTTTTGTATCCAAAATAAAATTTAATAATAATTTTTAATAATTTTTCGACTAATTTGAGTATGTAAAGCATCATTGTCGAAAATATCGATTCTTCTTGCGTAAGCCTTTTCAAAATTGAGGATAAGAAACATATATTCCTTAATTTTATGGCAGAAAATGATAATGCTAATATTTGAATGGTGAATTCCCCTGCTCTTCCTTTTACATGAATTTTTTTCCTAAATTTTAAAATCTTTTGAATCTTTAATTTTTTATATTGTACCAGTAGTGACGTAAATCTAGTGGCGGGGATTCAAAGTTCATATCTCCCAAAAGCTTTTTTTCTATCTATATACATGCTGTATGCAAATAACATACTAATGAGGTAATGCCACTTTCAAGAAGTGATAATTAAAAAATTAAAACTACAAATGATGAAATAATGTACAATTTTTACGTATATTTGATTTTTATCGTCGTATTATAAGGTCAGAACACATTTTTTAAAATTTTTTTACGGGATAATAAGTAGTTTTATTAGGGGGGGGGGAGGGGTGACGCGTACATAACTATGGTCTATTTCATTATAAATTTATAATATTCGAACGTTGACTCCTCTCCACCCCAGAAGTGGTGTACATTTTTAAATAAATGTTTCATCCTTAGTTGAAATTGTAAGAAGTTTTCCAACAATTTTTTGTCTGGTACCAAAAATTAGAAGTTCTCATGGCTGCTGAGGGGAAGAGTGAAATGCTTTTAGCATGATATTTTTTTTTAAATAGATAGAAATGCTAAATTTATATCACTTATGCTACTAAAAAAACACAAACAAAAATGTTAAAAATATCGAATATGACTGAAAATAAAGAAAATGTGTAAGAAAAATTATTCAAAAATGAAAAAGAAGGTAAGGTATGTTCAAAAATAAAATAAAAATCCAATATGAACAAAATCACCGAAAAAGAAAAATATTCAAAAATTAAAAATTTGAAAAAAGAATAATTTTTTTTTCAAAATAAAAAAGTGTTCCATGATAAAAAAAAAAATGAAAAAATGAAATATTGTCTGAATAAAAAAAAAAAAGAAAAAAAAATGAAAAAATGTAAAAAAGGAAAAATGTGAAAAAATAAAGGCATACTTAAGAAACTAAAAAATTAAAAAAAAAAAAGGTTGAAAATTTTCAAAGAAAGACAAATAAATTAATACAATGTTCTAAAATTGAATTAGTTATAAATGCTTCTCTAAAAAAAATATACATATATATTATAAAAAGTAGTTGAAAACAAATGAAGATATTCAAGAATTGAAAACCTACTCAAAACAAGAGAGTACTCAATAATTAAAAAATATCTAATTATGAAGACTTTTGGCCTACAAATGAAAATAAATTGATAATGAATAAGTGCTCAAAAATTGAAAAAATGATTGTTCAAAAATTTGAGAAAATATTTACAAATTAAAATGATCAAGTAATTAATATTTATCTAAAATTAAATTAATAAAACATGTTTTGAAATGTGAGAGGCTCCAAAATACAAAAAAAATACAAATTAGAAAAAATACTAAAAAATCGTGTCTAAATGATGAAAAAATGTTTTAAACATTATTTTGTTTAAAAATGAAAAAAAAAAATGTTCGAGAATGTGAAGACATGCAAAAAGTAAAATCCTACGAAAATTACATAAAATAAAAAATGTTTGAAAATTAAAAAACGTTGAATAATAAGAAAATCACTTGAAAAAAAAAAATTCTAAAAATGGTTTATTAAAAAAAAGAAAATGTCTGAAATTGAAAATTTTTAAAACAAAAACTTCCGAGAAGAAAAAATTACCAAAAAATGGGAAAAAATCTAAATTTAAAATAAAGGTGAATTTGTTTTTAAGTTGTTTTAAATTTTCTATTTAAGTGTTCCCATCGATGTAGCATTTCGAAAAGGCCAAAAAATCATACCTGCTTTGCATTCTAAAGCGACCTGAAGCTCCACATTTCTTGTTTCGATGCTGTTGTTTGCTTCTTTAAAATATAAGGTGGACAAATTTATTCCTCACTTTTATATTGCTGAAAATTAGAATCTTGAAGTTCACTAGTCCATAAATATTTCCATTATTTTCTAAGCAAAATATTTTTCGTAATTTTTTGATTTTTTAATCCATTGAAATTAGAAAAAGTATCATTGTCTGGTGTTTTTTTTTTTCAAATTTGAGAATGAAGACATAGTTTTAAAATTTGAAATTTTTCATGCTTACTTCTCTTTTTTGATATCAAAGTTGGCAAAATTTATGCATTTTTGCGTGACAAAAAAATTTTATAACTTGATTTCTGAGACTAACTTGTCATTTCCAATACCTATTCTGAGTGAAAAAATGAAAAATAAAATGAAAAAGTATGAAGTTTGTTTAGTGCTTTATTCATTAACTATTTATTTATCGTCATTGTATTTTCTATCGATAATGGATGTTTTTTATTTTCACGTAGATCGAGAGCGGAAACCATCAGTGCTCGTAAACTGGTCCTGTGGGAATTCCCATTCGGCGTTCATTACGCCTGGATGTTGTTGATATTCGCCTTGACGGTGGTCTATAGTTTATCTTGCCCTCTTATCACGCCTTTCGGTAAGATTTCTTCATCCATCGAGCTCTCTGTGCGACTACTATTCCTCAAGTATTCGTAGTAATGGTGTTGGTGACAATTTCAGGTTTACTGTATATGTTGATGAAACATTTCGTCGATCGATACAACATCTATTTCGCTTACGGTCCGTCCAAGATTAAGCAGCAGATACACGCGACGGCGATAAATTTCGTCATCGTATCAGTGGTGCTGTTACAGGCGAGTTTCATGCTGCTCTCTATAATACGCAAAGGTTTCGAAGAAATCACCATTTACGCGTCCATCGGCTTTTTTATCACGATCGCGTTCGCATTCGCTCAGTGTTTCTTGCGATGGTGCGATTCGTGGGGTCCTATACATTACCAAGTACGTATGGCTTAAAAATAGACGTTTTTTTTTTCTCCATCGACATCATATAATACGCTTAATTTATTTACAGAGCGCCAAATCAAGAGCGGCGCAGAGTCCTCGCAAGAGGGATGTATACTCGCAGTACCAATACGTACCGGATGTATTGAGACGTAGTACGTTACCCCACGGTGAAAACGTTAACGGAAACATTACGCAGGATAGACTGAACGATCTATACACGTCGCCGGAAGCTGTCGAAACGCAACTAGATGCTAACTCGGTGGTCGCCAATTTAAACGAAAAAGATACCACCATGTTGTACCAGAACTACAACGGTACCACCATTCAAGCCTAATCTGGTTATTTGGTTAATTTATAAAGTCTATGATCCCCGTTGGGATTGATGATACCGTCCGTATGTATAATTTCCACTTCGAGTTACCCAAACTGTTGGATGGCGGTGACAGTACGAGGGTTTTTTTACGAAATTAAATCCAACCCGAGCATTTTAGTCGATTGTATTCCTTCGCTGAGTTCCTGAACGTTTGTACATCCCCATACACTACTAGTCTTTACGTGTGCCCCTCCCCCTCTTTTTATGAATTTTATATCGAGTATAAATGGACGACTGATTTTATGAACGTCCTGTGTGTATTGTTTTTCTGTAGCAATATTTATCGAATTTTTATTTAGTTTATTTCGTTCGAATTTTTATCGTGTGATCATGTTTGTTTGTTTGTTATATTTTTTTTTAGGATTAAGCATTAGTTATTTTTCGTGTAATTTATATACGTTCGTTTCGTTCACGAGTATGTGTAAAGAAGTGTATGCAGTATACGATTATTATCTAAGGAATAGGTTGTTACGATAATCGATTTTTTTTAAAACGAAAAATAATTTATTTTTATTGATAAGTTAATTTCCACATTCCTTATTTTTTTAAACGAAGTTTTAAATTTCTATTTTAAATAAAAGGAAGGGAGGGAGATGGGGAAATACATTCCAATTTTTTTTTACATTTTAGAAATTTTTTCTGTCTGGTTCTAATGTGGAAAAGTATAGGTATTGAATTATTATTGTTATTTTTTTGTAATAGAGAAAGCTGGCAATTTTATGATACCAAAAATAGATATAGTGCAAGTGTAAAAATTTTGATAATTTTTTTTTACGGATACGTTTTAATACGTAGGTGTTTTTAAGTCACTCTTTTTATCTGTACGAAAGCTGCAAAATAATTTTTTTGTTATATAATCTTACGATTCTAGTTAATCTCTTTCATTACGAATAATTTATTTGTATATGTTTGATACGATTTTTTTTTTCGTTAGCATGTACGAAGTACCCTGTATGTGTTTTAATCGTTTAATAGTTTAAATTTTATGTATTAATTTTTTTTTACATATTTTTGTATGTTACATAATTGTACCTATTTAATGTGCCTACTAGATTGGGTCTTTTTAATGAAAAGTGAAAATGCAAACGAAACGTGCAATATTTTGCTCTACATCACGACAACCTAGGTCCCATTTTTATTTTATGTTAAGCTTTAGTGCAATATAACAACGATAAGACGTGACGACGTGAGATACTTATACGTTGGACTCTTTTTTTTTTCAAAATTAATTCACGATATAATGTTGTTTTGTAATCGATTATCATTTTACTATTATTAATCTTTAATTTATTGGTCGCTTTATTATAATAAGCTTCTTTTATACCTTTTATTTTGTGATATAAATGATATAGCGTAGCTTTAGCTGGAATGTTGTAGCGACGTGACGTAGACGCGATGGTAGATTTAAAAATTTGTTTATTTTGCTTAGGCTGTGGTTTCAACGTGATAAATAATTGCTCACGCGTTTCTAGAACCATTAAAGTGCCGGCGTGATTTTCATAGAGTATGCCGGAGTTTGTGTGCGGACGAAGATCGAAGGTAACTGAAAGCAATTTATATGGTAGTCATTGAGTTCCTATGTAGTCTTAGTATAGGGATATTTGACGAATGGACGTTGACACGTGTCTTGCGACCGTGAAAACATTTGAGATGTATGTTTACATTATTTTCACCTACACGTCCATTCGCAGAGTAATGATGCCAAAAGTGAAACGACAATATTTTCAAGTGAGGAATCTCAACGAAGCGTTGATTATCGTGATGCCTTTTTTCCTCGTCATTTTGGCAAATTAAAATTATACTCCGGGTTGTACAATGAAAGTGGCTAATTTCAATCGTTGGACGAAGTATCCAGATTAGTTTACGCGTGCAGATATTTTTCATTGGGACGATTTACCAACGAATTTGTATAGTACCTGAGTGTGTTTAGGAAATCAAATGTGTGTGTGTTTTTTTTTTAGCTTTCTGTTATCATGTTGTTATTTATTTATTTCGACTACATATCCGAAAAAGGTGTTAGCGTTTTTACGTTGAGTAATAAATGTACTCGCCCTGCGCCCTCGTAATCGTCACTGAGAAAACGTCACGATTATATAGGAGACTATATTTATGTATTAATCGGATGGACGATCACAGTTCTTGGATCTAGTCATATTATTCGAGGCTGTAAATGTTTTTAAATCCGGAAATTATTTTAAATAAATTTTTTTGCGACGTAAAACAGAAAAGTACGATGGATCGATTATTTAGATCGACGAGTTCATTTGTGTAGAGTACATACGCAGTATTTGGTTTTTACGTGTATCTTTTTTTTTCTTCGTGTGTGTTAAATATAATTATTACTCATTTTATGTTGCTATTAACAATAAAAAATGATTAACGATTAATGCGAATTGTGTTATTATTTTTCCCCATAGATAGAATACGTATTAAGTATTAATCGCGCGCGATCTACGGTTTATGTTGCAAGATTTCGGAAGTTCGATCGATAACGTGTTGAAGAATTTCGGGTCTTCGCGTTAGGTAGATTTTAGCGAGGTAAGAATAAGAAATTTATTACGAGTTATCGGCGATGGAGTATTTGTGGTTTATCGTCAGAGGATCAACATTCGTGGCAATGTAGAGTGAAGTTTGAATGTTGGTAATATCGCGACTCTTTCTGAGTAGAGAAGTTGTGGATTAATTTTAGAATTTTCTTATCAAGAGCAAAGCTGATGCGTGTAATCAAACCGGCAGTTTTTTCTTCATTTTGTGATAGGAATTGAAAAATTTAAGTTCGATATTTCTATTTTCTAATGTTGACTGTTGATAGGTAGATTTCAAATGATGAGAAATTTTTGAATGAATTCTCAAATATAACCTTTTTTTGTTAAGTAAGAGACTACCCCCTTCTTTTGAACGCTCTATAGTCTAATCTCCTTGGTAAGCCTGGCTTCGCTAGGATCATCCTACTAGTCCTTTTGGAGCTCGGAATGGTCTCGTTTTTAGTTTACAACATGTATGTAATTTTGGGCGGATGGAGAGTGGTAGTGTGGCCCTTACTTTAATTTTTTGTACCCCCAAAAAGTTATTCTCTTGAAAAATAATTTCGGTATTTTTTACACAAGAATCCATGTTCCATTCCATAATGCTTTCATCGTGTGCAAGTGCCTCGTTTTTATTTAATTTGAACGATAGTAGAGCACGATGCATGAGAAGCAAGTGGAAGAACTTGACGGAAGTCTCCATCCGCAATGATTATTTTTTCACCAAATGGGACGTCGTTGCCCATATTTTGTTAAAATCGATTTATGCACATTAACGAATGTTCATTGGTCGTAGATGCCTCATTTCAAGTAAGTAGCCGAGCATTTCTAATGAAAGAGGCTTCTTTGGAGTTCACTTTGAGACTTCATGTAGACTGCTCAATGCTCGTGTAAGTTTGTGGGCTGAATTTTTTTCAAATGTGTAAGAAATTTAAAAATATGAAATTATTTTCTCATTAATTATTTTTTATTATAATTATACTTATTTAAATATTATTTTTATAATATTAAATTTTTACAAATGACCTCGAAAGTACTTCGTAAAAATTTCAGCCCTCCAACTCTACTTTTAAACTACCAAAATAAAGCCAAAATTAAAAATTTTTCAAAAGAACGAATTTTTTATGTAATTAAAAACTGTCATATTTTCTCGTTCAAAGATTGATTTTTTTTTTAATTTGGGACAAATTTTGATAATTTTCAAAAATGAACGACAAATGGGCTTGTTTTTGTTTGTATCGGACTCGAGAGCTAAAATGTGTTCGATTTAATGGCATCGTGTAGATGTTTTACCATCAAAAAGTAGAAAATTTAGAAACCCAACAGCCAAATTGTTGATTTTTTGAAAAAAATTAAAAATCGGTTTCGACTCCTCAAGTGTTGAAAAAATTGGCAACTGAAATTTTGCATGATAAAACATGGTGGAGAATTTACTTATCGATGTGATACTACCACTTTGTGCATTAGGGACTTTAATATCTCCTTTTCTTCCCCCTCCCCAAAAAAAAAAATATACCTCCTATGAATAGTTGATAAATTGGAAATTATTTTTATTTTTGTTTCTTCTTGGAGGTCATGAAAATGAAGGAAAAAATCACATACGTTTTTCAAATTGTGGAATTTAAATTACATAATTATAAGTGAAAGATTAATAAAATTTTTGGGTTAAAAATCAATAAAAATTCTTATCCAGTTTTTTGATTTTTTTTTTTTCATAACAAATGAAAAATAAAAACAAAAAATAGTAAAAAGATTTGAAATTTAAGAAAAATCTTCAACATTATATCATAGATTTACGCAAAAAGTGAGAGAAAACGACTCAATTTTTTAATAGCATCAGTTTAAAAAAAATGCTATTTAGTTTTTAAAGACATTATGTGAAAGGCAAAATGCATAATATTAATTTAGATTCTGAAGTGAAATTTTTTTTTTTTTGACGCCGTGTACAGCCCTGTGGCTAGAGGCGTTTTTATTTTGGATATCTTAAATTGTGGAGTATAGTGAAACAGATTGTAAGAATTTAATTACGTTGGTGATTTTTACCGGATCATTAGCAAGGATGATTTCCATTTGAGGTTGAGGAAAATAGGTATTTCTGTAATTGCTAAATTTAAGGCATTCTGTAAGAATATGGGCGATTGTTATTGGAACGTTGCAAGTTATACAGAAGGGCGTCGGAAGTCGATTTAAGAGGTGGCCATGAGTGAGAAGAGAGTGGCCTGTATGTGTACGAGTCATAATAACTTCCTCTCTGCGTTTGAGATGACTGGGGTACTTCCATGGCTCTACTGTTTTATGGGTACACTTTAATTTGTTAGAATTTGGAACGTTGGTCCAATAGTCTTGAAAGGCATTTTGGAGGTAGTTTTTCATTGTGACTTTTAGATTTCTAAGGGGTATTGAAATATTCGGAATAGGTGAAATATAGAGGGACCCTTTAGCGGTGAGATCTGCAATTTCATTTTGATGTATATTAAAATAAAATGAAGATAAAAAATGAATAAGAACCAATGTTTCATTATAAAAATGTAAAAAAACCCAAAACAAAAAGAAATAATGTATTTAAGAAATTAAATATTTCCTCTAGACCCCACCCCACCCCACCCCCCAAAAAAAAAATTATAAATAAAGTTGAAAAAAATAAGAAGAAAGATATACGAAACATAATTTTATTCGACCAAACTACTTCTCATAAAAAAGCAATTTTCCAATGGGAGATCCTATCCTCTCTTAAGAGATGGGAAAAAATCATAATTACCCGAATCCGCGTGGCTGATACAGGGCTCTCCCTTTAGCATCTTTTCGATGGCATTCGAAAAATACCACTGTAGCACTTTTTTGCCTAGTTTCCCCTTGACTGTGGGCCATATCCTTTAGTGTCAAAATTTTGAAAACCTCCGTCAATTGGTGAGCTAAGGCACCACTTTTGTATCTATAATAGAAGATTCTCAATTAATCCAGAATGTCCCAGCTTTTCTGTACTGTTCCCATATTTTCCAGAAAATATAGCAACTCACTCGGACAGTGATGTAAAAACCATATAATTATATACAGTAGTTGGAAACGCCACTATAATTAAATTAAAAAAAAATAATAATAATAAAAAAACCATTGCGAAATTTTTTTCAAATAATAATTTTTGAAACTAAAGTTTGTGGTGAGAAATTTGGAATTTTTCATCTCCTCAAATTAAATAGGTTATAGAAGCTATTGTGTTATTGTTTTTAAAAACTTGATCAAAAAATCATAGCTATATGAATAAAAATTCGAATAAATTCAATCAAATTATTTTCAATAGATATTTTATTCTACAACAAATATTTTCAACTAATCGATCGCCGATACATAAGAGCTTCAACAGCATCTATAATTAATGTTCAAAGAGATTATGAAATTAAATATGCGGATGAAAGGTAAATCACTCGTCAAACATTCTTTTTAAATGTTTAATAACACCTACATAATTATTTACAGAAAAAATATAAGAGCACGTTTGTACAATAAACTCAGCTATTTCTCGCCGCCATTTTATCACAAAATTATACACATCAATGAGCGAATATTAAAGACGAAATAAAAGCGTTATCGCTATTACCGCTCAATACGAAACGCACATTATCCGAATACTTTTCCAGCGTTCGATCAAAGGAGCCAACCAAGTAATACCCATCTCTGCTCAATGTTACCCCTAATTCGTATTCGCGGTCTTGTTTGATAACCGCCGGCGTGGTAAACATTACGTTCATGACTGAATTATGCTCGACTAACGAAGTGAAATGAGTAAACCAGCTGTTTTCCGAATTTCGAACTTCTTTTACATACATGGTTAGAAATTCGCGGTATCGAGATTTATCCGGACGCGGTTCCAGCGTATCGCTAGAATCAGCCGTGTCCGAGTGTTTTTGAGCAGCGATGCGGACATGTAACGAGCTTTCATCTGTGGCTGTATTCATGGCGACTTGAATAATCTGCGTGGGTAGCTGTAGAAAATTGGAGTGATTAGAGGACAATTCTGGGCGATAATATTAACGTGGTACGCTTACCTGAATTCCTAACAGAGTAATGTCTTCATTGGCGGTGAACCGAAAAGAATCCATTAGATGATCGCTGTTAATTTGCACTACCGAATTGGTGATTGCTCGAGGAACGTATAGCTTTTTCGATAAACTGACGACTTTTTTAGAAGGGTTACCTCGAGGGATACGCGTTCTAGAGTAGCCATCTGGTAATGGGTATTTGCTTCGGGGAGACGAGATGTTCAGTAAGATGGCGAATGATTCTTCCTTGGTGAGTAAAAGCGATTGTGCTGGACCGTCCGCGAAATCTGCTACTTCCATGGTTAGAAAACGAATTTTTTGCATGGCTGGTTTGGCTAAGGATCGTAATTTTTCGGTGTCGTATTTACCATCATCTAGTGGCATGAAATACGGATGGCGTGTGAGGATAAATATGAGCTTAGCGATACTGATAGTTGATATTTGATTTTCATCAAATGCAATAAAATTTGATCAAATCAGAAAAAAAAGGAATAGATGACATTTGATCAACAAATTGACGATATACAATTTGATTGTAATCTAGATCAATGTTGATAAAATGTGATGTATTCAGACATAAATTAGATATCTATAAAGTCATCAAATTCGATTAAATAGGATGTAATCTGATCAAATTTTATCAAAAAGTTAATAAATAAAATTTGATCTTCGCATACCACCGAATATGATTTCATCAAATTGAATCGAATTTCAAAAAATTTGATAAAATTATACCTCGTTAGTGTTTTGATCAAATTTGATGAATTCTTTTTTTCGTGGAGTAAATAAAATTTTTTTAAAGTTCAAATTAATGGGTATTGTTTGAATGTGTAAGTATAATTGAAAAAGTATTAATAACAAAGATATGTCAACAAAACGTACTTTCAAGTACAATATGTTTAAAAAGTGCCAGTAATTTGGTAGGTAATTAATGGAAGCCCGGAATAGATATCATCCTGATTTCATTAAAGATTTTATATAGTAACAAAATTTCTTCGCGTAGCCAATAACCACCCCATAATTTCAAGGGACCAATTAAATTTAAAGAACTCTGGAACAAGGAGTAAGTTGATATCAAATTTGATCTAAATGCATCAAATCAAATAAAATTTGATAAAATTTTGTCAAAGAAATGACCAGATATAATTTGATACAATCTAATCAAAAGTTGGACTGATGGACAAATTTGATAAATTCCTGCGAAAAAAAGAACTGATCAAATTTTTAAAAAAACAACGATGAATTTTATCAAATTTGATCACATTTAATAAAATTGAATCAAATGAAATTCAATACCTTTGAGATAAACTTTGATCAGATTAAAACCTATTTCATCAAATTTATTTACTTTATATTTAAATTCTTCGGAATATATCAAGTTTCATCGGATCAACTTTAATCAACAGTGTCATATTAGCCAATAGGCACAGTAGGCCTGGGCCTACGGTGGCAAAATTTAGGGACGACAAAAAAAATAACTACTTGTTTTCAAAAAAAAAAAAATTGTAAAAAAATTGTAAAAAAATTTTAGTTGCATAACCGCAACGTTTCTCGACACCTGTCTAATATTTATGATGTTCTGGCCTCGATACGCTTATGAATCGAAACGAGCAGGGATGAATACATATAATTATGTAATTTTATTATTTTTTCGTTTATGATTTAAAAATTTGTTATAATAAGTTTTTTTTTGGGGGGGGGGAGGGTAGGGGCGGCCGAATTGAAGAAAGCCTATGGCGGTAAAAACCCATAGTGCGACACTGATCAAATTATTTATGTCTGGTCAATTTATTGATGAAGTGTCATCAAATTTGATCTATTAGTTTTTTCCTACGTATTGACAGAAATTACATAGATATAAAGTTATGAATTTTGATGAAAGAGAATCGAATCTTATCAGATAGGATCCAAAAGGTACTAGATTTCATTTCATGCAATTTTATGGAATTTCCTCAGATTATCTCTGCTTAATTTGTTGATGAAGTTTCATTAAATTTTATCATATTTGATGAATTTTGATTAAATTTGATATACTTATTTCTCTTTCCCTGAATTTTGACTAAAATTAAATATAAAGTTATGAAATTTGATGATATAGAATAAAATCTTATCAAATAGGATCTAAAAGGTACTGGATTTAATTTGATACAATTTTACGACATTTCATTAAATTCTTATCAAGTCACTTTTTAAATCAAATTTGATTAATTCTTTTTTTCCTGGAAATGTTTCATTTTTTTCAGTTGTGGCTCCCTTTTAGTCTGGTAAATCTGAACTTCCTTGGATGAAAAATGTTCGTCAAAGAGTTTTCATAAATTTTAGATACTAGTTCCACTAATAATATACTAAAATTCCCCGTTCCTTGGTTGGAAAGTAGAATTCAAGAGCGGGGAGGAGTTAAAACCCCGAGATAACTCTTTTTTTTGGTTATTTTTTTGCTGTTTCTCCTCAGGGTTTGGTAATGGGGCGAAAATAGATCAATGAAATTTTGTTCTACCCTAAATTTCCTACAATTTTCATGTTCAAAAAATATTCCTGTTCCGATGGAAAAAAATTGTGTGCATGTAGTGTTAGGGGTTAGCTTCAGACATTTCAAAGACTTTTTTTTTTTCATAAAAATCCTTTTAAAAATAATTGCTAGTCATACTACTGGCTTGAAAGAATACTGAAGGAATGAAGTGGCATTCAACTATCGTAGCCAGCAAATGACGTAGCAATCAAATGTCGTGGCAAATATATGACGCTCTCTATATTGGAAATGAAATGTTGCGAACAATTTCCAAGTTCCTTTCAAGGCTATTAAAAAAATAAATATAGACTTCTAAATTTTGCAAAAAATTACGACTTAAAATTTCTCGCTCTTTATACAACAAAATAAAACTTTAGACGAAAAAAAAATCCAAATCGTGCCAAAATCTATTTAATTGATATTTTTTAATGCTTGAAAATTTTACTCCCTTTTGGAAGATGTTTCTGCAGAATGGCATTTAAACAAGCTTAATCCCCCCCCCCCAAGCAAACCTAGTACTTGAGTCAAATATTAGCAGTGATAATATATTCTTTGTGGCGTAGTTAAAGCTGTTTCCATTTTTAGCTCATTTTTCATCGCTCTTAGAGATCTCAAAAATTTGTCTAGTTTTTACGCATAATATTTATCGATTTTTTAATCAAAATTAAATTATTTTCATTCAAGTTTTCGTAAAATAGAGTAATGAGATTTTTGAATGTTTGTATCGATTTGCTATTCATTTCCTACATCTTTTCATGTTTTCTTCAGTTTTATACTTATGCATGGAGATTTTCATTGCAGCTTAGTCTTAGACTTTTCAATTTTTAGTTCTAATTTCAAATCCCACAAATTGCTCAAATCTTTACAAAGTAAATATTTACCCATTTTTATTGTTCCAATTTTTCTGAATTTTTCAAATTAATTATTCTTCCAATTTTTTAAAAGATCTTTAAGCACAATTTAGCTCAATCACAAATTACTGAGGAAGTAGATCTGTAGGATAGCAATCGATTGGGATTCGAACTAAGGCTATTTAGTTTACAAATGTATAAAGTACTGTCTCTGCTGCGGATTGCATATCTATATAGGTGGCATGCACTGTGGTCACAATATACATACACTATATATGGTTTACGTATACTGTGACCACAGTGCACAGCACTGATAGATATGCAATCCACAACGTATAGTTAAACTAATTAGGCTACCCAGTCTATGATAATCAACAAACAAATTAACGCTTACCTATTTTTCAAGCGAAAAATGATACGAGTTGGGCAAATTCTTCAGTTGGTTGTTTTTATATTAATTCTAAAGAAATTATGAAGATCGCACCATTAATTATGTTTAAATTGTTGACGCGAATGAATTTGATTTTGAAAATAATATACCATATTTCAAACAGTCTATTGATAATTATGAAAAATTGCTACGCATCATCAGTACGCGGTCAAAACTTGAAGATTTTGTAGATAAAATTTACCCATTACAATTGAAAAGTAAAACAGCTGAAAGGAAAATGACCTAATGGGAAACCTGATGCGAGCTATTAAGTTATTGCGATACTCTAAATGAGACGCTCATTAAAAAACTTTCGATTTACCAAAGATGCGTTTGTTCGCATGGTACGTAAGCTAAGTTGATTGTATTATAATATTCAGGTGCCAGTCTTCATGAAATTTCCCAGGTAGCTATATAATCAGTTCAGCGATAAAATCTGCCCTAAAAATGGCTCAATTTTCACCTCCATTAACTCAATTTGACAACGCTGAAGGAATCGAGGAAATGCTTTAATTTATTGAAGTTGATCGAGATATACCAGCACTTATTTTGTCGCAATTTTTAGATTTGCCTTCAAATGCACCAATGTCTATATGGTAATGGCCTCTTATTAATAGTTTCTACGATGAAATGAAACAACTGTTAGTAACTAGAACTAACTTCACAGTTTTTATACAGCTAATGCAAATTTCAGTTCGAAGAATATTTAGTAAATGTGATCAATAATTGTAGATAAGCGCCGCTTTCTTCTATGTGTTCAAAGATCATCCAGTGTGTGCTGAGTGCGTTCCTCATGTAATAACAGTAGTTTGATATTTCTCGAATAACAAAATAGCCTAAGATGTATTTAAGGAAATATCTGAAATGAGTTGAGACAAATGAATGAAAAAACTCGTTTGTTTCGATATAGAATATCGTGAAAATCTAGTTTTAAGATATTTTCAAGTAGGTATACATTTTTATCACATTGTTAACAATGTTTATCGTTCATGTTTATCTCGCTTGAGAAGTGTTGTACTTATGCAAATGTGTGATCTCATAATAGAAATTTTAAGCGTTATCACATCTTTTCAACAATAATAGGATTCTATAAATTTACAAGTCTATTAATATAGTGATTATTATTAATAAACTTGTTAATTTATAGAATCTTATTATTGTTGAAAAGATGCGATTACAAGTAAAACTTCTATTATTATATCACGCATGAGTACAACCCTTTTCGAGCGAGATGAACATGAACAACGGAATGGTTAATAAGCAATTGAAGTTAATATACTGTTACATTTTATGATAAAAATGCACAGTTTTTATTATATAATCTTAAAATTAGAACTGCTGGTACATCTCGATCAATTTCAATAAATTGAAGCATTATCTAGATTCCTTTAACGTCGTCAAATCCAGGTAACGGAGGTGAAAACTGGCCATTTTATGGCAGGTGTTATCGCTGAACTGATCATATAGCCATGTGGCAAATTTCATGAAGACGGGCTTCTGAATATTGTAACCAATATAATCAACTAACCTCTTACGTACCATACAAACAAACGGATCTCGGGTAAGTAAATCGAAAGTTCCTTGAAGTAAGCATCTCGTTTAGAGCATTCCAATAGCTGCCATCAGATATCCCATAGATCATTTCACCTGTTTTACTATTTAATCATAATAGGTAAAGCTTGTCCACAAAACCTTCAATTAGTTGTGACCAGATACTAATGATATTAAGCACTTTTTCATAATATTATCAATAGGCTGCTTGACATTTGGTACAATATTTTTAAAATCTAATTCATTCACATCAAAAATTTATACACAATTTTTAGTGTTGCGATCTCCATAATTTTTTATTAGAATTAATATAAAAACTAACGAAAGAGCATTATCAACTCTTATAATTTTTCGGTTGAAAAATAGATAAGCTTTAATTTGTTCGTTGATTATCCCCGACTGGGTGGCCTAATTGATAAAGCTATAGATTTGTAAACTGAATAGCTAAAGTTCGAATCCCAGTCGATCCCGATTAATAGTGAACAAGAGTCCTGCAGATCTGCTTGATCAATAATCTTGCACCATGTTAAGCTAGTATGCTCACACACTTTGGGTACCTAATTATCAAGAAGTGAACTACTACAATCGATGT
Organism: Phenacoccus solenopsis; assembly: GCA_009761765.1. Taxonomy (NCBI): domain Eukaryota; kingdom Metazoa; phylum Arthropoda; class Insecta; order Hemiptera; family Pseudococcidae; genus Phenacoccus; species Phenacoccus solenopsis. The sequence continues at coordinate 12,132,153 of CM019755.1, read as the reverse complement.
TTTGTAGTCAACAAAATAAATTAACTGAAAAAAATACTAGCGATGTTATATGTACGTTTTGATCGAAGCCTAAGAAGTCACGATGCAATATGTATTCAATTATGTACATAAATTTTGATCTTTCTACACGCATTTTGTGAACGGATATACGATTTTAAAGTATTTCACTTCCCTGAGCAAGAAATCGTATTATAAATACATTAGTACCTATCTACCTAATCTCAATGTTCATTCCTTTGGCCCAGAGACGGCGAGAGCCAAGTCGGGCCCTAATAGGAAAATTGCTCTGGCCCTTATGACCTTTTTTTTTTTTTTGCTTATCGCCATAAAAAACACGTACGTACTAAATAATACTTTTTAAAACCGAATCTGGCGTTTTTCTAAATCACAACTATATGCGTTCAATCATTCTGGGGACTTCTAGTCTAGGGCCCCGCCAAATTTTACGGGCCCTCAAAAAAAAACCAGACCCGGTGCAAATGCATCCTTTGCACCCTCCTCTCCCCGTCTCAGTCCTGGCCACGTATTGTATGTTGATATCAAGTTGTGATAGGAAAAAATCGTCCTTCGACATCAAAAGAAAAAGAAGAAAAAAAAAAGAAATCAAGGTGTTGAAAGGGGATTTTGCTGAAAATTTGCTAGCGTTAATGAGCATTGGCATTTTAATACTGTGAGAAAAATTATGTATTTCTCTTCTAAATCTATAACTGCGCTAGAAGAGAAATAAGTTGACAAATTTGAAAAAATATACCTACCTAGAAATTTATTAATATTGCATACAGAAATTGAACATTTTTTAGCTTGATTGAGTTTACCAGAAAAAAGTCATTCTTCCTAAAAAAAAAAAACGTAAGCAGCCATGCCGCATTACTGGAGCTGAGTTTTTAACTGGGGCTTGTTTTGATTTAGTAATAACCTTGCTTAACCGTTCATCACTACAGGCCACACCCAATACCAAGTCTGAAAACCCCTACCCTATCCTTTCCAAAAACACTTGAGAAGTTTGAATTTGGCACAAATGTAGTATTTCTTGCCATGAAATAATCATGCGAACACATATTTCTCAAATTATAACTATTTGAGGGGCCTCAAATTATCTTCAAATTTTGTAAATCCGCCATTTTGGATCCATTTTGACTCAAATTTAAGTGGTTATATTCTGGTCACTAACTAATCCTACACACAAAGTTTGACCATTCTAGGCCGATTTGGTGATGAGATATGGAAGATTCATGAAATTTCCTGCAGCAATTTCCCCTCCAAAAGCCGTTTTTTGCTCTAACTCCCCTCCAAAATCACTGAGGAAGCTAAAATCAAAATACGTTTGTCACTTGGGCTCATTTTATCATATGACACAGCAATAAAAAATTTTCGACCCCTCCTGTACCCCACCACTATTTTAGGTTGGTAACCCCGCCTTCCCCCTCCAACATCATGTATGGAAGTGAATTCGGGATATAGTATACAACTTATCCCCAATAACCATATGAATTCATATTAATTACATTTTTACCAACTTGAGGCTCCTCAAGCTCTACTCAAAATTTTGATAATCCGCCATTTTGAATCCATTTTGATCCAAATTCAAGAGGTCATATTGTGGTCACCAACTAACCTCACACACAAAATTTGACCTCTTTAACTTGATTTGGTGGGGAGATATGGAAGATTCAAGAAATTTCATGACTCAAAACTTCCTCAAAAAGCCGTTTTTTGATCTAACTCCTCTCAATATGCACTCAAGAAGCTGAAATTTGGATATGTTAGTATCCGTGACTCACTCTTTCATATGAAATCAAAAACGAAAAATTTGAGCTATTTGCCCCTTCTCCAGCCCCCTCAAAATTTGAGTGATCCGCCATTTTGAAATTTATCGAAAAAACAAAAAAACTATTTTTGCGCATTTTCAAGAAGAGTCCCTCACCAAATTTTGAGCGAATTTTATGAATACTCGCCGGCGCTACGCGTGGGGGGAGAAAAAAAAAAAATATATATATACCAAAAAGTTGGACATTTGCCAGATGATTACAAATGGTCTGAAACGCAAAGATTTGAAGAGCCCACCCTCCCCCGACCTTTCCTTCCCAAATCAGGTAGGCTGTAATAGCTATCGTTTTGTTAAAAACTCAGCTAAAAATAGTTGAAAATTTTGAAAAATACAGATAATTTACAAGAATTCGATACTTGAAAAAAATTGAAAATTTTATGAATTGCCTGTTCGAAAAATTATAAGAGAATGGTTAAATTTTGGTTAAGAAATCGATAAATATTATGCCTCACAACTTGACAAATTTTTAAGATCTTTAAGAGCGATGAAAAGTTAGCTAAAAATGGAGACATCTTCAACTGCGCCTGAAAGAATATACTATATCTACTAATATTGACGATATTAGAAATTCTTTGAGCACCCTATTACGACAGTTTTATTACTTTTTTCACTAACCCGTAATCGATGTTCGAAAAAATAATCAAAATCGATTTGCTGTGCTATTGGTATACTTCATTATTTATTTATGACGTATTCGGGATTTCAGGGTGTAATTGCCAAGCAGTCGCGCTCTGGCGAAAGTTTGACGAAATGCTGAAAACATGATACAATACAATGCTTCTTATGGAAGATTTTGTGTTTTTTGAAAATATCGTGAAAACAGTAGAGTTTTAGAAAAAAATTAATATAATCAAATTCACAGGACGTAAAATTTCTTATTAAATGGTGCAAAAAGTTTTCATTTACGTTTCATCTGTCAGAACTAAACGCCAAAATAAATTTACCGAAAGTCAGCTGATCAGGTCATCTACAGTCGTAGGTTGGTGTGCTTATCGTTTCTTTTTTATGTGACTATTGTATGATTCAAGATGCTCTTGGAAATATCCGAAGTGTTGTGATCTTCATTGTGATAAATAGAAAATAGGTCGAAAATGTATAAATTTCCTGTTATAATAATGTATGGTGATCCTTATTTTGGCGGTTACGCCTGACAAATGCGACGTAAATGAAAACTTTTTGCACCATTTAATAGAAAATTTCATGTTCTATAATTTCGATTATATTAATTTTTTTCTAAAACCCCACCATTTTCACGATATTTCCAAAAAACACAAAATCTCCCATAAGAGACCATGTACTGTATCATGTTTTCATTATCAGTTGTCCAACATTTTACCTACATCGACACTAGGGCGGCATGCCTACTTGCACGCCGAATGAATTAATTGGGCATAAAAAAAAACAATACTTGTATTTAACAAAATGATATCGTTTTCAAATAGCTCGTTCGTTGAAACCTGTACATGTGTGTAATTTTGTACGGTATAGGTGAGAAATATGAAATTTTTAATTCAAAAATTTAATTAATTTGTATTTTTTAATGTTTATATTAACCTTTATTTCGAATAATTACCATTTTTTGGGGTATTAAAGAGCACCCAAGACTGCAATACGTTGAAAAGGTATAATTCGGAGGCTACGTTTAATTGGTCAACATCCAGGATATCTAGCATTGTGGCCAAACTCATACTCAGAGCTCCAGGTTTTGATAGTATCTCTGTCGTATGATCCGATATAATCTATAAACAAAAAATTGATTTCGAGTTAAAAGGAAACTTCATTTGGAGGGCAAATTTTTAAAATATACCTTCATCGATTTTTCCGAAATACCAGCTTCGTCGAATAATTTGGCGAATTCATATGCTCTTAAGGCCGTATTATCGTCCACATCTTTCCAAATATATTCCATGCAGTTTTTCAGTAGGTGCGGTAACATGTATTTCTTGGCCACATAGCAGAGCTCACAAGCTTGATCCAGTGATTCTAAGTTTATGGTATCTGTGTAGATGTACCTTACAGATAGGATGTTGAAGTGAATAAAAATTATTGTTTGGGATAGATTCGGTAATTATTGTTAGGTTGAGGAGGGGAATCAGCATGACATCGTACTCACTCTAGCATCGATTTAAAAGCTTCTGGTTGAACATCGACGATTTTGATGGGCATTTGAATCTCTGGTAAACCACCGTAAAACATGGTGGCAAATACTGGACTGGATATAGAAAGGAGAAGTTTGTGAGATTCGAATTCCTGTTGGTAAAAGTTGTGATTATCAAGATGATCATTTATTCTATCTCAGACATTGGGAGGCATATTCAGAGGATGAGTTTTACGTACTCTTAAATGAGGTTCTTCGGTGCCCACCAAAAACGTACAATCCGACCAGACCGGGTTCTCCATCAGGTATTTACCGCGTTCGCGTATCGATTGCTTGTTGAGTTGCCAATCTTCGGTGAAATTTCTCATTCTTTCCATGACGATGGAAACATACAGGTACGTGGAATAAGGTGTGATAAGCGCGAGAAAACGAATCGCTTGTGATAAGCACAAAAAACGTACTGGTGTTGGAGCTGATCCAAAATAATTCTCGAGTACGGCGATGTTTCGGCGCTTAGGTGGATATAAAAATAGGATAACTACGACGATGCTAGTGATTGGTTGGTGTGTCGTGATTGTTTTATTTACGAGACCTGAGGGACTTTGTTTAGAAAATTTGAATGTTCGCTTAAGGTGGTATGTTGATTTTTATTCGCCGTTTATCTCCCACAGTCAGGACTAATTTAGAGGTTCACTACTAGAGAATGGAATTTGTTTATTAAATATTATCTATATACTCCTTCACACCTCTAGAAGTCACGCTCGTACCATTGCTCTGTAGTCGACGCTTCGCGGTGGTAAAATTACCACGTAGAGCGTTCTAACACGCGTGAGCCGAAACATCGTGACCTAAACCAATAAAATAGACAAAATGCGGTAATTAAATGTTAATGCGAAAAATACAACGTTAACGAATCGTAAAATACATAATGTACCTCGAGCTTTCGAAATCAATAAAACTCCCAACGCGGGTGTATCGTTGTTAAAGGGTCGCGTGGCGTAATTATGCTGCGGCAAGCGGTGTGCGTTTGTAATAGCCTATGCTGATAAACGCCGAACGGCGAGTTTCCACGTTTTCCACGAGCCGAGTAATTTCCTTTACAACTTTGTTGCTAGAGGTCTCGTAGTTTCCGGTATCTCAACGGGCACTGACTTAGGTTTGTCGATTCAGCGCTTCGTAAAGGAATGTGTAGGATTTTTAATTTCCTGTTCGCGACTATGGAGGTTCTCAATTTCGCGGATTAATATTTCCAGCAAATTTTCCAGAAGTCCAAAAATTATAATTCGAAATGAAATATCTTCTGTTCCTGTCGCGGACACTATGAACGGAATGGCTAGAGGTGATGAAATGATGTTTAGTGTTTACATTTTAGGGTAATTATTGAGACTTTTTTTGTCTCCTGCTCATTGGCAGTAGGGAACTTCAAAAACTAATTTTTTGAATAAAAAAAAATTATACATTTCGGGGGCTGCAGAGCTTTGCTTGGGTAGAGAGGGGAGTACCTTCACAATATATATTTTGTTGTTGCATATTTTCATTGCTTTATTCATAAAACTAATTATAAATAATTGTCTCACTATTACCATATGTTGTATTGAATAACAATTATCAATATCTGTTTAGGCTCAGAGATTTTTTTTTCATTTTTGACTAAAAACTTCATTTTGCTTCAAGCATTAAATAAGGTTACTCTGCTTATTCGTATGGATTCAAGCATTTTTAATTGCCTATTTTATAAACTGAAAAAGGATACGTTGTTTTTCTATTCTGTGATTACTATTTTAAGTTATTCTCTTGAAAAACGCAGGCTGAAAAAGTTTAGGAACTCGTTTAGTTCAGTTTCATTTCAGTTTCAATATTCAAATGAAAAAAAAAGTTGGACATTTGCCAGATGATTACAAATGGTCTGAAACGCAAAGATTTGAAGACCCCACCCTCCCCCGACCTTCCCTTCCCAAATCAGGTAGGTTGTAATAGCTATCGTTTTTATTAAAAACTCAGCTAAAAATCAAGCTAAAGTTCAATTCAAGTTCCAAGTTCATGTAAAAAAATTCAAGTTCATTTCAGTTCAGTTCATTTAGTTGGAACATTAGGTTCAATTCAAGTTCAAAAATTATATTTAAAAAAATCAAATTAAATTCAGTTCACTTTATTTCCCAGAAAACTCTAAAGTTCAGTTCATATTCATAGTTTATATTAAAAATATATTAGTTCAGCTCAAGTTCCAAGTTCATGTAAAAAAATTCAAGTTGATTTCAGTTCAGTTCGTTTAGTTGGAATATTAGGTTCAGTTCAAGTTCAAAAATTATATTTAAAAAAAACAAATTCAGTTTGGTTCATTTGCTCGGTTAAAAAATTACATGAACTATGAACTTGAATTGAACTTCTTTTTTTTTTTAATTGAAAAAAAAATGAGTTTAGTTCAAGTTCCAAGCTCAGTTTATTTAGTTGAAAAATTGAGACTATTTCTGTTTCAAAGTTGATGTATTATAAGAATCAAGTTCAATCACTTCAGTTCAAAAAAAAAAAAATATTGAAATTCGCAAACCCAATGACTAATCTGAAGTTTAATAGTAGAACTTGGTCTTTTTCTAAACAAATCATAACCCCTTCGAAAGTGAAGATAGGCAATTACTTACACTTGTATGTAACTCGAGTAGACCAGGTATCCTATTTATGAACTGGAGAAATTTGTCTATCGTGCATCTCTAATTTGTTGATCTTCAAAAAGAAATTCATAATATATTTTCCAAAATTTCCAAAAAAAAAAATTATTCTTCCTTCAAAAAGGAATGTAGGCAATCTAGATCATTATGCTTCATATATTTCGAACTAGCCATTGCGTGAACTTAATGTATGCCATGCGTTACTTTATTTTAATTTATTATTCATTCTACGAAGTTTTTGGCTTAGCGAGTGACACTTCGAAAATCTCTTGAGCGGACAAAATTAAGAATTCTACTTTCAGCTCCGTAAAACTGAAATATTATGCGTCTTAATCGCAAATAAAAGTTCAATTCAATTCAGTTCAATTTACTTAGTTGAAAAATCAAGTTCATTTTAATTTAAATGCCCATGTAAAAAAAGTCAAGTGCATTTCGTTCAATTGAAAAATTAGGTTCAAGTTCAATTCAAGTTCAAACTTGATGTAAAAAAAATTAAGTTCATTTAGTTAAGAAATTAGGTTCAAGTTCAATTCAAGTTCAAAATTCATATGTATTTAAAAAAATTGAGTTCAATTCAAGTTACAAGTTTATATTAGAAAATCAAGTTCTGTTCAGTTGAGTTCATATAATATTATTAGAACCACTTAATTTCTGAAATTTTAAAAATGAACTTTTTTTCAGTTTTTGAAAAATCATATATTATTTCTAAGACCACTGAAAATTTCAATTTTTATCGATGTATTGAAATTATGCAACTTTAACTACCTTTACGAAATATTCTTAATAATTTTGGGGCAGAAGTTATGAGGATGGATGAAATCTCAACATTTGAGTTGTTCCGTGAAAATTAAAATCAAGATAATGAGTGCTGATTTTATTAATGCAAAGTATTTTTTTATGTGGCTTGGGCAGGTGAAGAGAACTTTGGATATGAATTTTTCAAAGTTATTTTTATAAAATAATTTAATTTTTTTCTCATACTTGAATGTGAAGGGTTAATTTCTCAAGAAATTTGAACATTTCTGAAATTAGAGCGGAATACGAGTAGTTGGTAAATTCGTGAAATTTACAGAGAGAAGGGAGAAGAAGAGCATTTATGTGTTATGCGAATAGTTGATATTAAATGTCACTTTACTATTCCACCCTTATTAAATTCAAGAATTCTTTTAGAACCCCTGAAAAAATGATAAAGAAAAAGAAATGGTTTACACTCTACAGTCTCACGGAGACTAAATTTATTATTAAAGTGCTGATAAGATTCAATTATGTCGAAATATATTTTTCATTTCATTTAAAAATATTTTTACAATTCGTGAAAATAGAAAAAAATTTGCTAAAATTTAATGCTTTTTCCCTTCTAGGAAACATAAGGTTACATTCTTTTTTCATCTTTTTCTCTTCTTATCTTTCTTTCTCCCTTTCTTTTGTTCCTTCTCCGTCTTTCTATCTCTTCCTCTAAATTTGTGTCCTTCGTTGTGATAGATCATCCCATTTTTCGATATGTATCTAAAGTTGTCTATACTTTAAATTAAAGGTATTCTTTATTTAGGACACGAAAGGTCATGAAATTCGTGAAGTGATTATAATAGGCATTCGTGTTTTTTGGCTAAATACACATCGTCTGTGACCTAAAATACCAACCTTTTGGAAATTTATAGTTAGCAAACATAAAGGTGTTCGGTAATCATAGGTTGCCTTCTGGAGCATTTGAAGGAGCTACTTTATATATTCCTCGAAGTGGTGCAGCGAGACGATACTTTACCCTTAATATTTTCATGGTTGAACTATTGCTGGTTATGGGAAAGCGATTGAAATGGCGGTGCGTTCGCCATATAAGAAAGCTGTGGAAAAGAGAAAAATGAGTTAGGAAAAAGATACGGCGCGGCGTACATAGCCGATGAAAGATGCTTCATCAATCATCTGATTATTCCAGAATGAAGAGAAAGACACGCGGACGAATTTATTAGCGCCCCTTTGACGCTATTCTTCGAGTCGAAAGAAAAGAAGGTGTACGTTTAACGACGCACCTGATATTAAAATAATTCCGAAAGACGCGAACTCACTAGGCTACGTTGAGTTGGAAAATTCCCCTTCATCGAGATATCAACTCGGCCGTCAGATATACTCACTTAGCCGCGTTTATGCGTACCATATAAAACGTTGATATATGTAATGAAGCGCTATATGTACACCTACGGTGATACAGTACGTTAATATACACAAAGAATATACGCGCATTTAACAACATCGACGACGACGTTTAAATCAATAAATAATTCATCCGTGATGTTTGTACTATAGACGAAAGGGTTCCGCGTGTGTGCGATTATGACGTCGTAATTTAAAACATCTGTTTCGCGCGACACATTCTTTTATGTGGGTGAGCGTTTTTCCTTCCAATTTAATAACACTTCGAAATTACGTGAAGGAGGTCTCTTCATGGATGTAGGAGGGTTAGTACGAAAAAGCTCTGTACGGTGGTTACGCTTTCGACGAATTCCCTCGATTCTCAGCTCCTCGTATAGCGAGTAACCGGCTTTCATTAGACTCCGGTGACGCCAAGATACCGCATATTAACGACTGCTAAGTTGGTTAACATATCGCCATATGAGGCCGCAAAACGAGTAAATTTTTCAACGACGCGTGACATAATAAGGTTGGAAATGCCATCAGCGGCGTTGTGTTAACCTTATTGAAATACGAGATGTCTGGTCTACTTTCTGTGCCCGATTTTTTTCAAGTGTGCCTTTTGGAAAGGTAGCTGAAAAGTAATGTATTCAAAATTAACTCACAAAGTCTCAAGTTAGGACTTGCAATGTTCCCAATTCCAGATTTGTCAGCTTAGGGATGTGGGGCTCTTGAAGCATCAAAATTTGGTAAAGTATTAATTTTTGGTAGGCCGTTGCTGCATTAGTCCTTTCAATAGGGAGATAAAGAGCTCTCAGAAAGGAGAATTGTAAAATGCAGTGGATTACCAGCTCTCATGAAAAATGTAAAATGAACGATATGAATCTTCAAAAGTAAGTGGAAGCATTTAGTTTTGGGAAAATTCGTCAAAATATCATTTTGAACATATAGTGAGACTTCCGTGCATATTCTTCAAAAGAAGAGAAAAATTCCCTTAACATGAGTTTTTGGCATTTATCAATTACTATAATAATGACCAGAAAAAAAATTTAGCCAAAAAAATATATGTTTAGTTCTAAGCAAAAAGCATTCATTTTTAAACAAAAGTTTCCCAAGGCCAAAAAAAAACACTTAACAGCAAGATTACAATGCCAGAAGTGTTTTGGTTTTGGTTCTGGGTCATGAGGTTCCGCGTAGGTTTTGGATTTCTTCAACATTGTGGTTCCGGTTCTAGGTTTTAGTTTTTGTTTCAAAAATGTTATGGTTTCAGTTTTAATTCCGGGTTTTAGATTTAAAAATATTGTTGTTCTGGTTTTTTCTGGTTTCCATCCTGTTCCATATTTTTCCACGTTTCAATAATAATGAACATTTTTGAATTGTCATTTTAGATTGTATCAAAATTCAATACATAAATACATGATATGATAGATACTCGTTTAATATTGTTATTTTGATTTTTTTTTTCAATTTAATTATTATTTAGACAAAATTGAAGATTTATTCAAACTAAAATAGTAATACTCCATGTCGATTGAAATTTAAAATAGCTTTCGATCTCTAGTCAAAAGAGATGCTCATAATATCATTATCATGAATTATTTAAAATGAGTTTCTAATGACTGCATCTATGAAACTTTAAACTGAATGAATAAAAGGAAAGAATTTAAACATAATGGTCGAATATAAACATGTTATTTCTTCACCACGATTAAAGTTATCAATAATGTATTCATAGTTTCGTTTCTTATTAAAGAAGGGCATGGAGATTAGATGATTAAAGTAGTAACAGATTAGCATAGTTATTTAAAAGTTTGAAATCCTTGACTAGAAACCAAAAAAATTTATCTTTATAGTTTCCTTTCTGGTTTTGGTTTCAGATTGGAAAATATCTAGTTCTAGTTTTAGTTTTGGTTCTGGCTTGAAAAATGTTCTATTTCTAGATTTGCCTTTAATCAACGTTTTCTAGGTTCTGGTTCAACGTTCTAGTTCTAGTGAAGGTTCTGGTTTAAAATTGTGGTTAGCATTAGTTCTGGATTCTTTTTTGTTTTTATTTCCAGTTTCGGTTCTGGTTTCAGTTTTTAAATCGTTAGGTTTTTCCAGGTTCTGCTTCCAGTTGGAGTCCCAGTTTTGCAATCTGATTATAAGTAAGTCAGGTAATTCTATTTTGGGATGTGAAATGTGCATAGCCAACAAAAAAAAAAAAAATGAAATCCGGAACATATTGTATTGTTCTGGTTATAAATTGTTTACATTATGGTTCTAGGTATGTTTGGTTCAGGGTTCATTTTTGTTTTGGTACTGGTTTCGGTTCTAGTTTTTCAGCTCTGCTTGACAGTTTATTTTTAAAATAATAAAATATGCGTTTCAACTATTTGCGCAGTCATTTTGGTAAGTTATTCCAATTAATCACGTTTACGAGGAAGGTAGTTAATAAGTATCCATGTTTAAACGAATCTTTTAAAATGAAACTTTCAAGTGAATTTTTTGACATTGTGAAGCATTTTAATGGAAAAATGAATTTTGTTTGGAATTAAAAATGTTATGAATTTATTTTTTTTATATAAGAGTTTGAGTGTTGGGAAAATTTAGAATGTTATTAAATGTAATACTTTTGATAAACTGAAATCTTTAGTTATTTTTGAAGATGAAAATTGGTACTTTGTTGAATAAAAGTGAGGTTGAAGATATTTCATGATTTTCATCTTTGAGAACACCTCTATTGTGAAAACCAGACGCTCTGTGACCACCAGAAAGTACTCGAACTCGAGAGTCCAAATTTTGACTTTTTAAGAGCCTCCTAAACCTGATCGGATACACGTGGAGTTGTGGACATTACATGCTCCAACTCAGAGCTTTATGAGTTTAGTTTTCAACATTCCCTTTCAGCTACTCGTTGAATAAAAAAAGCTTATTTTCTACATTTTTCAACCTACATAAAATGAACTAATTACAGGCGTTATTTTGACCTCATCGAAATACGAGATGTCGTTTGTTACTATAGTCTCTATTCAACGACAATTAAACTAGGCCCGTTCGCCGAGTAGTGTTTAATTTATAGATATAGCCATCTAGCTGATGCGTTTGTCCGATGAAATTTGAATTATAGTTTTCATTTTATAAACACGTACAGCATGACCATTTTAATGAAATTTTCCATCCTCATAAATAGCGATTCGATGTCGAAAGTTTAAAAGGTGACCGTAGCGTGTACGAGTTTCCGCTTGCCATCGAATTCGACGAAATGGAAAAATATCGAGTCTTTGTTAGAATTACACGATCACGAATGTTTCGTCGAACCGAAGGTGTTTGTGTTATCGGGTACATTTTGTATGAGATTTCTTTATTTTAAGGTGCGATATTAGCGGTTTATTTATCAAAGTACCCATAGCAACGGTACACGTTTTCGGTGACGCGCGCCCAGACGTGTACAATTGTTTAAATTAATTCGAGTGTCCGATGATATTTTCGAATGTTTTGTTAATTAAGATTAAAATCATCGCGTCGCCGTACTGATTAACCGTCAGCGTTGTTGAAGATATTCCGCTATGCTGGTTTGTATTCGTATATTCGTTATACTTAGTACAGTTTGCTATGATACTAGTCCTTACATTGTATCGACTCGTGTACTCTATCGTTTTAGAACCCTCTAATTCCGCTTATTCGTTCATTCGTCACCGGCTAGCACTGTCAAAAGGAGTAATTTCTTCTCTTTTCCAGTAATCGTATCCCATAAACTTAACATCTAGTATTACAGCTCGCTCGCCGAAACCTTTTTCAAAATTGGATCGTTATTTTGGAATTTTTCCACTCGCTTGGTATTTATTATTTTTAGTTTTTCGAGTTCTTTGAGGCCATTGTTTTCGTCTTACCGTCGACGTACTTTTCGCCTTCGGTTTATTATGACGTAATGAACGGAGATCCGATGAAGATGGAAATTTTTTGTACAGGGTGTTCTGTAATTCATACTTGAAATTGGAAAGTGGTGAATTGCTTTTACGTGTAAGTAGAATAAGTTGCCTATTCTATAGGTTTAGGTACGATGTAAATGAAAAAATCATAAAAATATGTTGGTTCTTGTTTAATTCGTTTTCATTAATTTTCAATAGGGACGCTTTCAGACATTGACGATAATCTCTTTGCAACGCACCCACTGTGGTGAAGCTGATCCCCCCCTCCCCTTCCATATCTACAACTTCACTCGTGAATGTTGCTTCTTTACCCTAATAAATGTTATCGAATTTAAGCTTTAGAAACTTCTTAAATTTTGGCCAATTCGAAAAGCCGTATGCATACAAATTTGAACTTTTCAAGATAATTTGGTGGAAAAAAAATGCTTTAATAAATTTTATGTTTTTATGCGTGTTCTATAATTGTATTTACTTCGTTTGTTATAACTACTATACAATTTTTTTTAGATAACGAAGTCCTTCTGGAGGTGACCTCTTGGGAATCCCTCCAGAAGTGGAAGTGTCTTTCGAAGGGGGCTATAGGCACCTCTGGAGATGGAAGTAAAAGTGCTTTTATATAATTGCAAGTGAAGTTACCTCCTACCTCCAACTTCAAATCGTGTAGATAGAGATGGAGGTACTTGACCCCCTCCTGCGATCACTGGTTATTTTGTAATGATCGTACCTCATCAATACTTTCTACGTCTCTCCCTTGTTCCAACTATTTGCTCATGCGCAGTGCTTATTTTTGTGAGCCATTACTTTGATGTGTTGAAGTATTTCTAGAACATTGATAAATCAGTCCACTTTTAATTGTATAACTGAAGGCAATACGCGTTTAAATTCGTTTTCTATTTTCTTTTTTTCACTTTTAAAGATTTTTCGATTTTAGAACAATTTTTTTTTTTTTTTAATTTTCTACTATTTAGAATTCTAAAAAAATGTATATGTTTTAGAAAAAATTATTTTTTTCATTTTTGAAGAATTCCGATGTTGGAATTTTTTTTCAACTTTTTTTCATTACTGAATTATTTATCATATTTTAATTTAGAATTTTTAAGAACTTTCAAGCTATTCATTTTAGAATTTAAAAAAAAAATTAGAACATTTTTTGATTACCACATAAATTTTCTTTTGTTTGCTTATTCATTTTTAGGCATTATTTCCCAAAAAATATTCAGTATCTTTAGACCTTTTTAAAATATCTGTGCCCAAGATAACTTGCCAGCTCTGCCCCCCTACCGGCGATCTTGCCTTCGGTTATGAAGTTAGACAGTCATCATTTGTATCTGTCACTCTCGCTCTCTTATTTCCTTTCAACTTCTCCTTCAATGACAAAAATATGCAACTTACCATTAACGAATGCAAATATAATGATCTTACGTGCGGAACGAAGGCGACTTAGTAATTACCGAACACCCTGTGTATAAATAAGCGTCTAAACGCCCATAGAATATTTTCCGGCCCATCGTGTCGCATATAGAATACGTAAAATAGAGCGGTTTTTTCTCTTCTATTCGACGAGGAAAAAAGACGATGATGAAAATTCGCTAATAAGCGTAGACGAATAAGATAAATGGGTATATCCGGACTATAGTCGAAGCTCGGTTTATGGACTCGTTTAAGTAATGGGTTGTCTCGAATGAGTTCGATATTTTGACAATTTACGTTCTGTTTTCTTTACGCTTGCTAGTGAAAACAAATGTTTCTGAGGTATTGTTGGCGGATTCGAATACGTGTTTTTTTCGCTCACCAAGAGCGAGAGGACCAGTGGATGCGATGGAATTATGAATTATCGACTACACCATATGGAGGAAATTGTGCTGGTGAAAATGTTCGGGTTTTTCAAATTGAGCCAATATGTACTGCCGCCAAGGATCGTGTAATGGGGTGGTTTTGTTTCGACGTCGCGCGCCGCTGGTTATGGATTATTTACAATTCGGACGAGCAAAGCTTTGTAATGAATTTAGCGCGGGGGCCGCGATCGTGGGTAAAAAGTAAATGTCCGACCTTGGTAGTTGGTAAATTCGTTATATCTGTCGAGGCTTGTTTTAAATATGAAAATTCTTTTTTCGTAGATTTTTTGAATTGAGTTCTATAACCAAGATTATAAAGCTGGGGAAAAATTCACTCGAAGAAAATAAATTCCGATATGAAGGTTGTCGCGAATTCTTCGTTATTTTAAAATCGCATAGAAGAAAAGAATCCTATGAAAGCATCGCAAATAAATAATTCTGTTTGTTCGATATTCGCTATTTAATTCAAATGAACAATGCGTCGCGTAGTTGAAAAAACAACGATGTTATTTGAATTCGATGAAATTCTAATATTCGACAACAAAACCAAAATGGAGGTGGAGTTATTTGGTTTCCTTCGAAATGCCGATAACCACGAAGAAAGAGTTTTTTCTCTTTGATGTTTGGCAACGGTGATTAATTAGTGAGAAAAGTTTCAATAAAACGATGTTGGTAGAAATTGAAAATTTTTCTACAAATTTTATTACAAGTTGAAGTAAGAGGTTAAATGCATTGAGAAAGGAATACAATCGGTGATTGGAATTATTAAAAGTTGTTCGAGCGAAGTTCTTTCGCGATAAAACTTACCTTAACTTTCTCCACACTCCGAGCACAGTCGAGACGGAATTGTAATCTGATTGGATATCAAAGATTGCGTCGACAAAGAAATAAAATTGCTTTCAACTTACAACCTCGAAAATTTGCGATATAATTTAATCAAGCTCGTACATTCTTTCCATCTATACTGCTATTTTTGGGTCCCCATTTCCGGGTGACATTAATCAATACGTTCGTTCGATCGAGAACAATACGGGAAATTCAAATCGTCGTCAGAAGAATATTTTATCAATTCTATGCATCAGTAAGCTATAGGAGCGATTTTTCATATCGCACAAAATTATATTCCTAAATTTCTAGTATTTTGTGTGTTCTAAGTTTAACCGAGCGTTATAACGACCTGCGCTTTTTCAAATGTTAAAACCTAAACGCGGGTTAACATCCGCTGAGGGCAACAATCGATCGAAGCAACGTTATACGGGCAGCGAATAAGATTGTACGCTCTTATATATGTGAAGTAATCCGTGGTTACGCGAAATTAGGCGAGAACTTCGTACACGGATAATTAATGCCTGATTTTCCGGAAACGGGTTTTAACTCATGAAATAGGTTGAATGAGTAAACGTGCTGAGTTGCAACGGATGGGAATTTCTTCGCCTTTTTAAAATGACCTTGTAAACAGAAAGTTGTTGGTAAGAAGTGAGCAAGATTTTATTCCCAAGACATAGATTGCGAAAAAGCTGCGTGGAGAATTACTCGCTCTGTCTCTGTTCGTCCTTGCAATGTCGAATGAAAGGAGTGCTAGTGCCTCTTTAGAAAATTTCTGTAAGTGGATGGAGAGCATTAGTGAATGTGTGATACTGAATAAAAGGGAGTATAATTTTATATCATCTTGAATATATCAACATCGATTTAAGAATTGATGTTAATCATGAATTCCTGAAGACATAGTCGCATAAATTCGATGCATGGCGAGTGATTTATTTCCACCACATTTGTAAATAACACACGTCAAAACAAAGTAAACAACATCGCTCTGTATTCTCAAAAGTTTAATAAAAAATTGAGCTAATAGTTCATCAACAAGATATTTAAACAACATATTTGGAAATAAATTTTAGCACAGCATAAAATGCAAAACCATGATTATTGAGGATGAAGACGCGCATATTTTTTCAATCAGTCTTTTTCCCTAAGATCGTTCCGTCTCAACATTTTTTCGGATTGAATAGAGGGAAAATCTGCCAGCGAAAGGTACCTACTCAATAACTGCATTGTACAATTTGCGGAAAACCCTATATCATATTGACCGTATTAATACAAAAATCATAAATGGTTTGTGTTTTATACAACATTTATGTTGTTACAAAATTTTCATCATGTGGGCCCTGCAGTTATAATCTATTTTTATTACTTACTATGTTGATGAAATACATATTGTTACATGTTGATGCAATGTAACTAGTTCATATACATAATGAGCATGTTTGTATAATAATGAGATATACAGATACAACACTAAAACATATTTATAGTCTTAAAAGCAAAAAATATAAAATTGAAGCAACATAGCAGCATGTTGATGCAACATAGTACATATTGATGTGACATAACGGCATATTGATGTAAACATAGCAGCATGTTGATGCAAAAATAGTGGTACGTTGATGTAACATAATGGAATGTTGATGTAGCCCAGCAACATGTTGATGCAACATAATGACTTGTTGATGCAACATAATGATATGTTGATGCAACATAATGATATGTTGATGCAACATAATGATATGTTGATGCAGCATAATGACATGTTGATGCAACATAATGACATGTTGATGCAACATAATGACATGTTGATGCAACATAATGACATGTTGATGCAACATAATGACATGTTGATGCAACATAATGACATGTTGATGCAACATAATGACATGTTGACGCAACATAATGACATGTTGATACAATATAATAACATTTGGTGTAACATAATAACATGTTGATGTAACATAGTGACATGTGTATATAATATAGTGATATGTTTATATAACCCAGCAATATGTTGATGTGATATAGGTTCATGAAATATTATGATCATGCTATTACACCATTATAAATATGTTGACACAGTATTCTAAATACATATATTAATATGAAATTAAAATATAAAGTTGTGATATTGAAACATTAATACCCTAAAATGCATTTGACTGATCCAACATAGAAACATTTTCATATAATATGACAGTTTGTTAATATAATATAACATGTTGAAAGAATATTATTAACATATTTCTGCAAAATTTAAACATATAAAGCTATAGAAATATGTTGGGTTGATATAACATAGTAATGCATTGGTACATTATCAGAATGTATTGTTACAGTATCGCAACATATTTGTACAATGTTACAACAATAACATGGAAATAACATTATTATGAAGTCTTATATATTCAACGTTCTAGATTTTAAAAATAATATGATCAACACACTTTTGTCGAGCCAATATATCAGAATTGTTTTATTGATGTTACCATACATGTTTTCAATTTTGTGTTCAGCCTTTTAACACATATTAGGTGTGTTATTTATAGGTATGAATTCAGCACCAAAATTCAAAATGTAATGGGCTGTAAATCAAGTAAAGAAGGATTGCCTCCAGTGTTGAATGTAGAGCCGATTCATCAAATTTCAAACGAACCAACACACACATTTCTTCCGTTAAAGGACGAAGATTATCCCAGTAATGTAATATTTCATTCAACAGCAGAATCTCGTCATTTGAAACATACAGGTAAGCTTCCATTAAATTTAGATCATTCTATTCGTGCCTCGGCATTTAATTTTTTCCAACACTACGCAATCTATCTTCATAAAAAAGAAGTCGAAAAAATTTGTCAATCTCAGTGGTCAGTATGTAAGGTTGTGACCATCTCAAGAGATTTTGGACGATTCAAAAAAGGTGATGAAATGATAACCGAACCTTATTAATTTTTGAAAAATAGTATGTACATCAGACAAGTATAAATGATGTTGGTATTGATGCGTATTGTACAAAATCCCAAAGTACTTTTCTACGATACCCATATAGCGGCACGTTAAAACGATAACTCCAAGTTATCGGTGTATATATTCATTGAGTACCGATAGGAGGCGTTATTCGCTTCCATTTATCATCTATTAGGCGTCAAGCATGTTGTAAGCGCGTAATATTCGCCATAGTTTAAGATCCACTTTCTTCCAATTGCGGAAAAAGATACGACATCGTGCCATCGCGGAAATGTTGTATGGTTCTTGTGTATCGCTTTTTTTTTTCATTTCTTCGATTACATATTTGCTAGCAGCGGGGTGGGGAAGAGTGAAATCAGAGTGCTGATGGGAAATTCAAACGCCACTAATTCAATTGCCTGTAGGATCGACGACACTTTCGGTGTAGTGAAATGTCAAGTCAAAAAATCTTTTTGTCATATATGCCGCGTTGCTTCTAAGCTCATGAAACGTTATATCATGGTTTATATAAAGTGAAAACTTTCGTATACGTCTAATTCGAGCGCGAAAAGTTTTTAATTACGGCGCTATATGGAAGCACGGAGGACGGCCAGAGCCGCCACGTACACGCGAATTCATCCGTTTCAAAGAATTATCGATTCTGTATGTAGTTATAGTGCGGCGCTCGATTATGAGAAAATTTCTCATTCGGCGGCTAGTCGATGTTCGTGTTTGTAATGCAAAAATAATTCCTCTCTTTTGTCCAATTTTCTTGGCTCGTAGCCCGCATTGGAGCTGGAGTGAAAATGTAGCCTGGTAGACATGTGTGTGTTATTTTCCATCTTCGTATCCCTTTCGCCAACCTCGCTTTATCTATCACGCCAAAATCGAACTTTATCGTCTTTAATGGATGAGGTTTTCGTATCCGTCCGACCTCGTCGTATTTTCCGTAGTAATCGTCTGTACGTTAGTGGAGGTGCTAAATGGATACTTTTTTTTATCCGAGCCGATCGCCGTGGCGGAATTTCAATTTATTTCTATCGACGTAACTGTCGGTGTAGGGTGAACTTCTCGGCGAACTTGATTAACCGAGGTTTTGTCTCGTAAGGTGATTTCGTTAGCGTAAACACGATTACAAAACGTTCAATTTTAAATTCGGACGTATTGTGGAAGGTAATCTGGAATGTCGCATTGTTGCGAAATGTTACCTTGGAAAACTTTCTATCATGGATATAATGCTCAAAGTCAGTTCGATCATGTTTTACAATTTTTAATGATAGTTCTGTAATTCCATTATAACGTTATTGCAATCTCATAATTTAGTTTCAGTTGTAACCGGATTTTGTTCCTTATAGTTATGTATTTAATTCCATAACTTTTTTTTGTTCCAAGGTTTTGGATTCTGTTTCTAGTTTTTAGCATTGTCCTACATCAATACAAAGTGGTTAAACATAGTTATAACATAATTGCATCATCGACACACTTTTTAATATTGGAACACTGTTGTTGAACATGAATGCATTGTTATTTGGAACAACGATACTGCATTATTAAAATATTATTGCTGCGTAGTTGTAATATTTATGCAACATTGCTGCAATATTGATGCCACACTAATATAACATGGCGACTACTACTGCATTAATGCAACATTGCTACAATATTGATGTAACATTGCTACAGTATTGACTAATATAACATGGCCATCATTACTACTACATATATTGATGCAATATTGCTACAGTATTGACTAATATAACATGGCCATCATTACTACTACATATATTGATGCAATATTGCTACAATATATGATGTAACATTGTTACAATATTGATGCCACACTACTATAACATGGCGACTACTAATATATTGATGCAATATTGGTACAATGTTGATGCCATATTAATATAACATGGCGACGACTACTACTATATTGATGTAACATTGCTACAATATTGATGTTACATTGCTACAATATTTATGCAATACTGATGGATGCATTATAAAAATGATATTAATGCAACACTGGTTTAACATAGCTGTTACTACTACTTGCAACATTGCTGTAATATTACAAACAATATTTTCGTAACAGTGATGCAACGTAGTTGCAACATCAATATATATAAACTTTATAAGAAATTGTTTCGACATTGATATGACATTTGGGCAACATAGATACAACCGTGTGTTATTATTGTCATAACATAGGTGCAAAATTGCTGTTTAATCAACTCGTTATTTTTTCGTTATTCAACCCTAATACTTTCGCTAAATTAGATTAACCAAGTACCCTAACAAATCTCCTTCAATGATCCCGAAAAACCCGATGATTGGGTTAAGGAACTTTTTGCGAATGAAAATTTTATTCGATGAAACATTCATGAAAAAGTAAAATGAAAATCTAGCCTGTCACCTATGCCAGGTTTAATTTAATTTAGTACTCGTTCTCGTCTTTTCGTGTACATATACACTCTTGCTTATGAAAAAGTAATTGCGGTTGTTTTTTTTCTATCTTGTCGTTGATAGTCGAACATTCGGCCACAAATAGCGACCTATGCTGGTCTACGTTTCGACGACTAAACGAAAGGGTCGGAATTGCGACTGCCGCATTTGAAGCGATATGAACTTTGCAAACGTTACCGTGCACATTACTTGGGGCGCTCGTTGAAAACGAGGATTTATTTAGTACCACATCAATGAGCCGGCCGTGCGTAGTTTTATTTCTTTTTTAAAATACAATTTACCAACCACCGCGTAACCTTTTTATTAGATAGTTTTAAAAGATTAACGTTAACGATTCCGTAACCGGTGCACCTTTACACACGTGTGTAAATGAAAATAATTCGGCCAAAATTTTTTTTAGTTCGTTTTCAAACACAAGACTGCATTCGAATTCCGAAGGTTTTATTCATCCTCCACGAAACGTGTAACGGCGGGTTTCGACTAGAACGTGAAATTTATGTTTTACGCGCTACTAAAACCCTATAGAGTCCCTCGTTTCTCTCCGTGCGTCGCCATTTCTGAATTCGCGGACGTAGAGCGTGGCGTATGTGAAAACGATACGAGCACAGATAGCGAACGCCGAGTCAAGTCACGCGAACGAATTTTATTTATACGCGCAATCATCGATTACGCGTCGCGAGTCAAATATAGAATGACCGAAAAGGCGAACGCATATAGCGAGGGATGAATCGCGTGCAGTCGGCCGACCGAAGGTGTAAAGGTATGCGAGGATTTCGGCGAAATAATCTACGCCGACCGATAAATAATTCGCGGGTTAAAGGTAAGCCGCGAACGGTGGCTGACGGATACGTCGAGTGGATCGACCCGTACAGAGGCGTCCTCGTTCACTAATAAAAGCTTCGATTGCGTGTTTCGGGCGCTCCGCATAGGCAACTTAATTGACGTGAAATTGACGCGTGTTAATAAATTTGCATACGTGGGTCGCCTGAAATAATTAGTTGAATCGTTGCGCAGTGTGGCCGATTGCGATTTTAAATAGACTAAAGTTCGGTATCAAATTTTCTAGCCTTTAAGTGAACCTAACTGATGTTTTTTGGACGACCAAATTTGAATTTGAAATCACCTTTTGGATTCTGCATTTGAACAAGCTTTAAAACTCCAAATTCTGGATAACTGGACTTCGTAGAATGAGTTAATTCTACATATCAAGTTATATGTTTTTTAAAATCTTAGAATTCGAGTTTAAATTTATTTGGTTTGAAATGTTTTCAACTTTTCCATAAAGTTAAATAAAATGACGAATTTTTAGACAAATTAAAAATTTTTGCATTAAAAGTCCATATTTTGCTTTCTAATATATATATATATATATTAAAAAAACATATGAACTTTTTCAATTTTTAAGGGTTCTAAAAATATCTGCAAAATATTCATGTGAAAAATGTCATAATTCCTTATATTTCAGATTACGTTTATTATCATCAGTACGTTGTCATCAAATTAGTTTTGTACGTTGGAACAAAATTAGAGCCATTTGATAACAAAAAGTGAACAAAAAAAGCGTGAGATGAAATTTTTATTGCATGCTTCCCTTCATGTCCAAAGGCCACAACCAACACCAACTCAGAAAACCCCTACCCTATCCCTTCCAAAACCGCTTCAGTAGTTGAACTAGCTTCTAAACCCTGAAATGCACATTGATGTGCGCATGCGCGAGAACTTGTTATTTTATCTGTAATATGAAGGTGTTATCATTTTTTTCATCATACTGTTAAGTTTTTCGTTCTTATACTTTATAATTTTGTTAATTTTAATAATTCTAGTCAAAATTTTACATGTTTCTAAAATGTTGTACGTTTGTGAACAGTGCGGGAAGGTTTTTACTAGAAAGTATTGTTTAAATCGTCATTTAAAAGGAATTCATGGTGTTCCATATGTTGATGAAAATCGTAAATATTATTTCTGCGGTGTGTGCACGAATAAATACCAGTCAATAAAAGAAATCAACCTTCATTATGGCGAAAAACATGGACTCAATTTGGAATTGGAAACCCTCCACTTCAATACAGAAACAGATTGGAAAAAGTGGATGAAAGTAATGGAGAAGAATACTTCCTCCAAATATATTTTGGAATGCGGAGTTACGAAAGAGGTGTCACGGTTTATCTGTCACCGAACTGGAAATTTCAAGTCAGTCAGCAAAGGAGAACGACATATCAAAACACAGCGATTATATTCGACGAAAAAAAAAGAGTACGAAATTAGTTAGAAGGAAAAAACCAACTTGTAACGGGAAAGAGGAAATCCTAACGTCTTGTATTGGTGCTTAATTTAATTTTGTTACTTTTTAGTGAATTTTTTACCAAAAATGTATTACTAAACTTATTAATTTTTTATATTAATAGTGTACCTAATCCATACCAAAAAGATTATACCACAGTATTGAAACTAAAATATAATTATATTTTGTACTTTTGTTATTCAAATTTATTACCACTATTAAATAAAAAATCGGTAATTCATTGAATAATTATTTTTTGAAGAAACTACATCCAAATAAAAACAAAATTACAATTTTGGTAATGATAACAAGAAAAACTTGAAAAATACGAAGTTCTCGCGCATGCGCACATCAATGTGCATTTCAGGGTTTAGAAGCTAGTGAAGTTGAATGTACAATCATTATAGTATGTCTTGTCCACAATAATCATATGAGTCTATATTTTTCAAATTTCAGCAATCTAATAATCCCAAAGTTATCCTCAAATCTTGATTATTCCTTCATTTTGTATCTATTTTGAGCCAAATTTAAGAGGTCATTTTCTGATCATCAACGGTTTGCATACAAAGTTTGATCTCTGCAGGTCGATTTGGTGAAGAAATATGGAAGATTTATGAAATTTCTGATGCTATCAAGTCTCCCCTCAAAATTCCCTTGGGAAGCTGAAATCAGAGTAGTTAAGTCACTAAGGTTCATTTTTTTATATGACACTGCAGTAAAAAATTTTCCACCTTTTATGTTCCCTTTCCACATTTTGAGGTCAATAACCCTTACTCTTTCTCACCAGCATGATATGCGAAGGCGAATAAATTTGAAATTTAGTGTTACTCGCATCCCTAATAATCATACGAGTTCATATTAATCACATTATTAGCTATTCAACGATCCTCAAGCTCTTCTCAAATTTTGACAGTTTCCCATTTTGCATCTATTTCGACTCAAATTTTAGGGGCCATGTTCTGGCCGCAAAATCACCTCTCATACAGAGTTTGATTTTCCTAGGTTGATTTGGGGAGCGTCTTGAATACAAGAACATCACAATTCTAAAATAGATATTTATTATCTAGCAGAAGAAAGCAACTTTAAATTTTGTTTTTTCAAATTGGAAGCACTAAATTAATCTAATTTTTTTTTCTATATTTCAAATTAAAACCAACTTATCTGTAATGCTATAAAATCAGTACTATTTTCATCATCTAGTGCGCGTAACTTGAAATTAGCTAATTATATACCAAAAAGTTGGCCACTTGTTATAGGATTACAAAAATGTTCTGGAACCCAGAGATTTGAAGAACATACTCTCACCCGGCATCTCTTTCCCGAATCAGGTGGGCTGTAATTGCTATCATTTTTAAGTTAATAACTCAGTTAAAAATAAAACGAATATGCATAATAATAATAATACAAATATATTAACAAAATAAAGATTCCAAAACAGTTTTATTAACTTTACATAAGCAAATTTAAGGCAGATTCTAGAATTCATTGAACTTGTACTTAATGTACTCAGATGTACCGTTGATTTTTTAACCTTCAACATATTGGAACCAAATACCTGGAAGAATTATTCAAAGGCTATTTAACTAGAATAATAATGATGAAAGAATACGAAATTCATAAAATTCGTCTAACCATGAAGATGTCTTTATTACAATGTTTAACTGTGTACCAGGTTGAGTATCTGAACATAGAAATGACGGATTTAGAATGCTTCGAACTCTAAACAGTGTTTCATGAGTATTGATTT
Source organism: Phenacoccus solenopsis (assembly GCA_009761765.1). Lineage (NCBI taxonomy): Eukaryota > Metazoa > Arthropoda > Insecta > Hemiptera > Pseudococcidae > Phenacoccus > Phenacoccus solenopsis. Next base: position 12,107,429 of record CM019755.1, on the reverse strand, counting down.
ACGTACTTAAAAGTTGAGAAATATTATTGAAAGACTTATTTACACTATTGGAATGTTTTGTGTGAAGAAGACTTTCAATAGAACTTCTCAGTTTTTGAGTATGTATGCCAAAATTCGTGATAACATTGTTTGGAATTAGAGCGAATATTCTAACTCTGCTATTTCTATGTTCAGATACTACTACTACACAATTAAACATTGTATTGCAGTTGCTCTAACATCCTTCATTCGGTACGGTTTGACAAATTTTTTATTTTTCGTATTTTTTGGCCATTAGTGTTATTGTTGAATACCCATTGAATAATAATTCTTCAAGACATTCGGTCCCTGTATGTTTTAGTTTAAAAAGTCGATGTGCAGCTCGATCATTGATATAAATGTTTTATAAATTTTGTAATCTGTTTTAAATATGTTTATCATTTCAAAATCATATTTACAAAATATTATACATTCTTCATAGCTGACCATGACCGACTCTGAATTACAAAAATAATACATTACGTAATGAGAAGTTATATCTTGTCTCATGAAGCCAGTAAGAATCCAATCAAACTCTAATTTGCCTGTTTGGACGAACGAGATTATGGACCAGACATTATAATGTGTTGTTACAACGCCTTCATTTCCTTGTACATAGTATTCGTTATAGAAATCTTAATCTTCCTTGATGAAGTGCCTTCAATGTTGACGTATTTAGATTGGTAGACTTTGAGCAATGCAATCACTTCTTCATTTCAACCATAAAATAAGTTGACTTTGGGAGAGAAAGCGTTGAAGTTGGCAGCCAAATTTAATTCTGAATTTCTGATGAGTAGTCTTCTTTAGCTGAACTAAATATCCCTGCAGATACGTGGAATAAGATGTGCATATTTTTATTAAAGGTTTTTTCGACGAAATCATCTAACAAATCTCTTATTATTGTTTCCTCTATCGAATTCTGGGAAATACTTTCAATATACCAATAGTAATGTATTATTTCGTATTCGTCGACCACTAGTTATATTCATGAGCAATTCTGACCATGATATAAAGTAAAACCAGCTATGTATAAGCCATCCAAACACCTTAGAGTATAATGTTTCAAAGCTGCTTGAAGCAAACAATTACTTACAAACAAGAACAACTGCATTCTGTCTCCTTTGTAAAGGAATATGCTTTACCGAAGAAAATTCGTCATGGAGGTGTAAAATATAAAGAGAATACAATAATAACTTGTTGTGATCCATACTTCATGAAATAGTTTGAGAAATAATTCAAGCTTTTAGGATAACAATCGTTCTTTGTTTCTTGCAACATATACTTATCGCTTAAATTTGGCTAAATCTTTCCGAGATTCGTTCAAAATGTTATTTTTCATCAATGGAATGAGCAGCTTTGTCCATTTTTAAAATATTTTACATATTGCAACTTTGAAAGTCTAAAACAAGTTTTCTGTTGTTTGATCACTGATTTGGTCAAAGTTCATGAAGAAAACGAGATGTTTAACGAGGTTTTTCATAAATAGGATATTATCGTAGATGAGTAATTTCGCTTTAATATGCAAAACCTCATTGCCTTCTTATCATAATGTACCATTTTTAAAAGGATTCATCTCTTTGTTTCTTCTTGTTCCACAAGCTTTCCATCATTTCTTAATTCCATTTGGAAAAAGAACATAGGTAATCATTTATAAGTTCAACGATTTGCCCCATCTTTTGGGGTAAGTAATGATAGAAATTTTGTAACGGAAGCAATGAATTGTCGCTTCTAAGAAACGAATCTTATCTAGTTGTCTTGAGGAAATAGTTATATTGTAAAGGCATCTCTATTTAGGATTTTTGCAGATAAAGATTGGAAACAGAATGCAGCAGTTTTCATTGGTAAGTAATTGTTTGCTCCTAGCAACATTAAAATATTCTGCTTTTAGGTGTTTAGTTGGACTAAACGTAAATGGGTTCATTTTATATCATGGTCAGAATTTCTCATGAGTATAAATTGTAATATTAATCGACGAATATGATATAATACATAACAATCCTTCGCTAACATCTAATGAAGAAAGCAATAGTTTAGAGATTTTTTAGGTGATTTTATCAGAAAAACCTTCAAGAAAAATATGGAGAACATCTTATTTACCATACTTACAGGCATATTTAATTTAGCTGAAGAAGACTATTCATACAGTGCTGCCATTTGAGTTTGGTAAAAAAGCACCAGCACAGAAAAAAAAAAGCACCAGAATCACAGAAAAAGCACCAGTTTTTTTTTTTCAAGTAGATAACCCTGACAAAGCCGTTTTTTGGCTCAATGTAGTTCTCCTTTACATGCATGTTTTACACATTATGACCTAAGCCTGAGCGAGAAGCATTGCTGCCATTTGAGTTTGGTAAAAAAGCACAAGGAAAGAAAAAAAATCACCAGAATCACAGAAAAAGCACCAGTTTTTTTTTTGTTTTTTAAGCAGATAACCCTGACAAAACAGTTTTTTGGCTCAAAATGAAGGTTAAATACTGATTTCTGATTTTTAATCGACATTTCAATGAATTCTTCACACGTAATATTCTTAAAAGCGAAAAAACACCAGAAAGCACCAGAAAAGTAAAAAGCACCAGATTTGTCACCAGCACAAAAAAAAATTATCTAAAAACACCAGTTCTGGTGATAAAGCACCAGGTATGGCAGCACTGATTCATAAGAATTAAATATATCCCGATGATGTTATTCTTCGCAAATTTTATACATACAAGTATCATAGAGGAATATCCAGCTTTCGATATTATTGTTCCCACTGAAATAAAATAAAATAAACCTAAAAATTGCTAACAATTTTTTCTTCTACAATTTCATTCTACGTATTTCAATCCATTAAGTACACGTATATGGGTATTTATATGTAGGTGATATTTTATAGCTCTATGTTATTCAATCAATAGTTTAACGAGTAACACTCACCTATAACGTAAGAACAGAACAAACAGCTTTCTTAATATCGGTGTAATATTGTACAATTCGAGTTAATCGGGAGTATCATTTTGAAGTAAATTTTAAAATATTGGGGAAAAAATCATAACTTTAATTTTTCATCATTATTTTTTGTCGGTAAATCAGTATCAGGAAAAAAATTGAAATCAATTCAAGACTTACGTACGTAATATAAAATATTTGCAGATTATGAAGTGTATAAAGCTGTGAAATGGAAGCAAGGTTTTAGAACTACGTGGCAAAAATCTGTCACTCCTTGAATTTTTGAATACGCTAATCTTATCAAAAATGTTATCTTATCTGGAGGCAGAGATGTAAGCTGAGTTCGAAACATACCCATACATTTATATTACTCTAGTTCATTCGGCAACACTGATTATTGATGAAGTTGATTTAAATCAATTAATAACCCGCCATAGGTAGTATGGAACCAGGATTGGAGACTAGTACCAACATATAGCTTTAGCTTAGCCCGCAAGTAGTTGCTTGCGCCTAGTCTCACTCCCCTTATGTGTTCATCGTATGCAACCACATGTACGTGAAAGTACAACATACAATATTTTTTAAAATTCAAGTGAAACTACTGATTTAAGTATCTAGGATGATAGAAAAAAAAAAATTACAAAAAAATTTGTAATATACACTTTTTGCCTATGTTCATTTTTGAAGGAGCTACAATGATTTAAAATTTTTCAAAAATTCTTTTTTTTTAATTTGATTAAAATTGTTCATTTAAGTACCGAATATCACAGAGAAAAATTTGCAAAAAAACAATTTTTATACCTTTTTGCCTATTTTTATTTTTGAAGGAGTTTCAATAATTCTAAATTATGTAGTATTTTTGAAAATTGAAATGGACTATAAAGTATTTCGTATTTTTTTTAATTGCAAACATTTCTTCCTAGAAAGTTTTAAAACTTACGGCTTTTTGAGGAAGTTTTGAGTCATGAAATTTCTTGAATCTTCCATATCTCCCCACCAAATCAAGTTAGAGAGATCAAATTTTGTGTGTGAGGTTAGTTGGTGACCGCAATATGACCTCTTGAATTTGGATCAAAATGGATTCAAAATGGCGGATTATCAAAATTTGAGTAGAGCTTGAGGAGCCTCAAGTTGGTAAAAATGTAATTAATATGAATTCATATGGTTATTGGGGATAAGTTGTATACTATATCCCGAATTCACTTCCATACATGATGTTGGAGGGGGGAAGGCGGGGTTACCAACCTAAAATAGTGGTGGGAGTACAGGAGGGGTCGAAAATTTTTTATTGCTGTGTCATATGATAAAATGAGCCCAAGTGACAAACGTATTTTGATTTTAGCTTCCTCAGTGATTTTGGAGGGGAGTTAGAGCAAAAAACGGCTTTTGGAGGGGAAATTGCTGCAGGAAATTTCATGAATCTTCCATATCTCATCACCAAATCGGCCTAGAATGGTCAAACTTTGTGTGTAGGATTAGTTTGTGACCAGAACATAACCACTTAAATTTGAGTCAAAATGGATCCAAAATGGCGGATTATCAAGATTTGAAGATAATTTGAGGACCCTCAAATAGTTATAATTTGAGAAATATGTGTTCGCATGATTATTTCATGGCAATAAATACTACATTTGTGCCAAATTCAACTTCTTAAGTGTTTTTGGAAAGGAAAGGGTAGGGGTTTTCAGACTTGGTATTGGGTGTGGCCTGTAGTGATGAACGGTTAAGCAAGGTTATTACTAAATCAAAACAAGCCCCAGTTAAAAACTCAGCTCCAGTAATGCGGCATGGCTGCTTACGTTTTTTTTTTATTGTCAAGAAGAGTCTCTCACCTAATTTTGATCGGCTTGCATCCATACCTGGAAAAAGATCAGGACGAAAGGATGGATAAACATTGCAGTTCATAAAGATACCTGTAAAAAATATTAGGAATAAAACTTCTAAAACTAACTAAAACTAATTGAAAAGAAAATCTTAGCAACGAAGTCAAGTTTTTAATTGGTGCTTCTTTAAGCTTACTGATAGAGTAGATATAGTGACCGGTCCGTTTTCCGATTGGTCATACGTCACACACGTAACAACCAGTCATAAGGCTAGAATGTGGTAAAATCTAGGTAAATTCCATTTCTACCTTCCTAAGTAATATCGTTCCGTTTTTGCTGTTTTCACTAAAATGTATGGAATGTGAAACTTCAATTTTACAATTCTGTTCGGCTATGATCACCAGAGACCCACTAAGCGTTATCTTCGTGTTGACCTTAAGTAATGCCAACCTTTCACCGCATTATTTCGTTTTAACGAAAAGTGGAACAAATTTGAAAATTTAAACGCTTCTTACCTCGTATTGCGAGAATAGATTAACAATTAGCCGACTATAAGGAAGCTCGAATCGGCATTTTACCTCTTTAAACCCTCCGTTATTAATCATCACCCCTTTACCGAGCATCTTAACTTTGTTAGCTTTCCATTAACTAATTAATGGGTTTTGTTGAACGGCGTTTTCTTTTGTTTCACGAAACTTACGTTGCCGGACAAATTTACCGAGCTGATCGTCGGTGCGCGAATTTCAAAGCCATATTTCCATGTAAAGTTAACTTCATCGGTTTCGGAAGGTACCATTGTGGATCTGACGAAGCTCCGTTTAGCTGTGCCAACAATGGAAACGATAGGTATGACGCGCATCCACTCCCTACGTTTCTTTTCGTTACGTCAATACGAAATTGTCGACTGCAACGAACGTAAGAGTACGACGGTGTTTTTATACTTTTTAAAATGTTTCAAACGTTATCTCCCTAAAGGTTCCGCGTAACGTTTTCCTTTTTATAAACGGAAAAGAAGTTTTTTTTCTATTGTAATTAGTTTCGATTTTTACCTTATTTTTTTTTCGCCTGTTTTCTTTCGTTATAACAAGGATACCATTGGTATCGTGTTTCTCGACTCAACGTCGTCACTTCATTTACATTTTTGTTAATTTTCACTCGACGTTACGCTTTAAAAAAATATTTCCGCTCGCGACCTACGAGATAACGTTTCGCCAGCGCTGCAAGTGTTATCCGCCGTTAAAAATCGATATAAAAGGCAGAGGCCCAACGTGTTGCCAAAACAAAATACGTACGTAAAAAATATACTATACCCACTTGAGCCTTACCAAATAATTTATACCGCTGGTACTCTTGATGGGAGCAGGTTGAATTTGAATTTATCGGCCCGCTCGTCGCGTTTTGGGATCAAAGCATAATATTATAAGGATTTTAAAAAGAATGCGGATGAAAATTAATTTCATAATATTCGTCGTACGAGAGAAATGAACGCGCTCAACGATGAATTCACTTCAAAGTGAAGTTTTCGCAATCGTGAAAAAAATACTTTACAAAATTTTTTGCTTTCGAGAAAAATCCTTTGGGGCGAAAAACGTATTTTATTATTCGAAAATGTTAAAATATAAAAAAAATTTACTTCATACCGAGAGGTAGAATTTCCAAGCAAAAAGCTAATTAAAGAAAACACTATAAAAATTTTATACCAGTATGGCGCGTTGAATTAAATAAATGCAAGGAGGCGTTGGGACCAAAAAGACCTCGAAGTTTTCCAATTCTTCGTAACACTTATTAATGAGAAAATTTTTACGAGTTTCTGTTTTTACGATTTTTTTCCCTTTGTAAAGAAATCCGATTGTTTATGGTTTTCTGATTAATTTCAGATCCCTGATTTCGAATTCATTTGTATTTTTAGGCTCTCCTTGTTTTTTCTACTGTAGATATTTTTGGTTTGATCGATTTTTTTTTGAAAGGGGGACATGAAATTTAGACCGATATACTACCAAAGGGCATAGGAGTATAAGAATGGCGAATCAGGCCCGGAGCCCAATTTCGATGAAACTTGGGTGGTGGGTAGGTACTCTTTAGAAACTTACATGGCCAAAGTTTCAGACCCCCTGCCCCCCTCGTTTTTGAGAAATTAATTTTAAATTGAAAAACCAATTCGAATTTTTCTTTCACGCAATAGTTGACTGATTTTATTGAAAATTTAGTATGTTGTACTGTTTCATAGGGGGTCTCTTGGAAAAAATCAGCAACCCCCTACTATGATTTTATCCCCACCAAAGACCGTCTTTTAACTTAATTTAATTTTTTTAATGCTGATAACGCTTTGGCACAATTATGAAATTGATATTTTTAGATGCCCCCTTGACCCCCAAACCACGTGAAATTTTTTCAGATTTTTCACTCGGGTACGCCATATTGAAAAATGGCTAAAACTGATAACGGTTCACACGTTGGTACAGCCTAAGAGCCGAACCTGTCGAAAATGTGCCGAAATAACTGAAAGCTGGAACCAGTCCCTAAAGTTAGTGTATGTACCCTTACTTCGAAAATTACCGGTCTGCCGATCCCCAGCTGCTGCAAAGCTCAGAAGTTCACAATTTTCATGAACTTTCGGCCGAAAATACTGAAAGTTGAAATTAGTGTCAAATTACAGAATTTTTTGCGCTGAATCCGAATATGTAGGTCTGCCGGCCCTAAAGTGCTGCCAAAGGCTCGGCAGAGGTGGTCAAAGGGGGAGAAAACTTGAAAAAATCAGGTGTTTTTGATGAAATTCACATAAAAATCGCATAATTTAGTTCGAGTAGGTTTAATAAATGCTTTTAAGTATTACTTATGAACTAAAATGGCTTCTTAATTTCAAATTTTTACAAAATTTCACATTTGACGGCGGTGGGACGTAGGAAAACAATTTACGTGATATCACCCAAGTTTCATCGAAATTAGGCTCCGAGCCTGATTCGCCATTCTTATCCCCTATGCCCTTTAGAATGAAGAAGCTCGAATAAATGATGTAATTTCATTGACACGTATGGTGTTGTTAGTAGCCAATTAGGAGAGGACACTTTAAACCTACAGTGACCAAGATAAGCATTCGGACACAGGATTTTTTTAAATATAAACTTCGATAAACATGAGAATTTCCCACTTTGTATAATTTTGATAAGCTACGTGATAGGGTATTCTTTTCTTTATTAGAACAATTTTTAGGCGAAATAGTAACAGGAAAATTTTACGAATCTTCCATATCTCTTCGCCCAATTCATTCACAAAGGTTAAATTTTGTATGTAAAGTTAGTTGGTGATCAGAACACGACCCTTCACATTTGAGTCAAAATGGATCAGAAATGGTGGCTGGTCGATATTCGAGGAAGGTTTGAGGAATCTCAAATTTTTAAAATTTTGATTACTTAGCATGAATCGTACTATATCCGAAATCAGTTTTAACAAGTGATGTTGTAGAGTAAGCAAAAGGATTATTATACTCAAAATGTGGTGGGGAGGGTGGGTGGAATGGAATAGAAATGAAATTCAAATCGAAAACTTTAATATTAAACTTGGAATTGAAGCCTTCACTTGGTTCATAAACGCACTTAATTCATTTTTTTTTTTAATTTAAAAATTGAAAAAAAAAACTACGAACCTGAACATAATATTTCAAATTCCACTCTTTTCCAAACACCTCCTCTATTTCGAATAAATCGCTCGTATTAGAGAGAAATTGTTAATATCTAGTGAATGTAAGCTGCTTACGAAAAAATATTGCTATTATCGAAATCATTGATTTTCTATTTGAACGACAATAATGCTTTATTAAATGTTTGTTAATCAGTTCAATCAAGAAGTATTCGTAGGTCCTTCAATTATTTTATGGTATAGAATTAAACTGTCGATATTCATACTCGTAGAAGATATTATTTCAAGAAAATTTTATATGTTTAAAAATAAATTACGATACCCACCCAATTCTTAACCATGCCCTCTTACTCCTAAAATAAAAATTACTCTCGTTAAATTGTTAATATTAGACTCTCTCGAGATTCGGATCAGTGTCGAACTAAATACGAAATTTCAACCGTACTTTTATGAAGATGAAAAATATTCTTCATTTGCAGGAAAAAATATGAAAAGAAATCTGCTGGCGAGATTATTTTTGAAAACTGAAACAGATTATTTTCAGTACAAAGAAGAAAGTTTGTAAAAAAGGGGAAACTTTTCTTTCGCTTGGAAAACTTAAATAGAATTTTTTTTCATCGGTATCCTCGTCACAAAGCGAATGTCTAACTGGAAACGAATTTCCATTAAGTATCTACTTAATATCGTTTAATTTTAAATACGAAAATTCAACGAGATTACAGGTTTAGGTATTTGTACCATATCGTAGATACAGGTGAAAAAAATTTCGCTACGCTAATTAACGCGATGAAACGTTACGCTACGATGTCAGTTGCAGATAATGTAGGCAAAACTAGCGAGATATTGATGGATACAAGCGGACTGGAAACAACACCTTCGAACAATTACTCTCGTTCGGGTAAGGCCGACATAACAATGCAACAAAATAACTCCATTGTTGGCTTTTAACTTCGGTTCGAGAGCATCGCTATTTTTTTTTTTTAAATTGACTTTTCACTGAGCTGAAAAATAATAATTTTGCACGAACTGGAGCGTTGAATAAAGCTGTATAGGCGAAGCTAACGTTGTATTCATTAACGCCATCTGCGCGCCGCTCGTGATCGGTGAAATATGTAAATGGACGATTACCAGAGATACTTGGCAATTTAATGGGTGGAAATTCCACAGCCTACGTTACCATCTCGAGCCCAAATGGTAGAGCAGTCGGTTAAGGTTGTAGCTCGAAGATGATGTTGAAACGGTTAAAGAAGGGATTACCATACGTATACGAATTGCTCGATAAGGCTCAAGGTAGGTGTATGATATCGTCCAGACATTTGATCGAATTTAACAATCCCATTTCGGTCATTCTATGCCAATTCGAACGTTTTCACCTCATGTGATTTGAGTTCGCTCAAGTTTTTTTTTCACATATTAGTCTTGCCTTTGAAAATGCACTATCAGTTACCTCTGTACCGCTTAGAGCAGAAGAGAGTCGTGCTTCTAAGTCTTGCCATCATACGATTTCTACAAATCACAGTCAAGTTTCAGAGCATGTGAAAAGAGAACTGTGTTATTTGAAGGTGAATAATTTTTGCACTTCAGTAATGCATCCACAGTAGATAGTAATGGATCGATGAAACTTTCAAAAATTCAGAGTTCAACTTTTCATATGAAAAACTCGACTTTTAACAGTTAGGAAATGTTAAAGGGTTACATTTCAAAAATATGAAAAAAAAACATTTAAATACTACAATAAATATATCTTTTTGTGCGATATTTTCAAAATGGGAGAAAGCCCTTACGAGGGGTATATGACACCTCAAATTTCGATCAAATTAAAAAATTCAGCATGGACATGTGACGTATCGTTTCATAAGTACATATTTGGGAGCGCTGAGTATCAGAGTTGTCATTATGCACGCAGATTACGTTACTCTACATCTGCATGCAGAATGCAGAATATGTAGAATATTCGGTGCAGAATAAGTAGAATGTAGAATATTTAAAAAAAGCTGTGATTGGCTAGAAAAATGATAAGAGATGTTGATAATGAAAAAAGTTTTAAAAAAAACATAGCACGCTATCCAAAAAAATCACTGATTTAAATTTGAGCTAAAACGTCAAAAGTGAGAACTGAGAATAGAAATTTCCTAGAAAATAAAAAATTAATCTCATCTGAGTACGATGATCAGTTTATTTTTCATTTCTAACCATTTTGCACCACTTTAGCTCAATCCCCCTTTCTGGTTATAACAAAAAAATATTTAGAAAAAACACGTTATTATGACCGAAGGCATTTGAATTGACTTCATATGCTTCTCAATTTTCGTATATGCTCTTTGAGGGGAGAGCAGAAAGGAGAAGTAATTAAATCAGCCTAATATGAAGGGTACAGGGAAAAAAGCAGGTAAGTCACTTTTTTTCAAAAATGAGAAAATTATATACTCAGGTAGACTATTCTAAGTAGAATATCATGACGCATTCAGATTTTCAGAATTGCCAGTCTGCGTCATGAAAACATGTTTAAAGATTCGCTATGTAGGAAAAAAACCAGACAACTCTTCGAATTTTGAGAAAAAAACAGGCAAGTCAATCACGTGACCAATATAACTAAATGTTATCTCGTATTAATGTTTCTCCCAGCTCGTTTTTCAACTACTTTACGCCTACTTTTTTCCCTGCTTTTACATAATTACCTGATTCTTTCCCTGTGCATCATGACCTTACTCTGGTTTTAGCCTTATAACTATGGAAATTTTCAATTTTTTTTTTTCATCTTATAATATGTTATTCTCAAAAGTAGTACACAGCTGTTTTTGTACTTACATGCCTATGCCTTGAAAAATCTTTGTTACTTGGTAATTATTTTTATACATTTCATTTTTTTGAAAAAGTGAAGAAAGTGACTTACCTGGTTCTTTCATTGTACTCTTCATGTATACTTATTACGTCTTATAGACTCAATGCGCAAAATATAGGTTTAGTATATCCTTTTTCCTCTTATTTTTTGAAGCAGTTGCGATTTGAAAGCTGTATTTTCTTCACTAAACTGACGTATGAAAATTGAGTGAGCCGGATTTTTTTTTTTAGAAAACTGAAAGGCACCAAGTCACAATAGCTGCTAAATGAGCTAAACAGATTATCAACTCATCATGGAAATTTCATCTCTATAACACAATTTTTAGAGCTCTCAAAGTGAGGGTAATTTTTATTTTATTTTTTATTTTGACATTTAAATAAACAAAAATTATTCTAAGAAAATAATGCTTTCTATATCCTTCAATTTGTAAATGTAGGACAGGAGGGTGGGCTAAGAGGCTATGGAATGAACCCGGAAGAAAAGTAAATTCATCATTGTATTCAGCATCAGCACCCCTAAATTACTACAAAACCATATGCCAAATCTTTATGGTAAATTCATACAAAAAGTAAAAATAAAAAATCATATATTCAATAAAAATTAAATAATAATATTTAATTCAATTAATAACAATTTTATAGTCGTTGAGGAAATTTATAACGGGTTTGTACGAGAATTCACGAATCTATGGTATTGAGTTCTATACCTTTCATCATTATAAATTGAATTAAAATGAAACAAATTATTGTGAAAAATGTATTTTCACTAAATCTTTATTTTTTTGTAAGCCAAGGAATGGGCGTTGAGTTGATGAATTTCAAAATGGTTAGCACTGAAAAATAAGTTGATCATCGTACTCAGCGTTCCCAAATACCGTGTCTACTCTGATTTTTAGTTGTGTTTTTCACTTAAACACCACAACTATTACAGCCTACCTGATTAGTGAAGGGAGGGTCGGGGGAGGGTGGGGTCTCCAAATTACTGCATTTCAGAACATTTGTAACAATCTGGCAACTGTCCAACTTTTTAGTATATTGGGCATTTAAACAATATGGCGGCCAACCTATTTCTATATCAATGAAGAGATGGAGGCTCACAAAAGCTTACATAACTCCCTGGATGAGGTAGTTTTAAATCTGCTATCTAGTAATTTTGAGAAAATCTGAAAATTTTGACACAGGAAGCCATTCTTCAACTTTTTTTGAGAAGGGATCAAAAGAAATATTAAACATTTTTCAGACGTAGCTTTCGAACACATCACTGAAACCATTTTCTTCCAACAGACCAGTTGCATATTCGGAAAAATAGCTAGAATAGTCAACGAAATTAAAAATATTTTTAAAAACTGAAAAAAGTGACCCTTGAATGCAGGCTCGGATCCAGCAGGAGAATCACCGAGAAAATCTCGGTGGGCCGCGAAGTATTTAGGCCGATTGAGGTAAAAATTGGGCCGCATTAATTTCCATACTTTGGTTAAAAAAGAAAGAAAAAAAGAAATTCTATGAATCCATAATTTGAAAAATGAGAGAAAAAATTCGTCCAATCAATACTAAATGTACCATTAAAAATGGGATTTCTCGATGGGCCGCTAAATTTTCCTATTTCTGGATGCAGCCCTGCTTGAATGGACAATTTTACGTATTAATATTAACTCACATTTTTGTCAAACTTCACCATAAAAAATTTGCTTAACAGAATTAGAAAAAAAAAAATACATTGTTATAACTTCAATGCTTTTCAATACAAAGGACTGATAACGTTGCCCACAAACTTGATAACAGCCTGGTTGGCTGCTATATTGCTCAAGTGCCTAATATGTATAAATTTTTCATGCGTAGCGCCGAGAGGTGGGGTTCATGAAATTCGTTCAAAACTTGGTGAAAGACTTTTCTTAAAAATGTAAAAAAAGATACTTTTTGTTTTTTCGATACACCTCAAAATGGCGGATTACTCAAATTTTGAGGGTTGCTGGAGAAGAGGCAAATCGCTCAAATTTTTCGTTATTGATCTTATATAGAAGAGTGAGTCACGGACACCAACATATCTATATTTCTGCTTCCCTAGTGCATTTGGAGGGGAGTTGGAACAAAAAGCAGGTTTTTTGAGGAAATTTTAAGTAATGAAATTTCTTGAATCTTTCACATCTCCAAATCAAATCAACCTAGAAAAGCCAAATTTTGTGTATGAGGTAAGTTAATCACCAAAATATGACCTATGGAGTTTGGGGTCAAAATGAATCCAAAATGGTGGATCGTAAAAATTTGAGGATAATTTGAGGAGCCTCAAGTAGTTATAATTTTAAAAATATATGATTACCGCGTGGCAATTCATATTACATTTGTTCGAAGTTTAACTTCTTAAGTGGTGTTGGAAGGGATGTGGTTGGAGTTTTCAGACTTTCATTATGTATGGTCTATAGACATGAAGGGGCTAGTAATGTTATTTGCAAAGCTGAACAAGTCTCAATTAAAAACTCAGCTCTAGTGATGAGGTATGGCTGCTTACGTTTTTTTTTTTCAATTGTATCACAATTTTGTGGTGTCACGTATCCCTTATAGTTTCCCTTTTTTTTTAAATATCGCACAAAAATATGCGTTAAAATTTAGAATTTAATTACATCAGAGTTTTAGTATAGCCCATTAACATTTTTTTAGTTGTAAATGTTGAACATTTCTTATGGAAAGTTGAACTTCGAATTTTTGAAAATTTAATCGATTCATTCGATCTAAAATGAATGCATTACTGAATTGCAAAAATCATTCATCTCTTGGTGGAGTGGTTTTGTTTTTACATGCACCCAAAGTTAACAATGATTTTTAATGATCGTTAGAATGCCCCTTTTGCCCCTTAAGGGGTGCAAGGGGAAACTAGTAATGATTTTTCAACTTCTAGGGCAACACAGACTAGTAACAAAAAAATCCGAGTAAAATCGAAACACATGAGGTCAACAATCTTGTTTTTTTCGAGTTGATATGGAATGACCTTAAAGTTAAAGCCGAATATTCGAATTGTCGAGAGAAGAGAAGAAGTAAAAATCACTAATGTAGCGATTCTAAAAACACGAAGACCACTAGCGAGAAGGGCTTCTCAAAAATCACAGCCTTCTGAAAGGAGGCAATTTAAGACCAATTTGTTAATCGTTAGTTCAAGGTAATTTTGAGATGTCCGCCGTATTCACCTCGACTACGTACTCCAACCTTGAACGACGATTCTTCGAAATTCACTCAACGTTTGTTGAAAAAGCCAAATCGTACGAATTAACGAATTACTAAATTATCGCAACGCTTAAATCTCACCATTCGGCAAAAAATTCGCGCGCCTTTTTTCCGGCTTGGCGGCTACACGTTATTACGCGAAAGGTTAATCTTTTTAATGTGCATAATAACGCGAACGAAGGTAAAATAAAAAAGTATAAACTAGGCGAATAAATCCCATTGTTTTCTCGTCGCTTTTATTGACTTCAGTGTTGGCCGAATATGTACGAAATTCGACGAACCGACGAAAACAAGTAGGGATGATTCAGAAAGTTTTATGAAAAAGAGAAGGACGTTCAGTGTTTTAGCAGTTACACTAGATTTTCATTCGGTGGTTACGTATCTCGTTGATATAAGGGTTAGTTGTATTTTTATCGTTTTGTTTTTTTACGTTCGCTGTTACCTTCGTTGGTGTTAGTTTTGGGTTTTTTGGTACGGTATAGTATTTCATTGTTATCATTTTTCTATGTATTTTTTCGAGTTTATTGAAACGAATTATAGTATTTTGTATTACTGGTAATTTCCAACTAGAGATTCTGAGGCATCATAATTAACGTATATCAAGGTTTAAAATGTTTAATGACTTCATGTAAATTTTAGATGATGTTTGTTCCGCGTTCATTCAGTATACAAATTTTCTTACATAATTTGCTCAATCAAAAAAATACTCATTTTCGAGTATTTTATCAATACGATGCGTGTGACTTAATTTTGCCTTACAATGATTTTCAAAACAATCGAAAATTAAGTCATTACGTTCCCAAAGCTTTTATAGTACCTACCCTTGAAATTACCGATATACTTAGGCATTAAAGACACGTAGAAAACCCCACTTCCCTTTTCGAAGGATACTCGATACAAGGGAAATTTTCAACTCGATAAGATGGCCTTTTCACCTTTCTCCTAAGGTCGTAGTAACAAGGTCAATGTTAATGAATGATAGTAACGAATAATGATATCGAGTGCATGTCTCGTATACGTGTCCATCGGTAACACGTGGTTTCGCAGATAGAAAAGGATGGAGCATTCCAATCCCTTTAGATTTTAAGATAGCGTGAAAGTACTTTCGTGCATGTATCTGGCTGTATTCGAAGATTCGAAAGTTTTCCTCTGTTTTGACTAGATTTATCGGCTATCTCTTGGCACCAGTGAAAGAATAAATAAAAACTTTCGATTAGGTACTGAAAAGTTGAAAAAAAGAAGCATTATGGTGGATGAGTAAAGAGCAATATAAACGTGTACGCATAGAGCCTAAATAATGAAAAGAGACGCTCTCGAGGATCGACTCGAGTTGGAAAAATGGTCGTATTTTTATTCCGTTCGTATGCTAGAGATCGATTTTATGCGAGTAGTGTTATGGTTGGGGGTCTGTGTGTGCTATTTTGAATTTAGTAAATATTTTGTAAAACCTTCAAGTTCTTGATTGGGGAGGGGGAAAGAGGGAGAATCATTGATTACTGAATTTCGGTTCTATTTTGACTTGAAAAAATACTATCAAGTTGTCGTAATATTATTAATAGAATAATAAAACTTGTGATTTTTAAATTATTTTCAAGATTAGCTATTTTTTTAGTGATTTTGAGGAAATTTGATGATTATGATCAATTTTTTTTTTAATTAGAAATGCTTTTTATTTTATACTTGGCATTTAAGAAATTAAAATTTCGTAAAATCTGAATTTTTTATTTTATTAGAAACATTTTTCCTTTCCAAAAAGAATTTTTATTTTTGCTTCTAATTTTGATTAATTTCTACTTATTATTTTTATCATTAAAGATGAAAAATTTCAATAATCATTTGATTATTTTTTCCTTTATTCATTTATTCATTTATTCATTTATTTATTTATTTATTTATTTATTTACATATTTTCTATTTATTTTGTCAATGAAATTTAGCAGGTGTTGTGTAACACGAGAATAAACTTGTCAATACTCGAACGATGATTTTAAGGGATTGATAATAGTATGTTAAATTTCCAAATTTAAAAATCTTACGATTTTTACACAGTATTTATATTTCATCATCATACTACATGTCTGTCTAGTTATATTTGAGGGTATCCGGTCAATACTATCGTATAATACACTAGTGCTGGCTTTCGATGGTTTTCAAGAACAAAATTTTTTCATCCAGAAAAACGAAATGCAATAACTGAGGCTTTCATAAAAGCAATATTACATTATCTGATTTGGGATGGAGAGCTCGGTATCGTTACATTTCGGACCATTCATTCTTATATGGAAAATAGTCGACTTTTTTATATGCACCTGTGTATTGGCGTAAATCTCGTAATCCATGAATAAATGAAAAATTTACTTCTTTCACCCAGTGCATACAATATTTATGATTTATACGCTTTAACTACTTATTATATGAGGGCACGGAGGCGTTTAAACGTAAACATAGTGTATAGATAAATATGAGAGAATTAATACCCAAACAATGACACTCATGTTTATGAATGATATAATCAACATTTATTTATCAGCAAGTCCAGGACTTAGTTATATGAGTCTAAAGACTAGGTTAAACAAGTTCGTGCTTTGTTAAAAAAATCAGAATAGTATGTGACGTCAAGGCAACTATTTTTCACAGAAGGCACTCGAACGTTAAGAGTGAACTTCAATAGGTAATTTAGGTAGGTGAAAAAGGCCTTTTATTTCTGAAAGATTTCACGTTGAGTACTCCATCAACGGTTTCATTTTTTGGTTATCTGATCTAAGAAGGTTTAATTGACCGAGTTGCGGTGCCGTTTCTTTCTTTTCAAACATAGTTGCAAATTTTCTTTCATGGTTTCATTTGAAAGATTAAATCGAAACTTTTCAAATTTCAATTTGCTGAGGTTAAAGGGGCGAGAGCAAAAACAGTTTTTTGAACAGGTCATCTCCTTAGAAATTGATCTGGAAAAATCAAATTCTGTATGTAGGGTTAGTTAGGGACCAGAATATGATCTCTCGAATTTTTGTTAAAATGGATTCAAAATTGTGGACTAGCCCCGTAGCTGTACACGGCACGTTAAAGAAAAAAAAGTAAAAAAGTAAAGTGAAAATCTGAGGAAAGTGTGAGGATCATCGAATACCTCAAACTCGATAAATATAATTATAGAATCATGTGATCATTTGGGATGTTTCACGTAATGTTTGAGAGAGGAAGGAGAGGGTGTAATTTTTTTATTTTATCTAGAATTACTTTTTGATTTTCTCAATTAACAAATTTTGTATTAAATGATAATCGATTAAAAACTAATTTTTAAAATCTTTTTTAATCAATTAATTCAACTTTCCCCCAAAACATTTATTTTTAAGTAAAATTTTTATTTATTAAATTAAATTTAATGATTTAATTTTTTTTTTTTTAATTTTGAATTAAAATTTTTTAATTTTAATTTTGGGGTTTGTTATTTGGAAATTTAGCGCGTAAACAAAAGTTCAAAAATTTTTTATAATCGTGTCATATATGATAAAATAAGTCATAGTGACTAACATACTGCAATGATTAGCTTTCCAAGTGCATTTGAAAGGGAGTTGGAGCAAAAGATAGCTTTTATGGAGAAAATCGTAACAGCGAAAATTATTCGTTTATATTTTCTCTCCAAATCAACTGGAAAAAGTCAAGATTTTCATGTATGCCTAGTTGTAGACCCGAATATGATCCCTTGAATTAAGGTCAAAATGAATCCAAAATATTAATTAGTCAAAGTTCGAGGAGGATTTATTTTAAAACACGTCAGTGTCCTTATCGTATAGAGTTAAAACATAAAAAGACTTTGTAAGATATCACTTCATCAAATACACTAAGAAAGCTCAATATTCCATTTTAACTATGTGAGATCCATTTAAGACCACAGTGATTCAAGTTAGATAGGCGCACTTATAAGAGACTTTTGGTTCAATTTTTTCCTTGTAGTTCATCTGCCTATCACCGAAAGCGCTGCATCCTGATGTATGTGGCTTCGAAAAAATTGGTGGTGAACCATGACCGACTCGAATAACAGGCCGAACAAATGAACTATTGACAACATCGTAATAAACACGAGATGGTGAGCCCATGTGCGTATGTTTATATTTGTATTAATTGTGTTTCCATTAGAGTCTAGTCTATCATGGATGCACGTGGGCCTACCATATATCAGCTGATATCGGTGTTGCCAACTTGTGTTGTTCGGCCTGTTATTCGAGTCGGTCATGGGTGAAAAAAAATTGTAAATTTTCTTATTTACATTTAGTTACCGATAAAAACTTACGAAAGCGCATTGAAGAATGTTAAATGAAATTGACTGGAAGTTTGTGGTTTTTTTTTGCATTTATTTTGGGAATAATTATAATTATTTCATATTCTGTTGTAATTGAAGTACATATATAACATGAAATAGCTGGATTAATAATATTCGAAGAAGTGGTGGTATGATCCCTTAACAAGCATATCACTGGCTACTTAAATGTTGTAAAGAGGGAGAAAGGGGAGAACGACAAAAATGCGCAGCGCTAGCGCTTAAGGTGAGCCGCGAATGAACTAAGTTTTGGTTCAGAAAAAACCTACGAGTGGCTCATCTATGTAAGGTATGCATAACTATGTTATCTATGATTCAAGTCCAAGTCGAAATGGGCCCAAAATGGCACATGAACCAACATTTGGAGAATACTAGAAAAATCTACAATACTTCGTATTTAATAAATACAGACTCATTTAATTTAACATATCTGAAAATTTAATTTCTGAGATTTTTTTGGAGAGAATAAGTGAGGATTTCCAGCTTTGATATTATTTGTGCATCTGAAGGAAGTGTAGACATGTCCCTATTAAAAACTCAGCCTCGATAATATGGCATGTTTGATTAAATTTTTTTTTTTTCTTCTGAAGACTTCGAGAGCCATGTCCATTAATTGCAAAGATGTAAAATATTTTCGCCATTTTTAGATTTCAGGTTTCCTTTGTGAATACTTGAATCTAACTTTATATGCAATTTTCTTTTATTTTTGTTTTATTTTTTTTTTTTATTTTTTTATTTTTATCGTCATTTATTATTTCTGAATTTTTTGTGTTCCTGAAAATTAATTAAATTTTTTTATGTATAGCATATGGTGAGTGATGAACTTTAAGTGAGTTATTACTGTTTATTTGGTTCTAGTAACTGAAAAAAGTCTTTTGGTTAAATTTAATAAAATATTAGCCCCACGCTTCTTTCATTTCTAAGTGGATTTTACGTGCGAGCGAACCAAGTTTCCGTATTTAATTTGAAAAAAAATACGACCGCCTAAGGGACTGAAAAAAAATAAGGTCTTGGTTCCGCTTAGTGGAAAAAGTTGGCGTATAAGAATGATTCGGTTGTGACTCTTCCTTCCATTCAGCGTTCCGAGGATGCGCTAAGTTATTAGTTTGGAATATTTTAACCGCGTGCCGCTTTTTAGAATTGGATTCTCGAGACAAACTTTCTTTTAGTTTTGTTCTCCGCTGCCAAGTGTCATGTACGCAGTCAATATGCTATACGATCGTCTTGGTGGAAGGGTTAAGTTTACAAATAGGTATTAGGCGTATAAGGAAAGAATTCGCTTCCGTAGGATCGTCCAAGTTGTGTATTCAGTCTTCTTTTTGACGTCAGTTTTTTCTTTTTTAATATGTCGAGGCTGATCTCGAGTACCAATTTTAATCCTATTTTTCGTGCAATGGTACCAATGTACATTTGCTCATGGTGGTTTTTCATTTCGCAGTTATTAATGGTGGTAGTATTCGACCATATATGGTAATTTATTCGAGCGTAATGAAAAAAAAGCTTTCGTAATATTTTTGTAGTGCCGGAAAATGGAAGAATTCTCGGGCTTTTTACTCGGTTAAAATGTGAAATTAGGTCACGTCGAGATTGTCCGATATGATATTTAGTCGGAGAAATATAGTAATGCGATTTTTTCGTCTTCATAAAACCTCCAAAAAAATAAAACATCGCTGGCTCAGAAAAAAACCACCAACCGCGAAATCTGCGCACGAATAAAAGAATCACTCTTTGGAAAATTTAGCTAACGCATGAAAATTTCTTCGCGAAGTTCATTGTCGAACCCCGAAAAAGAGACTTATCGTCGAGGTGCCGGTTGAAAAGAGAATTTTGCTTTCTAGACGGCCTCTCGAGTGTAGTAAGTGTGGGGTAAGATGTAGCCAAAGTAGTGGCGGACTTTGAACAAGATAAACGTTTTAACCTATTAATTAATTACATCGATAAGTTTTCTACGAGTTTTAAATTATTGACAATTTCTACCACGTAATCGAGATTCCGTGTATGTGCCGAAACATAATTTCATATTTATAGGTATTCGAGACGAGATCTTTGCCTGCGTAGTATAAGAGGTAATCTCACAAAACTCGCTCGATGGATTTTCGTGTATGCTTATATAGTCACGATATACCATATGTAAACTCGTCACTACCTTTAGATGTATAGAAGTAAGTTACCCGGTACGTGGTTGATAGATAAAGGGCAAGTGGGAAGGTAAGATGTCGCAAAATAACGAAGGACATATGTGGCATAAAAATGAGACGGGTGCATGTTCGTCGAAACTTTCCAAAAGTGTCTGTATTGCGAAAGCATTATCGTGTCGATTTGTCGGGATTTGTTTTGAATGGAGGATTTCTCAACGTTTTTTCTTTATTTTCAACCTGTGTTTTATTAGGATATTCTTACCTTTTCAAGAAAGTGCTATCATTCGGATTTATTTTTCAATGAAATGACCATTTTTTTTTTCGATCGGACCTTTTTTAGAAGGTAGATAAGCATTTTTTTTCTGTTTTATAATTTACAAAATCGTGATAAAATCTTCGAATCCCTTGAAAACACAGAATACAAGAAAAACAAGTAGCTATGTCGCCTTACAGAAGCTTAGTTTTTGACTAGAGCGTGTTCAGATTTGCAGATAATTCTGTTGATTGCTTTGTATCCTCCTAGTACCTCTAAAAGTTATCGAAAAGTTTACATTTGTGTTCAATGATCACATATGTTTTTCCTTTTGATTTGCGGAAAACTTGATAAAGAGTTCTCTTTCATGAGTTTAATGACGTATGTAAAATTTCGTCGAAAAATGTTGAAGATTTTTCGGGGTTCTGGCATCTCAGTGAGAAATTCTTCTTTTTCATTTTATATACAAAACTTGAAAACATTCAGGTATGTAACTTCATAAAAGAAAAAATTAAAAATGAGATTTTCTCATTTCGATCTACAGTTGTAGTATATACTGGTAAATTTTGAGGTCATGGAATATTGGAAAATTTTCATTTTTTTTTTTTACATTTTCTACATAAATCATTAGGATCACAAAATATAACTATTCTCTAAATTTCCTACGATTTACAAAAAAAAAAAAAAAAAAATTGGATAATTTGTTATCCACTTTATCGTATTTGCCTAGGCAATAGGCCTGGCCGGTTGAACTTTGGTATCCTTTAATTCTAAGCTGTTATTGATACTTTTCATTTATTTTATAGATGTATACCTATAAAGTAGTCTGGCCAATAAGGTATTGATTGGTTCATTGATTGTATATCCACACATGTCACAGTGATTGGTCTCAATAAGCACAGAAATCTTACTCATTTAATTGAGCTATTTGTGGCTTCTCAAACTTACTTCAAATTTTGCAATATTTGCCACTCTAGTGGATCTAACCTGGAAGAAGTAATATAGTATTCTTGGTCTGCTCATGTATGAAAAGTTTAAACTTCTTGTGTAGACTCGGTGAAGCCATTTTTGACTTTGAACTCCCTCTCAAACCCTCACAAAAAACTTAAATTTTTATATAATAGCATTTTCTGCTAGTTCAACATATGGAATTACCTATGATGAAAAATATTCCACCTTCATTAACTTCACCTCGCCGACTGAATTTTCGGACATGATACTTCTGTTTTTAGTAATTAAATAAGTCCATATCGAAGAGGTATTCCTCTTAATCCTAAAAAATGTTGTGGAAAAAATGTTGAATTAATTGATGAAAAAAATTAATTTTTAATCAATTATTATTTAATATTAAATTCGTTAATGAGGTAATCAAAAAATAATTCTTGAAAATAATAGAAAAAATTACTCCTTTCGATAATACGTAATGAAAATGAGCGACAACAAAATAAGTATCATGTAGATTAATATCAATATATGAATTACAAAGAATAATTTCCGGTAATTCTCCTAAAATATATGTTATTATCAAATTTCAACTATTGGAACTTTCCAGCTTTCTTCATATTGTTATCATACGTCATTTTAGACCAATTTGACTCAAATTCAAAGAGTCATATGTGGGCCTAAGAGTAATCCTACCTACGAAATTTGAGGGTTATAGTTTGATTATGTGAGAAAACAGTGACCAAAATACGAGGGGGGGGGTGGTAGTGTTTAAAATACGTCATAACTTTGATTTTTGCCAAATATGATCAAGTATAAGTTCAGACTCCAATTAGCGATGTTTATGAAAAATACAAATGAACTCGCTCCTTATAAAAAAAAAAAAAAAAACAAAAAAAAACAAAACAAAAAAACTAATGTATCCGTGTGATCATGCGTAGTGCTGTATGTAATGTACATACATGAAAAAAGCTTTTAAGTTTGGGAATCCTCGAGCTCTACATACTTTATGAACGGTATTAATAAAAAAAATCAAAAACGTTGAAAATAAAATCTTGTGTTTTTTTTTTTTCAAACAACTTAATAGTAAAAAAAAAATTAATTTTTCCAATACCATAGTGTATATAGTTAAGAAATTCTTAGAACTTTTTTCATCACATCAGATATAATTGGTAACCCTGCATATCTACCCTATCGCTGTAAAAGCGCGTAAACAGGAACACCCGCGCTATAGAACCGGTCTTACGGTAGTAGGGAAGTAAGGAGTGGGGGTGGAAATTGTTCAGTCGAGCTTCAGCAGTGATGTGGTCAAGACGTGTTTTACGTTGTATCCGCGATTATTCGAGTTTAAAGCAACATTACGTTGGTGAATTAACGAGATAAAACCATAAAAGGAAGACACTCGGGATTTACGATAAGAAAAGCTTTCATGTGGTGGGAAACGAAGAGGTAGAGTTTTATTTGAACTCGAGAGAACACGCCGCTTGCTGAATTTATACTTCGTGCTAGAGATGAGAAGAGCGCCAAAGTAACGAAACCAATTATCGTAATATTTTACGCGACGTTAAAACTTCGCCGAGCGGTATACGCGAAAGAAACCCTATTGAACGCGTCTGCTATTTACCCAGAGAAACAGCTTTAACCGCGAACCGGCAAAAAAAATTAATTACGATGCTAGCTTATTCATTAATTGCGGCCCCGCTCGGAACCGCCGTATGGCGAATACGTGACGGTAAACGAAAGGAAAGTGATCGAAGACGATAAATTGCGCCAAATTTTCCACCATCCTGTCGGTTTCGATAAAAACGAAAAAAGCGAATTGGCATCTTGAAACGAGTCGAAGAAAAAAGAACGTGGGTATTTTTACGCTTCGATTCTCGAATTATATTGCAAAATCTACGCGTAGGTACGGTTTTATTCCGCAAGTATTTCGGGCAATTTATACCATGGATGTAGGAATACCCGCGAAACGTTTGCTCTTTAGACGAAAGCGGAATATCGAAAGCTCTCGTAGATACGAGAGAAAGGAAAAAATCATTTCTATCAAACGAAGAAAACCCTGTAAATTGGTATATTTTCAAAAACAATACGTCGATTGTTTATTTTAGCGGGTTAAAAAAATGACGATTTTTTGTCCATCGTACGCGAAGAAATTTAATAGAATTTCTTTCTTTGGAGCGTTTGTTTGTTTTGTCGCGGATGTCGCGTTGATGGATGGCTCGTTTTAAGATACATTTTCACCACGAATCTGTCGCCGCGTGTTTACACTGTAGGGTGTCACGAAGTGAACTTGTAGGTGGAAATTTTCAAGGTTTGAGTACCTTAAGTGAAATTACTCACGTTCTGTTTACCCTTTATGCTGGACCCGCGCTTCGTGCCCACCTCAAACTTTAATTAACGAGTATTAGTAAAGTTTACTATGTCCGACTAGTCATTAGTTCATCTTTACACCGATGAAGGCGCTGATATGGGATAAGAAAAAGGTCAAGGTGTCAGCGCCCTCGAATTCCTTTAAAGCTAAGATTTCGAACACGAAATTAATACCCAGCGGAATTTCGTATGTGGGGTTGCGCGGTAGCTTCCTGTGCCCGATTAATATTTTAGACGATGAAAACTGAAATCGATATGATAACGATGCGCTCGTAGTCGCAGGTTTCGTGTATTCGGCCTAAAATAGCATATTATACATTACGTACACGCAACCGTTGCGCTTCCCGTTCGACATACGCGTCGATTTGAGCGCGTTTTTGTACACGCTGACAACTATAATCACGACGCTAAATGGCGGTTGTACACGTATTCACGTATTACGTGTGATAGGTATAATGTATCGTAATGGTACAAAATGTGTGTGATTAGTAGGATTTTTTTTTGGTATTTGTCAAAGTCGAAGTCCATTTCCGATGGATTTAGTTATTCGATGTTGAAACTTTTTTCGAAAGAGATATCGTGAAGTTGTAATTCAAAGTGATCGTGACATGTATGACATCACCAACTAAGGTCTTTAATTTTTTTGCTACTGAGTCGTAAACTCTCTAAGAACAGTTTCTGGCTTTAGCGTGTACTTCATCGAAAAAATTAATGTAATCTTTTTTATTGAAAATTAATCGCTGATTAATTTTCTATACGATCATTTTACTTATCTATGTTGTATTTATCAAGATAAATGCAAAAAATGTAAAAAACAGCATTGATATTCACTAGTGATAAATCAGTAACTTTTCCTGACTTCCATTTGCATCATATGCAAAATATGGACTGAACTTTTCTGGTCTGAAATTTGAAGTAAAGTAATTCTTTTTATGATTTTTTTGTAATCGCTGTATTTTTCGAGATTCATGTAAAAAACCAATTAATCCCAGTTCAGTCAAATTAGTTCAAATAGATCGGAACGAAAAAAATTAATAGCGATCTCATTTTCAAATTATATGTGTGGGGGTGGGAATAAAACCACATAAAAAATCCCACCCACTAAGCGATGAGTTAAACCTCTTGCCCTCCAGAGGGGGTGAAACTTTATAAAAAATGGTTTTTTGCTCCCAACACCCTACAAAAGTTTCAGCTGGAAAAATTATCTTAATTAAATTTTTCTACACTCAATTTCCTATCAGGTACATATTTTAGTTTCTTCCAAAAAACAAAATTTTTGATTGCTTGCATATATTTTAAAAACTTTTTTCAAAATGGAGCATTTACTCGGCAATAAAACATCTTATACAAAATGGTGCAAAATATATTTTAACCTTTTAAGCCTAGTAGGGACTATTGAGAAGGTGCTCATAAAGTTTTATTAAGCTTATTTTTAGGGTTGAAAAACTAATCTTAAGAAATAGTCTAAAAGCTGATTACCAGATTACAAACTGCTGAAGTTGCAAGTTGCGGTAACATCAAATTTGTAGATTTACTTTTTTCTTTGTTAAAAAAAAAAATCACGACAAAATTCAAATTTACCCATTTTCATGTTTTAAGAGGAGCAACGAATAAGATTAAAATGTTTAAAATCATAAAAATTTACATTCTTCAGTACTGAGAAGGTTCCATTACAGTTGTCGCGCCCACTTGGGGTGGGAGGTTAAAGAGTGTGTCAATTCTGTGCATCATAGTGTTGTCCGGTATCCAGGTACTTGGTATTTGGATTTTTTTGTTTACATGAATCCGGATATCCGGATATTGAAACCGGGTGTCTATAATAATGATAACAGACAGAAAATAATAATTTTAGGCATTATGGTATGATACTTTATTCGGGTAGTTGATCGATTTAGTAGGTATCAAATTTTCAAATTTCAATAGGTTGCTACTACTCAATGAAAATGTAGTAGGCCTATGTTCAAAAATAACGATTTTTAGTTGAAGGTTGATGTCATTAAAAAGAGATTTTCACGCTCTTTCGGTGGGTATTATTCAAATTTATTAAAAAATACCCTTCTTGTATTGAATATTGGTCGATAAATTCAAATTTTCGAGAATACAATCATATAGCGCTCCTAGTATTTCTTTAAAAAATTATATCCGGTTTTATGCGGATACTCGGATTCAAAAATATGCGAAACAAGTACCCGGTTTATATCCGGATACACATGTACTTGGGCAACTCTAGTGCATCATTTGCATATTATGTTTGTGCAGGTATTTGTTTCCTTTGTGCTCGATCGGCCTTATAGAGGGGGGGCGCGGGGGAGGAGGGTGCAGCTTGTAAATCTTTATACTCATCTATTATGTTCGAGCGGGAGCAGTGTAATGGAGCATCACCTGTGGAGACTAGGATGAATAGAATGTCAAACTGTTAGTCGTTTGTGTTTCATGTGTGCATGCTTAATTGCTTATGCGTGAAATATTTTTATTTGTATTCTACACTTTTTGACTTTGACTGGAGAAGTCCCATCCATTGAGAATAGAGTTGGAAAAGGATGTTTTCTATGCTCAGAATTTATTTTGAAAATTTTTAATTTTTCATAGTGTTTCACATTATTTTAGTGGCAAAAAAATTGGAAAAAATTACATTCAGTTTTCAACAGGTTTTGTAATTTTTAGAAGTTTTTCAGATTTTTCTTCAACTAGAGATATTAAATTTATCCCATAAAAACAATTTTGTTGCGCATTTTTTACCATCCTCATCCCACATTCCAGAGAAGACATATGCATTTTGCTAGTAGGTACATTCTATTGAGAATTACTCCTTATCAAAATTAAAATTTCAACATATTTAATGAACCGAAGCTAGATAAGTAGCCAGGATTTTTTTTGTGTAGGCGGGGTGCGGGCCGAAATGTTTATACTTTATTTTTAGTATTCTCTCATTCGATTTTTGAGATTACAGTTGAACATTGGTATAACATAAAATTAAAAATTAGAAAGTTTCCTGAATTTTTTTGTGAAGAGGAGCGAAAGAGTGGACTTCTACCATTACCACCACTGGTTGGAGCATCTCGAATATTTTTAGGGGACAACATGCTTCAACAGATCTACCATTCCACAAATATTTCTGTTTAACGGAATCACTCTTTTAACTACTGTGGTGGGACAAGATTGGGTAACAAATTTTTTATCTCTGTATTTTTAAGGTGATGCAGAATGAGAAATGGTGGTTGTATGCTGGCATGGTAGGCTGAATTTCGTTTCTTTTTGTGTGGTTATAGTTGTTGCTAAATGACCTTAATAGAACATCTCAATTTTTGGTGCCCCTCAAAAATGAAATCAATGTTTTAAAAATTCCAAAATTTTCGAAAAAACTTTTCTTCAGCCAATTAAACATGTTTGCGAGTTTCAAAAGTCATATTTTGGCATTTAAAAATTTTGGTCTTCAAATTTATTAAAATATAGGAAATCTAAAACATTTTTACATTTTTGTTTTCGAGAAACCAACAATTTAGGTTATTTTCAAAAATGAGTGACGAATGGGTAACTTATTGGTCGTGTGTGAAGTGGGTAATTCTCTGAAAATGTCCATATTTCGATGTCTTTATTTTTCTGAAAAAAAAAGTTGATATTGGGAATTTTTTTGATTGGGATAGTGAGTATATGTGTCCTTGATGTCATTTATGCCATTCGGCTCAAGTCATGTCCCCCTGGGGGGTAGGGGGACTTTTTGAAATTTTATTACCCAAAACCTAAGAACTTCTTAGGCCGTGGCTGTTGATTCTCGATTTTGTGGCTTATTGTAACTCAGCCGTAAGACGTCCTAGGAACTTGAAACAAAAGGGATATCGAAGATTAGTAAGTACATATAATATTCACCTATTCAATATTCTCTTAAACTGACTGTTAGGAGCTCCTTAGTAAATTTTTGGCGAATTCTCTCAGGTCGTGGCTGGTTGGTTTTAATCTTGAGCCGTGGCGAAGTGTCTTTTTATGACCATGGCCTAAGAACTAGTGTCTTTTTTCGAGAGACAGCCATTAACACCTAAATTAATAACATCTTTGTTAGTGTATCCCCATTAAAATTGATTTAGAATGGCAAAAAGACACTAATTCCTAGGCCGTGGTCGTAAAAAAAAACACTTCGCCACGGCCTAAGATGAAAACCAACCAGCCACGGCCTAAGAGAATTCGCCAAAAATTTATTAAGGAGCTTCTAACAGTTAATTTAAGAGAATATTGAATAGGTGAATATTATATGTACTTACTAATCTTCGATATCCCTTTTGTTCCAGGTTCCTAGGACATTTGATGGCTGAGTTAGAATAAGCCACGGCCTAATACCACAAAAACCGGGAATCAACAATTTTTACGAATTTTGCTTTCCGACTGTGATAAATAAATGACATTTCACATTTCGAATGCTGGCAGTGTATTCTCATGATGTCAAGGAAGCATTGTAACCGCAAAGAAAAACGAATTATAAAATCATTGCCGCAGGAGAAGCAAACAAAAAACGCCACGGCCTAGGAGTGTATAAACCATTTACAGGTCTTTGAACCTTCCTGGAGGTCAAGCAGGGAAACTTTGGACATCATTTTGAGCGTTAACATACACACTCAACTATCCTGAGCAACTTTGCTAAGTTTTTCCTCAA
The DNA here is from genome assembly GCA_009761765.1 of Phenacoccus solenopsis. Lineage (NCBI taxonomy): Eukaryota > Metazoa > Arthropoda > Insecta > Hemiptera > Pseudococcidae > Phenacoccus > Phenacoccus solenopsis. The sequence goes on along the minus strand of CM019755.1, from coordinate 12,078,310 downwards.
AAAAATATTAATTTAATATCATTTATGTGATATTGAAAATTCAAAACGTGACCATTTACATGCCACGGCCTAAGAACTTTTGACCTTTGGGTTGAAAAAAACCCCATTTAGGGGGGGTGGAGGACAATTTCAATCGATGGGAAAGTTAGAGGAGATACTCGTATAAATATAGAAAAAAAAAAAATTCAATTGTAGCGTAATTCTTCAAAAAAAACATCGATTACAGAAATATGGACATTTTCAGAGAATTACCCAAGTATGGCTTGATTTAGGCATTTTTGGACTCATGAGGCAAAATATGCTCGATTTTTGTTTTATAGATGTTCCTAAAGTTTGAAATTAAAAAAATTGGAGGCTTAAATTTTGATTGGCTGAATACGACTTTGGAACGTGAAAAAAATTTGCAATTGCCTGAAAATTTGAAATTTTATCAATTTTTGACTTCATTTTGGTAGGTTTGAAAATTGATTTGGGGTGCTGAAATTTTTTATGACTTTCTTTCGAGGTCATTTAGTAGCTATTGTGACCCCATTCATTGCAAAACAAAACTCAGCCCTCCCTATTGTGTAATGTAAGCCCAAAAACTTACCCAAATTTTAAACAAAAAATAGTGAAATTTTTCTGATGAAATTGATATCCAGAACGAACTACTTACTGTGAGGATTGAAATCTAAAAAAAACCTTCTTCCTCTACAATATTTTCTAAAACCCTGCAGTTTTAGTGTTGAAAAAAAAAATGAAAAAATTTAATTTTTTTTTCTATAAATGCTATGTTGAGCTTTTGACGATTAAGTTTTTCGCGAAAATTTTAATATTTTTCCTTGGAAATTTGCTTTGTCTTCAAGTTCACAAAACATCGATTTTTATCCTAGCCCACCTCAAGAATACCTAAAAGATTTTATTTCCCTTCATATGCTATGTTTAAATCCTGCATCATACTTTTAAGTGAGCAAATTTGGTTTATTTTGATTCAAATACTTGTACATCGCATGTACTAGTATATTCTTATTTTTACTTACTTACTTACTTACTTATGTTCATTAATGTGCCATGTACTGCTACAAAGGCCAGAGGCACGGAAGATTAGATTAGATCTGGGATAGGAGGTTAGTTTTTCTGAGGAAGAGGATAAGCTGGACTATAGTGGATTCGTTATCTCGAAGGAGGTGAGCGAGAGTGGTTGGAAGAGAGAGGGAGCGGTGTGTGTCTTTGAATTTTTGACAGTCTGCGAGGACGTGTTGACAGGGGCGTAACGAAGACATTCTTCAGGGGGGGGGGAGAAAACCAAAAATTGCCAACTAATATCATGAAATTTTCCCAACTGTTGACCTTTTTTTTTTTTTTTTTAGTCTTCAAAAATTTTTAAATAATTGTAATAATACTGCTACGCTAAAACTCCAAATTTACCAACTTTACAAAAGCCAAGGGGGATACGTCTCTGGTTGTGTGCTATACATGATATAAGTTGGCATCAGTTCGAATTAATTCGAGTTCTTATTTTCCCAAAAGAAATTTCAAGTTCCCAATTTCAACGTTGAACAATTATAAATTTCCCAACTTTTCAAAACACCTGGGGGATCCCCCCCCCCTTAGTTACGCCCCTGCGTGTTGAACTGAGATGGGGACATAACAAGTTGGGCATACCGGGAGGGGAGCTTTGGACAGTAGATAGGATTAGTCTATTGTTGTCTGCTGTTTTATCCGAGTTGAAAAAATAAAATGAAGGAAAAAATAAAGCAAAAATAACCAGATGATATATAAAGACACTTTTCTTTAAGATAGGAAATCGCACGTCGCAATTTTCACAAAAACCGCGAATCGCGTTTCGATTAAATAATAAATTTAAAATAAACTTTACGTCGATTAATCAGCGTATAAAATTCGAAATGAAAAAAAAAAACGATTCATATCTGCAACTACAGAGTTTACGTCGACTAGCGGCCGCTATCCGCTGAATCAGTATCCGTTCGGAATTTCAATAAGATATAGATTCGAGCGATTTTTCTCTTCTATTCGGCGGCAAGGCGTAAATTTATTTTAGTCTCGAAATACATTTGCATAATTGGTACGTGACGTTTTTAGAAGCCGTAATTTAATTATATTTTTCTCCCGATGCTCGCTCGTTTGCTCGCTGTGTATTTACGAATTCTCGATCGTAAATTGCAACTTTGTGTGTAACGAAATTCCTCCATCTTCTTAACGCTTAATTCGAAAATTTCGCTCGACGAATATACTTAATTAAGTAGTCGAAGCGTCTGTTGCTACGACGAGGGGTATGGTCGAGTTTATTAAACGAATGTTGATTTAAAAGAGCGCGAAACTGTGACGAATATTTGCGAAGGAAGGAGCCCATTGTGGAGAACATAATTCGCCATTCTACGATACTCGATTACCTAGACGATTGTTTCACGCTGCTATCGGAAATGAAATATTCTCGATACCGAGGTTTTTAGAATTCGATTTACGAGAAAGAACAGGCCAACTGATTGACAGCGAAGTGGCGAGGTAATTTAAAATTTCACTGAACTCGCTGAAAAAGCATTCAAGTTTTGTGATAATGGAGACAAATGACGAGAGGGTGAACTGTAAAATGTCTAATTGCGGTATTCCGTGCGCTTTAAGTACCATCGAGCCATTTAAACGGCTACTAGCAGGGTATATCGATTGGTATACGAGTTGTATTTATTTAACGGGGCATACGACGATGGCGTTGCTTATGCACAGATCAGGTTAGGTGGGCAAATAACAAGTTAAAAAGTACCACAGGATGATCCCGTTTTGACGGGTCTAATTAAATATACGTTTATGGAAAACAGCTCGGTTTAAATTCGCGGCGAAATTTAATCCGGCCGTGGCTAGGCTTTACCTTCGGATTAATTATCTCGACGTTTCGTCTGCGATGCGCGCCGTTTTTCCATGTCGTTATCGTGAGGCGTATTTTTAAGGTACGCGTTTGATTCGAATTTCATTTATAACGTTCACAAGGCGGTGTACGCGGGTGATTAAGACATAGCGTGTTGACATTGTGTACGTGATCAGGACGTGTTATAAATGACAATATGGATAAGCGAGGCGGAGGGGAATGTCGAGCTAGAGCCATATTTCGATAAGTTATGGCAATCATGACTAACTTGCATTTAAAGTACGTACTACTCGGTGGCCCGGGATGAATCTACGTTGAATTAATCGCTTTCGAGCCATCGTAATTGATATTTATTACGAGCTCGTAGAGCCAGCGAGAAATTATTTTTTTTATATTGCAAGAAGCTATGCCGCATTACTGTAGCTGAGTTTTCAATGGTGGTGTATTACGACCTTCGACTATTGAGGAGACAGAGCTGTATTCATGATAAACTGTATGGGAACCAACATTGTTTTGTTTGTCTCATTGTCTATCTCTGTCACTCTTCAGAATTAGGGCAAAGTAAGCCGGATAGATAAATTGGCGGTGGAGGCGGGGGAGGGGGTAGTTGCGTTGAAAGCATAAATTTTCAGTTCTCAATCAAAATATAATATAATGGTGAGAGAGTAATTTTTTTGGAGGGGGGGGGTAATTTTTTCAAATTAAATTTTAGTCATAAACAAAAAATATTAATTTACAGTTAATAAGTTTACCTATATTATGAAATCTGATTTTTATTTGGAAATTGCGATTTTCAGTTAAATTTCCCATCTATATTGAGAGTGTAATTATTATAATAATTTTATTATGTATATTACTATCGAATGCGAATCGCATATTTCGTTACATAAGTACCATATTTATATACATAATATGCATACATACAACCGATATTAATAATGGAAAAATTCATGGTGGTTCTGACCCCTCAACCCCCTCCCCCCTTAATTAAAGATTTAATTTATTTTATTTTATTTGTAATTTTTTTTTTAATTTAACTTCATTATTTCCTATTTTTTCAAATAATTATGATAATTTTAATGAAATAAATTATTTTGTAACTCCTAGGGCTTCCTTGGCTACAGCTTGGAAACAAAGTGACATAAAAAGACAGAGATGCGCAGAGATATGCTAATCCCGAAATATTACCTTAAGAGGAGTCTACCTCGTGAATGGTTAAAAGTTCTGACTTGCAGATAATGATGTCAACTTTATATCTACCCTCAGTACTGAAATTAGAACCACCTACCTATCCCCTCCACAGGGGCGTACCGAAGACCTTCTGCAGGGGGGGGGGGAGAAAACCAAAAATTGCCAACTAATACCATGAAATTTTAACAACTGTTGACTTTTTTTTTTTTTTTTTGCTCCACGAAAAAATATGATGCACGGTCTTGTTAGTCTTCAAAAAATTTAAATACTGCACAAATTTACCAACTTTACGCTAAAACTCCAAATTTGCCAACTTTTTACGGTAAAACTCCAAATTTACCAACTTTCCAAAAGCCAAGGGGGGGAAGCTCCCCCCCTCCCCCCTTTTGGTACGTCCCTGCCACTCCAAATTACACCTAACGTGAGAGAGTGGATCCGAGATATAATACCCTTTTTTGCCTCAATAATCATATTATGAAGTCCATATTTATCAAATATGATCTATTTGAGACTCCTCAAACTTTCCTTAAATTTAGACTGCTCTTCATTTTGGATTCATTACGATCCGAATACAATAAAAAGTCATATTGTGGTTCTTGATTGACTCTGCATACGAAGTTTGAAATTTTTAGTCGATGGCAGAATGAAGAAATTTCGTGGCTTAATTTCCCTTGTATAGTCTTTGTTTGTTCTAACTTTCCTTCAACTTTACCTGAGGAGACTAATGTTGATGATTAGGTCTTGCCATATTACTAGATCACGTTTGAAGGATAGTAGGCCTACCACTTTTTATACCCTCCAAAATAATTCTAAAGATTGACTCCGTGTATGATATTTTTTTTTTTTGGTCTTGACATTCATATGGAATTTTTATTTATCAAAATTCAGCTATTTGAGGCTCTTTGAGATCTTCTCAGATTTGACCATCTACCGCTTTGGCTTGATTTTCAACCAAATTCAAAGGGTCAAGTTGTGGTGTTCAACTTATCCCGTACGTGAAGTTAAAACTTACTTGGAAATCTAATTTTATATCAACATTTATTTTGATTTTTTTGGACATTTATATTTTTTAATTTACCTGGATTTGGAATTATATCACAAATTATAAATCAAAGAACAAGAAAAATTGTAATTTCTAGAAAATTAATATAATGTATGCTCTAATTTCAATTCGAGTTTTAGGATTTATTGTATGAGCTCATATAAAGCCATTTCCTCTAATTCAATTCCATACTTACTTGATAAGTTGAAATTCAGGTTTATATCATCCTCTGAGGCTTCGGATGTCTCTCCCAACGTCCCAACTCCGATAAGGTCTTCGCTTTTTTCGGAATTCCAAAGCGCTTCTTGTGAAAAAATATTTCGAAGAAGGATAAAACGTGAAGGTAGCGAGACAACAGAAGACTTCAAAAAGCTTACAACTGATTCAAATCAAAGAAAGCTTAAACTGTCAAAAAGTCTCATTTTTTTCGTTACAATGTTCATCTCACTCAGCTCAGATTATTTAAGAGTTCCTTAGATCTTTGAAGAGAAAAATTTCCTCGCATTTGTCTTACTCTTTAAACCTAGGACTATCAGGTTACTATTTATGCTGTTAAATTCATTGAATAATGAAGATCTTGAGCGAGCCACGCACGGACATTTTCAAAATTTAGTGGCTGAGCTCTATAGCATCACCATTAGTGAAATTTTTCCTCTGTGATTAAATTTATGAAAATGAATGACTACTATATTGAAAATAAAAACAAATTCTCATTTACCAAACATAAGTTTTTTTCAAAGTACCTAAATGATTGCCGATCGATTTTTAGAAGGAGCAATATTCACAGACCCTTCTACAAATGGTCTAAAACGTGAGAATATGATGTCTCCCTTTTTCCAACCCTATCACTCAGCAAATTATGTGCGAGAAAGAGCAGGAAACCTACACATGTTTCAAAGCTCCAAGTAACTGTGTTTGATTGAGTATCTGGAACGAGAAGAGTAGCGCCAACTGAAGCAATTGTTATTTACTGAACCCTGGATATAGCCACCTGTGGTTTTCTGAATCCTTAGCAACCTAGCTGGAGGCAGGAAGATAGGATGAGTGATGAACCATAGAAGTAAGACCCAGAGATGACAACTAATCCATAACTGAAGCTTCTGTGGAAGTTTAGCATAATCACGTATCGTTAAAATAGTAGAGTGAGGAGACTACATCGCATTGATAAGATAGTGGGCGAGGATGGTCCTGTTAGCAGCTGAGGAAAAAATAGGATAAGTGAATTTCCAGGGTCTATCTAAACCCCTCCAGAAGAGATGTGTGTCGAGCGAAGGTGTATCCATGGTTGCTGGAATATAGTACCAAAAGTAGTTCTCAGTAACTAGAGCAGCGTGCGACCTAATGGAAAACAAGCCCACCTTCCCTCCCCATTCCATAAATAAATTGTAATAGCCTAGTTTTTCATTAGAAACTCAGCTAATTATAGTCAGCTGGTCGTATGGTAATAGCTACGATTGAATATTTGATTTTCGACGCGAATTAAAGGCCATACAGCACATACGATTGTGATTCGGCTGAATAGAATGTGTCGTTCGAAGTCGCGATCATTAAGTGGTGTGTGGATTTAATTGGTCGATTGTTACATACCATTGTTATTTCGCTATTACTCGGCGGTATTTTATTCTTTCTACCATCGTCGTACAGAATAATCGTTAATTTGTTTTGTAAGCGGCCGCGACGAAGGTTCGTAGTTTTAAATGCCTATCGCACGAACGGATTACGTAGGTTTCTCGGCGTCGTAATTCTTCGCTGGTGAGTCAAACAAATGAGTAAGTACGAATTTTTTGCTTCGCTTTCGCCCTTACAATCGAGACTTTGTTCGCGCATTACGTAACACGGTGCCCTTATGTCATGTCGACCTATGCGATGTTTTGTAATTTTTCTTCTTCCTCAGACACGCAATCGGGTTGCATAATTTTTCCTCAAGCTCGCCCCTCTTCTTCGTAACCATTCCGCTAAAAGGTTCGAGCTAGCTCGGGTGATCCGGTGTACCTTTTTTCTCGCGATATTGCCTTGTACCCCGAGTTACGCGAGTAAAGCGTTGTGTTGGGGCTTATACGTGGGATTTCCACGAAACGTTTTTCCACTTACATTAAACCGTTTCGGATTTTATTATCGTATCGCCAGCGTATTAAATGTTTATTATAGATACGCTATGAAGAACTCGTAAATTTACTCGTAATAAAATGACGAACTCGCTGCGAACCGTTTAGCGCGTAAATTTTTCACGCCAATGGGTCGATGGAGAATCGACGTTGGTCATTTGACGCTGTATCGTGACCTACCTTCGTGATGGCGAAGGTAAAGGGCATTTATTGAAAGCAGGAAATTCGTCTAATGGCGTGAATTATTTTACATGGCCGTATTGCTTGTCTTGAAAAATTGAGAACTTTACTTTCGACATATTCTCGAAGAGTTTCTTGTTAAATTATTACGATTCGACAATTTTAAATGAGTAATTTTTAGCTAAGTTTCAACGTAAAAACGAAACTATTACTGCTCACCTGATTCGGGAATGGAGATCGGAGGAGAGTGGGGTTTTCAAATATTTGCGTTTTAGAGCATCTGTAATCATCTGGCAAATATCTAACTTTGTGGTATATATATTTTTCCCTCACGCGTAGTACTAGAGGGTATTCATGAAATCCACTCGAAACTTGATGAGAAACTTTTCTTGAAAATGCAAAAAAGGTACTTTTTTGTTTTTTCGATGCATCTCAAAATGACCTATCATTCAAATTGTGGAGGGGCTGAAGAGAAGGCAAAGAATGCTGAATTTTTGTTATTGATTTCGTATGAAGGAGTGACTCAGGGACATCAATATATCGAAATTTCAATTTCTTAAACGCATTTGAAGGGGAGTTGAAGCAAAACCGTCTTTTTGAGGAAGTATTGAGTCATGTAATTTTTTTGAATCTTTCATACCTCATCACCAAATCAACCTAGAAAAGTCAAACTCTTTGTTTGCTGTTAGTTAGTGACTAGAAAATGGCCTTTTGAATTTGCATTAAAATACATCCAAAATGGCGGATTATCAAAATTTGAGTTGAGCATGAGGAGCCTCAGATTAGTAAAAATGGAATTAATATAAATTCATGTGATCATTGGGGATAAGAGGTATACTATATCCCCAATTCACTTCCATATATAACGTTGGAGGAGAGAAGGAAGGGTTATCGACCTCAAAATGTGGCAGAGTTACACTAGAAATCAACAATTTTTTTATTGTGGTGTCATATGATAAAATGAGCTCAAGTGACTGATCTATTCTGATTTTAGCTTCTTGAATGCATTTGGAGGGGAGTTGGAGCAAAAAACAGCTTTTTGAGGAAGTTTCGAGTCGTGAAATTTCTTAAATCTATCATATCTTCTCACCAAATCAACCTAGAAAAGTCCAAATTTGTGTATGGAGTCAGTTAGTGACTAAAATATGACCTCTTGAATTTAGGTCAAAATGGATCCAAAATGGCGGGTTATCAAAATTTGAGTAGCGCTTGAGGAGCCTCAAATTAGTAAAAATGTAATTAATATGAACTCATGCGATCATTGGGGATAAGAGGTATACTATATCCCAATTCACTTCAATATAAGATATTGGAGGGGAGGGAGAGGGGTTATCGACCTCAAAATGTGGTGGGGATTCATTGAGAAATTAAAAATGTTTTTATTCTGGTGTCATTTGATGAAATGAGCCCAAGTGACTAACCTATTCCGATTTTAGCTTCCTAAATGCATTTAGAAGGGAGTTGGAGCAAAAAACAGTTTTTTGAGCAAGTTTCAAGTCAGTAAATTTCTTCAAACTATCATATCTCCTCATCAAATCGACCTAGAAAAGTCAAACTTCGTATGTAGGGTGAGTTGATGACCAGAATATGACTTCCTAAGTTTGAATCTAAATAGATCCAAAATGGAGAATCGCAAAAATTTGAGGATAATTTGAGGAGCCTCAAGTAGTTATAATTTGAAATATGCGTGTTCATATGATTATTGTATAGCAATACATATTACATTTGTTCCAAGTTTAACTTCTTAAATGGTTTTGGAAGGGATAGCGTTAGGGTTCTTAGGCATAGTATTAGGCGTGGCCTGTGAAAATGAAGGGTTAGTAATATTATTTGCAAACCTAAACTCAGCTTCACAGATGCAGCATGGCTTCTTACTTTTTTTTTTACAAGCAACGAATTTTTTCTTTGTAATTTTGGTAAATTTTTTATACTGGTACTTACGGTAATTACTGTTCGTTAAATACCATTTTTAAGTAGTTATGGTAAAATAATTTTTTCAAATTTCCATCTCTGAGTAATTACTGTTGAATACTATTTTTAGTAATTATGTTGATATACAATTTTTTTCCGTCATTAAGGTCATATACCATTTCCTTGGTAATTCGAGTAAATTACTCGTTAGAATAATTAAATTAACTAAACACGTTGACTGACCAACGAAGATTTATTGAATGAATACAGGCGATCAGAACCGAAGACATTTGCTATGAGAGAGAAAAATTGACAGGTGTTTTATTAACAGATAGGCTAATACATATGGCATATATATATAGTGAGCGGAGAGGGGAATTTTCCCAACATTACTGTCTCCGAGTAACTACAGTAAAATTTACTTCAGTGTAATTACCGTAAAATACCACCTTTGGGTAATCATGATGAAAAATTTCTTTCACTTATTACAATAAAATAGTATTCTGGGTATTTTGGGTAAATTTCTATACTTGAATAATAACGCTAAAATTTATTTCTGAGTAATTACCGTAAAATACAAATTTGGTGTAATTATGGTAAATTAAGTTAACATATACTGTTTCCATCCAAGTGATTTTATAAAGTGATGATTTTTGTTCATAATGAACGCCTTACAATATTCACATTCATCTCATGAAAGTGATTTTCATCTCCGACTGATTACGCTCATGTTTGTAAAAGTAGATCTAGTATGTATCATCATCCATAATTAGATAACTTGCTGAAATGTACGGAAATGATATCTCCCATTGATTTTGTCTTAACGATTACCATAAATATAAGACCGGCGTGTTTTCGCCACGTCTAGCGACGCGAAGACAAATTAAATTTGGTCGTTACGAAACGGCGAATCAACGACGACGCGACGACGTCTTATAAGAATAGAGACTAGATAAGGTAATTGCGTTAATGAAGAATGCACGCGCTCAAAGAAGAAATACGAGGACGGTGGTTACACGTTTGGAATGTAAATTTTGCCGGGCGCACGACGCGTCCGCCTCGCCGCCGTAATGATAACGTCGCGTACGAAATACGATCGTACATAGTACACAGTCGTTTATTGGAATAACGTGCGAATGTATTTGTTGGAGCGTGCATATCGCACGCGTACACGTTGATGGTTTAACGTGCGCTCGACAATTAAAGAAGGTTTGGTTTAACGAGCATCTCCTGTTTACTACGCGTATTGTTTCGTATGACGGCGACGTTAAGCAAAAATATAACGCGCATAAAAATCGGCGTTCGTTTGTCCCTGAAAATGTGAAAGAACACCGTTAACGAGCGTGGCGGTGAACCCGACGAGTTGCGCTAATTACTCGTATCGACCAAGACGGCCGAGTCGAGCGAAGAAAATGTCAAATTTATAGCAAACGCCTCGGCATTTTAGGATCGTCGGCGCCTTTGGTGAAAAGCGAGGAAAAATATTCACCGGGCGAATCCGAAGAATAACGTTAATTGTCGACGACGCGCGACGGTGTTATTAAGAAAGAAAATAAGAATCTCCTGCCTGGCGAGATGAGGTATTCTTTAGTATAACGAAAGTTTCGCGACACCGAAACGTTGTTGTAACTGTCGCTTCATCTGTCAAATGTGAAATGTATCCCATAGGTACGACCACGTCTGCCTAATACGTGAAATGCGTATTTTCGTAGTGTGGCTTCGAATACGAAGCCTTTCTATCAGACGAAAGGAAATTCGAATGGTAAGAATTACCCTACTCCTTCGACCATTTGCGAATCGACTAGCCACGTATTTACGAGTCCGAAAAAAATATAAAGGCGAAAAATTCGGCTACAAATCTCCGGAGACGTATTCGACGCTAACGTGACGTATCGCGAATGAGATTGTTTGAATATCGCTTCAACGTTTAATTTAACGCCGCCGGGTGCTTTTTTGAGCTCGATATGGCGTAGCTGAGTCGTGTATTAAAAATGAGAAAACTTTACGCTCGTCCAATTTAACGCCATTATGCGAAAAACGTTTTTCCAATTTAAGGATAAGGTCTTTATAAAAAGGGTTAACTCTTTCGCATTTCCCATAATGCAGATTTATCGACTTACGACACCGCGGTATTCCAGATCACGGACCTAATACGATAGTCTTACACAGACGACGATAGCCGAACGAAGCGGCCGTATAATTAATCGACTAATATAATTTTATCGACGACGAAATCTCGCCTAAACGAGCTAACTTTATCGAGCCGGATACTTTTTATTATTTAAAAAGCCGTCGCGTCGAATCCAGCGCACTACCGACCCCGATGCGGAAATTTCGTGCGAATATTTTTTACGACGTTTCAAAGACGTCGTCGGTGCACTTAAAAAAAAAACTTTCGCGTCGGTGCTTAAAACCCACGCGCTACACAGTAAGTCGCTCTTTTTGGAAATGACGTGGCGCGATCTTATTTAATCCTTAATGATAACGCGTCGAAATCCTGCCTAATCTGCTCGGCTAAATTATCCGACAAATGAGAGAACATTGCTTCTTTCCGGTTCTTTTTAAGAGGGCTGGCGGAGGTGACGAAATGACGGTAATTTGTTTTTAAATGTTTAGTACTTAAGTATACTGTCGGGTGTCGACGGATGTATTCATTGTGAATTTTTTTTCTTCGTTATACTTATTTTTTAAATATCTAAAAAAACCATATCATTCGCTAAAATTTACACAAATTTGATTAATCTACTAAAAAAAATTATCATTTACCAAAAATTCAAAAAAAAATCATTCAATTCACAATAATTACAAAAAAAATTAAGTATCTTTTATAAATTACCAAAAAATGATAATTTACCCAAAATGTCGAAAATCATGTAATTTACAATATTCACACACAAAAAAAAAACACGTCTACTCGTAATTTACAAAAATTACTAACAAATTGCAAAGTGATTAAAATTAGCTTGGGCTGACAATAATGGTCTTCAATTTTCAACATCTAAGACTACAGCTATACATTTTTGTAGGAAACGTGGTTGCCCTCACAGCATACACGTCAACATTCAAAACTCACCAATTCCATCGTCAGACCAAGTGAAATATTTCGGCCTTGTCCTCGACAACAAACTAAGTTGGAAACCCATATCAATTACCTTAAAGCTAATTGCACTAAAAAACTTAATATCATTAAAAAACTTTCCCACACATCATACGGAGCAGAACGCTTTACCCTCCTTAGATTATATAAGTCTCTCATCAAATCCAAAATGGATTACGGATCTGCCGCATATGGCAGCGCCAATAAAAATCTTCTCATGACCTTGAATTCTGTTCACCACGCAGTAATAAGACTCTCTATTGGAGCATACAGAACATCACCAGTTGTCAGCGCGTGAGGCTGGAGAACTGCCTCTAAACATCTATCGAAATTGGACCATACTGGAAACATTTCTTCGTATCCAGTCTAACAAGTCATCACCAGCACATTATTCGACTAACAACCCAACCAACCGCAACTTCCTTACTCAAATCCAACCCATCTTAAAATCCCTATCTGTCTCACTGCCACCTCTCTATGAACTCTCCCCTCCCGTCATTCTACCCTGGTCTGATCTAGAACTTCAAATCAATACCAGCCTTCTTGAATTCTCTAAAAAAGATACTCCTCTCATCATCATACTTGAAGCTTTCCAAAAAATGTTAGAACAATATCCAAATCACCGAGTTCTTTTCACAGATGGCTCTAAATCTTCATCTCACACAGGCTGCGGCATTGCCTCTATGGAAAATATCATACTCAGATATAGCCTACCTCCTTATTTCTCTATCCTATCGGCCAAACTCTACGCTATTAAACTTGCCATTGACAACGTTGCTTTAGAAAATTTTCCCGTCCCTTATCTCGTTTGCACTGACTCCTTGAGCGCCATCTCATCTTTACAACAATTTCACCTTACAAACCAACATCCTATTGCAAAACTCATAATCTATACTCTCGTATCAAATAATATTCGCGTCGTTTTCTCATGGGTCCCAGCTCATATTGGTATTAAAAGCAACGAACTGGCAGACATCGCGGCCAAACAGGGCTCCACCCTCTACCCAATGGCAAATCTAAAAATCCCACAACGCGATCTTAAACCGTTTCTCCGCAAAAACAATGGACAGACGTACCGGATTCGAATAAGCTCCGCCAAATCCGATCCTCCATTCAACCATGGACCTCATCTCTACGGAAAAATCGAAAAGAAGACGTGGTACTCACCCGACTCTGCCTAGGCCATACTACACTTACACATAGCCATCTAATCAAAAAAGAACCAACTCCTGTCTGCTCCACCTGTAATACCCCTCTCACTGTAGAACACCTCCTTATTCACTGCAGCACATATCAGGCGTATCGTCACTTAATTAACCATCCTACTGAACTGTCCCAAATACCATGTGACAATCCTACAAAATCCGACTCCCTTCTCCTATTTCTGAAACAAACTAACCTCCTAAACCGTATTTAATCTATCATACTTACCGTGCCTCTGGCCTAGGCGGCAGTACACGGCACGTAAAACTTAAGAAGTAAGAAGTAAGTAAGAGTAATGACATTAATTTACTGAAAAAATTGCTTATTCAAAAAAAATTGAGCAAATCATATAATTTACAACGTTTACCAAAAAAGATAGTGTAATTTACAAAAATTACCCAACAATTACGGAACTGATTATTTATTGAAAAATTGATAACTTAAGAAAATTGACAAAATCATGTGTAATATACTATATTCAACAAAAAATCTTTTGATTTACAAGAATTACGTAACTGATTGAAATTACCAAAAAACAGTAATTTCATTAATTTATCAAATAACTGATTACTTGAGAAAATTGACAAAATCTTATGTAGGTAATTTACAATATTCATAAAAAAATCTTGTAAGTAATTTTTTTATTTTACCCAATTTAGAAAATCTAAGAAAATCATGTAATTTACAACATTTACAAAAAAAGATTGTGTACTTTACAAAAATCATCTAAAAATTACGAACATGATTAATACTGATAATAATTTGGTTACTTATCAAAAAATTAATAACTTATGAAAACTGACAAAATCATAAATGTAATGTACAACATTCACCAAAAAATCTGGTAATTTACAAAAATTACCAAAAAATTATTAAATTGACCGAAACTAAGGTTCAGGTTCAAGTCTAATGGAATGCTGCAAACATCGTGTACTTTGGCCATTTATAGCCCATTGTGCTCCACAACTCATCATTAGCAAGTTATCAGGAGCCCATGGGAGCCTCAGCTGATAATGAAAGAACTGCCGTGCAGTTAGAGCTAGCTAGGGTTCCTCGGGTTTGCTAGGCCCTTTTTCGCTAGACGCGCATTTAGGAGGAAACTGAAACTAAGAGTAATTTCATTAATTTACTAAAATAATTGGTAATTTCACCTACCTTCTCAGTACTCTCAGCTGAATTGTACGCAATTAAGCTATGCTTAGAGGTGACAATTCCAAATTACCCGTACATTTTAATTTTCTCAGACTCACTATCGGCCTTAAACTCCTTAAAAAAGTCCAACGATAAAGACCAACATCCCCTCGCTAAAGAGATAATCACGCTTCTTGATCAGACCTCCCGAGTAATTACTTTCGCCTGGATACCAGCGCATAAAGGCATTCAAGGAAATGAACTCGTCGATTCAGCAGCCAAGGACGCTTCACAATATTTTCCTTATCCAAATATTCCAACCCCTCTTGCAGATTTCAAAAACGCTGCCAAAAAAAGAATAATCGAAAAATGGTCAAAGATCTGGTCACAAGTTCCGCCCACTAACAAACTCAAATCAATCAAGTCGGACACCAACCTCTGGAGCACTTCTCTACGCAGATGTAGGAAAGAGGAGGTACTACTGTGCAGATTGAGAATCGGCCACTGCCACTTAACCCATTCTCACCTCCTTGCACGCGACCCAGCACCCTTCTGCAACCACTGCGATATCCAACTCTCCGTCTATCACCTCCTTGTTGAGTGTCCAAGACTTGCTTCCCTCAGACATCGACTGCATCTCCCAGATACCCTGCCACTAATCCTACAAAACGACGAAACGACCGTCCTTCGACTCCTCCATTTCATAGATACCACCGTCCTCTTTCCATTACTTTAACGCTTTAACAATAAAAACCCGTGCCTCTAGCCAATCCGCTGTACACGGTACGGTTCAAAGAAAAAAAAAAAAAAAAAAAAAAATTGAGAAAATCATGTAATTTACAACACTTACAAAAAAAATCATGTAATTTACAAAAAATTTCTGTGTTTGGTGATTTTCAAAAGAAAAGTGAATTATATTTAGCAACATTGCAATCAGCTGAGTGAATTAATCGATCTTGTAATAAATTAAATAATTTACTAAAAAAACCGACATTAAGTATTTAAAACGAAGCGATAATGTAAACATAAAAGCTTAAAGTTTGATGGTATCGATTAGAAGGATGTGATGTTAAGTTCATCACTTCGTCTTCCCCTGTACCAGAATTAGCTCATTTATTAGGTAAAGAGATAGAGTATAGGAAAATCCTAGGGGCTTCGATTAGCATTAAATACCCAAGTGGTAGAATTAACCGAATCTGCGGCTGGTGAGTCAAAGCTGAGGCTTTCTTCGCAAATGAATAAGCTAGTAATGCACCACCGCACCATCTAAATTACTCGTCGTTTCATTGAGGCCAGCAGTAAAATCAATCTACAAACTGAGTTCCAATTCTTTATAAGCATTTCGCAAAGGATTTGTCTTTGTGTGGGCAGGAATAGCTTCCGTGTATGGAGAAATCACTGAGATCTCGATATCGAAGTTAAAAATTATATGGGTAGCGTGATGGAATAATTGTGATAAAAAGTCGATTAAACGTCAACCTCTTTTTGGAAAGTTTACCGGCACAATCGCGGTTTGCCTTTTTTTCTTAGGGCACCGCTACCGACGTTAGATATTAAATTCTTTTCTGTCGTTGATTTCGTTTTCGCGTTATGCCGACACCTATATCAAATTCTTTCGCGATGCGTAACAGATTGCGATGACGTGTAATGGTAGAGGTGACAGAATATAATATCTAGTTCGTCGTCGAGGGGGAATGAAATAAATGAGGATCGCGAACTAGCTAAAGGTTTTTTCCAACATCGTACCATCGACTAAGAATTCGAAACGTCCTACTTCTGGCGAAAAATCTCGCAGAAAATACTCGTTCGATGGAAATTCAGCGTTTCTTGGAATTCGAACGATGTTGAAATCTCGTTAAAAAAAATTCTCGCTGTATACTACAAGTTATAAAACGAGTAAAGCAATCTAAAGCTTTCGTTGGTTTCCCCAGTTTCTCCGTAGTGAAACGAG
This sequence comes from Phenacoccus solenopsis, assembly GCA_009761765.1. NCBI lineage: Eukaryota > Metazoa > Arthropoda > Insecta > Hemiptera > Pseudococcidae > Phenacoccus > Phenacoccus solenopsis. The sequence continues at coordinate 12,061,636 of CM019755.1, read as the reverse complement.
TAGCGGCGAAGAAGCGAAGTTGAGAATGCAGTTTTTCCATATCGTCAGCGCGTCGAGCTAATCAGGCGATATTTCAAACTGTCTACGCTTTTCCTTCCCCGTCGTACGTCGCCAACAAAAGCTACGTACTGAACTAATGGCCGTTGAAAAGGAAAACGTGTCGTGCGAAATTACAATATCCGCGTAACCCACTTTCGCGTCGATACGGCGGCGAAAAACATCTGCGAAGATGATAGGGTCGCGTCGTTAGCCCATATTTTGGGATGCGTGGCGTAAATTTTCGATACGTATGCTCGATTCGAATATCAAAAGCAAACATAAACGTTCGCTCGTAAATTAAGGCGAGAGACAATGTGTGTAAATACAATACACCGGTATCGTATACGTCGTGTTTTAATCGCACCTGTACACGAGCCACGAACCACGCTTTATCGAAATGGTAATTTTTTGCCAAGGAATTCGAATCGACCCTATCAACCGTGTGAATGGCGCGGAAATGGATTCGGATGTCGAGTTTCCAAAACGAACGTGCATAAATAATGAGAGCGAAATGAACGAAATTCTCGTATGTAAAACATTACGGAGAAAAATGATCGAGTTCGAGAGTCGAGGTCGAGAATAAAATAACAATTTGCGAAATTCTCGTCGACGAATATTTTTCCCGATATTATCAACGTCGAGTTTTCCTTCCGTCGACGTAAAATATAGATACAAAATTTAAAGTTGAATAGCGAAACAAATGTAAGAAAATAGTTACTGCTAGACGAATCGACCAACGTGGCGAATACGTAATGGCGTAGAATTTAACGCATCTCTATGAAAATCCATTGAAACGTAACAAGTCCGCATGCAATAGCACGTCTCAGCGTTAGAATAATGAATCCGCCGAGTGTAATAGATAAAGGATAATTGGTTCACTTGAGGTGTTCTCGATACGAATACGATTAGCCTGATTGAATATATTATCACAGCGGTGACGTTTTCGCCAATAGAAGAGCGTAATTTCGATCCATTCAATAGTAATGGGCTGATTTAAATCTTACAACCGAGGATCGAAAAAATTTACGTTGTAGACGAGCAAAATCTGAGTTAATAATGAAGTTGACTAAATAATTAATTGGAGAGGGAAAGAGAGTAAAGAGGGATTTAAAAAAAACAGAAGGCGACGCGAAAGGAATTCTTTTGCCCTATGACCCCATACGCAGGTCGATAGATGGTAGTAATTCGGTGGTTGGTACAGCCTTGAAATACCAATAAGTCTTTTCTTCAAAAAAAGAACGAGAACTTTTAACAGAGTAGGACGAGGAAAACCGCGATTACGTAACTTTTTTTGTCGTGGATGCCGCTGAAATATGAATGAGATTCGATTTTATGCGATGACCGAGCTCGATTTTAATTTAGAGGTTTCCCGTTTGTTTCTTGCATTATTTATAATTCATGTTGCTAAGTTAGCGATGGTAGATGAAGAGTTTTGCTTTGAAATGTTTCGACATTCGTGTTGAGTGAGATATGCCTTCGATTGGCATATTCTGGAGATTTGCGGTTGTGGCAAATAAGTTGCCTAGTTGAACACCTTATTTAGGATAAGAGCTGCGTTTGGTTATGCTACTTATTTCACATCAATGTCGAAGGGTAGTATTATACGCCTTAGTTCAGTATTTTTCAGCATTGCACCACAGTTATGCTAAATAAGTTGCCTAAATTGAACGCCTGAAATGAAAGATATGAAGAGTAATTCTAGTGTCAAATTGCATAGTGACTCCTACATTAAGGCGGAGTCGGAGTCAGTTTTAGAACAATTCTCCGATTCGGAGTCAGATTTTTGATTGATTTTTGCTCAGAGTCGTTGAATTTTTCTTAATTTCAAGCTCCAGAATTGAAAAAATGAATCCTGCTGTGGAGTCAAATTTAGAAATATGCTTTGAAGTCAAAATGCAGTTGGAGTCAAGTTTCCAAATTGACTTCGAAGTTGATATAGAGTCTGGTCAAGTTTTAGGAATTACTCCGGAGTTATAGGTCGGAGTTAGATTCAAATTTTAGAATGACGCGGAGTTAATGGTCGGAATTGGAGTCCAATTTCAGATCTGACTCCGGAGTTAAGTCTGTATCAAATTTTTGAGTGGGTCCTTCGTCGAAAGCAAGAACCTGGAGTCAAAAAATTTCTCTCCATGACCCCGAAGCATTTTTCTCAACTTGATTCCGATTCTTCTCTGACTCCGAATTAATCTTTTGAACTTGACTTTGACTCTATGTTAAGTTCGACATCAACCTTTAAACTCGAACTCTGGAGTCACTACTGAAATTTGACTCTCAGGAATCATTTTGAATCTGAATCCGGAGTGGAATTCCAATCCTTGGAGTTGAGTTTGTGAATTTCTTATCTCATTGTTGTACGAATAAGAATGCAACATTGACTAATACTGTTTTCGAAGAATGAGAACACATTTTTTGATATAATCGATGTTCTTCTTGTTTCACTTCTTGATTATATTCTACTTGAATCTTTTGTTTCTTTGATATTCCTTTAGCAATTCACTCAAGTATTCATATCAAATAAACTTTGAGCAACGAATAAACAAATTTGGTAAAATAAAATTGATAAAAAGGGAAAAAATGGAAGAACGTTTGAAAGAACTTAGTCTTTTTTGCTCCCAATCATATTTAGTTTTTTTTTCTTTTTTGTATTGGCGTTTTCTTTTCCTGCTAGTTTTTGCAGGACTCATCTAAAATTTTGTCAGAACCTTCTCATTCATTTCTTTTTAAATATTTGTAATCATTTTTGTTTTCATTATCAATTTCATTCTTACAAAACTTCTTTAAAATCGAGTTAAAGTCTGAATGAATAGGTTCCTAAATTCTAAGTCACTCCAACACCACGATTACTCTTGAGTTTAGTGGTGCAAGTTTGAGAAATACTCTAGAATCAAAGATTGGAGTTTATGTTGAACTCGAAATTTGCTCGGAGTGAGAGTGATGTTGGAGTCATAATGATATAAACTTTCAAACTTGATCTACTATTATGAGGTACAGTGTGAATCAAATTTAAGAAATGACTCCAATTGTAATTTTTGACTGACTCCTAATTTCTGCCTGAAATAGATTTAAGGATGTTATGCAACTTTTTAAGCATTTACTTTTATATTGCAGTTGCGTAGGAGAAGTTGCCTAATGTAATGCCTAAAAAAGATTTAGGAGAAAAGTTATGCAAATTATTAGGCATTGACATTTGTATTGCTGCTGTGTAAAAGAAATTGCCTGATGCAATGCCTAAAAAAAAAATTTAAAGGAAAAATTATGCAATTTATTTAGCATTCTTATTCATGTTGCAGTTGTGTTGAATTAGTTGCCTAGTTCAACGCCTGAAAATGGATATAAAGGCATAATTTTAGTCAATTTATCTGAGCTTTGCATTAAAATGTGATACAGTTTGAAAGTATTTGCATATTATAGAGTGGTTGTAAAGTTTGGTAACTGTTACGAAGTCAAAGTTCGAATTGAATTTTAGAAATGATTCTTATTCAAATTTTTCACTGATTCCTAGACCTTTCTTCAAATAGATTTTAAGATGTTATACAACTTAGTATTTACATTCATATCGTAGTTGTGTTGAATAAGTTGCGCAGTTCAACGCTCGAAAATGGATATAAAGGTATAATTAGACACCTTACTTGACATTAACGTTAAAATATGATGCATTTTGACGGTATTTGCGTGTTGTAGTATGAGAGGTGGGAGTATTTAATTCATATTTAATGTAACAAAGGAGTAATGACAGACATTCGAACAATAAAAAAAACACTAAAAATATTATGTTTCTGTACGCAGCGAATTGTTTTATATTAAAGTGAAACGATTCGCGAACAAGCTTCGAATATGAATGCAGTATGTCTGAAGATTTAGATACATTCATAGTCATAAACCTTGATACATGATATCGTAGGCATATTCTTGGTGTATTTTTACTTATTTAAACATACGTTTGTCGGTCTTTGTTTGCAGAACCCGAGCAAAACAACGAAAAAGTTGTATCGAAAGAGGCTGAAACAGCAGCTGCTATTAAAATTCAAGCAGCTTATAGAGGTCATAAAGTTAGAATGGATTTACGGAAAGCGGACGACAACAGTTCAAATCTTTTACCGGAATCCGAAGCAGAATTAGAAGGTAAGCGAAATTTTTTCACAGTCGCCTCTCCAAGCAACCCTTTACTCCACTCGAACGATAATCGAATTTACGTTCAGCGTGCAACGGGCGTAAAATAAACGGAATTTCGTCGTCTGTAATTACCAACGTGCGCGAAATTTTTTACCCAACTCCTAAGACGATCGCCAACCGAGATCGGTTTTTATTTTCGAAATATCTACCAAATTGTTTCCAACAATGCCATTCGTATTCGGTGACTTTAATTGAAAAATATACTAAAAAGGAAACGACAAAAAGCTCGTTTCATTTCCGACGTTGCCGAGTTGATATTTCCAACTAATTTTTGCCCTCGACCGAATCGAAAACTTCGTCCTTTCGCGAAAAAAATAGAGATCGGCCAGACAGATTAATGCGTTGATATTTTTAATTTATTTCTGCCAACTTGATTCCATCTTGTTAACTCGAGTTTATCGAGAAAAAAAGAACGACAAAGGACTTATTAGTTTAGTGGAGAGGAAATTTCGCGAGTTGACAATTTAGTGGAGCCGGCACATTCCATCGATGAAAATTTTATTCAAATTATTTCCAACAAAATTATTCTCGTCTTATGATTCGCCTCTTTTAATAGCTCTCGAATTTCTTATATAGTGTTCCATCGACGTGAAATTTGATTCTCCCCTTTTATTCATAATTTTCCACCATGTCTGTGGTGTTACCTCCTTCTTTCATTCTTGCCTATACTCCTTTACAGACGCAAAGAGGAAAACTGCTTTGTAGGTTTTTTCTCTATTTACGAAATACACGACGAGCACGCAAAAAGAAGGCATCGTGGTATAAAAAATTCAATTTATATTCGCAAACGTCTCGACTCGGAGGTAATATTTTTCTATTTGAAAGATAAAAGTCGTACAGATTGTGTCATTTTTGTGTGAAGCTTCCATTCGACGTGATATGATCGGCAATGCCAGCGAGGTTCCTACGTTGATAATAAATTTAGTTTTTGCGTCGTATTAGAAGTTGTACCAGGTAAGAGCGCAGATACGACGGTCGCCCGAAGGAAAAAATTTGTTTTGGCAAAATATACCGATCGGTGTAATCTTCGGTATTTTGTTATTCAAAAGTCTACTCGAGAGCTTTTCCCTTCCTTTTTTTTTGTTCTATTGTCCAAAGTAAAGCGAGAAATTAGAAGCATTTTTTATCCTTTTTTTGTGTGTGTGTTTGGCATAAGTACAAACGCGTGTTCATGTATAGTGGATGTCGGAAAATCGTGAGTGAAATGGTAAATTTCTTTTTTCCCTCGGGAATATTTGTTATTCGTACACCTTAGCTTGATTATGTTTTGTTTATTTTATGCGCAGTCGGACGTTTTTGCCATTTGCAACGAACGTATTTTATTTTTTTATTGTTATTATTTCTTCGTATACTTTTTGCCCTCTTTTTCGCATTCGCTCGGAAGAATTCAACGAGCTTAAGCGAGGATCGATTAGATACATGTTTTCTTGGTCGTTTCGCACTACGATGTGATTGGGCTATACCGTGGGAAATGAATTTGTATTTTGACGAAGCGGTTTAACATCATCTCGAAATGTAAAATAATCAGTTTACGAAAAGGTGCAAAATAACGTGGTGGTGGTAAGAGAACAGGGAACAAAAAAAATGTGTGGTACATGAATTTCAACCGTGGCCTAAAATTAAAATTGAAAATTTTTTATCACATATCAATTATCGATATCAAAGCAGAAAATGTTAGGTAGGAAGGACACAGAGAGAGTGTTTCGTATCGAAAAATTCAACCTTGTTCTACAAGGTGGTGCTCTTTGTTTACATTTTGATAAGAAGGATTTGAACGAACTTGTACATTTTAACGGTCATTCACATCTAAATTTTCATTGCGGAGTCAGATTGTAAAGAACGATTTAACGAATTTAACAAATTTAACAAAAATGGACAATCTTAGTAAATTTCCAATTTTTTTTGATTTCTTTTTTCTTTACATTTTTTAAAAATCTAAATTTGGATCCAACATCTTTTGATACGTAATATTAGATAATAAATTTCATTTCACTACTTTTTTGGTGGTAGAAGGAGATTTACGAGAGGTTAAATCTTTGAAGCATGCTCAAATCTGCATCTAGTATTATGTGACTGCAACCAATCGAAAAGAATATTTCAAGTTCATGAAGGCGAAGGCTTGTAGTAGGTACTTAAGGAGATATTGTCAAGAAGTATCCCCGACCGAAATTTTGAACCTTCAATCCTGCCTGTTTTTGAGAAGGCCACTGAGAGTGAAAAAGAAATAGAAAATTTTCTTACACAAGTTGATTATTATGAGATGATGAGGTGAAGGTTGGAAAAGACTTTAATCAAACTGGGAATATTGATAATGGTCTTAAATCTGGATTTAGTATCATTCGATATGTGTTAATCGATACAAAACTCGATTTCATAATTTTGAGAATTATTAGGGGCAGGCCAGTAGTTTAATTTAATTTTCATAAATGAAAGAAAAAGTAACGAAAAGTAAAATTAATTACAGTTCCCATTGACGAAAGCTGCTTTTACCTAAATCTCTCTCTGATCTCCTTGGAGACTCAGAGTCCGCCATTCGATCACTTTTCAGTTTTCTCATATTAACTGGCCTCTTCAAATAGGTCTAAATCCTTGAGCAAGTGGCTTTAGCCTCTGTGGCTGTACATAACACTAATAAAATAAAAAAATTTTAAAAATATTGTTTTTTTTTTAATTAATTTTTTTTTTATTGAATTTTGAATTTAATTGAATATTAAAGGAAAATAATTATTTTTTATTAATGTATTTTTTTTAAATATTTCATAATATAAAAAAAATTCTAGTGGAGCTAATTAAATCCTAATAATATAAAAATTAATTTATATTAAATAAATTTCAATTAAATATATATATTAAAATTAATCAAATTAAAAATTCAAACAAAAATTAAATTTCTTTAAACCAAATAGTATTATTTATTTTTTTTTTATTAAATATACTTTTACATAATAATATAAATATATTTATTAAAATATATTTATATTTTAAATTTATTAATTTCAATAATAAAATATATATATATATATATAGGGGGGACTAAATAATTTTTTTTAAATCAAATCTAAAAATTAAACTTATACCAAAAAATAATAAAGTTATTAAAGTTAAAATTAAAATTAATTTTATATTTAAAAATTCATTAAATCGAAACATAAAATATAAACCAGCTACCACTAATGTAGATGAGGCTTCAACTTCTTTTTTTCTATTGGTAGGTACTTTTGTATTGAATAATAAATTTTACTGAAGGGGCATTTTTCTAGAGAGAGCTCAGCCTCCTTCTGGCTACGCCTGTTGGGAAGGGAGATTCATTGTACCAAACTCTAAAAGTAAACACAAGTTTTCATTAAGCATATCTTCTCATACTTGTAATTCATGGTGAACTTGATTTCAAAAATTTTACCTTATATTTGTAATTATATGAATCAATGAATTTCAAGAAAAAAGGAGTGGGTTTGTTGTGATAAATCTCGAAAATAATTCTAAATTTTGATTTGGGACCTCATATCAGAGATCAATCGATTGCCAACTAGTTTCACTTGAAAATATCAAAAAATTAGGATACAGCACCCTGAAATACATACAATTCGATACCAAACTCTAATACACTGTCTATGTAGTTGAACTTTCAAATATGTGAGGAGTGGGGAGAGGAGAGAGGATTGAGTAAAATTATTAGTTTAGGTAAGTCGATTTAAAAAAATTAATATGATATCGAATTTAAATTTCTCAAACGTAGGAATAAATGTGAGCTGAATTATTCCAAAATCTATTCGAAATGATTTCGAATAGAAAGAAGGGGAGTGATGGAAGGGAGACGTTAAAAATAGAAGTAAGGTTTTTCGAATGAGAAAAATTTGCTCATTTTGGAACTTCGCACCCTAAAACATTTATCATTCGATTTCTCAAAGGAGTATATCGTATAATTCATATAAATAATCCTCTTTACCATTCTTCCTTCGAAGAATTATTACGAGTGAGAGGGGATATGTGAAAGAGTGTGCGATAAATATGTCATCGCGAAATCCTCCTTAATCAAAATCAACACTACAAATAATGCCGCTTTAATAAACCGAAACCTTCAGCATGTCAAACAAACGCTAACGAAGGATACGGGTGCTTGAAAAATTGCCATATTATGAATTGAAGGGGTTGCCGGTCTTTTTAAAACACACAATACGAAGACGTAATATTACGCCGTTATGGTTCGAGTGACTTGTGATTGTACGCTTCTCGAGACGATTTTCGAATCGTTTGTCGGGGCGCGAAAAAGACACGACGAGGAAAATAACGAGCTGTAATGTTTTTGTAAACAAAACTCTCGGCGCGATGTAATTCCGTTTTTGCTTCGTGACATAATTTGCGAATTTGAAAACGTAGTTTTTTGCGGGGTCGCGTTCTTTTTGATGCTTTGTTTTAATTTTAAATAAATAAAATCTGAGGTTTAATTTAGTCGCCGGTTTTAGTCGATTTTTTCGTTTTTATGTAGCGCTATAAGTGAAACTACGAGTGAGGCAGCATAATAGTGCTCGGATCATTATATCTTGGAGGTGGATTCGTAATGAATAATGATATTACCATTATTCATCATCTATGCTATAGAGTATTTATAATGACTGGTCTAGGTTCCAATTGGTCATACATCACGCCTGTAACAACCAATCAGCAAGTTGGAATGTTATAAATTTACCTCGACTAACCCATAAAATAAAAACACAAATCAGCTGATGATTCAAATCACAAACGAATTTTAGTCGTTCCCTGAAAACTGAACGATATTATTCAGGAAGGTAGAAATGAAACTACCTACATTTTATCACATTCTAGCGTTATGATTGGTCATTACGCACGTAACATATGACCAATTAGAACCTAGACCAGTCATTATAAATACTCTATATGACAACTGATACAGATTGGTTTCTATGCTCCAGAAATTAACTTTCATGGGTACTTTTGGAAGGTGCAGGGCTGTAGTTAAGGGGAAGTTGTGGGGTCACAACCCTCTCTATAAATGTTATCGAATCGTTTAATTCCTCTATAATAACAGTCGTCGTATAAATTTATATCTTAAAAATCACTATGGACTAAATGCAGGTCAACAGTGTACTTAAAATATTATCAGCGGGCTTCGCCCATCAAACATAATTTTTTTATTTTGAAAATAATTTTCAAAAAGTTTGTAAAAAAAAAAATGAAATACTCGAAAGGGAATTAAAATGCTAAAGAAAAAAATTATTTCAGAATTTTAGAATATTTTTGAGACTCCTGATTATGATAAAAGATGATATTATTTATTTTTCCAGAATCAAGCAAATAAAATACAAGTACTCTGCCCCCAAATAAATTATTTACCTCGAAAATATATTTTTTTGAAAAAGTCCCAAAATTTTCAATATTTTATCTAAAGGGTTGAAATTTTTTGAGCATACTATGGTTTCCTTTGACACCTTCTCTTACCCCTCTACTATCAATTTATTGAATTTAATCATTATTGAAATTAAAAATATTTTTTACAATTTTTACATATCGTTCCCTTCAAGAAGATGGGTAGACAAACCATCATTCGTATTTAGGTGGTACATCCATCATAAAAATTCCAGTTTCTCAAATGTGCTCGCGTAAATTGATTTTTACATCAAAGAAATCAGTGTAATGAGTATGCTCGTATTATAATTTGGTGAAATATGAGGAACGCAAAGGAATAACGAATATCTTGCTACTCACAAAAGCTTCATCTAAAATCGGTAGGAGACCGTTTGCCCATCCTACGGGGGAACTTGGTCCATTACAAAGGCAATCTTTGTAACTGAATCGTTCGTACCAAACTTATTTTGTCCAAAGTACTTCAAACGTTTTCCCTATTAGTTCTGTCAGGCGTGCGAAGCAAGTATCTGCATCAAGATAAAACAAGGGATTCGAAAATTAATCGACGGATCGAGTAACAAACATTAAGACCATGTAAATTATGACGTCGAAATCTCCGAAAGCCGGAAAAAAATACTCGTTATTTATCAACGTCGGCGATAGCGATAATACCGAATCGGTGGGTTAATAGTCGGCTACAGAGTGAGGTTCGAATTTCCCCGCAAAGATGTAAATTTTACGGCCTCTTAATCCGCCTTAAATGTAAAATATAAACACAACCATTTGCCTTCTTTAATTCCCTGCCAAGTGATTTAAAAGACTATTTGGCGAAAAGGAGACCTATTTGGGTCATTGTAATGTGCACGAATTAGTTACTGATCGACTCTTCGTGAAAATGTTATTCGGTATTTTGTGAAAATGTTTTGAAATTTTAAAAATACTATAATGTAGTAAGTGGTTGAGCTAACTGGAGTCCTATACCTCTATTGCTTTTTCGTGGTGAAGAATTTGTAATTCTTTTAATATATAAAGGACGTTTCCACAAATTTGAAAAGTTATGTTGTACCTAAAGGAGAAGTCCGAATTTTATGGGGAAGGTTCAAGGTAGGTGTGTTTTTTTTTTTAAATATCTTGATTTCCATTTCCCTTGCACTACATATGAAAAATAGCTTAATACAAAATAAATATGCGTCAGATTTTCTATTAAAAAGGTTATATTCGATTTATTTGAAGAAGGAATAGTTATTCTATAAACATAATAAAAAACCATCATATAAAGTTGATTATATTAAAATTTTCAATGAAAAAAAGTTGAATTCATTTTTTCGATTTAGGACATCTCAATGGCAAAAACAGCTTGTTTAATGAATGTAGACAATTATACGTTTATTCATGCATGTTTCTTATCTTTACAGAATAACTACTCCATCAATTAAAATAATGAATCAATATTTTTTAAATAAAATTTAACGCTTATTAAATTTTGTACTGAATTATTTTTCATGTATGACGTATAGAAACGGAGATATTTAGAAAACCAAAATTTTAATCCCTTGAAGCCTCTTCAAAAATTTGTTACTATTCCTTCCTGGCGACAGCATCACTTTTAAAATTTGTAAAAGCGCCCTCTATATTTAACAAGCATCAAAATTCTTCATCTAAGCAACTGTCTATACAGGCTGTTTCACCTCAATAGGATCTCCTTCATATCATATGTAGGGCAACTCTTGTGACATTGATGTATAATGATTTATCTACCTTACTCTCTGAAGGAACCAAGATGATGATGATCAATTTTGAACATTTTTATTTCATCATCTAAGACAGATGAGTATGTTATGGTTGTGTTAATATGTGCAATATATAATGTAGTATTATTGACAAAGACTTGGTGACAGTATAGAGGATAGATATGGAAAAATGATGATGAAATGTAAAAAATGATTTTCATATGTTTTGTTGGGAATTAAAAAAATGATTCTCTATTAAACCCATGTTTTTATGTATTTTTTTATTAACAGACACCTCACCCCTCACCGCACAGTTAGTCGAAGAGGGTAGACGCTCTTGAGTATCTCTAAATACGGAGAAAAAGATTAATTTCTTTGCAAACGTTTCGTCTAAATATTTTTGTTTAAAATTTTCCATTTCAAAAATCAAGCTAGGTATGAATGTAAGATTTGCACCTAAATGTGAAGCACGCAGTGTAGTATTATTGATGAAAAATTGGTGGCAGTGGTGGAAGTAAGTAGGAGAAATAACGAAAACAAGTATGAGAAATAATAAAATATACATTTTTTCACATTTTTGGTTATAACTTTCAAAAATACTTTATTCAATACACTTTTTATACATCCCTACGCCATCCTCTTTTTGAAATTTTCGGTGTATGCCCTCTAGACAACTTTTTATATAAATAAAAATTTTCTAAAATATTGTTATAATAAATTGAATAAATTAATTTTATGGAATTTTTTTTACGCTAATAAAAGCTATTCGGGTGGCATCCATCCAGTCTGTGTGGTGGGTGATATAATGACAGATAATAACACATTATTAAAACATGGGGTTAGTAGAATACTTTTTAAAATTATTTACCAAAAAGATTATGAAATTACTAATTGCTCTCATTTTTCACTCATTTTTATCATTCCTCCACTATGCAATGATGATACGAACACATGTTTTCAAATTACAGCTACTTGAAGCTCCTCAAAGTATTCTCAAATTTTTACAATGCTCTATTTTGGATCCATTTTGACCCAAATTTAAGTGGTCGTATTTTGGTCATCCATCAACTCTACATACAAAGTTTAACCTTTCTAGGTTGATTTGGTGAGGAGATATGAAAGGTTCATGAAATTTCCTGTATTTATTTCCCCTTCAAAACCGGTTTTTCTCCCACTTCCTTTCAAATTCAATGGGGAGGCTAAAATCAGATTAGGTTAGTCATTTCGACTCATTTCATTACATAACGCCGCAATTTAAAATTTTACACATTTTATGTGCCCCCACCACATTTTGAGGTCGATAACCGCTCCTCCCTCCTTCCAGTATTATATGTTGAAGTGAATTTGGGATATAGTATGCTTCTTATCTCCAATACTTATATGAGTTCGTATAAATTGCATTTTTATTAATTTGAGGCTCCTCGATCTCCACTCGTATTTTGATAATCCGCGATTTTGAGTGAATTTTGATTCAAATTCAAGAGGTTATATTTTAGTTATCAACTGAACTTTCATACAAAGTTTGATCTTTGTAGATCGATTTGATAAGGAGATACGGAAAATTCAAGAAATTTCATGACTCAAAACCAGTTGTTTGCTCCAACTCCCCTCCCAATATACTTTGAAATCTGAAATTTAGGTATGTTAGTGTCAGTAACTTAGTTTTTCATATGAGATCAAAACTGAAAAATTTGAACCCTTCGCCCCTTCTCCAATCATCCTCAAAATTTGAGTGATCCGCCATTTTGAACTTTATCAAAAAAACAAAAAATTCGTTTTTTTGTATTTCAAAGAAGAATGTCTCACCGAGTTTTGAGTAAATTTCATAAATACCCGCAGGCGCTACGCGCGTGATAAAATATGTATGCAAAAAAGTTATGCATTGCCAAATGATTACAAATAGTCTGAAACGTAAAGATTTGAACCCCCCCCCCCCTGACCGAAACAGGTAGACTGTAACAGTTATCGTTTTTATTGAAAACTCAGCTAAAAAAATCAATGTCTTACGTCTTGGCCCCTTCAGAGAGTAGAGTAGACAAACCATCATACTCGAGTGTCACAGAGGTTGCTATACATATACTACAAATGATGTCCCTTTGAGATAAAACACCCTGTGTATCGAGCGAGTGTCAACGGAATTGGTGAGTGTTATTTCGTCATGCACATAATTAAGAAATAATTGACTGTGAAGTACGAGGCCACCCAGCCAACAGTGACGAAGAAGTTGATAAATTTGCTCGACATTTGAAACATACTCTTACCTATGCTTTGTTTTTAATAAAAATAAAAGCGAAGAAAATCGATAAACGTACCAACTAAATGGTCACCTTTAGGGAACGAAAATAGGTTAACAATGCTTCGTTGAATTACCCAAGGAGATGGCGAAAAACGTTTACAAAACGAATCCTGCGGCCTCAGTTATTCTCCAAATGCAACTACGTTTCACGTATGGTTCAGCTGTGTAAAGATGTTCGTCTAAGATTTCTAAATTAATAACGTTACCTCGTACGTGGAGGCGATACGAGATTATTGCATGATAGAGGTTACTTCTTTGTTCGAGTCGTTTCAAAAACTTCCCAGCAGCGTAATACTGGATTCGAATTGAAAAGCGTGTAGAAACATTATTTAAAACTTTCTGTCGGCGGATTCGCCTACTAGAGTTGCTGGCGTACTTCGGTGTAACAATACGTAGGAGAAGTTCTTATCTATAAATAATGAGTCACCGAGTACAATGGAATACGGGGCGCTTTAAAAAACTACGCTGCGGATGAATTGCAGCAAGTCGTCGAGATAAACCTTTAAACGTTAATGAATCGACGAGCTCGGTTTTCACGACGTATTCTTTGTGTTGTAGAACTAACCAACGCCGCTACCAAAATACAAGCTTCGTTTCGGGGCCATTTAACGAGGAAGAATCAAAAAGGTAACGATCAAGAAGCGTTAACCAAAGAATTAAAACGTCTCGACACCAAGGTAAGTGAACCTCCATCGTAATCGATATTCAGACGTTACCGAACGTTCGTAAAAAAAAATCCTAATCCGTCGAAGGTAAGGAAAAAATTTCTCGATAAATTACGATACAACGTATCGACTTGAATAGACTCTGCCAAAGCTATCGAATCGCGTATTCACGAAAGCCGTCTAAAAAAATTTCATATAACTGCCAAGGCCTTAAAAAAACCTTTTCGGTCGTGATAAAAGATGATACAATTTGATATATAGTTATGGCTCGGTAATATAATGAAACTTCAAATGTAAGTAATTACTTAAATACTTTATAGGGTTGTTTCCATGGTAACAATAAGTACTACTTTCGCGAAGAATATTATCTCCACCATTCGTTATTGCGTATTTTTTTCCACTCTATGCTACGTATAGTCTTCCGCGAGTTTAAAAAAGTAAAATAAATTCATTTGTAATGATCCACAGCGGTAAATGGTAATTGTCTAACAAAGTACATGCTTGCCTCCTCCCCTTCTCCAAAAAGGTATCTTTAATTACTGAGGCACAAGGAGATAATTTTTAAATTATTGTTATTGTCTAGTTTTTAAATCCCCTACGTGCAAAAATTCCGCGACGCCGAGTAATTATAGGGAAATAACAATTCTTTATTTTTCCATTAAAAAAAAAAAAAAGGACGAAAAAATTAATATCGAAAAACCTTTTAATTCGCATTTATCCTTTTTATTTACAATGTCTGCGTTTTAAACTCCTCCTGTTTTTTGTTCGCTGTTATTTGCTTTTCTTGGGGTATTTTATTGTAATTTCACCGGCGGCTTTGTTTATTTAACTTCATTTTTCCCTCATTTTATCAGTTTTCTCTTCTTTTTGCGAACATGGCGTTGGCGCTTGTTATGTATAGATTATTTTGTTTCGCCTCAAGATGTTGCATACCTATTTTGGTGTTTTTCTTTTGGTATACATGGGAGAGTTTCTTTAAATTGAATGTAGGAACGAGGAATTTATCTTTATGGTAAGAAAATTAGTTTTTATAAATTTGTTGTTGTTTGTTTATACAGTATGGAAGTTATGGAAAATTACGTAAAAAGTTATAAAAAAATAAAATGCAGTTTGTTTAACGTAGACGTGGTTTGGCTTTTCAATAAGGATTTGTGATGCTGAAATTTGGTGGCGGTAATATCTACAGGGTGATTTACGAAAAGTCTTGTTCCTTTTATGCGCTAAATAGTCAGCTATTGTGATGTAAAAGTAGTAATATTTGCCTACTCAAAATTTTCAAGGAGTTAAGATATATCGTTCAAAACCAAAATATGCCTGGCAAATCTGCCTAAAAAAGGATCTAGTGTGAGAAATCAATTTTTTACACCTTTTTTTTTTATCCTACTTCGGATGAAATGGATTCCCTTATCACCCTGGCACCTCCTTTCAAAGTCCCACAGAGCAATAAAGTGGAAACTATTATTTGTTTTCCTATTCATACCACGTACAGATTCATGAAAAAAACATGACAAAATTTCGAGACTTTTCAAAAAATGAAGGGAAGAGAGAGAATTAGTTGCTAAATAATCTTCTGAAAATTGGAGGTGGGTTAAAAGAATCTATTCCATAAGGCCAAACGTTTGCGGGTATGGAGTGTTTAGATTCTGTGGCAAAGGTTTGACTGTTTCAGGAAGGTGAATAGGAGGTTGGTCTGGTGGCTATTGAGGATATCGGATAGTTAAAAATGTCAAAAAATTGATATTTGGATTATTTAAAAATTTTTTACGTCCTTTAATTACATTGTATCGTCTGAAGTATAAAAAAAATTTTAGTTGACAATTTTTTGGAATTTCACGAGATCTAAACATTTATTATATTTTTTATATATTTTTAAAGATGAATAATAAATGGGTAATTTTTATTGGCCATGTGCATAATATGAACTTCATTTGTGCTTTTGAAGAATCTGGAAACCAAATATGCTCTGTTCTTATTTTATAAAGGCTCTTAATGTTATTATAATTTTGGTTCGAATTAACATTATTTTTATGTTTTACAACGAAATAATTTGTATTTTGATTAACTAATCATAAGTGAGGCAAAAATAGGTATATTATTTTATCTCTGAATGTCCTCAAGACTTAAATAAAGGCCATGTTGTGCACGTGTGCAGGTGACCTATAAATTAACGTTTGTTATTCATCTATTAAAATACAGAAAATTGGCTGTTTAAAAAACAAATAAATTAAAATTCATTAAGCCGCGAAAAGATTAGAAAAATTATTGACTAAAAATGTCCTCAATCTTTAGACGACAAGGTGAAGCTTCCCTCTGTGAAAAAATTCAAAGGACCAAAAATCAGTTTTTTTGAATTTTTTTGAAACTTTAGTCTTTATTGATATTATATTGATCAACTTTGAAAACTACGAGTAGATGTTCCCGCCCCTTTTACGAAATCATTTGATCACTTCTTATTTCTTTCACCCTGTTCGAACGGGCATTTTTAGTTTTTTAACTGAGTTGTTGATAAAAACGATAGCTATTACAGGCTACCTGATTTGGCACGTGGGTTGGGAGAGAGGGAGGAGTTTTCAAATCTTTACGTTTCAGGCTATTTGTAATCATGTGGCCAATGCCCAATTTTTTAGTATATATAAATATTTTCCTGCACGTGTAGCGCCCGCGAGTATTTATGAAATTCGCTCAAAATCCGGTGAGAAAGTCTTCTTGATAATGCAAGAAAGATACTTTTTAGCTGAGTTTTTAACAAAACGATAGCTATTACAGCCTACCTGATTTGGGAAGGGAAGGTCAGGGGAGGGTGGGGTCTTCAAATCTTTGCGTTTCAGACCATTTGTAATCATCTGGCAAATGTCCAACTTTGTGGTATATATATATTTTTTCCCCCACGCGTAGCGCCAGCGAGTATTCATAAAATTCGCTCAAAATTTGGTGAGGGACTCTTCTTGAAAATGCGCAAAAATAGTTTTTTTGTTTTTTCGATAAATTTCAAAATGGCGGATCACTCAAATTTTGAGGGAGGCTGGAGAAGGGGCAAATAGCTCAAATTTTTTGTTATTGATTTCATATGAAAGAGTGAGTCACGGATACTGACATATCCAAATTTCAGCTTCTTGAGTGCATATTGAGAGGAGTTAGATCAAAAAACGGCTTTTTGAGGAAGTTTTGAGTCATGAAATTTCTTGAATCTTCCATATCTCCCCACCAAATCAAGTTAAAGAGGTCAAATTTTGTGTGTGAGGTTAGTTGGTGACCACAATATGACCTCTTGAATTTGGATCAAAATGGATTCAAAATGGCGGATTATCAAAATTTTGAGTAGAGCTTGAGGAGCCTCAAGTTGGTAAAAATGTAATTAATATGAATTCATATGGTTATTGGGGATAAGTTGTATACTATATCCCGAATTCACTTCCATACATGATGTTGGAGGGGGAAGGCGGGGTTACCAACCTAAAATAGTGGTGGGGTACAGGAGGGGTCGAAAATTTTTTATTGCTGTGTCATATGATAAAATGAGCCCAAGTGACAAACGTATTTTGATTTTAGCTTCCTCAGTGATTTTGGAGGGGAGTTAGAGCAAAAAACGGCTTTTGGAGGGGAAATTGCTGCAGGAAATTTCATGAATCTTCCATATCTCATCACCAAATCGGCCTAGAATGGTCAAACTTTGTGTGTAGGATTAGTTTGTGACCAGAATATAACCTCTTAAATTTGAGTCAAAATGGATCCAAAATGGCGGATTTACAAAATTTGAAGATAATTTGAGGACCCTCAAATAGTTATAATTTGAGAAATATGTGTTCGCATGATTATTTCATGGCAAAAAATACTATATTTGTGCCAAATTGAACTTCTTAAGTGTTTTTGGAAAGGATAGGGTGGGGGTTTTCAGACTTGGTATTGGGTGTGGCCTGTAGTGATGAACGGTTAAGCAAGGTTTATTACTAAATCAAAACAAGCCCCGGTTAAAAACTCAGCTCCAGTAATGCGGCATGGCTGCTTACGTTTTTTTTGTTTTTTTGAATACCTCAAAAATGGTGAATGGCTGAAATTTTGAAGAGACTCGAGAGGGGAGCAAATAGCTCAAAATATTTTTTTGCGTTTTATATGAAAGAATGAGTCACGGACACGAACATATCAAAATTTCAACTTCTAAAGTGTATTGGGAAGGGAATTATAGCAAAAAACTGCTGTTGGAGAAAGTTTTGAGTCATGAAATTTCTTGAATCTTCCTCGTCTACTCACCAAATGAACTTACAGAAGTAAAAGTTTGTATGTAAAGTTGGTTGGTTACCAGAGTACGATCTCTTGAATTTGTGTCGAAATGGATTCAAAATGGTGGATTATCAAAATTTAAGCGAAGCTTGAGGAACTTCAAATCAATAAAAATGCAATTTATATGAAATCTCATATAATTATTGGGGATGAGAAGCATACTTTATCTTAAATTCACTTTGACACATGATAGTGGAGGGAGGAAGCAGGGGTTATCGACCTCAAGATGTGACGAGGACACATAAAAAGTCTAAAAATTTTTTATTGGAGGGAAGGGGAGTTACATGATGAAATGAGCCCAAGTGACTAATATAATCTGATTTTAGCTTCCTCAGTGAATTTGGAGGTGAGTTAGAGTGAAAAACGGTTTTCGCCAGAAAAATTACTATCTTTCATATCTCCTCACCAAATCTACCTAGGAAGATCAAACTCAGTATGTAGAGTTGGTGAATGACCAGAAAACTACCTCTTAAATTTGTAACTTCTTAGTAGTTTTGAAGTTAGCAACATTATTTGCAAACCTGAACAAGCGCCAATTAAAAACTCAGCTCCAGTAATGTGGCATGGCTGCTTACGTTTTTTTTTTCAACCAAAAAGTATGAGCTTCTTGTAGGCTTGATTCGAGTTTTTTACAACTCACGTCAGAAGACAAATGATATGCCCTATTTTGAATTTCACAAGGGTTCTCAAAGTACGTACGATGATATCATTTTGTGTCAGTTGCGTTAGCCAAAAGCCAAAAATATTTTCAAATTTTTTTGGTTTTCCAAAATATTATTAAATCAAAATAATAAGATGATAATATTGAGAATAATATAATGAATATATTTTAATTTTGTGAGTTAACTAGGATTAATAATTATTATTAGACTATAATCTGATAGCATGTTTAGACGTGTTTGTTTTTGTAAATCAAAAAAAAATGAAAGTAAACAAAATCTAGTATGGCAAACCCTGATGATATTTCGTTTTGGCTTTCGGCGATGCATTTCCTACAATTTAGCTCATCCTATTTTGGACGGACAATAACATGTCTTACGAGGAAATGATTCATGTTTGGTGAGCCCCGGTGAGATGGAAATCGGGCATTTAATTTCCTGCCCTCTAAAAATCTCAAATTAAGTCTTATATACAAGAAAAATTTGGATTCTTCTCAAAAAATTAAAAAAAAAGAAGACCCCTTCAAATTTTTAAAAATATTTGTTGATGATAAATATTATTTTAGTTGTAGGATTGCGAAAAATTGAGGAGAGAAAAGGGCGGAGCCAAAATTAATTAGAAAAAATAATTTTATCATAAAAAAAAAAAGATCGACAAATATATTTTCTCGGAGTCTCGCTTCACTTAACAAAAACAAAAAAATCAAACAAAAAGAAAGGTACGAGGCCGATGCATATGATGGTGCATTCGACCGGATGAGCGATTTATTGGGGAGTTAATTTATTCCTTTTCGGTACTTTGGCTAAACACTCTTAAAAAAAAAAAAAAAAAAAAAAAAACATACATATGTGACCATGGGGGTGGTACATCTAAATTTCACGCTACCGGTCTAAGACGCTAAAATTTCTTAGAAGAGAAGTTCAAAAACAATAAAATAGATAATAAATGCGCATAAGTTGTTTGAATGCTCGATGGATCGTCCGTTGCGGCATCTCGAGTGTCCGAATTATATATATAGAAAGAAAAAAAAAACATATACGAACATATGGAAATCGTAATCGACGCGTTCAAAGCGTCGATGGCGTAACCATGGGGGGTGGTTCTTTTGAAAATTTCCCAAATCTGGATTTCGTTCCGTGTTCGTAATTCGTTTGTCTCGGCAAGGGTAATTTAAAAGGAAAGTCGTAAAATTGGGAGGATTAATTGTCGCATCTGCGACTATTTCGGCGTTAGCTGTATCAAAAGAAGCGTCTTCGGAGTGACTTGGACCGAAGGCGGAATTTTCGGCACATGTGGGTATCGAAATTCTGAGAAAAATCGCCATCTTTTTGGAAGGGATGGATTTTCGATGGGAAATCTCGAGGCTCGTAAGAGAAGCGAGAATCTGAGAGAGTTAGTCTTGGGGAATTTGGTAAAAGTGACGAATCGTGGAGTTGATTTTTGAGATTCCGAGAGAATAATAATTTTTTTTCGATTCGAGGATGGTCAGTTGATTTTTATTTCGAAGATCGAGTTTAATTTTTTTTTTTTTTGAAGTCGAGTTCGGCGAAATTGAATTTTTGATTTTCCGGTAAAATACATTAAAATTGAGCTTAGATCGTGCGTCGAGAGCATTCGGTTTCGGTTTCAGTGAATAAAAGTGAATTCGCGAAAATATGAGGTTTCTGTAATGCTGATATGGGTATCGTTAATTGTAGTAGTAATATTATCAGTATGCTAGGCTAGGTTTAATTGTGAACCGGGTGGCAGCATGGTGGCCATCCGGAATCGCACTGTCCCCCCCGTCTGCCATTCCCAAAAATAAAAATAACAGAATAAAATAAAAATGTTAATAGTTAGGTATTTTTTTCTTATGTTTATTATTTTTATTTTTAATTACATATATTTCTAATCTAGATGGTCTTTTTTTTTGTTTTTATTTTTTTTCTTTTCTCTCGCTTTTCTCTTACTTTCTTCTTAGTAGTTTTTTTTTTGTTTTTTTTTCATTTTTTCGGTAGTTGTGGCGTTTGCTCCGCCCCGTAGGCTTTGCCTAGGGCGGTTGGGCAAACGCGACACTACATAGTCTTAGCCAAAAAAATGTAAGTTTGCAACAAGGAAAGATTTCGAATTGGCTGCTAGTTAATTTTTTTGAAATTTTTGAAAAAGATGTTCTAATTAGGGTAATTTTCAGTTTTCACATTTTCTGGAGGTCATTTCACTACTAATTTTCCTTCATCTTCTCTATTTTTCGAGAAAATAAATTTAGCTCTCCTTATTTCTTGCCATGGTTATCCAGAAAAAATTTAACCATATTTTCACTAAATCAGATCAACGTTTTCAAAAATTTAAATAAATTAGTGAACAGATAATTTGAATTTTTTTTTTCGAGCCTGGTAACAGTAGCTGTGATGAAGTTAGGCGTTGGTGAAGCCTATTGGTAGCAATGTGTGATTGTGGTAGTATCTGGTGGCACGAAATGAAATTGTGTGCGTCTATTCATTCATTAAAATTAATTATAGAAAATTGAAAAGAATGAAAAAAAAAGGTAAGCAGCCATGCCGCATTACTGGAGCTGAGTTTTTAACTGGGGCTTGTTTTGATTTAGTAATAACCTTGCTTAACCGTTCATCACTACAGGCCACACCCAATACCAAGTCTGAAAACCCCTACCCTATCCTTTCCAAAAACACTTAAGAAGTTGAATTTGGCACAAATGTAGTATTTTTTGCCATGAAATAATCATGCGAACACATATTTCTCAAATTATAACTATTTGAGGGTCCTCAAATTATCTTCAAATTTGTAAATCCGCCATTTTGGATCCATTTTGACTCAAATTTAAGAGGTTATATTCTGGTCACAAACTAATCCTACACACAAAGTTTGACCATTCTAGGCCGATTTGGTGATGAGATATGGAAGATTCATGAAATTTCCTGCAGCAATTTCCCCTCCAAAAGCCGTTTTTTGCTCTAACTCCCCTCCAAAATCACTGAGGAAGCTAAAATCAAAATACGTTTGTCACTTGGGCTCATTTTATCATATGACACAGCAATAAAAAATTTTCGACCCCTCCTGTACCCCCACCACTATTTTAGGTTGTAACCCCGCCTTCCCCCCTCCAACATCATGTATGGAAGTGAATTCGGGATATAGTATACAACTTATCCCCAATAACCATATGAATTCATATTAATTACATTTTTACCAACTTGAGGCTCCTCAAGCTCTACTCAAAATTTTGATAATCCGCCATTTTGAATCCATTTTGATCCAAATTCAAGAGGTCATATTGTGGTCACCAACTAACCTCACACACAAAATTTGACCTCTTTAACTTGATTTGGTGGGGAGATATGGAAGATTCAAGAAATTTCATGACTCAAAACTTCCTCAAAAAGCCGTTTTTTGATCTAACTCCTCTCAATATGCACTCAAGAAGCTGAAATTTGGATATGTTAGTATCCGTGACTCACTCTTTCATATGAAATCAAAAACGAAAAATTTGAGCTATTTGCCCCTTCTCCAGCCCCCTCAAAATTTGAGTGATCCGCCATTTTGAAATTTATCGAAAAAACAAAAAAACTATTTTTGCGCATTTTCAAGAAGAGTCTCACCAAATTTTGAGCGAATTTTATGAATACTCGCCGGCGCTACGCGTGGGGGAAAAAAAATATATATATATACCAAAAAGTTGGACATTTGCCAGATGATTACAAATGGTCTGAAACGCAAAGATTTGAAGACCCCACCCTCCCCCGACCTTCCCTTCCCAAATCAGGTAGGCTGTAATAGCTATCGTTTTGTTGAAAACTCAGCTAAAAAATGGTAAATTTCCCCTCCATTAAAGTACTAAATTTTTTTAAAGTTTTTAATGTTTAATTTTTTTCAACTATCGCAGATCTTGAAAACCCCGTAGGTATTACTGGAATTAAATTTTTTGTTCATGTCAGAAGGATGGGGGTGTCGAGTTTACTTTTTAATATTTGAGCATTAAAGTTTGTTAATTCTCTTCGAGTTTTCGATCCACAAAATTATTCGATGAATGAAGTATTTGTATTTTGTTCTTTTTCATTTTGAAACGAACCCAAGTTCATTTTGAAACGAACCCAAGTTCAGGTCTTAAGGCGGATTAAAAATTGACCAGTAAAGGTCAAGAGCCGCTTTCTTCGAAGCGAACATTAAATTTTTCAATTACATTTGGAGGCCACGCTTCAGAAGTTCAAACACGATCGTTTTCACGTGCCACCATAAATTCGCGTCTTTTCGAAGTTCGAACTAATTATAAAACTCGAAATCGTGACAACCGAGAAACTTTTATCTTAATCGTGTACTTAAAGCGGATACACCCAGTTAGGTATTTAAACGATTCGCCGAAAACGCCGTTTAAATGGAAAATTTTTCCGCACATACAAAGTCGTCGGGATTTCACGCCCTATAGCACCGATGAGCCTAGTCTATTATTTTATGTATGTATATTTGCGGCGTAGCGAGGCATTTGAAAGGATTAATTTTGTTTACCTTCGTTTTAACGGGGAGCGATAAAATCGCGACGAGGACTTATTTGTAGAAAAAAGAGGATTAAGGATTTTTCTACCGCGTTCTGAATAGCGGTAAGAAGAGAAAGTAATTTGAAAAATTAGCCAGTCGAAATTCCCCTTGAAACTTTTTTCCTCGATCGTTGTATAGTTGGAATTTTTATTGTATAGCGAGAATTGTTGGGTAAAATTAAGACGCTTTTTTGCGCAACGCGGAGAATCTAATAGTTGAAGTTTTAATGATAACGTGCTCTTTTAAAATGTAAATAAGTACAGGTGCAAGGTTACCGTTGGCTGACTGAGGAGCATGTGAAATCCGACGTTTTACATTATTTTCGCGAAAATATATTCGTTATACGTGTCATATCGATTATCTCGTTGAACGAGGGCAACGTTGAGTGTCGAAATTTTATTTTAAACCCAACTTTTTCCTTCGTGAGCTCGAATGGTATTTATTCTCAGTGGATTATCGAATTTAAACTTCTTGAAATGTTTGGAGGTCTTTAGGAGATATTTCCAAAAAAAAAAAGTAATTTTGGAATATTGATGTAAAATATAGTATTTTCCCATTTGTTCAGGAAATCTAAGCTCAGAAAGTGTTGTTTCGAAAATTAATTTTAAATGATAATTTTTTTCGCGAATTTCTTGGACGTAGTTGCACAAATAAAATGCTACAATCCTCTTTTGTTAGCTTAGAAGCGTAGATCTCTCCCCTCCCCTTGAAGACTAATCAAATCCCTAAAAAACAATTTTTTACTGTCTCTACTAGGGTCGACCCCACAAAAAAATTATCTCAGTAAAATTATATTCTACTCTAAATTTCCTACAGATTTTGTGTGAAATTTTTTTTTCGAGAGTCATATCGTACTTTTGGAGGTGAAAAGATTTGAAAATTACGTCGATTCGCATTAATTTCAATATACTCCCGAAAAATAGTTCAATTCATGTAATTCTCGTGTATACGTTTGTTTTCGGAAATTGGTAGGCACAAACATGAAAAAAGCAAGAAAGAATTTTTTTCGTTCTTCTCACATATTTTTTTAAAGTACATGAAATGAATCTCGCTTGAAATCTAATTTGCATATTTTAGCCAAAAGAGAAGTTCAACTCACTGAGCTGATTTTTTTTGTTTTTTATTATTATTGGAATTGTCAAGATCTCTAGCATAAAAATGATCCAAAGATCTTGAAAAAATATTTTAAAAACTTTAACGCTCAAACGCATTTAGAAGTTCTAGAATTTTTTCTAAAATGAAATAAATTTTTTCAGAAATTGAAAAATTTTCAAAAAAATGAATCCTTGGGCAGTTGAAATTTTTCAATACCTAATGAGCTAAAAAAAATTAGCAGTATTTTTCTTAAAATTCATCTCCTCTAAATTTTTTTCACGTATGTTGAAAAAAATCTTTGGGGAATTTTCAAAAAAAAATTATGAACGAGTAATTTATGTGTCCTTTACATAATGTGAGTTTGATTTCAGTTTTGCAGAACTCCGAAAACAAAATACAGCCGACTTTTACACTGCAGGGGCTCCCAACGTATTATAACTTCGCTTCGAAATGGCACATTATAGGTGTTCTTACCAATGAAGTCCTTCATACTTTGAAAATCCGCATATTTGGTCTCCGGAGAAGGGTGGGGAGCAATTTTATAGGCTTAAGAGGTCCTTTTTCAATTTTTCCTCAGGTCCAATGAAAATTTCGAAACATTTTAAGAGGAAAAAAAAATTGTACGTAATTTGAGCTGTGAATATTTTTTAAATTTGAAATTTTACATTTCCAAACCCTCTCAGAAATTCGGGAAGGGAGACAATTTGCCCCCTTGCCTCTCTCCCTGCACCTGCTTCGGTATCTTAAAGAGATAAGGCATTGGTACTAAAATTTTTTCAGACTCTTTATGATAAAAAAAAGGTTTGGTTTAAAAAAAATTCAACGAATGCCAAACTTTCAGTAATCTCCGCCAATCTTCAAACATAAGCAATACTTTTGTTCCTATAACAGACGACCCAAACCTAATCCACAAAGTCCTTCAATTCCTCAAGCGCTCCCATCTCTTCTACAGAATCTAACATTCCTCCCGGATAGTGGCGTAAAAAACCAATAGCAGTTACAGACGCCACTTAAAATTAACCTTTAAAAAAAAAAAAAAAAATAGATCGAAAATCATTTAATTCTTCGAATTACTTGAGTGCTTGAAGATTTATTTCCATTTCGTGGGCTATTTTTGGAAAATTTAAAGGCTGTAAAGTTTTGTTGGTTTTATAAAGTCATTCAGTTGCTATTATGCTACGTACTTTAACATTTTCAAAAAAAAAAAAAAAATCATATATAATATTCATACCATGCGACTCATCAAACTCCGAGCACTACAGTGTCCATTTACTATCATCGAGTTTACTACAATTAATACTCAACGGCTACTATGCTAAAAAACGTTATGATTAAATGTTGGTAACACTGTTTTTTAGGCAAAAGTATCTAGTGACCGGAAATAAAATTAAAATCATCGAATTCGACCAAATCACACTTCAACTCACTTTATATACAATTTTTGCAATTTCGATTCTCAACCCGAATAAAATTTGCCATAGAATAAAAAGCCCAATACAGAGATTTAAATTCGAAGGCTTTTTTTTGAACTACACTGAAGGAAATATTTTAGCAATCGTTACTAAATTTATAATAAATGTGAGACAAATAATCATTTTTGGAGATGATTTCAACTTTTGTAGAAATCATTACTAAAAATTTATGAATTATTTTCAGTACCTATAGAAAATAGTTCATAAATTTTTAGTAATCATTTCTACAAAAGTTGTAATCATCTCCAAAAATGATTACTTGTCACACTGTATAATACTTCTCTCAGTGCATCAGCAATCAATTTATGAAGTTTTATCGTTTTTAATTTTAAAAAAACCTCAGTATATGGCGCTTAGCTATGCCCAAATTGGCTCCGATTTGGACAAGATGGCGTGAGATGAAGTACTCTCTCTTATCCAAGATGTATTCCATAGCAGTAATGTTAGGGCCTTCATAGTGCCCTTGAATTAATCTTACTCCGTAATTCTCAAATTACTGAATATAGCAACACAAATTCCTACCTCTTTCATAATATATTACCATTATTCCCTCTCATGGTCTTCCTTAAATACTCTCCTAATTACCTCTAACTCTTTCATATGTTTGTAATGTACCTATATTTGTTTTTCATATTTATTATTTCCCCTTAAAAATTTCAAAATTCATAATTTCCTCAAATAGATACCTAATATGTATAGCTGTTGAAATTTTGATGATGAAGTAGACGGTAATGTAATGATATATTTCACCATAATTAGTCTAGTCCAAATTTGATGGTCAGTTTTTGATGAAGAGTCAATCTTTGAAGAGATAGGACTAAAAAACGGTTGGGGGGTTCGAACCTTCCTGTGGGCTTCGCCTTTCACCTATTAATGATAATTTTTAGTAACTATGTTTTGAAGCTGTTCTTTGAACATTCACGAAAGAAATTAATTCCTCGAAAAAGTCTAGTTTAATGGACTACATTGAATGATCACATTGTTTTTCAAGTCATTCGTTTATCATTTCACTTATTTCGGGAATATATTCGCCATTATGTAGTTATCATATGCGAAGAACGTGGCCATTAATGTTCAATTTAAATCGCCATAATCCGTTTACGATAGATTAAAGCTATCAATTAACTTGATGTGAACGTTCGCGTAAACACTAAAGATAGCTTAGATAGGTTATTTATAGAAGAAATAAAATTTCCCTCGATCACTTCTTATTATATCTTCGAGTTGAAACGTTGAAGTAATATTAAACAAATAAAATGGATGTTTATTGTTTCAGGAATCTGAAGAATTGGACATTGATTTAACCGATCCAGATTTAAATAAAGCAGCGACCAAAATTCAAGCTTCATTTAGAGGACATAAAGTACGCAAAGAAGTGGTCCCCGAGGTGATTCCAATCAAAACGAATCCAGTCTGCACGGCGAAAGATGCGAAGGCGAAAAAATGAATTTCGAAATTAGCTAACGTCTGCACTTATTACGCTGTCTTCGCACAATTAAGAAAAAAATTTTATTCGTATCACTTTTCGCCTATTTGTTATTTTAAAATGTTTTAATATTACGAAAGTTAATGTTAATTTGTTACTGTTATGAAGATTATTATTATTATTATTTTTTTTTTGTAATTGACGACCAAAAATTTAGTTAAACGTTAATTCGAAAATTTACGCTTAAAAGATGATTGAAAAGAGCGACTAGATTCGTGGTATGGGTTAATGCGATGCAGCAAGTTGACGTAGTGATTCGAATATATTGTGTTTGTAATGTAAACTGTTAAAACTTTTTACTTTTAAAGTAGTTGATTTTTTTTTTTCGTTTTGTTTTTAATTTCTAAAGTCTTACCATAATTTAACTATAACGAATGTACGTTTATATTCTTTCGCTTATTTGAGTTGATGATTAAATACATTTTATTGCTAAGATTTGGTCGATTGTTTGATTTCTGTACATAGAATAAGATCTTCGAGTAAATAAAATGAAGTTAATAAGATAAAATTTAATCTTCGCTGAAAACTTAATAAAAGAAATTATAAAATGTATTACAACAGATTAAAAAAGAAATTATTATTAGATGAAAATACAACTCAAAATCTTAATAGAGATAACGTATTAAAAATACCACAAGAAACACGCACATATTTTCGTGTATTAATTAGATAACAAATATTTCACGATAAATCGAACGACCCTTGGATCGAAGTGTAACGAGAATTTACAATATTTAATCGTTTTCTCGGCCATTCTAAAAATAGACATTGATTCATATACGATGGTGTAAATTCGTTTTTATCTATTAAAAAAAACCATTAAAACTCGACACAAAGCTATCAAGCAGCACTCGACTGTATATCGATAACGTCGCAGTTCTATAGAAATCTTTGATCCGACGATACCAATGTATCGCTAATTAACCCCATTCTGGAATTTCGGTATCGATGAACGTGGTGATATCTAAACGGCGTAACGACGGAGGTAGAGATTTATAGAAGCTCGATTCTAGAGGCACGTACGGTGTGCATGGTATATCAGACGAACTACTGGTACTATAATTGATGTCCACAGTGTTACGTTTTTCCAACCACGAGTCGATAGATTTCAGTTGAGAAATATCACGTATTTTTTTCTGATTTTCTTCTTCTGCGACTGTAAAAAATGTAGGTCAATAAATTATTTTAAAGCTATAGTAGGAAAATACAAGACTCAGAACCGTTGACGCTTACGTTGTCGTTGAAATGCTTGCAATTGCTCTCTAGTATAATGACTGCGATAGCAGCTCTCTTCGAATGGGCAATGACCTGTTTTTTTGAACTTGTAGCATTCCTCTTTGGCCGATTCTTCTTGGATAAGCGTTTTTAGATCTACACAATAAGTAAGAATGAAACATAGATACTTAGGTGAAATATGGATTTTTTCACCGTATAACAGCACAATGAACTAATCAGGTTAATGAAATGAAATGAGTACATATATGCTTACCTCGACAGGATAAATAATGCAATTTTTTATTTCTCTGATGAGCAGTTCCATTTAGGTGTTTTTTGCGAGCTTGTATTTCGTCTATAAACGACCGATCACAATAATCACAATAATAACGTTTACCCATTACGATGATATAAACAGAGAAATCTTTCTACCGAACGCAAAAGTGGGGTTTTTCAATTAATCTTGCGTCTAAGGCTGATTCGCGTAGAATGAAGTGTTTTACAATTTAATATTGAGAAAAATTAACGAAAAAATTAATAACTTTGATAAGAAAAATTGTAAATAAGATTCCTTATCGGATTCACAAGTATTTTCAAGTGTTTTAGTAATTCTCACAAATTACCTTGTAAGTTACGGTAACATGTATAAAATAGGTATATTGAGCTAACCTACATCAATCTCCTTCGTGGCATGCAACCAATCACAGAGTTAGTTTTAACCTGCCGTTGTTAACATGGGGGAATAGATCGACGATAGCATAGATATATAGTAGACCTCTCAATGTAACCAACGCATTAGGTCGCACTCCCTCTATCTATTTTAGAAACCGCTAGAGAGCGCTGCGAAATTAACAAAATGTACACTACTATTTCCTCTCATGAATAACTATAATGTATTTTTTCTATTCACATTTTCCCCAGGAGGAAAACAAGAGTGTACCAAAATTCGCTTTATGCAACGCTCTCTAGCGGTTTTTAAGATAGATAGAGGGAGTGCGACCTAGTGCGTTGGTTACGTTGAGAGGTGTACTATACATCTATGCTACCCGTCGATCTATTCCCCCATGTTAACAACGGCAGGTTAATCTATTTTAACTCAACCAATAGAATTTCGGGTTATGTAAATAATGTTTTTTTTTTGTTTTCTTATTTTTTGGAAACAAAACATCATATTCCGTTTCCTACATTATAATTCATACACGCCGAATTTCTGCTTTTCTAGAATTTTGATGGATATTGGATTGTGGTTGTTTAGAAAATTGTGTTTGGTTATTGGAAAGTGTTGATTATTGATGCGAATTTATTTACTGATCGAAGGGAATGTCCTTATGTGTTGTTGGTAAGTTACGTTGAATTGTGAAAATGATCTCATTTTGCGTTCACATAAGCTGTACAAGAACAGAAATTAACTGGATTTCATCTTACTAACATTCTATTCGAAGATATAGTACAATTATAGATATAGATACTATAAAATACTGTCATCACGAGTTGATCTTATGTAACCATCTCCTTGGAGTTATCATTCAAGATCCACAGTACTTCACTCCGTTGAAGTGTTATGCTTGGTGTAGATAAGTTTGTAAGCACTGAGTGGAATCTGTTCATTAAATTCCTGTATTTGATGGTATTTCAATATTAACGCGTTACTCTAGAGGATTTCGAGTTGGGCGTATTCTCAGCCCCATTTCTGCAAATTACTCATCTCGCAATCCAACGCATCATTCTACGAACCTTAAACTCTTCGCTGATTCATACTTGAAAGTAAAATAACGCGAATCGAGTTCAACAGTCGTTCAACCGTATCTATTCTATGTTCACCGACGTTTCCCATTTTTCTGCACCACTCGAGCTCAACATATTACCCGCCATTTAAGTTGTCATAAATTTCAAACATCGCCATGCAAATATCAAAGAAGACCAATACTTCCATACACAGATGTGTTTGTGTAATTTCAACTAATAATCGTTTGTGTCACTTTGGCATTTCCCCAGATGTATGAAATCTCAAGTACGGTCACACGTGCCAAGAATTTATACACGTACTGTATCTTCTAAATGGAAACGAAACATATAACCGATATAAAACTTTTATGCATATGTTATAACCTAAGTTTTCGTAAATTTCGATTTTATTTTTAAAGTGTCTTAGGTGCTAGACTCCAAGCAACCGATGATATATCGTGTTTTTAGAAATGTAACTGTTATTCATTTTTCTAGTCCGTCGTTGAATAATGAGCGCAGAAAAAAAACCCCCGTTTTTGGTTCAAGCAATATACTCCTTTAAAGGACAGAACAATGACGAAGTAAGTTCAACTGTCCCCCTCTTTTGTGGGTATTTTTAACACGTGCATTTTTATACGTTATTTTTCATCGTTCGCTGGATTACGCGTATTTATGTGAATTCGCCGAATTTCGTCTTTACGCGAATAATTGGCGCCAGCTGTGGATACGCTTCCTTATTTTTAATGGCGACATCAGACGCAAATTTACGCATTTCGATGATATTTTTAGCTATGTTTCAAAAAAGGCGATATCATCACCGTGACACAAGTCGAAGAAGGTGGCTGGTGGGAAGGCACGTTGAAGGATAAAACCGGTTGGTTTCCTTCGAACTATGTAAAGGAACACAAAGCAGGTAATATATTCTCTCTAGAGCTTTATGGTGGTGAAAATTCCTCTCTACTTATTGTTTATTCGTTAGATTCACCATCATCGCCAAATGTAACCGTTCTGTCGAAATCATCGGTCGATTTGTTGGCTCAACAGATCGCCAACCGAGCTGTCATCATAAAAGATCTCATCGATTCCGAAAAAGCTCACGTTACAGAATTAGACAATCTCGTCAACAAATTCTTAGTTCCTATTAATTGTTCCGGAGCGTAAGTATTTTATTTCTTTCACCAAACCAATTCGCATCGAATGAACTAATGAAAAATACATTCTTTAGGTTAACGTGGGAGGAATACGGTGGCTTAGTGAATAACATAACCGAGATAGTAGACGTGCACGAAAATTTACTAAAGGGCTTGAAAGAATGGTCGTCGGTGGCACCAGAACAACAAAGAATCGGCAGACTCTTCATAACCACAGCTGTGAAAATGAAACTAGTGCACGAAAAATATTGCTCAGCTCATCCCAGAGCTGTGCTCATCCTCGATAAACACAGGTACGTAGTTGATATAATTTTTCATTGTATTTATCATCAAATAATTATCTAATCGGGTTCGTATTATTTTTAATTGCTTTCCAATTTAAATGGATAGACTCGAGGTAATATTTGATACAGTCTTTTTTCGTAGTGTTTCTGTTATGTATATTTGTTGTCTCACTTTTGTGCAGAGATGATTTGAATAGACTGATGGAAGAAAATGGAGCTGCAACTCCTGGTATTCTTGTGCTAATCGCCGGTCTTAGTAAACCCTTTAGAAGGTTGGACAAGTACAACGGTATACTACAAGAGCTGAAAAGATACATGGAAGAAAGTCACGTCGATAGAGGAGACGTATCGCGTTCTGTTAGCGTATACAAAGATATTGCTGTACGTTTTTTAGCTGAGTTTTTAACAAAACGATAGCTATTACAGCCTACCTGATTTGGGAAGGGAAGGTCGGGGGAGGGTGGGGTCTTCAAATCTTTGCGTTTCAGACCATTTGTAATCATCTGGCAAATGTCCAACTTTTTGGTATATATATATATATATATATATATATTTCCCCACGTATCTTTGTCGTCACCTTTCATAAACAGTACCTTTTCGTCACCATGCTTAATAAGCTTGCTGGAGGTGTATACATCTCATATTTATTTCCAGCATGTTTATCATAGTGGTTGCCGCTTTTACGCCATTCAATTTGAATGTATTTAGTTTATATAAAAAAATATAGAGAGAAGGCATCATTTGTTTCCAATTATGCAACCGACTTCTTCGTCACCCCTGTGTATATGGAAATATATCCTTAGTTTTTCTCCGTCACCAGCGTAGTTGCCAGATTGATGGGTGACAATTTGGCGGCGTTCGCCAAGTTACGACTTACAGGGAGCATTTTATACACGCCAACACACATACCCAATACTAAAATGTTGTTTGTAAATAAAATTCCATTTTTTTTTTTAATTTATTTTTTATTCAGTTTTTTAAAATTGAACTTACTGCTTAATGAAAAAGTAAAAAAAAATAACTACAATAATTAATTAAACATTCTCAGGGTTATCATATTACTCTTCTCTCAAAAAAATCAGTGGTTGATTCATTTCAGGCATAGTGTCTACCAGCCGAAAAAAGAACGAAATTACGAAAAAGGTGGGTACGAAATTTGAAAATGACCCAAAAATGTACGAAAACCAGTCGATAATGTACGAAATTTACGAAATTTAATAGAAAGTAATTATGTTTTCAAAATGAAAGAAAAGAAGGCAAAATTCAGGTGAAGAAAACCTTACTTAAAAAATTTTGAATAAAATACTCAAAATATATCGTACGAAAAAAATATGAAATTTTGTTTTTCGGATTTGGTAGACACCATGTTTCAGGGCTGCGTGAACAATAAAGAACAAAGAGCGAAAAATTGCAAAAAATTTGAAGAATGAGAATGAAAGCGAACTTTGAGTGCTTTAAAAGAACGGAAAAAAGGAGGAAAAGAAAATTAAAGAATGAAAACAATAATTTCTGTTTTTGGCAATCCTTAAAGCATTTGACTTATTTCAACGAATACTCAGCTGAATAAACCTACCATACTTTTGATGAATATTATTTGAAACTGAGAACATTTCCTGAAATTTTATCTGAAATTGTTGAATTCTCATAAAAATGTTTTCATAATACATTTTTAAGGAAAAAATGAAAGTTCTTAGACTCGAGCGCAAAATGGAAAAAAATTATCAAAATACGTGTAAATGTTCCTAAATTTTACACTAAAATTCAAACGAGAACATAATGAGCACTAATAGAAGCCGATGATAGACATAAGTAGAAGAAAATGTTACGTGAATTTTGAACGCTCGTTAGGTTCTCGTTTGAGGCGCTGCTTTGGAAAATAAGTTGGTAAATGCAAAAAGGTTGATTTTTTAATAAAAAAATGAAAAAATTGGAAAACAAATGCTAAATACCCTCAAACAAAGTCTCTAAAACAATATATTATAATTTCAAATCATTTCGTTGGGTTATTTTTGAGAAAAACACAACGAAATGATTTGAAATTATAATATATTGTTTTAGAGACTTTGTTTGAGGGTATTCAGCATTTACTTTTCCAATTTTTTCATTTTTTTATTAAAAAATCAACCTTTTCGCATTTATCTACTTATTTTCCAAAGCACCACCTTAAATTTTGATTTTAATTACTTGCAATGGAGAAAACAAGAGGTGAAAATTTGTTCAGTTAGCGCTCGAAACTGAAGTAAAATCTTTTGAAAAACAAGGTAAGTTGACATTGAAATTTTACCAATACGTTATAATTTTGTATTTGTTTCTCTAAGATCACGTGCATGATTCTAAAAAGCTGAGGGTTCATCAGATTAAAAGTAATAATTTATTATAATTAATTAAGGGTTTTATTGGTACAAAGGTTTAAAGTCATGGCGTGAACCTGATTAATTCACAGTAGTGAAAAATAAAATTGAATCTAAAAAAATTACCTCAATTTCGAAAAATTTTCGTCAAAATTTTGCATGTTCACAATGTTGTTCATCAATTTGAACACTTTATCTAGATTTTTTCAAAAAATACCAAATAAAAAATTCTGGAATGCTAGGAAAAAATTATTAAATTTTTGAGGTTGGTAATTAAAAGAAAATTTCTCATTTTTTTATGATTTTAATTAATATACAGGAAAATTTACACGTGTTTTGCTAATTTTTTTCCATTTTACGCTCGAGTCTAAGAACTTTCATTCTTTCCTGAAAAATATATTACGAAAATATTTTTCTGAAAATTCAACAATTTCTGATAAAATTTCAGGAAATGTTCTCAATTTGAAATAATATTCATCAAATGTTTGATAGGTTTATTCAGCTGAGTATTTCATCTAATGCTTAATTGAAATTACATTTCTTTGAAATGTGCTTAGTACGTTTTCAACGTTGAAATAAGTCAAAGTGCTTTAGGGATTGCCAAAAACACAAATTATTGTTTTCCTTCTTTAATTTTCTTGTTCTTCCTTTTTCCATTCTTTTAAAGCTCTCAAAGTTCGCTTTCATTCTCATTCTTCAAATTTTTTGTAATTTTTTGCTCTTCGTTCTTTATTGTTCTCGCAGCCCTGAAATGAATCGTAACCACTGATTTTTTATAAGGCAAGAATAAAGTTATTACTGAAGGAATGTTTGATTAATTATTATAGTGATGTTTTTTTACTTTTTTATTAAGCGTTATTAATAATATCGATCTCGATATAAAATTGTAAGTTTGATTTTAAACTAGAAGATACTACTAAAGTATCTTGAAAGCGGTCTTTACCCAATTATACTATTTTAAAGCAAGTTTTTCGAATAATTAATTTTTTTACATAAATAGGGTAAATAAATTTTCTAAAATTCAACCGTTCTACCAATTCCACTCATCCTAAATTTCATCAAGTATCATATAAAAAACATGACCTCACGTAATTTATACTTTTATAATCTAAAACTCGGAATTGTGTGAGGTCAGGTCATTTCATGTTCAAACAGCTCTAAAAAAACAATAATTTCACACGGCTTCTAAAAGAAACGTGACTTCGCGTTGAATTATACTTCCTCACGGTCACATGCTTTCGAGTTTGCCTCCTCCGATTCGAGGTGAACTATACTCATTTTTAAAATTTATATTTTAAATCGTGAATTAAAATTACGTGACGTCACGTTACCTCGTGTTTAATCGACTTCAAAAATCAATCAACTCTAAAAACCTATTCATGTACTCATTCTACCACTCTCCAAAATTTCGAGTCACTCTGTCAAGTTTTACTTTAATTATAGTGAGAGAACTAACGTTTACAAAAAAAAAGTGACCTCATGTTAAATCACCCTTCCCCAAGTTGAAAAACTAACAATAGCTGAAAGTCTAAAAACTCTGTCTATCCCCATAATTTGGTGTCGATCGATCTCAACTCAAGCCCCGTCACATCATGTCACGCCAACTCACATCCACTCACGTCCAGGGAACCGTCAATTCCAAGACTACTACGTCTATTCTTTCGGCCATCTGCACCATATTCTGATAAATTTTTGATACAAAGGGAAAAACCGTGACCTCACGCTTGATTGAATCAACTTACTCGATCTATCAAGTTTTACCGGAGTTACTTTAAAAGTAAAGTTCGCTAAAAACTGAATAAAAAAAAATAAGAAAAAAATGGAATTTTATTCGCAAAAATGATTTCAGTATTTCAATTTTAAAAAAGTGAACGGAGAATGGAAAAGAGTGAGTTCGATAAATCATTCATTACACAAAATGTTCTCATAAATTTGTGACGGCGATATACTCTCCTGAAAAAAGATCACGCAGTGTGTGTGTATAAAATTAGAAAGGTACGCGATGTTTTTGTCACTGCAGCGTTGCCACGAATAGGTGATGTATACAACCCGTTCATTATACGGAAACGTATGCGCTGTAACATTATCTCTATGTATACACAGGTAGCGCTACGTGGTGGAGGTTGGTGGAACTACCATTTTGAAATCTGTATATCGTAGGTGTATACATGACTTTTTCGTCACCATACAAAAATTTGCCATTCGACTCCTTAGGGTGTGAAACGGATTTTAAACTTGGTATACACAGGGATACGTTTTCGTCACCGGGTTGACGCGTTTGCCTCCGATTTCGGTGACGGAGACGATCAGCGCTTATATAAAAGGTGACGCCAAGGTACTGTTGCCATATATATATATATATATATTTTTTTCCCCCACGCGTAGCGCCGGCGAGTATTCATAAAATTCGCTCAAAATTTGGTGAGAGACTCTTCTTGAAAATGCGCAAAAATAGTTTTTTTGTTTTTTCGATAAATTTCAAAATGGCGGATCACTCAAATTTTGAGGGGGGCTGGAGAAGGGGCAAATAGCTCAAATTTTTCGTTTTTGATTTCATATGAAAGAGTGAGTCACGGATACTAACATATCCAAATTTCAGCTTCTTGAGTGCATATTGAGAGGAGTTAGATCAAAAAACGGCTTTTTGAGGAAGTTTTGAGTCATGAAATTTCTTGAATCTTCCATATCTCCCCACCAAATCAAGTTAAAGAGGTCAAATTTTGTGTGTGAGGTTAGTTGGTGACCACAATATGACCTCTTGAATTTGGATCAAAATGGATTCAAAATGGCGGATTATCAAAATTTTGAGTAGAGCTTGAGGAGCCTCAAGTTGGTAAAAATGTAATTAATATGAATTCATATGGTTATTGGGGATAAGTTGTATACTATATCCCGAATTCACTTCCATACATGATGTTGGAGGGGGAAGGCGGGGTTACCAACCTAAAATAGTGGTGGGGGTACAGGAGGGGTCGAAAATTTTTTATTGCTGTGTCATATGATAAAATGAGCCCAAGTGACAAACGTATTTTGATTTTAGCTTCCTCAGTGATTTTGGAGGGGAGTTAGAGCAAAAAACGGCTTTTGGAGGGGAAATTGCTGCAGGAAATTTCATGAATCTTCCATATCTCATCACCAAATCGGCCTAGAATGGTCAAACTTTGTGTGTAGGATTAGTTTGTGACCAGAACATAACCACTTAAATTTGAGTCAAAATGGATCCAAAATGGCGGATTTACAAAATTTGAAGATAATTTGAGGACCCTCAAATAGTTATAATTTGAGAAATATGTGTTCGCATGATTATTTCATGGCAAGAAATACTACATTTGTGCCAAATTGAATTTCTTAAGTGTTTTTGTTTGTGTTTAGCTTGATTTTTGATTATTTTTTCCATTGCTGTGCCATCTATATCGATTTAACTAGTGTTTTGATCTTATGTATTTCGATTTAGCTGTTTTTTTTTGTTTTTTTTTTCCACAAATTGGTGTTAAGTTGTTACTCTAGAAGTGAAAAAAGTTCCATCATTTCCCTTCAGACGTCTGATTTCAGTTTTTTGCATTATAATAACATAGATTAAACATACATAGATAGCCCAACGTATGTTAAAATTTTATCCCTCCAAAACTGGAGCTGGAATCGTTTTTTGCTAATATCTTGGAAACAATTAAGATAGAGGGCTTGCAAATAGCTCATTTTAAAGATATTAAAAAAATGTAAAATAATTTAATTTTTTTAAAGTTACTGTTATCAATTTACTTATAGAACTAATTTCGAAAAACGATTTTTTTACTTTACTATGAATTATCTCAAAAAGTAAATCAATGACATTTTTTAAAAATGAATCACATGCAGAATTTTATGCTCTTTCTAATGAACTACTTGTAAACTTTCCATCTATATTTTCTCTTGAGATATTTGCAAAAAACTAAGCAAAAACTCGAATTTATTTTCGGTACTGAAGCTCATTCACAGAGGGCGTTCTAAAAAATGAATTAGTTTTATTGAAATAACTCGAGACTCACATCGATGACAATGTGTTTTGAAATTGAATCTTGTGTAGAATGTCAAGCTCATTCGAATGAGCTGTTTCTAAACACTCTAACTCAATTTTTATCCTAGATATTAATAAAAAACTTTCTGGTCCTTTTTCAACATTTATGAGTGATAAATTCGTACATACCGGTGGGCTATCTATTTATGGTTAAGCTATGATAATAGTCAATTCGAGGGTCTGTTGAAAGAGTACTACTACATACAGAAATTAATAGCTTTCACGCTTCAATAGTGAATCCAAAATGAATCCCAATGAAATTATAAAAATTTGAAAATTGAAAGCTGAACTTACATTACAAAAATTTCATCATTCACGATTCAAAAAAAGCATCTTTGATGATCTTTGAAAATTTGAAAAAATAATATTAATGAACATCTCATTTTGGTATTTTTCTTTCCACGATATTTTCAGAATGGGAGTGAATAAACTTTAAAAGCTTTTTTTTCAAAAGTGAGCTTTTTGAAAACTGCTTTCAAAAAGCTGTAACTTCAACAGATTTCAACTTCGGTTGCTGGGGAGGTCTTAAAATGAGTGAAATTCACTTCTTTATTGAACTCGGCGAAAAATCGAAATTGATTTTTTCGACTTTTGGTCTGTTATCGCTGGACGCATCACAAATAAACGGCAGCTAAATAATTGATTGCTCATATGCGCAGTATGAACTCAATTTAGATCATTTCAGATTCAAGAGGCACAATATGCTCAATTTTTGTTTCTTTGGGATTCTTGAAATTTGAGCTTTTTGATGCTAAAATATTTGTACGAAGCACTGTGGCGTAAATCTCCACCCCCCCCCCCCCCCGAGACCCTTCAAAATAGTATACTATTTTATTCAACTCATCACACGGTTATGCTAAAACTCCTAAAAAAAAACTGAATAAATTTAAAAATACAAAAGAACACACAAACAAGTGCAGTGAACCAATAAACATCGTCTCGCAGACTGTGCACGTTGTTGTTATTCATGATGATCTCATTATTCCCTTATAAAAATTCATTATTCCCTCTTAAATAAGTCGCCAATAAGACCCTATGTTATGCTCGTGAAAGTGTTTGAATAATGATTGGATTACGTGCGTGAGTTGAATAAATTAATTTTTTATTTCGAATTGGAAATTATTTGTGATCTCAATTTGTATCGAGATCGAGTTTTTTCATTTTCCTTATCTGAAGGATTTTATACTCCCCCCTCCCCTCACAACGGCCGGGTGAATTTTTGTTCTATGATTTCTGTCTCCTCCCAGAAGAAATGTCAAGTTAACCTACTGACGAAGCAATTTCAAAATGAGAATGTTACGTATGGAGAAGTATTGTGAGGTGAAAATCGAGCATATTTTCCCCTCTTGAATTCAAAATAGCCTGAATTTAACCTATATTGCCCACACAACCAATAAATTACCCAGTTGTTCGTTTTTGAAAAAAGTTCAAAAACGGTTTGGAACTCGTAAATATTAAAATAGAAAATCTCGGCTAAAATATTTTACATTTTTCAATGGCAAAGTATGATTGAAAGATTAAAAAGTGTTTACTTGTTCAAAAATTCGTTTTTATTGAAAAATTAAAAATTTTTTAGACCAGACTAAATTTTTTTGGGGTGAGGGTGGGGGAAGGCAGGGTCTAAAAATTCGAAATAATTGTTGGTAGGCTGAAATTCTCATGTTTTTTTTTTTTTTTTTTGAGATGATGTAAAACCGCAATTTAATCTACCCTATCCTATACTCCATGAGAAAAAGCCACTGAGCTACAAAAGGCTTAAACGAGTAAATTGAAGGGAAAGACATTGATTTGATCTTCTGATATGAGATGATTTTCACTTTGTATTCTGTAATGTAATCGAGTTTTTTTTTTTTTAGCTAATTTGCCCTTCTCTGATCATTTTATAAAGTTTTAAATACCTTGAATATGACAGTGATTCTCCTTTGATCTCTGGTCATTTTGAACGTTCAAGAGAACACCCTTTTTAGAATTAATTAGAATTGAAACATGTTTAAAAATAACTGTTTTTCTACAGACCCTCAACGTTAATTATATTTCACCGAAATATGAAATATTCATAAATTAGAGTGATCTCTTTTTTCTCAGTAGACTTGGGACAGGAGCAGGGATGGGGCTGTTGGTGGTTTTTTTTATCTCTGAGATAACAACAACTTGTGAGAAAAAAAAATGTAGACGAAATTGTTGAGCTCTTGGGGCCTTTTTCTTGGGTGAAATTGAAAGGAGTAATCTTGAGGTTGGAGAGGCGGCAGCCAATGGTGGCACAGAAATCGGATCGCGATGGCCCCTTTCAACCGAATGCCTTGTAGGTGCGCGTCATGTGCACTTGTTCGATTCCGACGGCGCAGCACTTGTTCTGAATGGTAATGGTACCAGACCCCTGGTTGGGCCGTGGACACTGGACACCTGTTGACCAGGAGTAGGGTTACTCGCCAGCGGAAATGCTGACGAGGCTAATCTGGTCTGACTGGTGTAATATGATACCAACTGTTGTTGTGCTGACGATGCACTACTAGTCAGCCAGTGAAACATGATCCCCGACCAAGAATGCGGTTAGCGTCTGGTTTTCGCCTTGCCACGACCACGCTGTGATGACGTAATCCGGCAGCGTGTGGGCCGACTTTTCCCAGTACGATTTTGGTCCTAACAAAATCTTAGTGCATGAGTTCGAAACACCGCTTAAATCGATGTGGAATGATTTTACTGAAAATTCAAATGAAAATAATTCCGCATTTTTGCACAGTCCTCATGTTCATCCATTCGTCGTCAAAAAGAACTCGAGCTGCAAATACTAAACGGAGGAGTTCGCGGATGGGAAGGCGACGATTTATCAACGCTCGGAGAAATCCTATTCATTGGATCAGTGGCAGTCGGACCAGAGCTCAAAGATAGGTATTTCGTGCTATTTCCTTCCACCTTGTTGCATATTGAGAGGAGTTAGATCAAAAAACGGCTTTTTGAAGAAGTTTTGAGTCATGAAATTTCTTGAATCTTCCATATCTCCCCACCAAATCAAGTTAAAGAGGTCAAATTTTGTGTGTGAGGTTAGTTGGTGACCACAATATGACCTCTTGAATTTGGATCAAAATGGATTCAAAATGGCGGATTATCAAAATTTTGAGTAGAGCTTGAGGAGCCTCAAGTTGGTAAAAATGTAATTAATATGAATTCATATGGTTATTGGGGATAAGTTGTATACTATATCCCGAATTCACTTCCATACATGATGTTGGAGGGGGAAGGCGGGGTTACCAACCTAAAATAGTGGTGGGGTACAGGAGGGGTCGAAAATTTTTTATTGCTGTGTCATATGATAAAATGAGCCCAAGTGACAAACGTATTTTGATTTTAGCTTCCTCAGTGATTTTGGAGGGGAGTTAGAGCAAAAAACGGCTTTTGGAGGGGAAATTGCTGCAGGAAATTTCATGAATCTTCCATATCTCATCACCAAATCGGCCTAGAATGGTCAAACTTTGTGTGTAGGATTAGTTTGTGACCAGAATATAACCACTTAAATTTGAGTCAAAATGGATCCAAAATGGCGGATTTACAAAATTTGAAGATAATTTGAGGACCCTCAAATAGTTATAATTTGAGAAATATGTGTTCGCATGATTATTTCATGGCAAGAAATACTACATTTGTGCCAAATTGAACTTCTTAAGTGTTTTTGGAAAGGATAGGGTAGGGGTTTTCAGACTTGGTATTGGGTGTGGCCTGTAGTGATGAACGGTTAAGCAAGGTTATTACTAAATCAAAACAAGCCCAGTTAAAAACTCAGCTCCAGTAATGCGGCATGGCTGCTTACGTTTTTTTTTTTCAAAATATTTTTTTTTCAAACCAATTATTTTCTCTATTTCGACTACTTTTTTTTCTCATTCCTCATCATTTTATTTTTTTCAAAGTGAATTTTAGGATTCTTGTGTTGTTTGCTTATTGGATTAAAAAAACTACGGTTTCATTTCATATCGATATTCTCGATTCTAGGTTTGATTTCTATCCCCCCATCCCCTAAAAACCTACACTATCCTTTAAGCATTTGGAATTTTCTTGCGTCTATTTTCAAACTTTTTTTTTTAAATCTTACAATTTGACAGTTCTGATTTTTATAACTACAGATTTGATTTTTTTATTCAATTTTAGATCATTTTATGTAAAATGATGAGACTATTCACAACAAAGAACGTTTTCAAATAATATTACTATATAAAGAGATATTATAACTATGACATCTATGACATTTAGTATCCCCCCCCAAAAAAAAATGACCATTCCCCCTCCCCCTCCCCCAATCAAATTCACGTACGCGGCCTGCATTCCAAAATCCTTCGAAAAAATGGGTTGAATCAGTGTT
The DNA here is from genome assembly GCA_009761765.1 of Phenacoccus solenopsis. NCBI lineage: Eukaryota > Metazoa > Arthropoda > Insecta > Hemiptera > Pseudococcidae > Phenacoccus > Phenacoccus solenopsis. The sequence goes on along the minus strand of CM019755.1, from coordinate 12,018,717 downwards.
GAATGTCGTGCCAATAACTGGTTAGAGGTCTCATGCTGGAAGAAACCTCCGAAAATGAAACTGTTGGTCAGAATTTATCTACGTATTCATTTTTTCATTTTAACAATGTTAATTCCCCTCCATTCCTTCATCGATTATGACTTATCTAACTTACAGTGTTGTAAATGAAAGGAGGAAGGGTGTTAGGACACAAGTTACAGTGTTGTAAACGAAAGAAGGAAGGGTGTTAGGACGCAAAATCTTCCCATAACCATTTTTTTCCTATGAAAGTCGATTTTTACGCGTAAACAAAATGAGCTTAAAAATACGCTAAAATTATATATTTTTTCATCTTGAATATTTTGCAAAATTTTCACCCCCTCCCCTCCCCTCTCCTTTTATACTCTCGAAAAAACCAATGATGAATTCATGATAATATGTTACTGTGGACGTGTAATTATACTTCGGTAATTCCTTAAAATAGCCACTATGTTGAGAAATTACAAATTTAAGGAGATACTTATGTTTACATTTTGATGAGACGTTTTCGAACGAACTTGCGCGATTTTAATGATCGTTCAAGATCTGAATACGCTAAGAGTTATACTTATAGCGAACGATTTCGAGCAATTCCAACAAAAATTCCAATTTTTGATCATTTTTTTCTTGATGGAAATTCGACTTTTTTCCAATTTCGTTTTTTAAAATACCTTCTTTAGAATTAAAATAAGACCTGTATTTCAACAAATTTTCGATAAGTTATTTCTAAAACGAGTGATCGACGTTTAAAATTTTCCCTTATCTCGCGAATTCTCGCCCACTTAACTCTTCTTAAATCAAAAGGGAAGGAAATATTAGAAAATACCTCTTCTTGTCAAAATATAAACAAAGAGTATACCCTTGAGAGAAATATTTTACGTACATATCGTAGGAATCTTTACCTAAGTGATTAAAAAAACTTTTGAAAAAAAAATTTGACTACCTATCTGTTTTAGTGATACACGAACGTGAAAAATTCTTTAAAAAAGACAAAGTTGATAAATCGCAGTTCATGTATTCATAGTTCGTAGATATATCGGAGGTTTCCTCCTGCAAGAGTCCAAGAATTTAATTTCCGGAGGTTTCTTCTACCATAAGACTTTTGTCTTTTTTTAAGCCCATGAAACCTGTCTATGCAGGTTTAGATGCCAAAGTTTTCATCCAGCCAAGATAAAGCATTTTCGTAAAAATGACCCCCCCCTCCTCCTGGGGTTTTCATAGTGTTCCCTAATTGTGGGTTTTTTCTGATGAATGTTTATTTCTCTTCATTTTATGCTACATTGTGTTTTTTTATTCGTAATTTTCACGATTTTCTTTATTTTACCTAGTTTTCGAAATTTTGATCGCCACTACCCCCTCCCATAGGTTCAGGTTCAACTGGGTGGTGCACTTTGGCCATTTATACTTCATAAAATTGCCAACTAGTATCATGAAATTTTCCCAACTGTTGACCTTTTTTTTTTTTTTTTTTTTTTTAGTCTCCAAAAATTTTAAAATAGTTGTAATAATACTGCTACGCTAAAACTCCAAATTTACCAACTTTACAAAAGCCAAGGGGGCTACGTCTCTGGTTGTGTGCTATACATTATATAAGTTGGCATCAGTTCGAATTCATTCGAGTTCTTATTTTCCCAAAAGAAATTCCAAGTTCCCAACTTCAACGTTGAACAATTATAAATTTCCCAACTTTTCAAAACACCCGGGTGGGAAGCTCCCCCCCCATCTCCCCTTAGTTACGCCCCTGGCCCCTCTTCATATTAACTTTGGCAGCTCAAATTATTGTGATGAGGTTCCCAGGTGACGTGCTTTCCATCAAACTTTGTTCGGTCGGAATCCGGTTTTCACGATACAAAAGTTTCTCTTGTGAGAACAATAATAGCATAAATTCGATTGTTCGATGTATGAAAATATCGGATATAAAATTTTAGGTCTCGAAATAATACTTCGGGTGATGCATTACAGGTCCGATGATCGAAGAAATCATCGCCATCTGTCAAACCAAAGAAGACCAACAAACGTGGATCGATAAGCTGAACAAACAGATAAACGCGTCCAAACAGCCGTCGCCCGTCTGTATCAGTTCTCCGTCTAAAGCGAGCGCTTTCTTCACGCCGTCCAGTTCGCCGACGACGACGGTGCCGAAGCCTCCGCCGCACGCCGTAAGTTCCATTCCGTACATCCATTTAACCATGTACCTCGCTCGTCTCGTGCGTAAAAAAATCATAACGCGGAAGGTATTGAAAAAGTTACTCTACCAAGACTTCATGAGTCGGTATAGCACCGAGAACGTGGCTCGTAGACGCGTCCATCGAGCCGAGTATACGATTTTCGCGCCGGAAAAACCCACTTATACGTGGGTCAGTTCGACGACCAGCGGCTCGGACGTAGCGTTGATGGAACCGCGGTCGTCGCCGGTACCGGTTAGCGAGGACGAATCGATGGGCAGCGTGGCCAGTAGTTGCTTCGATTACGTGGAGAAACCGGTGTTCAGGACTACGTTGACGTTGGACGGCGAGAGTAATAAGATCAGGTATGGCAAGGAGTTGAGGTACGTGCCGAATTTCGCTTGCGAGGATATCTCGAAGATGGACGACGACACGCGAATTCGGTACGATCTATCGGACGAACAGAACTTCCAGTCGGAGACCAGGCAAAGCGAACCTATTCTGGGACGCGAAAGCGTACCGGATTATGATCTACATTCCGCATGCATGAATACCGGATTTAAATCGTTTTCCATTAATTTCGGTAACACGCGTAACCATTGGGCGCCGGAGTGTCGAGATTATGCGCCAGCGAAGCACAACGTGTCAACGTCCAGCTCCGACGCGACGCCTCGTCAAAAGAAATATTGTTCTTCGTACAACATCTCGAGCCCGATAACCTCGACGTACGAGCCAAAGGAAGGGAAACGCAATCGAATTGTGGCCAACGAGAGCTCGAAATTGAGCCTGAGATCTTCGGATTCCGGTCTAGCGGATATTACGTCCCCTCTAGTCAATACGCCTACGCCGCCCGGACCTCAGAACGCGGAATCCGACGAATCCGGTAATTTCGATCAATGCGTCGTGTCGCCCTACTCGAGCACAGGCGACGATCGAATGTATATGAGCGAACGTACGGTCGAAACGGACGGCCGAATTGATGAAGCTGTCACCTTCAAGTCCGGAATGTACGCTCATTGGTGGCTGAAAACCAAAATACCCGCTAATGTGCTCAAGACTACGGCCAGCTCGAGGTTCAGTTCGAATACAGGCAAGAACTTTACGTGTGTACGCGTGTTCTCATCGTAATACCTTTCTGATTCTCATGCACATTGTGTTCTTTACTAACGCGTTTTTTTTTCTCAAATTTTTTTTTTTCATTCTTGTTCTTCTTCGTGTTTTTAATACGACTTGAAACGCCGTACGCTAGGATTTAATTTGAACTACGCCAACGTTGCCTTTGTTGCTTTATAGCGCTATCGTTTTACGCAGCGAGGTATTTGATGGATGTTCCAAATATTCTTTTGTCGGAGCGTAAGAAATATTCGACCTGTGAGAAGTTGTGCACTAGTGAGAGATTTATCAATGTTCTAGAAAGTTCAGAAATTATTTCAATACTCGATTTTTGTTTTAATGCGAGGTTTTTTAATTTTAATTGATTTTCATTTTTTTTTTATCACTCTTTTTTTTTTTGCGATATTTAAATTGTATTTATATTTTGAGGCTACCTACGTTCATAACGTTTAGTTTTGATTTTTAAATTATCTATTTTTTGAGCGAATCCATTTTGAAATAATCGAAATATTGATCAGTAAAAATCTTTGATTCAAGTCTAGCTCGAAAGAACATTAATAATAATAATGAACATGCTGAAAATTTATATTAAAATGAAAAAATTTCCGTACTTGATTTTCTGTTGAAAAACAATATTGGTTTAAAAAAATTAGATTTTAGAAAAATAATGAAAACATTTAAAAAAATAAATTTCAAGTTTGAACGGTTTTTAAAAAAAGAACGAGGCTCAAAGAAAAGCATTTGAATTGAAAAATTAAAAAAAGAGTGGGGGGAATTACTTGAGCGTTTTTTAATCATTTTCATTTTGAGTTTTTTTCCACTATTAATTTAAAAAAAAAATGTAAGCAGCCATGCTGTATTACTGGAGCTGAGTTTTCAATTAAGGCTTGTTTATATTTGAAGATATAGTATTTGTCAAAAAAAACTTGCGAATACTTCCATAGAGTTTCATTTGAAATATGTGGTACTTTTGGTCCACAAGAAATATTGGAGCTCCTATTTTTAAAATTTTAGCTGTTTGAGGCTTATCAAGCTTACCTTAAATTTTGGCCATGCGCCATTTTGAATTTATTTTGACTCAAATTCAGAGGTTATATTCTGGCCACCAAATGACCCCATATACAAAGTTTGACCTTTATATATTGATTTGGTGAGTTTTTTGTGATTTCCCCTCCAAAAGCTACTTTTTGCTCCTACTCTCCTCCGTATTCACTTAGGAGGCTAAAAGTGAAATATCTTGGAGAATTAGGCTCACTTTATCATTTGTCACTATGATAAAAAAATTTCAATTTTTTGTTCACCTCACCATATTTTAAGAACAATTACCATCTCCTCTCCCCTCCAAAATTACGTGTGAAGCTAAAATTGGCATGCGTTATATCTCTCATTACTAGTAATCGTATGAGTACAGATTTATCAAATCTGAGCTATTTGAAGCTCGCAATCCTCTCTTGAATTTTGTCCATGCGCCATTTTGGATTCATTTCGACCCACATTTGAGTAGTTGTATTTTGGTCGCCAACTTATCGCACATAAGAAGTTTGAGCTTTTCAGGTCGATTTGATGAGGAGGTACGGGAGATTGAAGAAATTTCGTTTCTCAATGTTTCCTCAAAAAACCTTTATTTGTTATAACTCAGCTTCAAATGCAGTTAAGATAGTGGAATTTTGATATGTGGGTCTCCACGACTCACACTTTTATATGAAATCAAAAATGAAAATTTCACTTCTTCTCCGTCTCTTCTAAAAATTTGAGGGAAATGCTATTTTGAGGCAGGTCAAGAAAATAAAAAAAGGAACCACTTTGCGGAATTTCACAAAAAGTCTCTCAACAAATTTTCAGAAGTTTTCATCTTTCATCAGCGATCGTTTGCGTGAAGGGGGAGGGGGAGAATGAGTTGTACATTTGCCATTTATAATTACAAATAACGTTTAACGATCCTCAGCCTTGCAAGACCTCCATTCCCAAATCAGGTACGTTATAATAACTATAGTTTCAAATTAAATACTCAATTTTATTAATTTTTTAAAATCAAAAATATCAATTTTTTTAATGGAAAATTTTATTAATTTATTTAAATGAAAAATTTTAATAATTTTTTTTAATAAAATATTTAATTTTTTTTTTTTTGTATTTTTAAAATTGAACTTTCATACTAATAGAGTGCTCAAGAAACTTCTTGCAGTAGGCATAATTCATCGATTAAAAAATTAAATTTCAAAAAGCTACATTTTTTTTCAATAGTTGGAAGCAGTGAATTTTTATTTAGTAATAGTTGGAGCGTATACACGATGGTTTTTGAATTTGGTCACTTCATTAATTTTTACCTACCGATGAACATTTTGCTCTGTTAAAATACTAAGCATAGCGTTAGCATTAGGATTTCATCAGATATAAATTTCATTCGAATACAAAAACAATTTTCAAAATAATACAAATGTAAACGTTTTCTGTCGATAATCATAACTGAAAAAAAAAAAAAGATAGAAAGTTTAAGCTAGAAATGAGAATAAAAACACGAGTAAATTTTGTCTACGAAGTTAACCCGCGTGTGCTAAACATTCTTGTTATTTTCTCCCAATTCCAAAATTTCGTTTCGTACCACGATCCGCGCTGTTTAACACGACGTAGAGAAAACACGCGTACACTATAAAGTTAACTCTGTACAGACACCCACCGAGAGCATCGAATACAATCTCGGCTACGGAAGACACGGAGCTCGCGTCTACGCTTTATTTCGCTGAAGCAGATTCATCATTAATTACTTATTTCGCTTCGCGATACGTACGCCAAAACGTATCGAACTTACTAACCCAAAAAGCCTGTTTTTTCACCGTTGCTTCTGAACCGAAGCGATTATCATTTCGTTGACTTTAGGAATAAAAATTCATTGGAATATCGAGAATTGAATTGATAATTTGTTGTTTTTTCTCTTTTTCCAGATTCAAACGAACAATCGTCAGCCATGGAGCATCACTAAATTACGTCCTTCGCCACCGATGCATTGTTATTTTTTGAACGGCGTGAAACAACAACGTAATAGTAGTAAACTTTGTAAGTACGACTTGACGTGTGTATAGTGTGTTTCATCTGAATGTGAGCTCCTTCGTATCAAATTTAAGGATTACTCAGTACTCATGTGATCCCTATATCTGGTGGTTTGCCTATTCATCGTGCTGATGAAAGCCAAAAGACAAAAAATGTAAATATATTTTGTTTACGTTGGTAATATCACCTTTGAAAATGTTTATTTCATCATCGAAGGCAGAAAGGCAGACAGAAATAATATGTCTGTGCCAAAATGTAAACATTCAATGTAATAATGTTACTTACTGGCAAAAAATTGAGTGCAATGAAGGGAGTAAATGGGGAGAAATATTGGGAAAAAAATTTTTTTACTTATTTTTCGCTTATAACTTATAATAATCAAGCTGCTTTATATTAAGACCTCTATAAATGTAGGTATGATAGATCTACCATTTGTGTCAAAAATCTGTTTGGTGTTACTTTTTCCTTGGTATCAGCTGTGAACTGATATTATTAAATGAAATGATATTCCCGCTTTTTAATAGTATTTTCCCACGTTTTAATTTATAATGACTGGATGTTCAAGAGTAATCGATTTACTGCATCTTTAATCAATTTCGGTACTTTTTCCTACAAGTCCTGAAAAAACGAAACTGGTTGAAATATTTCCAACATGCCTCGTTTTTTTGTGATTGCATCATGCCTCACCTACTGAACTGAATTTCATGAAATTTTCACAGCGCATTGGTATGAGTTTGAAGAAGGTTGCCACAAAAACTGTGGAAATATGCATTTTTCTGCTTTTAGGTCTATGCAAGTCAAAATATATCCTATTCAGTTGAGCTTAAATACCACTGAAAATCTTAACATTGCCCCCCACCCTCTGTATCCTCGGTATTAGGGAATGAGTTCATAATTATGTGAGTTATATTAACGCATATTGGTAACCACACTTATTAGACTAGTCATAAAAATATTTCAAGTATTAGAGATTACACCATAGATGAGTGTCGATGGATTGACAGTTGAAATTTTCAGTTTCCTCCCCCAACCCTTAAAACGATTACGTCCCTCATATAATTTGGAAAAGAGCTCGAATAATGCAATGGCTCGCTGATTGGACATTTTAGTAGAGTAGAATTATGTTTCTAGGTCAAAGTAATTGTTACAAAATGTTTTTTTGATTTATTTTGTAGAAGAGGGTCTGCTCTATCAAAGTCACTTTTTTGAGGCATCTCCCCCCCCCCCCAGACAAGTTTGAAACTTTTTCTTGATAACACATTTTCAGATTATTAATAAACGTTCGAGTGTGAGGGGAGGGGGAGAGCACGCCAAGGGTAGCTCTGATTGTAGGTGTAAGTGTAAGATACCCGTATATATGTCATTGAATGTATGATGAATGCCCATTGAAGCAGTCGCAGAATACCACATACGCGTATTCTTTACTTCGCTTCCGTGTCGTCTCATCTTCAAAGCCCCTTTACTACACCTCTGTGTGACTTACCAAGAAAATGAATACAACCTTTTTTGTCAGAAATTTTATGTAGAACAACTTTTGTAGAGGTGGTTTTCTCCATAAAGTTGAACCCTGACCCGCAAAAAGCAAAAAACTGATTTTTGGGGGGGAGATGCCTCAAAAAAGTAATTTGGGGGAGGCTCGGGGAGGCTTTTGGATATGTGATAAGAGTAGACCCTCTTCTACAAAATAAGTCAAAAAAACGTTTTGGAAACTGGGTGATAAGCGCCACTACTGCGTAAGCAGCAGGATGCCATGGTATAACTCGAGCCATAAGCAAAAAGATGCGCAAATGCCACTGTTGGGAACCTTCATGGGTAACCAGCAGGAGGTAGAAAAGAGCCCACCTCCAGCTGAGGATGTAGGCGTTCCATGTACCCAGTGAGCCCCTGAAGTAATGCCAAATGGCGGTTCCTTGTAACGATTAGTTTGAGGTTAAGACATTTTTGGTCCCATTTCGACTGCACTATTTTTACAAGTTGCGACGATACTTAGAACTAGAATAGGAATGATTTCATTTCATTGTATTATTCCTACACCTCGTTTAATTTCCTTTAATTATATAATATTTAATTGAATTGTTACATTGTAGAAGGCCTTTGATGACCAATGTGCGAATAAAAAAGTGATTAAAAAAAAAAAAAAAAAAAAACTGGATATTCTCTGTGATGATAAATAGGAAAATTGTGTTGTAACATGGTGGAACTTGCCTAATTATTACCAACGTGAGATAATATTTTTCAAAATTTTGTCTCTGCTCCTTCGGAATGTTAGTTAGGCAAACCATCGTGCATGATTGTCACACGATTAGCCGTACATGTGATATGATGGAGCTTGTGTTGCGATGAAACACCTTGTATATATGATAGATATGGAGGATTTTACTTCATCGCTCATATTATCGGTGTTGACGACAGGTGAAAGAAGCTTCACCGAGGACGCTCAGATATTGCAAGTGATCGAAGGGTATTGTACGAGCGCCAAATTAAGGTATACCGTTAACTCAGGTGAGTCGACCAACATTTGTCGAGGCGTTTCTAGATGACGGATTAACAATGTTTGCTGCGTTGCACTTCGAACGATAACGCCTTCATGTTCATACGCCATAACAACGGCACGTAAGTGTCACGGTTGCTGTGATCGTTTAATTTTATGTTCACTGGTAACCCTTGCCGAGCACATCGTAACCTGCGAGCATGATAGAAAGTAACCCCTTAGACTCGTGGGAGCTTCAATCCGACACCAGTAATTCACTAACTTCGGTCTGCCTTTTGCGTCTCACTAACAATCCGGCGTGCCTTCGAAATACTTGATAATGACGATTGTTTTATATACGCAGTGGATCTATCCCGGCTACACGATTTATGCACGCCGGCCGCAGCGGCAGCCGAATTTCTGCGCATCGATTCCTATCGAAATGCTAGAAGAGCACGTGCTCCGACCTGGTGTTGCGGTAACTCGGTGCTACGTACGTTAGCCGAAGCGGATTTCGATTGTTGAAAAAAACTCGAAGCTGGAGTTGCAGGCTCGAGATGGTTATTGGGAAGGGAGTAGACGGACGAGTTTCATTAGTTTATCTACTATTTAGAGTAGCGATTATTAGTGAACATTATGTTATATTTTTTATTGCGATTTGGGGTCTCAAAGTGCCATTATGTTTATGCATCCGATTAAATTACTTCATTGTGTGAATGTAATGCATAGGTATTGATTCAAGACTGGTTTTTTTGATTGTTACGTATTTATTTCTATTCTTCTTTTTATTTTTCTTCTTTTTTTTTTTAAATAATATTTTCCTTCTTTTTTTTCTGTGTTTGAAATTGACGAATATTTATCGTTATTTTTATCGATTATTTTTATTCGTTGGGGGCATTCGCGAGGAAGATTGAATCGAAGTGGATATATTTGCAAGGATGAGTGTAAAAGTTAATTCAGGGTTTTGTTTTATGGCATGGAAATGACTCTTGAAAGGATAAAGGACATGGTTATACGTACTTAGAGTTACGATTGTGTGGTTACCTTGTTACGATTGCATCTCAATATATATTTTATTTTTGAAAGGGATTTTGATTTTTTTTTTTTTTTCTAATTTCAGTAAATGATTTAAAGTAAGCCTCCCGTAGGGAACACGTTCATCTCTTGAGAATACAAATATTAAGACTCAGAGAACGTGGTTGGTAATAGTGATTTCACAGTGTATAAGTTATAGGATACTGCGTTTAAGTAAATTTTTTCCTTTTCAAAATTTTACGATTTATCATTTTTTTGAGAGGATTTTAGCGTAATTTTTCGAATTTGAAATCTAAAAAATTGAATTTGAATACATAGTTCCTGTTGAATCCCCTGAAGTAAATATAATAATAGATCTAATAGATCAAAAATTTGTTGATGAATTAATTTTTTCTTCCATTTAAAGTTGTAAGTCATACAAAGTGTTTAATTCTCATTGGAATTGCAATAATTAGATACATTTTAAAGATGAATTTTCAAGTTCAATTTGCTATAATTTACCTTCATTTATATTGATATCAATGGGTTTCACGCTGAGTGCTTATTATTAGAATGTAATTTTGATCAATACTTTAGAAGTAAGAATGAATACGCTTAATATTGGAAACTTCAGATATTTTCAATAGTTTGGTAGTGATGGTTCACCATGGGTTGGGCATCTACACCCTTTCCCTCCACAGAGTTTCTGAATTTCCGCTGTTTTTCTGATTTCTCATTTAGCCCCCCCCCCCAACCTCACAAATATGAGAGCTCAATAAGTTATCAATTTACATTCCGAGTTTTGATTGGAACAGTGTTGTAAACATTTATCATTTTGCGCTTCGCGCATTGTAAGTTAATTCATGATGGATAAGAAGATCTAGAAGATGTGATAGTGATGCCAATTTGTTTTGGACTAATTCACATTGTGTGTTAACATCTAGCGATGAAAAATTTGTCCCAAGTTATCAAAAACCTCTCCCGGGATTTCTTGAAGAACTAAAAAATAGGTACAGTCAGTAGAGCAATACGTTGATGAATTAATGGACAAGAAGTGTAGTAGTACCATACTTTGAGTTTTCATCGTGGAACAAGAAGGCTTAGAGTTCTTCTCATTTTAAGGTTCTGAAAAATGAACAGATACTTGTTACAACTCAAAAGTTGTGTATAAAAAGTGATAAGAATATCAGTTATTTTTTACAAATACTTAAGGTAAGTGTAAGTAAATATGCCATCCTAAGGTTTGAAGAGGTCTAGAGGGCCTCCCAAACCTATGATGAAAAAAAATGAAGGTATCATTGCAAATATTTGGTAGAGAGAGTGATAGAGAGCAACTGAGTTAACTGGTCAGTATTACAATTTTGTTTTGGTTGCGAGATGTTTGTGCCTTTTCTCTACAACCATTTATACATCTGCACACAAAACGCATTTTCGTATCGAGAAAAAAGTGAATTATTCTTTTAGTTATATCTCATTTGTGACCTTTTTCGCCACGAAAAACCAAAATAAAGTTTTCTTCCTCTGCAATAGCATTAATGATGTTGAGGAAGGACTCCGCGCATAATATTACTTGATATTACTTGATGAAATTTTCTTTTTCAGACCTTCTCATGTTTCATTTTCATTTCAAGCTTAGGTTTGGTGCAGACATTTATTGGTTAAACTTCCAGTTCTTCTATGACTAACCTATCACACCTCACTTCAACTATTGACTTCGAGGCGTACAGGTGGCTTGTTCACCTGCTCCGCACGATTTTTCTTCTTTTTGGTGATTTTGTGCGATTTTTATGTGCAAAAAGAGTGTAATGTAATTAGTGTTTCTATATGTTTTTTGTAAACTTTCCGCGAAGAAACAAATAATTTCGCGTTTTAAAAACGCTTTTCATACGCTGACCTACTTACATAGGCGTGTCACTGTAGGCGTATTCAATCAATCTTTGCTGATCTCGACCTAATATTAATCTGGTGTGTGTTAGTGATGTCCTTGATGGGGGAACATTCAGGTTCTGAATCCTCGGATGGTGAATTCAACCCTGAGGATCTACCGAGAAGGATATCAAAACAGAAAAAGAACACTGTAAAGGTAGACAATATCAGTAAAAGTATAAGTAATTCAATATCCTTTATGAAGGAAACTAAACTCCTCATTGATAGAATAAAGCAATATATGGACCAATCTGGTAATCTGGCCAGAAAAATTAAATCCAGTATTCTTGAAAACATAGAAAAAATCTTAGAACTTGATACCACATTTGCAAACTCGTTTGATACGAAAATTGAAGAGATTGCTGGTCTGCTTGCTAATGATCTCTGCGAACTTTTCGCTATTCTTCTGTTGTTGGTCTTGTATTGCACAAAGAATAAAAAACCACGGGGAGCTAAAGCTCTTTATTTAAGTATTAACAATTACACGATAAATCACAGTGTGAACAAACAGTAACACAAAATGGCATGAATATAAATATTAAATGCACATATCTATAAACTGCTGTAAGAGAGTCAATCATAGATTAGGAATTAATGCGCGGTCGTATACATCTTAAGACACGAGGATAAAACTCCTCACTCGTCATGTCCAGCAGGCTTATCGCTGGACGAGGATTCAGCTTTGCCAAATCTTACAATCTCGTTGAAAAAAAACCGATGATAATATAAATCTGCTTAACAAACCCTTGAAAAATCTAAGAAAAGTGAACCTTTGCCGAAGTTACAAAACCTCCGAATAATAGAAACGATGACCTACTTAAAAATAATGGCTGGTCTTCTGTGCAAAGACGTAGGAATCTTAAAAAAAAAAAAAAAAAAAAAAAAAAAAAAAAAACGATAATACCCTCTTATTGAAGTCTAATGATGATGTAAATCCACTCGAAATTCTAAAATTAAATGTAAAAATGGCTTCTCGTGAGATCAAAATTGAATCCTGTCAGCCCTTAGGAAAACATCGTGTTTTGATCTCATGTGGGAATTCGGAAAGTATTAATAAATTAAAGGAAATGGTTAAGAATAAATTATCTGTAATTAAAAAAAAAAGAATACGACCCTCAACTTATAATTCATAACATTCTATCCATGACCACTATTGATGATGTTAATGACTCAATCGAAATTTTGACTGATAAGAAATCTAAATTTGTTAATTTGCGTAATTATGTCAATGGTAATACGAATAAATTTGCTGTTGTTACTCTTAAGCCAAATTCATAGAATACTATGGACAAAAACAAAAATTAATAATAATGATATGTGTAAATAAATAAACAAAAAAAAAAACAAAAACAAAAGAAAAAGAAAGTGGGGATGAGCGGCAAGAGGAAGGGGGGCTCTACAACAGACTTACAAGTATATAATTTCTAATCAAGCACACCATCATGGACAATAACCAAGCAAATAACCAATTCAATCATCTATCCACAATGGTCAACACATATTCACCAACCATTCTACGAAAACCAAACATACTAGCATCCTTGAGTCCCTGTGGCAAAGAGTTATATAGATAAGCAGCCTGATATCTGAACTGGGCCCGCGACTTCAGCCTACGCCAGACTGGGAGCGGGAACACACCCGACGCAGCACGTCGAGTGCGCCCACCCTCAGAGCAGAAACCAAAGGCAGCCTTATACCTGTGCATAAAAGTAAGCACCGTTACTAAATAAATCTGTTTAACCTTGAGGCAACCAAGAGAGCGAAAAATAGGTAAAGAAGGTGCATTCCATCTTTCACCAGCCACTAACCTAGCAGCCCTCTTTTGAAGCATAAGCAGTGGATGGATCCCGCAAGAAGCAGCATTCCCCCAAATCGCTATACCGTACCTCAAGGTACCCTCAAAAACTGCCACATAGAACCTCCGAAGATGAGCTCGTGAAATTCGGGTGGTAGTCTTCTCAGCTGCTCCTCCAGCATTTGAATTTTGCGGGTGTTGGCACATTGTTGGTTATGGAGCTCGTCGATTACCCATTGGCTTGCTTCGATGTTATCTTGTAGGCGTTTCATCTGTCTTTCGTGTTCGGCGACCAGTTTGGAATTGCGTGGAATTTGACGGAATGCATCGGCAGCGGCTTGTAATGCTACAGTCGCTCTTTGGAGCTTCTGTGCCGCCACATCGTAGTTATCCGATGGTTCTCCGCATTGTGCACCTAATCGAACTGCATTTAACGTCGCTGGGCTCATATTCTCTCTGCAGATCGGACACGTATTGTTGAATTCGTCGTTAAGCCATGTGATGATACACGGTGTATGAAATACGTGCCCGCATGGGCCAATGGATGTATGTACGAGAAATAATTGTTCCAAACATATTGCGCAATCGAACGACATTTCGGGTAGGTTAAATGTGATGTTACCTGGAATTGTAGTTTGTCAACGCGAAACCCCACGATCTCACGATATATTTCGAAATTGCCTGCAAGCTCACTTCACTGTATTAATCGACTTGTACGTTAATTCAACGTTTTCTAATCCGTAAAACAAAGAAAGATACACGAAAAAAACTGAATGTTACCAAAAGTTGACGCGATCGTGTTGATGTTTGCACGACTTGACTATAAAATGGCGTTGTACGAACATGACGTAATGAATATAACTAACTAACACAGACTGGTTTTCGAGCTCGTACGGTCGGCCGAGTGCACGACCGACGCCAGTGTGACCACTACTGGGAACTCAGTGGGGGCGAACCTACCGGTTCAACTTCTTTAAAATCATCTTCAACAACTAAAAAATCTTTATATTTTGTTGCCACTGGAAATTATAATTGAGAAGTAAAATTAATATCCTATAAAATGTAGCAATATTTAATTATAAATTCTTCTAACATTGAAACTTCTTTTAAAATTTAAAATCATCTTGAATTGAGAAATTTTCATTTGTGCTTATATTTTAAAAACTATAAACGTTATAAAACTGAAAAAATTAAAATAACTTTACCCATGCTTACATTATTTCAATCTCAAATTTAAATGATTCCTATGAAATGAATTCTTACAAAAAAATTAATCAATATAAAGTATACTTCTTAATTTTTGTCGTTACTGTTTTGAATAATCAAACTTTCGACTTGATAAAATAAAATATCAGCTGTATATATCAAAAAAATAAAATTTGGTTCATTAAAAATCTGGTACTCTTCATTAATTTGCATTTCTAAAGTAAATCGACTACTAAAATAACATGCGAAACATATTTTTTCCAAACTACTTATGAATGAAACTATAGCATTCATCAACGCAAGCGCATCAACTATAATCGCATTAGGTGAAATAATATCAAAAATGCAGTACCTATTCATTCTATGCTATGAAATATCACGAATATTATTCTTACCTTAAAGCTATTAAAACCACTAACTTACAAATATATTTTCGATTAAAAGTAGCAATAAATTCGTATGCATCATTTCATCGATTTCCACTATATGGAATACCTTAAATTTTATCTCTTGATCAAGTTCAACCATTACATAAACATAATCATTTCCCAAAGCTCAAGCAAATCAATTGATTTTACATTATACCAAAATAAGCTTTACCTGTATTATAATTATACTCAAACGAAAATTTGAATATCTATAGTACATATATAAGAATGCGTACAGGATGAAGACTGAAGAATTCCGTTATCCATGATTTTCATGCACGAGAAAGTAAAATATAGAAAACAGCAAATTAGCGTAAAGAACTATATACCAATTTTAAAACATGTACTTACTTCTTTTCAACACAAATATGTACACATATTTGTAGCACCAGTAATAACAAAAATTCAATCGCTAACAACTTTTCAACACAAATATGTACACATGTTTGTAGCACCCGTAATAACAAAAATTCAATCGATAACAACTTTTCAATACAAAGATATACACATTGCCAGTAAATAGCAAAATTTAACCGCCAACAGTCACTATCAACAATAACACCTTAACACTAAACAACACCATAAAGTTGAAGTACGTACCTGGAAAAAATTATTTTAAATTAATCGAATTTACATTTTCGCACACTAGGAGCGCTAATTATACAGTTTCTAAATTGTGTACGCAGGCGATGACCGAAAGGGAAGAAAAATGGATAATGTGCTAAACTCACGTTGCGACGTTTTCGATGTTAATAAAACGACATGATCGCTACGTTGAGTTATATGAGCGACTAAACGGTTTTCAATAATCGCTTACAGCGTTTACTGAACCCAATTCAGTAGCGTAAAATAAAATTAAGTAGAGAAGTAGCGTGTTTACCATTGAAACTACGCTTCTAATTTAGCATATGTTGCTTCTATTATGAAAATGATATAGCGTACTATAGAAATAACTAAACGAACAGCGTTTTTAGTATTGGGATTACGCTTCTAAATTGGTGTATTTTACTAATCGTGCTTCCAGTACGAACGATAGTGTAGAGAGTTACAGAAATAATTTTGTAATACGCTATACTAATCGGGTAGTGTCGCGTACGATAAGTAAAATACACTAAATTAGAAGCGTAGTTTCAGCGGTAAAAACGTTATTTCTCCAGATAATTTTTATTTACGCCTCTGAATTGTGTTCAGTGATCGATTGGGCGTATATAATTATTGTAATTTGCAACGGCTATTGATAGCAACCATTCCACGATACGTCAAATGGGATGAAGAGAGGCATAATTCAATCAGTAAATAAGCTGTTTAATATAATGAAACTTGAATGTACGCGACTGAACAGCGTTCAGTGTTACTCTCGCCCAGCTGCAAAGTTGTTTTAAAAATACTCATGCAGCTAAATGTTGGCCATCAAATTGCTTAAATAATTACACTTCCGCACATAATCGGTCCTAACTGCCTATAAATTAGCTCTTTTTACGCCAAATTTTGTTTGTCGGGTAGAGGGAAACTCGGCGTGGGCGAACCTCCCGGTTCAAAACAGTAACGCTCATTGAAAATGAATGTATTAATTGTACACGTTTTAATGCAAACATAAAAAAATACAATAAAAAAGATAAGCCTGCTGATAATAAGCATCACACAATGTCTAAGGAATGCCCCTGTCTAATCAAACGTATTGAACAAAACAAGAAATTAACCAAGTATATATGTACTGAACAACATGAATAATTCTAATAAATTTGATAATAAAATTAACATATCTAACCATAACAGTAACTCAATAAATAAGTCTGGCTTGCGTATATGGCAGTATAATTTCGGAAATAAGAAGGAGAAACAGGAACTAACTTTGCTAGATGCTGATTTTCACTCCATAAATATAGTTATTGCATCAGAATTCCATCGTACAGCTGTAAGATCTGCAACAGTTAATTATAACATCATAATAAATGAACAGGTCGCAATCCTAATTAGAAAGAATCTAGTTTACGTGTAAAATTTCCACCCATTAAAAAACCTTCTTGATATACAAATCCTAAATATTCGAATATTGGCGGTTTATGCTTCTAATAAAGAAATAAATGGGCTTATATGTTATCTTGATAATTACTAAAACAAAAAAACTCGAATACTATTTTGGCGGGGGATTTTAACACCCATTCTCAACTTATTATAAATTTTGTTATAAAAGGCAATGGTACAGTTAGAGAGAGAGATGAATTGTTCAATGACCTCATAATGGCAAATGATTCTAAGTAGCTACTTTACGTAATTTTTCTATTTGTTTCAGTTCTAGAAACTCTGTCTTCAAATCTCGCTCATAATTAGTAGGAAAAAATGCTCTGAGCATATTCTCGCTACAATCATTTTGTGATTATAATTATCGGAATGCAAGTTATTATTTAATAAAAGAAATGATAGTTACCCGAAGTTGTGTTGATTTTATCTTTCCTGCGACATGCTACTACCCATGAATCGCAGATTGGTTTATCTTTAGGAAATTTATGAAAGTGTAGCTCCGGGTTCTTTTTTTTTATTATTTCGGCAGCTTTGGATCCTACAGGAAGTAGGCATAATAATTTATTGAAAAATTTGAAAACAAAAAAAAAACTCAATTTCCATCCATAAAATTTTTGGGTGGCAAATTTTAAACTTTCTTTTAGCAGAAACAAAGAATTTTATAATCTGCAAGTTATAAACTTGCCTATTTTTCACGTTTTCTAACCATATACTTTTCGAAATAGTGGCTAGAAATTTGTCGGAAAAAAAAAAAAAATAACATTTCTACAAATTGATTATTTTTGTAATTTGATTAATTGTTCAAGGATAAAATTTTATTGCTTAACGAGTGTTCTTTTCAATTTTTAGTGAATTTTGTCGCAAACTGATAGAAATTGATTGCAGAATGATATTCTCATTAAAAAATCCTTTTAAAGACACCTATATTGATTTTGCATATTTGAAATACCTATTTCCCTTAATGAACGGATTTTTCGTCATAATCTAAGAAACGTAATCATTTCCAAAATTGTATGATTGTATATTTCAATTTTTGTTTTTTTCAGTTTATTGTAATAAACTTCATTCAGAATTTTTCGTGAAAAAAAATGAAAGTAAAAAGAAAAAAACTTCTTGAGAACGAGTTACACATAATTCCTGCAAATATAGGGAAGAAAATTCAAAAAATTGCAGTTCTTTTTTCATTTCATTAAGTGATGTTTCGCATTTTCCTTTAAAGATGATTAGTTTTTAAAATTTTCGTCGACTTTTTCCAAAAAAAAAAAAAAAAATGCAGTTGTTTGGATGAAAATTTAACAGTACTGCCGTCTTCCTTTCATATTCTCATTATTAAAGAATCAATACATGATAGGAGAGATTGATATCAACGCATACTAGCAAACATAATTCCGAGATTGAAGAAATAGTACATATAAATATGAAGCTTCATATTAAACCGGTTGAGGGTAATTTGTCCTCTACGATTTGTGTTAATAGTATTCTTCAGGGATGTTTACTGATTACCTACGCAAGTCTCACCTATGTTGACCTTACAACTTTGTGTGGGGAATGAAGCGGGTCGAGTTCGTTCTTTGTCCGGCTTTTAGGGCTAGGGTCAAGGAGACACGGATACAACACTTCGTAGAACGACTCCTCTGGTCATACCTAAGATCCAGTTGATTCGGATTTAATATTTGGTTAAACGGATGATGAACTCGCATCAACACGGGAAAGCAACACAACGCCACGGTCAGTTAAACTTTTAATTACACGTATTTGGTATTCGAATATAAAATCACATTAATCTTAATCACGAAGGAATGTATCGACCTTTAATAAAATAATGACTATAACGCGTATAAATTATCAATTACAAAAATATTAACTCTTTCTTGAAACATAAACGACTTGAATAAGATGGCGACTAATAACTACGCTGTACTACTTCTCTATGTCTACTCTCAATATATATGTTCTAACATAGTACTTACCTAGTACTTGATGTTATAATATGTTCTAACATAGTACTTTCACAGTTAGAAGAAAAAGTATGTGATTTAATGAACACCTTGTATGGTTGGGGTACTACCTAACCCCACCTGGTACTTAACGTCATGTATATTACTGGGGTTGTATACAAAAATTTTTTTTTTAAATATAAAATATTAACTTTATTTTTCAAAATAATATTATTAATTTAACTATTTTAAATAAATAAATATATATATAAATAAATAAATAAATTAATAATTAATTTTAATAAAATTTAAATTTAAAAAATTAACAACAATGTATTAATTCAAGTTTATCCACGATGGTCTCATTGATGTATATATCTACCAGAAATTGATTAAACAACATTTTAAAACATGAATACTTAATTTCACCTATCCAAATCATTATCGTATAATTATGGGTAAAATGAAATACACCTACCGCTGGTATTTGTACGGCTAAAATTAGGGGCATGATGGAGCTTGCAAACTTCTGTAAAAGCGGGAATTCCGCATCAATCGATTGCATGAGGGTACTTGTAATAAGTGCAGCATCAATTTATGATGCGGGGGAGGAAGAAGGTGGAGGATGGGAAGAGGGAGACTGAGGAGTAGAAGAGGTAGTGGGGGTGGCAGCGCATGTTGGAAGGATGTAGGAAGAGGAGGAGGAGGAATTTGTAAGTGCCCTGGGTGCTTCCTCCAATGGTGAGTGTTGAGGCTGTTTATACATTGAGAAGCAAATATCTCATTTCCATTCTGAAGTATACCGGGTGACTACTTGATTCGAGCACCCAAACGAAAAAATTAGCTAAAAGGTGAAAAAATTCAAAGCATATATACACTTTTGACAACGAAAGCATAAATTAAAATTTTGCGTTTTATTGATAAACGCTTTTAAACATAAGATTAATATTATTTATGCCATTTATTGTTGCTAACATCATTCAAATATATAATTTATTTCTATCAGGGAAAGATTTTTGCGCTTGGGGTGCTCGAATCAAGCAGGCACCCGGTGTGATCCCGCGAATCGCTTACTCCTTTCCTTCTCCCATTGTTTCCAATAGGTGAAGGAAAGGAATGAAGCAACTCTGTTTGATCGTATTCGAGATTTGGAGACTGAAATGTCGAAACACATGCTTATATGCTTCATCTACTGGCCACTGACTCCACCATTCCCGACTTTCAACTTTCTTCGATCAATCACCTTCCATTCGACATTTTTCTCTTTGTTACTCATTGTAATATAATCTTCGCTATTCATATCTCAAAGTAAAGCCTCAGCTTGAACTTCTTTAATTTTCGCCGCTTGGGATTTTGATTCAATTTTCGCGAATTTCTCGAACTCGAACAATTTCAAACCACAGTTATGAAGGTTTATTCGAATACAACAAACTAATTAACGCTTACAAAAGTGGTAGTAAATTCGCGATTTTGAATGTCGAAACCATAATATAATACGAATAATACGCGCGATGTACGCTATATAGATAGATACTGATTATAATAGTGCTTCAAAACGTTACTCCAAGCTAACTAGGATCCAAACTAACTGTGTGTATTAGGTCTTGCACCGAGTGCGATAGTTATCGCGCTCGACACAATGTTGCCACCGCCAGGAAACCCGGTGAGGGCAAACCTCCCAGTTCAAAATTGCGGTATGAAGGTTATAGGAGTAAGTACAATAGAAATTACAAGGGTTTTTCATCACAACATTTTTATTTCTTGTCATAATTAGGGTATTACATATGAAGGGTGAATAATTTTAACAAGATAAGTCCAAAGTCACTGAAGAATATTAACACTATAAGTCAAAAAACATGATTTTTCAGGAGAGCAAAAATAAGATTTCAAACCTCAATTACTTGGTAAATACCAAATTTACACACTTTGGGACCAGAAAGAAATAGTTTCATCTATTCACTACTGAAGTGCTAAAAACCTTTTTTTTGAAAAATATTAGTCAGGTTTAAGTAGAAATACATTTTTTTCTCTGCATCACCTGACTTATACTGTTGAAATTATTCAATAAGTTGACTTATACTGTTGACAATATTCAACCTGTTGACTTATATTGTTGAAAATATATGAACATGTAAAACAATACAACATAAAATTTTATTGAACTGTTTACATACAAAAAAAGAGAGTAAAGCAAAATTAAAACTTGAGTAAGTATTTAAAATAAATTATATAATATTCCAATATAAAAAAATATAAAAGAATTAAGTCTATGAAACAAAATTGAAAAATTTTAATCTTAACTGAAAACCAATAATTAAATTAAAATTAGGAATAATAAAATAGATAATTTGAAACATCTGAAACATTATTTTAAAAATCTATACCCATATCAACCTCTATTATGGCTTCATCATTTTCGGTTTCATCCTCTCCATTTTCATCTTTATCTTCTTCCGTTTCTTTTTCGTTCAAATGTTCATAAAACGGCCGAGAACTGACATTTAAGAATCCGAGAAGATCTAATAAGTCTTTTTTTTTTTCAATTTTGAAATTGGCCTAAGTCCATCATATAAACTTTTGAGGTTCTAATTTCCTATCCACTATACTTTCTTGTAATGGAAGGGAGGATTTGAATTTTTTAGCATCTTGACAGCAGTTCTATTCGTTTTACTGGTTTTGGCTTTTTTTTGGTTAAACAAAAGCTTCGGAATTCCGAAGCTTCGTCCAGAGAATATTTAAAATAAATAAGTCGGTTACCATCATTTCCTTTTTGATACCTGAGCCAACGAATTTCCAACCAATTGAATGATTTCCCATCCGTGTCTTTTTTTGGAAGAACAAGATCAGTCTCAAATAAGTTTGCAAAATCAAAAAAATCTTCAAACGACATCTCATAGACATTGAAATTCACTGTTCTCACAAGCTGGTACCAGTCATGAGCAGGGCTGTTAACTTAAACGTATATTAGTTAAATTCAGTTAAAGTTTTAGTCTCTTAAAACAAAAATAAGAGTTAAAGTTATCAGTTTTATTCTTTTCACATAAAGTTTAAGTTATAGTTAAAGTTGATATAAACTAGTTTTAACTTAAATAAAATAAAAGTTTAGAGTTAAGGTTAAAGTTAAATTCTTCTTTATAGTTAAAAAAGTTAAAGTTGGTTAAAGTTTAATTCTTCTTTTAAAATAGCTAAAGAAGTTGAAGTTAGAATGAAATAATGCAGTTGCCGATTATATTATATCCGCTTTTTATGTATGATGAAAAGATGAAATAAGACATAAGAGTTTCCAAATTCAATAAATTAAGCGTTTACAAAAATATAAAATGAATTTAATTTAAAATTTCACTTTTAAAATTTTAATTTTCAAAACTACTTAATATAATTATTTCGCAGTAACAAAAGATCATTAATAATAGAAAATAGACCCTTTGAGTTTGAGACTGCATTGCAAAGGATCTAGAATGAACCTCAAGTCGCTGAAGTTCAGGCTGAATGTTCGTTCAAAGTTGGAAAATTGGAAATTGGCTTGAGACTTCAACCAAAACGATTTTTTTTAAGTTTGAGTTAAAGTTTAATTCAGTTTCAGGGACTAAAAATATTAGTTTAAGTTTTATTCAGTTACACATATTGGGATTTATAGTTATAGTTAAATTCAGTCTTATTCTTAATTATATGAAAATACGAGTCAGTTTGAGTTAAAGTTTAGAGTTTTAGTTATTGTTAACAGCCCTGGTCATGAGGTACTTCGATTTGAAAATTATTCAATTTTTTTTTCTGTTTTTCAATTACTGCATGGTCACCATCACATTCCAAATGGGTGTGACCACTTACCATAAATTTATGGTCAATTGTATGTAATGTATTCGAATTTTCTATTACCGTGAGAAACATTGCAGCCAATCCACAACATTACAATATTACACGGTTGAAAATATGAAAATATTAAGAGTATAACTTGACTTATACTCTTGGTATAAATAAAAAAAATAACGCAATTTAAAATATTAAGAGTATAATTTGACTTATACCCTTGGTATAAATCAAAAAATTAACATAATTAAAAATATTAACAGTATAACTTGACTTATACCCTTAATATTATTCAAAAAATTTCAAGTCTTCACTTGTATTGTTAGCTTTTTTGGGATTATCAGAAAAACAGTGTTGATTTTTAAAGAAATCTATTTTTAGCAATGTGCTGCTTGATTTCCCGCATCCAAATATATAAAAACCCCAAAATCACCAAAAAGTGACTTATATTGTTAATGTTCTACAGTGACTTTGGACTTATCTTGTTAAAATTATTCACCCTTCATATGTACTATTGTACTTAAATGCACTCCGTATGAAAACCCACCGTGAATGTACAGCAAGTCTTCCTTAATTTTTTGCTTCATTCTAATAATGTTTGATCAACAATCTATGCATAATAAGTCTATGTTCCACATCTATATTGGCTAGTTCATAGTGCCTTTATCTCTAGATTCTTTAACGTCTATGGTAGGCTATCGTAGCTTGATATTGCACAGGAAAATTAAAATTTTTCTTGTGTGTAATATATTAAAGAGCTACCTACTGTCTACTAATAAAGCTGAGCTAATCGTCTTATCATGGGAGTTCTTAATACGGCGATAAGTGGGAAAGGTATTTAATTACATGTGTCGAGTAATAATCATATAATTCGTAACATACGAACACATTCTCGCTGTGCAGACGAAAACATTATTAAATATGATTACTTGACATCGCTTGATCAGAGGCGCCTGGTGATAAATTTTGTTCGAAGTTCGCGTACCTTCTCGTGAGGATTTTTGCGTGAGCTATTTGAACTTTATTTGGGAAAATGAGGCTATTTTCATCTGCATTAATCCTTTTCTACGGCGTGATGGCAATTCATTGCCACTTAGATGAAGAACAAACTGCTTTATTGGTGAAAAATCCGCTGGATGTTAAAAAAATCGAATACTCTGTGGGAGCATTCGATTTGGAATTTCTATTGATGTCTAGTACGGCGGTAATTGATAAAAGTTTATTGATAAAGAAATTATTGGAGAATGATTTCAGAGTAGCGTTGCTCACATATCCGGAAGGTTGGGGTAAGACGATCAATATGGATATGCTTAAGACTTTTTTGAGGCTGGAAGTGAACGATTTAGGTATCATTACGCCGTATAAGAAACGCGAAAATGTACGCTTATTTAAAGAAGGAGAAAAGTACTCCAAAGATGAGCTAGATATTAGACTGAATAAACCATTTTTGATAGGACAACACGAGAAATTTTGCGACGCTCATTTGGGAAATTCTCCAGTTATTTCTGTATCCTTTTTCGGTATTTCGGAGCGTTCCTATGACGATGTACTGAACGAAGTGAAGGATAAAATCGGCGAAGCTTTCAAAGATCACGATTATATGTTGTACATATATAGTAAAATACTGGATTCGGATAAGACTCCGGAGACGAAAAAGAACGATATCAAAAGGAAACTGAATAAATTCAATAAGTATAAAAACGGCGACGTTACTATGCTAGAATTGCAGAATAGTTTGACATTTCTGTCGGATATTTTATACGAGCATTATAACAAACCAGCCTACGTATTCATAGACGATTATGATGTCCCTTTTAGACATATGTTAACTGCCCCTCTGATAACTTCTGCTGAACAGAATAATTACTTGGACTTCTTCACCGCATTAATCGCAAATACGTTTCACCCAGGGTCACACGTGAAACGAGGATTCATCACTGGAGTAATCAAAGTAGGAACTGAAAAGTGGTTAACATCGTTGAAGAGATTCGTTGATTACAATGTTTTGAGTGACGAACTACGCGAATTTTTCGGCTTCCAGTATCACGAAGTCGAGTCCATCTTCACCCTCGCTTCAGTCCCCGAAAAAATGCGTACAAGAGCCCACGAATATTATAATGGTTATGGTCCCAGTCCTAATGAAACCGAACGAATTTATAATTGCATATCTATCACCAGTTACCTGTTGCATAAGTACAAAATACGTCGTTACTTTGTCGATCAAGTAGCTGACTATTTACCGAGATTCTTCGAAAACGAGGATTTCACCGCAGCTATTGAGAAGCTACTCAGAGGAGTGGAAGTCGAGGTATCAGAATCTGTTTTGGGCAACTTCACCTTTACCAAGGAAGAGTTTACTAATTTGAAAAATTTCTTTTCTTTTCATCGTCGAATGGAGCCCCAAGATTTTTTGAAATATGCTTTCAAAGTGTTATTTACACACGGATATTTGTCTCTGTCGAATAGTCCCGCTAAAGGAGCTGCCTATATGGTGAGAGCTGAGAGAGATTCGTGTTCGTCAGCATCTAACGAAGAAAGATTACTATTACGGTTACCAAACAAAGAGATATTAAACGAAGTGAAAAGATTTTTCGATACTTTGGTATTGGGAATAGATGAAGTCGATAAGTTCACTGATCCACCAACAGAAGACAAGTAACGTGAGAGAGCATATTTTGAATGAGAATTTTCATTTTATAAAATTAACACTTCAGTGATGTGTATGCCAGGAAAAATGTGTATACAGTTACGACAAACGTACACACCTGTATTTGGGTCCACACCTGAAATTATGAAGTAAAACAAAAAGAGTTTTTCATCGTATTTATTTTGTATTTTGTACTTCTGTCATTCCTATCGCTTATTGAGTTTTAAAATGTTACAAGCTGCAAAAAAAAAAAAAAACATTTTTTGTTTTATTTAGGAGCGTAAGTTTCTGTAGGTATAATATGTAGATTTATGCATTACAATAATATTGAGGTATTAAAATGTGGCTTGAATTCTTTCTACATACTTATTCTTTGTTCATTTTGCCTTTGAACTATTTCACTTTTATCATCAGTTCTAAAGTAGTATTAGTAAAGCCCTATAACCAGTACGAGTGGTGACATACGTCACTTTCTATCCAGTCTATTTTGTATGCAAACCAATGCAAACCTTATGCAAAATAGTTAAAGATGTAGAATCTAAGAGTTGCACAAACTATATAATTTTTGAAATTTTCAGAGGAAAATAACATAAGAACAATTTTAAAAAAATTTAAAAATTGAAATGTATCAAGTTAAGCGAGTTATAAAATTGCATACAACTCCATCTACTCTAATGTTTACATTTTTGGAGAGGATAGAAAATGGCATATGTCACCAGTTGTCTTGTTATAGGACTCCAGTATAAGGGCATTATAATAGAGCAGATATGTACATCTACCATTTTGTTTCCAATTGATGAGTATATGAATATTATCTACTACAGAAAGTTTATGTATGGTGTAAAAATTTTGTAAAATTAATTATAAAATTTTTGAAAATCGTTGATGAAAAGTCAAATACTGAATTTAAATGTTGTCAAAATTATGATCAAAGTGATGGAGGTACCGAGTGATTCGTCTAAAACGACGAGAAAAGAAGCATCCTTGAGTAGTTTAATGGTTGAGCTAGAAGTAAGTCTGTATTACATAAATTGTGTTGAAAGATGACTTGATTGATTGAACAGAAGTTGGTGTCCAATTTATGATCAATCTTCTCAGAAATCGAGCCCATCTTGCTTTACATTATTTATCGCTAACGATGTCAAGAGAATATTCTCGAGCACGCATATTCTCTGGCCCAGAGAATATTCTCGTGGGATCAATTTTTCAAAACCCTATTATGTGACGTATCAAAATATTCGTATTGTTGAGCTGTTGGCGAAATCAGCGTCAAAAATGGAATCAGCGCATTCTATTGTCTCGTAATAACCCTAACTATAAGATTGATCCTGGTCTATCTCACCGTTGAAAGCACAACTTGGCCAGTGCGGTGAGGTAGCTGGGTGGATGTGCTTTTTAAGAAACATTATGGTGGTCCAGCATACCCGTATTCATAGTGCCCTAGTATAGAGAAACAAGTTGATGAATTCCGTTAGACCTATTTGTTGGAGCGAGTGAGGACAAAAGTACACATTTAGCGTTTGAAGATATCCTACATACGGGGAGCTACATTGTATCTACTACGCGGGGAAAATAAAAATGAACAATGATAAAAAAATTGACTTTGAAAAAAAATCGAGTTTTCGAACGTTGAAGGATTTTTTAGTTTTTTGCAACTGTCTCAGGAATGTAGGGTCATAAAGACAAAATGTATGGGAACAAAGTTGTAGGAAATTTTATTCTCTACAACTTTGGTTCTTATGCATTTTCTATAAAAGTTCATGAAAAGTTGAGCTTTTGAACTTCGAATTTATTTTTATTCCTTTGTTTCCACTTCTTCTTACACATTACTTATTGTTCAACAATATCGTAAAGTCCACTATTTATGTATAAGCTTACTTAGTTTTGGGAGTTGTTATTTTCCAACATCAATAAACTAGAAGAGGTTATCCAGAAACCCGTTTTACGCGAAAAACGGAGAGTCACGTCCCTCTTTTCCCCACCGAAATTGTGACGTCACTCGGAAGAAGATTTTCAACTATACCTATGGCGTAAACATATTTTTTTACAGTTTTTTCATTTTTATGACAAAACCATGAACTTTATAAAAAAGTTGAAAAGGACTTAATTTTAAGAAAATAAAAAATGCTATCTGATGGTTTTTTTCTTTTTTTTTTTTAGTTAAAAATCAAGTGGTTTACGAAATAAAATATTCCTGTGTATGTGTTGTTTTTTTCTTTTTAAGCAAATAAATCGGATTTACAAAAATTTTGAAGACGACTTTATTGGAAAAAAATAAAAATTCCATTTAGTAAAATGACGAAAGAAACTGTTGAAAAAAATACAGTTACTGCAATTTTTTCCATTTCATCTATAACTTTTAGATATGAAGCTTCATATTTATATGTACTATTTGTTAAAGGAAAAAGTCGACGAAAATTTTAAAAACTAATTATCTTTAAAGGAAAATGCGAAACATCACTTCGTGAAATGAAAAAAGAACTGCAATTTTTTGAATTTTCTTCCCTTTATTTGCAGGAATTATTTGTAACTCGTTCTCAAGAAGTTTTTTTTTTACTTTTTTTTTTTTTCACGAAAAATTCTGAATGAAGTTTATTACAATAAACTGAAAAAAACAATAAAAACTGAAATATACACGTTTCTTAAATTATGACGAAAAATCCGTTCATTAAGGGAAATATTTCAAATATGCAAAATCAATATAGGTGTCTTCAGAAAGGATTTTTTGATGAGAATATCGTTCTACAATCAATTTCTATCAGTTTGCGACAAAATTCGCTGAAAATTGAAAAGAACGCTCCTCAAGCAATAAAATTTTATCCTTGAACAATTAATCAAATTACAAAAATAATCAATTTGTAGAAATGTTATTTTTTATTTTTTTTTTCGACAAATTTCTAGCCACTATTTCGAAAAGTATATGTTTAGAAAACGTGAAAAATAGGCAAGTTTATAACTTGCAGATTATAAAATTCTTTGTTTCTGCTAAAAGAAAGTTTAAAATTTGCCACCCCAAAAATTTTATGGATGGAAATTGAGTTTTTTTTTTTGTTTTCAAATTTTTCAATAAATTATTATGCCTACTTCCTGTAGGATCCAAAGCTGCCGAAATAATAAAAAAAAGAACCCGGAGCTACACTTTCATAAATTTCCTAAAGATAAACCAATCTGCGATTCATGGGTACTAGCATGTCGCAGGAAAGATAAAATCAACACAACTTCAGGTCACTATCATTTCTTTTATTAAATAATAACTTGCATTCCAATAATTATAATCACAAAATGATTGTAGCGAGAATATGCTCAGAGCATTTTTTTCCTACTGATTATGAGCGAGATTTGAAGACCGAGCTTCTAGAACTGAAACAAATAGAAAAATTACGTAAAGTAGCTACTTAGATATAAGCATTTGTTATTCACTTACCTTAAAAAACTGTTATTGTCTGTTTCTTGAATAATCTTTTGTTCTCGTTCCTATTATTAATCATTAATACGAAAATTGGAAAATATAAAACAAAGGCATAAGAAACTGAAATAAAATTACAGAACTCTGATAAGAAATTGAACAAAATTACATACATTTCACTATATTCATCATCACAAAACGTTGAATTTTCAAGGAATCACTTTCGTTTTTTTTTTAACGAATAGCTTCTCTTATTCTCTAAAAATACAGCAATATTAAAAATTCATTTACTTTACAAATTATTTACAAAAATTAAAAAACTGCAAAACTATACTGTTTATTTACATTATTCAATGCAAAATAAACGTACTAACTCGTTTACCTACATTTCGGCTTCTTCCGGGTGACGTCACAGAACAGTCGATGGGCGAAACCGAAAATAATTACCTACCTACTGGTTTCTGGGTAACCTCTTCTAGTTTATTGATGTTGGTTATTTTCCCTGGCTTGGATGAAGATTGAACGATTCGGTTCATTATCTTCATAAAAATGAACGATATTATCTTCATGATTATCTCCTATCTGAAATCTTCGCTTTCTCTCCAATACTTCAGAACCAACAACGTTTTCTATGGTTGCAAAATTGTATGATGATTCTGAAGTAATTCTGCCATCACTCATCAGAACCCACTTCAGAACGAAATGCAGTTGTTCTACCAGTCCAAAATTCAGAATCGAACTCCACGTTATCCGATTTTAGAGAAAACTTAAAGATCCTTTAAAACATTTCATTTCTCTTTCCTACCAATGTTTCCCAATCTCCCTAATTTCAAGAAGGTTTCAAATCCCTCATCCAATGTCGAAACTTTCTGCGTCCCCTCCTTTTTACTTCTAATAATTTCATCTTGATCCCTGAAAATACCAAAATTAGCGATATTCTGAAATGCAAAAAATGTAAAACCAACTAAAATTACCTGATTTGTTCATGTTATTGTTATTTTTGTTGTTGGCTATAGTCTTGAAATTAATTTCTTGTTTTTTTTTCTATTTTTTTTCTCATTTTAAGGATTGTTATTCGAAGAAAAAAATACAAATTTTGAATGTGAGAATTAGTTGATGGTATTTTATTTGAAAATTAGTAAAAAAAAAAAAAAAAGGAAAAAATGTGAATCCGTGAAAAGAGATACAAAAAATATTCCTAGTTCACCGACAGAACTAAATTGAACTAAAAGAGAATGAAAGAGATTCTCTTTAACGACCGACTCACTCAAGTCAGGGAAAATAACAACACCCCGGGAGTTTTAGTGTACAGTACCAACAACCTGGCTAGTCGATGGGCTGAAAACTGAATGCATTCTACGCGTGGTTTCATTTTCATCCGTTAGGATCGCTAAGTACGACGTATTCAAAAGATTTTTATTTGCGATTTGTAAACTATTCCTTTCCTTATAAAGGCTGTAATTTTGTCAGCTTTCTCTTGTACAAGAATCGCGGATAACAGAAATACATTACGACTTTCCATTGGAAGTCATTCTCGTTTCATTGATCAACTTTCTGCTCGATAAAAATTCGCAAAAATTTCTCAACAAAATCGTTGGTTGTGAGATTCTGGTAACGAATTCGCCAATAGTTAATGAATTCATGAAAATCTTGTCGTCACTAACGTGTACAGATACGCATATTTGAAATACCACGATCCCGACTAAAAACAGGGCAGGCTCTTATCACCAGAATCCTTTAATGGAGTGAAACCAACGAAAGATATGATGTTTAAGATGTGAAAGTAATCAGATCGTTTCACGTATCGCGAGAAGTCGATTGTAAGTGCCGCGAATGCAATTACTCTGGGATTTTTTCCTTGACCACCGAATACTTGTTTTTCGTTGATTCGGTAAAATGATATTTTCAAGCGCGTTAATCCTGGTGCTCATAGGATCAACGCTATGTGCCGATATACCCGTGGAAGCTTCGAATTTAATGACCATACGTCCGTTAAAGAAAAACGGAGACAATTGGGTGCCGGA
This sequence comes from Phenacoccus solenopsis, assembly GCA_009761765.1. Classification (NCBI taxonomy): domain Eukaryota; kingdom Metazoa; phylum Arthropoda; class Insecta; order Hemiptera; family Pseudococcidae; genus Phenacoccus; species Phenacoccus solenopsis. Next base: position 11,987,691 of record CM019755.1, on the reverse strand, counting down.
AATCGAAGACTTCGAATACCTGCTGATGGAGAATACGGCGGTAATCGATAGAAGTTTGTTGATAAAAAAGTTGCTGAAAACCGACTACAAAGTAGTGGAAATTATGTATCCTAAAGGCTGGGGTAAAACTAGCAATTTAGATATGATGAAAATGTTCTTGCAATTGGAAACGTTTATAAATGGCACCGTTATTCCGCGTCACGACACCGTTGGTTATCGGCTCTTCATGAAAGGTGAACTGTATTTCGATGGGACATTCGACTCGAAGGTTAATAAGCCGTTTGCGATTTCAAAGGATACAGAGTTTTGCGAAAAATATCTCGCAAGGTATCCGGTTATTTTTCTAAATCTCGGTACAGTATTCGGGCTCACACTGGACGGTGTCTATAGCACGATAAAGGATCTAATTAGCGAAGCATTCGGTAATCATGATTATATGTTGAGAGTATTCGATCGCTTCATCGCGAATAAGAATACCATTGTTGATGATAAAGAAGACGCCGAAACCAAAAAGGAGTTATTTCATAAATATTTATTCGCCAGCGAAGACAAGAACGAGATGATCGAGAGCCTTAGATTTCTCTCTAACGTTTTGTATGATCATTATAAGAAACCCACGTACGTGTTCATAGACGATTACGACGCCCCACTGTGGCATATTTTGCAGACGTATCCGTTCAAAGAGGCAGAACGTGATAGCTTCATTGAAGTATACAAGAAATTCATCGTTACCACGTGCGAAGCGTCGCCTCATATCGCGAAAGTTTTCGTCACCGGATCGTTGAAATTGGCCAAAGAATACTATTTTCCTCCGTGGAAAAACATCGGCGATTTTCATTTCATGAAAAATGAACTAAACGAGTACTACGGATTCCGAAAACACGAAGTCGATACGCTTTTCGCCCATGGCCAGGTTCCGGCCGAATTGCGGAAAAAAGCTCACGAATATTATAACGGTTACGGACCCAGTATGAATGACAGCGAAAGATCTTATAATTGTTTCGCCATCATTAGTTTCTTACACAACGGATTCCAAGTGAAACCATATAACATATTTCCACCAAATAAGCCCAATTATATGCAAAGATTTTTCGAAATCGACGCGTTCAGAGAAGCTGTGGTCAAATTGCTTGCCGGAGTTAACGTTGAAATTGATAAAGCAGCGCTGGGAAATCTGACATTGTCGAGAGAAGAATACGATTACCTGAAGCTCTTTTTCTTGGACGATTTATCAGATCATGGGCCTGTAGTGAATGCTGCCTTTAAAATTATATTCTCCTATGGATTCTTATCGTTGCAAGAGAGTCCAACGAAGGGCGCCAGTTATTTGGTCAGGTCTCGTAGAGCTTCTTCTTCGGACGACGAAAGAGTATATATAAAAATAGCCAATAAAGAAATGTGGACCGAAATTGATCACCAGTATTATACGTATTCGACTGGCCAAAAGTTAGTCAAGGAGTTGGAAGAAGAAGCGGCGCAAGAAAAGGCCGATGGAATCTCATTAGACAAACAGGATTCGGCTAATGATTACCTGGAAAAAAGCGAATCTGATAGTCGACTGATACAGTAATTCAGCGACTATTCAGGCATTCAAACCACTACAAATTTTCATCCACTTTCAATTATATTCGTTTCTCATAATTACTCAGTTCAGTTACATTTTGTGTTTGATTTGATAATAAACCTAGCTTTAAATTTTTAACCTATCTGATGTAATTGATGCTCACGTGTGAGATTTTTCACTGATTTTCCTTGCCTGTTCTTTTACTTCTATTCTATTTCCTTTCATTTTCATGAATTAGCGTGAATAACATTTTCCTACTAAGTATTCCCTTGTAGCCTTTATTTATATTTTACCTCGAAACTTTAGGTATCTCTTTTCGGTCTTAAATTTAATTCTCATTTGATTTTAATTATCAATGGAATTAGATTAGATTAGTTGACTTTAAATTTCACATTTGGTGCTAATTTTATTTTTTGCCTCAAATTTCATCTTTGAACTCTATTTTATTTTCGAACCTAATTTTATTTTGAGTCTCAAAAATTTTATTCTTACACCTAGTGATGTTTTAGTCTTAAATTTTATTTTTGAATGCAAATTTCAGTTTTAGATCTAATTCCATGTTGGGTCTCGATTAATTTTATTTATGAACCCAATTTTACATTAACCTCAAATTTAATTTTAGGAAGCAATTTTATTTTGAATCTTAAATTTCATTTTTCGATCCAATTTTACTCTCCCTCAAATTTCATTTTGCATCCTATTTTGTTTTGGGTTTCAAATTTTTGTACCTACCAATTTTACTTCAACCTCAAATTTTATTTTTGAATCTATATTTTATCATTCAATCTAATTTTATTTTCAACCTCAAATGTTATCTTTGCATGGAATCTCATTTTGAGTCTGAAATTTTATTTTGGGGCTTGATTTTATTTTTAGCCTCAAATTTAATTTTTGTACCTACTTTTATTGTCTTGGGCTTTGACTTCATTTTTTGGACCTAGAGATTGTATTTTTTTATCTTCCTCATGTTTTGGCTATTATTGAAGTGATATTTTTATTTCAAAATTATAAAGCTTTTCTGAAAATTAATATTTTTTATGTAATTTGAGTTTTCTATTTAATTTCATTTTTACCCTCCCCTCCACCCATTTTTCAAAATGATTTGTTTTTGGTTTTTTACCATGATTGATTTTCTCATTTTAAGGAGATTCAAATTTTATATGAAATTTTTTTCGTTCTCAAGTACCTACGATGGTTTAGTAATCAGAATCAAGATTAATGTTATAAAGACGAGATAACGCGAAGTACGCTATCAGCTTACTTCAAGCACCTATCAGATGAAGCTAAGCTTGGGTGCCGAGTATGATCGTTGAAAATTTGTTACATTTACAAAACCATCGAATCCGCGAGCTTAGAAGATGATTCATCGCATAGTCGCCTCCAAGATGTCGGTGTTGCTGGTTGAACTATACTTTTTGTACATTTTCTCCGCATTCAATGGAGACTGCACGATACTAACGAAACAACCGTATAACCGATCCGATCTGTTTTTCTTCCTAGAATCCGAAGACTACGACTCGTTTTTGTTGTTGAGCTCGGCGATAATCGATAAAAGCTTATTGGTGAAAAAACTCTTGGAATCGGACTGCAAAGTGGCGTTAATCAGCTACCCCAGAGGTTGGGGTAAAACGATGAATTTAGATATGACCCGGATCTTCGTAAATCTGGAAGTGAACGATAAAGGTGTCGTTCGTCCGCTCAACGAAACGCTCACTTATCGTCTGTTCATGAAAGGCGAAATTATGCAGCTAAACGGCGAACTGAATAGTGTACTGGACAAACCGTATTTGGTATCGAAGGAAGCGGACTTTTGTAAGAAGTATTTGGGGAAATTTCCGAGTATTTATTTAAATTTCGATAAGGTTGGCGGAGAATTTGATATGATTATGAATGACGTAAAGTTTCTAATTCGCGAATTATATCAGAAACACGACTATTTGATCGATGTTTACGAAGGTATCATCGAATCCCCTCAGTCGTCGAAGAAACAGAGAAAAAACGCTCAACAAAGTTTGGATGGGTTTATTCATTATTACAAAGGTACCAGTAATCTAGATGATTTGATCAAGAGTGTGCAATATTTGAGTGATTTGTTGTACGATCATTACAAGAAACCTTCCTACGTGTTCATAGACAACTACGAGATGCCTTTCAAGTACATCATGGAAACGTGGAGTGTCCCCGATAAAGATTTGCATAAATATTTGGATTTCTTTTGTAAATTCGTTGCTCGTACGTTTGAGTCACCCAATCACGTGAAACAGGGTTTCGTCACATGTGAGCTGAAACTACTAGCTGATGTGATTTTCACTCAGATTCAGAAATTCATCTGTTACGATAATTCGAATAACGAATTGAACGACTTTTACGGTCTTCGGTACGACGAAGTGGTTGAACTTTACGATCATTACGCTACTCCCGAATCATTTCGGAGAAAAGGCCATCAATATTTTAATGGTTATGGTATCTCCCTCGATCCCACCAAAAGGATTTACAATACATTAGCATTGGTTGCTTATCTTCATCGCCAATATTATTTGGATTGCTTTAGCACAGACCCGGAAAAAATTTATGATATTTTCGAGTGTTTCTTCAAAATCAAATCTTTCAAAAAAATCATCGTGTCGATGATCAAGGGGATGATGTAGAAATACCAAAAGCCACATTGGGCAATTTGACCATTACCTTGGGAGAGTATGAAAACATGAAAAAGTTCTTGGTACCTGACCACGATTCTGTCGACCATAAAATCATCATTCGTACGGCTTTCAAGTTTTTCTACTCGCACGGATATTTATCGCTGCAGGAAAAGTCATCGACGAATTCTAGATTAGTGATGAATGATACAGATATGGTGATTCCACCACCAATCGGTAATGAAACGATTGTCTTAAGGGTGGCTAGTGAAGAAGTGTCTAGAGATCTCGATATCCAAATTACATACCCGCCATCTGGCACGATTTATTCTCCGAATATGTCACATGATTCTGACTCATTAGGTCTTTGAGGTGTATTCTCGTTTCAGCGAGTTATATTTGGATCTTATTGGTTTCTAAAAAAGGTTTAAGTGTATTTATATCGGAATTATGTTGATATTTTTGGTCTCCTTGTTTAGATTTTTTATTCGATATCTTGTTAATAAATTGATTGTTTATTTTTTCTATCTGTTGTTAGCTCCGATTTAATTTAGATTATGAGTGTATTTTCAACAAGATTTTTTTGTAAATATGTGAGGATTAATTCACTAGCAGCACATTGAAAGTTTTCATTTTAGGTAGTGAGCACAACCTATTGAGAGGAGGTGGGGTTAGAATCTTCGCCAGTAAAAACTGTTTTTTGTTATGTCTCCGGGTTTGATCATAGGGAAAAAGTAATTCAGTGCAGTTTTATTCTGGGTTGAATTTTCTTCAACTTCGGAATGGACATTTTTTTGCTTGGACCCGTGGATAGGGAAATTTAGTACCCTAGCACTAAAATCTCCATTAATGAAGATCACGCATGCACTGATTTGTAGTGAGAAAGCTATTTCTACTCGCTCGCAGCTACTTAAAAAACACGACTTGCCATTGGTCGCGTTTTTAACTTTCAACGGCCGAACCCGGAATTAGCCGGATTTCTTATCGTTGAAAGCATTTTGTGGAGTACCTATCTAGATGATAACTGAAAGTAACTAATGAAAAGCGTATCGCTAATGTAGTGGTATGATCAAACCTGTTCATTTAAAATAGTAGAATTTATATTTTTATTTAGTAGTCGATGTGATTGATTTAAAAGAATGTCGTTCTCAATTTTTGCAATTTTCTTTTTCATTTTCTGCCAATTCCAATGTAATTGTTCAAACGAAAAGACAAGTGTACTGGAAAAAGTGCCCCATACACGTGCACACCCCTGTCTCGGACCATACGATTACGAAGAGCTGTTCACCGATTCTTCAGCCATAGTTGATAAAAGTTTGCTAATTAAGAAACTCTTAGATTCGGACTCCAGAGTCGCTTTGATCACCTATCCTAGAGGATGGGGTAAAACTACGAACTTGGATATGCTGAAATTGTTCTTGAATGTGGAGGTTCGAAAGAACGGTGATATAGTATCGCTTCACGAGAGTGTAAACTATAACATGTTCGTGAAAGGCGTAATTCCAGGTAGCGAAGAATGCAAGGTAAATAGACCATTTTTTATTTCCCAGCATCGAGAATTCTGCGACCAGCATTTGGGGCAGTACGCGGTGCTTTCTGTATCTTTGAGCGCCTTTAAAGCGTACTCGTTTGTGGAAATGATGAACGAAATGAAGGATCTAATTAGCGAAACGTTCGGTAAGCACGAGTACATGATCGAGGTCTACGAAGCTGTCATGAATTCTCCTCAAAGTAGTGCCGAAGAGAAAAAAGAAGCTGAAATGAAATTAGATAGATTTGAAAAATATGTAGACGGGGAATTCGAACCGAAAGAGCTGCAGAATAGTTTGGCTATTCTCTCTGATATTTTATACGAGTATCTGAAAAAACCCTCGATCGTGTTGATAGACGATTTCGATAAACCGATGAGACGTATGATTGAAACCGTTCGTATTAGTGAAGAAGATCAAAATAAATTTATTGATTTTTATAAAGTATTCCTATCCAGTACGTTTAACGCAACTCACGTGAAAAGAGGTTTTATCACCGGTATGTTGAAGTTGGCCACGGACGAATATCTTTCATCTTTGCCAGGATTCGTCGATTATAACTTTCTCGATAACGAATTAGGCGATTTTTACGGTTTTCAGTATAAAGACGTCGAATCGCTGCTGGAACATTTTAATGTTTCAGCGGAAGAACGAAAAAAAGTCCACGATTACTATAACGGTTACGGAGCAAGCCCAAATAATAGCCAACGAGCTTACAATGCCTTATCCATCTCCAGTTACTTATATTACAAACGTCAAATAGAACGATATTATATCGATCCCAAAGAAGCGAATCATTATTTGGATAGATTATTCGGAATCAGCGTATTCAGAAAAGCTATTAAGGAGATGATGAACGAAGCAGATGTAGTAATACATAAAGTCGCGTTACAAGATTTGACCATCTGTAAAGAAGAATTCGATGAATTACGGAAGTTTGTGACATTCGGACATGCCATAGATCATGTGATCGTTACCAGCCCTGCTTTCAAGTTTTTATTCGCATATGGGTATTTATCCTTGAAGGGTGAACGATCTGAAGACGAGGAATCTATATTCACTGTGAAACCCAATAAAATGAAAATTTTGGCTCCTGTTATTAGCGACGAGAAGGTGACTTTGAGGTTAGCTAGTAAGGAAGTGTCACTAGATATGAATATGCGGTTGAGCTCTGTGATGCTATGCAAGGCTATGCGTGATGAGGATGAGAGAAAAAAGTACCAATGATTTATTATTTGGAATTTCCATTACTTCGGATATCACGAGTTTTCTTTAGCATTTGTATTGATATCATCGCAAAAATAAATATAGCAGTAGCATTTCCAATTCTAATTCTCTTTAACGCTTATACTCGGTCGATAAAAGAATGGTCAGGAGTTGAAGGTTACAGCCGCTTAATTTTTATTGTTCATTTCCTTATTTAATCTAAAAAGTTACTTTAAAAATTGTTAGGTAGGCGCCAGAGTTCTGCATGGATACGATTTTGAGGATAAACGATGCTTATATTTTCATTTTTTGTTCTGTAGTTTCAAAATTTAACATAGAGGTTGTTTCTTTTTTTTTTTACCAAAAATGGGTGTTAAGAAGTTCCCAAAATTTTTAATTTTTGAAATGAGCAATAATATAGATTCGGTGATTAAGACATTACTAGGTTAAATTAGGATTTTGACTGTTCCGAAGTGATGTTCGGGAGTTCTTAGAATTTCGACTTTTTTTATGTCATGTACAGCTATCTATATATGTAATTATATAGGTAGATCCAGTAGTGAGGAGAGCATTAAAAAGATTTTCTGAGTCTCTTAAATAGATAGGTGAGGGGCGAAAAAGGCGACAGAATAATGGGCGGCTTTTCATGATTATATGATGTTTAGTAGATTTTTTTTTTTTTGGGGGGGGGGGGTTAATGTAGCAGGAGTAACGCGGTAGAAGGTATGTACCTTTCAATAATTTTCGTATGTTGTCTTCTACTAATTGCATTAAACTCCTTTATGATATTTCCTTTAAATTGTTAATATTTGTCTTCTTCTGGAAGAAATTTGAAGAATCATCAGACCTAAGATATAGTATCTATATCCAAATTGAATGTTATATTCGCAAGCTTTGTTGCATCATCTTTCCATTGATGTTTTAATCTTGAATTAAAGACGAATTAGTTGACAATTCCAATGATATAATACGCGTATATAAATTCTTTAATCACAAGTCTTATTTCAATGTGAGAGAAACGATAAGGATCCTATGTAGCATTCAACACGTCTTTATGTCGCTAAAATGCTGCGCATTTGTTACCCTGGTCGAGACGTTCATATCACTCCTTCCCCCGCCTATGCACACTAGCCTTTTGTTGTTGCTCGTTGACACGGCGCTTTCCATCCACCACCATTCAAGTTAGAACGAGACTTGAACCAACACAATATTAAGTACTTTTAACGCCGTATTGAACACCACAAAATTTTTTGATGACCGAAATGCATACGCGGGAAGACTAATACTGGTTTTTACTATAATAGGTTATAAGGTGCCTGTACGAGTTTGCGACATATTAAGCAAAATTGAAATAATGCATAAGAATTTCCAGAAATTCCTTGAGGATTCGATCACTTCTAAGAAGAACATCGATTCTATCCTCGCGATTAAAACGTTTTAAAATATCACCAACCGTACTTTTTTTAAATTTAACAGTCTACTAATCTCTCGAATAGATTTACTCCTTGTGGAGTGCATAATTACTGATTGTCTTAAGTCAAAACTTATTTCTTTACCTCTTGCCATTTTAAGGAGGACAAAACATCACATTTACACACGTAAAGCTCACTTAAAAGGTTGTGAATGTAATATTGTACATATAATGGGTACCTACAATTATTTTGGGGTAATGATTCATCATCGCACGGCATTTTACGATGAGTACGATGAGTAATTCATTAATTGAGTGTGGTTTTCCTCATTATCTTCAAGTGTCCGAAAACTTATTCGAACTTTTTTGTATGTCCAATTACTTTTTCGATGTTAATCGCTTTATTTTACCTTTAGTTTTTACGATAGCATGGGCAACTTGTCATTTTAAAGAGTGCCCGAATACTTTTTCGAGTCATTATATGCAGAACTATTCCACTTTCAGACTAAAACATTAAATGGACTCAATTTATTTGTGATATCATTGTACCAGTTTTTTCGTCATGTTTCACCAGTTTGTGACAACCATTGATTTATATTGTGACATAAACCTACCTATTAATAAATGACCATTCAGAGCAGAAATTGCAAGTAAATTTATTAAAGAGAACACAATGAAAATAAAACAACATTTGATAGGAAAAAAATTATTTAAATTGAAAAACGTTTAGACGGGAAATATAAGAGCCCTCTTCAGCAATACTGAAGTTCTACAATTTTTTCAATTTGATCGAACTTGAAAAACTCTGGTCAAGTATTGCAACAAAATCTAAAATCTATACACTAATCCTTTTGTTTTCAGAAACGTAGACAGGTCTCAGAAAATTTCCATTTTCCGTTTTTACCATACTAAATTTGACCAATAATGTCGTAATATAAAGTTTCCTATAGACCTAAAAGGAGAGAATTACAACACAGGGGGGGGGGAAGGCAACCTAAACAGTGGAAGCTGAAAAGAGGTTTTAAATTTACCATATTAATGATAAAGATGAATTTTAAATTTTAAATAATTTATATTTTTTGAAGAGAGTTATAAAATTATAAAAAGTTATCGAAATATAAATAACAATAAAAAAAGAAGTAAAACAAAAAAGGTATTATAAATTTAAGTTTCGATTTTCTTTGTTTCTGAAATACCTGCAACATAAAATATTAAAAGAAAATTAGTTCTCAGGTAGAACTAAGTGAATAATATTCAGATGTGTAAAATTATATGTTGCAGTTGGTTTGTGAGTGAATTTTATGTTGGAGAAAGGGAACTTTATCGAGGTGTATAAAATGGAAGAACGATGATGCGAAAGACAAAAGAAGAAAAAATAATAAAAAAATATTGTGGATAAATTATATAGTTGCAATTATTCACATTTATTATTATCTCGCCTGAAGGCCCTGCTTCGGCGTCGCCCTGTCCTTGACGTCTCGCGTTAAGACGCGGTTTAACCATAATAATATTTTTTTATTTAAAAATCAAAGTAAATAACAATCTTCTCATCGCTCCGAAATTCAACTTAGCTTTTTTCGATGTTTGTTTCACGATAAAAATCGAGAAGTTACAAACGTATGAATTCGGAAGTGGCCAACGAATATTAATTAAATAAATATTAACCTATTTTAACTGGAAAATCTTGACTGCACTCTACGACTTGTAGGGTCGCCAATGAAGTGGTAATTAGGTGGTGCCGAGTTTACCGCTAGCAAGACTGCCTAGGTGCCAGAGATGGTCCGGTAAGGCACTGGCAAGATCGCTGGAGCACTTCCAACTCCAGTAGGTTCTTTGACGTAGACGAACAGTCACACTTCCATCTCAGTGAACATATGCACTCATCAACGAGAATACCGACGAGCTCTTACGGCAGAGCAATAATCGAACACGAGCTCACATGAATCATTTAATGAATGATTGAACACGGTAATTAATACAACATACGAAATGCATTGACAGTAAGATCATGAGTAATATTAAAACGCGAGATGGTGTACGCGCGCGAACAATGCTTCGCTTTAGGCTATCGAACTAGTACGAGCCTAACGATACCGGCTAACGACCATAGACTTAACTATCTTACGAACATGACGAACACAGACTGGTTTCCTTACTCTTACCGAGCTCGCACGGTCGGCCGAGTGCACGACCGACGCCAGTATGACCACTACCGGGAACTCGGTGGGGGCGAACCTACCGGTTCAATTGTTTTTGTTTGTTTAATTAATATTAGTTGTATTTAAATTTCCCGCTAAAGGAAAGGTAGGTAGGTGTAACTGTGGGTATAGGAAAGATTCCACAGATTAATATGATTTGCCCATGTTAAATGAAATGAAGACTGAAAATAATACTTATCAGACCCTGAGGTATATTTTTTTAAGGGTTTAGAGATTTTGTTTCTTATCTCCCCTTTGAACCTTAAGGGATAGTTTTTACTATTAACTCGGTAGGTTAATGGTATAGGTAAATGCTAGTATACCTCGAAGACCTTTTAGTGGTACTCACAAACAATGTGGTGCGAAGTGGGTCGTATTTGATCGTCATCCAGCTTCGACTTGTATCACCTACCTGGTGATGGTTACTCACTCAGACTTGTCGTAATGAATATTAATATTAAGAAAAACTCAGCTCCAGTAATGCAGGCTGCTTACGTTTTTTTTTTTACTATTATATCTTATTACTTCTAAGAGGAACAAAAATGGTAATTTTCAATTATTTTGTTATGGCGGAAAAAGGGACTTGAACAGTTAATTATTGCGAATCGAACTTCCGCTAGGGACCATAAATCTAAAAATCCATCACTTAGAATTATCGTATGTATTATGTATTCTAACGGAATTAATCAAAAATATGGAAGTATAATGACCTTTTAGATGACCTTCGCGAAGGCTATCTGTAGAAAAATGTCTATTACGTTTATTTAATCAATGAAAATGAATCGATAGGAGGAAGCTCTCTTTATCACTGCTTCTCATTTAGAGTGTTTACTGCGTGACAATGTAAGAGCTTCTATTTGCTACTTGCGGATCTCTCGATATCAAACGAGTAAGTTTATTCATTGCTACTTCCGGCATGCCAATGGACTTTATTACTTTTTTGCTGGAATAATATCGAATTCAAACAATTATTGTAGGAATACGATGGCTTCGTTGGGAAGAATGTTGGGCCTACTTGTTTTCGAAGCTCTGTCTCTAATATCCCAGATGAATGAAGTGTCCGCCACTGATATGAAAGACATAAACGCTATTGGTGTAAAAGAGGTGTTTCGTTATAGGCATGATATCGCCTCTAAAGCAACGGACTTCCAAACACTGGTTGCCAGAAGTAACGTGTTTGTAGACAAAACCTTATTTATAAAAGAGATGTTGGAAAACGTCGATTACGTAGTGATGATAACGCGACCGCGAAAATGGGGCAAAAGTATTAACTTGAGTATGCTGAAAACATTCTTGGAAATTCCTTTAAACACTCTGAGTGGTGGTCAAGTAGCCTTCGATAGTGCACCGAATTATCGTTTGTTCAAGCATGGCGAGGTATCTAGTAACGGTATGATATCTCATCTCAAGGAACCGTTGGTGATTTCCAAACACAATGATTTATTGGACAAGTATTTAGCTAAACATCCCGTTTTGATGGTGAGTTTGGCGAATATACGTGGTAGCACATTTATGGAGATGATAGCGTCGTTCACCTCTGTTATGAGCCGTTTATATAGTGAACATATGTACTTGAAAGATAGACTAGAAGCCAGATGGATGAACGAAGAATTGTCGTATACGCAGAGGAAGAAAGCCAGATTAAAGAAAGAATTTTTCGAGAAAGTTTTATCTCATAGGGCAAACGTGCAAGATATGAAAGATAGTTTGTTCTTCTTGACCAGAGTGATGAGCCAACATTTTAACAAAACTGTTTACATATTGATAGACGATTACGATACCTCGATACATAATATGTTTTTCAAGAAGAATATCGGCAAGAGCCATAAAACGCAATACTTCAATTTCATCATGCGTTTTATGGAGTTCACGTTTAAACAGAACACGTTCTGCGCCAAAGGCGTAATAACCGGGGTACAGGCTTTGTACGAACCACGTGTGTTCTCCAGCATCCTGAACGCAACCCGGATCACGTGTTTAGATGATAAATTTTCCCAGTTTTTCGGCTTCACCGATACGGAGCTGAATTTGTTATTTGGTCAGCTCCGTTTATCCCCAAATCTAACATCGCTGGCTACTCAACGATACCGTATTACTAGTACCAGCCAATCGCCGCCTTATGATCCATATTCGATCGCTTCGTTCGTAGCGTATCGAAATGTACGCGATTTCTGGACCGAAACTGGATCCTCGGAGATGCTTTTAAAACCGTTCTTCGTGTTGCCCACGTTTAGGGATCAGATAACCAATTTGATTAATGGGTTTGTCGAGTATATTTCGTACTCCGATTTATTCCTCAATTCAAACGATCTTTTAGAGCTAGAGGAGTTCTTTGAAGATAGCGACGAAACTTACGAAGAAGTGGTGTACGTGAGAAATGTAGGCTTATCGGTGTTCTTCTCCGGTGGCTATCTAACCCTAGGCGATGGACTGGAGAGTACGGTCGCCGTCCTTGGTATGGAATCTAATCACACCAATACCGATCATATTCGGGCTAAGATTACCAACATAGAAATCAGAGATGAGATAAAAGCGAAATTCCTCAAACACTGTGTTTCCCAATTGAGCATCGATATCGATAATCCTCCTACTGATTTGATCAACAATTTCGATTTGTTCGTGAAAAATCTCCATGGTAGTAATGCCACACTTTTGATAAACGCTTTTGATGATTTCTTGAATACTCGACCTCGGGGTATCACGGTATCCCTTTCACCGTGGGTGTACGCTTTGTTCAAATATTTGGTCATTCATGTCGATCCAGTTTTCCAGAAATTCGCTAACGAAGCTACACCCAATACACCAGATGTGGTGTTGCGTAAGCCCAACTACGCTGTTATAATAGAATTTTCCGCCAAATCGACAACCGTTAAGAAAGCCCTACAGAAGGCTAGAGAATATGAAAGTAAATATTCGACATTTAAAACCATCAAGACGGTTAAACTCATTGGTATCAGGATATTCTCCAACAGAACTGTGCAAATTAGCTCAGACATGAGGATTAATAGGTAATCTGATGTCGTGGATGATAATCGAATGGACATGATAATTGATATCTCAAAAGCCTGAAGTAACTACAGTCATATTTTATGCATTAAGAGGGCTCTTCATGTAGTCAAAGCATCTGAAAATTAGGTTTTTGAAGATATCTTCATTTTGTTCGTTTGAGGAATTGATATGGTTCGAAATTCGTTTACTTCGGGAAGAAAAAAATTCAAGGGGGAGAGGAAAGTCTGATTGAGAGAATTACTTAATATATAACAACGGAAAAATCAAGCAACAATAGAAATAACGATTAAGGAAGTTACGGTAGTCACAAGGTGATTACTTGAATGAGCAGATTCTATTATCTTTTTTACAAATGTGTATAAGACGAATAAGTTATTTATTGCTACATTAGATTTGGTACTGTTGAAAATTGAAAAGTACCTATGTAATTATATATTTTTGAGTTATGTTGCGTCTGGAACAAAAAATAAATGTGCTGTCATTTCATGTCAAATTATAGATTCCAAAACCTCTTCCAATCTTTATGAAAAATACTGTATTAAACCCTTACATATAAAGTACAGTATTGCGTTATCTTGAGTCCATTATCAAATATGCTAATATTTCGAGTCCATTCGCAATTCTTTTACTTACGAGTTTCTTTCGTACCTTATGTAAAGTGTTCTTTTCAAGTTTTTTATAAATGCCCACATTTTTGATCTTGATTAAAGATGAAAAGGTATGATAATGTTGATACTTGTTTTTTGTAGTACTCAGAGCACCGATCTTCTAAATGTAAATATTTGATTATGAATGAAGTATAACATTAGTGGAAAAATTAAGAGAATATTTTTTATTGAGAAAGAACTGGGCTTTTCAACGATGAATATTCTTCAGTTTTGATTCGTTACAAGGCACTACAATTGGGAATAAAGATGGGAGTTTATTATATTTGGTAATACATTCGATATGTCGTGATACTACACTTCACATGTTCAGTGCTTTTGAATGGATCTATAGAAGTTCTACATTTTGATGAGCAGTCCTGAATTTGGCTCAAAATCCTGTATTTTTCGTCAAAAAATGACCAAAAAAATACGTAATATATTTTACTCATTATTATAATTTTTTTCATTCGTTGTGTGATGAGTCGTTTGACTTATAAGTAAATCGCAATGTTGCCACTAGAGGGAAACTCGGCGTGGGCGAACCTCCCGGTTCAATATTTCGGTAGCAAACTTCGATTACAAAAATTAAAAAAAAATCCAACGAAAGGAAAAAATCGCGCCCAAAACGATCGCAAATTTTTTGATAAAAAGTATTAAGTTAAAACATAAGTAAAACTAAAGCTCTACTTGACTATTTCGTGAGCGTATTATCATGTAACGAAAGAAGAAAGAACGGTCCATCGTCCCTACATGAACGCTATCCGAGATCTGAACTCTTATATTGATCGCTTACTCCAACTGCCAAGACCAGCGGAAATCTTCGGGAATCCCACAACGATTCCAACGTCAATCATCCTCAGACAATTGAGAGCTTTGTCGAACTCGGACACAATTCAAATACTCATCTCGTCGAGACATGAAGGATAGGCACCATTGTATTAGTTTTAATTTTATCAAAAAGGTTTCCCTCTGATTTACATTTAATATAATACGAAAGATAGGTGCCTATCCTTCACGCTCAGTGTCCGAATTCGACGTAATTATCTACTCTACAAGACAGTAAAACAATGTAATTTTGGTTAGAAGTGTTTCACTCATTTTCCCTGTGTGTAAGTTAAATAAGAAGGGTGATAATTGTTTAAATTAAGGTAGATGTTTTTCTTGCTTTTCTTTTTCTTTCCCAATGTGGGGAGGTGGGGGGGGGACAAAATGTACGTTTAATAAATTTTGTTGGACACCCTATAAGTAATTTAAAGTGCGGGTGGACGAGTAATTATAGAGTAACTTTGAAGCTAGCATAAATTTCAGACTCAAACTTATTTTAAACTTTTCATTAGATTGGAAATTTTGAAAATTTTGTGTATGAAAATAACTATTTTTGGATTTAAATTCTCAAATTTTTCTAGCGTTGCGCTCAATTGAAATCGAAAAAAGAAATTGAAATCTATTAACCCACACATTTGCAAGACTGGGAAAAGTTGTAAAAATAGATTCATCAAGAGACCTATATTGTGTTATAGTAAATTATAAGACTCAAGAATTTTCAATATGAAGTTTAATGACTCCCATTAAGAGAATTGTTGAAAATTTTCGACTGCTTGTTACCATTCTTTTATTGAATTAATAATTTGTAAGAGTTATGTTGAGAGCTTCGAACAGCTCACCTTCTTTGGTGCGGTTGAAACGAAGAAGAAGACGAATGCTTTCGATATATAAACTGTATATTTGTCACTCAAAAATAATCACAGCTTATCGCGAACTACAATGACTATTTATCATTCACTTTATTACGCTTAAAAGAGCAACTAAGAAAATCACGAGTTTAAACTGAGTGCATTATAGGTAACGAAAGCATGTATTAAACAGAGAGTAACGTCCGATTCGTATTGAGGGTAATTCGTACTGTCCTATCCACTCGTGGCCACTGGAGGTGTATATGGTCGCCTGATGAAGGTGAGGCGGCAGCCTGTGGGGGCAGAGGAGTTGGGCTGACGGCGGCCGTTGGCAATCTAATGCCTTGCAAGTGCGCACGTGTTTTATTTCGTTTACGCAGCACTTAGTGTCGGATGGTAATGCTACCCGACCACTGTTCAGTCCGTGGACACCTGTCGACTAGAGTAGGGGTACTGCAAAGAATAGAAACTATTATGTTACATGACCCTTATTGAGAAAGTATTGAAATTTTCCAGAGGCTGATTACTATTCCTTATTAGATAAAGAATTTAACTTATTTTGATTTTGAATTTAGAAAAGCTGTAAAACCACAAGAATAGAAACCTGTCATGTCTAATGACTCCCATTGAAGAAAAGTTGAAAATATTTAAGGTTGTATTAGCATTCTGTTGTTTAATCAGTAATGTGGAAGAGCTATAAAATCAGAAAGAATAGAAACTAGCGTATTTTGTGATCCTTTACTGTGAAAAAGGTGGTGTATTTCTAAGACTTTATTATTCTTTTGTTCAATTGATAATTTGGAAGAGTTGTAAAACTGCAAATAATACAAACCCGTGTACTTTTTCCATATAAAGGAAAAAAAAGAGAAAAAAAGAAAAGCGAGAAGTAGTCCTACTTTAGTAATTACTTATTTTTTATCTAATATGTTGATACCTGTTTACACTTGATTTCTCTCCCTCTTCCCTCTCGGATACCATTTCAAAATAGTGGTATTAGCGAGTAAAATGCTTCCTATGAAAATGGTCTACCAAATTAAAATTATACGTTGAACCGAAGCTACGACCTATATAGATATAAACTTCCCCAATACTCTTTATCTATCTACTGGGTGATAAATGAACATTACTGAAATTCTGTATTTAAAAGAAAGATTTGTATCGGTTATAACTTCGCCACTGCGAAGATCGTAGGGATTGTTCGAATATCTCGCGTGCTTAATTTAACGATCGCGTTTAAGTAAATTTCAATGTTCAGTATTAATCTTTCATGAAAGTATATAAACATTTTATGCGATCCTTTTTCTTGTCTTCGATCGGCGAAAGAAGGTGGACTTGATTCGCAGTAAGTAGCATCGGAATCCTTTGTGGTTACACCGCTGATTCTGAAGTTACCTGAGAGCTCGAAATGAGATAAACACGGAGCACGAAGAAGCTCTTTATGTATCAGATGTGCTCAGTAGATACCAGAAGTGGATGAAAATTTGACAGATGCACCAGTTCGTGTACCACCACCAGTGAATGAACTGAAGTAGTCGAATAAAGGTGAACTTGACGTGCTTATTTTTCAGGTTATTTGATCGCGTTCTCTATTGACGACAATGGCGTTGATGGAAATCTGCGTTTACTGGCTCACCCTATGTACTACCTTTTACCACGTTATGGGGGAGGTTGACCGTATTGTGGTACGCGATTCCCTCCATACCCAATTCCCGATCGCTGTGACGGACGATTTTTGGACGTTGATTGAATCGAGTAGCATGTTCGCGGACAAAAGCGATTTCATTGGCGAAGTGTTATCGCATTCGGACAAAGTGTTGATATTTACCCGTCCGCCTAGATGGGGTAAAAGCATAAATCTCAGCATGCTGAAGCATTTCTTCGACGTGCAACCTACCAGCAACGGTGACCGAATCCCATTGCCGCAGCAAACGAACTATATATTTTTTAAATTTGGCAATCTTGTCAATAATAATGGCCATGTTCTCGCGAAACTAGATTTACATATCAGTTACGACACGACGCTCATACACCAGTGCGTTGGTAAACATCCGGTGATATATTTGAATTGCAGCGAAGTGACTGGCGACACCTTGACTGACATTTTTCACGCCTTGAAAGTGCGAGTGTCGAAGATTTACCGCCAGTACGAATTCCTCAGGAGAGTGTTCATGATTACGTTGAACTCGAACACCACTTCGGCCTTCGAGAAGCAACGTACGCAAGAAAATTTACAGAAATTCGAATCGCTGTTGGAGGGTAAATCGAAAAATTTACATTTATCGGAGAGTCTGCTTTTTCTATCGGAGACGTTGCACTTTTTCTACAGTATGTCGGTGGTGGTACTTATAGACGATTACGAAGCGCCAGTTAGCCACGTAGCGTTGACCAATATGACCAGAGATAATAAGAATACTTTTATGAAGTTCTACGATCATTTTCTAACGAATACGTTCAAAAGCAATAAGTATCTGCGTAAAGGGGTGTTGACGGGGGTATTACCGTTATTTAACTTGGATAGATTTCAATTTTCGAGAGGTGTCTCTAGGTATACAATGATCGATGACAGCTTTACCCGATATTTCGGCTTCACGTCTGAAGAGCTCGGTAAATTGTTTAAGTTGATGAGCGTCCAGTATAACCTGCAGGAGTTAGCGAAGGAATCCTACCACGGGTATAAATTCGGTTCGAATGCCAACGTGACCATGTATAATCCTCATTCTATAGCGCATTTTGTAGCCTCTAATCATCTGAGTCAGCATGTCTTGTCAGCTAAGTTCATCGAGGAGCATTTATTCACCGCTCTCAGAGTTATACTGTTCCGCGAAAAAATATGCGGACTTATATACGACATTGAAATGCCCATGTTAAGAACCGATCTGCAAATTACCGTGCAAGGTTTAATGACTTTATTCGATTCCAACAATTTGCCACTGAAAAGCATCAACGCCAAGTATTACACCGATACGATATTAACGTACATGTACCACTACGGGTACCTGTCATGCAGTAGCGATGACGAAACTTCCACCAATAGACTCTCACAAATATGGCGCTATGCTCATAAACCCGAGTACGTGTACTTGAGATGGGCCACCAAAAAAATTGGCGAAATGATGAGAAAAAAAGTAATGACTTTTTATTCCTCTAAGTTACACATCGACGAGCACAATCCACCAGTTGAGTTAGTCCGTACCTTCAAAAGATTCATATCGAATAGATTCCAAAGCAACGCCACTTCACTAACGATGGCTGTGGAAAGCTTTCTTCACAATTTAACCACCGTAGTACCAATTAAAAAGGACATTGTGCATTTTCTACTCAATTATTGCGCGTTACAGATGGATGTATACGATAAATTCGCGGACGAGTTCAATCCGCGGAAACCCGATATGATGTTGTTCAAAGACGACTACTTGGTTATTCTGGAATTCGCGATTGGTCGCGATGATGCGTCTATAGCCACTTTTAAGTATGATAAGCTAATTAGAAGGTTACATGGCAAAGTGAAAACCGTGAAATATGTGTCTATGACATATACGTCCGAATTTAAAGTAATATTACGTTCTATATATAGACAAATTTAACGAAAAAGATATGGTAATGGGAAATAGCCGTAGTTCGACGAACGTTTTTAAGATCGGTTTGAAGAATTGAATGACCGAAATATATTAGACGAAGAACAGAATTTTTTTCAGACATTTACTTGCATTGAAACGATGCTAAGAATGTTTTTGTAACAGTTGTAAACGATTCTAAGTGATATTGAAATTTCGTATGTTATATATCGATCAAAATTTTCATTTTGGGGGGGGGGGTGAGGAAAAGTCTCTTACGTTTCTGTTTTCATTCTTTTACTAGTCGCTTTTGGTTTTAATAGTGAAAACAAATTAAGGTGAATTCGTTTATTGTAAATATTTTCATATTTTTATCATTGCCCGAGTGATTAGTCGTAATTATCGTATTTCGATGAATTGTAATTTATTGTTAGATGCAAAAAATTAAATTTTCTCAATGTTAGTTTGCATCATTGCAGAATTTGTTTATACCAAACCTTTATAAATGAGATCAAAAGTGGTTTCATTTAAAAAACTGTTTTTATTCTCGGCATAAGGCCACTCAAATCAATAATCTTATCACATAGAGACGAAGTGTTCAGGATGTGAGGGACAAGGGCCCCTAAATTTATACCATACATTATATAGGAGCGTCAAGTTGTTCGCCAATATAACCGAGTTTGGAGGATCATCTACTATAGCTGATGCATCGCTATCTTCTTCGGCCTTAGGTTCACAATCAAGTTTCGGGTTTTTCTTAATTATAGTACTTTTTCAGAGTTGAAAATTGAGTGGTTCATGAATTTTCCTAAAGGGTGGAGAATTACGCTACAGAGAGATTTCTGAGGTAGCAATCGAATTAATGTCAGATATCTAACCCATAATCCAAAATGTATAAGATTATTGTAATGGGAAAGTATAGAAATCGGAATTCCGACAAAGATATTAATTGAGGGGTTCATCCTGAATCACAAATTTTTCACGATAACTGCAAAACGTTACCATTTACGTAGCAAGAACAACCCAAAAAAAAAGTCATAGGAGCAAATCGATGTCACACATTCTCAAATTCGAAGTGGTCAACATATGTTTTCTAAACTCTTTAGAAAAGCCAATAATGTAACATAAAGTGAAATACTCCTGGACGAAGGTTGTTTTCATCAAGGTAAACAATGTTTTAACATGAATAAGCAACTTGAATATCCGCCCATACCACGGTAACTCGAGGTTTTCTCCTCTTCAATCCATCTATGATGATTAAACCACATAAATGGGAGCCTTGGGCATCTTTAGTAAGGAAATCTATTTTAAATTTTAAAATTCATAGAATGTTGTTTCTTTCACATCTCCATTAAGTACTTGAAAACATTTGAGACGTACATCTATAATGGCAGCTTATGTAGTGTTATTTATTAAAGTTGTATTTAATATAGATGAAATATTTTACTCAAGTCAATACTTACTCTCAATCAGGACCGATTTTTTTAGCTAGTATTATTTCACTTTTGCGGTGCATCAAATGGTGCTTTCCATGAACTTTCTTATTCCTTATTTCAGTATAATAATGTGGTTGTCACTTTCCTTTCAAGTTAACATATTATTTTTTTTAAGAACTCAGTGTTACGAACATACATATATACAGTACGATACGGAAACTATAATAAACTAACTCCTAAATACAAGGAAAACCTAAACTGACTGTGACTACTTCCAAAAAGTCGAGTATTTTTTCTAAACAGTCCTAAGCCACCCTTCCAATACAAACTTTCTTTTCCCACACTGTAATTGGTTGCTTACTGAACCATATTGGTGTGCTGAGTGCACATTATTGTTAAAACCAGTTTCCAGTCTAAGTCACCCCTCGGCGGAACTCGGTAAAAGGCAACAAAGGACAATAAAGCATTTTTTTTTCACAGTATCTTTCTTTGAACAAGTGTGTTTAGCACCAAACTATCTCGCCGACTTTATAATCGCGACCCCTTTAAGTCAGCGCGATGTTCCATCACCAAACTATCTCGCTGACTTATAATCACTATCCTGTTTGGTCAGCACGACGTTCAGTCGTCAAAAATGTTTTAAATTTTACTAGTACCTCCTCGCCCCTTCGGGGCTCGCAATAAAAATTAAATATATGCTTAAAAATTATATCTAAATCAGCCAAGCACTTTATTAGTAATTTTAATTCAATTTTCTCTTTATTGGAGTAGTTCTTATAGTTGGTGTAGGAATACACTGTTGCTCCGACTTTAACGTTAAGAAAGGTACACTGAAAGAAATATTTTAGCAATCATTACTCAATTTATAAGAAAAAGTGTGACAAGTAATAATTTTTGAGGATGATTCCAACTTTTAGTTCAAATTGGTTGGCGCGCAATAATGTATTCATCTTCTTAATCACCCGAACACCAAACATCCTTTAGATGAATCCTGTTTGTATAATTCATCAACTTGTTCAGAAAACGTGACGTGGCTTTCGTCAACTGATGTTTCATAATATTCGAAGTTATCGACCTTTCTCTTCTTTATCACTAGCATGTCAGTTACATCAAGCATTCTTTTTACAGCTACAGGTTGAACCTCCATTGTTGAACTGTAACCTCCATTTCCTTGAGGTCCTCTGATTTACAGATAGAAAATCAGCAGTTAGTATGAGCGATGAAAATAATAGTGGAGACCATCTTGTACGTTTAGCTTTCTTAAGTCTCATAACGCAAGTGTTCCGTACTTTTAGGTTGGTCATGTTCTAAATATTACCAACCATTTCTTCATCCTGAGATCCACCAGTATAAACTGGTGACTGCGATGTATAAAGTAACTCGCCAGATATTATATGCGCTATAACCGTAGACTGTATTTCAGGCTCAAGCGGTTTGTCTCCAATCTGACCAATAGATGCTGTTCTGTCGTTAGATCTAGCACCTTCAACAACAGGTGCATTTTCTGAATTTTCGATATTATCAACAGAAACTTCAGCAGTAGACATTTTCCTGTAGCTTTCAACATCTATATTGTTTTCTAATAGATGCTCAACTATTTTGAAAGCCTTTGACGCACTCTCAAATTCCTCTGTGCGTCCCTTGGGACAATAATGTGGTTCAGCGCGGTCTCTCTGGTACATGCTTTTCAACTGGAATAAGAGGAAAAACATTATGTGATTCTAACTCTAAAAATAGATCACTGTGAACACCAGTGCATTTCTCATTCAGATTGTGTGGCGTAAGGCCAACATATAAGCCACCTAATCACGCAGAGGTGAGGTGTTAAGGGAAAGCTGGAAAATTTACATGGGTTAACCTACGGCATAGAGCGTGCTACCACGCACCATATACCTTAGGTAACCTACCTAAGAACTACCTAACTAAAATAAAAACACCTTTTTTAAACTGAAAACGGTTTAATTAAAGACGAATCCTAATAAGTAGGTACCTGCACCCTAATCTACAATCTTATGTTTACAATTTATCTTGCTTATCGACGTCTTGAATAATCAGCCACCATTCCTGAGTGAGTGGAAATCTTGAGAATACAATCATTTACTTCCAACTCGCGAACGCGGTAAAAATGTTATGTATTAAAAAAATTAAAAATTGTAAAAACGTTCAATGTTTTCGTTTACAAAATACGCCTGAAAAATCGAGACAATAACGAACAGTGTGTTCACGATGTCTAAATTACAACCACCGAACTTGCTTCGGCGCGAAACGTAGCTCGGTTCATTTGTTATGATTTTTTCTATTAGGTCACAATTTGTTACAGGTTTCTTGTTGTAGTTACGCCAATTATTTAATTTCTACTTTTTGATGTGTGTGTTTATTGCTTCCATTGTGTATCGCGAGTCTAATATGATGACTACATTATTTTTCTTTTTTTCTCTTGCTAATTCTATCGACTTGAGTATCGCAATTAGCTCAGCTTTATCGTTGGTTATTGGTGAGCTGTTTTCAATTACATCGCTCACGTTGTGGTTGGCGTCTAGGTGGATACAGATTCGGAAACCCGCCTTGCCTTCCTGTATTCTATTGTCTCTGCATGCGCCGTCGCATGCGAGCCATACTTGTCCTTTATCCGTTATCCATTACCCATTTGATTTCCTCTTGTTTTAGGTCTTCTTTGTAAGACATAGATTTAGGTTGAGCTTTTTCTAGTAGCGTTGGAAGTTGTTTTAGTCGGTTTTCTATGTTTGTTTTAATTTTCGAAATGTTGGTCACCAACAGCCAATGATTTGTGGTGTTACAAAAGCGATTAAAATACTAATAATGATCAAGTGATCTTTACACACCTCAGCGTGAAATTCCCTACTTATAAATACAATGTAAATTTTTTTAATTATTTTGGTTTTTTATGCGCTAATAAATGATCTGTATATTTCTTTTAACTGTTATTTATAATAATATGATTTATAAGTGATTTTCACAAATTGTTCATAGTCGAATCGACCTCTGGTACACAGTCCTGTAGCTAGAGTGAGGCCAGTGGGGGTTGAGCTTACCCTGATAACATTTTGAATTCAATACAGAAGTGCCAATTAACAAAATAAAAAGTTAGTCGAGCCCCCTTTACAATTTGGTTAGCCCCTCCTGAAATGACAAGATGCCCTTCGTTGAGATGAAAGTTGATCATATTCCCCTAGGTTATCTCCGGGATTAGATTACTTATACTTCCTTACCATGATAATAAAAGTAAAAATAAGTTTGTAATTTTATTTATCAGTACATATGAATTTTATGTTATATTTCATTATTGTTTACTTTTTCACATTTGAGATATTGTATCTGTTGTTAATGATTATTTTAATATTGTTTTGTTTTTCATTTTGAAATGTTCATCTCTTTATAATGATCATAATTTGAATAAAATTATGTAATTTTTATTTCAAATGTTTTTTTTTTTTTTTTTTTTCAATCAGGTAAGCTGTAATCAATCAAATCTAAAAAGCTATTTTAGTAATTTTAGATTGACAGTTTTTATTTTTTAAATATGGGGTTATTACCATCTCTTTGTTGAATAAATAATTTGGATGAGCTATAAAATCACATTAGAAAGAAACATGTTTTTTATAGCCACTGTTGAATTTTACAAATGAACTGAATTCGTCCCTGTTAAATGGAATATTTATTTAAGGATATTGACCCAAATTAATTGTTAAAAAAGCTATAATATTAGCCTTGTTGTTGCGTAAACTAAAAAATAATGGACAAGGGCCGAGCCATTAGCAAGGTCTCGTCGTCACATATTTTTTCTAACCTCATTTTTTTATTCGTAACTAATTTCTAAACTCTGATAAATTGACAACACTATGTGACTAATTTATAAAGTGGTTACCTGGTAACACTGAATTTGGTATACTCTTCACGCTGCTACTATGGAGTTTTTATCAGTTTGTTTGTGAAACTCGTGTTAGAAGGTTCATACATCTTGCTCTAGTGTTGTTCGCATGTGTATGCTATTTATTTTTATTTATTTCAAGCATCTTTTATTATGATTTTGTATTTTATTTTTTTGTAATTTTTGTACTTAGATGTAAATACCATGCATCCAAATGATTCGGATAAAATCAGCGAAAAAATCTCAGTTTGTTGATAATATAATAAGAGTTAAACTTTGATTAGAAATTATTTTTAAAATTACTTTAATGAATGTTAAGGCTGATAAATTTATTTCAACTACATTATTATTCCTTTGCATTTGAAAAAATCAATTTTAAATAATTGGAATAGAGATTTTTTGCCGATTGTACCAGAATTACTTGAACGCACAGTATATTTGTATTATATCACTCTACAGGTGTTGGAAAGAATAAATCTAGTAAGTCTTTTATTACATCTATATTTTTTAGTATTATGCTTATAATAACTTTGTGTATCATTACAAAATTCCTCAATAAAAACAGGTTACACCATTTCCCGTTGGCCACCAAAATATAATCTACAGCAGAGGGGTAAAGAAATCAACAAAATTTGATAACATGTCTACTTCTTAGCATTATAAAATGGCGGACAAAATTCGAATTTTTTAACACGAGCTCCAAATGGTGCAATCTGTTCTTTATAGGTACTTTATCTAACCTAGGTTCAATTCTTTATTTTTCATTTGCTTTGTTTACTGATAGTGATATGAAAGATCAGGTAATCATCGTAATATGATTTCTTCGTGTTTATTAAAATACTGAACCATACAAAATATGAGAAATTTATTTCAATACTCATTTTACCAAACGTAATCATGGCAAAGTATCAAAACCAAAATTTGAAAAATAGTATTATTGAAAAACGGTCATGAAATGAGATAATGACTAAGTGTAAATTCCTAAATTGTTATTAAGATTAATACTGCTGTAAACTTTCAAAGTAAATTCTTCAATGTTTTATATTTCATATTACTTGGATAAAAATACTGCACTCTCAGAAACTATTAAACAGTAAATATGAAAAGGAAACTTTCAAAACGAAAAAATGTTTTATATATTTCGTACTAATGAAGTAATGAATAAGTTGCCCACAGATTTTGACATTTTTTTTCATTTATCATTTATTTTAACACAAATTGCAATGAAATTAGGCTCGCTGGCTTGTTGCAATAAATGTACCAAACCAAAACTACTTCATTTTCATAATGGTTCCAGTTTGGTTCGGGTTGTGCTGTGAAAAATTTTAGTTCTCGTTTTGGTTCTGGCTTTAGTATCAGTTTTAAGATATTGGTTCAGGTTTTGGTTCTAAAATTATACCGGTTTTTGGTTCTGGTTCAGTTCTGGTTGTAATTGGTTTTGCAGCCCTCATTTTTTCATAATGAACGTCAATTTTAGACTGATATTTTTCTCTTTTTGGCCGACAAAATTATTTCCCATCTT
Source organism: Phenacoccus solenopsis (assembly GCA_009761765.1). NCBI lineage: Eukaryota > Metazoa > Arthropoda > Insecta > Hemiptera > Pseudococcidae > Phenacoccus > Phenacoccus solenopsis. Next base: position 11,961,417 of record CM019755.1, on the reverse strand, counting down.
TCTTATCCAAAGTGTGGTTTTCAAGTTTCAGTTAGGTATTATGGAATTTATATTTATTCAATAGGTAAATTAGGTATCTATAAAATATGTGGCTCGATAATTTTTTAGTGGTTTTCTTTTTCTTTGTGTGTGCTTAATTTATCACTCGTTGAAGCTTCTTAAATGGGATTTTTAATTGTCCTACATGAGAACATTTGTGAAAAAATAAACAATTTGATTGAAGAATAACTTATACTCAATTCATATTTTATTTACAGTATAAACTCATCCTTCAGTGATTATGTCTCGAAGACATATGAATTGGCAACACTGTACAGTTAGTTTGCAAACGTGTGACACATATTCGCTTTAGTGTAGCAGCAATGTTTGTTTACCACCTTCTTCGCTCCAGGCTGGTTTAAAAACCCACTTTCTTCCTATGTTTTCTGTTTTCCATACTAGATGACGTCATCATTCCTTCACTAGCATCGCAATGTAATCTGTCAGTTGTTCTGCAAAAGTCGTGTAGTGTGGTTGTGGTTCTCTTACATTGTGTGTATTAAGATTTATTCAAGTGATAACTATACTCGATAAGTAATTAGGTATCTATAAAACATGTGGCTCAGTAGTTGTTTAGTAGTTTTCTTTTTCTTAATGTGTGCATAATTCATTAATTGTTAAAACTTCTTTGATGGGATTTTTAATTGTTTCACGACAAAACATAAGTGTGTTTTAATTGAACCTTCAACTTTTAGAAGAAAGTAATTAAATCGACAATCGAGTAAGTAGGCAATTCTTTCGGCAATAAATATTCATTTTTTCAGTGTTACCTACTGTTTTATTCGTACATAGTATAGTAATTATGCTATACCTGATGCCTAATACAGCCCTGCACTCTTCAGCACATAAATCTCTCCATTTTTCTATTTCCCATAATCCCATAACAAACTGAAAAGTTAATCTGTAAGTCAATTTCTCATCCGTTGTTCTAGCCATGATGTATCCTTTTCAATTACATTTGACATTTCTAATAACCTGAAAAGAGTCATAATGAAATGGAACTTGGTTTTTTGATATTTTAAAATAACTTCTTTGATTTATATACATATTATGTATATATGTTAATGAATTTCTTTTCTACCTTCCTTATCTAGATCGTGGTATTCAGGTTTCTGTTAATTGTAGAATTTTTATTATATGTATCAAATGCAGTGAAAAATTCAGCTCTAGTAACGCAGCATGGTTGCTTACCCTTTTTTGATTTGAAAAAAAAAATCATGAGAAACTGAGAACCCCTTAAGGAAGTTAAGCTTCATACATCCTATTGTATTGTAATATTGTTCGTGGTCAGATAGATGTGCACAATGCTGGAGTAATTCTTTTAACCTTTCTTATGTAGATTGTGGTTTTCAAGTTTCTATTGTGTATTGTGGAACTTCAATGTATGTGTCTCTTCAAAATTTTGGGAAAATGCAATGAAAGATTCAGCACTAGTTACACAGTATGGTTGCTTACACTTTTTTGATTTAAAAAAAAAATTCATGAGAAACTGAGAACCCCTGAAAGCTTCATAGACCTTATTGTAGTATAGACCTTATTGTAGTATTGTTTGTGGTCAGATAGATGTGCACAATGCTGAGGTAATTCGTTTCACCTTTCTTATCTAACTTGTGGTTTTCAAGTTTCTGTTGTGTATTATGGTATTTTAACAATGTGTAACTCTTTTGTTACGAATTTATCACGAAGCTTATCGTATGGCGAGTTAGGTTCTTATTGGTTCTTTGGCCACTTTATCAAAAGTGGAGGGAGGTTTTAGAATCTGAATCGAAAAGTATCGGAGATTTGTCTCATTGAACTGGCCGACAACACAGCTGTCATATGGATAAAGACTCCTCGTGTGAGGGATTCGTAGTTTGATGTAGGACCGTACCTTTGAAACTTCGAAACTTTATTTGCATCAGTTTCGATTCAAAAGTTGCGAAATAAACATGCTTGAAATGTATTATTTCATCGGTTATATTGCTTGAAACGTCCTCGTTATACTTCTGTGCAAGAATTTTGTTGGTGATGTAACCTCTTCCTCTAACATCGTTTCAAATTTTAAAAATGAAAAAGTTTCATTAATTTCTTTAATAGCTCTAAATACCAATTGTTTCCACCATTCGCTCCTTCAATGGTGACAAAATCTTTATTAATTTCAAATTCAACTTCTCCATTATCTTCATTAATAAGATCACTTATCAACTAGTCCAGCTCAAATGATTTCTTATCTTGGAGTCTTCGTAATTAGTTATGCCTTCCAACTGGCTCCTTACCAACTTATACATTTAAGCTGAATTGCATCGAACTCATATCACAAGCTATGTAAGCCGATTCAAAATCGAAGGTGGCATTTATTGCTATGCTTAAAGTTTTTGACCAGATCAACATTTGTTTGGTTCTGTTTCATTTAGATTTCTAACAATTGTTTCAGATTGTTCTCGTATAGAGTAGTTATAGTAACTAGCCCTGGTCCTGATTAGTTATGTTACCTTCCTAAGTAAAATTATTCTGTTTTCAATAATTTACTGAAATTCGTTTGTGATTTAAATCATCAGCTGATTCATGCTTTTATTTTACGAGTAAATCGAGGTAATTTACTACTTTCCAACTTGCTGATTGGTTATTACACAAGTGACGTATGACCAATTAAAACATTGACCAGTTACCTATGACTACTCCGTATTGTTTTTGCCTTTTTGATATTTTTGGGGCTCTGTGCGTCTAAAGCTGTCCTAACTTTGGCTCGTTACTACATATTTTTTCAAGTATGAGAAATTAATGCAGCAGCATAAACTTTGTACCAATTTCATTTATGAAATAGTTTTTCCTCTTGTATAGCCTTATTCATAATGATGTTATAAGAAACTCAATTTCACTTGCTCCAATTTCTTGAGTGAGATCGCCAAATAATATAAGAAGAAGGCAATAAAATGATTAATTCTTTTTCTCTGAGAAGTATGAATAATAGACCAAATTGAATAATTTTATTACCACGTAGGAGAATCTCTTTAAATCAGTAAGATGAGTTATGTGTTTGTATAAAACTTTCGAAAGTGACAAAAAATGATCTACTCAGTTATATAAAGTGGAAGGGATATTTTTGATAATATTTCCAAGCAAGATATTAAACAGAGTATGTCATTTCGAGTGTAGCAGTGAATCCATCAACGTGCAAAATAAGATGTGTATTCCTCTGAATAAGTACATGTATAGTCATACTGAGGAGTAGGTAGATTAGTAGTAATTTTGGCTTTAAGCATTTTTGGATTCAGATTGATGTTCGGTAAGTTCATATATACGTTTTTTTTTTTTCAATATATTTCAAAATGAAATTAAAAATTTAATTTTTCAAATCCCTGAAGTTATTAAATATGCTCATCAGTTATCGAATATATAAATATTTTCTTGGTGTGCTTTCAAACAAAATTCGTAAAACATGAATGATAATGTTACTTACCTCTCTATTTGTCAAAATACCTACGAATATCTATGAGAAATGAGAGTAATACCAATAAGTAGATATTTCTGTGCAAGTTTTTGGATGATGGTTAATAAATTGGGCTGAGGCCTTGAGAAAAAAAATCAAGTATATTTGCTAGCAAGTGACACTAATAGGTACTGGTAGGAAACCTACGTAAGTATGCACAGCCGTTCGCAATGAGGTAATTTGCGCAATAATCTGGAGTTGGACATAATTTTTTTTACCAAGTAAAGAGTTTTTGGTTTGTACAGATATTAGGTTTTCCCATTATACTGGTTCTGGAAATTGATCGGGGACCATTAAAATACAACCTCAAGCAGGTCCAAAGTTTCAGCATTTGTACATCTCACTTGAAATTACCTCATTGTGAAGGCTTAGTTATTGGATATGTAAGTTCAGTCGTTCAACTGGGTAACTGGCACATTGATATTGGAGTGTTGTATCGTTCGTGATAATATCGATGTTTTTTGATTCCAATTTTTTCTTAACGCGCGTAAATGGAAGGATTGGGACGCTATTTTGGGTAGAAGTTTTTTTCTAGCAAATTTAAAGGGAGACTAGATTTCATGGAAAAAAAAGCAAATACGATGATTTTTGATATTATTTCTTGACTGGTAGGCTTCTCGACATTACTTGGAAGTTTAATGTAGGTTATCTGGCAGTGGATGAGGATACTCGGTATTGGAGTTGCGTGCGATGGACAACGATGACATCGCGCGGCTACAATGATCGGGTCAAGAATAAAGTTATCCGATACGCGTAAAATATCCCCACACAAAATTGGTCTGATGAATTCAAAATGTTTTTGGTGGTTGGTGGAAGTTAGATTGAACGAAAGGTTCTCGTTGCTGAGTGAAAACGGCGTGACTCGTGCATCCGATGTTCAGTACCCTAAGGGATGTGATGCGGATTACGTATCAGTGCCATTTTTATTTTGTAGGCGAGATTCCCATTCACGATCTGGTTAATTTCCCGTGCCTAGTTTACCTCGTTGAACAGACTTAATTATAGTAAGTTAGTTTGACGGAGTTTAACGAGAGACCTCTACCGGAGAGTCACGTTAACATCCGTCATAAACGGTAAAAAGACTCCTACCGGAGAGTCTCGTTAACCTCCGTCAAATTTTTGTGGCTTCCAGGCGGCGGATCGCCGGGACGCAGGACTGCACAAGGCTGTTTAGCTGATTTTACAACCTCGAAAATCTACAAGTTTTTGCAGGAATTTCAACCATTTCGAAGGAATTCCAAAAATTTTAGGTATGCTGACCTTCAAAAACATCTCTGAAGGTCAGCATACCTAAAATTTTTGGAATTCCTTCGAAATGGTTGAAATTCTTGCAAAAACTTGTAGATTTTCGAGGTTGTAAAATCAGCTAAACAGCCTTGTGCAGTCCTGCGTCCCGGCGATCCGCCGCCTGGAAGCCACAAAAATTTGACGGAGGTTAACGAGACTCTCCGGTAGGAGTCTTTTTACCGTTTATGACGGATGTTAACGTGACTCTCCGGTAGAGGTCTCTCGTTAAACTCCGTCAAACTAACTTACTATAATTAAGTCTGTTCAACGAGGTAAACTAGGCACGGGAAATTAACCAGATCGTGAATGGGAATCTCGCCTACAAAATAAAAATGGCACTGATACGTAATCCGCATCACATCCCTTAGGGTACTGAACATCGGATGCACGAGTCACGCCGTTTTCACTCAGCAACGAGAACCTTTCTTTCAATCTAACTTCCACCAACCACCAAAAACATTTTGAATTCATCAGACCAATTTTGTGTGGGGATATTTTACGCGTATCGGATAACTCTATTCTTGACCCGATCATTGTAGCCGCGCGATGTCATCGTTGTCCATCGCACGCAACTCCAATACCGAGTATCCTCATCCACTGCCAGATAACCTACATTAACCTTCCAAGTAATGTCGAGAAGCCTACCAGTCAAGAAATAATATCAAAAATCATCGTATTTGATTTTTTTTCCATGAAATCTAGTCTCCCTTTAAATTTGCTAGAAAAAAACTTCTACCCAAAATAGTGTCCCAATCCTTCCATTTACGCGCGTTAAGAAAAAATTGGAATCAAAAAACATCGATATTATCACGAACGATACAACACTCCAACATCAATGTGCCAGTTACCCAGTTGAACGACTGAACTTACATATCCAATAACTAAGCCTTCACAATAAGGTAAATTAGGCACAAGAAAAAGGCCAAATCTCTGTGTCACGATTTCGAATGGGAACATACATGAAAAAGCAAGAGCGCCAAATAACCTGTTGCGAAGGCTTATATAACAATACAGAATACCTACCATGACCTAAGATCTATAACTAAAAAAGAAATCTCGAACAAGAAGTATAGTAATCGCTAATGAATAAACTTGTCTGATTCAAGCACTCACCATCTTCGGATATTTATAGAACTACTGCTAGATATTCTTTTATCCAGAGTGAAGAAACTATCTAGAGTACAGAAACTTCATCTTTAATTATTGATTTTCACACTCCAGAATGAAATACTTACTTTGATGCTAGTAACTAGCACTATCTGAACATATATTCTATAGTGATGACCTGAAAATACTCATTATTCTAAAATAGTAAACGCCTATTAAGCGTATAACAATTGTTCTAATGTATATGATTTACAAGTAGGTAAATAAAAAGTAAATACATAATTATTAAAAATAATGAATTCACAATACAATAAAGTATAAATTGTTCGACTACATTAGTTTAAATATAAGCTCAAGTATAATTACACACAATTCTTGTAAGAGCCTGTAATTAAATATGAGGAAAATGAATGAAAAAAATTACACATTAAATTTACTCTTTATTCAAATAAGATAATCACTAATGAAAAAATAATATATAATGAAACTTACACACCTCATAAAAAACGAATAAACAAAAGGGAAAAAACGACATCTTCAAACAGACATTCCACTCATTCCTCACATCCTCTAGAGGTAGATCATAACCGAGTGTTTCATCCATGTATGGAGAAGCTCCGAAGTCACATTTATCCTACTCACCGCAGGTAATGGAAGTGGTCCCACTCAGGTACAGCCATGCGGTATAGGCTCCTTCATCTCCTCATGCCTTTGTGCCAATAGCCGTTGCTCGCCTCTGCGTTGTGGACTTATCAAGTCCTCGGTAATTCGGATGAGGTAGAGGTGAAGTCCTTATCGTAAGGTATAGACTAGCTTGTGACTCTCTAATAAGGAACTAACTCCTCGCCTTGGCTTAAGAGCTGAAAAGAGGGCACGGGCAGGGCCATTCGAGGGCAGGTCTCGGTGGCGCTCAACCGTGAGCAAGGTTGGAAAAATTCGCTTTTCAATCGTACTTGAGAAAAATTCACGGCCGAATTTTACAACGTTACTCAAGTGTTGATTAGAGTAGAGATGGAGTTTCGAATAAGATTTGTATGTATTCTAGGTAAGTACATACATAGAAAAAAAATGAACTTTCCAAATGCAATGTAAGTTGATAATAGTTTAATAAAATTTTGCGCCTTCATTTGCTTAGTAGATGAATTAAAATAATTAATCAAATGCATAAATAAACTTATATATCAAATTGCGCCTTCATTTACATAGATATACTACTGAAAACAAAAGATTTCATAATTAATGATGTAATTAATTTTGATAATTTGAAGAACATAAAAGATTAGTTCAGGTTGTTCCTTCAATTATAAAAATATGAAACCAAAATAACACGATAATATAAAAAAATTCAAGTTGCTACTTCATTTGCAAAGATAGGCAACCAAAGCAACACGATAAATGAAAGAATGGTACATTTCCCTTTCATTTAAGCAAGTATGCAACAAAAATTAAATGTCGATATGCTGCCTTTCAAATTTAAGTTAGGCAACTTATTCGACATGACGTTGATAGAGAGGAAACTGGAACTGAAACTAACAATAACTTATTCGATTTTTTGAATTCAGTTTATGAGACAAATCTCGGATACTTTTCAATATCAGATACCATAACCTCCCTCCACTTTTGATAAAGTGGCCAAACAACCAATAAGAACCTAACTCGTCATACAATAAGCGTCGTGAAAAATTCGTAACAAAAGAGGTACACATTGTAAAAAATATTACAATACACAATTGAGACTCGAACGCAAAGTGGCTGACATCTAGTGGCGAAAAGTGTAACTGCTCTGACTAGCCTGTATGGGGCATGTATAATGTAAACAAAGCGTTCATTTTCTTTGTGTATTTAGAAAAATTTGCTGGTCACGTGTTTAAAGTGATTTATAAACCTTGGTCTGATAGGTGGAAACTATTGATAAAATCCTATGAAATCATACATGCCCCATAGAGCCTCGTTAGAACACTGGCGCTCAAGCGGTTGTTCAGGTCCCAGTAGAAACTTCAAAACCACAAGTTTGATAAGAAAGGAGAAACGAATTACCTCAGCATTGTGCACATCTATCTGACCACGAACAATACTACAATACAATAGGATGTATGAAGCTTGGTTTCCTTAAGGGGTTCTCAGTTTCTCATGATTTTTTTCAAATCAAAAAAGCGTAAGCAACCATGTTGCGTTACTAGAGCTGAATCTTTCATTGCATTTTCCCAACATTTTGAAGAGACATATACATCAAAAATTGCACAATATATGAGAAACTTAACCACAATCTACATAAGAAAAGTGAAAAGAATTACCCCAGCATTGTGCACATCTATCTGACCACGAACAATACTACAATACAATAGGATGTAGTAAGCTTAGCTTCCTTAAGGGGTTCTCAGTTTCTCATGATTTTTTTCAAATCAGAAAAGCGTAAGCAACCATGCTGCGTTACTAGAGCTGAATTTTTCACTGCATTTGATTCTTGCAATTAAAATTCTACAATGCATAACAGAAACTTGAATACCACAATCTATATAAGAAAGGTAAAAAAGAAATTCATTAAAATATATATGTACATAATATGTACATAAATCAAAGAAATTATTTTAAAAGTAAATTAAAAGATGAAATTTAAAGTATCAAAAAACCAAGTTCCATTTAATTATAACTCTTTTCAGATTATTAGAAACATCGAATGTAATTATTGAAAAGGATACATTATTGCTAGAACAATGGACGAGAGATCGGCTTACAGATTAATTTTTCAGTTTGTTATGGGAAATTGAAAACTGGGAAAAGAAAGAATCAACAAAAAAATTACTCAAACGAAAACTACTAGAGGGGTTTAGAAGGTACTAATACCTACTATTCACACTCTTTCTGTGTATTGTAGTGTGAATACCTAACCAACGATTCAACCAACTCTCATAGCAGGGAAACATAGAAAAATTTATGCGCTGAAGAGTGCAGTGATGTATTAGACATCGGGTATAACATTAATATCATACAATGTACAGTAAAATGAATATATTCATAGTGAAGGAATTACCTACTTACTTGATTGTCGATTTAATTACTTTATTCTAAAAGTTGAAGGTTCAATTAAAACACACTTAAGCACTTTATACTATATATGTTTTTTTCGTGGAACGACTAAAAATCCCATTAAAGAAGTTTTAATAATTTATGAATTAAGCACACATAAAAGAAAAACATTGAAAAACTACTGAGCCGCATATTTTATAAATACGTAATTACCTATTGAGTATAGTTATCACTTGAATAAATCTTAATACACACAACGTAAGAGAACCACAACCTGACCACACGACTTTTGCCGAACAACTGATAGATTACATTGCGATGCTAGTAAAGGGATGACGACGTCATCTAGTATAGGAAACAGAAAGCATAAGAAGAAAGGGTTTTTAAACCAGCCTGCATCCAACATTGGTGTCACACCAAAGTGCCACACGTTTGTGAACCAACTGAACAGTGTTGCCAATTCGTATGTCTTCGAGACATAATCACTGAAAGATGAGTTTATACTGTAAATAAAATATGAATTGAGTATAAGGTATTCTTCAATCAAATTGTTCATTTTTTCACAAGGACTAAGAGTCACCCAAAAATTTGACTCCTACTCCAGCTTAACTCTGAGTCAGGTTTAAAATTCGACTCCGATTACAGTCCCTAAATACAAATTCATGTCAAGGTTAAGAAATAAAACTTAATATAAAAGATGGGTAGTGTTGAATAGGTTAGAGCAAGGACCAAGGCGGTAAAACTTTACGACCCTCGCTCTTATATAATATAATTATTTTGTAGTGAAAGTTTACTTGCCTTTGATGATGAACCAAAGGCAGGTGAACTTCCATCACAAGGGTTGTAAAATTTTACTACCACAAGGGTTATAAAATTTTATTACCTTCGTCCTATTCCCAGTCTATTCACACAGCAGGGGTCCTTTGTGTTGTGAAAGTACTGTAGGCTTAACATAGACAGTAGGTGTTTTTTTTATTGTCTAGGTAAAGCTTTGATAAATGAACTAAGACCTAGGGGGTGTACAGAGGAACAATAACTCTGGCATTTCACTTTAGGTAAAATTTCAATTTTAATATTATCGAGTGAACCGAGTGATAATTTTTAAGCCTATTTCTGAAACGGAGCATTTCATCTAAGTGCCGCGTCTATTCCAAATGCGCAGCAATCATAGATGTTAAATAACTTGCCTAGTTAAGCCACTTTCATCGAATCTAATCAGAGATACTTCGACAATAAAATCACAGCGAGGAAAATAATTTGAAATTATATTTTGTTGGAAAATCGAACCAGCTATATATTACACAAATATATCGATACATCGAAAGAGAACAAGAATCAATGAACCAAACTACGAAATATCAAGAAAAATGCCTCATTCTTAAAAAAAATAGTCACTGGATGATATGTTTTCATTTGCCCTTCGTTAATTTCCAATAGTTTATATGTTACTGCAGTACAATTGTGTATGAGACTATAATATAGGTCGTTCATAGCCCAAAAGCTGAACAGCAAATATTGCAAGCAAAGTTATACATATAGAATACCAAGTTACTGCGCTCTAAAAATTGAACAAAAAAATCTCAACCCTGATTGGTTAGGTATCTTGAACTTTCCACTTGATAAGGCTAACCCTATCATTGGTTGTTATTTCAGCTACCAATTAAAGATGTGTCTTCTTGATTGTCGCGCACCTAGTGACCATTTTTGATTTAATTACATTGTTCTAATAGGAACTGTAGTAATTTGGTATTCTGTATAACTTAGATTGCAACCGTTATAGAATTACCCACTTGCTAGGAAAAATAACTAGTCAAAACGAATCCCAAGTTGTTCTTTACGCTGTAAAGAAAAATTTAACATTCGCTTCAACTATTCCTTCCAAAAAATAAATATACATTTATTAGCAGAAAGTTCATCAATTTCACCATAAAACTTCAACGTTACAACCGACTGAAATGATATGTATCGAAAACAATAAATACGAAGGAATAACGTATCACAGAATAAAATAAAAAAAATTAGTTACTCATGATGGCGTAATCAAATAGGTACTATTATACAGTGAGATAGGTGAATTATACATTCTTTGAGCATGCTTTAAAATCGCTTATTCCTTTTGTAAAAGAAAAATAGTTGAAATCATTAGAAAAAATTGAATTTTTAAGTTCTTTCTCTACGTTGAAATAACTGGCTAAAATTATATCGAAACAATGCGAAGTAGCCGATTACCAGTCTCGATTTTACAATTATTTCGATTAGGTTTCTACGATAAAATAATCTTAACGAAGAAGCTAAATTACAGGTTACACAGTTGACAACAAAATCGTCGCTATTATTTACGACTCGACATAATTACACATTGATATTTTCTACGAGACTATAAAACTTTTTTATACTCTAAATGGCGTAAACATTTTCGTTAATATTTCGCTAGCGTAGTAAAAATTGTACAATGGAGAACATGACTAGATTATACATTAAAATAAATAGTTTCTTCCTTTAAAGCATTAATAGAAAACAAAGCGTTTTGAGCTAAGAACAAAAACAAATGTACAATATTTTTTTCTCAAGTCTTTCGCGACGACTTGGCTTTTTCTTAGCCGTCGCGTAACTCAACGAACATCCATTACATCTTATATTGACAATATTTTGATATCAAATTTTTGCGTTACAAAATAAATAGTACGTACACTAAGAACACAAAAAAAATTAAAAATTGAAAAAAATCAAAACAAAATAATATACACAACAAGGTAAAATTATTTTGCTACAAGTTAAAACTTAAAAACGACTAGATAAATGTAAAAATCTGCTCGGGTGACGGAATCCGTGATAATGGAGCGGCTGTCAAATGGAACGAGCTCGCTGGGTATATTTCCTAGAATGAGAAAAGTGTAGAATGAGCAGATATTATATTTACTTTGTAAAGACAAATAAAAACCTCTCGTCTCCGAGAAAGCTATACACTAATTCCTCTCGCATATGTTCTATATGAAGTTAGAATCATAAACAATATAATGAGATTTCCGCTTCGCGATATATAATACCCATCAATTAGTATCCTATTTGAAATTTCCTATTCCATCAATGAAACTTCGCTAAAACCATCAAAGGCTTTCCTCTCAGCTCAATATTATTTCACCATTTTCCTAAATGAGATTTCCTTAATCCTCTTGGAATATTTTCGATTAATGGAACACCAAAAGAGACATTCATTATTCAAAAACTAATACTACTACACTCCACAGCTGTGAGCTAACAAAATGTAGTCTTCTCGAAGAAGTTACATTCAAAACTTGCAGTCACGTTCTATTGTTCAAGCAAACTGAAGAAGCATTCTATATACCATCTAAATGAAACCAAACTGGGCAAAACATCAGAGAAACCTATTGGAAAGGTAAGACAACATCAGAGAAAACTATTGGAAAGGTAAGAAAATGATTTAACCAAAGTAAAAGCAGTAGATAACAACTCCGAAATAATATGTTCAACGATTTTTAAAGGAATACGAAGTAGAATGTTGACACCTTGGGATTAAGGGAGCGTAATGGGCATCATAGAAAGCATTACGTATACCTATATGAGAAAATAAGATGAAATAAAATCAAACAAACATGAGAGAATATAAGAAAAAGAAGAAAACAAGTAGAGTGAAAAAAATATAGACTAATAAATTCACTATTTCATAAACAAAAATACGAACTCCAAAAGAAGCAAAACACGAATGAAGCCTAGAGAGGGCAATAAAAAAGGCATATATAAATTTTTCACTCACTAGAACAACAGAAATATCCACAAAATTTCACTTGTTATTGAGAAGAAAAGAAATGCATAGCTTTATAGTTCAAAATTTAATTTAATTTAAATTTAAATCTGTAAATTCTGAAGACCCTCTTCTAGCTCAAAAACTCATATAAAAATCATTAAACTAGCTTGAAAAATGGTCCAATTCAAATGGTCTCCTTCTCACATCTTAAAACCATTGCATAAATTTCACAAGAAAAACAAAATGTATTAGACCAAAAACTTATACTTGGAGGCAGACAATTGGAATACAAATCATCCACAAAATTTCATAGTATTACTTTCTATAGTACCTATATTAAATATGATATTTGGCAACAGCGCTAGCTATTTTTGCTATGTGTCAACATTGTATGAGTAGTTGTATTGGTTAGATTCAGATAAGAAGGATATACCGTGCGTTCAAGTGATTCGGGTACAATCAGCGAAAAAATCTCTTTTTACGTTTTAAAATGTAAATGTGCTTTTTCTCCAAATAATTTCCTCAATAATAAAAGATACAGCATTAAATGACGACGAGGTGAAAGATAGTTTATTCGTTTTGCAACGTATTTGCCTGATATTAGTTTCCTATTTAAAAAGTTTCCATTATTGTGTCAATTTGAAAGTATCAGTATCCACATCTATCTGCAATGGATATGTCTGCGGATCAATTCACGCAATTCCTAGCGGCGTTAATAAGCCACTGATAAGGATTTTTCATGAACATGCAAATTTACCACCCCTGACCGCAGCGCGCATGGTTCGATATGCCGTTTTTCTCAGTCTATTCAATTACGAAATTAAATATCGCCAAAAAGAAAAAAATACAAATGCTGATTATTTCTCTAGAGCTCCATTAATCGAAAAACCAAGGGGTATTATTGCAACGATAGAACCTGAGATAATTGAGTATCAAGCTGTTACATTGAACCAAATCACATCTGAAGTTATCACTAGTGATACCATTGCAACTGAAACTCAGAAAGATCCAGAAATGCCGAAGGTATTCAATGATGACACTGATGGTAAATACTCGAAAACAAAAAGCAACATAATTTTCTATGAGGAACGAGTAGTTATGCCAAACTCTTTACACTCAGCGATCTTAGCTGAACTCCATAACATGCAAGCAGGAGTTTCAAAAATGAAACAGCTCGCCCGACGTTACTGTTATTGGCCAGGTATTGATAAAGCTATAGAAAGTTGCGTAAAATCATGTAATCAATGCGAACAGTATCACCACCATCCTTCAAAGTACCACTTTATAAGGGGGAAATTCCAGAAAATAATTTCGACCGGATACATATCAATTTCAGGGTCCTGGGAACGGATTTCAATTCTTAATTGTCATTGATGCTAAATCAAAACGGCTAGAAGTAAAAATCTTCAACAACGATCCTACTTCATATTCGACTATGTTGGTGTTAGAAGTTTTTTCAAATCATGGTTACCCAAAGATCATGGTATCGGATAATGCGTCAATATTTAAAACTACAGATTTCGAAAAATATTACAAGGATCGTGGAATACTTCGAGTAATTTCTACACCTGGTCATCTGAATTCAAATAGATTGATAGAGCTTTTCGTTCAAAATTTATAAAATCGAAATTGAATAAAATGGAAAACGAGAAAATGGCTATCAAAGCGTTGGTCAAAAAAATTTTACTCCGATTTTGTTCTATATCTCTAATTGATGATGAAAACTCAACTGAAAAATATAAAATTTAGAACTACAAATACCTTTTCCACTAAAACAACTAATACATCCTCTATTAACTGCCCCTTAGAAAATAGAAAAACCTAATATTAACTTAGATCTAACCAATTATCCAAAATTCCAAAACTGTTCTCATATCATAAAAAGACTTGTCCTACCGCAAATTTCCATTGTTTGAGAAGTATCTAACAAATTACTACTCGTTTAGTAAAAAGTATCCTCATTCTATCCGATTCTCAGTTTCCTGCAGGCTTTACAAAACACCTTTCCAGAAAACACATTAATTTACCCAATTCATAACTTAATATACTTCCTTATTCAAGCAAGAAATAAAACAGAAATCATATATATTTTCAGCCACGTAAAAATCGAAGAAAACAACCAAGTCGACCACCTCACAAAAACTGCAATTAATATACTTCACCCATTCGAAGGCATTCTTTCACACTCCCTATTATAAAATTCTTACAAAATTCAGAACTACAAATACCTTTTCCACTAAAACAACTAATACATCTTCTATTAACTCCCCCCTGGAAACAGAAAAACCTAATATTTACTTAAATCTGACCAATTACCCAAAATCCCAACACTCTTCCTTCAACAACTCGAACCATACCACTGCTATACGAATGGTTCGAAAATCACCAATACCCCTACAAGATACGCATTTTCCATTCAAAATGATACTTATAGCTTCAAAATCAACGTCGTATTAATTTTTACAGCAAAACTCACCGCAAATTTCCACTGTTTGTGAAGTATCCAACAAATTACTACTTTTTTAGTTTCAGAAAAGACATTAATTTACCAAATTCAAAACTTAATACACTCCCTTATTCAAGCGGGAAATAAAACAGAAATCATGTATATTCTCAGCCACGTAGAAATGTCGACCACCTCGCAAAAACCGCGATTAATACTTCACCTATTCAAATCTTTATCCCCACAGACCTCAAATCTTACTTCACATTAATTATCACCAAAAAATGGCAATTAGAATGGTCCTACCAAAACACATCCAAACAACCAAGACGACCACCTCGCAAAAACCGCGATTAATACTTCACCTATTCAAATCTTTATCCCCACAGACCTCAAATCTTACTTAGCATTAATTATCACAAAAAAATAGCAATTAGAATGGTCCCATCTAAACTCTACATCCATAAAAAAACACTCTTACCGTGGAAACACCTGAAGCATCTAGATCGAAAAAGTAGAATAACAATTACCAGACTATGACTTGGCCATTAGACTCACCTATAGTTACCTTTTTGAAAGACTCCTACAACCTATGCCACCAAGAACATACCACTGTCAACCATCTCCTCTTCTTTTGTCCAAAACTGAACAATATCCGAAAATTCCTAAAAATTATACACAAAATAACTGACAACTAACAAAATATCCACAACATCTTGACTCTTCTACAACGATGCGGCCTCCTCTTTAAAATCTAACAATTTCACAAAATAAAATGAAATAAAACACCAAAAATTGAAAAATGAAACCAGCACTCATAAAAAAAACAACAAAAAACCTAAGATAAGTGAAAGCGAAAATCAAACAAAAGCATAAAGTGTAGCAAACAACAAAACATAAATACAAGGTAAAGAAATTAAACTAAAAACAAACTAAAAATTAAAACAAAAGCACCAACAACAGAATACAAAATAAAGAGAAGAGACATGTTATGGCTCTCCCTTTAAGTACCCTCCACTGAACCCGTTAATGGACATGACATTTTTCACCTCCAGGGGAAGATGGTTGCATAGGAGAGGGAGCTTTGAGCCACCGTGACATAAATAAATAATACTAGAGCTAGCTCGGATGCCTACAGTATGCCAGGCATTTGCTAGATGCCAATCTCTAAAGATTAATTATAACCTAACTAGTAATCTATACCCATCCTTCGGACGGGGTGCTTAAGCATGTGCTTCTTTATACACTGAAAGGGTTTTTTTTTATCTTTATTGTCAACTTCTTCGATGGTAATAGTTCTTTGCTTTGTTTTGCGAATTATTAAAGGAAAAAAAATTTGAAATCACGATGGTAGATTCTATCATTTCTTTAACCAAAATTTTTAAAAATCAAAAACTAAATTTTTATCAATGTTATTTTTAATTTTTTTTTCAAAATTTGTGATCACGTTCAAAAAATAACTTTTTGCTTACTACTTGTTTAATGAAAGGAGCAATTGAAATATTAAATCGATATACAAAATTTCATATACATACATAAGTAATGTTATTATTAATTTAAAAAAATTCTATTCATTCAAATTATATTCACGATGTTAAAATTAATTTTTTTTTCTTTAATCTCAGTTAGCCACAAATTAAAATTACTTCAAAAAACAAAATAAAAAACATTGATACATCTACATCGGAATTCGTTGAATTATTTCAAAACATAGACAGTGAAAAAATGTCTAAAATAATAATTTCGTTAGTCAACCATTCGGCATAAGATGCCATTCGAATTCATAAGTTGAGGTTTTATTTCGTTCGCTAACCATTCAACGTGAGGTACCATGAGGAGGGATCCTTATGCTTTTTACTCCATATTACAAATGACCACAACACTACTTTATTACAACTCCAGCTGTTTCAATTAAAGTGCACACCATATTAGAACATCAGCTAGTTGAATGAAACTTGAGGACATCCTCTCACCTCCTGCTACATTTATAAAATTTTGCTCCATTTATCACGTGGGAACTAAAATACCTCCACTCATGCTCCGTTACGCCAACTCACAGTTCAATGAAACGTGAGGTCACACAAACTCACCTTCCGTGCAAACTAAAAGACCTGGACTCATGCCCCATCAAACTAACTCACAGTTCAATGAAATGTGAGGTCACGCAAACTCACGTTTCTGCAACACTAAAAAACTGCGAACTAAAAGAGCTTGACTCATGCCCCGTCACACTAATTCACGGTTCCATTTTTCCGTGAGCTCACACAAACTCACATCCCCTCTACATAAATAAAATATTACTCCATAACATTGAAATGTGAGATGGTTTCACAGTTCAATTTTTCCGTGAGCTCAGACAAACTCACATTTCTACTACATATATAAAATTTTACTCCATAATATTGAAACGTGAGCTGGTTCAATGAAACGTGAGGTCACACAATCTCACGCTCCAAGTCCTGAGTTGGTTGAATGAAACTTGAGGACATCCTCTCAACTCCTGCTAGATTTATAGAATTCTGCTCCATTTATCACGTGGGAACTAAAATACCTCCACTCATGCTCCATCACGCCAACTTACAGTTCAATGAAACGTGAGGTCACAAAAATTTACATTCCGTGCAAACTAAAAGACATGGACTCATGCCCCATCACGCTAATTCACGGGTTATTATTGAAACGTGAGCTGTTTCAATGAAACGTGAGGTCACACAATCTCACGTTCCAAGTCCAAAATTTAAAAATTGCGCACATCATAGGGAGATCCTGGTGGACAATGTATTAACTACTCTTCGGGGTTGTGGAATGACGTTTGGTCGAGCGTCATAGATGTGTGTACAACTTCTTCGGCCCATTTACTGGACGTTTCTTTAAAGCTTTTTTTCGAGCTTCATGGAGCTTTTCGTGAGTGCCCGAGGCGTTAAGAACGATCTCCTCGTTCAGCCCTATCACATGAAACCACTCGCAACTTCCATCGTTGCGCGTATCTCGACTTTACCTCGGACAAAGTTTTACCCTCCTCAATTATATAGTAGAATAAAATAGGTCTATTATCAATGTTTTGGGTAATAAATTACCTATCCTATCTTTTCTTCTCAATAGCAAGAGAACTTTTGTGGATGCTTTTATTGTCCCAGGAAATGGAAAATTTATTGCATGCCTCTTCCATTGCCCTCTCTGTGCTTCGTGGAGGTCGGATTCTGAATGAATAGTCAAATCTTCTAAAGTGCCATGTTTACGTTCGTCCAACTAGTAACCAGGTCAAAATAATCCCCGGGCTTTAAGTAATGCCGCACGACATAAGCTCCGAGCACATAGTGCTCCCCAAATAAGTGAAAGATGAGCGCAATGCGCAGATGTGATCGAAGATAGCAATGTTGCTGAAATTATGCGCCGAAGTGTCAAGAGTAAGCGAGAACAAAGAAGGCGCGAAAACCGAACTTTTGATGAGCTGAATCTGAGTTGGATTGTTCTCGTACCAAGTGAACTTTCATGAGAAATATAAGTGAACGCTAAAAAGCCTCTTACTTGCCTGGAAATAATGCTGACAGCAGTTCCTGGGTAGTACAGTATAGCGTGCATGTACAATTTCCGCCAAAAAAAAAGAAAGGTAATGCAACATGAACCTCATACACTCCATTATCTTACCTAAATCTCTATCCTTGGCTAGCTCTACTAGAGACACCATCTTATGTTTCCTATTGTTCTTGTATCTATATACTTACATGTATGAAACTGCACGTTCTATAATTATATGAATCGATCTGCACCAGATTTAATCACCCAGCCTCCTTACCTTACCTTCATCGAAATGATTCTTTCATACGTACAGACTACAGAGCACTTTTCTTCGTGTTATCCTATGGCCTCATCACATTAATTTAATAACTTTCTCTACCTCTAATCTCATAACTATACATGACGCAATGAAGAGAAAAATAAAAAGTTCTTCGGATTCATAACACATTGAAACACAAAATCACTGCAACGAAATAATTGCAAAAACGATTCTAAATGCACCTGGACTTACTTGTCATTGATTCAGCAACGTATTCGTCACCTCCGAGATGGACAGCAAAGGACTCCCGTCCGGTTTATCTGAGGGTAGCCGCATTCTGCGACCATTCCCGATCTCGCAACTGCTGTGCTGAAAATTATATCAGTTAGTATTTCGTTGCACAAATAAAACGCCAGATGTGATTCCAAGCTATACAGTGATCTGAGTAAATAAGATACTACCAATTACCACTAATTCTAGAATCTAATAATCATTAAGCAGCATGCATTGTTATAATACTTAAGATGCAATGGTGAATATCATTATATTATAAGAGTAACAGAAAAGACTTATTAAGTGTCTACAAAGCCGAAGTAGAGGCGTCTTAAATTACTAAAAGAATGTGAAAATTCTATTTAAATGGTTCTTTTTTAAGGAGAGGGGAGGTGAAGGGGGTAATCTTGAAGTCACTAGAGACGACAGAAATGAACAAATTTATGTAAAATAGATTTGTGTATCTATCTTCAATTTATCTCCCAAGCATTTTCATGAATACCTGCTTTCTAGGGCTGGAAGAGTTAAAATAATGAAACTTTGCATTCAGCTTTTAGCTTATCAAATAATATAACTAAGCTTTTGGCTTGTAGCTATCAGCTAAAAGCTATACAATTAATTGGCTTTCGGCTTTTAACTTTCAGCTTCTGCAAAATTAGCGGTTCAACGACACGATTATGTAATTTCGAGTGCCTAGTTATAAAAATAAAAAATGTAAGCAGCTATGCCGCATTACTGGAGCTGAGTTCAATTTCCTGAAGCAATTTCCCCTTAAAAGCCCTTTTTTGATCGAATTGCTCATCAAATTTATTTGGGAAGCTAAAATCAGAATAGGTTAATCACTTATGCTCATTTTATCATATGATACCACAATAAGAAATTTTTGACCTTTCGTGAACCCCCACCACATTTTCAGGTTAATAACCCCTCCTTCCCTCTCCATCAGCATGTATGGAGATGAATTGGGGATATATTATACTTCTTATCTCCAATAATCATATGGGTTCATATTATTTAGATTTTTACTGATTTGAAGCTCCTCAAGCTGTACTCCAAATTTGAGTGATCCGCTACACAGAGGATATCAAAAAAACAAAAAAGTAGTTTATTCGCATCATCAAGCTCTTTCACCAACTTTTAAGCGAATTTCATGGATACTCGTTAATGCTACGCGTAGGGAAAAACACACGCCAGATAACTACAAATGGTCTGAAACGATAATGAGTTGAAAACTACCCTCTTCCTTGATCCCTTTTTCTAAATGAGGTATGCTGTAATAGTTATAAATTTTTTACTAAAAATTCACCTAAAAAACTGAAAACTCAAAATAAAGCCAAAAAAATAAAACTGGAACTTCACTTTTAGGTATTGAAAAATAAAAATTTTGCTTACAGCTATTAGCTTAAAAGCCTTAAAAGTAATCAACTTTTGGCTCTCAGCTTTTAGTTTTCTTTCCAAACTAGTTCTTTCCTTAGCTTTTGGCTATTGAAAAATAAAAATGTTGCTTTCAGCTATCAGTTTAAACGCCTTAAAATTAATCAACTTTCAGCTTTCAATTTTTGGCTTAGGCTTTGGTTTTCTTTCAAGGCGAGCTCTTTCCTTAGCTTTTGATTGTTGAAAAATAAAAATTTAACTTTTAGCAATAGGCTTAAAAGCCTTAATATTAATCAATTTTTGATTTTTAGCTTTCGGCTTAGGTTTAAATTTTTATTCCCAGCCTGGCTTTTTCTCACACTTCGCAATGCGCTCAGTACGTTCAATAGGGATTATAAAAAGCACCTAGAAGATAGTGTATAAGTGTGTGTGAAGCACTCACTGGTGATGGTGGTGATAAGGATAGAACTGATGGTGTGCCGGTGGCCATACCTCTGTGGTACCATCATTGGTATATTGATGATAATACGTTTTAGGACTCGGAGGCGTATCTGGTTTCCATTTGGTGACCGGCATCGTGTTCATCTCAGCCAACGACTTGAGCGGATCGCTGGACACGTAAGACTTCTTAGACGTATCTCTGGAAGCGATATACTGGGAGGTTGCGGACGCCGAACCATTAATGAGTACAGGTGGTGTACTGGCATTCGAGCTATTCTCAGTCGGCGACCGACCGCTGCTAACAGACGACTGAGGGGTATGGTTGAGCGCCCACATGAGCACAGTTTGTCTCGGAGGTTCGGCCGGAAGTGGAGAATAATGTTGCAGGACTTCAGTCTTAACGTCCTCCATTTTGGAAGTAATCAATCCGTTTACGGTAACTGATGGGCTGGATTCGCCGATAGCCATGTGATCGATGGACTTCATGCGAGTGTTGATGTTACGATTGGTCTGCACGTCGCACGATGTGGATGGAACGATCGACGACATATATGGACTGGGGACGTCGATGGTACACTTGGTGCCACCGAGGTATCGATTGTTGTCCATGTATTTCTGATCTAGTAACGGTTGATTGCATGAGTACAGCTTATCGCATTCGTTCAGCTTGGTATCTTGGACGACATGATGGGTTGTCGTTGTATCGTACGTTGGTAGACTAGACGGCGACGCTCGAGCTGGTATCTCCAAGAAACCGTTCGACACGTATGATGTGGCCGCCGCACTGCTATGATAATCCGTGTAATAATTCCCTAACGGTCTATACTGGTGGAATAGGTTATCGGTGGTCGTCAAATATGGTAATCTATTGTCGTACAACGTTTGATGAAAGTTACCCGAATGACTCATATACGAAAGACTATTATCCGTTGTCGTCCCAGTACTCGGGTACGCCGTAGGATACATGGTATTTAAATTAGAATACGCTACAGCCACAGCAGCGGCGGCTGTAGGATCAGCACCGGCGATATAGTCCACCGTCGGCGTCGTAGGCGTCGGATGCACGATGGCAGGTTGATGATGGTGACTATTTAGTTTCCGTTTTGTACGACATGTAGACAAGAAATCGCGAAGTTGAGTTTTATAACGACGATTGACCCGTTGAGGGGTCGGAGATTTGGTCACCGTTTGAGGGACCGGAGTGGACGTGGAAGTATATTGATTCGACGAGCTATTTAGCAGCTGGTCCGAGTCGCTGAAGTAACTGTTTGTCAGACCAGCGTCCAAGTAGCTGACTTTAAAGTCCATAGTCCTTTTGCCCACCAGATCGCGACCTTCCTCTTCCCTGAAATAATTTCAAAACTACCAATTTGCCCAATGTTCGTAACAGTTGCCACAAAGCTTTCTATTTTAGATACTTACATCAATGGTCTGTGGGTACAAATGACGAAATCTGGTTTCGAGTTCTTATACACCAATCTAGAGCTGGTCTGGAGCCACTGCCAAGGCCCATCTTTTGTCTGGTATCGATAAGCTATCATGCCTGACGCACCAGTCTTCAGCACTGTTATCAGATAAAATTTCTACTCATATATCATCTCACTTAGTAAACAAGATCTAATCCAATTACCTAAATATGCAAGGTGTTTCACCTCAATGCGAACTCTTTCACTCAACATATAGAGCTATTCATGTGACATTTTGACATAATAGTTTGCCTACCTTAATTGCTGAAGGAACCAAAATACAAGGCCATAAAAATATTCTTTTCTTTACTAACTTATATGCATTTTGAATATGTTTTGCGGATCATCACTTTGTATCATACCAAATGTTCCAGGAGGAGGAAAATGACGTTTAGGTAGCTCTCAGAGACCAAAAAATAATTTTTGTTTATTTTTACATGCGATTATTTTTTTTGGAATTTCTTTCAAAATCTAAGCCAGATAGGAAGAAATGGTTCGCTTTTAAATGTAGAATTTTTACCTGTTACCTGTTGATTTTTGTCATGTGGTATCCAGCAACTGAGGCCAGAGGTACGGGACTAACATGCTTTAAGATTAGATATTGCGGAAGAGATCGGTTTGAATTAAAAAAGAAACAAGTAAAGGGGTATTTTCGAGTATCAAGGAGGAGTTTGGAAACTTGAGACGTGTACGAATATCGGCCTAATTTTGGTAAGTAGTAAGAACATGAGAAATCATGAGGGTGGTATTGCATTTGGTATGTTGGAGAGATTTCTTCAGAAAATACATGCCTATGAGTTAACATTGTATGCCTAGTATGGATATGGCATAAAACAACTTCCATTCTTTAAGGGAGGTTAGAGTTGTCCCTTTCTGATAAGGGTGGTTCAAGATATTCCTTCAATCCTTCAATATGCTGAGGACGTTTAATTCGAATGCCGAGATGAGAGTCAGCGGACGAATTCTAATAGCATCCCTAGCAGCATGATCAGCTGTAGTATTACCTAGAAGTGTGAGTAACCAAGTAACCACGCAATAATGAGGTCTATTTTATTTTGTTGGGCCAGGTAATTGATTAGTCCAAATAATACTGTTTCCTTGAATCAATATATCTGAGAGCGAGTCGATACAGACTAATACCTTATTATCACAATTTTTGCGAATCACAGTATCTACTATGAGCAATATAGCGTAGAGTTCACAAGATAAAATATTAAGATACATGCGTAGAGGAAACCTGATGGCGATGCTTTCGCAAAGTACCGAGCACCTAGAGGGTTCCTGTCTATTCAAGTATGGGTGAAAGCAGATAGAGATGGTGAGAGTTCAAAACAGCGTAAGCTTTATGAAGGAAGCTATCGGAGGCGTATGTATTCATGGATTTGATTCGATGTTAGGGAGAGGTAGGAAATATGAGGTAATTTCTTCAGTAGATTGAGTTTGGCATCGCAACTCGATTTTAAGTAATTAACGTGAGTTAGCCAGTTAAGTTTGAAGATGAAGTGAAGGCCAAGATATAATTCAATTCAGTATTAATGAGAGAAATTTGGTGACAGTGCAAGTATGTGGGGTCTCTGTATCTCGGTTCCTTCGCCAATTAGAATAAGCAAGTTATCATACATGAGTGTCACATGAGTAGCCTTATACGTGTTCTGATGGAGTTCATAGTAAGGTAAAATACCCTGTATAGACATGCAAATAGTGTTTTGATTAACGTTTTCGAACATTATGAATTATGTAGTATGAAGTTTGACGTAACTAACTTCCTGCATGGGTACTAGTTACTTACATTCTTGATGAGCACTAGCCACATAAGCCAGATCATCATAATGGACGAGATCATATCCTCCCATGTTGGCCAACTCGCTATCCGAATAGCCGAGTAAGATCTTACCGCTGCAAAAAAAAAACAAGTATAAATTGTCACCTCTACGTTTCACCAGCCTAAGGACACCTACGATACCCACCGTTGATCCATGGAAACCAGCGATAAATCTAATTTATGTTTACTCTTGAACATGACTTCTTTATGCGGTATTTCCAGCAACGACGGCGGACCGAACGGCGTACAAATTGCGAATAAAGCTAGCGGGGGCTCTTCGGTTTTTCGATATTGACCGTGTAGCACTTTAACTCTTCCTCGAATGTCTAGCCTCTGCAACACATCGTCACCGTATATTTCAACACTCCAGTCGTCGTAAATTCAACGTGTAAACTCGGTCGGCGACAATATTAATCGAGCCGTTTATAAATTCAGAGTAATTGAAAATTGTTACACGCAATTATAATAATTAGTCGGTTTGTCATCGCGACCGCGCTGCATAGAAAAATATACGTTGCGTTGTATTACGCGTATTAGTATATGTAAAGGAGTTGGCACCGAAACAGGTTTTTTTTTCTAAACACCGCCGATAATTATCGAAATTAATAATTCAGTGGTCAGTGCGAGAGGAAACACAAATTACCCGACGCTACGTAACGGTCTCGGCGTAACTTTAATTCATTGGGCTTTTAAGTTTTCACAATGCTAATTAACCGTTCGTATTTTCGGTAGTGATTCCCAAATTGTGGGGGCAGTTTTGTGTCTACTGGGTTTTTGCTGTGCAGTAATAATGTCTGGTAAGTAAACCAGTGAATATGCTTTTTTTCAACATGAAAAAAATAAGTCTTTGATAGAGAATGAATGCCGAAGCAAAAAAAACTTTTAGCCTTCTTTCCATTTTTTTTTAAATTCAATTAAAATTAGAAGAAAAAATTAATAAAAATGAATGAAAAAAATCCAATTAAAGGGCATACGAGGATAAAAATGGCGAATCTACCCGGAGCCCAATTTCGATGAAACTTGGGTGGTAGGTAGGTCTAGGTACCCTTCAGAAGCTCCAATGATCAAAGTTTGAGACCACCGCCCCCTAGTTTTTGAGAAATTAATTTTTAATTGAAAAACCAATTTGAATTTTCCCTTTCACGCAATAGTTGACTGATTTATTGAAAATTTAGCATGTTGTACTGTTCCATAGGGGGTCTCTTGAAAAAAATCAGCAAACCCCCAAAATGATTTTACCCCCACCAAGACCGTTTTTTAATTTTAATTAATTTTTTTAATATCACTAAATGTGAGAAAATCAACTTCATAGGCCTACAAATTTGTTTGCATCACATTTTTCAACATGGCGTATTCAAGCGAAAACTCCGAAAAAATTCCACGTCGTTCGGGGTCAAGTGAAAATCTAAAATTATCGATTTCATAATTGTGCTAAAGCGTTACCATGGTAAAAAAAAATTAAATAAAATTAAAAACGGTCTTTGATGGGAGTAAAATCATTTTTAGGGGTGGCTAATTTTTTTCAAGAGAACCCCTATGAAACGTACAGCATTCTAACTTCTCAATAAAATCAATCAACCATTGCGTGAGAGAAAAATTCGAATTGGTTTTTCAATTAAAAATTAATTTCTCAAAAACGAGGGAGCGCAGCGTCTGAAACTTCGACCATGGAAGTTTCAAGAGTACGTAGTACCTACCTCCACCCAAGTTCCATCGAAGTTGGGCTCAGGGCCAGATTCGCCATTCTCGTCCTCCTATGCCTATTGTGAATGATTTTAAAACCTGAAATTCGGGAGCATCTCAGGGACATTTTCTTTGAATTCAATTATTTGAATATTGTATATATATATATATTTTTTTTAATGCTAATAATTCAATTCTAAATTCGGCGTACAAGGGGAGGGGATATTAGCAAATATAACGTATTTTTTTTCACAAGAAACTGTAAAATTGCGAGAAAATAGTATTAAATTAATTAAAAGATGTTTCTTTACTAAAATTTTGGCAAATCATATTCAATAACACTTAACAAGATCATTTTTTACGCATTTACGCGAGAAACATGCATTTTGAAAAATCTCACGTGTGATTGGAGGAATGGTAGAGAGGGTTGAGCCAATTCTTATGAAATCTCATCAGGGAGGAAAGGGGTCAAAAAACTTCAAAAATTGCCTTACGTAATTAATAGACGCCTCTTTACTCATTTAAAAAAAAAAAAAAAAATGCTTTTATGCAGCTAAACACGCCCAATTGCAGTTTCGAAATTTAGAGGAATATTTTTTAATGGTTAATTAATTATTATTCTAACATGCAGTACCAAAAAAAAAAAATGATCCAATCCACTAATTTCAATTTCTCGATATTTTCATAAAGAAATCAATCATAGCTACTAATTTCAAAATTTTTTTAAAATCGTAACCTCCTCCCTCCCCCCAAAAAAATCAATCTCAACTAAAATGTTGGCTACGGGGTATCTAGGGATATACTTTCTAATAAAATTTGCCCCATCGAAACCAGGGAGTCGGATATCCTAATAGTTTACTTGTATGTAGAATGAAAGAGAAAATGAAGACCCCGATTGCTTGAGATTTTTTGAATAATTTATATAACTTCAAAATACTCTAGATAAAGTAAATTAAGTAAATAAGGTTACGTTGTCATTAAAATATAATGTTTCTAATTTAGGTCAAGAATGGATTCATTTTTAAATGGTAGCGAAGATATTTACAAAATTTAAAAAAACCTGAAGTGCGCATAAGATTATTAATTATTAGCAGGGCGTTGTATCATACTGTAAGTTAAATTCATAAGTAATAGGGGAGTAAAAATTAAAGGTTTCCCAGTAAGTTAGAACATACGTAATACACAGTTGGAAAATTCAAACCCCAAATAATGTGCCACAGACCACTGCTATCAATTTCTCGTCTTCCAACCCTATTCACACCGCAACCCTATGCAAATCGAATTAGCTACCCAGGTAAATCAGCGAACCGTCTCGCTCGGTTACTAAGACGAAGGTAACCCACCGTCAAATACACCAATGTCATTACAATTCAAATTAGCTGCTAAACAAGAGGGAGCAGATGCCATCGAGCGCGTGCCGATTCGTAGCGCCGATAAAAAGCTCGCGACGAATTTACATACAGCGACCGGGGACGCATCGACCATAAATATAAAATTCTACATAACTCCTTACCAAAAAACCGGAAGTATTATCGAGCAGGCATCTAAATCTAACGGTGAAATTTCTTTCCAAAAGGTGATTATTTTCGGGTAATATAGCTTCTTGTAACGTGATACCGGACTGCTCCGGTGGAAGAAACGAATTCCACATTAGCTGTCGTTGTAATTCTTCGCGATCCTCCGAATGAACCAATTCGTACACCGATTGATGTACTATATCTGACTGCAGACAAAAGCAAACATTCGTAGGTCATTAGAGCAATACCGAATCACATATTCCATCGATAACGTCGTCGTTACCCGGTAATTCATTTTCGCGCCTCGAATTAATAGTCTACTTTAAATTATTATTTCTTCAATAAAAATGGAATAATGCAGCTGTACGTAATTAAGGAGAACTGTTTTACATAAAAGCAGCAGCAGGTGTAACACCATCGCTACATACTAGTGCATACTTTTCATATACAAAATAAATGTCAAAAATACTCGTACACATTATATAGCTGGTTTGCTACATTGGTAATCGTAATATCATCCTCGTATTATTTATGTCGACGGTAAAAATATTTTAGACGTCATCACCGCCTAGGTTACGACCATTCAACACCCTATATCTAATAACTGCAGCACGCGTACTAAAAAAACAAGCGAAGGATGAATAAAAAGCCTGACTCGATCGCGAATAGGAAGACCTAGGTGATAGCTGGAATTAAAAAATTCATTCTTTTATACCATCGACCACAGACGCCATCACTATCATTAGACTAGTTGTGGTCATTTCTTTTCGAACGTATCGCGAAAGATAATAATCGGGATAATTTTCAAGCGTAAGGGTAATTCATTTAATTAACTAGTTTTTTTCCTGCCGCCGCTTCTTCTTCTTTAACCGGCGTATCATTAACACTTCAAATTGACAGCGAATTATTTCATCAAAATCGTTCGCAAACGGCGAATACACTTCGCGTTTGCGAACGGTAAACAAGATGTACCGGAGTTTTCCTTGCTCCGATGCCCAGCATTTCGACTTGAAAAAATATTTTCGAACATCATAGCTATCATGATTGCAGAAAGGAGGGAGAGGATGGAGAGGAACCAAATGAAAATTTTCCTGAATAATTTTACTTCACTTAATCAATTTTTAATGTTCTCGAAAAATTAGAAAACATTTCTTCAAGTAGAGAAGAATGTATGAAGGTGTAGGAATGGTAAGAAGGAGGGGAGCTTCAGATCTCTGTTAGACATTTTTCAAATTTTTCACATTTTTGAATCACTTAATTTTCATAAAAAAATTTATAAGTTAAGAAAAATG
Source organism: Phenacoccus solenopsis (assembly GCA_009761765.1). Classification (NCBI taxonomy): domain Eukaryota; kingdom Metazoa; phylum Arthropoda; class Insecta; order Hemiptera; family Pseudococcidae; genus Phenacoccus; species Phenacoccus solenopsis. The sequence continues at coordinate 11,932,633 of CM019755.1, read as the reverse complement.
ACGAAACGAAAATACCTCAAGAACACAGGACACGGTTAAAAATTTCATTGTATGCAAACTATGGGGTATAGAAAATTCCTTCACCCCCATAAATCTCCTCTTTAAAAATTGTCCACGTCACCTAAAATTAGAAAATAATAAATCAAATAAGTCCAATAAAATAAAAGAAAAGAATTTTTACGTTGATCATGTTCCTGATGAATAATAATTCAAGAATAAAAAAAATATAGCAAAAAATTTTACAGGAATGAAATTGTAGAGCATAGAAAGTTTGTTCCACCGAATCCCTCTGAAAAACTGTCCATATCCTTCAAAATAATAAAATAATAACACTAAGTCATATCTAATAACATGAATGAAAAACAACATAAGTTTTTGAGTTGACCATTTTTCAAGTGCCTATAAAATAACTCAGAAATTAAGGGATATAGCAAAAAATTTCATAGGACTGAAACTGTAGAGCATAGAATGTTCGTTTCCCCCTTAAAATTCTCCCTAAAAACTGTCCACATCCTTCAAAATTGATAAATGATAAAAATAAGTCAAGTTTAATAACACGAATGAAAAACAGCTTTTTAAATAACCATTTTTTGAAATATAAAATAACTCGGGAATGAAGGGATATAGCAAAAAATTTCATAGGACTGAAATTGTAGAGCATAGAATGTTCGTTCCCCCCTTAAAATCCCCCCTAAAAACAGTCCACATCCTTCAAAATTGATAAATGATAAAAATAAGTCAAGTGTAAGAACACGAATGAAAAACAACATTTCGTATGATTATTGGAACAACCATGAATAACTCAAAAATGAAGGGATACCCCAAAAAATTTCATAGAACTGAAATTGTAGAGCTTAGAAAGCTTGTTCTTTCCTTACAACAGTACAGATCCTTTAAAAATTGGAAAATGACAACAATACGTCACGTTTAGGAACAGAATGCAAAACAATATTTAGGATAATTTCTAGTTCAAATATTTTTTTCAATTAGAAATATCTCAGGAATGAAAAGATACCTGAAAAAAGTTCGTAGAGCTGAAACTGTAGAATTATGAAAATCTTTCTTTTTCTTACGATTCCCCTTCCCCGAAAAAATTTTCATCTACCTGATGAGAGAACAACAATAGGAAATGAAGTCCCGTGGCATACCTAAATGAGAAGCGATGTATAGCTCAACGATTTTTTTAATCGAAATGAATTCATAAATGAAGGTATACAGCAAGGAACTTCGCAAAACTGAAATCTAAAAGTGTAAAAAGCGAATGTCTACTCCTGTTACAAACTTCTTAACAACCAGTCGATATTTCCTAAAATTAGAGAAGAAACAATAGACTTTAGTGATAAAATACCAAAACAACATCCATCACAACATTTACGTCGATTACCATTCCAATCGAAAATAACTTACGGATGAAGGGGAAATTATGGAATTTGTGGAGTATAAAAAATTCTTCTCTTTGCTTGAAAATCCCTGAATGCTCACTCATATTCTCAAAAATTGGGAAATAATAACAGTAAGAAGTATGACATAAAATTGAAAGACATGTTCATCGTTCAGTGTAATTTTTGAATCAATAATTTTTTAACCAGAAGTAACTCACAAATGAAGAACAAACAATTTCTAGGGACTGAAATTGTAGAGTGTAAAAGATTCCTCCACCCCACCTGAAAAAAACCTGTGCGCAACTTTATAGAACTTTCTTTTGAACAGTAAAGTTAGCGTTGCAAAATTCCTACGCCACTCCAAAACTAGAATCATAATTAGGAAAGTTAATTCCCATCATTCGGTCCATGACCGTTTCACTACTCCAGTACACCAATCTTACCTATCGCGACGTGGCAATCCATTGAACCGCATTTAGCCGTACGAGTTTGTCAGTTTTCAATGTTTCGTATTTGGTTAGATGCCTGCTGCGTTGTCCATTAGCTTGTCAGCTGACCGGATGTTCTCGCAACTTCAGCGTCTGTTCGCTTCCCTACGTGATTATTATCTATGTCCGCGAATTATTAGCCCACAGAGCGCCGCCCGGCGGCCCCCAACAAAAAAGGTAATCGATATTTACGCCGAAGTGAGAGGCTATTAACTGTATCGGACGAATTTACGTCGGGGGTGGCCTGCCGCCGCGAATTTTTCCGCGCTTCTATCGATTTTTTACGATTAATTTTACGATCGAATTTTATTACTTGTATGGGTAAACAGTATCGTATTGAAGATGTCGCGATATATCTTTCCAAGCCATCATCCCAACCTCAACGGTTCGTGTCGTACACAGCATTCGACTACCGAATCATTATCGCCAGTTTGCCACTGTACTCGTATCTACACCCGCGCTATCCCTCCTCAAGCCTCTGGTTCATCATTCTCTTCGATTATCTCGAGTCTCCGAGTTGATATCTCGTCCGGTATCTGTGGTCTTCGGGTTCTCGGTATTATGCAAATTAACGAGTTTTTTCCAATATACGTATTTGGTAGATGTGATCTTTTTTTTTTCTTCTGCGAGCGAATAGTTCTTTCTTTTTATCGATTTTTTTTTATATTTATGTATATTCGGTACCGTGCTGACTGGTCCAATTATGCCACGTGTTGGGAACTTCGTTTATTACGGGAGCCAATTGCCTGTAAATCTTGTTTATGAGCTTTTGATAGGTACCAGATTATACCCTGCGCTATGGGAGGTAATGATGTTGAAGATTTTGACATTTTTTGAAGTAGCCAAACGGAGAAAGCTTTATAAGAGCTCATAGTGCCTTCAGTTTCAATTTCACTTACAAGCTGATTAATTAATTAATAATGTGAATAAGAAAAAAAAATCGTTTTGGTATCTTGTGAACATTTTTTTAGAATCTCCCAATATTTTGAGGTTATTCTCTCTCCCTCTCGCCAAATTCTTCAAAAATAGCAATACACAGTTGAAAGTACACTTTTGAAAATTGATCATGTTTTAATTTCAAACGTTTGAAGGAACCTGAAAATTCAATTTCAAAAATAAATTTTAATCATCTAACATTTTTAATTTTTACCTCAACACATGAAACCCCTTACTTTCAGCAAGTAGATAAAATATTAAAATCTCGACCAATTTTTGAATATTTTTCAACGATAAAGTTATCAGACCTTCAAAAAACTTACGAAGTCACCTACTTATTAATTTTTAAATCGAAGTTTTTAACTACGCATTAAAGTTTTCAAAGGTCAGAAGAGTGGAACCTCAAGATATTGAGCGATAAAAAAAATTCTTCGAGGGTATATTTAAATTATTTGACAACTCCTACGACTCCAGCGTTTTCCATCGTCATAACAATATCGTGATACCTCTCATCACAAATTTTAATGTAAATAAGTTATGCGCAAAATGAAAACGATTTTGCGCATAACTTATTTACGCGTGAATTTTATGATGAGAAGTACCGCGATACTACCGAATATTGAAACAGCCTTACTCTAGTGTTTCTGAAATCTTACTCACCATACTCCGCGCATAGTTCTGACATAGGAATTGATGATATGGAAACTGAAGTTGACATTAGAAAATTTCAAGACAAGAAAAAACTTGAATCACTTTTCTAGTTGGCTGATCAAAATGAAATGAAGCTAAATACGAGTATGAAATCATCATTTTATCAATTTTCAAATTAAATTTTATATCTATACATCAACATTTTCAAATGTCAATTGGGGAGGGGGGATGGAACCTCAAATTTTCTTGAATGATGTACTTCTAGGTTATTTAACAACTTTTACAATTCCATCTTGGCTTTCCTCGCAATATCATGGTACCTATTAAATTTCAAACTTGAATAAGTTATGCGCAAAATCAATTTCGTTTTGCACATAATATGTTCATCTGTAAGACAGTGTTAAGAAATCCCACGATATTTTGAATCACCCTATGTACACATGACTTATTTGACAACTTAATTTTAAACGTGAATAAGTTATGCGCAAAATCAATTTTATGTTGCACATAACTTGTTCACTAGTAGAATTTGTGATAAGATACCACGGTATTATTTATCTACCTTATATTCGAGATCAAAATAATTTTCGAGCCCCCCCCCCCTTAAATTTATTCTTAAATATCAAAAAATACAATGAAAAAAAATAACAATATTAGAGTTGAAATCATTTTTTAAATTTAAAATTTAGATTATCGTGCCGTGCCATAAACATGTGCTCATTTACAATTTGCCCCCTCTCCTTTGTCTCTCACAAGCCCTGCCTACGAGCACATAAGTTACTTGAGAACTTTTATTCCTTCAACGTAGCTCTTCCTACACAATCTCCTACTTTTTTTTCACAAATTTTAAACGTGAATAAGTTATGCGCAAAATCAATTTCATTTTGCACATAACTTGCTCACTTGCAAAATTTATGATAAATAATATCACTAGCTTACATCTTGACTAAAAACAAAAAAAAAACAAATAACAAAAAATTGTAAACATTAAAAAACATTAATTAAAATATTATTAATAAAAAAATAATTATTAGTGAAATAAAAAAAATTAATTCAAAAAAAAAAAAAATTAAATTGAATTGCTAATATTTTTATAAATACTTGAATGTGAATTATAAAAACAAATTACATCAAATTCTAAAAAATTTCAATTATTATAATTAATCATTAAAATGAAAAATGAAATGAAAATACCTAATTATTTTGCAACACTAAATGAAAATTACATATTTTTAGGATATATAAGTACACAGGTTCGCTTCAGTTCCTACTCCTATGATATCAACATTCTACAATGTACCCCCGGATCCGTTCACCCAATTACCTAATCTCTAGTACAAGCTCATAAACCAGTCCACCAGCTATGATTAATCTACACCTGTGTGAACACGATTCCAATCAAATTTAAAATTACATCGACCCGGCTGATAAATAAAAAATTCAAATTGGATTACTACATTCTCCGCAGAGCACCACGAACGCTTTAGTCTAAATTTATGTTAAAATCGTTACGGTAGAAAAAACCTCGCAAGGGTTAAAAATAATTGTAATCTAATAGTATAGAATCGTCGTTATCAGATATTGATGAGTTTGTACGCTGCGGGTGATCCGCAGACGTCTCAATAAACAAGACCGTAAACCGAAACGAATATCGCCGGTTGGCCGGCTAAATAAATACCTCATACGATGCATAAAATACAACGCACGATCACCGCGTGTAATTAACATACAAATAAATAAGCTTTGTATAAATATAATAATGTCGCCGTATAGATAATTCGGAACTTCCTCCGTATACGAAGGCGTTATTGGTCGCCGAAATATTTTCGGAGCGCCGCATTTTTTTTCCAGACTTGCGGAGGTGGCGCGAAAAATGCCAGTAATTCATAAATCCGATCGATTTGTTCATACGATGAATCGTGTTCGTGGTTTAAGACATCCGATATTAATTTTTTTCCACCCTTCGATCCTCCACTTTTCCGTTCATCTTGGCTGTGCGTTGAATAATGTAACAGGTCACTACATGCATCCATGACGTAATGATGGTTTTATGAATGAAGTAGCTGCTAGCGCGGTTCGTGTTATTAGAAGTGCGTGTTCGCGTGCTTCGGAAAACGTTAATTTCTAAATATTATTGGCTATTATAATAGTTAGCGCCGCGTCTACTACTATAGGCTGCATCATGCGATTTTTTCGCGAGCTTTTCCAACCCTGATGCGCCAAGCTTAGCTCATACCTCTACTGATCAGTTCGCCAATTGAACACTTCCGAAGGATGTACAAGGAACGAATAGCCCCCATCTAGTCGCCAACTACGAACATACAGGTTTCCTATAGGAATTCAAGGTAATACTTGAACTCCTCTAATTAACCACTCTATTCTCTGGAAGTCTCGAGACGTTATAGTTTGCATAATTTGTTGACGTTTATTCACACGGACGTTTAAGATGTTGTTCGTTTTTCAAATTAATTACTAATTACCGCAGCGAACGGCCATAACGTATATTCATATTCGTACTCGCTATTTCGCTTATGATCTCGTCTTCTATGCTTGACGAGTGGTAACATCGAAACGAGCATATTACTATGGAGCAGATTAGCGTGACCGAGTCTGTTTTATACGAACGCCTGTAACGAGGATATCGTACCATCGTATTCTCGTATTATAATGCCAATTGGCTAGTTCCCGCCATATTTCGTGGCGATGAATTTTTCAACTTTCAAAGCATTTCGAATTAGTAAAATATTCCTCTTAAGTGATACAGTTCTCGATGTTTTGCCTTCTTTGTGTGCGTTCTGAAAGTCGAGATTATGCGGAATGATCGAATTTCACTACGTTAAAAATGGATGTTATTCGGTGTAGGAAAACCTAATGGCGCTGAGGGTCAAGTATTTTTTTTCAAATAAGCTACAATTTATTACAGAAAGTCGTTGGAAAATTTATTACCTTTCTCAGTGGCTGCATATCGAAGGACTTACTGATTATGTTGTATCCTTTCAGAGGTTATCATCTCAGAGCTGGCGGTAGTATAGGGAGTGTTGATGCACAAAACATTTTTTTACAAATTAAGAGAACATTTTTCAGAATTATTAAGAAAAAAAAATACTCCATTTTTTCAACTTATTAAATCCTATTTCGTTTCCTACTTCCTTTATTGAACCATTTTTTCATCAGTGATACCACATTGCATTCCCTATAATGTATTACGAATACAAATTTTTCATCTAGTTATCATAGGCGATGAGATGAAAATTTTCAAGAATTTATAATAAAAAAATTTTTGAAAAAAAATCTCATTATATAAAGATTTTGACATCTCATTCAGCTTAGGTAGGTGGTGTGGTATACGATATTAAATATTAATATATAAAAAAAATTTTCAACTCTGGGTTAATAAAATGTTCTTCAATGTTACTGATGAAAATTTGAAAAATTCTCGATTTACGCAGCGTTCTTATCTTTTTTTATCCTATCTCGTTACCTATCTCCTCTACTGTCACCATTTTTTAACGAGTGATACCGTATTGTATTCCTTATCATTTGATAAAATAACACTTCTTCAACCATCAAAGGTGAAGAGATAAAAAATTTACAAATTGATTATCACAGTAGCAGAGAAATATTCTTCAAACTGATATATTTCGGCCCCTTCAATTTTTGGGATAAGCAAATCTCATAACCATACATAGGTGTCTTACGAGTTGCCCTATTGAAGTAGGTCATATTTAAACGGAACACCGATGTAGGTTATTTAGGTCGAGTAAAAAAATCATATGATTTTGATGCAATTTCAATACGTTGTTTACTTTGAATAATGAATATCCATAGGAAATATACACAGATTTTTTCAGTTCTTGTCGTTGCTATCATACCTTTTATGAATACCGAACTCGTTCAATTACATACCTCGGTCACTCACTGAATAAAATATCAGTCATAGATAAAATAATATTAAACATTATGACTTGAGTAAAGAATTTATTTTAAAAATTTTATGGTATATTTATGCAAATAGTGAATCGAAATTAACCACTAATAAAAATACTTCATTTTTTGAATAATTTTATATTCTCTCTCTCATAATAAATTTTTCATTAACTTTATTATTACTATTATTACTATTTATTCATTTATTATATTTTTTTTTTATTATTAAATAACCTCATATAGTTATGGTCAGGGAGAGCTACAACCAGCATCAGGATGAAAATAATTTTCAGTCCCTGCTTTTTGATTTTTACTTAATCCAAAGAAAATTTTGGAAAAAAAATTAGTTGTAATTATGAAAAATTTTCAGATTCCCTGCTTTTTAATTTTTACTCAATGCAAAGAAAATTTTTGAAAAAAAAATTAGTTGGATATATGAAAAATTTTCATATTCAGAATTTGTATTTCTAAACCCTATGATATCTGCCTCCTCTGTCATTTCTTCTCGTAGGCTTTGCAGTTCACCATTATATTTCATAGGCTTATGTTTTATTTCTTTTTTTTACATTCTTCGATACATAATAATAATATGTGCTTTTTTATCACCAAAAACATTTTTTACAAAAACTTAATGAATTATTATTTTCATTTCTTCTACTTCCTTTTTTCACTAATTATGTATTGCGTTTCGTTTTTTTCTTCTGCTTTTTCTCTTTATTTCTGAAGTATGTTTCTTACTTATGTTTAGAAAATGATTTCTAATATTTTGGTTTTTTTTCAATACTCAAATGTATTTTTGATTTATCTTTATATTCAAGTATTAACCTTTATTCTTTTTTTACTTTTTATTTAATTATCGACATATTTCTCACTTTTCATGATTTTTCATACTCTTTCTCTTCCATTTTCCATACTTTCATAATTTTACAATAATGTTAGACTCTATTCTTTTTTTTTGGTTTGGCAGATTTTCATAATTTTTTTAATTGATTTGTTATTCTTCAAAATATACTCGTGCTGTTTATATAGGCAGCATAATGTGGATATCCCAGTCGAAAATTTCGTATTTCTTTTTCTCGAAAAAGTAAATTATTTCTTGAAAATAATTACGAGATTTTTTTGGTTTCTTCCTTAATAACTGTTCATTGAAAATATGTCTCAACTTCCATAACAAAATGAAAAGAATAGAAATCCATACAATTGTCTGATTAGGTCTATCATCTCTCCTGATAAAATTTCCATTCCCACCGCGACCACACCATAGTGAAAAATATCACCAAAGTTCGAAAATAACAAATTATTTTCAAGTTCCATCGTAACTTCAGCGACTTACTGTTTATTAATTCATCCTGCTCGTTCGTATTCAATGTAACAAACGAAATCGATTCATGAATAACCCTAAAGTTGATTACAAATTCATCGCATTTTTTATGAAGCACTTTTCCGTCTCCATTTTAATGTGACAATACAGAAATACCTAACCTGACGCAACTTTGGATTATTATTTGTGTTGTTTAAAAATGCAAAATTGACACACATAGGTACCTATTGTAAATTTTTCATTTACAACTACGCCTTTAAAGGCGAACAGATTCAACTGTAAACGAAGAATGTTTGAATATCTGATGGCATCGATCCTTACATCCTTGACTCTTTTAGCGCTACTGACGAGCTACATTAATAGCTCCAATAATAACGTTGAAACCTTGAGATATTATTTAACAAGAGTCAACAATATGATAATTCTCATATTTTCTTACAGTGATTCAAGAGAAGTGAAAAATTGTTGAACATTATCGCATACTGTTTTCCTTCCAAAGCCATGAGTGATTTTTCTCTTATTTTCTCAACAGCTATTTGGTCTAGTATATGTAAATCGTTTTTTTTCTTTTAAGTGATAATGAAATGGAAAATTGCCTTTTACAACCGCAAGGATGGTTAGAAATCCGCGAGAGGTTCCAGAAATCCAAACTTCATTGTTAATTAATTATTGCACCTATATTAAAATTCAAAAAGCTCATTTTTTACTTTTCTCGTAGATATACATGTGTAAAGAATTGCATATCGGAACATTCTTTTGTTTTGTCGAATAAATGAGAAAAATAAGAAATTCCTAAATTTACTAGAGACAAATTTTCGAACTGTCCTCATCTAACTGACAATATCCTCTTGCACTTGAAGCTTTCAAAAATTCTAAACAAAATATAAAGGCTACACAGCTACACTGATGTAATAGTACTAGTAATTAAAGACGCAAGCATAAGAAAAGAAAAAAAAAGAAAGAAAAAATTTTACCCATTCAAAATGCTAACATATAATTTTACTCTTTGCATTATTCAGTTATTCGTGGACCTAGGGCCAAGGATACGTATCAATTGCTCAGCCATCACATACTATATCGTAACGATCAAATCACACGTAGTTGTATAAAACCTTTCATATTGCAGCGATCGCTTCGGTAAGTTTTGCTTTAAGGTATCAGAACTTTGAAGAAATATTTTCAGGGTGCAAAATACATTTTTTTACTATCAGAAAAATCTAAAGAAATTATTTTCATCGCTTCTAACCCCCCCCCCCCGCCAATACCAGAAATCTGTTCTGAATAAAAGAGGGGGAGACTAATGGTAAATATATTAAATTATCATTATCATTTATAGTCAAGTGAATACTCAACGTTCACATATCTGAGACTTTTTAAAAGAAATAGTTTGTTCGCAAGATAGACGTTTGTTGAGTGCCACAATACAATCCTCGAATTTGGCTCATAATGGATACAGAATGGCTAATGGTTAAAATTTTAGAAAGGCTTAAAGAGCATCAAACAGCTCAAATCTCACAAATAAGGGCTCATATGATTACTGAGGACAAGAGGTGTACTATATCTTGAATCCACCTTTATAGGTGTGATAGAGAAGAGAAAAGAGGAGATTTTCGTTCATAAATTACGTATAAAAGAAAAAGAAATATTAAAACATAGTTAGCTTCGCGCACTAACCAATGACGTAACCAGGATTTTGCTTTGGCCGTCCTGAAAAAATATATTCAATTTTTTGGCAATGACGGAGGGGGGAGGGGAGTTGGAGCTGTATTCAGAATATATCGATATACCAATTGGAGAAAAGCACACGTTCTGCAGGTGTAGATGTATAACGGGGAGGAGGGGGGGTAGAGTTTTTAAAAGAACACTTTTTTTAATTCCAAAAAATTCATGAATATGCTTTATAACATGATTTAAGAAAATTAAAAATTATTTTGTAATTATTCATGGCAGTTAGACTGATCATCAACAGTTAATTAAGAAAAATTAATTATTTTTGAATTCGTAATACATCTATTTCAGCATAAATTTATACGACCACTGTAACTATTACACGATTTAATAATATAGAAATATTCAAAAAACTGAACTTATGAGGAGTTACCTCCAAACCCACGCCTTGGCTATGGCTCGCAATAAAAAGGATAGGAACAAAGCTTTATTATAACTTATTTTTTTTCCTTTTCTTTACCACAAATTACATACATTTTGAAATAGGTGACTTCACATTTGTAAAAATGCAATAGCTAATCGATGGAACATTCTCTCCCTAACACTCACCCACAGTTTTTTATGCGATCAAAATTATTTTTATGGCCCACTTTTTAATTTTCTTCTTAATCCAATTAGAATTGTTGAAAAAAATTGAATGAGAAAAAAATTCATTTTGAACTACGAAAAATTTCCATATTTAAAATTTAGTTGTCTGAACACTCAAACCAACCCATACATGATGTTAGGGTTACTTCTCCTCTTCTTATTCCTCTTTTCACCCTACTGGGGTGGACAAAAAAATTTTATAAGGCTGTGATCACCTTTTAATTACATTTGGCAATGTCAGCGCGGCGAGTATTTATAAAATTCGCTCAAAACTTGGTGAGAGGCTTTTCTTGAAAATATAACAAAACCTACTTTCTTATTTTTTCGAAAAAATTCAAAATGGTGGATCATTCGCATTTTGAGGGGGGCTCGAGAAGGGGCAAATACCTTAAATTTTTCGTTTTTGATTTCATATGAAATAGTAAATCACTGACACCAATATATCCAAATTTCAGCTTCCTTAGTGCATTCTGAGACGAGTTAGAGCAAAAACCGGTTTTTTGAGGAAGTTTCAAGTTATGAAATTTCTTGAATCTTCCATATCTCCTCACCAAATCAACCTAGTAAGGTCAAACTTTGTATGTGTCTAGATTTAGTTGGAGACCGGAATATGACCTCTTGCAATTGGATCAAAATGGATTCAAGATGGCAAATTATCAAAATCTGAGTAGAGATTGACGAGCCTCAAATCATTAAAAATAATCATATGAACTCATATGACCGGCTTGAGTAGAGGAGAGGTAGGGGGTTGCCTCCTGGGCCCGAGTTTTTTATTCAGGGTCCACTGAGGGTCTAAAAATCTGCCTTTACCTACCTCCACGACCTTCCTGTTTTTTTGCTCTTATGACTTTTCCTCCTATCCTGGGCCCGAATTTTCTCTGCACGGCGCTGCATATGATTATTGGAGATAAGAAGTATACTATAACCTCAATTCATCTCCAGACATGATGTTGGAGGGGAGGAGAAGTGGTTATCGACCTCAAAATGTGATGGTGGTACAAGAGATGTCGAAAATTTTTTATTGTGGCCCATGTAACAAAATGAGTCCACGTGACTAATCTTGCTTAATTTTAGCTTTCCGAGTGCATTTGGAGGAGAATTATAGCAAAAAACGGCTTTTGGAGAGGAAATTGCTGCTGGAAATTTCATAAATATTCCATATCTCTTCACCAAAATTGACCTAGAAAGGTTAAACTTTGTGTGCAGGATTAGTTGATGACCAGATTGGGTCAAAATGGATATAAAATGGCGGGGTTAGAGAAGTTACTCATAAATCTGAACAAACTTCAATTAAAAATTCGGCTCCAGTAATGCGGCATGGCTGCTTAATTTTTTTTTTTTTTTTTATGAACGCAAAGTGTCAAATATGACACTGAATAGTGAAGACTGCATTATTCCATGTTAATATAGGCACGAAAAGTAGGCTAACTTACTGATGCCATATATGAATTCACTTACCTGATGAAATCCAAGGTAACTTTCAATAGTATGCGTTGCGAAGAAAACCTCACCTTCGCAAGTTAATATGACCAAAAACCCATTTAAGGCCTAGAAAAAAAAAATTAGACATATAATTTATGAATATCCTAACTTGAAAATATTGGTTTAGTTAATAGTAACAGAAAATTTCGAAACATAAAATCAACTCGATATCCCCTCCAATCTGAGCCCAAGAAATCAATCGCGAGTATTTCTCAACACGGGGGTAAATATATGAAATAAATATTTCACAGATAAAAGTACAGCCAATACAGTACGTGTACTTTGGACGGTTTACGAAAGGCTAGCATAGGCACCCCTGCACCATCGCGGTGCCGGCGTGCCCGCAACAGTCGATCAATACCTGGTCGGGCGTACGAGCGGCGCGATAGGAAAAAAAAGCAACCGGCGCCCATAAATTAAAGAACCAACCAGCGAGAGGGACCGCATACGCTCCTCTCGTCGACCCCCTTACTGCGATTTATTATCCATTAAGTTAATGACAAAAACTAAATATGATAAAACCTTCGGGGTCGTTTGTACTCGTACGTTTCATCCATCCTGGGTGACCTCGTGCGCAATTTTTTTTTCTCTCAAATTCTCGAGCCGTTTTTAATTAAATTTTCATCGACGAGTTTTAATTAATTTTTCAGATAAACGGTAAATTAAGCTGCACGAATAATTGAGCTCTCTTTATTTTCATATAATATGTACCAACGTGTTGGGTACTATTTTAATGCCTAGTCGAATCTATAATTCGGTACTCATTTCTGCAGCTGGTTGCGGCTCAATTTAACAAATAACAAGTCGCTAATGCGATTATAATAAGGGTTGACTATTACGTCGACCTATGTACAACTTGCAGGTTCCAAATTGTACGTTTTAACGAGGTACAAATTACTATACGGGGGCATCGACGTTGCTCAGCCACACATCGCGCCAACAGGAAACCTACATGAAAATGCTTTCAATGTTTCAAAACAGCAGCACAAAAATTTCTATTATCGCGCCGATTTTTCACACCGTCGACGCCGTTTAAAGGATTAAAAAGTAAAACGACTAACTTAAAAATAGCGTGCTCGCGGTACTTCAGATGAACCGATTAAATCCATAATTCACCTTATCAAGACCGTAAGCGTTACATAGGTTACTAGCTGTGGTAAACCATACCTGTAGGAACATATCACCATCGACTGCTATGTGCTCGTACACATTGAGTTCGGATCGAGATCTGTATTGTGCGATTTCCTCTTTGGAATTGTGCATGGTATCTGCGAACATAAGAAAATCTATTAATACCCTCTCTTCTCCGCTATCACCAATTAGTGCAGCTGTAATGCATTAAGTTGACCGAAAAAATATTTAAACAGGGTAACCCTATTATGTTTACCCGTTAGCACAACAATATGCTAATAAAGATGTGTAACGACAGAGGTGATGCTACCCTATTGACATGCTAATCCCCTCATCACGTGTTAATATTTGCTCTCTCAAAATATGTGCAAGTCACCTCGTTTAAAGATCATATCACATTAACCCCCGTTGCGAACCCCTCCAATGAACGTGTTATTAAAAACACGTTAAGGACGAGACATCCTTCGTGTATGGTGGTGTTTGCTTTTGTTCCTCTATCCTCCGTTTGCTTATTTAACGCTTCTTTTAGTCTACGCAATTTCTTACGTAGGTACTTTTTTTTTTGAAAAGGCCGAAAATATTCCGCTTTTTGACCGTGTCCTAATTCTTTTTTAAGTACGATTTATCATTTATCTGTGTTTATCCTTTTTTTTAATGACTTTATTTTCAGTGTACCTGCCTCAGCTACAGAGACTAAATCAGAGACCACCTGGTCTTGGTGTTTTCATTGGAATCCTTCATGGATCTGAAGAGGTACTTTGGAAAGTAAAGAAATATTTAAAAGGAATTATTTAATAATAATTTTAAATTAAAAATTTTGTTATTTTATCAGTCTTTTAAAACATATTAAAATCATTTCAAATTCGTTTACAATTTATTCCTATTTTTAAAAAATTTTTTAAATAATATTTTCCAATTTTTTTTTAAAATCATAATTTATATTTTTTTTAAACGTCTTTTGTAGCTTCTTATGGTATGTTCATTTTCTTTTTATTTTTTTATTATTTTTTTTTTTTCATTATTAAGTTTTGTTCTTTCAAAATTTTTTCAATTTTTTTTTTTAATTCACTTTTTAGTAGATTTCACTGAAAGTAAAATTTGCTTATTGGGTTCTCAAAGTTTCTTTTGTTCATTCGCTTCAAATTTCTTTTTTACAATTACTCGAGGAAAAGTGAATGTACTGACTTGAAATTTTGAATACAGGTGAAGCTGGTGAACCTTAATAGCTGATTAGATTTTACAGCACCTACTTTCATCCCACAGTGAGCTTTTATTGTTCAATCCTTCAACAGGCAAAACTTCTCATCCTAGGTACCAACTATAAGTTGAGTTGCATTGACAAATTGGCTTGAAATGTGAGAAATAGGTAGAGTGAGTAAAGCTCAGAAGCTGACTTGATTCTGAAGTAAATAGATACTTTTTTCTGACGGCTTCAAAAGTTCAAATTTTTGAGATAATTTATTTTTTCCTCTTTCTGCAAATGGAGTTGTCATGCGAAAAAATAATTTACAATTCGGAGTGAAAGGGGCTTCAGAGCTGATCATACTTTGGAGTGGATACATCCATCCTGAGGTGAGTTTTGAGAAGGCGATTTGTTTCTCAAGCAATGCGCAGGTCAAGTGAGTATATCAGAAGGCAGGCTTTCGAAGCTGAAAGAATGAGTCAATTAATATCGATTCAATGGAAAAAGATTTTCAACCAATAATAAATGTATTCACTATTTGACGATATCATTCGCGAATGATTCGTTCGTAGTAGTCTCTTGAATTGAACTGATTTTGACGTAGCCAGAGTTGTAAGCAAAAAAATAAAACCTTCGGTTGAGCTTATAGCTAAGAGAATTTTTTTTAAGGATCCGATTTAGCTTCTAAACACTTTCGGTTTAATTTGACTTATGGATTTGACACTTGAATTTTTATATGTTTTTCAGTGAATTTAATCATTTGATACCATTTCAACTTTTTTTGTAATTTTCAAACTTGTTTTGCAACTTCTTTACTTTTTTATGATTATTTATTCTTTTTTGTAACTTCCTAGTTTTATGTATAATTTTCAAATTTTTGTGTAACTTTTTTACTTTTTTTTGCGATTTTTCAAACCTCTTGTAACTTCTTTATTTTACATCATTTTCAAAATTTTTTGCCATCTCTTTACTATTTTGCGATTTTTTATATTTTTTTATTACTTGTGGACTTATTAATTTCTCTACTTTTTTTTGGAAACATCTCTATTTTTTTTGTGATTTTCTAATCTTTTTTTGCTACATATCGATTTTTTTGTAACTTGTCAACTTTTTTGTAACTTCCCTACCTTTTAGTAATTTTCAAACTTTTTTGGTTTACTTCTATCTTTTTTTGGTAATTTTTCAAACTTATTTTATTATACGTCAATTTTTTTTGTAATCTAGCAATTATACATAATTTTTCAATTTTTTGGTAACTTCTTTACTTTTTGTAACTTGTAGACTTTTTTGTAACTAGTCAACTTTTTTGTAACTTCTCTACCTTTTAGTAATTTTCAAACTTTTTTGGTTTACTTCTTTCTTTTTTGGCAATTTTTCAAACTTATTTTATTATACGTCAATTTTTTTTTGTAACCTTGCTAATATACATAATTTTTAAATTTTTTGGTAACCTCTTTACTTTTTGTAACTTGTCGACTTTTTTGTAACTTTTCCATATTTTTTTGTGATTTTACAAAAATTTTTGTAGTTTCTCAATTTTTTTTGTGACACATACCACTAATTTTTTTGTAATTTTCCAATCTCTTTTTTTTTGTAATATGTCAACTTTTTGTAACTTGTTGACTTTTTTTTGGTAACTTCTTTATCATTTAATAAAAAAACTTCCTAACCTTTTTTGTTTTGTTGTTTACTTTTTTGTGACTTATCGGTTTTTCTATACCTTCTCTACCTTTTAATAATTTTTCATACCTTTTTTTGTAATTTGCCAACTTCTTTACAGCTTCTCTGATTTCTTGTAATTTTTCAACTTTTTTTTGGTAATTCTTCATCATTTTCATCAAATTTTTATATTTTTTTCACCATTCTCATTTCTTCGTTTTTATTAGTTTCTCGTTATATTCAGTTCGCAACTCTACATTCGTCGCAAAATATTCATCACTGTGTTATTCCCGTTTCAATAACTTTTTTTCATATCTTTCCATGACTTTCCCCTTACCTCTCTCCTCTCTTATAATTCCAATATTTCGATAGATTTTTTAAATTCATATAACCTTTGAAATGCACAGGTTCTCGTGCTAACGATTCGTTGACCCTAATAACGACATACCGCGGTCAATCGTGACATAAACAAAATAGGCGCACGGGGTAATTTCGGCCAAATTACCGAGCTAATCGCTTGAGTCGAGGAAAAATAAATACAACGCAAGAAAGTTTTGGCCTAATTTATCCGCGCTTTAATTGCGTCCACGGAAACGGTCTCCGGATAAAAATCTAATATCGTAACAACGCTTTCGATAAGGCGCTTAAACAATTATCGTATAACCATGCGAAGACCGGTGGAACTAGAGGGACCCTTTGATCCCTTGTATAGCGAATTTTTCACAATTTGTGGCGGCGTAAAGTTGGAAATTACGGGGTAGCCGAGGCAAAAAAGCCGTTATTAATAGAAAAATAAAGGACGTCATTGAGAAAGCGAAATATGAAAATCGAACATTCACGCGAACGTGTTTTTCTTTTTTCCATCGCGATAACAGGTCCCGATAATGGCTCGAGTCCGGATGTTATTAAAAATGGTAAAGAAAAAAAAAACCTCGGCGTAAATGTATTCGCCCTTATTTTGGTCGAGTTTCCGCTTCGGCTCGGGTACTTTGGTAAATTCTCGCGCCAACACCTCTGTATGGACAGAACCCGCTTCAATTTGGGAAAATTGCCATACGAGAATTATTTTAATACGGAGCGTATTTCCGCGAACCTGGAATCGATACAATTACGGCGAAAATTTCACCCAATCGATCGTACAACTGGGCTTTTTTTCGCGTGCTCGATTAGCATAATTTTTTCATTTTAATTCGTATCCGAAACCCCGATGCCGAGTCGGGTTTTATATTACAACCGTTAAACCCATGTTCGAACGCATTTTTCAAATATTCCGAACGTATAAACGTCGGAATTTAACTGATCGCCGTATATTTCGTATTTTTATTCGGTTGCCGACCATTTTTCAGCGGTGATAAGAAAGGCCCGGGCAATACGTGGCGACGTCGGCGGGGTAATATAAAAAAAATGCGCGCCAGGCGAAAATTGTCTTTCGACGAATGTTACCGTTTTGTTTCCACGGTAACGCCGTTGTAAACAACCCTCTGGAGAATTTATATGTATACATTTACTCTCTCTTTATAGCTGGTATACGCTCGACGCTGTACCGGGGCAGCCGTACACCATACGCGAATGAGAAAAAGCGAAATACCCCGTACGAAGGGAAAGACGAATGATAAGAAAAACGTATACATAAAGTTGGCAACGTATTTGCCATATAACGCTGTTCCCGAGATTGCGTGACTCGAACCCCTTAACTGATGCACAATACATACACAGGCACCATCGCCCGCTCCTCTGCGCCCACCAATACATACAGCGTGTACCGAAAGCCTAAAAAATACCCCTGCCCCCAAAACTCACCCATACATCAGTACGCGGCGATAAATTGAATTAGTAAAACCCGACATTATATTGTGATTTTATATAATTGACCTCGTCCGCGTCCGATTCGCGATATCTCGTTTCTCAAAATTCAGGCTTCGAGCCGCACGTGTAGCGCTTCTCTCGGCGACACCTACAGCCTAATAAAAATTCGCCGCTATAACGTCGTAAAATATGCACACGCGGCCGATCTACCAACGATGACGACAAGACAACGCGTACGTGTGGACGTGTAATATACAAGGGTGCAGAAATTATTAAAACCACGATAGTGTGACGGTGAAACAGAAGCTAGTTAATTACGACTCGATGGACGTATATTACACGTCGTCGACGATGACGACGGCGCGCAGGTAACCAGAGGGAGTACACAATGTGTGTACGAATAAAACGATGGATGGAAATAGGCCGTGTATGTGTCTACGACCGCGTATAGATGTACAGAACCGGACAGATGTTGTAACAGAAGAAATAATATTTTCATGCCCAGGTGAGAGCACTCATCTGGAAATCGATACGTTTGCGTTAGACGTTATTCGTATCTGTAGTCATTTTTTTTAACCCCATTTCTTTGAATATTTGAAGGGAAATTATAGGTGAATCATAAATTCGCGCACTAGAGAAATCAACTAAAATTCTAAAATAGCTTCTGCAGTTTGGATGAATAGAGTGAGATCAGTCTTATCATAGCCCGTAACACTTGTGTTGAAGAAAGTTCATTTTACATAGTGCACTTATAATCTAGGTAAAAAACAAATCGCTTCAACTGATGAAGTTTTGAACAAATAATTTTTAATGACATTCAAAAGGAAATGTTTTTAGAAAAATAAAAAAAAGACACAAAAACAAGGTAAAAATGAATAAATACGGAGATAAAGGAAAGAATTAAGGAAACAAACAAGGAAATAGATAAGCATGTGAATAAAGAAAGAAAAAGACATAAAAAAGAAAGAAAGGAAAAAGGAATGAATGAATGAATGAATGAAGGAGGGAAGGAAGGAAGCAAGCAAGCAAGCAAGAAAGCAAGCAAGCAAGGAAGCAAACAAGCAAGCAAGGAGGGAAGGAAGGAAGGAAGACAAAAAGGAAGGAAGGAAGGAAGGAAGGAAGAAAGAAAGAAAGAAAGAAAGAAAGAAAGAAAGAAAGAAAGCAACAAAGGAAGCAAGGCAAAAAGGGAGGTAAGAAGGAAGGAAGCAAGGAAGCAAAGAAGCAAGAAAGTAAGGAAGCAAGGCAAAAGGGGAGGGAGGGACAATAGACAATAGACAATTATATATTTGACGAAATACTACATATAAAATTCTACATTGGTATTATACGGCCACCAGTACCCAAATTTGGGTGAGCGGTGCGCCGGCTCTCAAAACTTTAAATTAAAAAACAGAATAAAACAAAGCAAATAAACTAAGTAAAACACAATATACACTACAAAAAGAGCGACAAATTACATGAATGGAGGGAGAAAGCGAGCAAGGAAGGAAGCAAACAAGCAAGAAAGGAAGGAATGCGAAAAGGAGGGAGGGAGGAAGCGAGCAAGCAAGCAAGCAAGCAAGCAAGAAAATAAGGAAAAGAATTCAGGAAAGAAGGAGGCAAGGAATCAAGGAAGTAACAAAATAAGGATGCAAGTAAGTTGGTGTAGAGGCAGTTAGGAAAGCAAATATGCATGTGAGTAAGGAAAGATGACAATAACAAAAAAAAAAAAAAGGAATGTAAAACAATGAAATGAATAACAATAAGGAAGAATGCATATAAAGATGAATAGCAATAAGCAAAAACGAAGTAGAGGAAACATATATATTATCAAAGTGCACCAGCAACAATAAGGAAGAAAAAGTATAGGGAAAACATTCAGGATAGCCGATCGTAGCATAAGCAGCAGTTTTAACATTTTGGTATCTCTTCATTAATTTAGTCTCAAGCTTCTTAGTTATTTTCATTTATTTATTTTGTTGTTGTTGTTGTTATTGCTGCTACAATAAGTCTTATAACATTTTTAAGAATAGGCAAGGAGGAGAAAAGATAAAATAAATGCTGTATGTTTGGCAAGTGGTAAATTTTCACTCTCAAATTTATTTATTATTAATAAAACTAACTTTTTACTTATCCAAAAAAACAAAAAATAAATAAAATAAGAAAATACTAAAACTTAATTTATTTTTCACTGGACTGATTTCTTTTCTCTTATTTCTTTTCATTTTTCTGCTCACGAAAAAAAGTGAAATTCAATAAAAAATAAAAACTCAGCTAAAAAAGAATAATATACATTCAAGTTAAAAAAAAGTTTGGTTTGATTCTTGATTAATATTCTTCAAATATATTGCTATAATTTTTGGTCTAAATGTTCTAACTTTCTCAATTTTGACTATTACTCTAAAGTTTTAGGTTTAGTTTCATTTTGCAGTCTTATACGAACAACTGAATCAAGGAAAGATGTCAGCAGAAAGAATTAAAGCTACGAAATATATACCGAATGAATATCTGGTAGAAAGAATGAAGTAAAGAAATGATAGGCAGATAACGATGGAAGGAAGAAAAAAGTATTTCTGACCATTATTTCGAATCGAATAGGTAATTCAATAATCGATTTTTCATTGCCAAATATTTTTTGAAAATTTTGTTTCAAAAATTCGATCTGCTTTGATATTCAATTTCATTGAAATACATGCACATTCCTTTTTTCAAAAATCAAACTTCTGTTCTTGATGAGAATGTTATTTCATCAGGGTGTCTAACAATTCGTTAAACGTAGCGTAGAACTTTCATAAGATATTTAGAATGATTTTTTGATTTTATAAAATTCAAGCCCATTGTTTTATGGCATATTCAAACAAATCTACATCAAAAAAGTATACGCAAACACGTTGAACGACTGAATAAAAAAAAATCCAAGCAACCGAGTGACTCCGTATCATAATATCGCTGATAATCAGTTATGGTGCAAGGCCGCCTTCTTACATTACTATTAACTGCACAAGGCAGGGGTTCAACTCCCTTCATTTCTCGCTACTGATACGCCCTATTCGGTACATTACCTGCGTGTAATTAACTCTTCCATTCGGATCCCTACGCTACGTCTAACACTCGTCTACCTTCTCACCCTTGAATCGAAATCGCAGCGCGACTAAGAACGCACCCAACGACGCTTTATTTACCCGAAAAAGTCGATCCTGCCGGATGATTTGGTATTAAAACAAATCGTTTACTCGGATTTTAAACCTACTAGGGTTTCGAATAACATTATTATGAAGTCGAAGGAAAAAAGGATTTAATGAACCGTAACCCACAGACTCGTGCCTATGCGACATCGATGACCGCGTGGGTGCTCTTAATGCAAAATTCTATTGACCGTTCACCCCTTCTCGATGGTCGAATTCAATGAAAGCTTATCATACCGTTAAACCTATCCTGTATTGGGGTATATTGACAGATGCTCGGCGATCACCCTACACGCGTCAATGTTTACCGCAACGATCTCCACGTAATTTATCGTACTATATCGATTTGCGGAATTCACTTAGGTCGACGAGTCTGGTAAATACTTCCGCGACGTGATCGCTCCGTTCGGCAAGAATATCAACTTATCGGTGTCAGTGCTCTTATCTCCGTGGTAGTTATTAGTTGAAAAATGAGCTAGCAGGAAAACCCTAATATTAAAACGTCATTAACGGGATGATTTTTTTCAATTCTGGACACGCTAATGAGATAGCTGGACGTATATCGCGGTGTGTTTTTTATACAACATCGTTGCACTCGAACTACATAACGGTAGCCGTTGATGTGATCCGCTCAGCGGTGGTTCCACGTATATTTATCGCATACCGACATCCAGTACCATAGAAGCGCCGGTTTAATCGTAAATATCCCGCGGTAAAGTCTTCCTCATACGCCAGTTTCCGGCCGCAAATTATCCTAATTTTAATCGTCGTCGGAGCAAATAAAAAATCAATCAAATAACAAGAGGTTTCGCCTGACCACGCCATTAGGCTCGAGTCGAATTGTATTATATACACTATTTATGAGGAAGGCAGTGTCATTATTTGTATTATGAGATAAAGGGCAGGTTGGAACATGTGTTGCGACCGTTTATTGATGGAGCGCTAGGTCGGTTCATGGAAAAGGGAGCATTACGTTGCGAAAAGGGTGGTACCAGGCTTTTGTCTTCGCCGCGGTATTGTCGCATTGCTCGAGTATGTTTCGTGACCCTTGTTAAAAAAGCAAGAAATGCCGCAGCGCATGCTCGACTTATGCAAACATTCGATATTGAGCCGAGATACGCGCTAGTAACTTCCTTTTAAAGCGTACGCCGGCCGAACAAATAAAATGGCGTTTGGGAGTAATCTTTCTGATGAAACAGTTTTTCACAAAATATCCCCTATTATAGAGTTATAACGAGATATAAACGTTTTTATTTCATTTCTATCTATTTTTATGGTCTCGCTTTCGATATGTGGAAGAAATTTATAGCACCTTGAATGAACCATGACACGTGCCTAATTATACTCTTATTTCACTTCAGAGCATGAGAGCAATTTTAAAACCCATCTTATTATTGGCAGCGATGGTAAGTGGAGAAAAAAAATTTTCAGATTCCAAATTTTCATTTTTTCCAATTCAATGAAAATTCCAAAACACAAATTAATAAAAATTATTTTTAAAATGATAATGGAATCGCGAAAAGTTTCAAAACCTGAAATTTGGATCACCAAGCCTTCTTTGAAGCCCTCGCCCAATAGCAATCTACTCCCCTTTTTCCCAGCTCTCAATAGTTCCTATAATCAAATTGGCCTCAAAAAAATCTCACTCAACACAATCAGTATCGTCATATAGTCAACTTTCCGGCTTCATTATGTGAAATACTCTCCGACAACTCAAATTTCATCCAAAATACCTTAAAATTCCTAAAATCAACGAACCTATTCTTGGAAATCTAACAGAAAAACTCATTCTGTGCCTCTGGTCTAGGTGGCAGTACATGGCACGTTAATTACGAAGTAAGAAGTAGTAACAACCCAAATAGTTTATATATAAATCAGGGGCGTACCGAGGACAATGTTCAGGGGGGGGGGAGAAAACCAAAAATTGCCAACTAATACCATGAAATTTTACCAACTGTTGACTTTTTTTTTTTTTTTTTTTTGCTCCGCAAAAATAAGATGTTACATAAGATGTCACAGTCTTCTTGTTAATCTTCCAAAAATGTAAAAATAGCTGTAATAATACTGCGCAAGTGGTCAAATTTACCAACTTTACGCTAAAACTTCAAATTTACCAACTTTCCAAAGCCAAGGGGGAAGCTCCCCCCTCCCCCCCATTTCGGTACGTCCCTGATATAAATACAGGCGTCCTATGTTGGATGAATTCATTTTTCCGCCTAAGTACGTAATTGTATCTTTTTCATGATAGATAAAGCTCTCCATCTATCATAAAATGGGTATTTCATTGAGGTGCCACAGATAAAATTCAATTTGAGAGTGAGAAATTTCAATTTTTATTTTCTTTTATAGAGTTGATGAAAGTTCAACAATATTTGCCACCATTCAAATTTTTGTTAGGTAATTTGAAGGTGAGATTAAGATGGTAGATGCTGAAGAACAACATGCCTATAATGCAGTACGCAACCGGAAAAAAAATTGAAAAAAATTATTTAAATTTATTTCACTTATTTCATAACTATGAGGAAGTGAATTTTAAATTTTTTAGTAAATTCAAACACCTCTTTATATCGTAAACTTCAACTTCCACCAACTCTTCCTGAATCATTAGTAAAAAAGGAAGTCACAGCCATTGAAGAAGCTGGCCTTTTTTCCACTTCTCTAACCTCAATTGATCACGTTCCTCTAGCTAAATTGCAATAATAATAATAATATAATAATAATCATAGCAATAATAATTGAAAAAAAAAAACAAAAACAAAATGTTTGAAAAAAATTATAAAGAATAAAAAGTCTCAAACTGAAAAAAGTTGAAAATTAAAAAAAAATATATATACATTACAAATTTTTTTGAAGCCTATTAAATAATTCCCTACTTCAAAGAGTACATGAAACAATTATTTTCTCCTAAAAAAAAATAATTGAATACACGTAAATATTAGGATGGTTTGATTTTGTTTTTTGAAAAATGATGGCGCGGCGGCGGGGTGAGAAAAGATGCCAAAGGACACCAATATTACGCTTGAAAAATTTCAGTCCTTTAGATCAATATTTACTAACCTCGTAATGAACTCGAAGTTTGAAAAATTGTTCACTTTTTCAAAACTTTGAAAAAATATTTTCCGGAGTTGAATGATTTTTTATCTCCTTGATTTACAAAAAAAAAAAAAAAACTTTTCGAAAAAGTCCCAAATCGATCCGTCCTAGTATGCCATCCGGAAAATTTTAAACATACGAGTACTCGAAATATGAAAAAAATTCTAAAAATAGAATTGACCTCTGGTCTAGGCATCAATGTACATATAAAAAAATAAATGCAAAAAAGAAAAAATTATAACAAAGTGAATACAATGAAAAAAAAATTATTTATTTTCGAAGACTACTTTGAAAAAAATTAGCCTTTAAAAATTTTACTGCTATGTAGGTACTAATTCGGCATGAGTGGATCAACCTATTGGCCTTCTAACCTTAGTTTTCCCATAGATCTTAAGGTGACTTACAGATCTTGATTTACCCATCCCTTTTCCCCCATTTACAACTGTCACAAATACATTAAATTTCAAAAATTATATTTTTATTAATTATTCAACATTCTTAATTTCTCTTTTTTTTTCATAGAATCTACTCGATTTTTCTCTTTTTTTCTTTGTTTGTTTTGTTTTTGGTAATAAATTTTTTTTGTATTTATAACTACTTATTATTCAACATTACAAAAAAAAAAAGAATCATGAAGATGGACTCCGATGATCAACTTTCCTTCTACTCTCATTGCAAAAAATTGTCTTATACTATTTTTATACTTTGTTTTTTTTAAATGATAAATAATAATTGTTACCTCAAGAATTATGTTTTTATGTTTTTGTTTTATGATATTTGCCTATCTGAGGAAAGTCAAGAGAGAAGCAAGGGTGGCATGTTTATCATTAAGGATTTGAGTTGAAGATGTGGGGAGGGAGGGGGTTATTGAATATTACCACATGGTTTGTATAAACAGGGTAGTGAAGTAAGAGGTAGACAACCCTATGGGGGTTTCGACAATTGGAGCATACAGACGAGAGTTGCCTATTCAGAAGATGACCATGGGTGAATAAAATGTGACCCAATCGGACTTGAGATGGGATAAAAACTTTTCCGTTCCTTGGTACCACCAAAGTCAATTTTACGTAATACTAGTGGTCTCAATTCTCTATGTCAGAGCTTATTAATAAGAAAAAAAATATAGTTCTGTAGTCACGTGTGATCTTACAGCTCTACATAGGCTTCCAGCAGACGCTTCGCGAAATTAGGCCATTTAAGCTATAAAACTTAATCGAATATGAAAAATTTCACACTCGAAAACTCTTTGGGAAAATAATAATTACATCGGCGCGAACACCAGGGCGTCGCGATATTTCGAATGATAAAACGTAAGCCTGGTGTATAGATGGAAACACACGTGTTAATGATTCGCGCGCAGCGTATATTAAGATATAAAAGGATTAAATGGTGTGTGGACGGTAAATATAAATTACAGCGAGCGTCTAGTGTGAAGATAATTCAAGAGTAATATCGAGGAAACGACATGGCAATGTATGCCAACTTAAGTGGCAACTCGTGCAAGATAAATATTCACGCTGTAGGTGTAATGAAAAAATTGCATCAATTTTGGCGAAAAATTTATTCCAATTTATAATGCAACTAGGTATACTATTCATGAGTTTAATTGATAATGATAAATCTTAAACCAAGTGGTGAGCCAAAAAATTATTACTTTAGAAGTATCCACATAAATACGTTATTTTATAGCGCGGAAAAAAATTGCATAAATATTTATAAATTCTAGCTCGCGTAAAGTCGAATTAACTGGCGTATATAAAGTGGGTTATTATCTCGAACTATGGTTAGTTAGCCGAGTATATGAGTTAATCTCCCCTCGATGGCTAGCCTCATTTACGGTTAGTTAATTAATTTTTTAAGACTCTTCGCATTACTTTAATTACTTACGTTGTGGAGCAAATTATACGTATCGTTTTACCAATGTTGGTGGTTCTCGTCCGAGCACGTGACCAGCACCGAATCGATTAACTTTAAAGTTGACTCGGCGGCGAAAAGCTCTGTATTGATTTTTCCATCGCGGTGGAAAATAACACAAGTAACCATCGTGTGGTATTCGAGCATCCACGGTCGAATAAAAGGTACAGGAATTCGTATTTTTAAATCGTTTACCCACCATCACCAATACACGTCGCGATTCCATCGACTTTAGTAATCAATCGAGTCACACTTGGAGACTAAATTTCGCGAACTATGTTACCGTTGGCCGAGCTAGTATCAGACTAAGGATCCAGCCGGTATTTGGTGTCGGTGTTAGACGAGGACATGGACACAACATGTAACATAGCATGTTTTTAAGACACCATTGCGCGGCGCCGGCGAAAAAAAAAATGGACAAGCACAACCCAAGAAACGCACGAAACCTTACGTAATATTTACAGTTATCAAAACCGCACAACTGTTACAGTTAGCGTGTTTTAAAATAACAACGATAATCGTTTACGTGCCGAATCGTTTAACCAAAGAACACATGTCTGAACACGCAAATCAAGAACATGTTGAATGTCATTAACAGGACAATAGCTCCTGACTAGACTGCGCCAAAGGACAGGTCATTCCTGGATGCGTACACCGCTAGGTACTACGATGCGTTATGACCTTACGCATCGTCGATGGCCGATCACGCGAACCTACATTGTATCTGCTTGCTAGCCGGAAGAATTG
Source organism: Phenacoccus solenopsis (assembly GCA_009761765.1). Lineage (NCBI taxonomy): Eukaryota > Metazoa > Arthropoda > Insecta > Hemiptera > Pseudococcidae > Phenacoccus > Phenacoccus solenopsis. The sequence continues at coordinate 11,905,433 of CM019755.1, read as the reverse complement.
GTTCTGTCACGAACAATGGTATTTACTCGGTAGTGTTGTCGTAGCGATACGATTCGGCGAACTTGGTGATGTCTGCGAATCGCTACACCAGAACGGAATGTCGAGGTCGCAGGTTTTCCGCCATTTCGATCATTGCGATTTGTTCGATGATTTTGTATCGCGAGATCATCGCAGATCTCTAACAAAGAATTGCTTCGATGATAGGAAAACTGAATGTCTTTCTCTATCATATTACCTTAAGAAGGGTTTAAGCTAGCGATGAATGCAAGGAACGCATTCCTTTCTATGAGAACGAATTTCCTTATTGCGATTCCAAAGTCTACAATACAATCGGCAATAGTAATTTCACATTTTACCAGCGGGTGAATAGGTATGAATTTATAGGAAAAGGAAGTAGATCGACTATCGAAAAATAATAACATTGTCATCTGTGATTTTAGTTTCCCCCAAAATCTCTTTTCACTTTTTCAAATAAAAATAATTTCAAAAAATCTATAGCCTTTGTCGGCTATTTTTTTTGTCGTTTCTAAAGAAGTATCATCTGCAGCGAATACGACATCACTGATTCCAAAACTCATCTTCAGACATAACCTTTTTCGTTGTGGAAAAACAATCATTTTTAGAAAAAATGCCATTTAGCATAGGATAATAAATTCGCAGCTAAAAAGTGTGATCAATTACTCTTGAATAAAAGAAAGAAAAAACAGAAAGAAGGAAAGAAAGAATAGAAGAACAGATGGAAGGAAGATAAGAAGGTAAGGAATGAAAAAGGAGAATGAGAAGAGGGAGGAAGCAAGGAAGGAATCAAGCAAGCAAAGAAATAAATAAAGCAAGGACGGGAGAAAGGAAGGAAGAAAGGAAGGAAGAAAGGAAGGAAGAAAGAAAGGAAAGAACAAAGGAAGGAAGGAAGAAAGGAAGGAAGGAATCAAGCAAGTAAAGAAATAAATAAACCAAGGACGGGAGAAAGGAAGGAAGGAAGAAAGGAAGAAAGAAAGGAAAGAACTAAGAAAGGAAGGAAGGAAGGAAGGAATCAAGCAAGCAAAGAAATAAATAAACCAAGTATGGGAGAAAGGAAGGAAGAAAGGAAAGAACTAAGATAGGAAGGAAGGAAGAAAGGAAAGAACTGAGAAAGAAAGGAAGGAAGGAAAGAACAAAGGAAGGAAGGAAGAAAGGAAGGAAGGAAGGAATCAAGCAAGTACAGAAATAAATAAACCAAGGACGGGAGAAAGGAAGCAAGAAGAAAGGAAACAAGGAAGCGAGCGATCAAGGAAGCGAGCATACAGAAAAGGAAAGGGAAGAAACAAACGGAGGCAGGGAAGAAAGGAAGTGAGGAAAGCAGGGAAGTACAAAGAATAAGCAAGAAGGTTTTATTAAAGTAAAGTAATTTGAAGTAAAGGAAAGCAAAAGAAAGGAAAAGAAAAGGAAAGGCAGGCAGGCAGGAAGGAAGGAAGGAAGGAAGGAAGAAAGGAAGAAAGAAAGAAAGAAAGAAGGAAAGAAAGATGGAAAGGGAAAAAGGAAGAAAACAGCAAAGAAGCAATGGCAGATACAAGGGTTAAAGAAGCAAGGCAAGTAAGAAGAAAAGCGATGAATGAATGAAGTTTGGTATATAATAAGTAAGTAATAAGATAGATGATATATCCAGTGTAGACCTTTATAGATTTTTGTTTTGAGACATGATTTTAAATTTTAGCTAATTTGACAATTTTTTTCTCACCTCGTGATGCAAAAAAGCTTTTTCATCATTCAATGGGATGAGATCGCAGATAAAAATGTTAGTTACGTTGTTATTTTTCATTTCAATTTTTTAAACAACAGTTCGACAATATGGTACTGTTAACGTAGATATTTATTTTAAAAAATATTGTTACCTCGGTTATGATGAACATACACTATCAATTTATGACCATGAAAATTTGAAATTTAAATAATTTTCATCACTTGGCATACCTTAGTCTACTTCCTTTTCATTCTTGCGGTTTCCATCCCCGTTTAAATTCTTACGCGCAGTCAACGCTCGGTGGCAACCGAATCTCTCGACCCATTAATACGCCTACCAAATGCGCCTGCACGCCTTATACGCGCTACGGAAGCAGATTTAATTCTCCAAAGTCAACGTTTGAAATTCGAGAGTCGACCGATCGCGCGTAATATTAATTAAACCAGTCTAAGTAGTTAAGAAAGGTGTATTGTTACAGTTATCGGGATTCGCGATGTCTCGGACGGCTACGCGTACATGCGCACACAGCTCGAATTTCATTTGATGATATTCGACGGCCGAGTTCTTTTTTCGGCTCGATCTTTGTGTACATCAGAGTTGTACAGATGCCGGTGGCTACACTATACCACAAATTGAGAAAGAAAGAAAAACCGGATCACCGAAAAGTACCGGAGAACTAGAGGCTCGATACGAATAATGAATGAAATCGTCAACGTGTAAAAGGTACGAAGACCGCATCGAATAGACTACGAATATACCGAAAATGCCACTTCGATGATCATCCAGAACGTAAACGATTTTCCATGCTACCTACAAACCCGATACCATCGTCAACCTATTGAATCATCGAATGATCTAAAATTACGCTCAGTATACAGTTTGGTATCTTAATTTCCAAATACTTCGATAACCTATGAAATAATTCTAAGCATATGAAATTTCAACCGATCCGGATTTTCGAGCAAGTCCATCGCGCTACCAATAATTAAGTCGACGAAAGCTGTACGCAGGTGGGTTACTGCGTTTCAAGAAAACACCTAAAATGAAATGGCAACGGGTAAATAAAATTTTTAGGCGGATACGAAAACATAAATCATTACAACGAACGGTATGATTCACTGACGCAGTCAAAGGCGTAGGTGATTAAGTGTACCAGCAACCCTTATTCATTTGCTACAAAATCGATAGCCGTAGTTATTACGATTCAGGTGTACCTAAACGATTCACTGGTGTAGGCGAAACTTTCTCAGCGATACCCTGGGCTGAAATTAATTTTCGAACCAACAAAATTACAATCACAAGGTCTTCGCATTCGCGTCTTTCTCCTATCGTTCATATTTTTCAAATGAGCACATTTGCTTTCCTTTTCATTCATGTAGTAGATAAGAAAACACCAACAGGTGATCATCGAAACTTGAATATCATGATACTTCCTTAGGACCACCGAAAATCACATTTAAATCCAGGGCAGGAAATGTTTTGAGTTTTCAATCTTTCTTTTTTCGATGAGTTTGATTTTTTCCCATTTCCTTCGATTTTTGTTTGTTTGTTTGTTTCAAATTAATATTTTTTCATTTTTCAGTGGGTGACACTTCCTTTTTCTTATTTTTATGATATTTATTTTGAGACACTTTTCAATTTGATATTTTTTTCATTTTAAAACACTCGCAAATTTTTGGTACTTCCAAACCTTTTTTATGATTTTTGATTCATTTAAATTTCCGACATATTCATAATTTTCAATCTTACTTACTTACTCCTTGATTAACGTGCCGTGTATTGCCGCCTAGGCCAGAGGCACGAGTAATTTTGGGGTTAGATGTTTTGAAATAAGTTTGTTATTTTGAGGAAGTGAAGGAGATGTTCAATTTTATTTTGTTGATCGGAAAGGATTTCAGAAAGGTTGCTTGTCTGGAGAATTTGGGTTCTATGAAGGTCATAAATGGGACAGATGGCGAGTAGATGTTGGACTGTGAGAGGAGAGTTGCAAGTAGGACATAATGGGATAGGTTGTTTGGAGAGGATATAGGAATGAGTAATTTTGGTGTGGCCTAGACGGAGTCTAGTGACAGCTATTTCATTTTTCCGATTGTTGGAAAGTGATGTTCCCCATGGTTTTACGGTGTTTCTGATGGAGCGGAGTTTATTTATGCTTGGTACATTGAGCCATTGGTTTTTGACAACAACTTTTCACATTATTTTCTTTATGTTTTTTTAAATTTTTTCATTTTTTTTTTTTTTTTTTGGATTCTGACAAAGTTGGCGCTCTTAATTTTAAACATTTTTATAAGTTTTTCTGATTTTTTTGGTGACTTATTTTAGAAAATTGAAAAAGAAATTACTCTTTCCTTCTTTTTTTTTTTTTTGTAATTTGTTTTTTTTCTTTATAGTTTGTGGCACTTATTGTTTTTTTTTATACCAATTTTAGATTTCATTATAAAACACTAACTTTTTTTTTATACCTTTTTCAATGGCTTGCTTGCTTTGGTTAATTTTATTTATTTTGCATAAGTTATCATGAAAATTGTCAAATTTGACATTCTTTCTAGAGGATTGTTCATAATTTTTTTCATTTTTCGACAAAAACTTCTAATTTTTTCAGATTTTTAGAAATCTCTACAAACTGATGCTTTATTTTTATTTGAAAATTTCTTTTTACATTTCAAGATATTTGAATATTGTTGGTTTCTTTCAGTTTGAGAATGTCCAGAGTGGATTTGGGTAAGAATGACGTGGTTCCTGCGAGATATGTGAATACCATCTTTCTAATTCAATGAAACAAGGAATTTTCTTTAATTTCATGAGGGTTTTCAAATAAAGGAGATTTTTTAAATTTCTGCAAATTTATCAGTTTTTTGTACTATAATTTTGATTTGTAAATTTGTTTCAGTTCGGGACCTTTTGTGTTTATGGTTATTTTTTCATTCCTTTTTCATGAATTCAGAAAATTTTTGAAATATTTCAAGACGTCCAAGCACATAGCAACTTGCCTACATTGCCCCTATCCATCACTAGGTTCGTCTGACATTTTTTTTTTCTGAAAATAATTTACCATTTTTGAAATTTTTGATTTTTTTTTTGTATTTGTGATTAGAAATTTTAATTCTAAATTTTTGCTTCAATTTGGGACTTTTTGTATTCTTGATGAATTTTCCATTTCTTTTTACTATAGATTCAGAATCCTTCAGGTGGCAAAGGCATTGAACCCACGGCAGCATATCCCCTTTGCCATTCTCTCACAGCAGTTCTGTCGAATATTTTCATTTACAGAAAATTTTTTCTATTTTTGAACATTTAAAATTTTTGTTTCGACGTGGGACTTTTTTAAAATATTTTTGATCTCTTTTTCAGACTATTTTAAAAAGCATGAGCCGATGACAGTGACAGCTTCAACAATATTTTTTTAGTTTTGACATTTTTTGATTTTTGTATTCATGATTGAAATTTTTATTACATTTTTGATCTTTTATCTTTTTTTAAAGGGGAAGGGAGGATTTAAAATGTTTTTGTTCCATTTTAGGTAACTTAAACCCATGATAGCTCATCTCCTCCTTCTTCTTCTCCTCCTCCTCCTCCTCCTCCTCCTGTCTGTCTCTCACTCTCCATTTCAACACACAATTCGAAAATTTTTCTTTTTTTTGAATATGTATTTTTTTGCATTCGTGATGGAATTATTTCAATTTTTAATTTTGTTTAATTTTTGATTTTTAATTTTATTTTAATATTTTTCTAAGTCCAAACCTATAACAACCAGACCTTTCAAACATTTTTTATTTACTGGAAATTTCTTCCATTTTTTTACATTAATTTGTATATTTTTGGTAAAAATATTGTTTATTATAAATTTTTCGTCTCATTACTATCTCCACCAACGTCCCTATACATGTGAGAGGAAACGCTGACAATATTTGGGGAACATCTATGACGAGGGCGCGTAATTTCATAACTTCTGAGTCGTTTACAGAGGTTACGAATCTCCGATATAAGTACCAGAGAGCATTAAAAAATAATTACTTTACCTACTGCGCGCTCGATTGTACAGGAGTGGTCATCGGTCCGGGTACCTTATGATCAAGCGAACAGAAGCGGATACTAAGAGCATAAAAGCGTACCGTACACGGCTAAAATAAATATACTAGGGATAGTACAGTAGTACACGGCTCGCGGTAAATTAAAACAACCTATTACTGGATTTTAATTTTTTTTCTCCTAATTAATAACTTGATTATGTAGTTGGTTCTTTTTGCTTCTCTTTCTTTTATTACACGTGCTATTGCTTTCCACTCCATAATTAATTAAATCGTAAAACGTTGTAGGACTCGGAATTCGTTATTGATTAATTAAAATGAAGATAGAGTGTTGTCGAAATTCATACCGCATACGTGGTCAGCGTTGCGAAATGCTAGTAATATTAGATGATTCGGCGGTTGGCTGCATATTGCGAAAGCATCCGAGTTCGTTTGAATTTCGCTTTGCATACATCCTATACGTCACGAGGTCTCGGATAAATTTCACGTATTTGCTATTCGAAAATCGAAATCTCGATAAGCGTTCGTGAAACCATTGTCAATAACCCAATGACACCGATTCGGCTATATGATCTCGAAGACTACGAATATACTTGAACAATCGGCGATATATGGCCGAATAATAACCATTAAACTAGACCAGGCCATCGACAACCATTCAAATTTCTGGCACCTAATTCTCATTGTTTCACCCATAACCGTAACCATCAAACGCGCTAATAAACCCACTTTAATTATCTCCCTAACTCCGAAACAGACCGTATATTTGGGAACCTAACGAACGTCGTCCCCTCAAGTCGAATTCCAAAGCGAGTGTCTTCCGGAGATGGTTCTTTCAACGATTTTTTGTCGGTCTTAACACTCGATCGCAATAAAACAATAAAACAGAAATCACGATCGTTTTGTAGTTAGCTCGAAAAGCTTGTCTATTAACCTAAATGACCTCGCACAGTCGTCTATTCTTGACCGGCAATTCTGTATTGAAGTGCTACGCGCTAGTCTGCTGGCTTAGGAGGAGCTTTTGCGGCCCAACAGACGGTAGTTAAACGTGTCGATTTCTTTTTTTGAGTTTTGCCGACCGAGGGGTTAATTGGCGATTAATTATAGGTGTTAGTTGGTATGATAGGTATGCTCGATGTGATTATGAGGTTGTCTTCGTTTAGGACAATTAAAGAGTAAATTTTTTCGAAGTATCGAAACAACGCAAGACTAGGATACATCATTAAAATTTTTAAAATGAAAAAGATATTTCTCAGATGTTAAGCCTATGATGATTGTTAGAAGACTTTACTCTTCAATTTTTTTTTTTTTTTTTTTTTTTTTTGTTCAAGTACTTAATGGTATTTGTCCTCATTTTTTAAACTTTTTTTATTTTAATCTTCCAAGTTTTTTTTTTTTTTTTTACTTTTTGGCTACTTTCACAATTTTTTCATAATTATACTAAAAAAAAATTTTCTGAGCATTTTAGTTTTATTACAATTATGACATTTTTCCTCAACATTTGAACACAATTCAATTCCTTTTTCATTTTACCTTGTATATTTTTACTTTATTCAAGTTACTTGAATTTTGTCACATTTTACAAACTTTTTTTTAAACATTATATAAGGTATTTCGTAATCTATTGAATTTTTCATAATAATTATCACTCGATATTCCTTTCAATTACATAACTTCAACTTTTAAAATGTTTTCATTTTTGTTTTTTTGTTGTTGTTTTTTTTCATATTTCATATTTTTTTGATTTTTCTTACTAAAATTTTGCAAATTAATTTCTCATATTATTGGAATTCTATTTTGTTTTAATTTGAAAAAATTTATTCTCAACTTTCAAGCATTTTTTAAACAAATGCACAGCGCACATTTTTACTTTGGTATGTTTTCTATTTTTTGAATTTTTATTTTTAATTCAATACTTTTTTACTTTTTAAACGATATTTTTTATATTTTTTGAACTTCCAATACAATGATATTCAACCAGGGGCGTACCAAAGACCTTCTTCGGGGGGGGGGGGCGGGAGAAAACCAAAAATTGCCAACTATAATACCATGAAATTTTACCAACTGTTGACCTTTTTTTTTTTTGCTCCACGAAATATGATGTCACAGTCTTGTTAGTCTTTTAAATACTGCACAAGTAGTCAAATTTACCAACTTTCCAAAAGCCAAAGGGGGGAAGCTCCCCCCTCCCCCCTTTCGGTACGTCCCTGTATTCAACTGAATTTTTGGACTGAAGATTTTTCTATTTCTGGACATTTCTCAATTTTTTGCATGAAATTGGGACTTTTTGGCATTCCTAATTTTTTTCTAGGGACTTTCTTGAATTTCTTGTATTTATGATAAAAATTTCAATTACAGACTTCTCGCATTCTGGATCATTTCCAATTTTAACATTTATTGGAATGAATATGTTGAATAAGAAGAATGGAAATTAGAATTTGAAAAAATTTTTGGGATTCCAGAACAATACAAGAATTTATCAAGTTTTTTTTCCATTCAATTTCGAAGTATTTTCAGAACACCTTCATGTGGATGAAAAATTGAAAAATTAGTGAGGTGCAGTGGTGTAAAGGGAAGCCTGGGTAGGCCACGGCTCTTAAAACTGTTTGACTTTTTCGATGGCCGCTTCATTAGCTTACCTATGTCAGACATACGTCAGGAACTGAGAAGTGACATAAAAATGTAGTGAGACTGTGAGAGAAAATGTTGAATAAGAATAACTACGAATACAAAATTAAAAAGTGAAGTATTTTTGCGGGCCCTTTTGGACTCTCCAAAAAAATTCTAGTTAAGCCACTGTTGAGATATCTCGGATATTATCAATATTTATAAAGAATTTGTTATGTGATAAAAAATTCGGAAATAATTACAGAAATGGGATGATGAAATTTTCAGTCAACTCATTAATTTGAATAATTTTCAGATTGCTTGAAACATGGAAAATTTTCATGAGTTTTCTATTGATTATTATAAAAACTTCCATAAGTAGATATTCGAATACATAGGCATACATCATTTTTAATCAATAATCATACCACTGGATTCTCAGAACCGAAGAGGACTAATAATAAACTGGGTACTATTATTTGGAGAAATTTTCAACTTGATTTTTTTTTTTTTAATAAACGACCGGAATGCATAAAAATAAAAGAATTTATTTAGTTATAGAAATATTTCATCAATATTCTAAGTATAACTTTTGAAATCGATAAATAAAAAATTAATTTGAAATTTTTTTTTTGAATTTCAAATGATAATGTATCATTTGCAGGTAATATCTGAGATTTCAATTTTCTCATAATAATCTGAATTCTGATTATTTTAGAAGCTTAGGTAAATAAAGGAAAAATTTATTATCGAATCATTTTAAATAATATTCATTAATTAAAAAAAAAAAAGGATCATTACTCACTGCACAATTGCTCATAACTACGACAAATTTTACATTTTACTGAATTTTTTTTTGATCCGTGCCGTGTGCAGCCGCACGGCTAGAGGCATGGGTTTTTATTTATTTTTTATTACAGTAGTGGGAATAGGCTTAAATTATTGAGGAATCGAAGAGTTGGAGAACAATCGTTTCGTTGTCCTGAAGGAGGAGTGAAAGGGTGTTTGGTAGATTTAGTCAACTTCTGAGTGAAGCAAACTTGGGGCAATCAATAAGGAGGTGATGGACGGAAAGTTCGGTATTACAGTGGTCAGAAGGGAGCGGGATTCGTGTGAGATGTAATTTAAAACAATTTTTGAAATTTTAATATTTTTAAAATCAACTGTAAAAAAAGGAAAGTATGTTCGATAAGAATCAGGATTATCTAACAGAGAAGATTAAGAGGTTGTTTGGTACTTCTCTTCAATTACATAAGAAAAAAAATTCAACCTCTCAGAAATTCAATACCGACTCATGTTCGAGTTCATATCATACCATCACATCCCTTTCCCTCTTATCCTTCCTCCATCATTGTTTACAACACCGACCATGAACACGTGACACAGGAAGAAGGCTAGTCAAAGTTAATCTCAACGAATAAATACGATTTCAAAAGGTCAAATATATTTTCGATTTTTTAATCGTCTCGTTCGCATAGCATTATCGATACACCGTACCTTACAGTCGCCTACTTCACCATACACGAACGGTATGGGCAAGATACCCACACGAAGGCTTCCGAGTTTCGCGGTACACAACATCGCGTTAATTAATCCGGCCAGCAACCGGTAAAGGATCGTCTCGTCGAGATCTCCTATGCGTATGTACTAATTAACTCGTCATATTCTTAATATCGAATGATCACGAAATCTCGAAAGGACGCGGTAGAAAATTACAAACACGTTAATTGAACTCTTACGCGTTTCCAATTTCCGAACCGACCAACGTCTTAATCTTCTCCGGGGCTAATGAATATACCACAATTATCAAGGCGACGAAGGCAAGGAGAAGTGGTCGCGGCGAAATCATACTCGCGTTATCATTTTGTTATCGTTGCGCGCGAATTCCGTAAATAGAAAAATCAATTTAAAAACAAGCTGACTTTAAATTTAAGCGAGGTCTGCGTTTAAAATCGCAGATTACATAAATTACACGAGTTCGTATGGCTTTACTTTAATCAGAACGATAAATAGCCGCGCGACACTGGTTGCGAAAAACTGGAAGCCGATGGTCGTCATGATATCGCGTCTAATGGATGTTTTAATGAATAAAATTGTTAGCGAAAAAGCGCGTAGAGAAGGAAAAAAATAAACGCGAGGAGGTTCGTAGAACGAAGAACGAAAAAAAAAAAAAGGAGAAAAAACGACTACCGAAGAAAGATAGTAAATCATGCAGTCTACGGTTACTTCTGTACTGAGAAGCAATATTTTCTCATAAGATTTCGTAAAGTGATATGGATAAGCAGTAGTCACATCGTATGTGTTAAAGCGACTTTAAATCAATTACTAAGAGGTGTTGGACAGTAATTACCGCAGCACCTTTCCTATCAATGAAAACTGAATCTCGTTGACAGTGGTTCCTAAAAGTCAACGCACACTACTATGTTTTCTAATGACGTTCGTCTGTACCATCGTAGCTTATACCCCTTCTCGTTGACATTTTGATACGATGGTAAATTTTTCTCATCAAAATTAGCACTTCTAGAATCCCCTCCAAAACCGCTTCTTCCAATGCCTACCTAAATGACTCGATACAATTGTCTCCAAGACTACAAGCTTCTTTTTCGCTCACACATGTCCCTTACAATTAAACTAATTATTTATATTTACACAAATATACATATCAAATAACAAAAACTTTCGTAATTTCGTAAAACCTTGAAAAATAATCAACAAATCGGCCCGTAATTATAGGATTATCGTAGTAATTCTACAACCTTGAGTGCTCGTAAAACAATTGGAATCTCGACAGCTTGCACATTTATACGCAAACCATAGATGATTTAAACGTATAATTTGATCAACGAATCCAGTTTACCTTATATGACCATTTGAACCACGTTTATTCGGTCCTGAATCAAGCTTAAATACCTAAATGGATTTTCAATACTATCGATTTACAATAATGATTTTGAAACTTTCGCTAATACGCTTGAATTCAAAAATCTACTCACTAAATATAAAATACTTCAACAAATCACATCAAATTGAAAAGCTGCGTTGATAAAACGAATCTTGCGTATCTTGACCTAATTAGCAACAGCCTCAGGTGAAGCTAAGTGAACTCGAAGATAAGTATAGGTTTTTACTAAGAAGTGAAATTTGATTTTACACCAACGACAAATATCTATTTCAAATACAAGTTTCATTCATTAGTCGACTAATGGAAAATTTTCGATTTTTTTGAATTCTTTTCATAATTAAAATTAAAGATGTCCTCATCAAATTTCACTTTATTGGTTGAGTGTTCCAAAAAGTGACTTTAAAATGTTCAAATACCATTTGCATTAGGCTATTTGTTTTATATTTTAAATTTAACGAAAATGAATTGCCTCATTCATTTATTCTGAATCAGGAAAGCTTTTGCTTATCGTATTTTTCTACCAACTCGCTACTGTATATGTGAATTGTGAGTGTTTGTATTTCCTAGTTTTTGAGGAACACTTATCGTACACATTTCTGAATAAAAAACAAAGATTTTTTTTCAGCGAGATCTTTAAAAATGACCTCACTGTTTTCGGCTTCTTAAGGCTATTCTATACTGCTCTACGAACAACAAATTTCAACCTAATGGTGAAAGTCACGTGACCGTTTTTAACCAATCACGTTTCGAATTTTGAACTCTGACCCGCTCCCATCCGAATTTAGATGCACTGTATATCTGTCAATTTTCAAATTTTTTCAATTTTTTTTTTGTTGAGATGTTTGTAAATGAAAGACGAAGACGCATATGCGTCAAATTTTCAATTGATTGTTTCTAAAAGAAGTTATAGCATGCTCGAGATACGTTGGTTGCATCCTTCCAAATAAAAAACTAATCAATTTTTCAAAATTGTCTCAACAGTCACGTCTTCTTTAAACATTAATAAATAAAACAAAAGGAACCCGAACATTCAACTTTAATATTCGCGAAGATATAATGCATCTAAATCACCCCTCAAATGGAGCTTTTCTGTTATCAGTTATAAACAGAGAGAAGAGTCTTAAATGGAAAAATTTAATGATTTTTAAGAAGCTGATGCATTAAGCGAAGCATAAAATTCTCTTTCTTAAGTATACTTTCGTAATGTTATGGAGGGGTTAAGGGGACTAGAAATAATATAAAATGATTTTTATTTATTAAACAATTTTATTTTAAATATATAAAATTTTCCTCAAATTACACTGCTTCCTCAGATTAGAAACCTGTGACATTTATCCGGAGTATCTTACTTTTCCTATACCTCCAAAATTTTACATTTTTGTGTAAAAATCAAGTGAACTTAGCACTTTTGTATAACTCAAGAATTCATTTGGATAGTGAATAAAAATTATTTACAAAAAATTCAACCTTAGTGAAACTAAGAATTCGCACAAGGACTTCACAATCTCAAAACATACTTCAACTTTGTTTTTGAACTTGAACTGAATTTTTATTTCACTCGCATATTAAGCAATAAAAAAAGTTTTTTTTGAGCTGACGATAGAATTTTAAATAGGTATCACGCGAGCAGTAATATTTTTTATTGTGAGTTTTTTTTTAATATGCGTAGTGTTTTTTTTAAATTAATTTTTAGCCGCTTAGCCTGGCGGTCATTTGCAACGTAATTATGTATCAATTTTTTATTTTTTAACATATTTTATTTATTGTATTTTGTATGAATTTTATTATTGAATATTTACAATTGTACATACTAAATAGCCCCCTCCACCAATAAATTAATTTTTTTTTCTTTTTTTATACTGGGCGTGTATAATTGCTGGATTTTTACGCCCAGTGTCAGATTCATTATTTAATTATATGACTTGAATAATGTTAAAAAGTTGAGATTTTCTTATTTATATTCGAAAAATTTTATTATGCACCTTATTTTATCTCTTTGCATTTTTTTTCACATCAATCATCAATATTTCTTCATTTTTCTTTCCTTATGTTTTTTTACTAACTTCATTTATTCTTATTTATTTATTTATTGTTTTTTGCCAAATAAAGGACAATTCGCCAACTAAATCTCCTTTCAATTTTATCTCACATAATGCCAGTTAACTTTCTATTTCCTAATAAAAGAAGAGGGTAAGCGACAAATGCTCCGTTCCTGGAAAGTCTTGGAAAGCCATAACGAGATCTTAAATTTTTACTTCAGAAAAAATGTTGAAAAATTGAAAAATTAAATGTCAAAAATGAAAAAGAATTTAATAAGAGAAAATAAAAAACATCAAAGAAGAGATGAACTACTAGCCTAAAAATCGAAAAAATGTCCAAGATTCGAAAAAATCAAAAGTTGAAAACGCAAAGATTTGAAAACTCCACCCTCCCTCGACCTTACCTTCCCTTCCCTTCCTTTCCCAAATCAGGTAGGCTGTAATAGCTATCGTTTTCAAGTTAAAAACTCAGTTAAAAAAAAAACAAGAAAAGAGAAACGAAATAAATCAATGATAAAAAATGTCAAGATGAGGCTTATCATGGTCAAATTATTAAAAATTGAAATTGAGTCAAAAATGAAAAAAATTTTCTAAAAAATAAGTTCAAAATTTTTTTAAAGAACTTTTACAAACGTTCATTAATTTTGAAATGGCACATATATTAAGAATTGTTTTCAAATAATAATTTTGATTATGAAGTATTAAACGTTCCTATACCATTGAAAGACGTCAAATCTGCCATTAAAATATATGCAAATCACCTATTCTCAGATTTTTGGAGACAAATTCCTTCATCCAACAAACTAAAAACAATCCATACTGTAATAGAACCCTGGAAATATCCTACTCAATTATCTCGCAGAGACCAAGTCATTCTAACCCGAATCCACACTGGACATTCTCTCCTCACCCACAGCTACCTCCTCAATAGACTGCCCATTCCCATCTGTGAAACATGTAATGCTCCTATTACAGTAACACATATCCTCCAAGAATGTTCAAAATATAACATTCATAGAAACTTGTACTTTCCCAAACCCGAAATCCAATACATTTTACAGAATGATCCCACTAGTATACTCCACTTACTGAATTTCCTTCACACAACCGCCTTATACCCACTCCTGTAACTCTACTTAAACACGCCTCTAGCCCAGCACTGTACAAGCGTCAAAAAAAAAAATCATAGGAACAAAATAACCAGTGACTAAACACAAAAAACATCATGCATATGCTCAAACAATTACAGTATAGAAATTTATTGCTTCCAACTATTGAAAAAATTGTAACTTTTTAAAATGAAATCTTCTGATTGATGAATTTGATCTACTGCAAGAAGTTTTTGGAAAATTTATTAGGAAGTTTCATTTTACAAATAAAAAATAAAAATCAAAATTTTTACTTTAATTCTATTTTTACGCCCACTCAAAGGAAAAATTAGACACATACGACATTTCGTTCCTCAGGAAAATGCTTCCTCATGCGGCACATTGTCTACTCTGCATGAAAAGGCACATGGTGTGTGATTTTTACTAATATATTCTATTTAAGGGTGGAGCATCAATGTCCTTGTTATTACCCTCTCTTTTTCCTCTTTATTTAAGCGTACTTCACCATTTTAACCAAAATTATTAAAATTATATGACATGTAACACAAACTTTTTAAATTTTTTCAAGTATAGGGTAGAGCAGTTAATCTCACATTGAAATAAGGGATAGATAAATTTGTGAACATATTTAAACAATAATTTGTGACTGAAGTCACTTCATTCATATACAGAACATCAAAAATTTATATTTAGAAAAATTATTACCTTCATGTCTTTTCCACATGATGTTGCTAAAATAAACCCAATTCAGTTTCAATACCAGTAGGGTCCATTCATCTAGTCCATCGATGTCATTCAATAATAAAAATAGAAATATTCGAACGTTCACGCAATACTTTTCCAAAAATCAGAAATTCAGATGTCACTCAAAATACAGTAACACCTAAACCCATAAATGCGGCAACACTGCATTTAACACTCGCAGCGTCGCAACAATGGAACGTGCGACGAAAACATAAGAATCCGGAAACAGGAACACAGAAACGTGTCAACACTTGACAACGAGAACAATGGATCGAACACGCAAAATCATCAACATTTGAAACTGAACACACGTACTACAAGCTTCGAACACCTGATCGCGGAACTACACTAGCATCCTAATACATCTGAATCTTTTTATAAACAATGTTCAAGCATGTATTCGTTTCTTTTTTCGTTTTATTTGGGGAAAAAAATAATCAAATAAATGTTTGATTTTTGAAATTTAATTAAGAAGTTTTCAGTCCATTATATGAAGCTAGAAAACGTATGAAAAATAGGTCGAAACGAAAACTATGAATCGCAAATTATTATAATCATCACTTTCTCATTCAGCGTTTCATATTCGTCCTAATACGATGGAATTTTCCTACACATCTATCTACACGATAAATACAGTTAGCAGCACTCGCTAAATTAAATTTTCATCCATGACGTCACAAAATCGATAATGTATTTCCGAGCCAAACGATTGTACGAGGCTAAACATCGAGAAGGTAAACTCTTCCCTCGCGCCATTATCCCAATGAGAACCATTGTATCGCGTTGGTAATTCAACGAAATAAAGAGGGAAAAAAACATCGTGTTATACCGGATATAAAACCGTATTAATATCTGTTCAATCTCAACTTCGCACTTTTTACTTTTTTTACTCGACTCGCGCATATAGTAGCTTGTTTACATATCGCAATCGTGGTATTTTACACGGCGGCGCAAATAGACAGCGGAGGGATGGTTCTTCTATGCAAATTCATCGCGACATTGGTGCTTATGCTGAGAGAAGACCTGTAACAAGACATGAACGCATATGCGCTCTTACAGCTCGGTAATTCATGTCACCTAATAACGTCGCGCGTCCAGTAGCACATTCGAGAGAGAGAAAAAAACCACCAGCTCCAGCTCGGGTATTGTTTAAAGTAAATTTCGCTTATTAGAGGCGCGAACACGTATAGACCAAAACTGCGGTACTTATCAGTATTGAGATCGCGTTAACCCATCTCTTTCTGGGTAATATTCGAATTTTATCGTACAACTTATCGGTAAATTAATATGTATGAGTATATGTATACTATACTTAACAACTACTCTAACCACTGGTTGGTAATTATTTTTATTTTTGAAACCAATGCCGATCTTACATACCTTGAAAATAACTCTTCGTTCGCAAATAACTAACGGAAAGTCTGAGTATCGAGAGTCGATCTAATTTCGATAAAATATTCTGCTCGAATGGAAGCAAATTAGCCAACGTGTCCAACTCCGCGTTCAACCGTTCGCGATGCCTTTTACTAGGATTACTCTTGGTCACTCCATCTTTCGGTGGCGGCTTCAAGCTGCAAAAAAATTCCGAATTGTGATTAATAAACGGCTCTCCACATCTACGTACTCATAAAGCCAACGAATCCGCCATATAATTATCGCAATTATAAAGTTGCAAAAATATAGTATTTAGATTCGGCAACTGCCCAACAACTATCTCGCCAGTTTATGAATTTTTTCGGATACCCATACATTTGTATACGTTGTTTAAGAAATCATTATACGCGATAATCATAGTCATCATTAATTTTGTATATTTGATTCTCTGTTTTCATTATTTTCAAATCGCATATATACCGTACACACAGCGAGTATATATGCTGCACCTCGTATTACATTAATTATAAGTTGCCTCCTAACTGATATAGAAATGCGTTTAATGCTTAAAATGTACCTAACTACGTTCTCTAGCTGTCGTCCATGTCCGAGCCATCGTGAACACAGTAAACACATATTCTGTAGTTTGAAAATTGACATGAGAATTGCCGGGTTTGTATTGTTTCTCCTAAATTAATAGTAGGTGCTCGTTTTACCAGACCATTTATATCAAATGTACCAATGGTATGGTGAAAATTGACGTACGACTATGTACCTTATATTCATGTTATAATGTTAGTTTATTTGAGCATATGATTCGAATACCGCGATGAACGTATTTATGTATATAATTTTACTATTTAATTTTTTTCCTATAAGTATACACCACTTTTCAAGCTTCAACTTCGGATATGAAATCCGGTTTTTTCCACGAATGACATGATTCTATTGTGATGAAAAATACTTGGACTTCGCTTGGAGAAAAATAGTAACCTTATAATTTTAAAAATAGGGATCTCATATTTTATAATTTCATCTTATTTTGGACTACTTTTTGTTTAAAATGAATTCTCAATTATTAAGAAATTTTTATTCGACATTATTGTATACACATGCATCCAAATCTGATTAAGGTCCAGATGCACTCGATTCTCTATTCTTCTCTTTTTATTATTTTTTAATTTCATCGATAATAAGAACATTTTGGGAAGGCATGCTAGCAAGTCGTTTTAAAATAAAAAAGTAAATTTTCTGCATTACTTATTATTTTTTATTTTGAATACATTTCCATTTATTATGCCAAAAATTGATTATTTTGATTAAAAAAATTATATTTCCATTTTAATAGCATTTCTTATATTCTTTAATTACTCAAAATTTCGAAACCTTGAAAATTACATTATACTTACTCATTTCTATCAAAAAAAAAACAACAAAAAAACTAAAGTAGTTTGTGTATCAACCTACATTATGCTTTGTTGTTGTTGTTGTTGTTTTTGTTCGCTGCTTTACCTGATTGTTATTCTATGGATAACCTTTTTTTTGTTTGATTAAGTATATTTCAAATGTATGTGCATTTCAATGCAGTATAATTTTAGTTTACTTGAAAGAAATAAGAAAAAATAAACAAATAAAAAAAAAAAACAAAACAAAACAAACGAAAATAGAAAATGAAAAATGGGTAATAATTTCGAAACTGTCAGGAAAAATTTAAAAATAATAACGAACTAGGTATAAAATTATTCGTAATAGTTACGTACCTACTTTCAGTAGCAACGTACAATTTAAGCTAGGATTTTCTCAAAGAGAAAGACAAAAATAGAATGACAAACGAATTTATCATAATCATTTTTTCCATGCTTGAAATAGTAAATTAGTTGAACTAATCATAACTACGCGATTACCTACTCATCTTTTTGAACACCTTACATCTCAACTAGAATTTTTTTGACAAATAAAATATAATAAACAAACCAAATTTTAAAACAAAAATAATGAAAATAATTCAATTCACTTTGATAGTTTTGAAATAGAATTTTTTTTACGAAGATTTTAACCTGATGTTCATTTTTGTTCATGAAGTCCTCCGTAATTTTGTGTTTGGGAGAATAAAAAAAAATTTTTCACCTCATCATTATTTTAGGGAAATGTGGAGGGAACGAGAAACGAGCGAAGAAATGAAAGAAAAATGAGTAATAATAAATCATTTCAGTAGATAGAGAAGTTGATGAAGGAAGGAAGGGAGGGAGGGAGGGAAGGAGGGAAGGATGATTGGAAGAAAGGAAGGAATGGAGGAAGGAAGGAAGGAAGGAAGGAAGGAAGGAAGAGATGGGAAGGAAGGAAGGGAGGGAGGAAGGAAGGAAGGAAGGAAGGAAGGAAGGAAGGATTCCTTCATTGTTTGGCTACTCAGATAGATGGATGGATGGATGGATGGATGGATGGATGGATGGATGGACAGACAGATAGATAGATGAATGGATATATATGAACAGAGGGAGCTAATAAGAAGAAGAAAGGATAACTGGATACTCAGAAAGAAGGAACAGAGAGAGGGCGTAAGGGAGGAAAAAAGAATGGATAGGTGAACAGATAGATCAATGGATCAATAGAAAGGACGGAAGAAAGAAAAGAAGAAGGAAGGGAGGAAGGATACA
Organism: Phenacoccus solenopsis; assembly: GCA_009761765.1. Lineage (NCBI taxonomy): Eukaryota > Metazoa > Arthropoda > Insecta > Hemiptera > Pseudococcidae > Phenacoccus > Phenacoccus solenopsis. The sequence goes on along the minus strand of CM019755.1, from coordinate 11,886,259 downwards.
TAAAAGAAAATAAAAATAAACTGATGGATAGTAGGAAGAAAGAAATGAAGAAGAAAAGAAATAAAGAAAAGAAGAAGGGAAGGGGGGATTATATGCTATTTCCAAGACGAGAAGAGAATGAGCAATATAAGATACATTTTCTCATTTACTCCCTTTTTTTTTTATACGTATGGTTCGTAATTAAATGGGATAGTGTAAAGAGGTGGAGAGGGGATGGAAGAAACATAGGTACCTGATTTTGTTTATCTTTCCTTTTTTCAAACATGGATTTCTTCGCATTTTTCGCAAAGTAATGGAAAGAGCGTGAAAATCACGAATTCAAATGTATACTAATTTACACGATGCTATTGAAGTACGTATAAACATCTTTGTAACGAATGAAAGGAATCTGTTCGCAACAACTTGGACGATGTTCGACAAGAAAGCTGAAATTTGATCCAAATCGTCGATCACATCTCGTCGTTGATTATAACGATAAACTTTCAAGCCTCAAATACGCGACTCATCAAGTATTAATCTGCATTACGACCTATTTGAATAAGGTATCAATTAACTACGTCAACCGAGTTAAACAGTTTTACGTCGTTTATACGGGTTAGAATAGGTAAACGAATGAAAATTTTCACTCGTTGTAACGAGATCCCATACACGAGCGCTGTTAAGCTGACCAGCACGTATGGCGTAGTTTGAGTACGCGACTGGCAGCAGAGAGAAAGAGGTGGACGGCGTCTAACAACTCTCGATGAACATATAGGCTAGATATCCGCGTATTCTCGGAAATAAGTTTTCTCTTCGCGGATATGTCATTTGGCCGAGTTCGAAACTTTCGATAACGATGAGAGAACAGCGAGACGAAAAATTTCAATGAAAACACGTGTTCGATAATCACGTGTTCGGTGTACGGTCACGAAAAGCATGGGCGACGAAAAAAATATAGGCGATAGCGTGTGATCGGAATCGTCGAGTTCGGTCACAGACTAGGCGGCACGCCAAGGATAGAATCAATCACAGTTACACCGTTAACACAGGTATACAATGTCGAAAATGTGCGTGAATAACCATTCGGTCAGTCATCTTTGGCGTTATGTCTGGACGACACGACAAGTGACGTCACGCAGGAATTACCGCCGCATAGCGTAGGTAAGCGCAAATGTGTATAATCCTCCGAATATTCTAGGTCAGGGTTGCATGACTAACCATTCGTAATTGACTCGGATATTTTTACGCCTTCTCTCCACCTTTTAAATAACTCTATCGCATGAATTGTAAAAATTAATATCACTCTATAAATGCTCGTCAATCATACCATCGGCGTATCTATTGCACTACCCATAGACGGTACGACTCGATGAAACTATAATGTCGCGAATACCCACGCGTTCTTTTCATTCATCGCTGTGTACCCAGCGAGAAGTCATTTTACACCCGATCAATTATACTTGCATACCTACACAATGTACTTACCAGTCAAGTGATATATAACGCTTGAGAAGTGTGAAAACCTCGTCGAATAAGATTAGTTACGCATCTGGGGACCGCCGAACATAAGGGAGCGAGAGTAACCAATACGGGATATTTTTTACCCGACAACTCGCTGAAAACTCGAGGGGCATAATTTGCCAACTCATTCAAACACGATTGCTCGTCATATTGAAATTAGATCCTAAAGGGGCGGTTCTACTAGCAACAATCGCGTCCGCTTCTTTGATTCAACAGCCAACCATCAATCTGCTTCGTATCAAACAAGGACAAGTGCAGAGCAACTATCGCTTATACGAGCCTCCGGGTATGTTAGAAATTGATGAGGGGTTCTCGTCGTAACGAAAACACATCGTTATTATAGATAAGTATCGATGCAGTTGGATAGAAATTATTTGACCACCATTGAGTACTGTTTGAATACACGTTTCAGTATTTGTAAATCGACGAATCAGGACTATGGGAACGACACTGGCATCTCTGTGATTTCTTCTTTCTTTCGTTTCAACTTTCCCTGAATTATCTCGTAGTTGTTGTTTTGTTTTCGAAGCGAGTGTTTTTCAACTTTAGATTTTGAATCAGGTACTATATGAAGTGTATAAATACTTCTGCAACCTTGGACTTTTGAAGTTGTTTTCTTGTCTTCTTTCTTATTTTATTTATCCTCATTCCAAAATAAGTAGCTTCTTCATTTACCTATACATTTTATTTTATTTTTTTGTATCCTTATTTCTTTCTTTATTCATTTGCTTCTTCCTTCTTCAACATTCTTATTTCATTTTTAAATTTATTCCTTCTAATTCTTTTTTTTTGTCCCTTTGTTTCATTTATTCATTCTTTGTTTCTCTTTTTTTTCTCTTCTCTAACGTTTCCTTTCTTTTCAATTTTTTTTCCAATTCATCATTCTTTCTTATTCTTTCTTCTTATCGTATATCATATCATTTTTTCTTAATTTCTTTGACCCCTTTCCTTCTTCTCATTTTCATTTTTTTCTTCATTCCTTTCTTCCTACTACCCATTTTTCTTTTTTTCTTTTCTTTTATCTACTTTCCATTTATCTGTTCACCAATCCATTCTTCTTTCTCTCCTCAAACCCTCTCTCCCAACCAACCAACCAACTAACCAACCAACCAACCATCCATCCACCCATCCATCCATCCATCCATCCATCCATCCATCCATCCATTCATTCATTCATCCATTCTAGCGAACCAGACAGCTAGCCTTCCTTTCTTTCTTTCTTTTTTCCTTCAACATTTATCAATTAATCGATCCATCCCTCCTTTTTTTATTCCATAATTCCTTTCTATCTCTAATATATATGTCCTTCCTTCATCTTTCTCTCTCTCCCTTTGTAATTTCAAAAAGAAATTAATTAAATAAACTATTATCTATTGTCTGTTATCCCTCCGTCTGTCCGTCTATGCATCCATCCATCCATCCATCCATCCATCCATCCATCCATCTATCCATCTATCCATCCACCCATCCTTCCTTCCTTCCTTCCTTCCTTCTTTTCTTTTCTCCTTCCTTTCCTTCCTTCCTTTTTTCCTCCATACCAACCTTCCTTCACGCCCTTCCTTTTATTCTTTTATTCCTTTATAAACTTCCCTGTCTATTCAATGATTTATTATTTCTCTTTTTTCTTTCATTCTTCATTCCTTTCTTGCTTTCTTCATCTCTTTATTACGGTCTTCCTTTCTTGACTATGTCAATCCTTCTTTTCACATCTCTTTTCTTCCTTTTTGTTTATTGCTTCCTATTTTCATTTCTTGTATTATTTTCCGTTTTTTTTTTTTTTTTTTTTTTTTTGTCTTTGAATATATTTCTCAAGAGATACCTTAAGTTGTGCATTTTTTTAATGATATTTAAAAAATTTTCTTCTTTAAAAATTCTCAAACTTTTAGATGTTCTGAAGTACCTTTCTGAGTAGATGATCAATTCCTTGACTCTTAGCTGTGAATAAACTCATTTTTTATGTATATAATATATAGAGAGATACCTCATCTTTCGAGATTGCAAAGCAATAATATTTCAGATAAAAGAAAATAGGCCTCTTGACTGTCAAATGGACAAATTATAAACAGGGGCGTACCGAAGACCTTCTTCAGGGGGGGGGGGAGAAAACCAAAAATTGCCAACTAATACCATGAAATTTTACCAACTGTTGACCTTTTTTTTTTTTTTTTTTTTTTGCTCCACGGAAAAATATGATGCACAGTCTTGTTATTCTTCAAAAAATTTAAATACTGCACAAGTGGTCAAATTTACCAACTTTCCAAACGCCAAGGAGGGGGAAACTCCCCCCTCCCCCTCTTTCGGTACGTCCCTGATTATAAAATTTTTCATTCTTATTTTCAAAAACTTTTGTTCCTTGAAATATCAAATTCCAAACGTTATTAGAATTTCTTTTCAGAAAAATTGGAGGAATCTTTAATTCCCTTTGAAGAGCCATTGAAGGAGTGAATTGTTTAGAAATTAATTTTCAAACATTTTCTGGTGCGATAAAATGTTGTCTGCACCGCTCGCCTATTGAACTGTGGCAAAAAGCGCTTCGCTCTAACGCATATATTTTTTAAATCCAAAACCCCGAGCACCTCTACCAATTAGGGCTTTTATTTTAATTAAGTTCCATTAAAATTATTAGTTATTATTCAAATACAGTGAAAAATTAGAAAAATAAAAACAAAAAAATGGCGACAAAAATATACGCAATAGCGCATTCGGGTTATAAAATAGAATGGAGGTTTTAAAAAACCCTCTTTAATTTGCTATATTATTTCCAGCGCTATTAAATAATACAAACTTTTTTCCCTATCCGCGAGGTTATTATACACAAGAGAATACACATAACGTCGGACGTTATCATTTCACTTTGCCTCTGTATTATAAGGTATACCTGTACGCTATGTGGTCGAGTAGAGAAATGAGCGCTAAATTATTATTATTACCCTCGTCATTCTTTCAAGTGTCAAGTTGCGCTCACATTAGGTAAATTCGAAACGAGCGGCGCCGTGTGACAGCCGAGTATTTCCAAAGGTAGGTGAATTAACGTTATAGAATCAAATGCATAGTACGTGTAATTTTTCGCCCGAACTTTCGATCAGATACTGGGGCGACTTTTTTCGCTAGGTTTTATTACGAATATGTAAATTAAAAGGTATAGGGTATTTTTCAGTATAAAGGCGCAACCGGCGATAGCTATGTATTACGATATCAAAACAAATTAATTACGTGGAAAGGTAGAGGGACATTATGGCCTTTGTCTAAAAAGAAAAGTATTTAGAGTGAAAGCTTTAATGGACCATTATAATGGCCTAAAGTCACGAATGTGTATTTGTTATTTTCAGAGCCGTCAATCAATTTCAATTCGGGACTGTTTGGAAGGAGACCGACGTTGTAGACCGAGTAACTTCGTACCTCGTATTTAAATCCCTATATTATGGGGGTGCATTTCTCGCTATGGGTAATTTATTGACCGGCTTATATCGAAATATAGTAACGATATCGATTGCATATGGCCATGCTGTACGTGTACGGTGGATTTCAATCGTTGGAAGGATTTATCGCCTATTCGCTGCCAAATGGTAATTTTTACCGAATGCTACGCCATTTTCGTTCATTTAAAAGCTCGAGAACCGTGAAGCGAATATCCTGCGGAATGCGCGAGTGCACTTTTCGACCAACTCGTAGAGTATTACCACGCGTAAAAGCTCCCAAATAGCCGGACTCTAAGTCTCGTAAATGTCCAAGGTTCGAGTATAGTACAAGCTTTTTAGTTTTTAGGTCAGCTCAACGTTTCGCCTTCCTCGATGGTATTTAGTTCAGAAAAAATTACTCTCGGAAATAATTTCGCACAAAATCGTCAAAAAAATACCATCGAGCGATTTAATTAGCACCACGTATTATTCGCCGGCGTTGTAATAATTAAAAATTAAAAAAAAATATCACAATTTTCCAACGGTAAATTTTTTAGCAGGCAATTAACGCGTTGTACTCGCGCACCAATGTACATCGAAACCAGATATCCTAAGCTTAACGTGCCAACGTGTGAGATAATATAAACAAATATGACGTGAAATTATTCACCAAAAGAGGGAATTTGATTAACCGCGGATTTTTTTTTCGGCTTCCCGCCAAGCTAATTCGGCTCGTTGTTGTGGGCTTAATTAACAAATCAACGGAGTATACAACGAACGCGGAATTCATTAAATCATATTTGTATATTCTAGCTTAACTAGGTGTATCTGTTTCTTATTCCAAGAGAAACGTGAAAATTGTTGAATTGTTTTGCGACGAAGACACTGGCTAATTAACGATGATACTTGGTTCGATAATTTCAGCTTTTCAGGTTCACCGTCAGACCATTAAGTATAATCATCTGTACCCGTGGTGGGAAACGAATCATCGTCGGGACGTGCATTGAAAAATACACCCGCCTTGTGACACACCTTTTCGCGTGTACTTTATTTTCAATATGTTATTTATCGCGTCGGATAAAGCGAGAGAAAAAAATTTAATTATTTCGTATACAATGGGAATATAATGGCTGGTACGTGTATCAGGTGTAATATCACTTTGATAGACGAATCGAACGTCATTAATATCGACGACGCGTCGACGCGAATAATAAATGTCACCGACAGATGGATATCGATTATATGATTTTGTTTTTCAAATGTTTATCATCGAATATATCCTTGACGGGTATAATCAAGTCGAATAGATCTGAAGTACATAATTTTCTTTTTCGTATTTTTTTTGACCTTAGATAGTATATGTTCTAGAAGGTAGATACATTCTGAGGAAGTAGTTACTATAATTATATTACACCAAAAAAATTCTCCTATGAGGAGAACGTTAAAAAAAATTGGATTTTGCATTACCAAAAAACAGTTTTTTCAGCTCTCCATCCTTATATACATAGATAACACTAATTGATGAATTTTAGGTCGAGCCTTGTTTCTGAAAAGTTATCCAAGTGGATATATGACGCGAAAGAGGGTTGACAGAAATTTTACATTCCATAGTGAGATCCTCCAAAGTATAGTTCCAAGGCATGGTGAAGAGGGAGAGGAACAATTTTTCTGACGATATGCACTTTTTCCAAAAATAAAAATACTTTCCTGCTTCAAATCTAAAAAAATATGTGCCAGAAAAATTCTCAATTTTTTTTCAACAATTTATGGTAGATTTATTATCATATAACTAGGCCTCATTTTTTCGATTTTTTTTAATGACAAATGAAATCTTTTTCTATCTCTTCTTCCAAATCAGGTAGGCAGTAATAGCTATCATTTTAAGTTGAAACTCAGCTTAAACAAAATTAAAAATGTCAATTGATAATGTATTCATGGATTTCAAATCAAAATGGCGAAGACGAAAATTTAAATTTAAAGATTAGTGTTCGATTACATATCTTTCAATTATAAAAACAAATAAAAATAAAAGTAAACAAAATTGTTATTAAAGATCCTAAAGAAGAAATATTATTTCATACAATAAAATAATAATTTAGAATATAATCGTCGTGGTATTTTTCTTCACCATGGAAAAGATCATGCAATTTTTCTGTAGTTTAGACATTTTGACTTCTTTGCAACTAACGAAGCGTTCTTTTATCGTCTAATTTCTGTTTTATCTCAAAAACTGACGATTTTCAAAATTTCTAATGACTTATCACTAGTAGAAAATCCTAAATCAGCATTTACAAAACATATTTTTGTGGTAAAAGTAGTTGAAATAAAGTACACTAAGTAGATACAAGTGGGTAAAATTATATAGTTCATTTTACACTTTATTCAATCTTATTACCCGTGCCTCTGTCCTTAGTGGCAGTTTACGGCACGTTAAACTAAAAAAAAAAAAATTATAATAATAAAAATAATAACTAAAAAACGAGAAAAAATAAACAAAATTTATAAGGCATAAAATGTTTTTAATTTCTGAAGAAAAAATTTTATAAACTTCTATTTGCCACTACTGCTAATTTAATTTGTGGTTTTAGTACGTGTTAAAAAATATATCTATTGAAAAAATTCAAACAAGAAAAAAACATCCAGAAATGAAAAAACTTTGAAAACCAGAGAAGAAATGTTTAAATATGAAATATTTACTTTTTTTAATAATCTTTTCGATAATTTGCCCCTCACAAAATTCTACCTCCAAGACTGCAACTTATGTACGTAGTGCTTAAAATGGTTCACTTATAAATGTAGAATCCTAAAAAGAATAAAATACAAACCCTCAGATATTATCAACCTTTTATCCTTTCCCAGATCATCCAAACTTTACTCCCTTCTCTAGTTCAGTAAGTTACCGGTTACAGCCAACATAAAGTGGTCTTAAAAGCAAAGCATGTCAAAAAATGATCGAGGAAAGTGGGTTAACATGGATAATGAATACATACACCCCTCACTCCCCAAAATAAGATTATGAAAAACTTACCTCTATGTATACACTATATGCTACCAATTTTTCACTTTTTACCTCCTCCCCATCCCCGCAAAAAAATCACAGAAACATTTAGTCTATACAAATTACAAATCATTCATTTTTTATTTTATACACCCTCTTCCCTGCCCCCTCAAAGAGCTTTTGTGGCAACTATGCCTTAAACTACTGGATTCCAATTTCATATTCAATCGCAATATTGAATGCTCTTTCTTCAGAGAGAAGAAGAACTTGATTTCAGAGAGTAAAGTATTATATTATAGTATAAAACATATATATATCTAGTCACTGAAAATTCTGAAATTCATATTATGATGTCAAAAAAATAGCAAGAATTCATTTCATATTTTATACATTTTGTTGTCATCCTTGTAATGTCATCTATTATTAAATATTTTTTGGCAGCCAGGACGAAGCGATCTCACTAGCTTTAAGTACGAAGTGCTTTACCTACGTTGAACTTGATTAACCTCTTAAAAATATAATTGTGCGATAAGGTGATAAAACGAACTCAGCCTAGGAGAGGAAAATCCATAAATTCTGTTTTATTTAGGCTCCCAGCATGTTTTACCTCTCCTACTTCCTCATGAACAAAATAATGTGGTTTTACGCAGATAATTTTTAATCTTTGGTATTTTCTTCGAGGAAAAATAACAATTTTTAGAGAAAACTGTACTTTGAAGAGGGAAGTGAAATCTAAGCGAAAAATACACTCCAATTTGAAATTAGTGATTTTAAAATTAATCGAAGAGCGAAGATAACGGTGAAAAACACATTTTGACTAATTTTAGTTGATTCCATCAAGGTATCATTATCGACTGACTAGAAGCGGCAGCTTTCCAAGTAAGCGATATTTTTCGAACAACTTTCTATTTTCCCCAAAAACAACACACTCATTAGAAATTCCGATAAATTTTAAAAAAAGGGTGGAGGGGAGAACATTTTATGCGGAATGTCAATAATTAGAAAATTGAAAATGTGTCTAATCATGTCTTCAGATATACTTGAGGCTATTCTTCGCTACCCTCATTTTAAGCGGTTTTACTGTGACAACTTGAACTTCGAGTACTGAACTTGTGCATACTAAGTAAATATGTTTTTAGTGATTCGTTCATCTTTCAAAGAAATATTTTTATGGATAAAATATTTTAAAATTCATCGGATATTTTATTAATAGAGTGAATATTAAAACGAATAATGAGAAAACATTTTATCTTCACATTTTAAAGTATTTCATACGCCTTGAAATCACCGAATTGAGTTTATATGCGAACGACAATTTCCATTACTAATAAAATTTTTCATTTCATCGCTCGATTTATTTTCGTGATTTTGCAGCAATTTTGGATTTGTGTAAATAACATCAGTGTAAGTGTTAGGATTACTACTTGGGGTGGGTGGGGGGAGGGGGTCAGCTCCATAAAGTCAAGTGGGAAAGATGGTAAATTATTTAAAATTACCAACAAGTTGATATGTACTACCGAAAAAAGTGTTGGGGTTATTCCACTCGTCAGGGGCGTATTAACTAGGGGGGGGATGGGGGGGAGATTCCCCCCAGGTGTTTTGAAAAGTTGGGAAATTTATAATTGTTCAACGTTGAAATTGGGAACTTGGAATTTCTCTTGGGAAAATAAGAACTCGAATAAATTCGAACTGATGCCAACTTATATCATGAATAGCACACAACCAGAGACGTAGCCCCCTTGGCTTTTGTAAAGTTGGTAAATTTGGAGTTTTAGCGTAGCAGTATTATTACAACTATTTTAAAATTTTTGAAGACTAAAAAAAAAAAAAAAAAAAAAGGTCAACAGTTGGACAGTTGGGAAAATTTCATGATATTAGTTGGCAATTTTTGGTTTTCTCTCCCCCCCCGAAGAATGTCTTCGTTACGCCCCTGCCGCTCGTTACATTTTTAATTTAAAAAACGCCTAAAAAAATCTCTGGGAGTTAGACATCCAAACCCCCCTCCCCCACCTAAAACCGTATATGGATAACATTGAGAAAAATTCTTGAACGAACCAGATTTGCAATTTTGTTACTTTAACTTGAGTTATACGTAGGTATTCAAATTTAGCCAGAAATTATCTTATAAATGACGCTATAAATAAAAAAATATTCATTTTTTTCAAAATATCTCAACAGTCAGGAAATCAAAAATAGATATGAAATAAAATAATTCAAACTCGAATGAAATCAGTTCAGTAGTTTTGAATATTAGGGAAAATAAGCTGATCACTTCAAATGGTATCAAATCTAAACGAAGAGAACAGCCTCAAATATATGTAAATTTTTTTTTCAATTTTTTCAACATAGGTAAATGATAAAAAAATCCAAAAATTCAAATTATACTTTTAATAAAAATTTAATTATTATTAATATTAAATAAATATTTGGAATAAAAAAAAAAACCTAATATGTTAGAAATAGATACGAGAATTGTTTGGCTTTCGTTGAAGCCATTCAGCTATACAACTTATTGCCATTCTTCCTGCATTGAAAAAGCAAAAAAGGTGTTTACACCTCCACAGTTCCCAACAGCCAGCAACCAAAGGACATAAAAATATAACGTATGAAAAATCATCGACTCATAATGAAGTCAAATCTATATGAAGTAGAAAAAAAAAGGTAATAATTGTGATTAATTCACGATTATTTAAATAAACTTCGACCCGGGCCTACTTGAATTAACCAAAAGAGAAGAAGTGGAAAGGTGGTAAAACCAGTTCCACTCGATCATATACTCATATGTACATACTCGTGCATATACAAGGTACATTCAAGACGTACCTAAATGCAATTAAGAATGCGGTGAAAAGGAAGTATTAGATGAAGACTTTTTTTCTGCTAAATTAACTCGCCAAATTCACGCACGAATTCACTAAATGAACGCGATTACTCGTAGCCAGCGGTATTTGATTTACGCATTACCAAAAAAAGGTCGATTGTGTAACCGCGTCAATATAAATTAAACCTATTGCCTTCGTTTACATTCGAGTTAACAAAATTCACCTTGCAGGGATATATAGAGCGGCATCTTGAATAGACTTTGGTGCAGTGCCGAATGAAAATAGACTGAACTAGATGATCGGGTAAACTTGTAATTCAAACGTCAACTTATTACACGAATAATGTCCATTCGTCCGTCGTCTCTATACAACTTAATGTACCACTCAACCATACTTTGGCACATGCAGAGTTACAGACACGCGTCACGAAGAAAATTCAATCCATGTAGGCTCTAATTTGTAAACATGTTCACGACCCAATAGCTAGATTTATCCATCAATTACGTTTCGAAGTTTACATTGACTAGAAAGTCCGAACCGGAGGAATTGCTCTGTAATAACGAAACCGCACAGATTTATTCGACGTAATACAGAAACGGAAGCGATAAACATAATAGTAAGCGTAAGAAAGAACGCATCAGAGGGGGCTAGCGTTGCCGCTCTTTCTTCGTACTAACGGTTATGAATTATGCTCGCTGAATATCCCAACTAGTTACGCGTCTTCAAATTAATAAAACATCTATTAATAAAGAGGCGAGTTTACCGGTTGTATCGAGCGACTGCTCGGTAGCGTAGGAGGGCGCCTTTTTGTTGTAACTAATAATTACAGGTTTTCGAATTATACACTTAATATGCAAAGGAAACCTCATATACATACAATTTTTCCCTGTACGTGTATATTCACCGGGATACGCGAATGGTACTGAAACTCGCTTCGAATACATCGAATATAGTCGTGCTTCCACGCAAATGAACGCTCTTCTCGTATTAATTTAATTGTTTGAATATTAATAAGCTAGTATGCGGTATGTGTGATGGGCTCCGGTGCGTATACCTACGCTAAGGTTTAACCGAAGCCTACACTGTGGTAATTAGTTCGCTATTGAATCGCTTCATTTTCTAAAACAACTGATACGACCGCAAAATGTTTTGTACGTCGATAATTATTCATATTCAATATCAAAAACAACAACAACGTAATAAGCAAAAATATGAAGTATTGAAACTTGAACAAAAAAAATTGGAAAAATTTGTTTCCATTAGTTTTACATGTGTACTTTAATTGTTTACCTATTGTAAACAAAATTTTCCATTAATAATTGACTTCTTTACTTATTTATTTATTCATTCATTCATTCATCATCACTATGCATAATTATAATCAAATAATCCCTACTTTCGTACAGCACAATACTTTGCACTCTGGTTTGTGATTAGGAACTTAATGAAAATTATTCTGTCATATTTTGTTGCAATAAATTTAAAATTTAAAATATTCATGTTCCCTTAATTTTTCTCGTTCATATGCATGTCCTGCTGACTTGAATTTTTTTCATGTTTTTTATTTTGCATATATATCTGTTAATCCTCCTAAAGTAAATATGATAATAAATCCAATTGATCAAAAATTAGTTGATGAATTAAATATTTTTTTCCCATTTAGTGTTATTAATCGTCTAAAAATTTTAATTCTTGTAGGAATAGCAATAATTATAGTTGCTGATATAAAATATAATTGAGTTATCATCACAAATGCAATTTTGAACAAGCGCATATATTCAAGCATTTGAATTATTATTATTACTTATTGCATTATTTTTTTATTTTATGAGGAATAAATATACGAGTATATAATGTAAGATAAAATTAATTTTCAAAATTAAAAAAAAAAAAATGAATAATCTAATCCAATCGCCATTCCTCAAGTTTTATAGCTGTAATAGGGTAAGTGTACCAATTAATTGACATGCTCCTAATAATTGACACCAACACGTTTTTCTTCAAAATAAAGTTTTTTGTTAATTTTGGGCCATTATTACCGATTATTTTAAATAAATTTGTATTTGTTACAATTTTAACAATTTATTATTTATTTAACATGAATCGTTGGGGTGTAAAATAATTGGTACAAGGGGGTGCAAAATAACTGGTGTTAGCGTGTCAAATAATTGGGACATCTCACTTTTTCACTTTGGGGGGTTCTTACCGGGGTTACCAATGAGGGAAGACTCGAATGTAAATAGGTCAAAATATTCCCTAAATGATGTAGTTTCATATGCTATATTCAGATTTTTGCTACCATTCATAGTTTGGGGGAAATATTGGAAAACGTGTAAAAAAATCCTTAAGGGTGTCAATAATTGGTGCACTTACCCTATCATAGGGTATGAACTAAGGTAGACTAAATTTTGTTGTTGTTGTTGTTGTTTTGAAAAAGTGATGGTGCTTTTGGACTCAAGAACGAAAATACGCTTGATTTTAACTTCAAAAACCTTCCTAAAACCTCACAATCTTACTTCAAAACGATTTTGTATAAAAATATTTCAGCATAAAAAAAAACTCAGACCTTAGAAACCCTTCTATGTGGAACAAAAATGGACCAAATTTGACTCCTGAGCTTGAAAAAGCTTGATTGAGCCCATTTACTCATTTCTGAAAGTAAATGAAATTGTTCCTTTTTTGAAAAAAAAAAATTGTCGACTAAAATTTTCTTCAATCTTTGTATGATAAAAAATGATTTTAGAAATCGTTTTTCGAAAATTTCAAAACTGTTAATACAGTTTACTCACTTCAAAAAATTAAGTTGGTGGACTGAAATTTTTATGACGTTATTTTGGCATTAATTATTTAACAAATACTGTGACTCTATCCCTGGATTCAAAAAAAGGTAATTTGGCCCATCCTACAATAGACTTCTTCGACTTGAAGATATAAAGAGATCCACTAAGTTGGTTTTTTTTTTTTGCAAAATTACAAATTTCAATAGATATTGAAGAGATTTTAAATGAAGATATGACACTCCACAAAATAATATAAACTATACAATTATACATAGTACATACAAATCAATAAAAAATGAACACAATACGTAAAATTTGTACAGGTACGCCAACATTGGCTTAGCTAAAGTAAGACAGACAAAACTGAAAAATTTCACATCCTATACGATTTATTTCATCATCACAAATAAATCTGAAAACTCAATGATTTTTTTATTTCAAATTTCAATAAAAGAAAAAAAAATTCCCCAACAATTTTCTATCACATTTTGCCCATCACAAGTAAATTCATAACCTATTTAGAGAACCTCACGTATTTGTGGTGCGCAAAGCTTGAAGGGAAAATGTATGTAAATTTTTATTTCTTTCAATGAAATTTAAAATTGAAAATTTATTGAGCCCTTAGATGTTGGCAAAATAATCTTGCATTTTTGTAAGTCAAATTACTGAATTTTTTTTCAAACATTAAGTGTATTTGAATTAAAACAAAATTTAATCGTTTTTATTTTTAAATCATGATGTATTCTTTTTAAGGATTCTGATTTAAAATTGAAGATCAAGAGGGGGGGGAGACTAGGACTAATAATTGAACATAATAATATTCAGAAGGCAAATGGCATTATTGATAAAAATAAAGGGTTCGAGATCAACTGCAGGAAGAGGGAGGTTGTAGAAATTCAAATTAAGTTGATAAGGAAGTTAAATCAATCATCAGTAGGGTAAAATCATTCAGGGACTAATTCAATTTAAGGAAAGGGCATTAATAACTCGAACATGGAATTATCAAGTATTTATTTGAAATTAGTTTTTTTTTTTTTTTTAATTTGTGTAAATGCTATGAAATAGAATTGAAATACAAAATGATTTTTTTTTAACTACGCTCAAAATCTTTACTGACACGTCGCTCCTCACAAAATTGGATGTGCAGCATTACGTGTAATAGCTATGTATCGTTTATATGTATTAAACGAACAGCTAAAGCATAGCAATTATGTCTCTAAATATACCCAAGAACAATTCGTTTTTCATTTTCCTCCAATAAAGTTGAAAAAAATTAAAAAAAAAAATATATGACTGAAAAAAAAATAAGAATAATAAAATAAGAGGATTTTCCACTCATTAAAACAACAACAACAACAACAGCTACACCTAGCCTTCATGAATTGATTTTTTTTTTTTAATTATGCGCCATGTACAGCCTATGGGCTAGAGACGCACGCACATTATGTTTACTCTATATGGGACTAGTTCAGTAAAATCATTAAAAAAAATCAATTCAATGTTAAGAATCAAAAAAATAATTTAAAAAAATTTTTTAAGAATATGAAAAATTTCAATTTTTTGCAAATAAAATTTCACAAAAAAAATGATACAAAAAAAATCAAAAATTAAAAAAAAAAACAAACAAACAAAACGAAACAAAAAAATATAATTTTAAAATACATACACGAAAAAAGTAATTTATATTTTTAATAAATCAGAGTTCGGCTCCAATGTTGAATTTTGTTTTCAAATTTTAGTTTTTAGCTGAGCGTTTGATGAAACACTAAGCTATTACAACCTACCTGACTTGAAATGGAATATTTGGGGGGGGGGGAGGGGACCTCAAATGCTCAAATTTCTGATGCAGCTACACGAATATCTTGAGAAAAACATAAACTTCGATTTCTTTTATCTCTAAATACTTCAACCGTTTTCGACACAGAGCACATTGAGCAGTAAACAGTTGAGCACCCTCTTCAACGCAATTTTCCATCACGGCGCTACCACACATCTGTATACACGCGAATACGACTTAATTAAATCCTCGCACCCAGACCGAGCCACCGGTCGCGTTTCCATTTCTAAGAACACTTTAAAATTACCCGCAAAAGCGATCCGATCGGCTACCGCGAACGAGTCGCAAAAGTAGGTAATTAATTTTTACGATCGTTTTACGAATTAGTAAAGAAGAAGCGAAAAAAATCGATCAACTAGCTTAGCGTTTAACCATCTGTCTGCGTCGATGTCGATCGTAAAAATCAAACTTATGGAACGCGGCTCGATCAATCTAACCGCTTCTTTACGATCGTTTAATTATTCATTTTATTTAGACATTTCGTTTGGCTTCCTCGACCGCCGCCGTACAATTAGTCGGCGACACACATAGTTGAAAATATGTAATACGTATCGTAAAACCTCCGTTAATTCATTTCTATCGCGAAATTTACACTCTTTGTAATAGAAACTTTCGAAATTCGTAAGAGCGTACGCGTTCTTACCTATATAAGCGAAACGCTGACTTCTAAAGGCAGTATTTATGCGATTTTATCGCGTCAATATTAAAGTGATTAAACGAGCACAGCGCCTTTGAAGCAGAAAGGTAGCAATTCAACCGAGTTAATTTACATATACCTGTGCCGAAAAGTCATCGCATGATCGACCCTCCTAATACCGACTCGTGTAACGTGGGCCAAATTTTTCTATTCAAGGAAACTCGTAATTACCAACACAAGGAGGCCCGAAGAGATAAACCAATCATCCTAAAATTCAGCGCTGTTTTTCGGCTGCGTATATAATTTTTATTTTAAATTATACACATATATATACATCGGAGTTGGGTATACGAATAATAACGACTCATAGGTCACGGCGTGTGAATTAAATATAAAGGTTAAGTTTTATTATTAGGTAGCACTCGAGCTGACATGTCTGAGTATAAAGGTCTACTAACGCTTATCAGTTCATCGACTAGTGTATGTTTATTTATGAAGAGATATCTATAATTTAGGAAATAGGTACATATATTTTTTTCAAATTAAAAAAGAGAAGGTCTGAACGAAATTTTAAAATCACTTTCGAAGACTAAGGTTTCCTTCCAAACATAAATATAGGTATGCGAATATGATGAAGGGGGAGGAGAGGAAAAATAAAATATGATTTATATTAATAGTAAACACACGAATACTTTCTATTAACTACTTGAAGAAAAAAAATGGTTTTCAAAATTTGATATAAAAATCACTCAACATTTTGACCTGAGAATTAAAATTTTTTTGAGGCCCAAAAAAATAATATATATTCATTTCAAGGGCAAAACTGCATTACACAAAATCAATAATAACGAATTAATAATTTCCAATGAAACATTATAGGATACTGAACCAAACAAAATAGCCTAATTCGTGCCTACGTAAGATCTCAGCACTAATCAAAATAGCTAGAAGGCTTAAAGGTAGGTAACGGGATCAGACAAAATTTCAGCAGCATACGTTTCAATGATAGGAAATTTCATCTCAAACAAACCTCAAGCAATATAGAAAAGGTATATTTTAAGAGGGGGCGGGGGAGGTGGAAAATAAAATGCTCGAAGGTAATGTAATTGCTATTAAACAAATTTTAAATTAATAAAAATCAACAAAAAAATTAACGAATTGAAAAAATCATTCAAATTAATTTTAAAAAAAATATATATATATTTTTAAATATGAAAAAAAAGATAATGAATGCGTAATATTAATTTGACAAATTTGAATATTTCAACGTGAATAGGTGGATGAGGATATAAATTTGGCAACAGGGTAATTTGAGAATTTTATGATAGCCTGAGGGCAAAATGTTTTGCAAGTACCATGCTTATTGCATTTTTAACTCTTCATCAACCCGAAACTTGCAGGTACTTGGCTACTTACTAAATAGTAAATTTGAACTAAAATCTAACATGTATTTCATCAAGGGCCAAAAGGCTTATGTCGTTTTCTTAGAAAAAATCGTAATAAAAGATGAATAAATAAATAATTGAACTAAACAGACATTATTCAAGAGTTTTAGAGAATGTGGCACTTACAAAAGCCCGAACAAAAATTTTCTATCGAGAAATCACCTAGGACTGGTGAGGGTCCAATCGGGCCTACAATAATACAATTTTTGGGCACGTAACTTTCAAAATTATTTCGCTATAGATAAATTTGTATAATGATATACATATTCTTCCGACAATCGAAAAATAAAACAAAGGAAATTCACGATACGTGATCAAATATGTTCCCAACTGTGGCGTAAATTCGAGGGTGAGGGGGGAGCTTTTAAAGCCAAGCAGTTTTTTTCTACACGTGAGTATATAATGACGAATTTATTAAAATTTGTTAAATAAAATATTTTTCAAAAACAACAACAATAAATTTAAACAATTTAAGTTTTTAACCCCCTCCCCTCCTGAAGAGCTAAGTAGTTATATTACTGGTTTTCAGTGCTCAAAATTTGAAGTCCATTGAGCTCTCATCCCCCCTCCCCCTCCAATTAGTGAGATAATTTTTAATACGTGATAGAAGGATACAACGGAAAATTATCCTTCAGCGATTGTCAATTTCAGTGGAATATTTGAAAAATATTAGGTATCTACTATTATTATAATTCAACAGGCACGTGAACACCAGGAAACGACAAGAAATATTTGTCTTATTTTTTGTAAATCAATTTTTTCACGCAAGAAATGAAAAAATCAATAGAAAAAATGATAGCTGGAAAGAAACTTATGAAATTTGAAATCTTGGGCTCCTATACAGAAAACTGAAATCCGAAGAAACTCGCCCTCTTGCCTCTCTCCGCCATCCTAAAAATAGACAAAAAAATTAGTTCTCTTACCTAGATATTTGCAGGGTGCCGCCAGACCCAAGTTCTTCAAAGGATCCGAAAATTTATACTTTGTTTTGAAAAATTTCACAACTTACTAGATTTTTTTTTCAAATAAATTATTTCCAAATTTTTATTCAATTCAAGAAAAAGTTGAAAAAGGTGGCCTGCAAATTATTTTTTCCCCGAGGCTAATTCTAGCTCTTCGTGACCCTCGATACTGTCAATAGGCTAAATAACCAATTTAATTTCGTTTTGCTTGAAGGCAGGCTGCTCTCAGCGATGTTTGGATTTTCATGAGCTCAAATCTCAGAGACACCAAAAATTAATTCTTGATATAAAATCATGCCTCTTATAAAAACCATGCGCATATTTCTTTGAATTCTAAATATTTGAAAATTTTCTATACCGAATATTTTTTCGATCGAAGGGAAACAATAACAAAATAAATTAAATACCTAATAGCACAAAACATGAAAATTTCATCCTCAAAAAACCTTTCAGAAGAGTAAATAAAGGATATATAATTATGAACTTGAGAAAAAATGTAGGTAGGTATACAAACAAATCGATTTCTTTCCTATTCAAGCTACAACGACAGAAATTTAATTTTCCAATAAAATATTCCAGTATAAGTAAAGGTATCCAAGAGTACCCCATTTTAATACCTACAAAGACTTGGTGGGACATAAATGAACTTGTCAATAAATTTTTTCCTAGCCTTTTTAACATTACTGTAGAGTTGAAATTCTAATTATGAGCATTCATCGAGCGAATTAGTGATAACGAGAAGGTCGCATACATCATGTCTGTATTAGTATTGATATTGCGATAAGAATTTATAGAGATCTTTTTTCGAATATCGGAAGAAAAGTTATCTATTTTTAAATTTCATACACCATTAAAGGGCTTTTTCGGGTATAGGTAATGTCTGCGATTAAGAGCAATACAGTTGAAGGATTACTCGAATGAAGAATAATGGTTACGAGCACCTCAAAAAATTTGAGGAAGGAGAGAGGAATTGAGAGGGTGAAGAATAGCTCAAATATTGCTGTTTATCTCATTCGTAATTTTCCATACAAACCGAGAGCATATTTGATATTTATGCAAATGTCTAAGTTAACCTTTAAACCTACCTTTTTCCATTCCTTCGTCGTCTTTTGGTGGCATAAACGGTGCTCAAAGGATTCATGCCTAACATGGTGCCGGTGGAGGTAGCGTTGTTAACGGTCGTTGCGACAGGACCTAGAGGTTCTGCGGGATACACGTCAACGGGGCCAGCCCCTATTCCACATCCCCCTGTTCCTAAGTACTCCGTTTTGAAATACCGGAATCGCTTAATCAACGCATTTTATGGCGGCCACCGACTCCGCGAACGTCATCGTAAAGCTAGAGAAAATTTCAGCAAACTTCGCGAATTCAATACGATTTTCCGATTTCACGCCACAACAACGATAATATTCGCGAACTTGATGGCACGTAAATTAGCAACTTTTATTGAGCAATATTAAAAAGCACATGTTATTCACCGCACAACGCGAAAACTCGAGACCCTAACAACAATACTCGCTACTGTATAAACAACTATAGAGCATCACACAATGATAAGTTAATGCCCCCACTTAGTCCCCACATTTAATACCCTAACCACGCCTCGCTTTTACTCGAACCGCCAATCGTTGTTGGCTGACGTCATGCGAGCCAACAATGGCTGCATGTAACCATCGGCGATAGGAGGAATCGTAACCGTAGTTAACATTGTATTACAAGATGTCAACGGCGCCGATACGCGATTACAGAGCACCCGAGCTATTCCCTTTTCAGTCGATTAGTGAATGAATAAACGACGCCGACTTCGACCTTTTTTTTACCTAACTAATGGTGTATAGTTAAGTTAATAAACTGAAAGAGGCAGCTTGGGCTTGAGCATATAGAGCTTTGTTTTTGCTACGAAGATGCTTTCGTTTAAACAAGCTTTTAGTCGACTTCGTTAAGTGCTGTTCTGCGAATGGAAAATGCCCGGATATAAGCTAAAATAATTGCATCTTTAATATAGGTAGGTAACTAGTTATGTACCTAAAAGTCGTTAGACAAAGATCTCTTTTTAGAAATAACAGGAAGTAGTCTTGGGATGCCTCATCATAGAGAAGGGGGGAAAAGGAGGTTCTCCTGCGAGTCTCCAGGGCCTATTAAAGTCCTTAGAAAAAATGTAAATTTGCCTGTACTATTATAAAATGAAATTTAATAAGATGAGGGAATATTAGTCATTTTCATTTTCCCACTACTATACTGAAACCGAATTTTCTTCGTGTAGTCTTGACTCCGAGGAATAATTGTCATCTACTCATATAATTCAAAGTGGACGCCAAAGGTACGTTGGCAACCCAGCATAGAGCCGGACAGAGAAAATTAGGCTTTGATAAAAGTTACTAAATTTATTAAAAACAGACCTTTAAAAAATTACCAATCGTCAGGAAAATCTTCCTCATTCTTCCTCTGTAGTTATTCAGAGTTATACCCAGAGCCGTGCAGAGGAAATCCTGGCCCAAGAAGAAAAGTCATAAGAGCAAAAAAAAAAAGTTTGTGGAGGTAGTAAAAAGATTTTTAGTGCCGATGCGTCAAGGTGTCAAGCCATGGGCCCGGGGAGAACCCCCTTTCCCCCTCTGCTCAAGCGTGCTTATACCTACAAACCTAATATACAGTTCATCTACATATAACTATTCTTAATAGTAAAGTGCGTTATTACCTTCACCATCTTCTTTAATTCATAAAAAAATGGTAATTAAAATTGAACTCGAAATTTGAAATTTCATTCCCCCCGAATCATTTTCTATCAGCAAATTATATATTTAAAAAAAAAGACAAAAATTAAATATCATTTTCAAAGCGTATATTATAAGTGTATCTATTATTAAATAGTTGACTAATAAAAATTTGGAGGTAAAAGAGAAAAATTTGGCAGAGAAATTTTCAGGCTTCAATCCATACATACACATAGCCTCGCTGATATCTATTATCAGTCTATTCTTTATTGTTCGTGATAACAGGCTTCCAGGGAGAGGGAAGGTGGGAAGAAGGGCTAACGAAATCCCAAAGAGGCTTTGATCTTTTTCGCTGATTAGCGCTTCTGCATCGAATAAAAAATTTTTCAGGGAGGGTTCAGATTTTCTCCTGATCACTGGTCCGCATAATAATCTTCGTGTTTATTCAGTTTACTTTTATTGTCCTTTCTCAGCAATGTTGATAATTTAGTCGGTAAGTCACTGAGTTTTACGAAGGGGTAGCGGGCGATTGAAATTTTCAGGTAATATTTTAATTAAAAATAATAACTATTACAGCGTATGCTTGGTTTGGAGGGGCTTTCAGCACTTGTGGCGGTGAGTAATATGAATGAAAATCGCTCAAAATTTGGTGAAAGACTGCAATTTATTTGTACTAAGGTAGCGTAATAATTTGTATTTTAATTGAATAATAGAATGAATGAATAAATAAAAAATAATCTTTATTTATTTTATACTTAAAATTTAATTTTTAATTTAAAAAGATTAATTAATATTAAAAGACAAAAAGGCCCTTCATAAACATAAAAAACAAATACATTTTTAAAAATTTTTTGATTTATCTCAAAAGGTCGGTTTACTCAAATTTTGAGGTCTGGAGAGACTTCCAAACCTTCGAAATTATCGATTTTGATTTCATATAATCAAGTATAAAAAGTGCAATAAACAATTTTTTTTGAGAAACACTCAACTCACTAAAATAATTACCAATGGCTATCTATACATTTCGCCTGAAGAGGCGTCGTCGTTAGGACACGAAACGTCTCAAAGAAGTTTTTCGTGTATGTAAATAAATACGAATTATTTTGTAGCGAGTTGTGTGCTTTTTTATAAATTAGTTTTGTTACAATGCTCCTCACCGAGAAACATTTGTTTTCAATAAAAAGGACATGAACGTTTCAAATATAAAATTTTCAAGTCAATTTGGACAGGAGTTAGAGCAAACCGTAATTTTTGAGACGTTTTGAGTCGTGGAATGTACCGAATCTCTCATATCTCTTCACCAAATCAACTTAGAAAAATCAAACTTCGAATGTAGAGTTAGTTTGAAGACCAAAATATGACCACTTGAATGTTCAACATGGAT
Source organism: Phenacoccus solenopsis (assembly GCA_009761765.1). Classification (NCBI taxonomy): domain Eukaryota; kingdom Metazoa; phylum Arthropoda; class Insecta; order Hemiptera; family Pseudococcidae; genus Phenacoccus; species Phenacoccus solenopsis. Next base: position 11,863,785 of record CM019755.1, on the reverse strand, counting down.
ATAAAATGGTGGATGTCCAACCGATTGTTCGAAATTTAATGAAAGACTCTTCATATAAATGCACATAAATTTTATATATATATAGAAGAGAAAGTATCGCGGTAAAGACAGTCCCAATGTTGGATATGGTAAAATCACTCCAAGACACGTTTTGGCAGTCCCAGTTCCGTTTCGGGTTTCAGATTGTTTTTTCTTTGCGAGTTACATACCCAGGAGTCATTAGGCGAATTTTCGCGTGGGTCTCGGATCGTTAGTAGCATATCTAGTCGTATATTATGTTTATACACAAATTTTAACACTATGAGACCCGGTGTAAGATGGTATCCTACTGAGACCCATTTCGGATCTCGAATCTTGAGAGTGGAATGAGAGGAGAACAAACAGATCAACATTTTCGTTCTTGATTTCATATGAAAGAATGAGTTGAGGACCCTGATAAATTCAAATTTCATCTTCCTGAGTTAATTTGGGAGGGGAATCTTCTAGAAGAAATCATGTCAGGAAATTTCATGAATCGTCGCTTCACCTCTTCAACAAATGTACTCGGGAAGCTAAAACTTTGTATTAGGGCTAGTGTAGGCTAGAATACGACCCCCTGAATTAGAATCAAAATAGATTCAAAATGGTGTATGATAAAAATTTCAGAATGTTTTACCAATATGGGCTCATGGCATTAAGTAGGTAATAATCACTGCATATCGTATTAAATGCAATTCCTTAGGTGGGGTGTTGGAAGGGGTAAGAGAAGGTTTTTAGATTGGACGTTTTCTGTGGGCAATCTGCAAATTCGAACAACCTAGCCTTAATTAAAAACTCTGCTCCAAAGACAAACCAGTGAGTCAGCATGAAGATGAAATTCATGCAATAGTATACTTTTCGATGTCTATTAAGTACTGAGACAATGAAATACACCGAGCGCAACTATTTACATTGGTTAGGGGAAGTGATACGACAGAAACTGACTTTTGGTGTTTTGGTCGACACTTCAGTTTCAGTTACTGATAATTAGAATTTGTGAAAAAAAGCTGATCTTGTATATACAGCCAAAATCTTTATAAAGGTAATCCTGAATGTGACTCTTGATTGGTTCATTCCACATATGAACACCTTGATTCCCAATCTAGTGATTCAATTTTTTTTTTTTTCATAATACATAATTGAATTGATGAAAGTGTTATAAGTGCCACTGACAATCAATTATATACTTAGTCGAAAAAAAAAATTATCTACAAGTACATATCATTATAATAAGATTTTTTATTGAGTTACTTACTGAAATGATTCTTGTTCTAAAATTCATATTGATAGCGCGCAGGTTCCATTCCAGACAAATGCATAAAATTCCACTCAGCAACCAAATGTGTAAAGGTTTTTTTCTCTTGCAGTGAAGCGGGGAAGCAACATCATGCATTCCAAAATTACATGTGGTTATTGACCAAAAAAGTGTACTCAGAATATTGCAATAAATGACACCTAAGCCTAAGGTGAACAGTAAACACTGAACACTGAACACGAGATACATCTTAGACTTTCTTGGAGCCACTTCGAATGTCCTAATACCATCCAAGCTTTTGTTTCTTCGTACCTTTAAAAAAGAATTAAAAAATCACAAATTCAAGAATTTTTCAAACCTATAATGTTCCTCGGTAGGAATAATAATCAGTGTGTAATTTTCCCATTTCTTAATAATATTTCATTTTTTAACTATACGAAAAAAAATACTTACGCAATAAAACATAAATTTTTAATACCAAAAAAAAAAAAATTATGTAAAGATCTTGGAAAAAAGACCGTCGTAATTGCATTCCCATTTACTCTCCTCCTATTTTTATTATGTGCACGTCATTGGTAGACTTCTCGGGAGTTATAATATGCATACGTCACAACCAGTTCCTCAAACTATACGAGGTTAATTGATGAAGGATAATTTGCGAAGAAAAACGCTCGATGACAATTCGCCTCAGGGAGTCTAATCAACAACGACAGGTCACCCTTTTTGGTTCTTTATATCTTTGCCTTCTCGATGTTAATCTGCTTATTATTTATCCTCCAACATTCCTCCTATTCGTAGCGATTTTTCCTTGATTACTATGAAGTATCATTTTTTGGAAAGGAGGGATGGATGAAAAAGAGGGGTAAAGTATGCTGCATAAACGAGACATTTTTCAAAAAAATTCAACGTAAGTAAATCAACGCTTATCTTCAAGCTCGAAAAATCGAATTTATCAATCGAAATAATGAATATTTTTGAAGTCATGTGGGTTCAAACTGGATGGTATTTTTCAATACTTATACTTGAGTACGTGAGTAGTAAGAAGGTAATGACTACAATTTGGCTTAAAAAATGTCATATTATCTGCATATATTTACTCCGTTAGAATCAAACGGAGAAAAAACTGATAGTCACAAAAATTTGTACAATACTTTAAACGACTGATTTTGTGAGAAAATATTTAAATAATATCATTTTTAAAGCTAAGTTGTGATGATCTGTGTACTTCTGCGAAGTATAAACTGGACAAATTTTAGTCCTGAGAAGTTCAACTCAACCTTGTATTATACATACGACCTATAAATTACGCATTCTTCATCTATTTTGAAAAATATACCAGTATAAAATTTACCATTTTTCAAAAAAAAAATCAAAAACAAGTCCAGATCGCTTACATTTTGAAGGAATTGTGAGTTTAAAATTTTTTCAGTCTTCAGACAATAAAATGGAAATTTTGAATGAAAAATACATCAAATTGCTGGAGAATTATTTTTTTGAAATTTTCCAAGTTTTGAAAATCGTGTCTCATTTTGATACATGTTCTCGTCATGTTTGAAAATTGGAAATTTTTCATGTTTTTAGGGGCCTTTCGTAGCTACCTATTTTTTCTTCTAAGGTTTACTCCTTATTGAAAAAAAAATAAATAAAAAAATACTACGAGTTACTATGCAATATTTATGTTTCATTATAATCGACAAGTGCCTTTGGCCTGAGCAAGCCTGAGCAGAGGGGGAGGGGAAGAGGGGGTTTCTCCTAGGCCCGAGTTTTTTTTTGAGGGCCTGAGACTTGACATCTTGATGCATCCACGCTAAAAAACTGTTTTCACTACATCCACAACTTTTTTTTTGCTCTCATGACTTTTTCTCCTGGGCCAGATTTTCTCTGCATGGCGCTGGGCCTGAGAGTAGTACACGGCACATTAATTAAAAATATAATGGGTCATTTTTATTACGATCTTCATTTTTTATTTTAAAAAATTAGTAATCAAAAATTCATGTTTTTAAAAGCTTTAAAAAAATTATAAACTGGCCCCTTTACCAAAATCTCGTATGCCCTCCAAGAATTTTCTTCTGAATTTTTTTTTCTAATTTATAATTAAATATAATTTTTTTTAATGCAAAAAAATTGACTGAAAATTGAAAAATTGGGAGATAATGGAGTAAGCATGGTGTGCTATGAGCCTGATTTTTTAAGTTTCTCGGTTGTCAAATCCATGATACATCGAATTATTGATAATCAATCAAATATACATGATGGTCTCTATATATTGATGAAATAATATTTTCTATTATTACAATTCAGAAGAATCTTATACGTTAAATAATTTTCTAATGATACATAATTGTAATAATTCCTGTACCATAGAACACAGAAAGTTACGATAGTTCTATTAATTTTAGTATTATTAATTTTTTCCAAATTGTTCTTCAAAATTATTATTATTTTTTTTTAATTAAAAAAAAATATTTTTTTTCAATATTAAACAAAACAGAATGATTTCTTAAAATCTTCAAGGGCATAGAAATTATAGTGTAAGCTTACTGCACTTTTCATATTTTCTAGTTTTGGTTTTCAGCATCTTTAGTGAAAATAAGGATCAAAAACACATTTTTCGATTCGAATCCAAAAACAATACAAACATACAATTTTTAATCAAAACTCTGCAAACAATCTAGTGCCTAACCAAACTACTGATTTCCCAGAACAAAGTAGAATTCCCCTCTAAACAATGATTTTTTCCAAAAACTTCAAAAGTCGTTCACACGCCGATCCGCATAACCAGCCAGACCGACAGGAACAATGGAGTCGGCCCAAGCAGACGCCTTCATTGAGTAAAAATTATCGGAAAAAAATTACATAACTATGCTCTGTAATCATAACGCAACAATAATATCGAACATAAGAGAAAAATTTCCAGCCGAATTAGACGTTTCGTATGTACAAATTAAAAGAACGACGACGACCTCCTAAACGCTCACGGCCTTTGGCTAATTCGGCTTCGCGTTTGTACCAAACGTAATCTCTCGATTGTTATTATATGTATCGATATCGTGTCAGACCTTCGTCAAAATATTCTTTGACAGCTTATTACATGCGGGTATAGTAATCGCGGCGGTGTGTTGTAACTGCGCCGATGTGATCGGAAATCGCATAGAATCTACTGCATATAGTTAATGATTTCGGTTTCTTTTTCGATACATTGGTGAGGTTTTTTACCTCATAGACTAACGTAGTAGTGAGTTCCATATAGATACTTATGGATGGGAATATATGTGGAAATGACCGAAAAAAATATGTAAGAAAAATGCGTACATATTACTGTACATATTTCCACGTAGGTATAGGCGATACATGTAGGTATTGTAGGTATATATCTTCATAGAGATATTATTTCAAGACCATCGTATATAACAGTTAGGAGGTAATTTTGTTATATCAGTAACACTGTAGGGTGGTAAAAATATACGCGGCAGGCGGTAATCCGCATTTATTTATACGTGTAACCGAAGATTTTAACGTACGCCGCATAAACTAATGCATCAGAAAGTCATCTATAACTATAAAAATCTTTCTTTCACAGATTTATGATATAGGAGTTTTTACTCTTTTTTTCTCTTCTTTTTCTCCTACTTCATATATGTAAAACCAGAAACAAGGCAGCGTTAAGAAAAAAAAAACTACTTTCCTAACGGTGTAAATTATATCGTCTAGCTATTTAATTCGTTAAAATATTATGAAGATATCGAAAAGGTAATTTGTGGTATTACTATATTAATGCAGGTTATGTTCACCCCATTCAGCGTATCGTGGAAGAAAACCTACTCGTGTACCGCCGAATATTATTTAAATTGTTTTCTAATAAATTTTATGAAATTATTTACACTATTAAAGGCCTTGTTTCCAACGTGATTTATCGACGCCCGCGTTCGCGCGCCGATCAGTAAATAATGGCGACGTGTCGGAGCGAATTCATATCGCGAATTATAATTACTATAAGGTACCGCCTATAGGGCAAAACGATCGCAAATTTATGGCATCGATGTGGTCGCGACCATCGTATTTGCTTTTCAACTCGTATAATCCGAAACGTCTTAATTTCACGCGCCACTTTTATGTAAGCTACGTGAGAATGTCGTCGAACTGATGATTATAAAGGAAAACCTACGTAAGATTCTGTAAGCTATTACGTCGAGTTGTCATGCTTCAGGCGACCGAATCTCAACGAAATCCGCTTCGATGACAAGTCCCGTTGGGGAGTCCAATTAACAACGACAGGTAACCCTTTATGGTTCGTTATACCTTTGCCTTATCGATGAAAATCTATTTAAACCTCATCTTCTAACACTTCCTCGCATTCAGAGCAGTAGAAGGATATACATACATTCTGCAGATCTACAGCCAGCGTAATGGGAAGCCTAGGGGGGATATTTTGAGAGGCATACATTTTTTTAATGCACAAGAAATTTATGAGTAGAATTTAAGACACAATAAGATCACAGATTTTTTGTAATGATTTAAAGGAATTGGAGTACCACCAATAACCATACTCAAAATTCAATTTTTTTGAAATTAGGAAATCTATTTCAAAGTAAATTTACCCGAAAACGAAGAATTACACGAATTAACAATATTTTAAATATTCAAGAAAATGAGCTGAAGGGGAGGGCAGGTCTGACTCCTCCTTGGTTACGACCTATTTGTTGAGATTTTTCTTTAAATACGTGAGGCATTATTTTTGAAAAGAGGGATAGAGTAAGAGGAGGGTAAAATGTGCTCGAATAATTTCGATATTTTGAAAGTGTCCTCAATAAATGAAGATACTGCAATTTTTAAAGAAATTCATGACCTTTGAGAGCTGAGAAAAATGAAAAAAAAAAATCCTAAAAATCGAAATAACGATTTTAAATTATTCACAAACAGTGGCGGCGGAATATGAGGTAGCATGGGTATTCTTAATCCCCTCCCTTTTCGATTATATCAAATTTCAATTTTACGTATTTAAACTAAAAGAGTGTTGAAACTGTTAATCTCTCATACGTAGAACTTTTTTGAACACATGACGATTGTAAACATGAAAATTTATTGGGTTCAATATAAAATGTAAAATGTAATAGCATTTTCAATCAAGTCCCCCCCTTTCCCCTTCTCCCACAAAAATCATGAAAAACATTGCCTCTATACCCCGTATACTATCAATTTTTTAATTTCCTACCTTAAACTTTCCCCTTCCAACCCCAAAAAACATTCGCAGTCACTATCTACAAAGACACTTTCATAGGTTTTTCTAAATTCTTCATATTTAAAACAAAACGCTCCTTTATATTTATTTTATCTTATTATTTATTTAATTATTTCGGAAAAAATCATTCAAATAATGTTATTGGCTAATCGAAAATCGCAAATTCCAAATCTATGGTTATTTTTGAGTGCACTTTCATTTCTATAGCGAAGAAATCACGGTTTTCTGTAGAAAAGAAATTATGATAGCGGTATGAAAAAATCGCAAAAATTTAGCCATCTTGAATTATTCAAAAATCTTAAACTCGATGGGAATTCTTCAAATTAAAAAAAATTTACAGTCCACATTTCCCATCGATTCCAGACTATCAATTAAAAAACAAAAATTAAATTAGCTCTCCTCCACAAAAAATATGAAAAAAAAATCTAAAGCATAGAGCAGACACATTTCTAGTATTTCTTGTAGTCAGGGCAATCAAATAAACAAAAACGCGGTGGTCTAACCCCGCCCACTTCAAACAAAAAATACATTCATCAAAGAAAATTACGATCACGCAAAAATAAAAATGTAAAAAAATAAATTATAAATGGTCTAAAATGTGAATATTTGAAGTCCCCCATTACCCCACCGCTTCCAAAATTTAATACTCTGTAATAGCTTATATTTTTAACAAAAACTCGGCTAAAAATGAAATATTTTAATTACGAAGTCATTAGGACTATTTCCATAAGGGGATTGGAGAAGAGAAAGAATTTTTGGCAGATTCTCCTATAAGGGAAAGGGGAAAATTCTACGATTTGAGGCACTACCCAGATTACTCTAGTGCTGACTGCGAGCCTAACATGAATAAATATCAAAAGTGTGAGGATAGAAAATTTTAATTTTATTGATTACTATTTTTATTTTCCCAACATTTTTAGTTGATCTCAAAATTTCAAGATTGGATTTTTAAAGAATGATTTTTTTCTACGCTGGGGGTTACTTTGTTGCACAAAGATTAAAAATAAAAGTTGACGCCATTTTTTTTTTTTCAAAAACATAAAATTATTTTGTGGTCTGCTGAGAAATGGTTAATAAGGAGATGATTATTCAAAAAACGACAATATTACTGTGTATTTTAAGAAATTACATAGAAATTATACACGACATGTTTCGGCGTAATGTCATCATCAGGTATTCTTTTTATTAAATATGCAAGCCGCAAACAGTGACAAAGTTATTACTACGAGATGATTATTCGTAGAAATTCACAGTAAGGTATTGGTTTCTGCTGTACCTAATTTTTACTTTAATTCATATTTAGTCAAAATTAGCAAAAAACCGTGCATTTTACTCGAATATTTTCATATACTAACCTAATTTTGCTTTGCTATGCCTTTTTGGATAATTTTCAAAATAATTTTTTTTTTTTTAAAACTTCATTAAACATTTTAAATATTTAAACTTTTAAAACATTTCAAGAAAGAAGCCATCATTACAGGCATTTAGCAACCAGTCTACTTACCTACTGGCTCATAATATTCGTGCGTATAGTAGCTACTACCAACTATAAAACTGATACGCGACGTTTATCTTTAATCTAGATATACTTTGCATACCAAATTTAGCCATTTTATTTAACATAACACTTGATATACTCGTACATAGGTGGATTGCGAAGTCGATGAATTCAGTACAGCTATCACCGCGATCTTAGATTACTATAATTAACTAAGTTTTTATATAAATTATCTACACCGTATATATGTGAGTAATACATAAACTAAGTTATACAGAATAAATAAGCCTGACGCGTATAGTAGAAAAATCTCATTATCGTGGATTTACCAATACGTAAATATTTTTTATCTTACGAACTAGAATTAAAAGTTGCAAACCTGTAATAACAAAGTAAATGTAGATAATTCAGATATAGATATGAGTACGCAAAGATAACTATTTCAAACCCATTATACGAGATTTGTAATTTAAAAAGTCTGATTTTCAAACTAGTAGCTAGAGTGGTTTTTACTTCGAGAGAGATTTATTCAGATTAAGGTATAGAAGAATTTTTTTTATTTGGAGGGGAATTCGACCATGGTGGTTCACTTAAATCTTGAGAGAAGGTGGAAAGTTGCAAAGAGCTCAAAATGTTAGTTCTTGGTCTCACATGAAAGAGTGAGTCAAGCACACCAACATTTGCAAATTTCAGCTTCTTACGTGAATTTAGAGGCGAATTAGAGCAAAAAACGTATCTTCGATAAAAACTCAGCTTCAGTGATGCAACATGGATTTTTTTTAAAGTTTCTTAAGACCCTATAACTCCATTCCTACGAATCGTACAAAAAAATTTGTATCTATGCTCTATGGGCACTTTTAATATGCTGTTCGGAGTGTCATTATAGACATATTAACAGAAAGATCTTCGTTGGGAATTTTAACGAGTAGAAAATCTATACATTTACCAGACTGCATGATTAATTGCACAAATTTTGAAATATTTGAGAAAACAATAAATATTAAACCCAGCACAAATGATTGGATTCAAGTAGAAGCGGATTTAAGGATTAGGGCTCAGTTGCCAAAATCGACAAAATGGCCTATTAAGAATTACACAGCACGTATAGAAAAAAATCATGAAAGCTTGAGACTTTTTTTCCTATAGAATCAAAAGTTTGCCACTCATTCCACTAATTTTTCAGATTGACGTGTTATGGTGTAATATGGACAAGGTTGATGGCAGCTGTAAAGATGGATGCTGAGTGAGACCCATTCTATTGACCATATACTAATTATCAACCAACTTTTGAATTCTGCTATAGCTAGATACTAGATGTAAACTTCTTGTAGATTAAGAAATTACTTACAACGTGTAATACATCATTTTGTCATAAACAAACATTCTATTACCAGAAAATGTGCCCTTATGAGGCCTCGAGGGTCCAGTTCCTTTGGCGCCTACTTGGCTACTGCCCTTTTAATGTTAGATCCGCTTTTCGATTCATGAAATAAGATATCTGCAAGTAATTACGCCACCTTGAGGTTAGGGAATTATTGTACACTTGGAGAAGGGTGATGAGAAAAAATTTTTTGCGCGTAAATTAAGTTTCTTCCTTCACCTATATAAACAAAAACATGAGTCTCCTACACCTATTTTTTTGTTATCATAAAAAAGATGTGAAGGTAATTACGTCACTTTCTAAAAGTGTGCATTAAATAATTTTAACGCATGTTAGGATGTCGATGTTTGTGAATGACAAATTATAAAAATTGAAAATTTTAAGCGATTTTTCTATTTTTAAATTCAGTTTTATTTCAGGAGAAAACGTCAATATGCTGCAAAAAAATTATTTTTCACACAAAACTAGCGTTTTTATCAAGTTTTAACATAAATGCCACGAGCCACTTGCCAATCAACTCTTGCTTCGAAAATTCATTGTAAAAGTAGAAGAAGGACCAGTTTGAAAATAAGAATAAAATTATGATCACTTGCTGCGAGATATTCTCATCTGTGAACGAAAAAGATGAAGATTTAAGGGAGACCGGGGCGATCTGTCACATTTTTCTCTAATTATTTTTTATATGAACTACTATCGAAGCTAGAGCATTGGTTTTTTGATATGTGTTAGTTTGATATATGTACTAAATAGGGTGAAATTTTTACTTACGTAGCATTATTTTTCGATTTTAAATGAATTTTAGAAAAAAAAAAAAAAAAAAAACGATTTTGTGGCATTTTACCCTCACTACGGGGTGAAATGTCACATCTATTCAATGTAAAAAATTGAAATCTGTAATGAAATAAAGTTACAAAAGCGAAAAAAAAAAATGAAGAAGGAACAGCATTGAAAAATTGAAAAATTTTAGGTATTTTAATATTACAACAATGACGAGAAACTTTAAGAAATAATGTAAACCAGAATTGATTCCAAAAAAACTGGTAAACTCTTGAAATTAAAAAAGAAATTAGAAATTGATACCGGAAAATTGGTAAAATCTTAAATTATATAAAAACAAAGACGATAAACTTTGAGAATTAAAACAAACCAGAAATTGGCACAGAAAAATTGGTAGAATCAGGTAAAATCATTGAAGTGAAAAAATAAAAGCAACAATAAAAACTTTGAGAAATTAGTAAGCTTTGAGAAATAGAATACTTGAATCAGAAATTAGCATAAAGAAATCGATAAAATCTTAAATAAAAATAATAATAATAATAATAATCATTGAAACTCTAGAAAATGAAATATACTAGAGATTTGCTCCTGTTTGTAGTACTTATTTTACTGCTGCTAAAATCAGCTTTTTATCAACTAAAGCTTTTTTTGTTTTTGGTACGTTTTTCGGACCATCCTAGTAGCTGAAAAAATCAACCGATGATCAATTTCTGGCATAAATTGTAAATTTATTTTGAGACACATCACCCCGAGATTTTTGTGATATTTCACCTCACTATGATCATAACTCGTTTTCGAAACAAACATTAAATTTTTTTTGTGTTGGCGTCTTTAACTACAACGGTCATTACGTCAACTTAACCGATTAAATTTTGCGGAGGAACCCGTTGCGATGTAGGTACAGGATGATTTTGTCCAATGAGGCCATTTCGTCAGGGATTTTCTGACTATCTAACCTAATAGATCGTTGAATCGGGTGGAATGATGGGCACTGTGATAATATGTGAACGACGTTTAGGGGATGCTCTATACAGAAGGGACTGAGGGAAGTCTCACGAATGCTGTGGTATAGATGGTCGTAGATAGTTCTTGTGTGTCCGATGCGAAGTCTAGTTATGGCAACTTCCTCCAATCGATTGAGCAGTTTGAGGTTTTTACACGGAGTAACTGATTTTTTGTGGGCGAATAATTTCTAGGTTGAAGTGGACCATTCAGTCTGCCAGGCAGAGGAGGAAATATATTTGAAAAAGGTTTTATAGATCATTGGAAGTAGGTGAAGAGAGAGGCAACAGAATAGTAGCACTTTTCGCAAGATGATCAATGGATTCGTTTCCTTCTATGCCAATGTGGCTCGGAATATACAAAAAATGTACGTCGAATTTTTTTGTGTAAAGATCGTGTGAGGACTGTACGATATTTTGGACGATAGAGTGGTCAGAAAATATGTTTTGAATGGCTTTCAAGGCTGACAGCGAATCTGTAACAACTACGTATTTGTGTGAGTTTTTCTGGTCGGCGGAGTTTTTAATGTATTGGAGGCAATGAAGGATAGCGGTAAGTTCGACCGTGAAGATGCTAAGGGACTTGTGTGTCTGGAAATTGAAGTTGGAATCTTGTATTCGGAAAGCGTATCCGACATGGTTTTGTTGGTCTTTTGATCCATCTGTGTAGCACTTATATAATTCTCATAGACAGCAAGTTGTTCGTTGGTGATCTGGTTCATTCTAGCGATAGTATTTTTAGATTTTGGATATAGGGTCAGTGTTAGGTTGGTACATGCAGTTTTGATCATCCATGGGGGCGTGTGACGAGTGAATAATCCGTTATTTTACTGTAGTGGAATTTGATGTTCGTCAATCATAGTTAAAAAGGTAGTGATGGGTTCGAAAATAGGATATTGAAGAGTGGTAATGTAGGTCAGAATACAGTCTGCAATAGGATGGTCGGAGGTAAGAGAGGCCGATGCTAAGTATTTATTTGAGATGAGGGTTCTACGTCGTGTAGGAGGCAATTCTGCTGCTTCGCAGTAAAGGCTGGGGATTGGTGAGGATCGCAAAGCTCCTATACATAATCGTACAGTAGCGTTTTGGATCTTTTCAATGATTGATATCGTTGTCATAGAGGCTGAGGTAAGAGCAGGGGCTCCGTAATCGATCTTGCTTCGGATCATTGCTCTGTAAACTCGTAGAAGTAGGTCTCTTCAGGGGTTGTGGTTTGGATTTTTCAAAACTTTTAATATACTTAGTCATTTAGCTATCTCTGTCTTGAGTTCAATTATACCGGGTGACTACTTGATTCGAGCACCCCAAGCGCAAAAATCTTTCCCTCGTAGAAATAAATTATAAATTTAAATGATATTAGCGAGAATAAATGGCATAAATAATGTTTATTTATGCTTAAAAGCGTTTATCAATGAAATGCAAAATTTTAATTTATTCTTTCATTGTCAAAAATACACATATGTTGTGAATTTATTCACCTTTTAGCTAATTTTTTCGCTTGGGTGCTCGAATCAAGTAGTCACCCGGTATGTGGAGTCCATGTGAGTTTTTTTATCGAATGTTAAGCCTAGGAATTGGGCCGAGTTTTTGAACTCTAGAGGTTGGCCCTTGAAGAGTAGGGAAGAGTTTCGAGATTTTGTCAATGTTGAATCTGATTTTTGATGATCTTATATTATTTTTATTGTTTAGAACCTGAAAAAACCCAACTTACCACTACTTACGTCGAATTGTTGAAACGTAATCCTATCTCTTTTACTCACTCACTTTTTTCACTTTGTGAAAAATATTGGTGGCAGGTAAAATCCTTTCAATTCTGATAGCTCGAAGGCTATGTCATCTGGATAATTGAGCATGTAGCCAACCATAGATGAAATTTTTACCTATGTATTGCACTATTCAACCCTAGAGAATGCTACATATAGAGCTTGAAATAAGCGTTGTGAGTTGTGACATTTTACCTGTGACATATTGCCCTGTCTCCCTTAGTTTTAGTGAAGGTGGCGTAATTATCAGCATCAGACTTTTGATTAAAAAGTGATCATTTTGATACTCATATGAAATCAAATGCTCATATCGTTAGTAAAATCAAATTCTCCATGAAATTTACTTCTGGAATCATATTTCTTCAGATTTTTATCAGAAATTTAAAATTGCCAACAACAGTTCAATGCATATGTAAGGATTAGATCGATTCGCTACTTTTGTTTGCTCAATGCGTTTCAATATGTGACTTTTTGTTAATATTAGCTTCATATCTATCATATCACATTTTGCAATCGTTACATGGAGCCATCTACCCATATCAGCGAAAATACTGAGTACCTAGCGGCGTAATTACCTGTAAACATCTTGAGTGAAGAAAATTATATAAAATTTGAATCATAATTGGTTGATTTTTGTGGGGTCTCTATACATCGATAATAGATCTCTAGATCTCCTAAACCTATATTTTTAGCTTCAAAATGTACTTACCTTTAAACTTCATGTTTCAGTCTCCTTTCTGTGAATTCCATACAGCTAAGGATGCTGTAGTATTCGAAATATTTGAGCACGTACTATTCATGTCTATTCTCACTACCCTTTTAACTTCCTCCTGCATTCCTGTAACACAACAATGACCGAGAATTTAATTACACGCCTCCACAATTCCACTTAATGAATTAAAATCTTCAAAAATTGATTCTTCATTCGTTTCAACGAGAATGGTGTTAAAAATAAACAATTCTTATCCCCTCGCATCGCACAAATGGCAAGTAGCAACACTCAAAAAATCTCCACCATCCAAATCACGCTGCCACACCACCTGATCCAATTGGCATACCTAGACGGCGCAATTAAACTCAGTATGCCACCGTTAAACCTAGACATCCTGGTTTTGTTTGCAAAAAGGCAAAGGCGTATCGGAGAATTTTTTCCACATAAAATTCCCGCATCGCGAGATCGCGGTCAACACCGAAACACTATAGAGACGAAAAATGCGCTGATTTATCGTGAATGGTGATACAAATTATGAGGGCATGATTGTCCCAGTAGGACTTCTGCGAGAAGACCGCCTAAAGGCTGTTCTTCAGTTCACCGTACCGTACGCGCGCTTTCTTTATTACCTCGTCCGGCATTGGCATAATCATCAATATTTATGAAATATTTCAAAATACTTATTCATCTTGGCCACGGCATCGCGTACAACACGCGCGCCTATCCGAACGTTTTTTTTTTTATTAATGAATAAAAATTATAATAATAAAATTACGATTAGCCGCCGATATATACGTCTTACTCGGTACATCATGGGCCTGGGGAAGGAGAGAAGGGTACAGGATGCAATTGGATATTGAAAGAATAATGCACTGGATAAGATCGACATGTAACGGAAGAATGATCGCGGAAAAGTACATAAATTGTGGAGCACTGGAGGGGAGTGTCCGCAAGTTGTCAATATCGGTACGAAGACAGGTATACCTTACAAGAGGGGGGAAAATTACTCATTCGTTGTAGCATATATATGATTTACCGTATATTTTTTCGTGTCTTAAAATATAAGCATGGTATAGCGAGGTACGGCAATAGGAGCACAAGTTGCGTTCCATAACCCACGCCCGTCTGAGAATTGGATTTATTTACGAAACGTAATCGTGATATTTCTAATTATAAATTCCTTCAAAACGAGCGGAATATCAATTAAAAACCGATTCACTATAGGTAATACTTGGAAGATGTGTTCGAAAGCGAATAATAAATAATAAGCCAGACTAATATCTCTGGTATTCGTTTTCATTTGGTACTTTAGTGTTTAATATCGGTATCTGGTTTTGCTCATATTATCGTTTTAACAACATAAATAAAGAATCTATAATCAACGGTGTTATCCTGCTGTGGCGCCACTCTTCATTGCTACTGCCTATTACATATACGCCAGCGAGAATGATACAACGGTAATGATGATTTCACCTATGTGCAGATACCTACCAAAAGGTAAATACCAATTACTCGTGCCACTGTGTACACGGTGAATGCACGGTACGAAAATTCTACACCCTCAGCGTCATCCAAACTAGTCGAATTCGTTGGTCGTTGGCCGCGCGTGACTAACAAATTATACTATACGATGGTTTGGACCGTTTCCAACATGGAGAAAATTTCATTCATTAGTCGACCGAATTGATGAGATGGCTGGTAAGCATAACGTATAGATGGTTATCTTAACAAGCGTATTTGTCCAAAGTTGAAAAATCTACATGAACGCCGAGTAAAATATGCAATATGCTGTATGTTACATGTATTTCTGCGTGCTATAATGTGTAGTACTGTATGTATGAAATGTTAACTTGTATTCTATGTTATGACTAGTACAATTCCATTCGTTAGGCGTAAGATGCAGAGAGAGTAATTGCATTTATTATACGAATTTAGTATGCGGACATGATCACATTCTTTATCATCGTAAAGGCCTTCAAGCCGAACAACATTGTAAAGAGGGCCAAGTGAATTGCACTTGATCCATATTATTGTTACACTTAGTACTTCAGGTGCATATAGGAGAAAGAAATCAAATATCAAATGCAATCTTTTGGAATGCTTCTCTAGAAAAAATATGACAATTCATGAGTTGCTGACTCTCATTTCCAAGTTTCAACATCAGGAAAGAAAGAGAACGAAATATGGAATGATGTGAAGCTTGATATAAAATATGTTTAATTTAATGGAAGCTCGTTAAAATTAGCAGATACTTTTGTTAACTTGTATACATCCTCACTCACTACTGAGACTGAAAACTATTACCTATTCTCTTGTCACTGATTGCTTTACCAGGTGGTTGATAAGTAATACAGTAATTTATAGTAAATACCTACACTGATTGTTGAGTATGGAGTCCAGAAGCGTACTTAGGCATGGGTAGAGAGGGCAGCTGCCCATGGCGGCAAATTTTGGTTTTTCCAGCTGTTTTTTAAATGTGAAATATATTATGACGATTTATAAAAAAATTATGGTAGTCAGATGAACTTATAACATATTCAGAAATCAGTTTGAAAAAAAGATTATGAAAAATTGAAAATTATAGTAAAAATGAAAACTGTAAGTTTGTGAGAGACTCTTCCTAAAAGTGCAAAAAAATTCCTTTTTTGTTTTTTCGATAAAATTCTGAGGGAGACTGGAAAAAAGTAAATAGCTCAAATTTTTTGTTTTTGATCTCATTTATGAAAGAGTGAGTCACGGAGACCAACATATCCAAATTTCAGCTTCATAAATGCATTTAGAGGGAGAGTAAGAGCAGAAAATGGATTTTTGAGGAAGTTTTAAATCATAAAATTTCTTGAATCTTCCATATATCCTCACTAAATCAATCTAAAAAAGTCAAATATTGTGTGAACGATTAATTGGTGACCAGAATATGACCTCTTGAATTTGGGTCAAAATGGATACAAAATGACAGATTATCAAAATTGGAGTAGAGCTTGAGGAGCCTCAAATTAGTGGTAATGTAATTAATATTAATTCATTCGAATGTTGGGAATAAGAAGTGTATTGCATCCCAAATTTACTTTCACAGATGATATTGGAGGAGAGGAGACGAGGGGTTGAAATTTTTTTATTGCGGTGTCATATGATAAATTGAGCTCAAGTGACTAACCTATTTTCATTCTAGCTTCCTACGTGCATTCAAAGAGGAATTAAAATTTGAAGATAATTTGAGGAACCTCAAGTAGATATAATTTAAAAAATATGTGTTCATATACTTGTTGCATAGCAACAAACCCTACATTTGTTCTAAATTAAAGTTCTTAAATGATTTTTGAAAAGGTAGGGCAGAGGTTTTCAAACTTGGTATTGGCTGTGGCCTGTAGACATGAAGGAGACCTAGCGACATTATTTTCAAACCTGATCAAGCCTTAGTTAAAAACTCAGCTCTAGTAATGTGGCATGGCTGCTTACATTTTTTTTTAATTTTAAATCAAACTTAAAAGTTCGGGTGATGTACAAAATGAACGTTGAAAAAAATATTCTGCATGAAAATTTTTCATAATTTTTTTTGTCGGGGGAGGGGGCGGCGGCAAAAATTTACTGCCCACGGGCGGCAAAATTCAAAGTCCGCCTCTGATGGAGTCCAACGGGCATCCACTGCGTAGCGTATAATTAATAACTAAATATGAGCGCTGTGATCGTGTATTGACGTCCGAATGGCCATGTCCTTATATATTACTTCGCGCACTATTTTATCTGCGAGAAGCAGTTGGGGTGCGAAGCACTACACTCTCCAAAATCAGTTAGGGAGTTAAATTTAGAATATGTGTAGGAATTCTTGACCACAGAAATGACATGGGATCATATTTATTAAATTTCAACTATTTCAGGCCTTCCGAACTATTCTCAATTTGACTTTAATTCAAGGGATAATATTCTTGTACCCCTAAACAAGCCCCAAATACGAAGTTTCAGATTTTCAAGTACATTTGGTGAGAAGAGATTTATGAAATTGCCTTGTAATTATGGATTTTTCACCCAAAGGTCCTTCTCTCTAATTCGCTTTCAAATCATTAAGGATACTGGCATTTGAATGTGTTACATCATTAACAGAGCTGGATTTAGCTAAAGTGGGGACAGAAGGTAGTGACGGTTTCAGGCCTTCACAATTTTGGACCATAATCTTCGCATTTCCAACTCTTTTTCTTATCAGCAAATTCTGATTTTTTGTTAAGAATTTTCAATTTTTTTTTTTTTTTTTTTTAAACAAGAATTTTTGCTGTTTCTATATAACATAAAATTTTTAAATTTATTTCGCAAAGGGAGAAAATTATTTTTCAAAAATCAGATGTGAAATTTGAAAACATATTGTTGTCTCTGTTTTCCTTAAAAATTTTAGTTGTTTTCAATCTCCTAAAAATTTTTCTCTTTATATTAAAGTCAAAATGAAATCGGTTTTGAGATGCGCGCGCATCCTTCTTTTGAACAGCAAGTGTAAAAGGTATATAAAGGATGGCAGGTATACAAAAGAAAAAAAAGTTGTAAATTTTGATAAAAGCTTCATGCATGGGCAAGAATTGCGAGCCCCGAAGGGGCGAGGAAGCAATCCGAACGAAGCGAGGAATGTCGCGCGTGTTGGGGCGGAGCCTACTAGTGTTCTTCAAAATTAATTATTCGAAAAATCTATCAAGAGATTGATATGACATTGTCGAAAATTATACACTTTGAACCAAAAGGGCTCCGATAGGTAGGATTCGGGCTGCACCTTTCTAACCTTCCCCTCCTCATCGAGATCTGGTCATGGGGTCTCACTCAGTCATATATGACACCATAATCGAAAATTTCGACCTTTCGTTCACACCGGACAACCACTCGTTCTCCCTCCATATCATATGTGAAGAAGAATTCAACTTATAATAGACTTCTTACCCTCAGCAATGAGTTTATATTCATTAAGTTTTAGCTATTGAGGCTCTCCAATCTTTCTTGCATTTTTACCATTCGCTATTTAGATCAATTTTGACCCAGATTCAAGGGGTCATAATTTGATCCACAATTAATCCTACATGCAATGTTTCACCTTAGGTCTGTTTGATGGGGAAATACCCAATCCACAAACTCCTCCCTCTCAAATCAGGTAGGCTGTAGTAGCTATCATTTTTCATTTCAGTTTTTTGCGGGGTTGCTATTACTTTTTTTTATAAAACATTATGATAATTGACTTTAATCGATTGCATGGTATATATCAAAAAGGAACCTAAACTTCATCAAACTCAAGTCTCCACCGCTGATGACAAAAATATTAATTCTTGAAATTCTTCGAATCTTGAACTTAAATTTTTCAGATGTTTAGAAACACCGAACACATTTTTCGCTTCCATTAAAATCTGCTACCTAAAATAAGCTCGGAAAACAATCAACGAAGCTGAAGTAAAAATCATTTGAAATGCCAATGAAATTGAAAAAAAAGTATAAAATTTAAATAAGTTTAACCTATTTGGGCTTCCTAAGCCTTCCCCAAATTTTGACCTTTCATCATTTTCGATTCATAATAATTTACAACCCAAATTCAAGAGGAGATATTCTTGTTCCCGATTACTCCTACATTGAAATTTTCACCTTTCAACGTCGATTTCGTGAGGAAATATAAAAAATGCAAGAATTTGATAACTCACAAATTTTTCGAACAGCCATATTTTACTTCAATCCCTTTCCGAATTCACTTAGAAAACGGAAATTTATACATTTGTCCCCTCAACTCACTCTTTCATAAGAGATAGTGAACAAAAATATCGAGGCATCCCTCCCCCACTTCACTTGTGTGAATGTTTTCGATATCAGAATTTTCCATTTAGGGAAGTAGAATATTTATACAATATGGTAAAAAATTCATCTCAAGCCATATTTTTCATCATATTTATAAGAATTTAAATATAGAATGTGGGGATTCATAGGTATTTCCCCTTCTTTCTCAGAATATATTTTTCTGTATTTTTCTTTTATTTTCTTATAACTTTTTTTTTGTTATTTATTCCTCTCTTCTGTTACATTTTTTGTCTTCTTCTATAATTAGCGAACAACTTTTGGGATGAGGGATGTTATAATCATGATTAAAATAAAATAATCAGTATTTTTATCCAAAGTTGAGTTAATTTACGAATCTTCCAGGAAGGCAAATAGTGTAAAGTAATTTATAATTTAATAAATGGGCTTAACTAAGACAAGTATGTTCTTGGAGAAGGGCTAATTGTGGATACAGATACAGAATATCTGTAAAAATCAGAAAAGAACGAGAGGATGAAAAGTTGGTCAATTTAGGAGGGATTCTTGAAGTACCTTTACTATAGAGATTTTCGATATTATCCTCACGATTTATCATATAAAGAGTTACTCTCAGCAAATGAAATTCAGAGCTTAGAAAATATGAAGGTGTAAAATTAAAGACTTAAATTCACTCAATGGAATGAAAATTATCACTCAAGGACCACTTCTAGACTATACAGAATAGGTATTTTGGATGAAAAATTTCAAAAATAAAAAAATTCGACTTCTTTTAAACGCATAATATCTCTGGTCAATAAAATTATAGAGAAAGAGGGGACTCGATATCTTTGGAAAAAAGGTGGTTGATGCAGGTAATGGAGAAGAAGGGATTAGAATATGAGCTTCAAGGTCAGTATAAAAAATTGCTACATGAGGGAGTGAAGGTATATCGCTTAAGAAATGGAAAACATCGACATAAATTTATATTTTTTGCTCTCTTGTTCACAATTTCCACAAAAGAGAAAGGGAGGAATTTGAACTAGGTCAGAATTATATAAAACTTTATCAAAAACGTTCAAAATGCGTTTCTCAATTCTCGAAGATTTACGTTATGAAAATACAGGTATATCGTTAACAAGCCACATCAGATGTCACTGCTTCGACTACCGTTACATTAATCACATCTAGGTAAAAAATCAACAGCTTCCGAACGGCGTTAAATGAGAATCGTACACCTCAACACCTGTCCATAAAGCGGTATAAATATCAAAAGAAATATCCAAAAGTCAAGTCACGACACCCGGCATTCGTTCATAAAAGCCTCCACAATTCGCACACCTCCACTCGGCGAAGATGACGCCGGCGTGCCGCTTCGGAAGATAGAAAACCGCATCTACTATTCGACGACGCGCGATGAAAATAATAGTACGCGAAGGTGGCGTCCAAAGTCCTGAAATTTATCTCGCCCGAGGATCGAAAACATCACAAGCTGTCACATTTTGATGGCCGAGCGTTATTATTACCCCGCTTCGTTCGTCGACTGTATATTTTTTTGTATATGTAGGTAATTGTATTACACTATAGGAACGCATTTCGGAAAAGAAAGAGAGAAAATGCAATTACTCCTCGTCCTCTGATTCTTTATGCTGAACTCGGTGTTTAACTGCATGCAAACTTTATCGTAGCTCGCCTATTTTACCTAGGGAAATTTAATTCTATATCGATGATGGATTTTTTTTCACCGCTTATTGATACAGATAAGGGACTCGTGGGTATTAAATAGCCTCTATGATGCGGATTCGAATTTATTCTCACTTTATTCACTCACAAAAGTACCTATTTTTTATTCAGTCGAATAGATAAAATATTCCAAATAATTCACACCAGTTACGAGCTGGGATTTTAAAACAATAGGTTCTAACGAGCCCAGGTAAAGAGTACATCGAACCACATAAAATTTTTTTAATGAATGTTCAAACCACAAACATAATTCAGTGTAGCTTCTTTTCGAGATTCAAGACAACCCGAAGGTCCCTCTTACCATTCCTAATAGAATTCACGATTTGTTCGATTGGAATTTATATGCCTAAATATTTTCCCATATATAATTCGAATAATGAAAATAAAAAATTATTAAGTTTTCTATTATGTTATAAGAGGTCAAAATAATGTATATGCATGTATCATTAAGTTGAAAAAAATAATTCCCAGCAACGAATTTTTTTTCCAACGTATCCTCTGTTATTATCTAAGATTCTATAATAAGAGGAAGGATAGCGGAGTAAAACCGATCGACTTTCGACAGGCACCGTCTATTTTATTATTTTGATGTCTGCACATCAAACTGGTAAAATTAACATTTTAAATTATACACCGATTCGACATACACGGAGAAAAGATATTTTCCTATTTATGACTAATTTCGTGGCTCTGGTTCGACAAATTACTAGGTATTGATACCATTTAATATAGATTTCGTTTAATTATTTCGGCCATCGAAATATTTATTAAATTAGAAACACTAGTGACTTGAGTTTATAAAGGCTTGTCTATCTTTGGATGGCGGAGAGAGGTAGGAGTTTACATTTACTTTGCTTACAGATATGGGAGTGTGAGTATGAAATAGCAAAACAATATGTTGGCATTCGAAAGATATCGGAAATCTGATGTTATCTATTATACTTAGAAATAATCATATTTCATTCAAATCATTCTCAAAAATCAAAAAAATGTATTTTATGAAGCGGATGGGAGAAAATCTTTCAAGAATTTTGTCAATTTACCATTCAATGTTCAATAAAAATTTGACTTTTTTTGGCTTAGGGCAGCTTTTTCAAATTTTCAAAAGAAGGAGGAGTCACGTAACCCAAAGTTTTTTTGGTGACTCATAGGTTGGCCAGAAAAATGCTTGTTTTTTTTTTCTCAGAAGAGGAACACTTGGGTAAACATTTTTGTTATTTTGAAAAAAGAAAAATTGAATTCCAAAATTAATGTTAAAAATTTTTCTTATGATTTGAAAACAAAAAAATAATTATGATAATAAATAGGATAAAATAAAAATAAAACTCAACATACATAAAATAGTTGCAACTGTCTACCGAACATATATCAATGAAGTATTATGAATATTAATTTCAGAT
The DNA here is from genome assembly GCA_009761765.1 of Phenacoccus solenopsis. NCBI lineage: Eukaryota > Metazoa > Arthropoda > Insecta > Hemiptera > Pseudococcidae > Phenacoccus > Phenacoccus solenopsis. Next base: position 11,841,253 of record CM019755.1, on the reverse strand, counting down.
TATAAATAGGTTCATTTTATATGTCTACAACCAATATAGTTGGGGGAGGGGAAGGGGGTAATTTCTTCGAGGATATAAATTTTTTTGCAAGAATTCATAGCAATCAGACTGGTGATAACCAATTAATTATGAAAAAATTTAATTTTTCTGAAATTGAAGAAATTTATTTCAGTACAAATTCAACGACTGTTATATGAAGGAAATATAAGGGGTAACCAGGGACGTGCCGAAAGGAGTGGAAGGGGGAGGAAGCTTACCAGCCCTTGGCTTCTGGAAAGTTGGTAAATTTGGAGTATTAGCATAAAGTTGGTAAACTTGACCACTTGCGCTAGTAAGCGATATTAAAAATAAGGCAGATGAATTTTCTTAAATTAAATATTGCAGTTTTTGAAATTGCCAACTTTTGGAATTTAGTAACTTACCAACTTGCCAACTTGCATAAAAGATGAAAAAAAAAATGTTCACGCTTTGCGCGGTATTTTTATTACGAATTTACATAAAATATTTTAATCTTTAATGCGTTGTATTTATTTTTACCCATCATACCAGCTGGATGATGTTCTCATTTAACAAAGCTGATAGGGTAATATGAAGAATGACATTTCGATTGTCATCCTACAACTAAAGAAGATCTGTTCACTTAATAATTACCTATTTATATAGAATCGAAAAAATTTTTGTTTAGCGTTGTACGAGCATCATAAGAAATATCATTCAGGAATCAGGACTACATCTATCGTTGAAATTTCCTAAGATAATATGTATTTTTTAATACTAATTTCGTATTATCGATAAAAAATTGCCAATTTGCTGAAATTAAGACATTGAAGAATGAAAATTTTTTCAGGTTGGAAGTAGGTATATATGCACACAACATAATGAAACAAAAAAATTATGAAAAAATTTCTCGCTCTTCGCGCGCGTATAGTATAATTACAACTATTATAAAAATTTTTAAAGACCAACTAGACTGTAAATCTTATTTTTTTGGAGTAAAAAAAAAAAAAGTCAAAAGTTGGTAAAATTTCATGGCATTAGTTAATAATTTTTTGATTTTCTCCTGCTTGAAGAATGTTCTCGGTACGTCCCTGGGAGTAACAGCATTAAATATTCAAAAACTAAGCTCATGATAGGGGTTCTCCTATACTCCTCCTTGACTACGACACTGAAAGGTTGTAGGGGAGACTGGGGCATAATGAGCATGCTAAGCGCGAATCGATATGCTGAGTCCCTAAATTAATATTTTAGCGATAAAAATAGCTTGATATGTAGTGGCATCCTTTTACTAACCCCCTGAATTTTTTAAGATTTTTTGGAGCAATAGTTTTTGAGTCATATTCATTTTTCCAACACCCATAATGGACACCTCTAAATCAACGCGTATAAATTTTGTTTTAAGGGTGATTTATACAGTCTTCAAAAGGTTTTATTGCTTTTAATATATAAAATAACGTCGACGAGAGCAAAAAATCGTTTATTTTTTTTTAAATTAAGCATAATATACCTATTTTGAAATTGGTGTATAGGAGTATTAAGTATGCCTATTTAGTAGACTATTGACAAATTTCGCAGATGAATGCTCCTGAATCTTCAGGACAGCTGTCTTTTCCTATCGCCCCAACGTTCCTCTGCTATCGCACATTTTTTTTCTTATATTTGCGCACCATACCATAAGAAAAAACAATCCTTAGTAATCATTCTATTGGGTATCCATTATGCCCCGTATGCCCCAAAAGATTTTTTTTTTTTTTAATTTGTAAAAATTGGAAAAACATGAAAAAATAAGAAAAATTTTACGACTGTAAAGCAAAAGGTTCGTACTTACATCGGATATACGAATGTAAAATGAATTTCCAATTTTGATTTTTATAAAATTTTTTTCTTTCAGATCCAAACTCATTATTTTGATGTTGAAAACACGTTTTGTTGTTTTATTGCTTCAAAAACATTTCAATTTATTTTTCTTTGCCTCGACATGATTCACTGACTCACTGTCACTAAATAAACGAAATTAGTTCATTTCCCGGGAGATTGGGATATTAACCGATTTTTAAACGCAATTTCTCATTTTGCCCCGTATGCCTATTATGTCCCAGTCTTCGGGGAGATTGGACGTAATGAGCCTTCTAAGCGCCAATCGATATTCTGAGTCCTTAAATTAAAATTTTAACGATATATATAGCTTGATATGTAGTGGCATCTTTCTGCTAACCCCTGAATTAAAAAAAAAATTTTTTAGAGCAATAGTTTTTGAGTCACATTCATTTTTTTTAACACCCTTTCAAAATAGGGGTCTCAAAATCAATGGGACATAATGAACACCTCTAAATCAACGTGCCTAAATTAAATAAAATGACGTCGAAGAGAGCAAAAAATCGTTTTTTTTTTTTTTTTTTTTTTTTTAAATTAAGCACATACACCTATTCTGAAATTGCTGTAAGACTATTAAGCATGCCTATTTATTAGCCTACTGACTAATTTCGCAGATAAATGCTTCTGTATCGAGATATTGGGATATTTACCGATTTTTTAACGCAATTTCTCATTTTGCTCCGTATGCCCATTATGCCCCAGTCTCCCCCACTTACTCGATGAATAAACGCAACGATAGCAAAATTTCGCCATCGCTCATCCCATCACGGTTCATCTATCCGAAAATTTTCTCATCGCTTGAAATGCGGGAAAAAACGATCGTTTTTCGGAACCGGTTGGTCGGATGAAATTCTCATTTCACTCTCGCTCGTAATGCTGGACGCGGCGGCGTTTTCACTACCCCGTACTATGTTATTATCAGACGTCTGTGATTATTGAAGGGCGAGTAGAAGAGCGTTAATAATTGTCGTATATATTTATACAGTGGGCGTACACTGCAGCAGCCAATGAAAATTCACAATATAATAATAAACTGGGTCCGCGATTACGATTAAAAAAAATCCACCGCCGCCATCTTTTCGACAAAATAATAACCATCTGATAATGCTATTCAGGGAAATACAACGACCCTGGCTTCTTGTATTCGGGCGTTCTGAATCAAGAATTACAATAAGTTATAACTTATTATTAACTCTGCCCGGCTACCAAATCGGCGCGCGGTACGAAATTTTATCAATTTTTCGAAATCTCTGAACATAATTAAGACCGAGTAAATAATATTAAACGTTCTATATAGTCCGCCACTGGAACGCCAAAGAGCCTAGAAATGCATATTTTTCCATTAAAATTCATACCAACCTGGTAACTGAGGTAATCGCGCTGCGCCTACGTTTTATGGTACGAAGTGAATTCCGAGAAAATACTCCATAATTAATGGGTGCTTGTGTGAGGGTTTAGAAAAAATATGTTTTTGGTAAATCGCCCTGTTTTCAGACACGCCGTTCGTCTACGTTTCGTGCGCTTGGAATTTAGAATAAATTTATTCCCAAGTCGTTGGCTCGATATACCGTTCGAATGCTCGAAGACTTTCGTGACACGAAGTTTTAAATTTTGACATTTCGAGTCGATCATTCACGCAGATTTTCCAACCTTTATTCAAAAAAATTCGTTCAGTTTACCACGGATACATGAAGTATGATTCAAACTGGAAGTTTTTTATTATTGAAAAATAATTATCAATTGTTTTGAGACTATATTCCACGAATGAAATTCCTCTGCCTCGAATCAGCAGAGTATCACTGGAAAATTGAACGAAGCTAATAAGTTATAAATTATAATCAAATCGAACAAAACTTTTTTTTTAACCAAGCAAAACGTAATCTGATCAAGACCCGAATCTTAAAAAAAAAAAGATGTTTCATACGTTTCGATCACAAGTTGAGAGTACTTGGTGTACACTGTACAGTCTGTTTTATGCGTATTTTTTTTTTTTTTAATGTGAAAGACAGTCCTTTTTCATTTTATATCCTATCAGGGATTCACCTTACTGAATATTTTCTTCATTAAAATATTTATACCAATATGTAAAATACAATTAGGTACCTTATGGCAAGCAGCAATTGTTAATGAATTTGTATCCTATGCATACATACAATATGACCTATGGAATGATTTGGATTCCTATCACTAGTGAATAAGAATAAATATCAAGTACCTACTGTCAACACAGATTTTCATTGCATCAGGATGTCCAATAAATATTTAAAATTTCAATTTATTCATAAGCGTAAATTAAAAGAAATAAGAGAACTGAAATTCCTCTGAATGCTGAATTGGATCTGTTCTCAAAAACAAGATTTAAGCAGCCATGCCGCATTAATGGATTTGTGTTTTAATTGATGCTCGTTCAAATTTGCAGATGATGTTAACCTCTTCATGCCCACAGACCAAACTCAGTATGCAGTCTGGAAACCCCTACCTATCCGTTCCAAAACCACTCAAGTAGAGTAATGTAGGATAAGTAACACTCATTGTCCGCAAGAATCAAATGATTGCATTGAGCCATTCTGTTATATCTCGCATTAAAATGGTGGCTAATAATCAACTCATAAATTCTATAAATATCGATATATTTAATCAACGAAGTACGAACAAAAACATTACACACCAATGTGTACAATCCAACCATCTAAAAAAGTATGATGCAATAATCTACTGAAAAGGTAGACCCTAACGTACGCACTCTCGCGACCGTTCACCACAACACATTCGAACTTCGAAACTCCTCAAACCTTTGTCAAATCTTTACCATTCGCCATTTTGCATCAATTTCGAGCCAAATTTAAGGCGTCATATTCTACTCTCCAAAAAACCCATACATAAATTTTGAGGGTTTTAGGTGGACTTAGTGATGAGAGACTCAGAACCCCTTGAAAAACTTATTTCTGCTATAACTCCCCTTCAAATTCACTTAGGAAGGTGAAATTTTGGAGAGGTTGATGTTGTTGACTCACTCTTTCATATGAAGTATGAATAAATTTTTTTAAGTATTTCCCCCTTCCCTCCATTTCCTCTCATAATTTGAGTGAACGGACATTTTTAGATAAATCGAAAATTCAAAAAAAAAAATTCCTTTTGAGAATCCACATGGAGAGTCTTTTAACAAATTTTTATCGATTTTCATCCATATACATAAATCAAAAAATTATATATTTATCTATAGCATACAAATGACCAAGAACGAAAAAATATGAAGAACGTCCCCCCCCCACTCTTCTTGGATGAGATGAGCTTTTCTTAATTCACATACTGTGAACTGTCATTCAGGCCAGAGGCACAGGTAAAGTTAGGATCCAAATTTTATTAACAAGGTTTGTCCTTCTGAGGAAAGTTTGGAGAAGAGGAAGTACGGTAGATTCATCATTGAGGATTTAAACTGAAAAGGTGGAATTTTTTAACACATTCCTCTACCCTGTATAAGTGTATACTGTAAACAGATGGGATAAGTGAAGTCGGAAAATCTGTGAAACCATAAGAAACGTTTGACAGTTGGACCATATAATCAAGTGTTGCTTATTTAGATGACTGTGGTGAGTGTAATATGACCGGAAACAAATAATAACAAAAAATATGAAGATGATAATACAAGAGACATTTTCAACATTTTTTACCTAGTTCCACTAAAGTGCCAGTGAATTAATTCTATATCAATGAATCTATTTAATGTTTATGAGTTTCCTATTCTTTGCCTGAATTTTTACTGTGGACAATTTGAACTGTACTATTATAGTCCTTTATTTTTATTTCAATTCGCTAATTTTTTTTGTTCAGTTTTTTTTCGAACATTATTTTAATGTTATAATTTCAAACAAATAAAATAAAGAAATTAACAAACGGAAAAAAAGGTGAAAATTTAGTTGATGTCTATATAAAATAATTTAGGAACAACATAAACACCTGATCGAATTTTAAAAGATCAATTTCAATAAGAAGGAGCTAGAAACTAAAGTTCGAAAATTTTTTAATACAGGAGAAATTTTCTTTTTTTCCATTTATTTAACAAAAATCGTGAGATGAAAAAACACATTTTCATTTTATTTTCTCACTATAATCGAAAATTTCTCAGCAAGAAGCTTGGCTTTTGGATTTGATCAAAGTCATAGATAATGAAGTGGTGCGGAAAAATAACTGGGGAGCAGAAACCCTTCCAAGAATATCTTTTGAAAAATACCTATTATGTTACATTGCCTATCTTGAAATCGCATAATTTTGTTATAATAATAGTAAACGTTATTTTATTTTTTTAATAGGAAAAAAAACAAAACAAACAAGGCTAAGTTAATCTACCATGCCGTAAAAAAAAAGCACGAAAAATTTATTAATTTTCATGTTTGTAGTAATTAGTGTAGGATTTTATGCATTAATTGAATGATAAATTCTTGTAAGCTCGTTAAAATAGAATTTACTTGTTGGAATTTTTGCACCGGTTTGCAATTTTATGATGCAAAAAATCTTTTTCCTGTTTGTTCAATTTTAAATTCTTCATTTATTTAGAGAATTGAAAATTTAAGCAATTGTGCTGGATTTTTAATACATTTTGGAATTTGTTTATTGTTATCGAGTGTGAAGTACAATTTCCAAGTATGTATTATGGATTTTACTTATTGTTGTTTTTATCCTTCAACTATCATTACTTTCAATAATAATCGAATTCATTACTTTTTTCTAATAAATGCATCAATCCACCCCCCCCCCCCAACAATATTGCCAAATTTGTGTCATAAATTTCTAAACTTTTCACATAAGCTATTTTAAAGCTTTTAAAAAAGAATGAAGAAAATTATAAACAAGATTTACAAAAAAAAGTCGTAATCATTAATGATAGTTATTGAAAAAACAAATTTTTCTTACAAATTTTCAATTAAAATTATAAGTTTTTTTTTTGTAATTTTTTCAAAAAATTAGGGCAAATCACATGTTAGCTGAAAGAGTAAACTTTTGCAATATGCGGAAATTTCTACACGTCTTCTAATAACAATGCTATACCCCCCCCCCTTCATATTACATTGATCATTTTATTAATCCAAGAATTTAATGAAATTTATAGCCCGAAAAAAATATATATGCACAATATATAACACCTTTCAACTGATCGATTTTTATCAAACGTAAAGAAAAAGTCAGCAATATTTGGGCTCATAAACATTTATTAATTAATAATTTTGCAAGGAGTAGCAATAAATAATATCCGTTATGGCTGCTAAAAAATTCGATTTCAAAGTATTGCATGTATTCAAGAATGAATTTATTTTTATTTATATTTTCACGGAGTTATCGTTGTTGTTTTTTGAGTAATTAGATAAACCTTCAATTTTCTTACAGTTATACGTTTCATTCCTTGAATTATTTTTTCATTTTCTGCATTTAATAATTTTTTGAAAAATTGTAATATTTTAATAAAACGAACAATAAAATTGAAATAATGTCATTAAAAATGAAACATACAGAAATTACTCACCGGCGAAAATTCCGAAATAAAAAATACCAAAAGCAAATAAAATTATAATTTTTTCCAAAAAAAGTTCATATACAAATAAACATAATTATATTTTGGTGATATCACATACTCTGATAGTGCTGGTTTTGTTTTCCACAACATTATTCAAGCAAATATCAAGTTAGCGAACTCAAATGCTTAGCTCGAAATAGCAGAAATTTCTCCCCAATAAGAACAGGATAAGATAAAAGAAATTATCGATTGATAAGTATGATCTTTCGATATAATTTGGGTTCCAAATCTGAGCTTATGAATTTGAAATTAAAAGCCAATGTTTACAAATAAACTTCACTCCATCTGAAACTGAGCTACTTCCTTGCCCATGTTATTTTTATTTATCAATTTCGATACTTCGAATTAGTTACTCTGTCCTCACTCATAATACTTTCCGCTGGACTATCTACTCCTTCGCACTTCATGCTAAACTCCACTACAAATTATTCCACATCACAACAACGTTTAAAATTTATATATCTATCCTCAAGTCTTCATTACTCGTAACCTTTTCCAACAATCTCAGGAACTAAAACTATATTTCAACCTTTCTTCTAAGCTCTTTTTTAAATCTAACAGTCCATTCCCTCCATCTCTATGAACAGAGGTGCAGTATAAGGTATGTAAAGAAATAAATAAATAAAACAGATTAATCGAAATTACGGGGAAAACACATTTGGTAAAACTAAATAAGCATTGGAACAACTGACTTCCATCACCTTGAGTCCTTGAGGATTTAATAACGTTTAGAAAAATTTACCACATTTAGTAATGAAGGGTAAAATGCTAATTAACTATCCACACAACTCTAAGAGTAATTAATATAAATTCACTGAATAAAGTTTAAATATTGGTTATAACTAGGTACTTAAGATCTCTAGGTAGAGTCTGAGTAAATATACAGCGAAGATAATCAGCAATCACGTATAGTGGATGTTTTATAACTTACAAATCACTTATCAATCTATATGAAGCCAAGAACCTATCTATCTGATGATATGAGTCAAGGTAAATTAGTGTGCAATAATTACTGATTAGAAACTAAAATTATTCTTTCACGTTTCAATAATACTCATTCGCGGATGTAAATTTTCATCTAAAGAGTTTGAAGATGATGAAAGAGGGGAGAGAGGAGATGTTATTCTCCGTTAATAAAATATGCTGGTGAGCGGTAATACGATTATTAACTATATAGAGCGTCATACCTCCCACCATATTTCACATGACGGCCATTTTGTTAAAATGTTACATGCGTAAGAACTCGTTGAAAATTACAGGAATGGAATTTGCGAGTTAGGATGCCATTTTGGTGATTTGAGTAGAAGTGTATAAATTTAAAATTAAAAAATACAAATGAAGTTTTATAACAATAACTTATAGCGAAAATGTATATTGGCACTTACCGTATTGCTTGAGAATCCGCCGATGGCGATGAGAACTCGTATTCAGTTGCACTAAGGTAATCACCACTTCACTATCACCAAACATATGGGAACAGGGATCGCGATACGATATGATAAAACGCTGACTCGACATATTGGCGCGAAATGAACTCGTACACGAGAGTGATAAAAGAACGGACGACTGTCCGAAAGGCTGCAACTTTCAGAATTGGCCAGAAATGAATGATCGTTTTACAAAGAAACGGTCTTCCTCGCACATATTATTTATTAATTAGGCATTACGTGCGTACGATATTGGAATGCCCGCCCATGTCGCGTGCAATGGAAAACAGATATTCTATACATGCACAATTTTTCGAGAAGTCTTTGGATGACATGTTCCAAGTATTCGTGAGAGCTTCCTTACATGATACCCGAAGAACGCACGCAAACCTGATCATCACCGTTCGGCAAAACGAGCCATCCGTCGTGTTATAAAGGACGTCCTATATTTTGGGCAACAATTGGACACGACATGGAAAATAGCGTTTTATCATTTCAGAGTATTATTTCAACGATCAACAAATGTTTTGTAATGAAGAATATTGACCGTAGGGTGTTGAAGTAAAGGTTACGAATCGCTACGTTACTTTTGGTATAATTAAGGCTATGAATTGATGATAATTAAAGGGAAATAGGTACATGGGAAATATCAGGAACATGTCGACATTTCTTTGCTTACCTTGGTAATCCTACTTTATCAATAAATGGATAAACTTTGAACCATCATCTTCGCTTTCCAAGAAGCCTATTTCAGTTTTTCATAAAGCACTGGATCTCTGAAACAAAATCAAAGAAAAATTCAAAATAATTTCTCACCCGTATAAATGGCCTCATTTTCAGTGATAATTAGGTAATGTATTTCTGACAATATTGAAATAATCAGCTTCCATTTCTCTAATTTATATTCGCATAATAAACCGAAAAAAACTGTTCCTTCAGTGAAAGTGATACACAAATCTTGCTGCTTCTAAAGAACATAATTTGCCTCATCAACAATTTAAGGAGGGCTTTTATTTGAATTTCATAAAGAAAACATGCAACTTATGAAGAGAAAACGCATAATATCTCATTTGCAAAAGAATAATAACAACGCACTAATTCTTTCATGCCCACATCTGGTTAATCATATCATGATAAAAAAATCAGCACATCAATATCCAAAGATTAATCCATTTACCCAGTTTAACTGTTGATCATATATCTACGTTGAAACACGAAGCGAGGGAGTAAACTGATTTATATACGATTCTTAACACGGTATGATAGCTTTTCTCGTATATTTATCTTAATTTCAAGTCTAAACGTTAGAAAACGAATAAGACTACATGTACACAAATGAGGAATGAAATTATCCGACCAAAAACGATGATGAAGATCTCGAGATCCTCTACAATTATAATATGAAAATTTGAAAAGTGAACTCTACTTACATAGGACTTTGTTGCAAATGAAATGAGGTTATTGAAAACAATTCCAATTTTACATTGTGAATAAGATTTTATCAATTTTCTGTTGATTAGCTAGAATAAAGAATATTTCCATCTTATGAGATAGTCGTATTTGAATTGAATTTTGAACTATGAACTTAAAGAAATGACAAATCGAATGAATTTTACCATTTGTTTACTTATTTTGAAGATTCTGCATTTCTACTTTCTACTCATCGTTATCAGTAGATTTTTAGCGCGTTAAACTCTGGAGGGTAGGGTGGTGGGTAGTCAATGGGTAAAGCAGGGAGTTGAGACTTAAGAGAAAGCTCGATATGATGTCACCTCATATGATGGATGTGAATTATGGGGAAAAAAAGAAAATGAAATAATAGTATATATATTACGCAACGAGGGAACAAAGTTTATGAATGCTAACGAGTGTGATAGTTGCAGTACGAGCTATAGGCAAGGGCTGTAATACACTCGTCGACGTTCACAAACTTTACTCCCGAGTTGCGTACGCTATTTTTATTTAATTGTAGACGTAAAGCATCACCGTAACCACATTGTTTAAAAAGTGGAAAGTATTGTTTTACCGGCGAGTTTTGTAATCGGAAAATACGAAAGTCGCCGGTGAAACCCGCCGGTAAAACTCGCCAGTAAAACAATATTTTGCCCTTCGAAAACGATGTGTTTATAGTGTACTTCGGTACTTTGCGTCTATGATTGAATAAAAGTAATTACATATGTATTCACCATCCTCAAAAAACATGCTGCATACTTTCAACACATTTTATTGGTTCATTGCTTTGCATTAGTGTGCCCGATAATGTGCATTCATTGATGACGTCATATCTCATTATTATTTTCATATCCCTCTTTCGGGCATCGGGCGTATTGTTATTTCATTTGATATGGGCGAATATTCCTTATGAGATGGTGAAATTTTAAAATGATAATAATAAGATGCCATATTTTCATCAATTCTCCCTTACATTGTACCTTTCACTTTTATGTACGAGCTTACTCTTGTAAAAATTATGAGTTTTTCAATAATCTTAAAATAAATGGAAGGTTTCTTACGAAATAGGTTCGATAAAAAAAGAAATCATTAATTTGCTAATATTCCAATTTTTACGATACACGAACAAGATCAGATTGTTTACAAGCTAATGATACTTGGTTATGGAGATACAGATTTCGCCCGTTTCCACAAGAAACTACGTAAATACCACACTACATTTTTCATTTTCATTTTGTAACCTCAATTAAAAAACAATATTACAAGATAAAACTTTATTAATAAATAGTCAACAATTGATTCGCATTTTTTATATTTCAAGAAATTATTTAAAAAAATAAAAGTGGACACGTTATTGAATACAACAATTACAGCTTTTAAACGATTATTAAACTAAGCGTTGCTAGCCCTGATGTTATTTAAACTACGAGATAAGCGTGTTTTCAAACAAATTTTACATTAAAAAATATATTTACAACTACAGCAAACAAGTATAAAAAAAGTTTTCGATGAACGAGAACACAAAATTACAAATACTCGCGTTTCTACAAAGAAATTTAGAAATACGATGAAATATACAATATTAACACAGTTAACAAATCAAACATCATTGATTTCTGATTGATTTCATCGTTTGTATTCAATTCACCAACTAAAATGACTTCACAATCCTAATACCACATAATTTTTTTTTTGTGATCAGTCATCGAATCCTGCAGTTCTTTTTGCTTTACGTAGTTTAGGATTTGGAGACTTGTTTTTAGGAGCTTTTGGAGATTTATCTGCGGAAAAATAAATTGATTAGCGAATTGAGAAAATCAACACATATTTTGTACACGTAGAATCAATACGTACTGAAAGTCTTTAAATGTTTGGGTATCCAATCGTAATCAATATCATCTTTGTTTTTCGTTCCTGTTTCCAACTGGAGATTTTGTTTTTTACCAGCTCCACCGACGCGTTTTTTACCGACCGAATACAAGAACTGTTGACCAATTACGAGCAATAAGATGACACCGGCGCCCAGAAATACGTATAAGAAGAATGTTTCGCCATCTAGACCTTCTTCGACTTCGATTATATTTACTGTATCGTTATATACTTTTTCGTAGAATTGTGTTCCAAACTGTAACAGGAGAATTATTAAATCGAGAACATCGAATAAAGCGCGAATAAAATACTCTACTTACTTCATCTCTATAAGCTAAATTAATACTGAGCCCGAAAGGCCGACCAGCAAAGGAATCAGCGGGTACAAATGAATACGATAAGGTAGCTTGATATCCTGGAGGAACGGTTCTATCATACTGGATAGTGGAGAAGTTTTGAATATGGTACGTAAAATCTCTGGGAAACCTGAACGATGCGTCCAAGGTTTCAATGGTGAATTCTAAGCTGCCTTTATTGGTAAAGCCGACCAAAAATTCGACTTGTTTACCAGCAGGTAATTCTAAACACATCATTGATATTATAATCAAGTATCTAAGATAGTATTACTTAAAAAACACTTGATAAAAAACACACCTATATTAGCTAATGATGGGAATGTTGGTTTGGTGAAAAGTAAAAATAAATCTGCATTTACTGATCCTGTATCCTTTACATCAGGACTTTCAGTTTCTTCTGCACCTTGGCCAACTTCTGGAGCTACATCTTCATTATCTACAACTACACCTTCTTCTTCTATTTCATCTTCTTTAGCTAATGTGAATCGTATTCCTGAAGAATATAGAATGATTAAGTATTGTATAAGAATATGAAATAAATCAGTTATTTCACCACTTACCGCTGTCGCAAAATAGTAGAGTGGAAAATCCTAAAATTAATAAATTCAGTAACAGTTTCATTTTTTATATTTAAGGAACCACTTAGAGCCTTAACACATTATTAATACTAAACCGTAAAAAGAATATAAATGTACTAAGTGAATTATTTACACGAAAAACCGCCACGATAACCTAAATTAAAAGTAACTTATGATTATGATACAGATCACTCATAATCCATAGTGACACGGTAAATGTAAATAAATCGAAACGTGGAATTCCATCGGACCAACACAACAAATTTTCTCTGGCGTTGAGCTTTCCTGGCGTTATTTCGAGCTGAAGTATGCAGTGTTGCACTTATACATATAGAAAAATTTCTAAAATGTGTTTCATTTTTTGATTTTATTTTTTTTATTTATTTATGGAGAAAAATAATGAGTTACTTAATGCAATAATATTATTTCTTTACTCATCATTTCATGGATATATTTGCATATTACAAAATATAAACACACTTGAATTCATAATAGACAATTTACGATCCTTCCTTTATTTTTTCTCCATTATTATTGACAATATTCTCTCGGTGTTTCTGTGACATGATCACTAGAATGATTTTGAAATTATATTTGAAATACAGATTTTCAGCAACAATAAATATTTTTGAAGCATATTATTTATTATAAAAATATTCTGTAGTTTATTTAATAAAGGAATTAATTAAAACAAATTTTGATATTCTTCATAAACTCTTATGCCTAATAAAATTTAAGGAAATCCACACTTCTAAACACAAATAAAACGCCAACGCTAAGATTCGAGAATTTTTGTAATTACATTTGAAAAACGGAAAATATTTTGAAAATTGTGTGATTAAATGGAAATTGAGTAGTTAATTAGCTAGCGGTCAATTTTATTTGGATAAATATACCAAATATACAAATTAACTTTAATATGCAAAGAAAGATATTCTCCAGATTCTATTTCGTCGAACTTATCATCGAAGTTAACATTTTAATAACAAAGAAATTATGGTAAGACAGAGAAGTAACCTGGAATCATTTTACATCTATATTTGTTGAAAAATGATGACTTTAGCAACATGATAGACGCATGATTTATTAAGTAAGCTTCAAAGACAAGAAATGATAGTTTATAAATATACATTTTTCTTTTGGAATTTGGCTGAGCATGCACAAGAAGAAACAATCATCGTTTTCATTGTTAATTACACCAATGGAAATAAATTATCATGTTGATGACATCACATGTAATGTTTTTCCAGCACTGAATCAATAAAAGAAAATCTTGAAGAACGGCTTAACAAGTTTACGAAAATTATATCACAGCTTAGCTGAGGTTGTTCAAAAATTCTTTAAAAATCATTAGTAATTTCTCAAATTACAAAAAATTATAAGGAAGAAAATTGAGTAATTCGAGAGAATTATGCTCATATTATGAATTAAATAATTTATTCTTTATCGTTTTTGCTGTCTTAAAAGAAGATGCAGTCTCTTCAAATCTCCTGTTCAACACTTTGCCTATTAGCATACTGAAAGGCATTTTTTTCATTTTTCACTTTACATCACTGTTTTTATTTCTTTATTTTCTTATTGTTCGATCGCAAGAGCCAATTTTTATCAAAGAAATCCAATGAGATCAATTTTAAAATTTTCAGACAATCATAATTACCTGCGTACCGTACATGTCTGATTTAACGCCTACAGGTAAAGGACAAATTTCGTATCAATAAACAACCAACTAGATATGACATACTGATATTGTTAGTAACACTTTATTTATTTATTTTCACAACCAATCAGAGAGTATTTATAGGTAGTGATGTAACATGAAACTATTTTGAAGTATCATAAATGGGGATTCAATGATTTGTCTATGTAGGATGCAATCGGACACACGGTATATCTGAATTCTTTTTAACAACGCTACATATGTTTAATCCAGCAAATCTAGTCTAAAAACAGATCATTTACGAAAAAAATTCTCCACGAAGATTTTCTTCATGACTATTTGGATTTAATCCCTACACATGGGCTATGCTCACCTTCCATCTATGACAACTATATATGTTGTTCAACAAGGAGATTATGAAATGAAAATGAAAACCAAAATCGAAAAATCGACTTCTTAGCCCCCTCAAACTTTACAAATATCGCAAGCTGCACTTCAGATTTTTTGAAAAAATTACCAGGTAACTTTAGTAACCTATTGAAAGAAGAAAAGTAACCAAATAAAAAGTTTTTGAAATTTTTACCTCATCAGTTTTCAAACTGAAGTTTGTGCCCATATATTAAGATTTTCAATGGTGACTGAAATCTCAAGATATTACCTGATGTCAAAAAAAAAAAAAAAAAAAAAAAAAAAAAAAAACTGAAGACAGGTACTCCTAACCATATGATAATTGTTTGGAGCTTGAAATTATCAATTTTTGATCCTACTAACTCCACAGTTTTCAATCACTCGAAATAAAATCACAGAAATCAAGTTATGAAAATGAAAAAAATTTCAGTGAAGCGCATTTTTGCAACAGACCAAGAAAAAAAATGCAAACACGATTAGCACATTGAGATTTGCAAAATTTTTTTGGATCACCTACTTAGGTATACTTTTTTACTCTTTTAAAGTAATTTTTGATGGAAATTAAAAAAAAAAAAAGCAAAACAAAGCAATATGTTAAGGAATAAAAATATTAAAAAAATAAACAGCAACATTTCAAATATTTTAGCTGCAAAAATGGAGAGAAGACTACTAATAATTTTCTAATATTTATTTTTAAATGTATTTTTTAATTTTTTAAAACCTAATATAAAACAAAAAAAAATTTTATGTGCTGATAAAGTTTATGAAATGGTGCAATAAATTTAGACTTTCTCAAGGGGAACATTCTTAACCAAATTTTTTTTTTTTCGTAAATATGTGGAGACTAGCTCTGCTAACAAGATACTGAAAGTATTCGTTTTTAGGTATTGAGCGTCGCTCGAGAACGAGTTGGAATCCTCGAAAACTGGGTTTTTTGTGACATCTTCGCAGGATTTGATCGTAGAGGGTGGGCAATTTTGTTCAAAAAAAAATTTTCTACAAGTTTTATATAAAAATTTTTTTGCCACGAACTACTGGTAGGGAGTTAGAAGTGTTTGAAATTTGGCACTTTGGGGATTCTATTATAATTGATTCAATTATGCTATGTAACAATCTGCTATATCTGCAGGCAAATGAAAAATGCATAAACAATGACTTGTGACTACATACCAACACAATCATAACCTTGTAGAGTTCTCAGTTATTTTTTCACGAAAATCTAAGGGCGTTAGCAAAGAATGTGGGTACCTACGCAGATCTTTACATGATCTAAGTTTACTGAACTGCAAATGTTATCTGAATTTTACAGCAAATATTTTTGCCTATTTTAAAGTTCATAATATTTTGCATTCATAAATTATGCATATAAATCTGAGCCTGATGAATACTGGAAGTCTTACTTCATGAAGGACTATATAACCTAACTGGCTGCGCCTGTGTTGGCGAAACTATACAGTATAAGCCATTTCCAGGTTCTATGAATTGCTTATTGTCAACATTGCAGGCGAATGCTTACCTTCAATATGAAATTTATTGCACGTTGCAATAAATATTGATTATTTTCAGTTTCATTTTTTATTCGAAGCTAATCGTGAATTTACTAGAGCAACAACATAATCTGGTTTTCATAACTTTAACCGCTGAGTTAGATGGTAGAGTTCAATAATAGAAATACTAAAATTTGACGAATAAAGTTGCCTAAAATTTTTATGAATTGACTTCTCAACGAAATAATTCGATAATTCGATGAATATAGTCGATACATGCACAGCTCCATTATCGCCATTCACTTCTCACGTATCAGTTAATTATCAATGAGAATTTGCAACAATGTCGATTCTTATCAGCGAAAATAACCGAGCGTTTATCAGAAAAGCAACAAAGATATTAAACCGTGCATTCATTTACGATAACACCATCTCCTCTACGTTATCGCCTCATAGCACCCTGATGGACATTAAAATTGAAATTCATTACATGATTACGAATTGCCAAATCATTATAATATTTGTTACAACTTGCTGATTCGTATTCCTAAGAAATGCCACTCGAAAAAAAAAAGTTCACGGAATGGTAGTACGTTAAGAGTGCGGAGTGTGATTATAAACAGCCTATAAATCAACACAGCGTATATAACTCGATTAGCGAGAAAAACTGCTTTGTTTTTGCGTGGGATCGTGAGAACCAAACAACAGTTTCTAGTCCGGTTTTAACGTTGACACTATTTTTATTGGTTTTAAATTAGAACGATAAATTTAATTAGGCAACGGGTTCCGCCTTCTACCGTTTGGTGACATGTGTAGTTTAATATACTACCTTGAGCAAGTTAAATTAGATTATTTAATTCATCGTTTCATATAGCAAACTGCCATTGATATCCAGTTGTAAGACTTCTGGCGATGAAAAAATCAAAAATATTTACAGGACTGAATGGCTTTTATTTAACGAGCCAATGATGTCTGATTTCATGTACACCGACTCTTTAACCTTTGCTTATGATAAAATGCAGGTTTGTTGCATTTCTCGAATACCATTATTTTATCGCGGTTTTCCGACGATAAGATGCATTGGAAGAAAGCTTTAACAATTTCGCTTAATGTTTGACCGAAAATCAAATTTATTCAACCGAGATGGTGTAATTAACATTGCGAGCGTATCTGAAGCGTTATTAATCTGTCAAAAGCAGTCGTACAGCTCGAATTCAGCTGAATTAACATTTCAAGTTCATAAGAGGTTTCAACTTTGCGCATTCGTTGCGGTTTCCCATACCGATGGCACGCGGTTCTCTCTCGTTTGAAATGCTGTGCTTCAGTTCGCGGTTATCGAGAATTCGAAGAAGGATTGAAAAAACAAAGTAAACGATCGAATATAAAACCCGATGATCAGAAAT
Organism: Phenacoccus solenopsis; assembly: GCA_009761765.1. Classification (NCBI taxonomy): domain Eukaryota; kingdom Metazoa; phylum Arthropoda; class Insecta; order Hemiptera; family Pseudococcidae; genus Phenacoccus; species Phenacoccus solenopsis. The sequence continues at coordinate 11,823,175 of CM019755.1, read as the reverse complement.
AAATGAGAAACGATGGTGGAAATTATCGATGAAAATTTTCACTCGACGATGAAAAGCGTAATGCATAAGGCTAGATAGACCAGTTACAACGAAAGTAAATCAATTTTCCGCATTCTACGTAATAAAAAACCTTGAACTAATTCTTCATCTATAGTATTTTCCTCCATCGCTTCAAATAAACGTACTGGTATTCGGTGAGGAGATGGAATTGAAAAAAAGTAAGCGGCCACGCTGCATTACTGGAGCTGAATTTTCAATAGGAATATTGTACCGCTTAGCCCCGCAGATAATGTTGGTAATCTCTTCTCACAGGCAAAGCAGGCATTGGCTATAAATGTACATGGATTATTATAGCTGCGCGAAAATAGACCTAATTTTGAAAAAAATTATGCTCGAGTTTAGATTGGGATATGATTCAGTGTTTTTGATATTTTCATCCAATCAGGAATCCAATAATTTGGAGCGCAGGCGTAGTTATGTTTTGAATTTTTATTTCAATGTTTCAAAATATTCTATATGGAATAGCAGTCCATATTTATTAACTCAATGACACCAAGTATGTACGTAGGTTGAAAATCCTTATCTGTACTCTCTAAAACAAGCTGAGGAACTCAATTTGAGATATAATGCACTTCTTGCCTACTAATAATGATATTTAACCAGAAATCCTAGCCGAAATTAATGGATTCAAAATGTTGTGTACTCCTAGCCTGAGTTCATTCAACATTTTAGATCCATTTCGAGATCAAGTAGATACGCGTCTATTAGTGTCTCATATTGTTTTTATAAACGGAATTTGAGCTTTCTAAGAACCTTTGGCGTGAAGATTTGAATAATTCAGTAAAATCATCTTTCCTTCTATCATCTCCTACCTTACTTAGAAGGCTGGAATCTTATATGTTCGCAATTTGAATTCATTGCATTACATATTTCCAATCATTCCAGTACATTTAAAGGTAATAATATCTCCATATTTCCTTGTATATTTGTAAGTTTTGATTTGAGACGTCTTATGCTTATATTGACTCCAGTAAACATACAGGACTTCATTATAATCAATTCAAGTCATTTGAAGTTCCTAAGATTTGGACTGTTTGCCATTATAGATTCATTTCAATAAAATTCCAGTGGCTAAATTTTGGTCCCCAACTCACTCTGCATGCAAAGTTTGAGTTTACCAAACTAATTGGGCGAGCAGATATAAAAAAGTTAGAAACTGCAGAACTCAAAAAGCTGTTTTTTTTTTGCGCTAAATCCTCGATAAATGTTTATGGGAAGTTTTCTATGTGTATTTTATGATTAGATATGGAAAATTCAAAAAATTTCCTAATTCGAATTCTCCTTCAAAAGCCATTTTTTGTCATATTTTTCATCCATATTTACTTGTAAGCTGATATTTGGGTACGTTGGTATTCTAATCTTAATTACGTCATCATGTGACGCTGTAATCAAAAATATTAATGCTTTGATGGCCACTTTGGCTTAAAATACCCCATTCGAAAAATAAATAACATTACCAATCCTTTCATGTCTTCAGGCCACATTCAATACAAGTTTGAAAATCCCTACCATATCCCTTCCTAACCCACTTAAGAAGTTAAATTTAGAATAAATGTAATTCTTGCCATGCAATAATTATGTGAATCCATATTTTTCGAATTATAGCAACTTGAAGCTCCTCAAGTGGTGCTCAAATTTTGATAGTCCGCCATTTTGGATTCATTTTGATCCAAATTCAAGAGATTATATTTTGGCCACCAATTAATGCCACACACAAAGTTTGACCTTTCTAGATTGATTTGGTGGGGAGATATAGAAGTTTCGAGAAATTTCATGACTCAAACTTCCTCAAAATGCCTTTTTTTGCTCTAACTACCCTTCAAATGCTTATAGAAAGCTGAAATTTAGATTTGTTGATACCCATGATTCACTCTTTCATGTGAGATCAAAAATGAACAATTTAAGCAATTTGCCCCTTTTCCAGCTCCTCTCAAAATTTGAGTAATCTGTCATTTTGAGGTGTATCAAAAAAAACAAAAAAGTGCCTTTTTTGTATTTTTAAGAAGAGTCTCTCACCAAATTTTGAACTAATTTCATGAATACCTGCTAGCGTTATGTGATGGGAAAAATGATATATATATATTATATATATAGTAGAATAAGTACTATTGCAACATCCACCATACACACAATTTTCACGAGATCTGTTTTTAAAAATTCATACAACATAGGATATTGTTTCTAAAAATTCCAATGCCCGTGACTAGAAAACTGGATCTCGAAACAAATGTGCATTGGATTCATTGTGAATGTATCACTTTTGAGACAGCGCGCTCTGTGAGAAAACAGTTGTACCAAAAGTAAGTTTGCAATATTTGTATCCTTCTGTAAATAATGCCTAAAACGAGATCCGGCTAAAAATTCGCCCATGTATTCTACTGGATCTCACAAATAATGTACACTATACATACAAAACGTTGCGAGATCCGGCAAACGGATCTCAAAATCTTGTAATAACTGTATCATCATCATCATACATATATATATATATTAAGCTACAAGCAAAAAAAGTTCAGCAATTTATCATTCCGGCCATGTTGCAGCGACGAAGCTGATTTTTTTGAATCGAAGGGCATTGAGTGGTAGATGATGCTAAAATTATAGCAAAGGGCTCATTTTGATTTTGAAGGGCCCAAATTTGGGGGGAGGTGCTAAAATTGAGATATCGAAATTTCGGGAAATCCGGTTTTTCCAAATCCTGTCCTAACTCTAAATCCAAAATTTGAACCTTTTGCGTCCCATAGAACGACAATTATGCCCCAAGAACCGAAATTTGAGAATTTTTTGAACCCCCACTCAAACTTTAGAAATAACTGAATTTCAAACACAACATCTTTTTCCGTGTATTATCCTCACTATCTAGACCAATTTTTAACAATTTTGCCCCCAAAAGGGGGAGGTACTCAGGGAGGGGGAGAGCTTCCCCCCTTGGTTTTTGAAAAGTTGGTAAATTTGGAGTTTTAGCGTAAAGTTGGTAAATTTGACCACTTGTGCAGTATTATTACAGCTATTTTTACATCATTTTTTGAAGACTAACAAGAAGACTGACATCTTATTTAACGAGCAAAAAAAAAAAAAAAAAGGTCAACAGTTGGTAAAATTTCATCATGGTATAAGTTGGCAATTTTTGGTTTTCTCCCCCCCCCCTTGAAGAATGTCCTCGGTACGCCCCTGGAGGTACATGAGGCGATTTTAATTTTGAAAAAACGTACAGCTGTATTTTAACAACAGAAATTTCATGTAAAAATTTCAAAACAATTCGTTCATAAATACCCTCACAAGAACAAGATATGTTTGTGAAAAATATACCGTATTACAAATGTTATGGAACGTTGCAAGTTGCATTACGTAGTTTACATACATAATTTTAAAGGAGGCTCGGGAAGGGCCCCAAAATGCGAATTCCAAGGGCGAAGCCCGAGAAATTAGCCGGTGGTTGGGTGGCTTTAAACGTACGAAAAGGATCTCGTTTTATTTGCTTTTTACATACGTATATAGGTAATTAGAAATATAAACTGAAAAGTTAAACATTTGCTGGATGATTACAGTTGGTCTGAAACACAAAGATTTAAAGACGGCAGCCTCCCCCAACGCACTTCCTAAAGTAGGTAAACAGTAATAGCTATTGTTTTTATTAAAAACACAGCTTATAAGACCCTGAGGAATCCACTCCAAATGATAACATAATGATATGAACACTCCTCCTTGACTTCTCCTTTCCAAATGAAGTAAGCTGCAATGGCTATCGTTTTTATTTAAAACTCGGCTAAAAAAAAATTGTAAAAAAGGCTACGAATACCTTTACATCACACCAGAAATAATTGATCAAGTGACTGCTGCACATGCTCGATGTGCCGACACTTCTTTGAATGGACATCATTAAAAAATAATATCCACTAGATAATAGACACTACGTATAACCCAGGTATAAATACAACGCGCTTGCAAATCGGGCGTTTTTCTATTGACCGTAGTATACGCGTAGGCCGCGGTTACAATGTTCTTTCACAGAGCTGAACAATGTACCTTTTGGCGGGCACTACAGAAAAGAATGGAAGGTAAAAAAAAAATGCTGTTAACAAGATAAAGAGAAACAAAACCGCCGGCGGGTATTCGATTTTCGCGTATACGTAGAACTGGTTCATGCGGCGATATTTTCCCATAATTCGCGGCAATGAAATTTCAATCGCTAATACGTAATGGTTTATAGGCGGCCGGTATAAATACGCGATCGTATACGTGACTTAAGAAGTTTATAAAAATTTGTAACGCCGTCGTTTTTGTTCACTTCGTGTACGCGAGTACGCGAATGACGGAGTCGTACTCATTGACCATCTCGTTCGGCATTTAATAACGAGATAATTGAACTCTTCAGACTTCAGTCGAAACGTTCAATGTCAAGTCGACAAAAGAAGAGCTTCGCGTAATTTAACATTGTCACCGCTTCGATGACTGGTCGTGTAATTAAAGTACGAGAATAATCGCGTATAATCTGCCATTATATTACCCACCGCAAGTCAGCCTAATTCAGCATACGTTTAATGATCGCTTGTAAAATTACCAATTACCTGTTTCGATGAACGGTAACCGCATGCAGAACGTGAAAAAAAATGTCTTCCTGTCGTATTAAAATTAACAAGAATGTGTCGTTAATTCGAACACGGTTCATTCCCCCCGGTCATAGATAAGCAGGTATAAAATCAGAAACTGTTGGCAAGTTCAACGATACCGCGAATCACGAATGTCGTATTAATAAATTATCAAACGAATGCAACATATAGACAGGTTTAATGGCGCATCCTAAATTCAAAAAAGAAGAAAAACCACCAATTTTTACGCGCCGTGTTTACAAATGGTTCGCGAACCGAATCAGCGTAGTGTGTACGAGAATTTTTATTTTTTTAAATGAGCGCTTTTATTAATTTTAAACGCGAGGAATTCGAATTAAGGTATTTCATAAATACGAATACCTGTTCCATTATATCTGAGTCATTGCTTACACATCGTCGAGCTCCTTCGATCGTTCACTCTTCCGTACGAGTTCGAGCGGTTTAACGAATCGACTAGGAAGTACTGTATCGAATAACCCGTACGTGTCATATACCTTCGTATCAAATTTTAATTAGGTGAATAATACTACTACAATTTTACTTGGGTAATGTGTAAAATAGTATCACAATGAATACGTAAGGAAATCATTCGAATACCAAAATCACCACAAAAAATAAATTTTTAAGTCAATAACCTCTTTATTGTCCAGCTAATGATGAAAAAATTTTCATATGTTGATAAGGTATTTCAAAAATTAATTGTAATTTATATTTATGAATTATGCCAGCACATCAAAAGGTGTTTGGCTTTGCCAACACAGTTACACATTGAGACAGATGATTAGGTAGAGGTACATGATTTCGGTATGAGCCAGCTGGTATTTTGGGTCATTCTTAAAAAATCAAATAAATATCGTCCATAAAAAAAAAAAAATATTCAACAATTAAAAAGACGTTAAAAAATGAGCCAAATGTTTTGAAACCAAACTAAATGGAAAAATGTTTAAAAATTCAATAAATATGCGAAAATACATAAATGAAACGTTTTTAAGAAAACCAAAAAAAAACTAAAAATTGAAGAATGTTCAGAAATAAGTGACATATTTAGAACAACGAATTGAATGATAATTTTTTGTTTGAATTTTTTTTAAATTGAATAAATATGCCAAAATGAGTACAATGCAAAAAAATGAAAATAAAGACATTCAAAAACTCAAATAAATTTTTAAAAAACCGAAGTGGAAAAATTCTCAAAAACTAAAGGTGTTCAAAAATGAAAAGAATACCCAAAAATTGAATAAATGCATAAAAATTAGTTTATATGATTCCTACATAGGCGAAAGTACTACATATTCTGAATTTAACTTTATAGATGATTTAAAAAGGAAGATAAGATTACTACTAAGAGATTAACGTTATTGTCAGCAAATCTGAATAAGCCCTATTAAAAACTCAGCTGTATTGGATTTTTTTTTTAATTAAAGATGTTCAAAAATGAGCAAAATGTTTCAAACCCATGCTGAATTGAAATTTTTTTGTAAATTAAATAAAAGTATACAAAAATCAAATAATAAAACGTTTTCAAGAAAACCAAAAAAAAAAAAAAAAACTAAAAATATAAGAATGTATACAAATAAGTGAAATATTTAGAACAACAAATTTAATGATAATTTTTTAATTTTTTTTTAAATTGAATAGATGAGCAAAAATGAGTATAATGCCAAAAAATAAAAATAAAGACATTCCAACAAGTAGTCATAACCAGAGTTCGAATAGGTCATACAAAAGTTACACACAGCCATCTCTTTTCAGGTATTCGTGAACCTCCTAACTGTCAGTTTTGCGTTAACTCCTCCATATCCATTGTACATTTACTCCATGAGTGCCCTTCTATTCGAGATATTCGGTACTCCTTGAAAGTTCCTAACTGTCCTACTCCCATTACTGACGATTTTTCGTACATCCTCACAGTCCTCACCTTCCTCAATAGAAGCAACCTTTTCCACCTCATCTGAACTAACTTTCTCGTGACAGTGGCGTAAAAATCGTAGTAGTTATAGACGTCACTGTAACAAATTATAAAAAAAAAAAATAAATTTTTTAAAAACCAAAAATGTTCAAAAATTAAAATGGTGTTCAAAAATGAAAAGAATGTCCAAAAAATGAGCAAATTTTTTGAAACCAGACAAAATGGAAAAATGTTTAAAGACATAATAAATACACAAAAATAAGTAAAATGTTGACCAAAAGTAAACACCAAAAAATTGGACATTTGTCAGATTACAAATAGTCTGAAAAGCAAAGATTTAAAGACTACAGCCTTACCCGACCATCCCTTCGCAAATCATCTTTATTAAGTTGAAAACTCAGCTGAAAATAACTAAAAATTGAAGAATATTCAAAAGTGAGTGAAATGTTTAAAACAAAAAATCAAATGATAAAATGTTTGAAAATTGAATAGATGTACAAAAATAAGTAAAATAGAAAGAACAAAAAGAGAAATGTTCAAAAATTTTAATAAATTTTTAAAAAAGCAAAATGAAAAAATGTTGAAAAATTGAATAAACATATAAAATTAGTAAAATGAAAAAAAAAAATATAAACATATTAAAAGATTAAATAAAAAAAAAATTAAAGAATTAAAACACAAAAATATTCCAAAATGTTCAAAATTGAATAAATGTATTAAAATTGGCTCATGTGTTGAAAGTGCTACATATTCTGAATTCAACTTTACAGATGATTTTGAAAGAAGATGAAATGACTATAAAGAGGTTAACGTCATTATCAACCAATTTTAACAAGTCCTATTAAAAACTCAGCTCTAGTGGTGTGGCATAGCTGCTTACAGTTTCATTTATTTATTTATTTTATTTTAAAATAATTTTTGATTTTTGGAATTTTTATTTTCTCCATTTTTTATTCGTAATTGATTCTTTGACTTGTGATTAGTATGTCATGTTTTAAAGGTTTAATTTTTTTTGGAAACGTAAGATGTTCAAGAATGAAAGGAAGGTTAGAAGGTCTGGTTCTTTCAAATCACTGATTTTTGCAATTTTCGTATCTTTGTTTCGAAACACTTTTCATGTTTGATACCTATTTAAATCATCAATCCGTTCTTTGAATATTTTATGTTAATGTATCAAGAAATTTGTGTAAAAAATCAAAGAAGAGGATCCCATTTTTTACTAAAGAATGATTTCAAGCCAAAATATTGAAACGTGAACAAGTTCATAATTCAAAATATTCTTTGGAGATATAATTGTAGCCGAGGAATCTAACATTTTTAAGACTTACGAGAATTTCAACTAACATTGTATAGTGTATACCAGCATACTTGTAACTATTTGAACAACATTATTTCGCATATTTTGAAAAGCTTTTCCGATTCACTAACAAACTTCCTTCATCTTCACCTCCCTCTCGCCCACAACACGCCAATTAAAATCGCGAAAAATATCTCTTCACTTATCGCATTTAAATTACAATGTTGCTAAATTTATCTCATCATCGAGTATATTCATGCAACTCATACATAATTGAACGATGGAACTTATATCAGAAAGTTGCTCGTTATCGCTGCAACTACTTCGCATTACATGCTTGGTATCCCCATCGATACAAATAAAATCGTACTTCCTGCCATAATTACTCAAACAAATAACTTGGCAATTTAAAGTATTTAATTGCGTACACATTGATGTTGAGAAAAGCTTTAAATATACACATTTAATTAATATCGTTTATTAATAGCGTAAATGGGAAAATTATAAATAAACGGAGGACGCTGTAATTAAAGCTGTTTCAATGATTTAACGCCGCTTGCAATAAATCGTTACTATATTATGCCTAACTAGGTAGCTAGTAGTTGCCTAGTGGCATCGAGTGTATAAGAATAAAATACTTTGTATCGATTGTTTAACGCTTGATGAATTCAATGGTGTTGCGGTGTAAAGAAAAATTTGCCAGTTTGCATTTTTCATTTAAATATTTGACGAATGAATCGCTGAAAAGGAGAGGTCGCGAGTGGGATTTTAATTACGAGGAAATCCATTTGTAAGGGTTCTGTGGGCGGTGAAAACTCATAAGGTATGAATTCAGTTTCAATTAACGTCGAAGATGTTTTCAAAATAAAAGTCGAGGAAATCTGAGAAATCGGAAATGAATTTTTGAACTTTTCATCGATTCGGTGAATTGAATAAATACAGCGTTGGCGTTTGATATTCGAGTATTTAAGGAGCTTCAGTTTGTGTATTTTGGCGTTGTTCTGATCGTATCAATGTCGTTATCAGTGAAGAATGATTTTAGCGTATTAACGAAATTATATTATTTATTGAGCTGGCTAATGGTTCCTGCTTAAATGACAAATCACTGAATGGAATAAACATCGTTGAGAAAAAAAAACCGCATGTAATTGATGGGTGCGCGATATTGACTCATATGCAACCTACATACACTTATTTAGTATTTAGTAGTGATTCATTATGAGTACCTGTGCACGTAAACGTACTGGAAAATGATTGGCTCGAGGCGTAGCGTAGGTATAATGTGTATTTTGGAGATAAACAAAGAAAGGAATCATCAAGCGGAGGCAATTAAAACGCCATCTCGATGGCTGGTATGGCGGAATGTGTGTAGGAAAAAAATGTACGCTTACGCACCGTTAGTTTACGATACTATACTACAAATTCGTCGAACGAAATCACTAGTAAACGATATAGTGGAGATTTTAATAATACGGGAGTACGTTTTACCCGCCAAAAGGGATAATAAATCTCAGCTGGATATTTCAGACATTCCATTTTCGAACCATTGACTGCGGCGCAAAACCAGTTCTAAGGCAGCACCGTGAAACGGATTCGATTCCACTATTTCGTAACGAACGAAACTCGCTCTCGGACGGAGATGATTAAAATAAATCGTACGAACCTGTCGCAGGACAAAGGACAAAACGCTTTAAAACATTCACAATATTCGGGAATCTGTTTCGTATATAATGGCCAACCTGTTCCCTGGGCTCGGTTCTATAACCCATGAATCCCTTCGCCGTAGGGAGTCTAAAGGCGCCATACCATGCTATAATCTTTGGGCGATAATTCAAAATTGATTCACGATCCTTTGGTATTACTTTTTCTTCTCGTTCCATCTTGCCTTTCTTAGGCGCGCGTTTTTCCCATTTTATACCATCAAGTGGCCGTGTTACACTTGACTGACCTATTGTGCGATGCGTTTTTTCCTTTCGAACGCTTCTCGTATATGTAGCCCCGGCTTTACCGCCGCTTCTATCTGGTTCGAGTATGGGATTATTGTTTTTCTTGTTTGTAAGCCTTTTCAACATGATGTTGCTGTGTTCACTGTACACGTACAGATGCCTCATCGTCGGAGTGGGTGATTCGATGAACATATCTCGTGTATTTAAATAAGCTGCGTGTGTACTCGAGAGCAAGGCTCACTTGTACCTTCGCCTGTGTAGTTCGACGATCTGGTTTTTTATTGCCGAATTTTATTTCGGCGAGTCGAGTGATCGGAGGAAGTACTGGAATTCCAATCCTTTTTGCAAACTCTGGATTGAAATTTCATGACGATGTGAATATTTTGTGAAGTAAAGATGCTCTTAAAATGCTAAAAAATGCGTAGAGCCCATCTATCAAAATGACTCGTGAAAAACATCTTTCTTTTAGTTGGTGCTTCAAGGTGGAATATAAATAAATAGTGAAGGTGCTCTTGTCGATGTACTCACCTGTTCCATGATGAAATTGGGAGTAAAAATTTAAAAAATGTTCTAAGAAAAATACAAATGGAATAATATTTAATAATTAAAGAAATGTTCAAAAATGAATGAGCTGTTCAGAAAAAAAAAAAAAAACAAAAAAAACTTAAAAACCTAATAATAATAATGAAAAATGTAAAAATTAAATAAAAGTTTCGAAAATTGAAGAATTTTTTCGATATGAGTAAACGTAATGTTTTATAGCTCTGAATAAGAAAAGAAAGACGATGAAAAAAGTAAAATCATAAAAATCATTTGAGAAAAAAAAGAGAAGTCCAAAAATAAAAAACATTCTAAATATAAAAAATGTTTAAAAATGAAAAAACAAAAAAATCAAAAATTGAAGAAGTTTAATGCTGAAAATTAAAAAAAAAAGTTGTTCATAAAATAAGTAATTACCAAAAAATTGAAACTGCGAAAATCAATCCGTGAAAGAACCTTATTCCAATCCTCCCACCTGCCCTTTTTACAATTTATCTTGGTTGAACCTCTCTCATCTTCAAACAATTTAAACCCCTCGGACTTGGGGTACTAATCATATGCAGTCAATACGCCACTTATAAGTAAAATAAAAATTTCAAAAATTAAAAATTGTTTAAAAATGAAAAAAAAAACATTAAGAATGAAAAAAGTAGAACCATGAAATGATTTCAAAAAATTGAAAAATGAGTTCAAAAATTGACAATATCTTCTAATAAAAATTGTTTCAGAGTGAAAAGAGAAGTCCAGAATGATAGAAGCCCAAGTGAATAAATATCCGAAAAAAACTAACCTGAAAATGAGAAATTTAAAAAAGTTTAAGAATCAAAAACCTCAGAAAACGAATAAAAAATTTATGAAAAACCGTTTCAAAAATTAAATAATGTAAGAAAAATGGAAAGTATCTATTGAAAAAAGATTAAAAATTATAAAAATGTTTAAAAATTCAAAAAAAAAAAAAATGAAAAATTATCAAAAAAACAAAAATTTTTTTTTTAATTTATTTTATTTTAGGTCGCTCTACAACAAAGGTCATTTGCGACCGCAATTTCATAATTTTTACAATTTAGGGTGAATACAGCAAAAATAAATACTATGCATAAGTTAAATTTCTAAAATTATAAATCAATCTTTTTTTTTTTTAATTTTGATAAAAAATGTATTTCCAAGTACAAAAGAAGCAGTTTTGCGGCAACTCTAATCATAACCCCCCAAGACCTTTAAATGTCACATCGAAACTAAAATGGATACCAAGACTAATAAAACAAAAAACTTGAGCGGATAATAATAAATTTCGAAAACCGAATACGCTCTCAAAGTTGGGAGGGGAAAGGGGGTTGAACCTCTTTATTATTTGTCCCGCGTATTTTAAATCCAAATATGCACTGAAATTTCCACAAAAAAAATACATCCTAAAGCAGAAAAGAAATTTTATCCATTGATGGTTAGTGGTGGGGGAGAAGGGGGTTGACATGAAGAGGCTATGCCTCCAAATCTTGAATTAGTTACTCCCAAAAATGTTTTGTTGTATATAAATTAAAGTTCCTTTTCTTGTGTCATTTCTTTGAAAATTTATTAATAATTCTATTTATTTTTTCAAATAAGTGATGGAGCTTTAATCTCCACGAAACTGACTTACGTTAATATCTTTGCCTATGTAGTTTTCTCATGTTACTAATGCCTCAACCTTCATAAAAATTCAAAAACCAAAACCGATATCGAGACAAAAATATCCTGTCCAAAAAAATGACAGACCAATTACATCTCAAAATTGAACAGAATCAGTTTCTAGCAAATTTAATATTAACCTTTCAACCCCAAATACCATAGAGACAACAGCGTTTTTATTCACCCCCCTCGCCCTCTGAAAATTGATAAAGATTTTTATAATATAAAGTATGAAGTTGAACGAATATTTTTAAAATAAGCAATTTTCTTTTTGGATTTTCAAGGAGTTTTTTTCGAAAATAACAAACCAGTTATTTGTTCCTAAAAAAATGTAATTCCTGATATTTCTTTCTTTTCCACCTTCTTCATGATTTTTTTTCATTCAGAAAAAAAAAATTCTAAAATATCATTCTTTATGCTTACCTTGCATTCCTGAAATGTAATTCTTTGGTACATTTTACAGAGACCACGAGATTTATACGTAGAAAGAAATTTAATATAAATCAGGAAAAGTAGTCGAACTTTCGGTATGCTTGGTATGTACCTTACAGCTCTTGAAAAAAATATTTAAAAAAAAAACACCCAAGAATACGCCTCCTCCTTATCTTCCCTTGTTTACCTTAAACTCGTGTGAAATTTTCCACACAAAAATAAGTCCCAAGACAGACGCTCGTGTGCGTCAAATTTTCATTGGAGAAATATTTTCGTCGACGCTGCTCCTCCCCGCGCTGGCTTATTCGTCGGAATAATTGAGTAAATCGATATTTACGGAAAGCCTTGTTTACTATAATTTTTTTTCAGAGCTGCATGAAACGTCTATAGGAGCTCTTTTAAAATTAACTCCCATTTTTCTAATTCGATAGCGTCCGAAATTAGGCGAGTAGCAGACACTATACGGTTCAAAGACACTTGTAAAAAGCCAAAACGTCCAACTTTGTTATCAACGCCAATTTGAATGGAATTAAAACGCCGGCAAACAATTTATTAAACTTAGAGCCGGCGAAGGGATCGCACGCTATTCGTCGAATTTTCTAAATCCATGCACACGATTGTAGCATAATTTCGAAGCCAGAAATTCTTGGATCGTTCGCTATTCCTTACTATATTCGCGCATGACTTAATAAATTTTTTACGGTGCGCGATTAAAACAGACGTGTAATAACAATAATACATATATCACTGTCGACTTGGACAGTCTTCCTATTGTTATTCGCGGCCGCCAGCCGTCGCGGCGTGGACTCGAATGTAAGCCAAGAATCCGGAATTTTGGCCAAACATTAAACGAGTTAAAAATAAACCATTCAAGTTTTTTACTATATTACGAGCGAAAAAAATTTTTACTTTTCGTGCACGTGGTCGCATTAGGTGGGGTATTGAATTGGCAATTCTATAGCCAGAATTTCCACCGTACACAGGTGGCTCAAGTTTAAAGAAATCGCGTAGGTTGATCGACTTTAGAGTATAAATTTTGACTGATTAAAGCAAAGCATTACTGGGCGATTTTACGAAGCTCGAATGATTTTTCGTCCATGTAAATACGTTATACCAAAGGAAAAGGAAGATTGGCTTTTAAAAGAAAATTAATAAGTTTTGTATGGATGATTTAAAATGGGATGGAATTTTTCGTCGAACGAGCCAAACTGTCTTTTGAAATTGGACTAATTCTGAGAAAAGCTGAACCGCTTTTGACATCTGAGTGACGCGAGTATTACAACCTACGCGCATTTATTTACGTAAAACAAGCCGAAATTTTCCACGTACAGGAAAACGGCGAGCGGACCAAATGAATTTTGACGAATACGCCTTGTATGTATTACAAATGAGCCGTAAGAAATCACCTAATTAATAAATAAACACCGTTCGGCGTAAATTCTAGGTTGGCAGCAACACCATTTAGTACGCTCGTCAACGTAAACGCCTACGTAAGCACCTACGCGTACCATTCGCTTTCCTATAGCGGTTGATTTGTGAAATAATATCCTCATCGAAGTTACATAATATACCAAGCTAGAAACGTACCGGAGGGGATGAACTTTCATTTTAGAGGTAGCAGAAAAATAAAATAATCAGGCCAGAATGGTAAATACAATTTAGGGACAGCAAAACATAATCTTTTGAACGAGTAGAGGTAGAAGCAAAACAAATACGTATTGAAATAAGCAAATTGAAAATTTCCTAGGTACAGCTATAAGTAAATAACAGACTTTACGATAATGTTGAACAATAACTAGTATGTATGTAGAAGTAATAACAAAGGAATTTAAATAAAATATAACTCCACCTAAATGAACTTCAAAAACTGAAGTTTTCATTTTAAAATTGTATGACAACCAAAAACAGCTCCAAAGTTCAAAAGCTCAACTTTCAGCGAACCATTCGATTTCAACAACAATAAGGCTCTTAAGCTCCACTTCTTCTACCTATCATCTAAATTTGGAGTAAATCCGTCAATTTTTACTCGAGTTATCGTCGGAGACAGAAATTAAACAAAATAAACGAACACAAAAATTCAAAGTTCAAAATTCAACTTTCTATGAGTTTTTATGGAAAATGTGTAAGAACTAAAGTTTTAGAAAATAAAATTCATTATGACTTTGTTTCTATACATTTCTTCTTCAAGACCCTTTATTTCCGAGATATTTGCCAAAAACTAAAAAAATTGTTAAAGGTAAAGCATAACTTTCAGTGAAGGAATCAACTTTGAAAACAATATGGCCATTACGTTTTATAGTATCTACCTATGTCAAAAATTTAGAGTTAATCTATCATGTTTTACTCGAGTTATTGTCGGAGAGTAAAAGCATCCGACTTCCAGAGGATAAAATGTACCAATTATTGGACATGGACACTTTAACTTAATTTTTGCGTAAAACTATGATTTTGTGAAAATTGTATGAGAACCGATGTGAAGCTTGAAATTTACAACTAGCCAACTGTACTTCATTTTTCTTTCCGAAGCTTTGTTATCGTAAGTTAAAAAACTGAAAAAGCTGCGAAGCTCAAAAGCTCAATTTTCGACGAACTTTCATGAAAAATGTATAAAATCAAAGTTGTAGAAAATAAAGTTTTTTATAACATTGTTACTATGTATTTTTTCTTTATGACAATTCATCCACGAAATATTTGCAACATCTGAAAAAGCTTCAAAGTTCAAAAGCTCAACTTTCGGCGAACTTTCATGAAAAATATATGAAATCAAAGTTGTAAAAAATAAAGTTTCCTACAAATTTGTTGCTATAAATTTTTAATTGAGTTTTTTATTTCTTTATGACAGTTCATTCCTGAAATATTTGCAACACCTGAAAAAGCTTCAAAGTTCAAAAGCTCAACTTTCGGTGAACTTTCATGAAAAATGTATGAAATCAAAGTTGTAAAAAATGAAGTTTCCTACAAATTTGTTGCTATAAATTTTTAATTGAGTTTTTATTTCTTTATGACACTTCATTCACGAAATATTTGCAACACCTGAAAAAGCTTCAAAGTTCAAAAGCTCAGCTTTCGGCGAACTTTCATGAAAAATATATGAAATCAAAGTCGTAAAAAATGAAGTTTCTTACAACTTTGTTACTATACAGTTTTTCTTTATGACAGTTCATTCCTGAAATATTTGCAACACCTGAAAAAGCTTCAAAGTTCAAAAGCTCAACTTTCGGCGAACTTTCATGAAAAATGTATGAAATTAAAGTTGTAAAAAATAAAATTTCCTACAACTTTGTTACCATACATTTCTGAGTTTTTATTTCTTTATGACACTTCATTCACGAAATATTTGCAACATCTGAAAAAGCTTCAAAGTTCAAAAGCTCAACTTTCGCCGAACTTTCATGAAAAATGTATGAAATAAAAGTCGTAAAAAATGAAGTTTCTTACAACTTTGTTACTATACAGTTTTTCTTTATGACAGTTCATTCCTGAAATATTTGCAACACCTGAAAAAGCTTCAAAGTTCAAAAGCTCAACTTTCGGCGAACTTTCATGAAAAATGTATGAAATTAAAGTTGTAAAAAATAAAATTTCCCACAACTTTGTTACTGTACGTTTTTAACGGAGTTTTTCATTTCTTTATGACCCTTCATTCCTAAGATATTTGCCAAAAACTGAAAAAGTTTCAAAGTTCGAAACCTCGACTTTCAGCAGACGGATCGACTTGAGACATGGGTAGTACACTTCTTGTTCCCAGTAATCATATAAACTTGGATTTTTCAAATTTGAGCTTTTCCAGGCTGATGAAACCACCTTAAATTTTTACCATTAGCTTTTTAAAATTCATTTTGACCCAAATTCAAGAGTTCATATTCTGGTTCCTAACTTACCATAAACACAAAATTATGCTTTCTGGGCGGATTTGAGGAGGAGATATGGAGGAATAGAAACTTCCCAACTTAATTTTCCCTTTAAAAATTTTATTTTGTATGGAAGATTCGAGAAATATCAATGCTCAAAACTTGTACAAAAAACTCGTTTTACTCAAATTTATCCTAATTTTCATTAAAGAAACTAAAATTATAAATTTCTATGGCATTGTTAAGTTCATATTAATCTATTATATGGCATAAAAAATAAAAAATCTTCGAGGGATGCTTGCGCCAATGGCAAACACTCAAATAGGCGATTTATGAAAGCCTGGGAGATTCTTTTTTCCAAATACTCGTTACCTCTCCTTGTCCCGCACCCAAAAAATTCGTTGATGATTTTTTAATGATTTTTTAAGGTGTTAGTTTGTTTATAATTAAAAAAAAGGAGTTCACATCATTTTTTAATTGTTGCAGAATAGTTTTATGCAATTTTAGTCTTCATTCGTCCATTCCAGTGCCTTTTCTGGGGCCTTCTTTCCATAAATGGATGGTAAAAACTTCCTTGATACAACCTCGCGCTTTCACTTGAGAATGGGGGTTCTTCCGGCTTACCTCAAAGTCTGAGTGAATTACCATTTTTAGTCGAATCAAAATCAGAAAAAAAATACCTTCAGATGTTCGTAAGAACAGCCTCTGATCAAATTTTGAGCAATTTTCATTCATAACCACTTTGGGCTATAGAGTTGAGAAAAACTACAGATATTATTGAAAATTGAAAATTTACCACAAATGGCTACAAATGGTTTTAATTGCAAACATACTATGAAGCCCTCCCCTCAACCACCTCGTATTCCACATATTAGGTAGGCTGTAATAATTATCTTTCTGATTAAAAACTCATTAAACAATTTATTAGCATAAGGTACTCTTGAGGGCTGTGGAAGAAAGCACCATTTCTTATACCAGAAATCCATCAAAATGAGTTTTTCAAGTTGTAGTACGATGGTGAAAAAAATTCCAATCGGTTACATAACTAGTACGCGATGATTACATCGAGTACCCAACACTAACATTAAGAGACGTCGAAGCAGCTGGACCAGCAGTGAAATTTAACACTGCCTAGTTAAACTGCATACCTTTACCGGAGGAAGATGGTAGAATTATAAATTTCATCTCCCATCCCCTCGCTCCATCAGGTCGTAACCTACACAAGCGAAGCAGTTATACCAGCAACAGTACACGCGGTTTAATCGAACGTCGTTATTCTTTCGCGGGTTGCGGCTGTATTTATCGTCACCTACGTGGTGTAATCGTATTAAGTGGAAATGAGGATTTTAGAAAGCGGCCCTATGGCCGTAGATTATAGAGTAACGCGTCACAGGCGAGCTTTAAAGTTCACTCTATTCAGTTACCCTGGCAACCTGTAAGCACTACGTGACGTCAACGGGAAATTTACGAATACTCGAACCCTCGATGCAACCAATTCGCAATTCACATCAGTACAAATTCGAAACCGATCGACTTGTATTATGCGAGAACATTTTTCAAGGTCATTTGATTACCTCTCCGAGTGAATTTTTTCTACCGGTGCCAATTTCTCATCGCTCGAAATCGGAAACTTCTCGTCACAACCTTGAAGCAATGCCGGTCGCTTGTTCCCCCTTCTTTCGTGGTAACACCATTGAAAAATTATTCGAGTTTTAAATGCCGATGAATCGATATTGATTGTTTTACGCCTTGTACTCTGTATCAACTGGTATACAAATCGATCAATGCAAATGATATCATAACGCTCTATTTATACGTATCTGTGGAGACTCGTATGGTTTATGTACATACCATTATTTTGCGCATTCGGTATAATTTATACATACTCGCGTACCGGATAGGAGATACCACATCTATCAATTTCATTACTGAGTTCGTATTACGAATTTCAGGTTGCGTCGATCCTCATTTTATTATCTGTGAAAGCTACAACAAATATATCTACACTCGGATAAGGTACCAATTACCAGGTACACAAAGCTACGCATTAATAATAAAAACTCCAATTACGTATATTACATACATGAGAATGATAAGATACTATTAATGCGACATACCATCCAATTCAATAGGTACAAATTCATTGAGAGTGGCGAAGAATTCATTCTCTCGCTTGGTACGTCACGGTGCTTAAGTATATTAAGATATTGTGTAATTTGTGATAATTCTATCACACATGGGGAATTCATTAAACATGAATATGGCTTATTCAAAGCTTCAAATGAATTAAAAGAGGAATGTAAGAACTTGTGTACCTTTAATAACGCTTGTTTGTTGTTGCTCAGAGGTACGAATGGGCTTAACAATTTTTCGACCTTCTCGGAAGATTTTTTGCGAATCAATTATTGTACAAAGAAAAGAAAGAACTCGTAACAAAAAAAAATTATGCGTATAATTATATTTACATATTCAGAGATAAATATATTTTGTTTTATTTAAAATTTTTTTTATCATTTCGCATTTAAAAAAAAAATAGTTCATATTATTTGATTCCGTGTTAATTTTTGCACCTTTTCTTTTTAATTTTTACATTTGATTTGAATGCATAAAAATATTTCAAACTAGAGTATTCCTATAGCATTTTTATACTGTATGTAGATCAGTTATCGATTCAAAAACAGTTGTTATAAAGATTAGTGGATTAGGAAAGGAGATGTGGGGGAAGTGTGGTGTCTTAAATGCGTATCAGACTTGATAAAAATTTGAGAAAGGCTTTAGTGCTTTTAGGAAAGAAAGAATGAGAGTTTTACACACTCTTCTGTATCTAATCTGTTGGCATGAAAGAGTTAGCAACGCTATATGCAAACTAAATAATCCTTCATCAGAAACTTAACTTCACCTAATATGGCACGGCTGCTTACGTTTTTTGAATGTTTTTCATCGATCAACAAGTTTTTATGGCATTTCTGAATGATCTTTTTGAATTTTTTTTTAAGAATCTTTAATTCGTTTTTTTATTATTTTTTTGTTTTTTTTCATGTTTTTATAACATTTTTAATCATTTATCACTTGCGGATAATTTTCCTTTTTTTTTTGTTTAACTTACAAAATTAAAAAAAATATGTAAAAATTTTATTTCTTACGCTTTTTTTTTTAATTTTGTAAGTTTTTTTTCAAATTGTTTCGAATCAATGTACTTTTCAAAAAAAAAAAAAATTCAAAATTGATTTTTTTTCAATAATTTTGCAAGAGGTTTTATGTTTTATTCAATTTTTCTTTTGTTCCTTGAATTTTTATTAAACTTTTTTTTATTTAGTTTAACATGCAGTGGACTGCAGCTAGGGTCAGTGCGGATGAAATAGCTTGTTAGGCTTTTTAAGCAAGTCTATGAGAGGTAGGAGAGTGGCAAGGTTGCTAATATAATCAAATCATGCTACTTATTGTATGATAATATTCTCGGTTCGTAATGCTGCTAGAATATTGAGTGAAAAATTTTCAAAAATAACATAAAAATTGTAACAGAAATTATTGTTTTATAATTAGAGTTGCACGACTGCGCGTAGTTATCATGTCGAGTTCAAAATAAATTCAATTTTTCAGAAGAATTTAGTAAACAATAATGCATTAATAAACTGTTACATATGATTTTTTTTTACTTTTTTTTTTATATTTTTTTCTTGCTATTTTTTTATTTTTATAAATGCAATACTTTTTTTAAAATTATGAAACGATTAATCAATCAATAAAAGATTTCAAAAATCAGTGAAATCGATCGTTTTTTTTTCTTCTTAAAAATCCGTTAATTAACCTATCCTAACCTAACCTAAGATGATGGGTTTTGAAAATATATAAATATTTTTCTAGATAATTAACTAATTGTTTTTTTTGTTCAGCGCTCCACATATGTAATTATTCAATATAAATGTGCAGGACTGTACAAGTGTACAAAAAGAATTCAAACCTGGAAGTAGGTACAAGTTAAAAAATAAATAAACAAAAAATTTAAAAAAAAACAGCAATAATTTTTTATTTCGAATATTCAGCAAAAATAGACAATTTTTTTAAAGTATAAATTCGGGCTTCTGAAGAATTTTGGTTTGAGATTCATCTTGTTCTCCTCACTCCCTCTAGTCGAGTCTGCCAAACAATTGCTTCGATATTGAACATTTCTTTCCTTCTTTCTTTTCTTTTTTTTTTTTTTTTTTAATAAGATATTATAGTTTTGCTTACTTTCAATAGTTCAAAAAAAAGAAAAAAAATGAATTACGCGATCGGACGATTTTAAATTGTCTTTCCAAACTTAAAAAAAAAATACTATTTCTAAATCTTGATTTCAAAAGTGCAGATTTTGATTATTATTACTTATTAGACTTATAATGTATTTTTTAATCCTGCATTTTAAAATAATAAGATTGTTTTTAAATTAAAAATCAAAATTATGAAAATGAAAAGCAAAAACTAAAATTATTGCACTTGAAAATTTGTTTGATCTTTCTCTTCGTAATAAGATCAAGCTGTTAAAACTGCTAAAATATTTTGTATTTTGTTTTTATAATCATTTCCAAAACTGTAATAACCATAATTCTCATTCAATTACTAAGGGAATCGACATCAAACACTTCCACTAAATTCAGCCTGCTTTCATTCGTTGAAAAGAAATCTTAAAATAGGTAACCACATAATTTACTTCTTAAAGTTCATCGCTCCGAGCACTGAGGTATTTATCGTACCATACTTCTTTGAAAATCGTTTTTTTCATCCGGTATGAAAAAAGGTAAACTTAAAGATGTATTTGGCGAGAAATGAGAACTTTCAATTCGAGATAATTACCAAAACCCTGGCGCTTTCATCTCTAGCCCACGTTCGATTCAGCGAGCTTCTTCGAGCGAAATTTGAAAAAGAAATGAAAATTAAATTTATCTTCATAAAACTCACACAAACTGGTAAGTACTAAGTAGGTGCTGACTTGCTCATTTGCGAGTTTTTATATTCAGGTTACAGTCGCTTATTTATATACCAAGTCAAACATACGACTCGTATGAGCTTGAAACTGTATGGTTATGAAATGAAATCCATCTTTTGTTATCATTTGCCCATTCATTCGGGTGTACGAAAGATGAACTTATCGCAAAAATCGCTTCGTAAATTCCGGTCAACGTTGGTTATAATGGCAACACTGTTTCATCTTTCCACTTGTTTGTCGGCTCTGCAACTGTATGCGCTAACACCCTTCTGCTCCTCCGGCCATGAATGATCGTATCCCTCCTCGTATACTTTCTTCGACGGTCTGCGCGTACACACGTTTACTCCCTCTAACTCCTCATTTTTGAAGTTCAGCGATACGTTTACACGTTACAAATAAACATCGTACAACTAGTCGTTCATGGTTCATCAATGTATTAGCGAGGATTAGCCTTGTCTATAGTGTTACTGAGTGATAGTTATTAGGGAATTTTTGCATTGGCGAATGCAAAATTTACTTTCGTAAAAAAATTTGCGCGACAAAACGACTATATTCGTGGATTTTTTTCTAAGTTTTTATTTCGTGTGAAGTGTGCTTTTTTAGTTGAACTTTTTTGATCGGTGAGTTGATTTTTGTTTTTTCATTCAATTTTTTAATTCACTGGGAAATTTTAATTCGAGAATTTTATGACCTTAAGAGTTCATTTAGTTGTATAAATAACAAAAAGCTATGAATCAGGATTTAGGAAGGTAGGCAATTGGTTATATACCTACATTAGATCCTTATTACCGGCTTCGAAGAAATAATTTGAACACCTATTGGTATCACGAAGCCACAGTTCTCGATACCTTTTGGGCTTTACGTAGTGGGTTTACATCTTGCACTTTTGAAGCCAAGATACATTGGGCTTTACATACATTCAATTCGCGTACTATCGAACTCGAATCAACTCATAATTTAGCATACTTTGAAATAAAAAAGTTATTGTTCCACTGTGTTTCGATACGTACCTTTCGCTTGACTAATTACCCGGCGAGCTTTTCAGAGACGCGGAAGTGAATTATTATAATTTTTTCGCACTACCAGGAAAATGAATTCATTTGCTGGTAAAATTTTTCACTTCAAACACCAAACTCGAATACCAATTAGTAGCTCGATTTTTCTTCCCCTTCTAAGATCTGAACGTCAAAAAGCGTCATCTTTACGACCCCTGTTGAACTCAAATTCACCGACGTCCTTGAAACCCATAAAACCTCACTGAGCTACGATTCAGCTGGTACCCTCCATTGGAGGTTCGCAGGTGCTTAAACATCTTCATTGGCATCAATTAGCGCCTTCTTAGGTCAATACAGGGTTCGCATTGTTCGACGTACATCGAGTAATAAGGCGAAATTCTCTAGAAGATAAGCAACAGTTATCACCTCGTATTAAATTATTTTTTATATGAACTTATTGGAAACTCGATATGATATACCTTTACCATACCTATTCGGTAAAATGGAATGATTAATTTGATAGTTTAATTATCGATTAAGTATTCTTTTTTTAATATCTCGAATTACGTATCATAACTGGCCGAGAATTACATAAAAATAGATAAAAGTTCATAGTCTATAGCAGATGAAATTTACTTGTACAATTTTTAATTAGAAAAGATTCGTGAATCATGATGTTTTTCGTTATAATTAATCCCGTATCGAGCTTTCCGTTAAGTTTAATCATTCGTAGAGATAATTTCGCGTGATTAATTTTTTTCTTCTTCTGCGTCAGTGTAGGTGAACGTTGAGCTGTTTAATAAACGGCGAGTGAGAAGGGAAGGGTGTTTCGAGAGTGGGTTGAAACTAGGATAATATTGGTTGGGAATTCGTTTTGGGATTTTTTTCAACAATTTTAAATGAGTCAGTTTCGAAGCTGGATTAATCAGTCTAATCGTGAAATTACGCATTTTATTTTTTGACCAAATAGTTTGAGGAGTCCACATTCGAGTTTTCTATTCCCTTCATTATTAATGAACCCCCCCCCCCAAAGGAGATAAAAACAAATCGAATTTTACTGTATGACAATTCTGCCGTTTCGTCTCTCTTTCCTCTTTTATTCACATCACCCTTGAAATTAAAATTTCGTTTTTTGTGTATTCGAAACTCATCGCTGGTATTTGGAACCCGGATATTCTCCGGTAGGAATTGTCCTTTTCCGTATTGGAATTTCGTGAGGGAAAAAACATCTAGGTATTCGAAAATTTTTAATTGAATTGGCTTCCAGCCAGTTCCACGAAATTCATAAATAAGCGTGTAATTTAGTAATTACTAGATGTTGAAGCGATTCGAGTATTGTGAGTGTTGGAATGAATGGCGAATTTTGACGTGAAGCGTTTATGCGCTGACAATTGCTAATTAGCGTCGGTTAGTGTCTGAAGTTGGCACTTGATTTACAAATCGATGAGTCTAAATCGTGAAACCTTGGTTTAAGATTTGAATAATTTAATTTTCTCATTTTTATTCGTATTCGAATCTTATGGATAATTTGTGAGGTACGAAGATGAAATGATTGAATACTTGAAAATCATTTTTTTTTTATTAAAAAAATAATAATTATAGTAAATGAATGAATGAATGAATAAATAAATAAATAAAAAAGAAATCGGTATGTATAACTATTTTATAATGAAATGATGATTTCATAGGTATGTACTTAATTTATGGAAGTAGAAATAAAGATTTATGATGAATGAAAAAAGAAAAAGAAATGAAGCGATAATTTAATTATTTTGTTTTTTTTAAAGAAAATGTTGGTTTTCAGTTTTTCCAAATTTTTTTATACATTTCTCAATATAAAATTTTGATAGTAATTTTTCTCTTTTCTTTATTGAACGTATTTTTTGCGGTAAAAAAATGAAAATAATGTTTTTCAGGTTTTATTGCTATTATTTTTTGTTCATTTCACTAACTTATCGAATAAAAGTTTTTTTTGTTTTTTTTCTCTAATTTTTTACTTTATGTATAAAATTTTTTTCAAATTAATTACGCATGTGTTGTGTGGCTAAAGATGTTCTCTTCAAGAAGTATTTTTTGACCTATTTTATAGACCAAAATGTCCCTTACTTCAATGGAAATAAAAATTAAAAAAGGAGAAAAAAATTGGAATTTACGTTTTTATTTTTAAAATTTGTATAAACATAGATTTAAATAACACCAGAAGATATTTTTTGTTATAAAAATTGTAGTTCTCATATACTTGAAGTTTTTTATTTTTTTTATCTGTATTAATGTTATGGCCTCATTTTTTATATTTTCAAGTAATTGTTCAAGAATACTTTTCAGAATTATTTTTGAATTATTTCATCGACTAAATTCCCTCCCTCTTCCCCCCACCCCCATTTAATGAAAACAAAAATGAATTTCCTCTCAAAAAGAAAAAAAAAAATTGCGAATTGATTTAAAATTATATTTTAAATATAAAAAAACATCTTCATTATATTTATTAATTTTTGAATTCATTAAAAAAAAATATATGTAGAAATATTGGTTTTATCGATTTTTTTAATTTCTCATTGACGGTTTTTTAATTACAAAAATTTCAATTAATTCTCAAAATAGCAATCAAAGTGTATTTATTGTAATAAAAATTATTGTTTCTGTAGGTGGCATGGGCAGGGGGAGGGGGGAAATCGAGCATAATGTTTTTCATTTTTTCGAATGTTGAATATTCATTTCTTTAGGTTTTCAAACAATTGTTCAAGAATTTTCTGGAGAATTTTTTTTTTCATCATTGACCACCTTATAAAAATAAAAATTTTTAAAAAGTTTATTTAAATGAACTATTTAAATAAAATAAATAACACCTAATTCATTAGATATTTGATTATTCAGTATCTCTTGATGTAATATAAAATTGGTTAAAAAATTCAAATTCAAAACATTATATTTTTATAATAATAATATTTTTCAATCGCCAATATTTTTAATTGTTTTAAAGTTAAATTTCTTAATGATAACTCTTTCAGTTTAAAACAAGGTTTTTATGAAATAACACAAAATACCAAAAATTATGATTAATTTGTTTTTATTTTCTTTATATTTTTTTCGAAGTTTTTAACTGCTCTGGTCATGACGCCACCTCTGGGATGGTTAGATTTTAAAGAAGAGGCCGAAAAGTTTTAGGAGAGTCGAGATGTTGCGCATATTTCATTGGTCGTCGGTTATTTAGTGTTTTGTAATTTTTAGGGATTTTCGAATATACGAGTAGTTCAATTTCGGACCCAGAAAGAGTAGGTGGTTACAGTGAGTTGTTTTTTGTGACATGGATTGCAGATTGGTTGTTATGGGAGTCTTTCGAAGGTAGCTGTGGACGAGTCTGGTACGGCCAAGTCTATTTTTGAAAAGTAGTCTTTTCAGCTGCAGAGGAATAATTTCCATTTTTTTTTTTTTTTTTTTTTTTTGTAGTAAATTTGATGGTATTTATGCTATGTTAGTTGATTTTTTTCATTAACCGATTTGCTTATGGAAATAAATAAAAAAATAGATAGATAAATAATCTAATTTAATTTATAAAAAAAAAAAAAACAGTTTTTTGATTTCTTAGTGGAGTGACCTACTTTCAGTTTTCAAAAAATGTCCATTTATAATACATTCTCTGTTTAATAATCGAAGAATAATTCTCTAATTCTTTTGATTGACCAGCGAATTTCGTTCGTTCTTACCAATACAAAAACTCGAGAATTATTTTTCAATTCTTTTTATCAACCAACTAGTTTGTCTCGAATAAAATAAAAAATTGTTTTTCTCAATAAATAAAATTAAATTAAAAATGGTGTTTTTCAACTTTTTCACTTCTTCAAGGCGTCGTTTGTATTGTAAACCTGTATAACGATTGTCAATTAAATTTTACTGTTTCATTCGTATTTCTAATTTAAAAGCTTGACACATATCAGTTGTATTTCTGTTTTAATTCATTATTTGAAAATTTCGCCGAAAAACTAGATTCGCTAATTTGCTGTTCTTTTGTCACTATAATAATAAAATTTCATTCTTGAATTTCCATACATTCCGAAGAGGTGGGAGATGGCAGACGGCAGTACCGAACAAAAAAAACGTTAATTCACTCGTGTTCAAATTTTTACTAAATCATTATAAATGTCCTCACTCGTATTTTAAAATACGAAATTATAAATAGATATGGAATTTCGTGTGGTAAAAACAATTCGAAGAATTTTCTCAATATACAAAGTTATCAGCGCAGTGTATTATTAAAGCATTTCCGAATCATCGCTATCATCGAAACGACTATAGTTACTATGGCTAGAGGCGCGATCATCGTATCCTAATAATTTCCGCGATTTGAAAAACGTCATCGAAGGAAGGGCAGAAAAAGAAGGAACCGCGTTCGAATATAAAAATCGGTTAGTACGTACTTATAATTACGAGGCGACGAAAACGAAAATACATTATCAGGAAATTCCGTTTAATTGTTCGCCATACTTTTCACAATCACCCGATGCAATAATAATGGGACGCAGAAATAGTAATAAATACTCGACTCGACGTTGTTCTCGATTCATAAACAAATAGCTCGTAAAGAACAATAATAATAAAAAAAGAGCTTGAAAAAGCCCAATTAAAAAAAAAAAAAAACGAAACTTTTAGTACGTACTGATCGTGTATTATCAGTTGTTATGTTTTCCTATAATAGATATAATAACGTCGTGTTACTGTGCTTTATTGTGCGTTAAAGTACGCTGATTACATACGCCGAGTGTAGATTTAATATTAGGACTTGGGCGAGTAGAGGGGAGGGTGAAACAGTTGTGGAAAAAATTATAAGGGGAAAAAAGCACGTTTAATTATTGTACACGACGATGGTAATTATTAGAGCTTTACCATTATTTAATTGATTACGTCAAATATGCACTGGATCGTAAATTAAACTGCATTGTCATATGGTTCAAAGTTCTAGCGTGTACGTTAATTAAATCGCTGTTATCAATTGGTTTTTATTTGTCGAGCGCAAATATAGGAGAAAAAAGCTGCGTATAAGAGTGCTTTTTTTGCGCCCTTCTGCACGAATGCACTAATTTCGAGTGAATTTATGATGGTAGAATGCGAAATTGCAACAAGTTTCGACATTTAGCCAAGGTCGACGCTTAAAGGTTACGAAAAATTTACTGATAAATTTGGCGTGTTTATTTGTCTATTTTATACGCTATACAAGCGAAGAGGTATCGAGCGAGTAATCTTTGGGCGTGAAAAAATTACAATTTTTATTTCGGTAATTAGGTTGATTTATCTCGTATAACGAGGCGATATGTACGTTTGTAAATTGTATTTGACATGGATGCCAAAGCCGAGTGTTAATTTAATCAGCACTTCAACCGAAGGCTATGTTGTATGCAATGAAATTCGCTGTCTACGTGAGCCATTCGGTTGCAACGAGATCGGACGGTGATCTTTGACTGAAGGCGAGACGAGTTGGCATTTATGCGCGGGTTTATCTCGTTTAATTTTTTTTTCGGTGCAGGCTCGCGGCGTGGCGTGTTATCGGGTCACGTGGGTTTGGGTTAATTGATGTAAGATTTCGGAGATTGCGAAACTAGGTAGGAGGATTTTGGCGGTGTTTTTGAGGCTTTAGTGGTGATTTCCGTTCGTATAATGTATGATTTAGAATAGCTGTGTGGTGGTGTAGAGGTTGCGATGCTGAGGCTGTGAACGAAGCTATGGAGAATGCGGCAGGTGGAATGAAGAGAATTTTTTAAAAGGTATTGCGTGAGTAGCTCTGAATGGCCTAGATCTTCTGGTATCTCTTTTCATGCTGTTCAAAAATTAAGAATCAAATACGAAGAAAATAACGGTTTGCTCGCTCTGAGTACTAATGCAACAAATGAAATATATATGTAATGTAAAATAATTTGATTTTCTAATAGGAAACCCTCAGTTCTAAGAAATTAAAATTTTAAATAAATTTTAAAATTCAAAATTAACTAATAAACATTCTAAATGATGGAGAAATGAAAATTCAATTTTTTTTTTAAATCGATTTTTGTAGTGGGGTTTCTCTTACTTAGGAAAGAGAAGGAGATAGGGGTTTCATATCTTTGCTGTTTGGAATAATTTTCAATTTCAACTTTGAAGTTTTGATCTTTACATATACGTATTGCAATAATTATGTATTTAGTTTTTAAACTCCAAGTTCTAAAATTTTTAGCGAATTTTTTCGGATTTTCTAATCTGATAGAAAGTATTGTATTACATTGAACATTGCACAAGTGTACATATACAATAGCTCAAAAAGGAACTTTATCTCTTGAGTATTTAAATAATGAACTTACTAACTTATCCTCTTCGCTTTAAATACCTATTTTCTAGTTGGAAACTCCATTTCAGAAAATCTAAAACATTATAACACGTACCTATGGCATGCAACGACAAAAAAATTCTATTCTAAATTTTTGAAATTAAAAAAAATGCTATCTTCGCTGTTTTGAATTTTATTTTATTTTTGAGTTGAAATTTTGTAGAATTTTATAACTTATCAAATTTGAATTTTTGTAATTTTTATTCAAAATTTTCAATATTTTCAACAAAACATTTCCATTTTTGCAAGTTTTTGAAATTTATTTTATATTTAAAATTCACGTTTTGTTTATCTATTTCTAATACATTTCATTATTCAATTTCAATTTTTCCATCGAAATTCGGTTTAATTATTCTTTATTTTTTGGTTTGTAATTTCAAATTCATCAGATGTAAACTCAATTATTTTAAATTTTCAAAATTTCTTTCCAATTTTGAATTTTTGAATTAGTAAGGATTCAGTGTTCTATTTTGCATTTTAATTTTACTTTTTAATTTTTTTATTTTAATTTTCCAAATTTCAAACCTCGAATTTTCTAACAAACAATATTTTCTGAAATATAAACTATCTCAGACCTTGCTTATAGTGAATCATATGCTGGCAACCTGTCCTAAATATGACCGTTTAAAATCTGAACTCAAACCCTTTGCTAAACGGTTCCAAATCTTGAGCTGTAACTCAGATACTATCAACTCCCCCTCCACCAACATTACTTTTTTGAAACAAAATTGAAATAAATATTTTTGAATTTATTTCTCTACCGAGGAAAAAATTAATTTTGCTTATACTACTTTTGTAATTTTTTTTGAATAACAAATTTTTGAACTGTGAATTTTATTGCATTCTTTTAATTACGAGTTTTTGATTTTATTTATTTTATTTTTTCGAATTTCTAGTGAATATTTTTATGCTTGCAAGTTTTCGAAAGGTGTTTTATGTTATGAATTTTTTTTTAGTTTTATTGGTTTTAAATTTTGTTTTCTTTTTCCACTTCAATTCTTGCAATCTCATATTTCATCCGATTCGAATATATTTTTTTTAATGTTCCAAATTATTTTTTGCAAAAATTTTATTGTTTTCGGAGTTTATGATTTTTTTTTCATTTCTGAATTTTTGAATTGAACTATGAAAAGAAATCAGTTTTTCCTGTCGTAGATTTTACTTTATTTTTTAATTTCAACTTTTGAATTAATTTCATCAGATTCATTTAAATTTAATTTTGTAATTTTCCTTATGCCTAAAAATTTTTTTCTATAATTTTACGTAATTTTTCCTCCATCGTCGGTACTATTGCATTTTAAATTTTGCTCTAGCGTATTCTTCGTAGAATTCACTGAATAAAGCGGGTTGAATATTTAATTATCTAAACAAAAAAATTATCACTATCTCAATGAATTGAAAATGTAGAAATAATTTTTTGACTGAAAACATTCTGATTTCTTGAAATTAGCAATTTTTAATTACGAAGGTGATGAAAACATAAATGTCTATTCTATGGATTCAGAAACGTACTCGAAAAATGCACGAAGTTTCTTTTATCATCTTTTATCATCAGTAAGTTGTTGTATATGTTTATGCGCGTGTGAAGGGGTGAGAGTCAAATTTATCACAACGTATTCCTTTTTATAATACGTAAATATTAATTTGCGAATTCATACGACTTCAATGATACACGTATATGAAAATAAGGATTCTGAAAATTTACTCTCCTTGCATATTCATATTTATTAGAATGAAATTCGCTAAAAAATCCTAACAGTGGTTTAACTCTTTTAGGTGAGTTTTTAATAAAAACGATAGCTATTACAGCCTTCCTGTTTTGGGAAGGGAAGGAAAGGGAGGGGGGCAGTGTGGTGTATTCAAAATCTTTCGTTTCAAAAGATTTGTAATCATCTGACATATGTCCAACTTTTTAGTATATATAATTTATATTTTTTCACCCACGCATAGCGTCGGCGGGTATCGATGAAAATCGCTCAAAATTTGGTGAGAGACTCTTCTTGATAATACAAAAAAATTACTTTTTCGTTTTTTCGATACACTTCAAAATGGCGGATTGCTCAAATTTTGACGGGGACTAGAGGGAAGCAAATAACACAAAATTTTCTGTTTTTGATTTCATGTGATAGAGTGAGTCACGAACACCAACATATCCAAATTTCAGCTTCCCAAGTACACTTGGAGGGGAGTCAGAGCAAAAAACAACTCATTGAAGAAGTTTTGAGTCATGAAATCTCTTTAATTTTCCATATCTCCTCACCAAATCTATCTAGAAAGGTTAAACTTTGTTTGTGAGCTTAGTTTGGCACCGAAATATGAACCCATGAATCGGGGTCCAAATACATGAAAAATGGCGGATTATCAAATTTGAGTAGAGCTTGATGGGCCTCAAATTAGTAAAAATGTAATTAATATGAACTCATATGGTTATTGGGGATAAGAAGTATACTACTCTACCCATGTGGCTTCACACATGATGTTGTAGGGGAAAGGGAGGGGTAATCGACCTCAAAATGTGGTGGAGTACAAAAGAGTGCTCTAAAATTTTTTATTGTAATGTCGCATGTTAAAGTGAGCTTAGTTGGTTAACCTATTCTGATTTTAGCTTCCCAAAGTTCTTAAGTAATTTTGGAAGGGATATGGTAGGGGTTTTCAGACTTGATATTGAGTGTGGCCTCTAGACATGAATGGGTTAGCAACGTTATTTGTAAACCTGAACTAGTGAAAATTAAAAACTCAGCTCCATTAATGCTGCATGGCTGCTTACGTTTTTTTTTTTTGACAAGGTAAAGAGATAAGGTTTCTCTTCCATCACACAAATTTACCATCTTGAAATGTATATCTTTCTTCTCATTGGCAGAGCCAGGAAGGTCCAGGATTGGCTTCAATTGTCGATTTCGCCTTCAATTTTTTTTTTTTTTTTAATAAATTGAGATCGTGTACAAGCACTGAACTAATCCGATGAAAGTTTGAAAAAAATCATAAGAATATAATTTTAATCTCTGGGCCTTTTTAGCCGCTCGAGTCTCAGAATAATCTGCCCCTCTACTCTTACTTCTTAAATTCTGCTTACTGGCATTCATATATGTCTACACAAAAACTGCTTCAAATATTTAGTGAAAATTACTCCACCGACGAAATTCGATTTTGTATACACTAATATAGTCGACTCTGCGTTAAACATTTATTGTTTACGTTCCAAGAAGAGAAGAAAAAGGAAAAGAGTGAAGAGAAAGAAACACACGCCAAGCGCGGTCGAGATTCTGCGAAGTATATTTACCGCTGTATTATCTCGATTAAAATCGCTTCGAGTGAGTAAATACAATCGTATTCTACGTATACAAAGTACGCCGGGAAAAAATTAACTTTGTTGCCGTGCGATAAAATTAATCTTCATAGACGCGATTTTTTTTTTATCGTGAATCTTTCATGGAAACGGCATATCAAAAATTATTTTTTTATATTTATCACTATCGTCGTTGAAAAAAAAAATCATTTATCGAATGTTGATTTTTTTGGTCGCAATTACGCGGACACGAATAGAGTTCTATGGTACGGTGATTGGCGAACGATGAAAAATTTCCATTAAAAGGTTACGCGGCTAGAGATTAAATTTTAAAGGAATAATTTCGAAAGCCTCGTGCCTAATTGCGACGTTCAGTAATACTCGCCGCTATCGAAAGGTATTTGAATTTTTACTATTAATGGTACTCGATTGACGAAGTCCTTGAAGAGGACGCGAGGGGGAATTTATATCCGAACACCCTATTAATCTGGCAAACCAATGGGATAAGCGTGGAGAGAGTGGCTGTAAAATTACCATTAAAATGTTGGGTTCGAAACAGGATTATAAATTTAGTTTTTTTTCTATTTTTTTTAGCGCATTCGATAAGGTAATTTGTTGAGTATTAAATTTACGTTTAGGAATAGGCGCGAGCACGTCGAGTGAACGGATTCTTAAGGTATATCGCGTACGATAAGTATATTCGTGATGGCTATACGCGTACGTATGTTTTTTAGTAATGCTGTATGGCGCCTACGGACCGGTTTATTAATGGGTATCATAAAGCTATGCCAGATTGGCCGCAGTTACCGGTTGATCTTCTTGACATTACCGGTAAATATCGTGGCGGCGTTTTAATAATGAGTGTAGACGTCTGTTGAGGACTTTTCGTACCTATCGGTTAATCGGTCGCGTTTTCTAATCCGCCACGTCTTCGGAATACCACAAATAATACTCGGCTTATTTAGTCTGTATACCTTTAAAACCCACTATAGTACCTTTTTTCCCCCCTATCCTCGTGTATCTCCGCCAAAGGTACTCATAAAAGGATTATTTATAGCAGAATGTTTTTGAACCACATAGACCGTTCGTGTCGGAAAAAATTTCGCCAACGTATACGCTGTCTGTTCGACGCCGTTGCCGAAAATATCGACACGTGTATTGACGTCATTGTTTCCCTACTCAGTGATCGGTATTTTTTACGCATCTATTATACATGTCCAGAGATGGACAAATTACCTGTCTCCTGTAACTACGCGTGACGATGTTGCTGATAAAATCGTCGATTCGTGTTAGCCACGAATTTAGCTATACACGTGGTGACAAATGATAACCTTGTTTACGTTATTTAGTTCGATAAGTCTAAGCCTAAAAATGGTCGTTTTTAG
This sequence comes from Phenacoccus solenopsis, assembly GCA_009761765.1. Lineage (NCBI taxonomy): Eukaryota > Metazoa > Arthropoda > Insecta > Hemiptera > Pseudococcidae > Phenacoccus > Phenacoccus solenopsis. The sequence continues at coordinate 11,789,884 of CM019755.1, read as the reverse complement.
AATTTATTTTAAATAACGATTTTTTCTATCAATATGTATGAAGTAGACCCACAACTAACATACTTAAAGTCCCTATTAATAGAAGGGCTCCCAGAATAACACGCAGAAGAGTGAAACTCCTACCCTAAAGAAATGGGATTCTCCTCCATTTCGCTGCGTGTTCAATAGATAATAAAATCACGGAGATAATGAAAAGGTGGTGAAAGTGATTAACAAGTTATAATTCTTTTTTTTTTCAGCTTAGTTCTTAAAGAAAAAGTAAGCTATTACTGCCTAACTGATTTAGGAAAGAGGGGTTGAGGAAGGAGTAATTTAAATGTTTACGTTTCAGACTATTTATAATCGATCCAGTACTTTCCTTACGATAGGTACCTATAGATCTACGTATATTTATATATATACGCTTTTTGCACACCACCCCCTCCCCCCCAGAAAAGCATTGTAGATATGCATAGTAATCGCTCAAAATTCTGTGAAAAAATGTCTCATGGTTAACTCGAGGTGTTTTTTCTGATTTCTGATTCCTCTTAATGTGGCAGTTCCCTCAAATTTTGAGAAAAAGTAGAGAGAGAAGATGACTGAAAATTTTTACTTTCACCTTCGTATAGAAAAATAAGTCAAGGATACGAACAATTCTAAATTCCAGCCTCTCGGTGCATTTAGAAAGGAGTTAGAGTAAAAAACGGATTTTTGAGGAAATTCTGAGTAGTGAAATTTCTTGAATTTTCTATATCTCGTCACCAAATCTATCTGGGAAGATTAAACTTCGTATGTGGAGTTAGTTCTGGGCCATTACATGACCCCTTAAATTTACGTCAAAGTAGATCCAAAATGGCGGATATTCAAAATTTGAGAAAGATTTGAGGTGCCTGAAATGACTCAGATTTTATTAATAATGACTAATACGACTAGTAGTAATCAGAAGTGTACCGTATGTCAATTTCACCTTCGCGGAGGTTCCTCGTGAGCTTCAAAATTTTCGTTTTCATTAAAAACTCAGCTCTAGTAATACAACATGGCTGCTTACACTTTTCCCCATTTCTTTGAAAAATTATTTTTTTCAAGGAGCTCGATATTTTTGGGTTATTAATTCATTACATATTTTATTTTTATTTTTTTGGCTGCCCTACTATGGTAACACTTGGTTACATTTTTATTGTTTGATTTTATTGGAATTGGAGAAAGGGTTACCTTAGGGTTTCTAAAAGTCACACGTGGAGACAGCAGTATCGTTTTGGGAGCGCTTATGCCCCAGTTATGAAAAAAAAGGTTGTTACATAATCACTAGATTTTTTTGGTGGGGGGGGGGTGGGGCGAAGGCTAATTTGAGATTTGGGAAGCTAAGCCTCTATACGCCAAGCCTACTTAAGGTGTTTCAAAAATTAATGAAAAACGCAGTAATTCACATTTTACAAAATTGTCAGACATCCTCAGTGGCCTAGGTGCAAGGGTCATCAGGAAGACCAATATCCCTTATTTTCAAAAGAGAAAGTTCGATTTGATTCTGCATAATACCAATTAGCGATATAGAAGCATTATTAAAAATGGTATTTTTGAAAATTGATATTCGCGATAGCAATAAAGATGTAGAAAGGGGGGGGGGAGGTAGTGAATCAAGATTTGGGAGGCTACTTAAAGCTTATTAAAAAATTACTTAAGATTTGAGGTGCATCAAGTTACATCCTCTCAGACCTATGGAAAATTAGCGCTTACCCTACTAGACTCTCTGTTTTTTTGAGAAGCTGACTATACGATAGAAATAGCTCACAAAGAGCCTCCTTTTCATCATATAAATTTTAAATGAAACAGTATCGCCCGGAAATCCCCCATCAACCCTTAATATATGCATTGCCATGTTAGTGCTACATAGTGGAAATTAATGAATGGAGTTTATCCTTCACAAACATATTTATTTTAATAACTTCGTAAGTATAAACAACATTTCCTACCTTTCTATGCCGTAGAACTCATAAAATGTGGTTTTCAAGGCGAGGGGGTGGGGGAAAGGAGTCGTAATTTTCAATAAAATGAAAAATTGGGTGAAGTTTATCAATTCATATTTTCACTTATGAAGTTTGGTCCGGTGGGAACCATTATCACGGGAGGAGGGGGAGTAGGGTGTCAAATTATTAGAAAAAGAAAATATTGTTGGATTTTTGACACTCTCCCTACTCCTTCCGAAAGCCAATATCAGAGAACTCTTAGAGATGAAAAAGACCTGCTATTTCTACGCTCGAATGTATTAAAATGGAAGAAACTTCGGTGCATTGTTTGTGAGGCTATTCTTTACACATTAACGAAAAAAAATTGCCATTTAAAAATAATTAAAAAAAAAATACCGAATTTATTGGACTACTGACCGGCTACGAACACTATAATTTGTTGATATAGCAATATCCAACGCCGAATATTGACCAAAATTTTTAAATTTAATTTCGATTAGTCACGACATTTTTACTAATAGGCGACGTTTGATTTTTTTTTGTGATTTCAGCGTTTTTTTGTTGTTTTTTTCCTACAGTTAATTTAATCGTCGCGTTATTGGATGGCCTGGATTAGCCGATGAAAAGAACTCGATATGATGATCACGGTGAGTTAAGTAATATTTATATTTCATTTCTGCTACAAGAGCTAATGTAAGACTGGATTTAGAAGACTCGACCAAATATATCTTCGTGACCGTTAAAAACGTCCCAAGACGGTATTATTTTTATTCTGAGATTTATCGTATAAAACGAAAAATCTAAAGCACTGGAATAGGCGGGGTTACTCGGTTGGAAAGTTTATGGCGCTATTTATACGTATAGGAGACATTTGTACGAGAGCTTTGGACTCTGAAGTGAACTTTTACAAAGCTAAGGCTATGTGTGACGTTATATAGGTGTAATAGTAAACCACCCATAAAAGTATACGGCCTGGACGTCATTTTCTGACGCCTCGATTTTCTCCATTTCGTAGGTGAGACATGATGGGAGGAAAGGATGGAGTCGATGTAAAGCGACGATTTCGTGGAAAAGAACAATGGACTGGACGGACGACTGCAAGGAAATACTATACTGTGCATGAGGCGAGGAAAAAAATTACACGACCATGTAAAAAGAGCGTCGTCGAGAAACAGCGCGAGATAAATGTGTCAGTCAACGCGATAACACATCTGTCCACGTTTACGATTTCTTGTTGGTAGTACGCGGAAATTCAGTCCCCTCCTTGGCCCGGAGATAGTAGCATTCGCCTACGCGGTCGAGCAAATATTTTACTACGATCGTTACAACGTGACGGTGTGTGCGCGCTTGTTGGTGTAACGAAAATAGATATTGACTAATGAGTTGAGTCGATTGGTGGTGCCGAAGTGGGGTCATGAGGAAGTACTTAGGTGAGATGGAAGTTGAAAAATACCACGAACGACCCAAGTAGGAAAGATGACCGAATGTTCATTTGGGGGATTGAATAGCTTAGAGCCATTGGCCTGTCGTACCTACAAGATGGAAAAGGGAGGGTGATGCAGTTAAACATAGAGCCCTAGGGAGAAAGTTACACGCTTTGTAGGAATTGAAATGGATGTACATGGCCTCTGTCACTGGGGTTATTCCTACCACGAAGTAATCTGCATTTCCTCAAGTAGATAAGAGCAACGCACTAGACCAAAGATGAGCGACAAGTTTCTCAAATGCATCAGGAAGGGAAGGGGAGTGCTCAAAGAAAGGGGATACGCTGAGTTGAAACTCCTGTGTCGCCGAAACAAGGAGGAAGATCAGTCATTACTCTGTGAAAAACTGAAAGTACCAGCTGGACCATCCATCGGGCTCCTGGCCATCTAGAGGTAATAACGGTTCTCAGATGGTCTAGTGTAGTGGGCGCCAAGAGTTCAAAACCCCTTCGGAAAAAAAACGAACTATGGCGACTTCAATGTTCATACATGAGGTGTAGGTACTAGGTAGTAGGTATATTGACGAAAACTCGAATTCAATGGAATCTTTAATGTGCTTTTGTTGTGAAGTCAGTCAAGTCTTTTATGTGTTTTTTTTTTTTTCTAGAAACTATTCAAGAAATTTAGATTTATAATAACAGTGGTCGAAAGAACTATTCTTGGAACTAGTACTTTCATTCATGAGTAACGAGTTCTCTTTCACGATCACAGTGTAATTTCAGGCATCAATGGGGATAAAGATTCACGAGTTTTTAGACTAACCTAGTCGACTGAATTTGGTCTCGATACTTCTTTCCACGCTTCCTAAAAAAACTCCATTATTGACGCGTCGAGTATTATAGAGATAAAGGAGATGAATGGTGGAGCATACGTTTGAAAGAGGCTGTGTTCGAATTTGATTTATAAAAATTTTATTTTCGTAGGATTGGTTTACATGATGATGCGGGGGGAGGGGTGAATCAAAGAAAGTTGAGTAGTCTGAAGTCTCATTTATATCATCTGAAATGTAAACCGAAAGTATGAAATTTTTGTGGTAATTGAGAAAAAGTATGAAACGAGAAGTGTTGCTAGTCTTCATATTGGAAGGGGAAAATTGAAAAATTTCAAAAAAATGAGGTTTTCAAGAAAACTTGTCAGGAATTATCATAGTTAGTATGATTTGTAACTAAAAAAGTAGCATGAAAATTTTGTCTACCTTCGATTTTGAAGGGGTTAGGCTAATATAAATTGTGTACCCATGTGAACTTCTCAATAGCTTATCATAAGCCCACAAGTGTCAATAGGATTTAACTGCTTAGTTGCTGCACCATATAGTTCAAGGTTACCCGGATGCAAAAGGATTGAACGTAATTGAATTTCTTGTTTTTTTTTTTCCTTAAGGTTGTACTATATGTGTGATGACGTCATAGAAGATTGGAAAAACAAATATTTGTGAAGCAAATCGATAAATTTTGATATGAAACGGATTGTACTGTCTTGTCAAGGGCAATAAATGAAGAAAATGTACATAAAAAATTCTCATCTCTTTGTGGACAGGAGCCAGGGGTTCTAAAAATTTGGAGGTTTTCAAATTTCACGGATAGACCATTATGGAACATGTTAGTGTGATGAAGAAAGGGGGAAGGAGTGATGGAGAGAGATAGAAAGAGAGAGACGGAGAGAGAAGGTGAGAAACGTGGTGAAGAGATACTGCCAGTCAGTTCCATAGCCAATAATTTTACCGAAGAGAGGGGTAGAGGTAGGGAAATTTTTGCGCTTTATTTTTAACCTTCGAATTCTAGTTTTTAAGAACGCATCTGAACATACGACATGAAATGAAAGTTGTCCAGAGCTTTTGGGAAGCTCTGGATATAGTCTGGAGTATAAAAAACTCTTAAGCAGATCGATTTTCCTACCACATTTACTCAGGAAAAAATATTCGAGCTACCGAAAACATTTCTTCTGCCCATTATAAGCGAACAAAAGTGGAATGGCAATTCTTCAAGATCATCGGGGCCACATTAACGTCCAATTCTTGGTCTGGTATTCGAGCACTGGTATTATATGCAGATTAGTGGTTAATCTCATCCCTCCCTATCCCCTAGTATCGACCGACATGTTGTTCAGTTAAATGGAAATACGCCTGCCGGCGAAATGGCACTGAGAAAAGGCTGGAATATGAATCGAATTTGCAAAAAGCCACGCTCATTGCGTTCGTCGCGCATATTTCAACTTCACGGTCACATCGAGCCCGATCGAAGGTTTAAGTTTCTCTCTCTCTGCCTACAAAACAATACGCATTTTTCGAGTTTTTTTTCGTCGCTTCGGCTCGATATAATCGTATAAATTGAAATTTACATTATACAATCTCGTCGGTTGTAACGTAGGGATCGCTAACTACCGCCACATTCCTGCGTACGAACTGGTTCCACGTTGGTTGCATTAAGGTGACCGGTGAATTGTGATTTGACTCGATTTCGAACTGGTTTTTGATTTGAAATGTTTTCGAGTATTAAGGAGAAAGAAAGAGAGAGAAAAAACGTTTATTATATATTATTTTTATGTGACGTAGATACAGTTTGTTTAATTAATCGCCGCCATTCGAATCGGGATTCCCACGATGACGAAGGGTGATAGGTGAACTGAATAGTTTGAATACGCTACCCCGGTATATGAGCGACCATTTTAAGGTATTTAATGGCTTGCGTGGTACCATTTTACGATGAGAAATAGTCGATAAGAGTTTCGGAACCTTTATTACGGTAATTTCTTGTTGGTTCGCGCGACCAAGTTCTAACGACTTTTCGGTAACCTTTGCGTGAATTTTCTATAGGGATAAGTCTATTTTCGGCCGGCCGAAATGTACTTCAGAAAATGAGCTTTTATAGTTCAAAGAGTGGATGAAAAGTAATACACGAAAAATCTCTTGTTTTCCATTCCTAGTGGGGTTGATAAGTGGTGGGGCTTGTAAATGGTCAATATTCGGTCCCATAAGCAAATCGTGATGGCGATGTAGAAATTAGTTTTTCCGATAGAAAAGTTCAGAGGGAACAAAATTATGCCATGTCTCTCAAACACCCCTCTTGTCAATGAGCTATCAGCTTCCATGAAAGATGTAAAGTGAATGTTATTAACGGACAAAAATGACTAGAGAAATTCAGTTTTTGGTAAATATGTCAAAATACAACCTTGAATAGTATACCAAAATTCTCCGATAATCTAACTCTGCAGAAGAAGTAACCCCCTGCCTCGAAATGAGTTTTTGGAATTTATCTCTGTTGAATGATATTCACAGGAGAAATGAACAGGAATAAAATTAATTTATAATTAATTCCAAACAAAAAAGCTTATATTCATTTTTTCAGTAAAATCCTTTCAAAGGCTAAAAAAGTTACTTATCAGTTAAAAAAAAATATATGTTAAATTTAGTAAGTTTTTCCATTTATTCAGGTATATAATTATAATGTTCACCAAAAAAATTGTAATGTACAAAATTATTCTGCTTACATTTTCATACAAGAAAGGTTTAATCCATTTTTTATGAACGATGCATTGGAAGGACTATAAATGTTCCTGATTTATCGCTTACATGACATAAACGTGAGTTTACTAACATTTTTGAATTTTGCGTGGTAAATATGACATTTACGAAAAAAACTGACATAACAAAAATTAATTGATTATTAATTTCCGATAAAAAAGGTTATATTAATTTTTCCGATAAAATGCCTCCAAATGCCAAAAAAGTTATTCCTCAACTTATTTTTGGAAAATGCTTTTTTAACATGTTCATTTTGTTGGGTTTTTCCCCATTTATCTCGCTATATATCATGTTTACTAAAAAAATGATTATGATTAAAATTATTCTATTTTTAATTTCCCACAAGAAAGGTTCAGTCCATTTTTTCAGTGCGATGCGTTGGAAGGGCAAAAAATGTTCTTAATGATTCATCGCTTATATGACATCATAGTAAGTTTACTTACCTTTTTGAATTTTGTGAGGTTAGTATGAAATTTATGAGAAAAACTGAAATAACAAAAAATTAATTGATTTTTAATTTCCGATAAAAAAGTTTATATTAATTTTTCCGATAAAATGCCTCCAAATGCCAAAAAAGTTATTCCTCAACTTATTTTTGGAAAATGTTTTTTTAACATGTTCATTTTGTTGGGTTTTTCCCCATTTATCTCGGTATATATCATGTTTACTAAAAAAATGATTATGATTAAAATTATTCTATTTTTAATTTCCCACAAGAAAGGTTCAGTCCATTTTTTCAGTGCGATGCGTTGGAAGGGCAAAAAATGTTCTTAATGATTCATCGCTTATATGACTTCATAGTTAGTTCACTTACCTTTTTGAATTTTGTGAGGTTAGTATGAAATTTATGAGAAAAACTGAAAGAATAAAAATTAATTGATTTTTAATTTCCGATAAAAAAGTTTATATTAATTTTTCCGATAAAATGCCTCCAAATGCCAAAAAAGTTATTCCTCAACTTATTTTTGGAAAATGTTTTTTTAACATGTTCATTTTGTTGGGTTTTTCCCCATTTATCTCGGTATATATCATGTTTACTAAAAAAATGATTATGATTAAAATTATTCTATTTTTAATTTCCCACAAGAAAGGTTCAGTCCATTTTTTCAGTGCGATGCGTTGGAAGGGCAAAAAATGTTCTTAATGATTCATCGCTTATATGACATCATAGTAAGTTCACTTACCTTTTTGAATTTTGTGAGGTTAGTATGAAATTTATGAGAAAAACTGAAAGAATAAAAATTAATTGATTTTTAATTTCCGATAAAAAAGTTTATATTAATTTTTCCGATAAAATGCCTCCAAATGCCAAAAAAGTTATTCCTCAACTTATTTTTGTAAAATGTTTTTTTAACATGTTCATTTTGTTGGGGTTTTTCCCATTTATCTCGCTATATATCATGTTTACTAAAAAAATGATTATGATTAAAATTATTCTATTTTTAATTTCCCACAAGAAAGGTTCAGTCCATTTTTTCAGTGCGATGCGTTGGAAGGGCAAAAAATGTTCTTAATGATTCATCGCTTATATGACATCATACTAAGTTTACTTACCTTTTTGAATTTTGTGAGGTTAGTATGAAATTTATGAGAAAAACTGAAATAACAAAAGTTAATTGATTTTTAATTTCCGATAAAAAAGTTTATATTAATTTTTCCGATAAAATGCCTCTAAATGCCAAAAAAGTTATTCCTCAACTTATTTTTGGAAAATGTTTTTTTAACATGTTCATTTTGTTGTGTTTTTCCCCATTTATCTCGCTATATATGATGTTTACTAAAAAAAAGATTATGACTAGAGCATTGTATTTTTTATTGGAAATTAAAAACTATGTAATTGAGATAAGATTAATTTCATTCCTGTTTAGTGTCGTATTAACAGAAATAAATGCTACAAGCCTAGAATGAGTAAGAGGGGAAGAGCTTTATTTTCTTTGTAAGGGAGAATCTTAGTATACTATTTAAAATGATAATTTTAACAAATTGCCAAAAACGGAATCATTCTGACCATTTATCATGAAATAAAGTTCGTTTTACATCTTTCCTACCTCATTGACACGGGATAGGGTGGGAGAAATTGTCCAATTTTCACCTCTGAGAACCACTGTATCGAAAAAAGTAATGTCCCCACGTCTATTAAAAAGTACGTATGGGACCATATTTAACCGTTTGAGGGTTCTCGCCTCGTAATGACCACACTTTGAGTGGAGAATAGAACACATTTCAAAGGTGAGTTTTGCGCATTACTTTTTAGCCACCTTTGGTGAACTCACAATGAATAGAAATCAGTCGTAGTAAGCAGACTATGAGGTACAACATGGATGTTTTTGATGTGGAACTGAGCGACCGGGGTCTTTGTGTTTGTTTTTATTCTCGTAGCGAATATCATCGTTATCGTTACGTGCGTTAATGACTTTTCTACGAGATACGTAGCGTAGTATTTTATCGTAGCCAATAGCCAGGCTATATATTGATAATTACGTCGCTTGAAAATTATACCGGTGATGTCATCGCAAAGTATTCCGGCCGAGAGTTAATCGTAGTGTGCGGCCAAACGAACGATATTTCGCGTTACTACGTCGGTTGTATATTGATCTTCTGTGTTAGGGAAAAGTGAGCGAACGGCGTAAAAAATACAAAGAAAGGAGCGGGCTAGTGGTAAAGGAAAAACAGCTTTTCACCCCGTTATATGAGTCAAGGTCGCCAGAGGGTTGCGACAGTCTGAGTCTGTTCTTCCCTCATTCAACATTTCGCCTACCGTGTACTTTTAAAATAATACCCCTCGTTCCCTGCGGCTTGCCGAGTAGTCGGCTCTTTAAGGACTAAAATGCGTCAATGAACGGAGCAGCCAATAGGCGACGCACGAATCGGCCGTTTCTATGGCGATGGTTCTAGTACGCGAGCTTTTCGTCCGCCTCTAGAGGTTCGCGATGTTGCCTTGTTTACAAGTTGAGCTTGATTTTTCTACGTTGTTGGGTAAATAGAGAAATTCGTGGTCTGGCTTGTAGGGTGTTCGAAAATTAAGTGGTAGCTACGAGAGTACAGGGGTTCATCGATTATGGAGGATTTTCGATTACCCGAAGCTCTGGTTTTCACTCGTCTGTAGACCATAACTCGTGGTGTTGCTATTGATATCTAAAGCTGGAAAAAAGTGAAGCCTAGCTCGAAAGCTCGTCATAAGCACCGTTACGTGAAGTGGCAACGTCGCGTACCCTTTACGCGCATTCGACGCGGTCGTAGAATCGACTCTTCAAGGAAAAAAGTACTCTGCCGTACTCTCCGCTCCTTGCACACTTTCATTAAACTTTTCTCATCCCCGTCTTCGTCCATCCACCCTTTCGTCTCGGCTCACGTTATCGCTGTCAGGCGCTCCGTTTCTACGGCTTTCTTTTGTTCCCTTCTCGCCGACGAACGCGCCATTCATTAGTTTGAAGCTTTTACGCGGTGTGTTCGTGTGTGCAGGAGTGTACGCACGCAGGGTTCACCGTAGGAAGCTCTACGTACGCGTATTCTTTCCATACTCGTGCTTTGTTATTCGGCGGTGCGGTTTTCAACAGTTGAAGGTAGTCGCGACTCGCGAACACGGTCGGATATCTCTCGTACGCGGAATTATAGGACGCACTCGCGGTTCGGCTAGGCAGCGAAAATTTAACTAGGAACTAGCTTGGTATTTCGTGCAGACGCGGTAACGTTGCTGATATTCGCCTGTAGGTTTTGTAGCACGAGAGACGAATGCATGTTCAGTGCATACGAAACATTTGTTAGTCGCGTATGTTAATTTCACAGTGACGGTGATTCCGAGTGACATTATACGTCGGTTATTTTTACGCCAACGTTCGGATCTGAGGGTGCCCCCGCGACGCGGATTCATCGTGCCTATTTTTCGCATCCAAGTCAAATTGCTCGGAGTAAGTTATTTATTTATTTTTGCGAAAATTTTTCGTATTTTTTTAAGTGGAGAGGCCGAGGAGGAGGGAGGTTATGTACTCCAATGTGAAAACCTTTCGAGAGTAAGATATATAAGATAGGATTTTGTATCAGCGAGTTTCCAAGTTACAAAAATATTTTAAAAACTCACTTCAGCTCCAAATCCAGGTAATGTCGCAGAGAGAAATGATTGGACTCAGGACATAAATAAAGTTTAGGTCATTCCAAAAAAATTCATTTTGTGTATAGGCTTTTCTGTAACAAAAAATAAAATGCAACAAATGATGAATATTTTTTAAATTTGAGAAAAAATTTATAATTTTTTTTATCAAGACACTTTTTTACGATTATTAAATTTTCTCTTTTTTATTTTTTGAATATTTTCGAATTAAAAATTTTTTTTTGGAGTTACCAGAATTTTTTTTTTTCACTTTTTCACTTTTGTTAATTCCTTCGTGTTATTTATTTATTTTTTCAATTTTGGACATTTTTTTCACTTATTTTTTCATTGAAAATTTTCATTTTTGACTATGACATTTTCTTCCAAAGCAAACGATAGTCTCCACCTGTATAGCAGTGATGTCAGTCTCTGCTAACAATTGCGCACATGTTGATAATCTGTCCTCACTATGCAGGCATCCGCCTCAGATATTTTCGGCAAAAATCACCATATCATGCCCCTATTTACCTTGTTCCAACAGACTAATCTGTTTCATAAAATCTAGGCCCCCTTCTGGCCCAAAGTTGCACTATATGGCAATAAAAAAAAAAACTAAAAAAAATCATTTAGAACTTCTAGACTCTCTTAATCAGTTTGTTTCTTATATTATTTATACGTCTAGAATAACTTCCCCCCATCCCCCTACCCCTCAAATAATTCTGAGTGAAGATTTTTCTTGTCATCCATAAAATAACATTCGATTATTTCCCATTTGAATTGCTTTTATGATTACTAAATTCTTGTTGTTCTTGTTCATTGATATTTATAAATTTTTTACGTTTTTGCAGTTGATAAAAATATTTTCTTCCACGATTCGGCATTTTTACATTTTTAGAAGTATTTTTGATTTTATCTTTCGAATTTTTGACTTTTTCTCCTGATTATTTTGTTTTATACATTTATTTTTGTTAGTTTTTTCATTTGAATTAATATTTCAACATTTTTTTCTCATTTTTCAACTTTTGGTCTTTTTACATTTAAGAAAAAAAAAAAAGTTTTTTGAATTAAACTTTTTATTTTTAGATGTTTTCGTTCAAAAGAAGTAATGGAAATTATTAAATATTTAAAAGATTTTTATATTCGTAGTAGCGACCCCCTCCTTTTTAATTCAGAGTTTTACTATCCTCTCATATTGTTTCGGAAGCATTTTTAATTTTTTTTCTTTCATTTTTTTTGTTGGGGTTTTCATGTGATTTTATTTTTAAATATTTTTTCACATTTTTCTACGTATTTTAATTATTTGACCTTTTCTACTGAAAAAAAATGTGTTTAAAGAAATTTTCAATTTTTCAATGTTTCGTTCAAAAACAAGCATTTTAAAATTTCTGTATGTTTTTAAAATTTTTATATCTGCGGTGCCTTACCTCCTCTTTCTCCTCTCCCTTTTACCCATCTAAAATCCAGAGTTTTACTGTCAAATATTACTTTCATACTGTTAATGCCAAGTCCCATATGGTAACCTGAGAAGAGCAGTTTGTGTTTATAGCCCCTTCAATATCAACGTTAGGCAATTTTTCAAGTTTTAAAAAATATAATAAAGAATAAATTAAATTTTGTTCGAAGCGATTAAATAAAAAATGAAATGTGTTGCTTTGTATTAAAATATGAAAAAAATTATAGGAATTAGAAAAAGAAAAAAGGATGCAATTATAATTTAATGTGTTGGGTAATTTTTTATTATAATAAATTTTTGAAGTGAGGAAAAATCCATTTTTTTTTTAAACCAATCAGAATTTATCTGTCTCAAAAATTATTGATTTAAATTTTTTTCCAACAAGGGACTCCAATGTAGAAAATAAATAACGAATAAATGAAAACAATCCCTCTTTGTCGAAGAAAATAGTCTTGCAATTATCGGAGACTCTGAAAATTTTCATAGTAAGCCTTATTATACTCACTAACTCTATGCACCTTCAGTCACAGAACAGTGGTTCTTGGAATTATTTGAAAAACAAAAGTTTTCATCGTAAATTTACTTGTTCCTCGTTGATAATAACGACCTGAACATCATTTCAATCGCTTCTTAGTTCACTTTTTAAAAATAATGATAGATAATTAAAATATTCAGTTTTAATAAATCAGTAGGTATAACGAGTTAGGTGAGGGTTAGCCTCCCGACATTTTCATTTGTTTTCCTTTTTTTTTATCGAAGGATGAAATCCTTACAAAAAAAAAATCATTGAAATTTGTACATTAGAAAAACCTCTGCAACTGGACGAAGTTTTTTTTTTATAATTTTTTTTTAATGCACGATTCGTACCTTTTGTGGATGAGCGATCGTTTCGATATTTTTTGCCCCTTCATTTTCAACGATTGGTATTTTTTTCATTGAAACTTTACTTTATATAGAAGTTTGCCCCTTCATTTTCAACGATTGGTATTTTTTTCATTGAAACTTTACTTTATATAGAAGGTTTTTCAAGGCTTTACGCCGTTATTTTCGATTATCCTTGGTTTTGAGTGAACTTGTTATATCCTAATAAACCATTAGTCGATAAATTTCCAACCTCCTCTCCCCACGTGTTCCTTTCGATTCGTCGAAGAGCGCTCGAGTAGAATGTCAAGGTAGAGTGATACTCGAAGTAATTGGTAGTATCGTGCGAATACCCCTTCGCTTCTTCTATTTCTTTCTCATTTTCCATGATAAAAAGCAATTTTTGGGACTGTCTGGCATGACGTGAGATTACCTAATCACTAGGCATTGTACGAAGTTGTGACTGAAGGTGGAAAAATAGTTACACCGTGAATACGAAGGTGTGAACGTCCTATGTAGAAAAGCATTGTACAGGGGTGCTCGAATTCGCACGCGAATAGAATGTAGCCGCGATAAGATACCGTTGGTACTTCACATATGATGTAAGAAAACAGCTGATCGAACAGCTGATAATTCGTTATCGAAACCTACTTATCGCGCATTCCAGTATAGGTTATTTGTGCGTATGGTTATCGGTATGAGAGGCAATTGGCTTAAATTGATTTCTAATTGTGGACCCTTTGGCGAGAAGGTCAACGGTATTGAGAGGACGATGGAGTTTTCAGCTTGAAAATGACCTTGTTTGGTCGAGAGCTTGGTATAGACTGCGTACGAGTACGTATACCGTCGCGATTCCGGTAACAATGGGGTATTGTAGATGGGGCTTTGTCATTTATAACAGCGAAATATTATATAGATAAACGTCGGCGCGACAAGAATGCTGTAACGCCACCGCGCCTCGTGCTTTTGAATAATTCACCATCTTCGAGTCGAGCCTGCCACGACGTGGGTATATTATTTAGCCCTAGTAGACGCGACCCCGATACCCGGCAGGAAATTCACTCGTTGAGTGCGAACGAACGTGTATGACGCAAGCCAGATAAGCTGTTCGGTGTGTACGTAGAAACGAGGTGAAAATGCTTCCGATGAATGGGCTCAGTTCGCGAATTAGGACAAAAGCGGATGATGCGGTTTTCAAAATCGATGCCCGTAGCTATACAGTGCTCACCAAGGAAACGCTTGCACGTATTTTTCCATAGTTGGCTAATTCGCGATCATGTATTCGGATATAACGGGTTGGAATTTAATATCAACGAAGGTTTTAATTAGTCGACTCATTTAATCCGCGATTCGCGCTTTTCTGCCCAATGAATAAATTATATAGAGCGGCGCTCGACGATGAAGCGTACGCCGGAGTCAGTAATGGATTAAAATTCATGAAATTTTATGCTCGTATAACGTGTAAACGTTGTTCAAGGTTTTCGACGAATGTTCGTAACTTCACTTTGCGCCGTATGGATGGTTTTTTTTTAGCCGAGTTTTTTTATCCCAAATGATAGCTATTACAGCCTACCTGATTTGCGAAGGAGAGGATGGGGAGAAGGATTCCATATAGTACAAGTCCTTGAATTTGGATCAAAATGGATTCAAAATGGCTCAAAACTAAAATTTTAGGAAGGTTTGAGGAGTCTCTAATAGCTCAGATTTGATGAGTATGAACTCATATGATTGCTAGTAATGAAAAGTATGCTGTACGCCAATTTTAGGTTCACACGTGATTTTGGAAGGCAGAAGGAATATTGTCCTCGGAATAATGAGAGGGGGAAGGGTGTGAATGTTCATTATGGTGTCAGATGATCAAGTGAACCCAGTTGATTTAGATCTTCTGTCTCAAACTGCCCCACCCCTGTGTCCTGTGTGCTCTATCCAGCTGACAATAAGACATGTCCTAGTGGAGTGCCCAAAATACAGCTCCCATAGACGAAAGCTCCTCTTACCTGAATCCCTCTCTGATTTCTTTGGAGACTCAGAGTACACTATTCGATCACTTTTCAGTTTTCTCATCTTAACTGGCCTCTTCAAACAGGTCTAAATCCTTGAGCACGTGCCTCTAGCTTCAGTGGCTGTACAAGGCACTAATAAAAAAAAAAAAAGAAAAAAAGATATTCAACTTTTTATTGACCCAGGGATGAAACCTGTATGTGGGGTTACTTTCGAATTCAGAATACGACTTTGACGTGCCTCTAGCTTCAGTGGCTGTACAAGGCACTAATAAAAAAAAAAAAAAAAGAAAGAAAAAGAAGAAAGAAAAAGAAGATATTCAACTTTTATTGACCCAGAAGGATGAAACCTTGTATGTGGGGTTACTTTCGAGATTCAGAATACGCCTCTTTGAATTTGAGTTCAAATCGATCAAAAATGGATGCAAAATGACTGATACCAAAACTTAAGGAAAACTTGAGCGGGCTTAGATGTCTCAGATTTACTAAATGTGAACTCATAATTATGATTACTAGAAATGTGAAGTATGCTATAAACCGATTTTAGTTTCACACGAGATTTATAGAGAGGAGGGGGGAGTAGGAGGAGCTATTCTCAAAATATGGCGGGTATAAATGAAAAATCGAAAACCCTTGATTATGGTGTTAGATGATAAAGTAACCGTAGTTGATTCAGATATTTTATTTTGAGCCTACCAAGGTAATATGGAGAGGAGTTGGAGCAAATAACAGCTTTTGAAGGGGAAATTACGTTAAGAAATTTCATAAATCTCGCATATTCCTCACCCAATAGACCTAGAGGGACTAAACTTTGTATGTGGAATACTTGAGGGCCAAAATATGGCTCCTTCAATTTGGTTCAAAATCGATCAAAAGTAATCCAAAGTGGTAGATGATCAAAGTTTGAGGTAAACTTGAGAATCCTCATATACCTAAAATTTGATACATACTGGCTTTTTCGATTCTTGTGGACAAAAAGTACCGTATATTTTTAAATAAACTTTTTCAATGTTTTTGGGAGACATAAAATGGACGTTCTGGACTCGGTAATGGATTTGGCCTGTGAGATTGAAAAAGTTCACTCTTCGAAATTACCTTCAAATGTAAACAAGCCCCGATTGAAAACTCAGCTCCAGAAATGCTGCATGGCTGCTTACATTTTTTTTTCTGTTCGTGCATATAGTCTTCAATTGAGACGGTTTTGTGTAGCAGCATTATACCTGCTCCCAGTTGCGTTTTAATCGCTCACTCGTCTCGGTAATAGGAAAATATAACTGCTCGATTATCAGTTAACGAGCTTATAATACATACGCAGCTGTTACGAGTGCATTATAAAATCGACTAATCCATTCCGAAAGCAGTGGCAGAAATTCGCAACTCGTCGATCGGAGGCTCGATGGAGGAAAGCTCGATCGCATATACATTACTGGGTGGCCAATTTTTCCAACGAGTATTTCTCGTTTTTCGTTGAATGAATGGTGGAAATTTTTTATGGGAGAACTCGTTGGCGAGTTTTTTTCGTGAAAATTTTTTTTCGTTTTGTTTTACGAGTACGTGCACGTACTCTTGTACTCGTATATTACATGAAATATTACCGTGCGGGTCGTCATTCGGGTGCAGCCAGTTGGCTGTTTTCCGGATTGGCGTACGCGGTGGAGTTCTCACCTTCGTTCGATCGACGGTCGGAGCACCGGTTGTGAGAATAAACGTCAAAATCACAAATAAATGTAATAAAGAAGTTTACGTTCGAACTTCAATGGTGGAATTGAATTTGTAAAGACTCCCCGAGCCTTAGATTCGTAATTCTCGAAGATTACCTACTTTTAAATGCGATTTAAGAAGGTGAATTTTGAAAACTTTATTTTAACCGATGCTTAAAAGAATTTTCAAAGTTTTCCGAAGACATAAAAAATTTGAGCCTAATTTTGAGCTTTTTTTTTTTAACCACAGATTGGTCTCATTCGTCGTAGATTCGATTTCTCTTGGAAAGCTAAAAATACGTTGTACTGGGTCATAAATCATAATCGATCTCTCTGCAATATGCATGATGGGTGTTTTGAGAATTCTTTTGATAAATATTAAAAAAAAAAAAATTTAATTATTTCGGCACTTTAACATTTTGGATACTTTTTGATGTTTGAACTTCATTTTCAATTTTTTGATTTTTTTTATATTAAAAAATTTTTAATTTTCAGTTGTTTCGTTATGTTTAAATTGTTTTAAAAACCTTTCTCAGGCTAACTATGATACATTTTTTTTGTTGCTTTTTCATTTTTGCAGTTTTATTTTTATTTTTTTTACACTATGTTTTCATTTAAGAAAAATTGTTCATTTTTTTTAAATTTTTAAATTTTGTTTAGGTATTCTTCATTACTTTTGCATAAATAGATTATTTCATCAATTTTAATTGGCAATTTTTTTTTGTTAATTTTTCAGAATTTATTTTGGTCGAACTGAATTTTAAGAGAATTTAAAAATTCGTGAAAAAATTAATTAGATCAAGAAAAGAGAAAAAAAGTCAATCTGAACCACTCTTTTCATCCTAAAAGTTGTTTCTTAGGGCTAGGTAAATATATTATTCGATAGGAAATTTTTCTTGGAATATTCTCTTACTATACTGTTTCCATGGGCGCAATGAAGGGGGACTAGGGGCCTGTAGCCCTCCAAATATTCCTCGAAATTTCAAAAATTAATTATTGAGGGTATACGCGTGAATTGCGCGGAAAAAATTTAATCCTTCTATCTTCGTTTACCCCCCCCCCCCAAATGTTCTGCTTGCCCCAACGACTATTTCTTTTATTGAAGGCCTTGATTCGGAGTTAGAAGTCGAAAATACATTTTTAAGAGGTTTTGGAGTTTGAATAGCTTTCTCATTAGTTTTACAAAATAGTTCTAAAACTGTATAGAAATTTTATAAAGAACATTACGTATTACTACCGTTTCATTTAAAATTGAAAAGAATTTTTTTTTTTAAATAACTTGACTAGAGACACAAGATCGATTGAGATTAGAAAAGTAGAAATAGGCTGACTTCTTCAATATTAATAGTAACAATAGACTTGAAATTATCGGCATATTTTTCATTTTTTAAAATATAATGACAAGGGCGTAGCTAGAACATTTTCCAAGGGGGGGGGCAGAAAGGTAGAATTATACTTTTTTTTTCGTGTTCCAGTTGCACCATGGAGGGTGAAGGGAGGATGGTCAATGCTATATGCAAATATATGTTCAGACTCAATATTCAGATGATTCAGATACTGAAACTCGAAAATAATAAATAACAACTGAACACATGAAAACAGAAAGTGTTAACTAGAAAGAGTTTTATTTTCTCACAAATTAAGTTGTATTACTTCTACATTCTACGTTTTTATTTGTCTTTCATCAGTAAAAAGCAGTTGGAGTCGTCTCTTATTTTCACACACACATCCTATTTTCTGCGAATTTTATTCAGTTGGCTTGAAATATTCAAAAATAGTCTTGTGAGTAACCGGAACATAATTTTTTCAAAATCCAGGGGGGGGGGCAATTGCCCCCCCTTGCCCCTCGCTGGCTACGCCCATGTATAATGATGATTTCCAAAAAAAAAAAAAAAAAAAATCAAAAAAATAAACCCTTTAAATTCAAAT
This sequence comes from Phenacoccus solenopsis, assembly GCA_009761765.1. NCBI lineage: Eukaryota > Metazoa > Arthropoda > Insecta > Hemiptera > Pseudococcidae > Phenacoccus > Phenacoccus solenopsis. Next base: position 11,770,907 of record CM019755.1, on the reverse strand, counting down.
GAAAATTGGTGACTAAAAATTCTCTCAGTTTTCAGACGACAAAATGTAAATTTTGAAAGCAAAAAATTTCAAAATGGCCCAAAATGAATTTTTGATGTTTTCAAATTTTTTGACCTCATTTTAACGGTTATTTCTATCAACTTTGAGGAGTAAAATTTTTTCACGTTTTTTCAAGGTCATTTGGTTGGTAATTTTCCATTATATTTCCACTTTTTGAAAATAAAAACTATAACCTGTTATTCTCCATTCTTAGTGCCGGACCATTAAAAGTCATTACTAACTTCTATTTCGAAAAGCCCAAAGAGCTCCTTTTGCGATGATATTATCTTAACTCTGAATTTTCATGACAAATAGGACTAGGGAGTACCTAGCAAATAGGTTTTAAATTGTTAAATTTTTCAGTTATTCAAAATTTATTAATTTCCATCTGTTAACCCCTTCAATAACGTGAATAGACAATCTTGAATGGAATTTTTTTCTTCGTCGAAAACTGATTGAATTTTCGTTCGTACGCGACCATAGAAAGACCAAGAGTGATAGAGAGAGAAAGAAGACTTCTAAAAAATTCGAATGAATGACGAAAATACTCGGCAGCCTAATTTTCCGTCCCATTGTCGAGTAGACTCGTTCGCTTCGCGCTCGAATTCTAAGAATACACGACGAATTGAAAGAGCGAAACGTTGTTAATTAACGCTTGTACGGTTGTACAATCAATTTTCTGGCCGGGAAAAAAGCGTCGTCCCGTCGCTGATTTTCCTCGCTAGCTGAACCAGGTTACGTAAAGCTCTCGACAAAAGGGAACTTTCGACGTTGTATTTATAGACCGAAGACTGATTAATTAAGAAAGCGATGCTTTTAGCCGGCGAAAAATTGTATCGAACGAGGAACGTAAGGTGGTGCAAATTCACAGCTGCCAGCGAACGAATGTTGGGTCTAATAGAATTGAAAAATTGCGAAAGGTGGTACGGAGGAAATTTTAGCTCTCATAAGCGTTAAATTTTTTTTTATCGCTCGGTAACAAGCTGACTAGAATAATTACGTGACGTCGATAAAACGTGACTAATATACGTTATTTTGGTGGCTGTTATTTTTTTTCTCTTCTCATTGTGTCGACTGTGGTGCGAGTGTGTTGTTAAGCTTGCGTAAAATTTCAGTTTCCTGTTGTGGCTGGCCTTAACATCGTATACGCGATTCGGTGTCTGGGCGGTGTGCAAATTGAGCTAGCGAGTTTCTTCAGTGATTCGACCGAACGATAATTAAATTTCGGGCTTTTTACGCGCCTATTTTTGTATCCGTTTTGATGATTGCGCTACGTCGAATCGATTGTATCGAAACGTAAGTCGAATTTCGCAGAAGTATCGTTTCTAAGTGGTGTTTTCGCCTTGTCGAGTATCATTCGTCGTCGATAAACACTATTTCTCGCTTCTGTGTTCCCTCAAGTGATACTCGAATTGCGCAAGTTGCTTCTGTAAGGTGATGCAAAAATACGAAAACGTATAGAAAACATGAAGTTATCCTGAAAGAGGAGATTATCGAAGAAGCCGACCTGCTAGCATTGACCGAAGTAATTCCATAGTTTTTGCTCGATTTGTTGGAATTTGCTGATTCATCGTTTCAAACATATTTCCCCTCAGACAGACAACAGACTAGTGAGCACCAGTGGTCACAAATTGGCCCAATTTTTTCCACATAAATTTCACATCCCTCTTACCATTTCTCTACGTTTCCCTATCCACGGTAAGACCAACCTGTAACATTCAATTGGTTTCACACGGTCGATACGTAAATTAGATTTGGTCGTCGGTCGCATTGACGTATTGTGTTTTGTGTGCCCGATAATAACGCCTTAACGTACTGATTACCAGCTGATTTAACACCAGCCGTAGAAACATTTCGCTTTTTGCGAATATATTGAACGGTCTCGGTGATAATGAATTCTCACGAGCACGCCGGCGAAATACCCACGATGCGAGTGTAGGTTTTCGGTGAAATTTTATACCCTTGCGATCGATTTTTCGCCCACAGTTTTCCGGGTATTTCGTGCGCTTCGGTGTTTATTTTCGTTTTTCGCGTTTTCATTACTTACGGGAGCTTTTTTCGGTTTTTTTTTCTTTCGACAATCTGTTGTGTTGGAGCTCTAAATCGAGGATGCGGTTTTACGTTATTATTTATAAGGAAAAAGCGTCGTGGAGCGAGTAAATTGATCGTTGGAATTGGGTCAGAGGGATTTCTGAAGGTTGTTACTGTTCTTCACGAGAAACATTAAATTTTTCTTCTGAACCGGGATGTCTAACAGAATTTTCCACATGTAATGTAAGGCTTTAGTTGGACCTTTAGTGTGATTTTTTTTCAAAGTTTCATTTCCTTTTCCAAAAAAAAATTGATTTTTGTGTTCTTATAAACAAGACTACGATTTCAAAAATATGCGCAAATAACTCGAATAATCTATATTAAATGTGAATGAATGCACGTTCTTCGAGCCTAATGTTGTATTTTTATAAACTTTTTTCCATTTGCAGAACCACTTGACTGAATGAAAAATTTACAGAACTTGAAAGACCTTGCAGGAGTGTTAAACATCTTGGGAGAGGGTCAGCATACCAGTTTTTTTTTTTTAAGGAATCAGGTTGAATCCATTAGTCGATAAACGACCTCAAAAAGAAATAAAAATTTCAGCCGCTCAGTTCAATTTCTCGTCCGCCTAAAATGAAGTAAAAGTTTTCAAAAAAACAATTTTCAGAATTGTTGCGAATTTTTTACCTTCCAAAATCATATGTTGTCGTCTTAAAACTGAAAAAATTTTAAGAGGAAATTAAAAAAAAAATTAAGGAGGTCTAGAGTATTTTTAATATAAATATATATATGTTTTCAAAAAGGTACAATTTTTGTTATTTTCAAAAATGAAAAATCAATGGGTAATTTATTGGTCCTGTGCATAATATGGACTTAATTCAAGCTGTTTCGGAGTTTAGAGCGAAAACATGCTCGATTTTTATTTCAAAAATTTTCCCAAAACATCACATTTTTGTTAAAGCTCCATTTTTAAGAACACTTGTGAAACAAAAATCGAGAATATTTTGGCTCTTCGGTTCGAAATATCCTAAATTACGCCTATATTGCGCACGCGACCAATAAATTACTCATTTGTTGTTTATTTTTGAAAATAACAAAAATGGGTGCTTTTTTAAAAAAATATTTGAAAACGGGTTTAGACTTTCTAAATTAGAAAAAAATTAGTAGCAAAAATTCTTACCAGTCTGATCGAGAAGATATGACTTTGGAACTTGAAAAAAACCATGAAAGCATTTGTGTTAGCAAATCTCGATCTGCAAAAATTAAAAATTCAGCTCAAGTAATGTGGCATGGCTGCTTACATTTTTCCCCTTTATTCTCAGCAATTTGCAATTTGATTATACCTAATCTTGTTCAATTTTAAAATCATTCAATAAAGATCAAAATTCTTAAAAACGTACCTTTCGAAATTTCATTTCATCTCCTTAACCCCCCCCCCAGGAAATTTCATTTACATTTTAAGTATAGTCGCCATCGCTGTGGGAATGAAGTCAAGATAAGAAGTCAGCTGGACTATCTAACCATGAATTTGAAAAATTAGCCTAAAATACTGATCAAACAATATTCTCCTTAATTAGAAACGTATAGGGCGATTTTTGCAATATTTGATTTTTTTTTTCAAAAAATGATTGAAACTGAAAATTTTTTATAGAGATCTTTTTTAAAGAATGGATTCTATTCAATAAAAAATGTTCATAAAAATTTAAAAATTCTCGTAGTTTTTGGAAAAAATTCAAATTGCCAAATCTTTCGATACATTTCTTTGAGAAGTATTTTTTTGATCTTCCTTTTCCACTTCTCCCTTTACGCAGTTTCTCTTTATCAATTAATATCGTAATAAAGCACTCTAGCGGAGGTAAAAAGTACTAATAAAAAATGAAAAAAATCATGAACAAATTAGTTGGAAAATTTATACATTCTATTGAAATTTCTGATTTTAGCTGCTCCTGATGAATATTTCGGTATTCCTCCAAGGTTTTTCTCTTACCCTCTTCTTCGAAAAATTGTGATAAAACTGTTCATTCTATTTCTACATTAAGTCAGACGATGAAAGACATAATTAGATACCCGGGATTCGGAAAATCTTAGGGTATTTAAGGCTTAATCGACTTACTTATAAGTACCTCTGACGTACGAACATCACGATCATCGTCGGCTTTTAGTATAAGGGACACGCGTCTAGCGACCATCACGAAAGAAGGATGCGACGGCGTCCAAGTACGGAGATACTGATGAAATATTACGTGTACGTGTAAGTACACCGAAGCATCGTGATCGGAAATCCTAAATTAATGACGATATGTCTTAAATGTACCTCCGTCGGTCTAATAAATGAGATGCGATCAGCCGTAACTTCTACGTATAGTTGCCCAGCGAATGCGAATCTCTCGCTATTTCGTCCATCTTATCGATGCGAACGTTGAACCGCCGTTACGTTTGGCCGAATGAAAAAGCGAAGTTTCGGGAGAAAAAAATGCCAATCGACATGTGGTCTCGCCATCGATAACCTTGCGCGAGAAAGGTCAGCGTTGCGGTGACGATGATGGTGTGTGTAGGCTTCGGCGTGTATTATTTGTTGCTATTAGCATTGGGTCAGGTAAGGGCGACGACTGGCCAAATTAGTATGCCGGTCTCGGTTATGTAATGTAATTCGGGCATTGTTTCGCCTCCTTTTTTGGTCGGCTTGGCTTGAAAAATCGACTCGGGATATCGACGTGACAGGGCCCATTTAGTGGAGATGCGACGTGGATTATTTAAATGTATTCGGCTTACCGGAGGTCGTTCGAAAGTACTTGGGTAAAATGCTATCATCGCTGTTGCGGATTCTCGCTCTGGTAGTTCATCGAGATTTGATATCGATTCTGTGTAGGCGAAACGATCTTAATAAGGTGATAAAGGCAAGAACTTAGCGGGATTTTTCCTTAACGATAATGACTGTTCGAGGAAAGGGTTGTGGTGGCGATTACGGCGCATGTAGACGACCTTACTCATTCACAGAAGCGGTATGAGCCAAGTTTTAGAAACGGTAGTATACGATCGGCGTATTTTATCTGGCAGACGTAGTTGCGGTTAATGTAATCACGAAACGTTGTCATTCAGCGTTACCTTTCTGTTTATGTTTATCTGCACGTTTGACAGATAACGCACTTGTTTAACGTATACGCTAATTTATAGCCCTAAATTGCGGCCGAATGGCTCATTCGTAGGTCTGTTACATTGTATGAGGGCAAACGAGTGGTGATAAAGTCTTAAACCTTTCTTCGCTGTAATACGCGTTAATACTTTAGTTTGCCATTAGAGGATATTAAGAAAGTTGAAGCGATAATGATCACACTGAAAATGTCATCGATGAATAGATCGCTGACGTCATAGAGCTGTAGTGTACATAGATACGAAACGAACGTATCTAGTTGAAGCACCAGCTTTTATCGTAGAGAGCGCTGCACGCGTGGTAACGTCATACCAGACAGTGTTGTAGGAACAAACCAAAGAACGAGAATGAAGAACAACAAGAACGGAGAACTTTCATTGTTCCTGAGGAACAGGACCAAGAACGAGAGCATAAAAATGATATATTTGAAGAACAAAGAACAGCACAAGGACAGAATATTTTCAAACTGAAAGATCAAAGAACAAAACGAGAACCAACTAATGAACAATGTTGAGGTACAAAAACAAGAACAAGAAAGATGTAATTTTTATTGTTCTTCGTTCTTTTGAAAGTAATATGATTTATTATAAAATTAATAGATATCATGAGGGGAAAGAGAAAATGAGAAACTTATACTTGAAAGCGGGCAAGTGCTACATATACCCATATAAGTAATTTTTTTTTTAAATTATTAGCTTCAATTAATTGATTTTCAATTTCAACAACAACATTAACTGTAAACACGTTATCAAAAAAAAGAAAGAAGGATAGAAAGGAATAGAAAGAAAGAAAGAAAGAAAGAAAGAAAGAAAGAAAGAAAGAAAGAAAGAAAGAAAGAAAGAAAGAAAGAACAAAAGAAAAAGTTGAAGAACAAGAACAGAACGAAGAACGAACAAGGACGAGACCATAAAGGATTGAAAGAACAAAGAACAGAACGAGAACAACATTGTAAAGAATCAAAAGAACGAAGAACAGAACGAGAACAGTTGAAACATTGAGAATAAGAACGAGTCAAGAACAGGATCAAATTATTGGGTCTTTCCAGGAACGAGAACAGGAACAAGAACGGACCTATGTTCGTTCCTACAACACTGATACCAGATACAAAAATCATATGAGAAAATTGATGATTGAAATTATACGTGGAATGAGTAGTATAGGTAAGGATTGGCGAAAAAGTTAATTCACGAGAAATGGGAGCTAAGGTGTTCCAAAAATGTTGTCACTTTAAAGTTCGTTGATAGAGGCTAGAGCATTTTTGTAGCGAGCAGCTTTTGTCGCATTTTTTGAATACTACTAATTTCAAATAGGTTTTTTTTAATTTTCCAATTTTAAAAGGAGAAATGGAGTCACTCAAAAATTTGATTCCAACTTCGACATGACTTCGGTGTCAGTTGTAAAATTGAACTTCAACACCGATCATTGCCTTTAGAATCATGTCCAAAGTTGAATCCGAGTAATAACTCGGTAGCAATTCTCCAAACTTGACTCAGACTCTTTTTCGATTGTAAATGTGATGGGAGTAAACAAAAGATTAAAAAAGTGAGTTCAAGTGATTTACACATTCAGACATTCAAATTTTAGCCTCCTAAGTGAACTTGGAGGTGAGTTAGAGCAAAAATGAATTTTAGAGGGTACATAACGATATGAAATTTCATCAGTTGGCCTTACTTCTTCACCAAACGTGTTTACAAAGCTGAAAATTTGTATGTGGGACTAATTGCAAACCTGAATACGATCCCTTGAACTTGGCTCGAAATGAATCCAAAATGACAAATCGCCAAAATTTGAGGAAGGCTTAAAGAATTCAAATGGCTAACATTTGATGAATATGGAATAATATGATATCTATACCACATATCCTAAATACAACTTCTTCGGTGTTTTCAAGGGGTAGGTGTGGTTTTCATACTTGGTATTGGGTGTGGTCTACAGGCATGAAGAGGTAGACAATATTATCTGCAAATTTGAACAAACCCGAATTAAAAATTCAGTTTCAGTAATATGGCATGGTTGCTTCCATTTTTTTCTTCGTGAAAAAATTTAAAATGTTAAAACTTATAGGGATGAAAAAATCTCTCACCTAATAGGCACCAGTTATCAAGTGAAGTAAGAAAGGTAGTCATCATTGTTTGCCTATCTTAACTGAAAGGAGTTACAGCGTTAAAAACTTTCAGCGTACTATGCCTCCTCAGTTTTTCATGTAGACAACAATTTAATATTATCCTTAATGTTGTGACTTGTGAATAAATAGTGTAATATTACTGCGTGAAAAAATTTTTGAATAACACCAATGTTTTGATACCGTATTGAGCGCCATCTATACGAAAAGAAATGAAGCTGCGATTAGAGCGCGTTCGTTTCTTATCTTATGTAGACTATAATTCTGAGGCGTAGTCGATCTATTTTTCTGCAACATCGGTGACACTTACGTTGATCATTATCACGTTGGCGAGCAGTCGAAATATGATATGAGTATAGTATGTGGTTTGAGAAATATTCGCATTGTATGTACATATTGCTAGCTATCTATATCTATTGTTTGTCGTATCTCAAAACCTATAAATAAAAACGGAAGCGAACTAACGTGTAATTTTATCTTTGCGCAGGTAACAGAAACTGCTGGAGCCATGGATAGGTAACCCGCGTTACTTAATAGCACCACTTAAATGATTGAAAATCGGGTACCCGACGCTGGTGCGACCAGAGTGGTCCCGCATAATGGACAATACACGCCATTTCCTTATAGCGCCATACCGCTGGATCTTCGTGGAATGCGGGGGGCAATGGGCGCAAATTACGCCGAATCGCTGTACCTAAAAGAAGCGAACGCTCATGCGCAACATCAGCTCGTCCGGCCGTTACCAAGTGCCGGTAAAGTTACCAGTTCGTACCGAACATACGACCAATCGCCAATAAATCTGGTGCAAAAAGAGGCGCCGCCTGCGCCCGACAATTTCAACTATTATAGCTTACAGTCGGCATATTTGAACGCTCATCCCCCTTATACGCCGTATCCGATACCATTCAACAACCCTTACCTACCGGTGCCGGGAACGCCGACGAAAAGCGCCATGAAATTCATGGATACTGCTCCGCCAATTCTAACAGTACCTTCTAGCCCTGTGAAGACCTCGGTTGACGTGAAAAACGCGCCGCCCCAGTTTAAGGTGCCTTTAAAAACTCGACCTACTCCGTACAGCAGACCAAAACGTAATAGCGGTCCGCCGCCAATTCCAGTACCTCGTCCTGTCGAAGAAACGTATCCGGAGATTGCCAATATTCTGGCCAACAGCAAGGATATACCGGAATCCGAGGACGAACTCAAGAGGTTCCATAAAGGATCATGCGTGTGGAGCCAAGTCGGCATAAAGAATGTAAGCGTGTCCGAAGAAGAGCTGAAATTCTTCATCGAAAGGGATCTGGCTCGACGGGTCGAACAGAGCACCGAAGACTTCATCGTAAGCGGAGTTAGTAATAGTAGCCAATACAATTTGTATTTGAGAACCGTTGTAGCCATACGAGAAAATAAAGAAAGTGGAAAAGTCATTCTGACGCTTATGTGCGAAAAAGGAGATAAGGTAAGTTCAGCTCCTGGTTCTGATTCGTTTATTAATCTCCGTGTAGGTATGTATTGTAAACGTTTCGTCGACGATGACGAAGGCGATTCACATGCCTACGCGAGTCAGGCTCCTACGTCGAGCTCGTGGTGGCATAAATGTAGGTTTTTATTAAGGGACTATGAATCATTAATTTCGCGATTTATCGATTTTACCTCTCGGAGTTTTCCTCTCGATGTAGGAGTTGATACGTATTGCGCGACAGTAGAGGAGACGAGTGTCTCACAACAGTGCTCTCGTGGATTCTGCTTTCTTTCGCATATACCGCTTTCTTCTATCGCCTTAGGTGATATGTATTGACGATGAAACTCGAGGCACATACGCGAACATTTTATTACACGATAGATGACTCATTACGCTCGATAATTGTTATACGAATCGATGTCATGACATCTTGTCTTAACGAGAAATTATACTTATACCAAAACAGATAAGATTACTCGGTATAGGTTTACCATTCGTTATACTATACACTTATACAGGTCGTCGTAAAATTATAAAGCCTCTCGTTCTTCGTCAGCGACGATATTTATTCCTAGAAAATATCATGGCTCGTATGAACGCGTTCTTCTCGGCAATATGCGGTGGAAATCATCGATGTAGTTGTCGTAGCGTTATAAATATTACTAGAGGAATGTTTATGGTAGTGAGAGTTCAAGCCAACATCTTCAGATTAACCTGTGGATATGAATTTGTAGAAGCGTGAACAGATGTAATTTAAAGATCAAATTTTCAAACTTTGCTGCTCTGTTATTACATAGGCCTTGAGCATTGAATTTCAGCGTAGAAATTGAACGAAGTACTCGTACCTATTTGCAAATACTTGTGGTATGTAGTTTAATAGATAAATTAGAATAAGTTTGTGGGAAGAAAGAGAGCTAGAAAATTTTCAATTGTTCCATGAACAACAAAATACAAATCTTAAAAGCTTAAAAAAATTCAAATTGCACGAGATATATTTTTTCAATTCTAAAAAAAATGTTGGATTTTTATAAAAAATTTTGAATTTTGGAAAATCTCATGTATTTAACAAATTTTCATTATATGTAACAAAGGTAAATTCAAGTATTTAAAAAAATGTTCAATTTTCAACCAATTTTGTGTTTTTTTTTTTTTTTTTAATTTAAGCAAATTTCACATTTTCCGCAAATCTTTAATTTTTAATAATTTTTTCAATTTTATAAAATATTGAAGGGTAATCAGATTTCTATTTGTTATTTAGTCAATTTGAATTTTCAGTAAATATTATTAGTTTTATAAAATATTGTGTTTGAAGCAAATTTTCGTTTTTGTTATAAAAATGCTGGATTTAATAAAATTGAAATTTCAAAACAAATTTTGCTTTTAAAATTTTTAAATGTTTAGCGAATTTGGATTTTTATGGTTTTCATTTTAACGTTCAGAAATTTGTCAGCTAAGGTTCCTAGTGCATACATGAAAAATTTACAGGAGAGCAAAATTAAAATTTCATCTACTTTTTTCTACCAGTACTTTCTAGCTTTGTAATATTGACTGGTAACATTTGATGTAACCAACTTGGCAAAACCAAAAAGCCAAAAGAGGAACATTTTTGCACTGACTAAAGTGAAGATGGAAACAGAGACTCTTCATTATTTTTTGGCTTTTTGGATGTTTATAATCATTTGGCCATTAAAAGCAGTGTTGCACTGAAAAGAGCTCGAAATTACCTTTTCGCACTTAGCCGACGAATTGATGTTAAAGATTTTTGAAATTGGTATTATTTAAGCAAAAACTTGAATTGTGAAAATATATTTTAGAGAAGTTGAAATTGAAAAAAATTTATTTAAGTGGAATTTGAAAGTTAAAAGTTCATCAGATTTCTCATTTCAGAAAGATGTAACTGAGGGATTTTTTGAATTTGGCAACATTTTTTTTTTTTTAATTTCATGTAAATTTTTCATTTTCAGAACTTTATATCTATTTTATATAATATTTTCTCTACTTTTGAAAGGTAAAATTTTTTAACTATTCTCGAGGTCATTCGCTAATGAATGTGTTATTTCTTCCACTCGCTAAAAGAAAAGTAGGAAAAATTTGTCTTTACTAATTCTCAATCAAAAGAATCTGATCAAAGCTGCGCATACCATAAATGCGTAAATTAAACGCCGACAGACCGGAATCACGATGGTATGCGCACGAACATACCCTTTCACATGTCGAACTGAACACGTTGAAAATTTGTACTATTAGAATTACTCGAATTTGCAAAAATTTTGAACACCAGCCAAATAAATTACGCGCCGGTCTCGGTGCGATCGTCGCAAGTTATTTTAACGCCTGCCTAAGAATGCGACATTTTACGACAACACCGACGACCACATTAAGGAGAGTAGTTAAGGTAATTTTATTAACGCGATCACCAAGCTAAACATAGGACATCGGAACGGCGTGCAGACTAAATATACACCAATCGAAAATACCTCAAAATGACATAGCGAGACGCACGTTCAAGTATCGAAAACCCAAGTGGAATTTAATTACCAGATCGGCATTATGGAAAAGTGGTCGTCGACTGTAGGCCTTGAAAATCTGTATCGTAGATCGGGCATTCGTAAGACGTGAAAATTTTTATTAATTCGAATACTTTGGAAGTACACGATACATGAGGAACATAATGGCCACGGATCAGGGACTTGTTTCTTCGAATGGTGAGATTAGATGTGGCTCGCAGAAGTAGACGTTTTTAATAATAATATCGCTGGTCGTTGTATAGCACTATATCACGTTTTGTTAAAACGATGAAGAACCGATAAAGCGCCAGCTGTGTGGAGCGGTTATAAGGCGGTGGGAGATTCGTATTTAGTTCCGTGTCAGTGTACTTGTCCTTGGATGGTCGCTGGATGACCCTGGAGACGATGGGAGTCCTTCGCGGTTCTTCCATCCCTTCCGTATAGGTGCTCAGACTTAGTGGGGGCTGGTTACACTGGTTCGCTTTCACGCTGGACCGCATGCCTTATCTACCGATACGATGGAATTTATAGCGTGCGGTGGCGTGATAAAACGCGACCGGACGATAGTGCTAATTGCAAAATGATAAATTATCGTATAGGATTATTTTCGGGGCGGAAGGTTTGGAACTGGTTTGCTAGTGGAAAATGGTATTAAACGAGGCTCAATTTTGGAACCTGTTCAAGTATTCGGCGATAACGCGTTCATTAGGAGGTTGTGTTGTGTGAGCGGGCCATTAAGATGAATACATGAGAGAGAATAGTATGCTCAAGATGAGAGTTGACCCTGCAGAATTATGCTTGTTAATATGCCTTTTTGACAATTGAATTTCATAACCAAATCTAGTAAAATATGACGTCACGAAGATTCATTGAGAATTCAGTAATTAGAAGTAATGATGGGAGATGACAGTATTCATGTGTCTCATCTGGTCGAAGTACAGATATCAAAATGCTTTTCTGAAGAATAAGATTCTCATGTTGGTTATCAAACTTTGATCACAGATGATGTCACTAAGATGCGTTTGATATTCAAGTATGAGGACTGAATAAATTTAGGTACCTATGGGTAACTGTCGACATAGTCTCGACATAATACTCAAAAATGAGAGATGCAATTGTTCGTGTGTCTCATCTGGTCAAGTACAGATATCAAAATGCCTTTCTAAAGAATAAAATTCTCATGTTGGTTGTCAAACTTTGGTCAGAGACATCACCAAGACGTGTTCAAGATCCAATTAAGAAAACAGATAGACTTATGGTACATGTGGATAATTGTGAACTTTGACCAATACAATGCTCATAAATGAGAAATACAAGTGCTAATGTGCCTCACTATGTCCACGTATAGATGTCAAAATCCTTTTTTGAAAATTAAAATGTTCATGCTGGTTGTCAAACTTTTGTCAGAGACGATATCAGCGAGAAGTGTTTGAGATTCAAGTACGAGAACTGATTCATTCTTGGTACATACGAATAATTGAACACAGACCGATGCAATACACTAGGATGAGAGATACAAGTGTTGATGTGTCTTACCATAGTCCACGTGTAGATGTCAAAATACTTTTTTCAAAATAAAAACATGTATATTGATTGTCTAACTTTATTCAGAGACGATGTCACCAAGATTCAAAATTCAAGTATGGGAACTGATAGACTCTTGACTCATGGGAACAACTGTAGATATTACCTGGTGCTGTGCTGTGCTCTGATCAGGGATGCTGTTACTTATTTGTCTCATCATGGTGAAAGTGTAGGTTGTCAGAATACCCTCTTGAAAGTTAAAACACTCATATTGGTTGTCAAACTTTAGTCAGAGATGATGTTATCAGGAGTCAAGATTCATGTATGAGAACTAATAGACTCTCAGTACATGGGGACAACAGTGGATATAAACTGATGATATGCTTTTGTGTTTTATTATGGTTGAGGTGCAGGTGTCAAAATGCCTATTTAAAAATCAAAACTCTCATGTTAGATGTCAAACTTAGGTCACATATAACGTCACCAAGATGAATATGGAATTCAAGTACGAGAATTGATTGACTCTAAATGCATGCGGATCGCTGTACACATAAACCAATGGAATGGTGAGAGCTGTCAATATTCATGTGTCTTACCATGAACGAAGTGTCACCCGTCTCTCTACTTTGGAATTGTGATTGAATACAATCGAATACAAACACCAGTGTAGAATGAAGACGAAGACGACGAAAATTATCCAGAATTACGGTGCCAGATTTTAGTAGGCGGTTAATTAGTTGCGCATAGTTTTGCAGACGCGATGTTGTATCGCCTTATCCAGGTACTTTTAAAAGGTTACCGATGATTCCATTTAGTCTTTCAAACTGGTTTTTTTCGAACGAAAGAACGCGTACGCCGTTCGGTGTGTATCTATGAGGCCGGAGATACACGCGAGTAGGAGAGAGAGCGACGATTTTGGTATGCAACGGGTTAAGCGGTGTTGGCGAGAACGGACTCGGCCCATTGGTGAAGTTAGACACAAGTTTAAAAGTATCACCGCGTCTACGGATTACCCCGCTCGCCTGACCTGTTCCAGGAACGCAGCGGTCGGCGTGTGTACGCGCGTTGTTTTTACTATACGTGTAGTATACTATGATAGTAATACCAGTAGCTACTCGCTACGTGACCGGCGTACGTATTACTAAAGCCGTTTCTCGCCGCGCCATTATTGTTAGATCGGACGACTCGTCTCCGCGCACAGCGCGCCTTCCTTCGAGTATAATTTTATAAATAGCATCTTTGTGCATCGTACAGCCTTAAGGAAGGTAACCATTTCTCTGCGCCTCTTGTCTGATTACGTTGGCCGGGCCTCGGGATTCTTGTTGTGTTGATTTATTCATCGCGTCCCCGCCCCCGAAGACGATAACCTTCTTTGGTAACCGATATTTAGGCGACGTTAGGCCACGGATTTATCGAATGTACGCGCTGTAAATACCGATGAACGTCGCGTCATTTACCCGAGATTAAAGGGGTGGAGTTCATGCTCAAAAAGTGGAGATACTGTGTTATTGTAGTGGGTAAATACTTATCTTCCTATCAGCATTAAAATGAGATTTTTAATTTTGAAAATTTATATAGTTGCTACTTAATACATTATTACTCGCTTCACACTTTCTACTCATTAATTTCATCACTGGATGGGCTTGTTTCACAATAATGATAGAAGAAAAAGAATAATAATCAAATCAAATATATTTTATAAATTTTTCAAATATCGATAAATACCTACAACAAGGACAACCAAAGTCCTTTTGGGCTCGCGGTGTGGTCAGATTACAATTATTAAATCAGGAAAAAAGACAGCGACTAAAGAAATTTTTTATATACGTAATATTGACTCTACCAATTTAAAATTCATCTTCAACCATTGAACCATAGCAATGTCAGATGGAAATACTGCTGGTGTTTTGCTTTCGATAGGAAAATTGGATCGAACTGAATATCACCAGTGATAAGTTCAGTATATTGCCTGTGATAATGAAATGATTTTCCAGTGACCAGGAGATACTATGTTTTCAGAGTTAAAATGACTCCGATGTAACTTCGAAGTCACATTTCTTCTTGTTTCAAGCCAATGTCAGAAGTAAGCTTCGAAAATGGCTTCAAAGTCAAAGTTATGGTGTATTGCTCTGAAGTCGGAAAGTGAAGTCAAGCTTGTAAGTTGCTCTATTATGGAGGAATGAAGGTGGAAGCAAATTGAGGAACTGTTCTATAGTCGAGAGATGAAGTAGGTTGGAGAATTATTACCAAGTCTGAAGTTTTAGGTGCTCCAGATTGTTAATGAATTATGATAAGGAGTTGTAGGCTAGTTAATTGCTCCGATGGAATGAATTATGAATGAATAGTAGAATGAACTTGATTCAAAGGCAAGTTCGAAAATAGTTTCTGTGACAAAAAAGTGTAAAAGAGTGGAATAAGAGCGAGCTCAACAATTACTCCATAGTCAGAAAATTGGTTGTAAGTTGGAGCAAATTTGGGAATTCCTCTAAAATCAGTAAGTTTAATCAGAGTCGAGTGTTGCTCCCGAGTCAAGAGATGGATTTGTAGCCTTGTAGGAGCCTAGGAGGGTCTCAGAATCGCTCCAAAGTCAAAAAGAAGAGTCAGAGTCTTGAAATAAACTAAAGCAGAGAATTGCTGTGAAATTCTATGGAGGTATTATGATGAATTTATTGAATTCAAAAAATTCTTTAAAGAAAAAAGTATTGAAAATAGAGATAGTCTTACGTTGAATGTTGGTTTCAAAACAAGTTGCTTGAAAAAGAAAAAAGCAACTTCAAAACCCAAATGATATTTCATTGTATTTACGTTTATAACAGTTTTTCCGAAATTAAAAAGTTTGATACCAGATTAGCGATAATGAAATCCAAATCATTTCAACGAAGCTATATTCGTAGCATTAGCAACACAAAATCATGATGACTTCATTCGGTGTATCGAATGAAATTCGTGTTTTCATCTTGAATATTTCCTATATCTGCCTTTCATTTCGAACTGTTATATAATTCAGAAGTTTGAGGTATATCGACGGAAATGCTCGTACCACCGATGCTAAAACGAAGAAAAGAAATCTGTGTCATTAGATAAAAGTGTCCGTGACTAAAAATATTTCATTTTATTCAGCATGTGACAAGTTAGTCAAGAGTCTGGCTTAGACCATTTAGTATTAACATAGACCGCGCTAACTGATAAGAACCTGGTCCCAACATATGGGTGATTCTATAAGCGATTCAGTTCCAAACAAACACAATTTATCAATAATTTTATTAGCTATATGAAATGAATATGTGATTATTAACTTTTTAAATACCTAATTCTTTTCGTAATTCTTTTAACAAATTACTCTTTTATGTGTAAAAAAAATAATTTTTCTATGACTCAGTGATTTCTATTACGTTGAAAGAGTTCATCGAAAAAGGTTACGGAAGAATGCAGAACCCAGTTTTCGAGTAGAGTTTGCATGGTATTTCTTTATTTAGTTTCACTCATATGTTTTCAAAAGATCTCATTTGACTTGAATTAAAATTTTTTTTGGACTTTAGAAATCACTAACACATTGCGTTCTGTTTCAACTAAATAAAGAAATACCATGCAAACTCTACTCGAAAACTGGGTTCTGCATTCTTCCGTAACCTTCTTCGACGAACTGTTTCTGTTTTCGGGGTAGAGAATGCCTCTTCTGCAAAGTGCAGGGCACATATTTTTGCAGATTTTGAGAATTCGTATGGTGGCAGTACATCACAATTCCTAAGCCATCTTTCCCTCGCATCTTTTTCTTTAGGAAGCATGTAAAACACATTGACTGCGAAATAAAACATAAAAGCCATAAATACTTACTTAAACCTTGAAATCGTCGAATCTCGATCACCACAAGCAATGCAGGTTTCAAAAGTCATATTCATTAATTCATTTTAACACATTTTCAACATTAATAAAATAAAAACCCGGGAAAAAAATCTTGATAATCACTGATAATTCAATTTGTTTGGAACTGAATCGCTTATAGAATCATTCATATGTTGGGGCCACTGATAACGTGATTTTCCATTAGTTAGCGCGGTCTATCTTAAATACTAAATGGTCTAAGGAGTCTGGTGTTCAAATTGTGTAGGTATGATAAAAAAATGACTGAAAACTACTGTAAAGCTATGCTATAATACACAGGGTCGTATAACGAAATATGCAGATGTAGAAGAATACTACTTACGATAGTCCGGACTTCAGACTAATTCAAACATTAATTGCATTGATGAACTTCGATAGTTTACGTTAAACAATAATGCATACCTATTGTAAGTTACTCGAAGAAAATACAGCGATAAATGAAGTATATTTACTCACCGAAATTAAACTTCGAATTTTCAAGCTATTCATGAACAGTATTTTTTTTAACAATTGAAGCTCTCGAATGCATGAATTTGTCAGTTGTTTTTTTACCATTTTTATACGTTCAGAAATCACACAAATGTGGCTTAACGTTAAAGTAAGTAAGTACTGAAAATTGAGAATTTACCGGCGTGAATTTAAGAAAGTAAAGCTTAGGTACAATTGGAACGAAAATTTATAAAACATAGAAAACAAACGAAACTGAAAATAACACTACAATAGAAAAATCATCAACGTGCTCGAACTGATAAAAGCAGTAGTGCCTGCAAATGAAAAGCTTGCTATAAGGACCGCTGATTGGTAATATTGTTGTGGAATGACGTCAAAGTACTCAGTGTATTCCTAATCGAGAACCCACAACTATGAGAATGTATGAAATTATGACTAAAGGAATGACGCAAATTATCTTCAAAGAAATTTATGAAGATTTGCTTCAATAATTTTTCAGGTCTAAAATTTTAATTTCAAGCGAGATAACTGACAAATTATCCGTTCTTTACTTCTTTGAAAGATATAGTAGGTCACTACTGAATATTATATTCTTATTAGTTATTTTACATCTCACTTGTAGCAGGTAACTTGGTCTTTCGACTTCAACTTTTCAATAATTAGGTATTCGTTACTATTGTAATTTTTCGCAAAATTGAAACAAATCTTCATTTTAGGGAAACCGGAACAAGTCCGCAAGAAGATCTTAGATCAGATCACAAATCATGCTATAAAAATGATTTAAAAGATTACCAGATCAAAATTACTGTGAAGGATACAGAAAATAATCTAATTAAGAAGAAAAAAAATTAAAATCAGGTGGAAACAGAATTGAAATTGAAAATTGAAACTATTTTAAATTGAAATATTCGTTTAAGAATATTGAAATATGATGTAGATCAAGATGAAAATAATTTCAATGATTTAGATCATTATATTGCTTTGATTTGAGGCTTTAAGCTTTTATAACATGATTCAAAATTTAATTTTTATTTAGTGATGCTTTCAATGTACCCAAGGTTACCAGGCGTAGAAACTATACAAATCTTGATTATGAGGTTGAACTTTTTTTTTTGAAATTCCTTAAAATCGGTAGATGAACGATGAAACATTGCAAAATTGCAAAATGATGAAAGCCATTGCAGGTGAATTTGAAATTGCAAATTCGCGGCAAAAATTATTTTTTTCGAAGTTTTATGCTGAATTTTTCTTTTTTGAAATTTATAGTTGAGAAAATGTGTTGAATTTTTCGTTCAATTAAATTGAAGGTATTTCATCGCTGTTGTTGAAAACTCTGTCTATGAAAGAAAGAGCACTAAAAATTTCACGGTCAGCATAATCATAATCTAAACTCTAAAGCACGTGAAGATTTTAAAGAGTTGTTGTGGAAAACAGAGAATTTTATTTTTAAATTTCAAAATTATTTGCCAAGCACCTGCGAATACTATTAATAAAGTTTTAATCATTCTTGATGATGAAGACTTCTAAAACGATGATAATTTCGATGGAAATTAATATTTTTTTCACTTTCTGTACGTCGTGTAGGTACTTGAAGGCACATACTGTGTTCGGTATACCAGTTGAATTGCACTCTTGACGTCTTGAGTAGATTTTTTTTTAATGGCAAAGCCTTTCTTTGATGAATCATGTCGCATGCACATTTCTTCGCGGTGCGTCGCAACAAGACGTTAATTATAACCCATTCTGCGGTGCGGTTCGTGTTTCGCTGTGCCCTTGACAATATTACAACGATGAGTAATTTCTGTGGAGTAGTTTGTAAGGCCTTATCGTGTACAATAATCTACGCGTATACACGCATTCTACTAGGGATTTTTTCTTTCTTTTTCTTCTTCTTCTCTTTAATAGACCAATACTATAGTATATTGTGAAGTTTTCGTGCAGTCAGCGTGACAAACGAGTATTGGGCCTCTCTTTAAACAAGGTACTATATAGGTACTCGGTACTACCTCTCTCGGTTCATTGTATCCGTGACTGATCTTAAAAGTTCTTTCGTCTGGATCGGCGACTCCTATGAAAAAAACGCGCTTTGTTTCTTTATACACGTTCGGTTTTTTATATATTGTCCCGCTTCACGTTGCTGCCGCGCCTCTTGTCATTCGTATGGTAGGATGTGTGTATGTATACTGAGTATATATGTGTACGTACGCATAACACCGCTGCTTTTTTTCTATCGCTATCTTTTTCAACTCTTTCCGTCTCACTTCACCCATTCATTCTGCTCGGTGCTCTGTCGATGTGTAGTTTTTTCCTCTCGTTGGCTCTCTATCCATTCCCCTTCACCTAATACTACCCACAACGGTGTGTACTATCGTTACAAGTTTCTTTAAAGGATTTTTTCCTTCTTTTTCTTCTTTCTTTCTTCCGATTTAAGATAGCCGAGGTTAGTGACCGTTTGGCAACCGTCTCTTCTATCGTTTACATTTTATACGAGCATGTTTAATCGTTTTCGTTGGTTTAGTGCTCTTTTTTTTGTGTGTGCTAGTTGCCTCGATACTATACTATGTTCGTACGGTGTACGGTGTCGTAAATACCCATGCTATAAAGGAACGGGTAATTTACGATTTTTTGGGATGGCGATGATTGCTGATGAAGGAGAGAATGTGGCAATTATCGAGGGTATTGTTGTCTGCGGATGGAATTTCGTGTGTTGGTGTAATTATTGTATGGGTACCGGCATGAGTGCGAAATTGCTTGGGGACTTGGGTGTCAAATCGAAGTCATGCATCGTTACAGAATATGTGCTCGGATAATCCATTAGGACGGTGAAAAAATTATTTTGAATTTAGAGAATATGTAAGTTGTAATCTTTTTGTATTATTTTTGAAAAAATTTCGAACCAGTCGGCTATTATCGTACTATTTCGGGAAAATTCGGAAACATTCGGAACAATTGTATTTTGACGAGAAATGACGACAAAAACGAGAACGTCAGACTTTTTAGCTATTCTTTAAGCATTCCAAGTCATTTGGGAAAATTTGGCATTTCCCGAGTTATTTCGAAAGACACGAAAATGAATAAAAAATTGTCGGTCGAATTCGTGTCAGTTGCAAAAAAGTACGAATATAAGCGGAAATGAACGAAATCTATCGAAATTTTCCGAATGAACCAAAAATATAGTTTTTATAGTAATAATTTGTGAATCTTGTTTTTTTAGTTGAATTTTTATAAAAAAAGAATGAATTGCTATAGCCTATCTGTTTTATATTGATTAATGGGGCACAAAAGAAACGATATTTAATAATATTTACGTGTTGCACCATTCTTAATAAATTGCGTGGCCATTCCAATACTTATTGTTTGTGCATTTCAAACGTTGTAATAGAAGTGACTCAAAACTTCGTGAAAGAAGTATTGGATGAACACTTGAGACTTTTTTTCATATTTTGCATTCATATTCCTACAGAAGGTGAAAGAGTCCGAAAAGATTGAAGTCCTTTGTTGTAGTTTCATCATGATTTCTTATAGTCAAGTTATAACCAAATATGTCACTATACAAAAATTTTAGACGCCTACGGAAAGTTGAACTTCCTGTGTGCATAGAGCCAGTTTCAGACAATGGGACCACATTATGATGCCTTAAAATCGAATCTGTATGATGCGTTCTGGTTGTAGTGAAACAATTTAAAAGTTTCTTTCAGATAAGCTGGGAAAGGAATCCGGAAAAATCGATTGCTATTATTTTCATCGTAGTATAATTTCACTTTTAGCGTTTGCTCTTGAGAATGAGTAAAGCTTCATTAAAAATTTACCTAAACTAAGAGCGTATTCCACAATCACGTGACTAGCTCTTGTGAGTCATGAGTATAGGGTCCCATATTACATCCTGTGGAACTTAGGTAGCGTGTAAATTCATAAAATTTGAAACCCACTAATGGTCCTCTAATCGGATGGAATTTTCGAAATAAGCTCGACTTAATTGGCGGATTATTATAATTGTGTTGAGACTTTATCGCATCGTTTCTAAATAGCTACACGACCTTAATAATTTTCGCTATAAGTATATATCGTGTTTCTCTTGTTATCGGTATTCTAATGAATAATCATTATCATGTTTGTTTTAATTTAATATGGCGGTTTACGCTGGTAAATAATAATTTACGTCGAGGTGTACGTGTAGTAATTTAGATTACGAAGCATCTCTTAGAATAGTGCTACCTGTTGAATGTGATTTTCGTGCATTTGAATGTCATTTCTATGTGGAAACGATAGGCGATTCGGTTTGCGGATTTTCGAGAAATCGCTACGATTTATTTTGGTACTAGCTTTATCTGCAATGTTTATCTTTGGTAAACATTTGGCCATTTTTAGCGACCCATTTAGTACGTTAGGTAATTACCATATCGAATAAAGCGGTAAAATGTCATTTCAAGATGGTTAGGATTAGTGGATTCGAAATTTACAATACCAACATTGTCGACACCACGGTCTACGATGGACAAGTTCGGGAACTTAGGGCAACTAGAGGCGCTTAGCTAGGGTCGCGGTCGGAATTCTTGATACAGCCGACGAGGAACGAGTTTATTGGCAGATTTTCAAAATTCTGCGTTAGTCTGTTGTCAGAAATACCCCGCGGTAGGATCGAAAAGAGAGTAGTGTGTATTCACGTGCAGTAAAAGGCGTGGCGTCGCCTCCAGTTTCGGTTATTTACATTGTTGAAAAATATTCGCGAATAACTCGTTTAGTCGCATCGGGTGTTGCGCAAAATGCATTAGGTGCCTGTTGACTCGGTTTGCCTCTTTAGAAGATATGTTTAGATTCGAGTAGTTCCATTTCTAATCAATATTACGAGCGATAGTCCAGCAATCTTGAATCGCGGTTGTTGAACCCCGAACGGCGGTTTCACGAGTATGTGAATTTTAACGTAGACGCGATAATTATGAGATTTTAATACTTTATTGCACCTTAAGATGGTATACCTTCGGATAGTTATGATTATAAAGAACATTCTACTCGATTTCATCAATTCATATGTTCTTAATATTTCTCTTTCAGACATGGTGCGAGAAACCCACAGCTTATCCATTTTTCGTATCAGGCCGGGGCTGGTGCTCGTACTCACCCGAAGAGATGAAAAAAGCTTTAGGCTGGTGCGGCGGACAACTCCGAGAAGGAGATGTTTTACTATCAATATCCGAAAAGGAGCCATCAAACGACGCCAAAAAATCATCGAACGTACGCGTCGAGCCACAACAAAACGGCCACCACGAATCCAAGGTGTCGCCGTATAAAAATGATCTCAAAAGTGAAACTCGTAGCAATAATACTAATAGTAGCGATTTTAATCATTGTAGTCGGCAAGAGGACAATCGCTCACACAGCGACAGTAATAAAAATTCTTCAGAAGATAGTTCCGAAGCCTCTAGAAATAAAATGAGGAGGTGGTCGGCGCCGGATCCGTGTATTGAGAAGTATCGCTGATCCGGCTCATCAGGCCTGGAATACTCGACGTAGCAGTTGCCAATGTTTTCGTGTGTAAGTTGACGAATAATTTTTTTCCGACGTATTTTTAAACATGTTTTTATTGAAAAAATATTAAGGTAAAGAGAGGGGGGGGGGTTAATTTGAAACCAAATTTACATTTTATACCTAAGCCGAAAATATATGGTTTTCAACCCATTTCCTCCAGGGATTCCGGCGCAAGTGATTCAGTCTTCGATTTCATGAGTTCATTTCAAAGCTCTTTCGATGGGCTTTCGGATGAGTGAGCCAAAAAATTGTAGAAAATGGCTTTCAGGTGACAGCATCTCAAAATTTCAGAAAAATCAGGTTTTCGTGCTACACAAATGTGAAATACAGCATTTTGATTCGAAGTTTTCAAATGATATGCTGTCTGAATTTAATTTTCAACCATTTTTGGCATTTGTCATCCAGAACCCCATTGAAAGAGTTTTTAATCGAGCTCATGAAATAAAAGATCGAACCATTTAATCTTGAGTCTCATAGAAATCTTTGAAAAATATGAAATTTGGTGTTGGATACAAAATATATATTCGATTCCAAGTCGAACCCATTACACCCACAAAATATGTAAGTACGGTGAAAAAATTAGTCTTTGGAGCTCTTTTTATTTCCTCGTCATTCAAATTTTTTGGTTCAACAGTTCGAGAATAATTTCGAAACATTGCTTTTTTAGGATGCTTTCAAACTGATGTGAATTGGCGTGGTTTTCGAAAATTTCTTACTTCGTTTCTATGGCTTGTACAAAAAATTTTTTCACACAAAAATGTATAAAATTCACAGTACAATGCAATATTACTGAACTATTTGTGTAGTAAATCAATCGCCATGCCATAGAAATAGTATGGAAATACTATTTGTTGAGACAATTCCATCATCTGGGTTACTCTTCCCATTCATCAGTGAGGACGTTCAATATGTTTGGGACTTGAGAGCTATTGCCTTGACATTCATGAAATGAAACTACTGTTTAAAATTACCTATTCTCTAGAAAAACTCTCGATGTACTGGACTACCTATTAGTAATTGTTATGAATTCATTTTCGGTATCCAATTAATCAAGAAAGATGAGAAAAAATATGATGCACTCCGAAATTTTAAATTGCAAAAAATCAATGTTTCGTAGAAGTTGATTCGAAACGGTACCATGTGTTGTCACGCAATTCGTTCTTTCAACATGTACGACATGTTGCCTAATCTTCACTTTGAAGGAGAATTCATTATGTTATGAAATAATTTTGATGGTTTTGTAAACGCAAATGCTTATCAGAAACGTAGTTGAACGGGGAAAGGGTTGAAATTCCTAGGACAGCAAATTTTAATGGGTGATCAATTTCTATTTAAAATTTAAGTTTAATTGATTTTCTTTTTAATTAATTACATATATGAAAATATAATCATTCTTATGAAGTTAGAGGTGGGTGGAAGGTTGAAGAAGTGATTTGAAGGTTCGTAGTCTTGAAAAAGAGTGATATTGTTGCAGTTTTCCTAGGGAGAAAATTATTTCTTACGTTCCAGGTTCCACTCTCCTACCCTTATTAATACAAAATAATTACCAAATCGAGGTTTTTTTCTGTACAATATTCTAATTTATTATAAAATTTACACATAGTTTCAGTATTTTTCAAATTTCATATTATTATTATTTTGAAGCAAATACTTTTACCTAGATATGCGAGATTATACACGATTATAAACATAATTTTAATAATATTCTTTTATTTGCAGGAATGCCTTTGCTTTTCTCATCATCAAAGAAAATCATACTTGTGTTTTATGCGCGGCTACCTTTCTTTACTTCTTTTGCGGTGTATTTAACTGAAGAAAAAAATTTTATATCTGCCATACTTATACATATAAATTATCTAATATGTGATATTATTATTACGGGATTATTTCGATAAAACAATACGAGTACAATTTGCATTTATAATATTAGATAATTGTATGAAAATAATTTTATAGTATCTGTATTATTTTCCTTTTCTTCTCTCTCTCTCTTTTTTTTCATAGAATTTTATTCACGATGTCAACGATCATTAGTTTTATTGTTTGAAGCTGATAAGCGTATAAATAAAGGTTGCAATATTGAGTCATTGTGACCTCTCTGGTACTGATTAAGATAGTCGAATGTGTATTACTTTTTTTTTTATTTTATTTTTTTTTAATAATCATAGCATAAAATTTACAGCAGATAAATTCTTATTATTACTACGTAAATTAAACGATAATTTTTTGATACTGTTACACAAAATTGATAATTTTAAACTTGCGAAGTAGCTTTGCACAAAATTATGATTTCTGTTTCATCATGTTACTAAAATATTTTCCAAGTATTCGGTGATGTAAATTATGAGGTCCTTAGTAATTTATCATTTTAATCAAGTGATACAAATGAAATTCACATTTTTCTACTTTTCTTTGTCGTTCTAATCTTTTGTAGTAGAGTTATTGACGTTTAAATTCGTTTAGAAAAGTTTATCATGCATATATATGCAACTGAAGAATGTTTGGTTGGAAAATGAGTTGAAAAATTATGTAAATCAACTTGAAAGAAATTACCTCCTCTTTCCGACGTTGATAATTTTTGAATAAGTTGAATAATTCTTTAATTATAAATTGTCATAGGATATCTTTGCTGAATACTTGGAAATCAATGATACGTTATTCAATTTATCATTTTGAGTGAATTTCACATTTTAGTTTCGGAATCATTTGAGTCTTATTATTATTATTTTTTTTTTTTTGAAACAGCTTTCAAGATTACAATAGAATTCGAAAAATTTTGGAGTTTCAGACTTCCGTACATACCTTTATTACTATTATTTTTTTTACTTATTATTTTATTATATAGAACAATGAATACAGATTAGTGTTTTCTTTTAGACTCGCTTAATTAATGAATGTACGAAGTCACCCTGAAAGGAAGTAACTTCGCACGTTTGAAAGACATTTTTTTTCAAGTAAAAATGAATTTTTAAATGAAAACCAAGGTCATCGTTAATAAATTATTAGGTTTTATTATGTTAAAAATCGATGTTCACTTTTTCCACCGAAAAACTGTTTTCAAAAAAAATAGCAAGAAAATGAAATAATGTTTAAAAATGCCTGTGTATCTTTGTTTTACCTTTTTTTTTTTTAAATTTTATACTTTGACAACAGTACCTTTATATGAATGCATAACTGTGATTTTGATCTCTCGGTATACGCTCCTGATTATGAATAATGCCATATTAATACTCCATTTGAAGGTATTATAAATTTAAATTAATTGATCTCATTGGATACGTGTACCTTAAAACTAATGACCATTGTGATCGTGAAAACTAGACATATTTTAAAATGGTGCCAAATTATACTGCGTGCCGTGTATATCGCCATGTATGATATTGATATGTTTTAAACTTCTTTTTTTTTATTCGCTAAATTGTATATTGTTCTTTCAGCCGTATTTCTGATGAATATGAAGGCTATTACATATATTATATAGATGCGCTCAAAATTTCTTTTCGAATGTATCTTGATGTGGTGCTATATGTATAGGCATAATGCTTTTGTGTGAAATTACTGTTTTTAAAAAACAACGACGATGTTACATATTTTATTCGATTATTTGTAATTTAATTTTTTTTTATATATTATGTAAAAAAATTAATATTTCATTAGCTGACTATTCGTCGCTATTGTGTGACTGTGGAATTAAAATTAATTTTGATCTCGTAATGTTAGTTACGTCATTTTGAAGAAATTTGTATTTTTTTTTTTTTAGAAATTTGTATTCGTTATACAATATATTGATTTGCATTTATTATTTGATTACCCAAATGAATACAAAAAATTGGAGTTTGGTTGTTTTTCTCTCAAATGTACGATAATGTAAAATTTACCTACTTGGAAATGTAAAATTGAATACACCAAGTGTATCGATATTTTATATGTTTCTGTTTTTTTTTTTAATTTTGTTCTTTTTTATGAATAATTTTATCTCTCCCTTTTGTATGATAGGTACATTATGTGTTGCTTATACTTGTACGATTTCTTCGGCGTACCTGATGGCGCTCAATAATGAGTACAAATTTATTATAATAGAACGGTGCCATATATATATTTTGGAAGACTCATACTTATCTCACTAGAAATTTTGAATTAAACGATGATTTCTACAACAGATGGTAACGATGGTCTGTGATAGATGAAAAGTTTAACGGTCGTGAAAATCTAATGATGTATCCATTCGTGGTATATTTTTTTCTCTCTGAAATGTTACTGTTTTATTGTCGTCTCAAAGCACCTGTTATACAGCGCGTGATATTATTTCGTTGAATATTATTTAAAAATTCTAATAATACTTATTCTATTATACTATTTGTGCTACAAGAAATTTTATTGTTCTCGATGTAAAACAGATTTTTATTCGAAAATCGAATAAATATTATTTTATGTGGTTTTTCTTTTGTTATTATTTTATTTCCCTACTGTCTGGTCTTCTTTCGGTTCATGTTTGTATATTTATGTTCTATGATAAAATGATTGAACATAAAACTGAAATACTTTTATTTGTTGTTTTTTTCATTTATTTATACTTTCGTGAACTATCTTATTGCTGGTTTAATTATGTGATTGAAAATTAAAAATAATTATTGTGCTTTTTGTTCTTCCCTCATATACAGCAGGAAAACAAATTTATGTAATTGTCCTCAATGCAACTGTTGCATTGTGATTAAATTATGCCACTGTGCTCCGACAAATACATACATTGAAAAAATAAACAAGAACACTATCGTTCTAATCGAAGTTCATAACCCTTAATTTAAAGAAAGTTCCGTTATAAAATCGAATCGTACATTACATTTTGTATCCTTAATCACCGATACGATTTGCAATATGGTTACATATTGTTTAATTCATTAGTTCATAAATAATTAATTAGGTTTTATTTTCGCGTTCGAATTGTGTTTTGAATTTGGGAACTAGTGATACATGTAACGACGCGAGTTTGTAATTATATAAAACATAGTTTGATTTCATTTATTGTATTTTTCTAAAATACCTATCTATTTCAAATGCATAATAATAACGTAAATGTTAGTGTGACTCAGTGGATTTCTGATTTCATTCACCAGCTAATCGATGCAGTGAAAAGGAAATGCTGTTGGATTCATTTAATACTGATGAGAAACTCCATAGCGATCATGTCAGCTTGTAATCCGGAAATTATGGAAGATATATTGGATACGGACGATACCAATAGGTAGGTAAATGAAAACTTCCCAAGAAAAAAGGAATTGATATAAATTGATTAAAAAAAATAACCAAATATTATGATGAAATATTATCAAATCTGATGAAATTTGATCTAATTTCATCGTTTAGCATTCTAGGATCAAATTTGATAAAAAAAATGACCACCCAGGAAGAATGGAATAGATCAAATTTAGTCGAAATTCATCAAATCTTATAAAATTTGATGACATTTTTTCAAGAAATTAATCAGATATACTTTGACATGTATCTGATTAAAGTTTATCAAATTTGATGTACTCTGACAATAAGTTATTAAATTTGATGAAATAGGATCTACTGACAATAAGTTATCAACTGTGATGAAATAGGATCTAATCTAATCAAAATTTGCTCCAAAAGGTTTTGCGGGTTTTATTGGAATCAATTTTATCGAATTTATTGGGTCAAATTTTACTCCATATGCTAATATGATTTGATAAAATTTCATCAAATTGGATAAAATGTTGTCAGATTATTGGGTAATTTTTTTTATTAAATTTGATCAATTCCGTTTTTCTCGGTTTGGCAGTATTTACTGAATTTTTATAATGCATTTGCGACATTTACAATGGTAGAATATGGAATAATTATGTGAGTAAGGGAAATGAGATCCTTGAAGGAGAACTTTATGACTCGGACGCTCTGTACAAATGTCATGTCATGTGAATTACCGCTCAGGCTTAATTATACCTACCAAACACGTTTAGTCATTTATCAATACGAGTAGAATGCTCGATTGTATTGCAATCGTCGTATTTAATTATAATATGACAATACATTCACGCATCACCTTGAGATCGCATTAAAACGAAATTTACTCCGATGCATTCGCCAAATAAAGGAAAAAAGTCTAAAAATTCAATTTTTTTACGCGCTCATTAATTTGTGGCACGTTTCAAGCAAGTTTCGGTAAGTTCTATAAGATTGCGCGCGCACTTTGCATCGGTGTTCACCGTATCGGGTCTACGAATTATCATTCTGCTCAGTTATGGCTTATCGATCGTCGTAGATTCGCGTTTTAATAACGAGTTTGATTGTTGCTATTTGATTCTGCCGAATACTTTCATCATGGTTTCTGTATCCGAAGCGTATCACTATTTTAAAATATCTGTGTATAAATTAATTGATAATGTTTGCGCTATCGTCAACTTTCCGTTGATGTTCGAGGCGTTTAAAAAAAGTGCTATTGAGTTCGCATCAGCTTGTAGTCCGGAATTAAGAGCTAATGATTAAAATTATTTCTTATCGGTATGTATTTGATTTTAATTATATCATACGTAAATATAATCAAGTAATTTTGCTAATTAAAGTGAATCTGTAGGATAAAAATTAGCTGAATCGCTGTACAAAAATTGATAAGAATAGGTTGATAACACTTGTTATTATCAATTGAAGTTGAATCAGTTTTCGTGATTTAGATTATTTTTATTTTTGTTTTCCAACAATTTTTTTTAATTCATGATTTGACGAATTTCAAACTTAATTTTATTTTTATTATTTACCAAATATTCTTAAAAAAATATTAGAAAAATGCAAGTAATAATAAAAAATGGATTATAAAATTTCAAGTTTAAGTGTTAGTTGGA
This sequence comes from Phenacoccus solenopsis, assembly GCA_009761765.1. Lineage (NCBI taxonomy): Eukaryota > Metazoa > Arthropoda > Insecta > Hemiptera > Pseudococcidae > Phenacoccus > Phenacoccus solenopsis. The sequence continues at coordinate 11,741,350 of CM019755.1, read as the reverse complement.
TAAAACATAATAATGTATTACTTTCAAAATTAATAAAAATTTGTAGTAATTATGAAACAGGTGAATGAAGATTAAAATGATAAGTAATCATAATTTATTTATTTATTTCTTTACTCGTAACATATAAGAAGACGAGAAAATCGTCTCCATGTTTTCATATTCAATACTATTTCAGTAGTCAATAAGTAGTCGAAGTCAACACACCATTATCATTTCATAAATACCTATTGCATATACAATAAGAATAGGATCATCGCTTTCTCAAGCAACATGTGAAAGTGCACATTAAAGAATGCCCTTGATTTTTTAAATAACATTTTTTACTACCATGTTTCGCGCCGTTCACTAATTTGAATATTGTACATTGGCCCTGAATTTGAAAACCAAATTCCTCTTAACTTCACCCGTCCATTCTGTATTCCTTTACCTATCATTTTTGCTATTCATTATATTTCTTCGTGATTGTTCACAAAAATAAAAAATAAAAAAATTACAAAAATCTAAATTGAAAAAAGAAACCGGAAGATGGTGAATGATGAACACGTTTGAACTGGTTTATATTGAATAAAACTCGTTATCGGTTGTAACGCTAAAGGAAGCGAATATTTAACTAGTTTTTTTTTTTCAGGAAGTTCTCAATTTTATGAAATTGTTACCTATGCACCTACACGATACACCGACATACCTATTGGCTATTATACGTATTTTTTAAAATCTATTTCATTGACAGTATTTTTATAAAATAAGATTTTAATTGAACCAGGATATACTGCCGAAGTCGGTTCGAGGAAAAACATATTTAATTAGATATTACGTCCGTTGTACGAAGAATTTGTCAGCGTTAATCGTACCGACAAATTTGCGTGTGTAAAAATTACCTTGAAATTAATGGTAATGAGTTATAAGCCTGATATTGGCAATTGGAATGGGATAAAAAAAATTTGAATTATTTCTCGAAAATCACCCAGATTTCTCTGCGGACTTTGTCGCTTGTATTTTGATTTTTTGAAAAACTTGTTAAGCTTCTAGAAGGTGAACTAATTTCGCCAGCCTTTTTGTTCGCGAATGAAGCTGCTCGATCAACTTTGACTATCAGCTACCACCTAGGTGCCATGAAAGAGCTAAGTGGTATGCAGCGTAAGAGCTTTCTTAAGGTTGTTGATAATTAGTCGTTACTCGTTAAAACGCAAAGTACAAATCCGATGCCTGAGTGGCAATTCGAACGAAATATCCAAGCATCAGTGACGTAAATACGGGGAGCGGCTTGGGTACAACTTCCCCCTTCCCCCCCAAGAGACCCTTCGAAAATTAATTTTTCATGTCGAATTGGAAAGTATTTGTGATCTCATTTGGTATCTACATTGACTATTCGAGTTTTTCATTTTCCTTATCTGAAGGATTTCACGCTTACCTCTCCCCTCGTAACGGCCGCATTGGCCGGTTGTCCATCTATTGTTGATAAAGCAGAAGTTTTTGCTGCGTCTAAAGAGCGTAAAATAGACCTTATTTTGTAATCTTACGTAAATAATTGGTAATGAAAAATTTTTGTTCTATGATTTCTGTCTCCTCCCTGAAGGAATGTCAAGTTATGCTACTGCCAAGCATAGTAGGCTTTAGGAAGAACTGTCAAGTATGATTGCAGAGAATATTTTAGAGTAATGGTCAGGCTCAAGCTCAGTCAAAATTGTAAAAGTCTTTATGATACTCATAGGTACGAAGTATATGTCACTTGTGCTTATTTTTTAAAGATTTCAAGATTTTTGGAACATGAGGAATCTGTGTGTAGAGATTAAGGATGTCCAAGTGCACAAACTCATTTAGTTGAATTCATTTTAAAAAAAAAGGCTTCTTCAAGTTCATGTTTAAAAACTAAATTTTAGTAAAGTGTGAACTTGAAGTTACTTTGTCCTTCACTTCGAATCTCTTCTTTCGGAATTCTGCGTGCAAGTACACTTCAAAAAGTGCAAGGGAAAGGAAGGGTAAATGGGGCAGACTGCTGCCGAGCACAGATTCCTAAGAGGGTCATGTGATCAAAATTTTAAGTTTAAAAAAAGATCAGTTCAAATTAAATTTTGTTTTTTGTTTTCATCATTTTTTTTCAAATTTTCGTTTGACTCAAAGATTATTAAAAAGAAAGTTTCTCTCCGGCTCTGATTCTAAATTACCTGTGAAAATTCAGGTCATTCTTCGAAGTTTACTTTATCCTCAATTTTATTCGAAGGAAATTGGAGTTAAGTTCAGTGTGTATATGTGAAGTCTGAGTTCAAATCAGTTGAATTGAAAAAAAGAATGAAGCAACTACTCCGCATTATTGGAGCTGAATTTTTAAGTTGTGCTTGGTCAAATCTGAGGATAATGTGATTAACTTCTTCATGTTCACAAAATCCATAACTAGTACCGATTCTGAAAACTCTCAACTGTCAATTCTAAAACCATCTATAGAATTCCATATATTTGAGTCTCCTCAAGCTTCCTACAAATTTTGATTATCCTTTACTTTGGATCCATTTTGATCAAATTCAAGAGCTCATATTCTAGTTTTCAGTAACTTTACATGCAAAATTTAAGCTCTCTGAGTGCAATTAGCGAAGAGATAAGGGCGATTTATAAAGTTACCTAACTTGATTTCCCCTCTTAAAGCTGTTTTCATGCTCTGACTTGACTTTCAATTCACTTGGAGAGTTGAAATTTGAATATATTTGTCATTGAAGTTCACTTAGTTTTGTGACTTCACAACCAACATTTTTTTATTTCTCTTTCACTCTCATCCACATTTTGAGGACAATAACTTCCTCTCCCCCCCCCCTCCTACATCACTTGTGAAAGCGAATTTAGGATACAGTGTACTTTTCATCTATATTAGCTCATATTTATCAACTTTGAATTACTTGAGGCTTCTCAAGCTTGCCTAAGATTTTTACCATTTGCCATTTTAACCTGAATTCAAGGATCAATGTTCTAGCTCTTAATTAACCCTACATACAAATTTTGAGCTTTATAGATCTATTTGATGAGTACATATAGAAGATTCAAGAATTTTCATAACTGAAAACCTTCTTAGAAATCAGTTTTTTCTCTCCAACCCCCCTTCAAATTTAATTAGGAAATTGAAATTTGGATATATTGGTGCCCTTAAATCACTATTCTTCTCCTCCTGCTTAGTGAATTGTGATTTTGAGGTGAATCAAAAAAAGCAAGGAAGTAGTCTCATGTATTTTTTCATTGAGTGTTTCATTAAATTTTCAACGATTTTTATCCATACCCATCTTCATATGGGGGGAGATAAGTGTATCAAAAATTTGGCTGCACTGAGATCAAATCAGCGTATTCGAATTTCAACTCCCCAGGTAAAATTGTAGGTGTGGTGAAAGGGTTGAGTAGAGCGAAGAGAGCCAAAATTATTCTCAGGGCAAAAATAATTCTCCGGACTCGTCATTTTCTTCGTGAATCTGAAATATTTTATGAAAAAAAAAATCTATTAGAATTGTGAAAGATTTTAAGATCTAAAATTTAAATTTCTGACCTCTCTCGGAACCTTGGTCTGGGGACGGCAGTATATCCATTCCTCCCCTTACCGTGAACTTATTGTTCAACAATTCCTTCGATCTTTTTCACAAATGGGAAATAATTATTTACCAATTTTCCCCTATTTCCAAATTTCTTTTACGCTTGTTCTGTGATATTGTTGAAATTATGAATATAGTTTTGAATTTCAGAACTACTATCTTCTATATGAGATAATTTTTATAATCTTTTGCTTGATGGTGGGAGACTACTGGGTTTTTCCTTGCATCATCGTAGATTTAACCATAATTTACATAATCAACGCCTTGAAAAAATTTTAGTTGCCATCTTGGAACACGCGTATTTAATTTCTCATTAAATAGGTTTCTATTGAATTCCCCATCGATTACCGAATACATTCGCGGTTTTGTGCGAAAAAACCACGATAATAGGTAACCTAGTAAACATCTTATCTGATTGAAGATCATTTTACACAAACATAATATCGATTGCTATTTTGTAACGAACTACGAGATTGCCCAAATTTTGGGAAACACAACGAACGTACACTTGTTGTGTGCCATACGTCATTCTATCAAAATGATTGTGCTATGAGCGTACATAAAATGGTACCTATGTTATATACCTATTTTACGTTTACCATATCTCGATTATTATTCTGTAACCAGTTTGTAGTTCACAAGGCGTGAAATTTCACCGTATTCGCTGTTCATTGTTATGACTACATTATGGATGAAAGATGATCGTACCTAATGACTAAATGAGCTCGCAAATTTATGGAAATATGGTGCTATAATGACTTCTCATTTGGGCCGTAATGAAGGAAGATTTTTACCAACAAATGAAATCCATTTTCATAATTTTGATTTCTTCGCGTTAAATCCGGTTCCCTTGACACGGTTGCGATTTATTCGTGAAAAAAATTCAAGTACCAGCCAATAATTCGAATAATATTCTAAGTACGTTGAAGGGTAATCTCGACGAATTCTATTCAGTTGAAATGCGTCACAATGTCAATCTGGTAGCGCGCCCTTGATTAAATTTAGACAATTTTCTCTTGTAATTTCGTAACCGTAAAGCCCTTGAGATGAAAAGATACTACGTCGATGATTCATCGTCGATATCCACCTTCATCTCATTCAGAAATTTCCATCGACGAATTCTCGAACGCCTCATAAACGATGAAACGTATAATTAAATGTTATGTGTCGAAGAAAAAAAAAAAAAAACATTCTTTAAATATTTCGCTTTTATTACGCAGTGTCGACAAATGTTTACATTTGAACGCCTATTTATTAATATTTCGTTATGAGGGGGACATTTGATTCGTAGTTTGTCAAAATATCATTGTATACAATAAGGCGAGTATTGAGGATTGTTTTGATGTAAGAAAACAGGTTCGTCCAACATCGAGCACCTGGGTGTGCATTTATTTTTGTTTTTACACGTAATATCACGCTCTTAAAAAAATAGCAATTAATACTTGTTCATTGAAACAAGTTTGATCCATTTTACTGAAATGTACGTATTTATAGGTGATAAAATGAAAACTGTCAACGATAACAATCGGGAGAGTCTTGCTGAGAGGTATTCGAAGACATAGATACCTATATTTGGCATAAACTTTGATTCGTATTTCGCCTTCTTATGTTCTCTTATTAAAATCCAATACTCGCAGATATAAATTTAAAGAAAATAAATTGCCACGGAAGTATTTTTCAACTATATGGACGGATATAGGCTTGAATTTCTTCTTCGTTGCATTATTACCATTGGTTAATGATTTATTATTTTTAACTTTTGTTGCAGAAATCGAAACAACGTTCTCAACCAAAATGAGGAAAAAGAGGAATAAAATTACATACGTATTTTTTTATATTTTATTATCTTGTTAATTTAAGACTTTTGTTATAAATTTGTTTTACTTCAATTTTTTTCCTATTTATATTTCGTATACCTATACTTTATGGTTTATTGTATATAAAAATTGCCGATTAAAAGTTTAAATATCATGTCTTTGTTTTTCATCTTTTAAAATAAATATAGGTAAAATTCTTCTCTATGAGTGTGCTCACTGCTCATGCTCGCATAAAAAAAATGGATTCTCAAAGGAGGGGACGATAGAAATGAAAAATCACTCATCTTATTTAATTACATTTTTTAATTATATTATTCTCAAGGATCTCCAAGTTCAAGCTCTGGGTGCACCTATTTTTCCCCTTTTTTTAGATCTGCTTACTTATGTTTTGTAAAAGTTGAACTTGGAGCAGGGCTTATTTTGAGGGTGTCTAATGGAACATACGAAAAAGTTACTTGAAATCTGCTCCGTGATTCTTCCTTAAAATCCACATTTTTTCTCCTTCACGTTCTTTTTTTGTAAATATTTTGCTCATTTTCAGACTTACACGAAAATTAGTTCTGTAATGATTTGTAAAACAGTAAATTTTCCTCAAAAAAAATTCTTATAACTTTTTCGTAAAGTCTGTGTGAAAGCTGTAAAATATAGTAAGGTAAACCCATACATTGTTTTGTTGGTAATGGATTGTTGCATCGTGTGAGTCCCACCTAGTAGGTTATCTTCTTACATATAGTATAGACAGCGGTACTTCAATACCCTCTCTACCTACACTAGAATCTTATTGTAAATTCACCGAATCAAATAAGACCAAATTTCAGTTCCTAATAGAGAATGAAACATGGGCGAAAACTTTAGCTGTTTACAATATTTAAAATCCAATGTAAACATTTCTTGGGTACATTCTTTCAACATTCAATTCGGCATTCCTATTTCATCTAAAAAAAACTTCTAATTCTATAAATTGTAAAAATTTCACCAAATTCATCGAAGAGGCTGAAATTAAAATCAAACTATAGAGTATTTATAATGACTGGTTTATGTTCTAATTAGTCATACGTCACGCCTGTAACGACCAATCAGCAAGTTGGAATGTGGTAAATTTACCTAGACTAACTTGTAAAATAAAAACACAAATCAGCTGATAATTCAAATCTCAAACGAATTTTTGTCGTTCACTGAAAACTGAACGATATTATTTAGGAAGGTAGAAATGAAACTACCTACATTTTATCGCATTCTAGCGTTATGATTGGTCATTACGCGCGTAACATATGACCAGTTAGAACATAGACCAGTCATTATAAATGCTCTATACAAAACTGAAATCGCCTGCTGGTACGAGTTAAAAAAAACATTTTTCCTTCCCAAATATCATACAAAAGTATAAATAGAAGAAAAACGAGTATAAGTTGTTCTTGGAAAACGCAAAAAAAAAACAAATCAACGAAAAATTTCCAATTTACACATGTCTATAACAGCATAGAGTGTATAAAACCTAAAATTAACCACATTCCTATTGATTCCATAACATAAGATAGTTTTTCTGTCACAGACCCTAAAAAAATTCCTAACCACTTCAATCAGTAGATACTTTACCACTATATCTACTGCTACTCATGTCTCATCTACGCACTCCCCTAATTTTTCTCGGATTCAAAATCACATGCCCAAACAATAAAAAGATTCATTTTTTCGCTTACATCTGAATACGAAATTACAAACGTTATAGAGTCCCTTAAAACGTCTGGTGCTGTTCATTATTGTGGGTTAAATGTAAATATCATTAAATTGGTAAAATTGATATTTTAAGCATATTAAGTATTTTATTTAACAAATGTTTCTCTTTCGGAATTTTTCCAGACTGTATAAAAATCAGTGTATTGTCCGTTCAAAATAACATGAGCTGAATTGTGTCAGTTGCGCAAGCCAGAAGCCAAAAAAATTTGAACCAAAATAATAAGATAATGATATTGAAAATAAGATAACAAATACATTTTAATTTTGTGAGTTAACTGGGATTAATAGTTATCATTAAAACATAATCTGATTCCACGTTTGGACGTGTTTGTTTTCGAAAAAAAACAAAAAAAAGAAATTAAATTAAATCTAGTTCGGCAAACACTGATGATATTTCGTTTTGGCTTTCAGCAATGCATTTCCTACAATTTAGCTCATGCTATTTTGGATGGACAATACTTAATCACACCTCTTCTTAAAAAAGGTGACAATAAACTAACGTAAAATTATAGGCTTATCTCTATTGCATCACTGTTCTCCAAAATACTAGAAATACTCATCCACAAGCGACTAATCTCTCTTTATGAAAGTAAGAATGCCGTAAATATGGCACAGTTTAGTTTTTTAGAGGTAAAGAGTACCACTCACGCTGTTTACCACATACTCTACCCCATTCTGGAAGCTTAAATAATGGTCAGCTTCCTCAAGCAATATTCTGTGATCTCACAAAGGTATTTGATCAGATAGATTACGATATCTTGCTATCCAAATTAGAGCATTATGGTATTACAGGTTTACCTCTATAACTACTATCCGTATACCTAAAAAATAGGCAGCAGTGTGTTAAAGATAAAACAACTCTAGATTGTAATACGTTCCCACATGTAAATAAAGTTATACATAGGCTAACTTCCACCATATTCCTCTTGACTGGATTACAAGCAATCACCAACCAACATGTAGGTATTGAAACTGGAATACTTTGCTTATTTCAGTCTATCGCTACACATTAAATAGGTTGTTTGGTGGGAGAAGATGTGTAATTTGGTTTCGCTGCAAAGAGTTCTACTATTACAAAAACGATTGGCTGAAATAATCTTCAATTGTACCACTATTATACGGCAAAGTTGATACGTCGATGCCACACTGTCGTCATTTGATAGTGAATCAGTGCTTATTACAACAGTATTTTAATTGCAAAAACCACAAAATAAGAACTCTCGCTAAGAGGACCTTCAACTGAATGTTCAACTTCAACCTATAATATTATGGTATGGTTAGCTAAATCTTCACATATTTAGACCTCATAGTAAACAATGCCATAGTATTAGAGTTTATCGTAGTTTGTTTGATGCATATTCGTGGTATGTGTTTCATGGGAAACTCTTCTAGGATTTGCTTATCTTCAAATGCGCTTCCAATTATTTATGAAATTTTGTAAAATCTGCAACCAACTCTGTGTCTACAGTTTTTAAAATTATATAATTTCTTCAAGATCGTAATAATGCTAGGGGTTAAAATACCTATATCATTTGTTTTTTTCCCACTTACACTATTAACTGTCTTTCCTTGAATTCTCCATGTGGTGAACTCGTAATAAACGTTCGTAATAAATGCGTGAGATTAAAAAATTCGAGAAAAACTATAATTAATCAATTTGTGATTATATTTCTCTCTCAACTGCTATTTATGATGAAAAATTTCAAATATTTGAGTTTATACATACATTTATCTTAATCATCCAGTTTAATTACCAAATAAACAGTAGGTGTACCGGTTAAACAGACGCCTATCTTTCATTCTAACGATCATTGACTTGAATCGAAAAATTTATTTCAAAACTTCAAGAATTTAACCAAAATTAATGCGATTATGTGCTTGAAACCCGTCGTAAAAAATCTGACCACTTGTAATAGACCATAAATATGCATTTTTACTAGCGTCATTTGATCGTCACACATCAGCCCTATTGTGTTGTTTTTACTACTTGGTAATTACGTAGATACTCGTTACATTGGCGAAGAAAGTAGGCACACTGTGTTATATAACATAATGCTAAAAAATATATATTTTCACGTACACGCTAAGTCCTCTATTCGTATTTTCAGTCATGAACTGCGAAACATACCATTAAGATATATGTACGTACATTAAACGGTAATATTCTTACGTGGACTACACGTAGATATTTTTTCATACGAGATGTTTTCGCACTTACCTTCAAAACAAAACACGCATGAAACCAGATCTGTTAGATGTGGTTAATCAGGTTTCACATTTTAAGCAACGAATTAAACGACAATTTGTTATATTGTTTGCGATTTATAAATCGTTTACTTGATTGATGGCGTTTAATTGTTTCAACAGTAAATATAGTCGTCGTCGTTTTTTAGCTTAGGTAGACGATAAAATAATAAACTGACATGACCTATATGAGTAATAAATGATGAAAAGACGAATTAAGCTTATTCAGCAAATTACTGGTGGTTTTTAGATAGATATGTATAGATTACAGATATATAACCAACCTCATATAAATTAATACTGATTAGACTGTCTGCAATAGATCTCACAATAATTCTTTTAAGCCTGAATTTCTTGTTTTTTTTTTCACTTTTTTGCGAAGGAAAATTTGTTTTTTCTCCAATTTTAATTGAGTAGGTAGTAGCATGAAAATGATGAACAGCGAGGAAAGTCTGTGCGTCAGAGATCAAGGAAACGAGAATTTTGCTATTATGGATAGGAAGTTCATCGACTTCGAGTCAATGGCTGAATTTACTAAATCAGTTTTAATGTTTCAACATTACTTATCATTTCAAAAGTCGACAATTATCTAATCGTGTAAATTATGAAATGTAGACAATATACGAGGACTTTAGTGTAAAATAAAATTTCGCTGAACTATTTCTGCCCTAAGTATGATTAACCACTGCGAAGATATAGCGAAAAAACCGTTTTATGATATTCTTGTTGGGAATTTTTTTCGTAAGAAAGTACAAATTTACTGGACTGAATACCAATAAATCATTTATTCTAATCATTTGAAACCTAATAATAATTCTCTCGAGTTTTCTCAGAAACAATCAAATTAATTTAAATTAGCTGAATTCTTACCGCCTACATGATTCTATATAATTCCCTCAGAATGTTTACTAATAAATATATTTTAAAAAAATATAATTTGTTTTAACAACTTTTGTCACTAGAAAATTATTATTGGATTCCAAATTACAAAAATAATTGATTTACTGGTGTTGAATCGTTGCAAAATTAAATGTGCTTCAATTTCATTTAATACATAGGTACCCTACTACTGCCTAGTAATTATCTAAATCAGTATTATTTCGTAAGAAAAAAAACGTTGGATATGACATAAAACATTACGTACGTAATTGCTTTTTTTGCCGTTCCAAATATTCGATGTAGCATGCACCTGGTATTAAATTTGGATAATTTCATCATATATTAACTTTTAAACATGACTCGTGATTCAGCAATGAGTTCAAATATCAATAACAGAGTACTTTAATAAACGTAACAAGTTTGATAATATAATTCATAAATTAACAAGTATTATCTCTATATCATATAGGTATTATTATTTTACCTTTAAAAAAAGTAAAGAGAAAAAAGAAAAGAAGGAAAAATAATCAAATTACAAATATCTCAACAATTAATTTTGATATAAATAACAAAAAAGCAAAATGTATGTGGCTAGACTATATAGGTTTATTTAGTAGATATAATAAATAATAAATTTACTAATAATTATATCATTAAGAACATTGCATAACAAAGGAAAAAATATTGATTAGAAATTTACAGCAAAAAAGGAAGCTTTTATAATAGATATAGTTAGAAGTACGCGACCAAAAACAAAAAAAATGCCACGTTAGTTTTTAATTTATTGCATTTTGGCAGTACGTATATAAATAGAAAAATTATGACATTTCATAATATGCGGAATTATATCATGAGTACATATAGCAGTAGCCATTTTACATTTCTAAACGGATGCGTTGTTTAGAAACAAATATAAAATAGAAATTGAGAAATGTAAAAACAAATCTGAAATCACATAACAATATTATCACAAATGTGTATTTCCACTCATTCAAAAAAAAAACATGTTTATCATTTCGATTCGTATAATTGATCATAAAACTTGTAGTTTTAAAAGAATAGATTATCTAAAAAAATATATATATTTATCCAATATAATTCGGAAGAAAAATTCAACAAAACAAAACAAAACGAAACGAAAACACCGAAACAGTTTGGGTCAAAGAATAGGTACATTGAACTATCCCTATAGAAGCTGTAGCTCGAAATACAGAAAAACTGAAATTTTATTTTTTAAATCAAACGATTAGAGCATCTGAAACACATTTCAATTGCAAGATATTCTACAACACTACAGCATAGGAAATCAGAGTGTGCTATTATGCCTTCCAGTATACCCTACAAGCGGTGTAGGTTGTATTGAATGCTGCACAAATCAGGATTTCATTCTATAGCATTTTCAAAGCCACGCCTACATTGACGTTTCAAACAACTGCTCTAACTGTAGGATTGACTGTTGAATGCGTGTTAATGAACTAATTCGTCTGCTGTAGACGAGAAGGTAATGTGCAACAGATAATTTGAATTTGTTTCAGGTGCGCTCAAGCTCGATTTCTGTGATGTTTTTGTCTGGCCTATAGGTACCTGTTTACTCCTGTGCTATACGTATGTGCTTTTTCGAGTGTTTATTCATCAATACACATGATATTAATTGGCATACATTTGCATGTGAATTTAAAAAAATTATGTTAATATAAAAACGAAAATTCGTCCGAAATAACTCGCAATACTTTTTCAGCTTAAAATGGCTACTCACTACTCTATAATATTATACTGGTTCCCAAATGATAAATTTAAGAGTAAATACATAACTATATATATGTAAGTTAAATATTTATACTTACACAAGAAAGATATTTGTATAAGGATAGAGGTAAAAAAAAATAATAAATAAAGGAAAGAATACAGTTAAGTACAAACACAAAACACAAAAAAATTTTAACAAGAAATCATTATGAATTGAAAAAAAAAATTGCATAAGGTACCTTCGGACGTATCTCAACATTATCAAAAGAGGTAACACCTCACCCTTGCAGACTAGATAAATTTCTAACGATTACATACATACTCATCAAATTCAAACCACTTTTTAAAAAAACTATTACTCATGCCTAAAATATTTACTCTTTTAATTACAAAAAACCTTCGAAACACACCTGAAATTCGTGTAATAGTTCACCTTAAAATGAGATCCTCGGAGAAATATTACAATTCATGTGTACATACAAGATGTTTCACATTGCATATTTTAAAATTTAAAAAACAAGCTTCTATATAATCAAAATTTTCAATTCATTGTGCAAAGAATATACATATTTAATTATTTAAAAAAAAATTCGACTAATTTTTTCCCTATTCAACTGCGAAATTCACATTTTGTAACAAAAATAGAAAATCAACAAAACAAAATTATAACGAATAACATTGAAAAATAAAAATGCTCACAGGAGGTAACGCTTTTTAAAATTTAAACGATATGATATGTACGATTTCACCTTATCATATATTTTTTTAATTTCGCAAGGCCGGTATTATAACGTCTCGGTAGGTATCTATCTCGATTATATTGTATTGAATACGATTCTTCGTGAATTTTCAGGATTAATAAGGATATAATTAAGCTAATAAAATTAACAATTTAGGCCTTATTCGGAAATAATACGTACATAAAATCTACACGAATAGGTAATCATACTAAAGCCACGATGATAAATGGTTTTTCAAAAGCTGCCAAAAATATACATTATTATCAATACAACATAATTTATATCAATTCAATAAAATGCCATATTATAAATGCTTATACGGTTAGAAAAAAATTAATTTTCATAATATTACGCATAGGCGCCTATATCCTCATACAAAAGATTATGTATGGGTTATGGGTCCTACATGCATGGAAGTTATTACTTATAAAAATATTATATACTAATGGGAATAAGACCGAGGAAATAGCTTTTTTTCTTTTCAAAAATGCGTCATCATATTATCGTTAAAAAAAATATGGGGAAAACATGGTAACGTAAGTTTTAAAATATAAATGTAAATTAATCCTCCCATTTTGGAAACGCCGAAGGGGAAACAAACAAATCGGATTTAGTGGTAGATTTCGGCGGATCGAGGGACGTTGGCCTGGTGGGTTGTTGCGTCGTAGGTGGTTCAATATTTTGATCTTTTTTATTTTGAGCTTTTTCCGTAACTTTGGTTACTTTCTGCTGCGTGACTTGAACTTGTGGCGTCGTATCAGTGGCCTGAATGATCGTCTCGTTGTCATCGGCTTCTTGCTCTAAGGTACTGTTTTTGATACCGTAGTAAAAGTATATTATGAAACCTGCGGAAATTCATCAAATATAGACTATGTATAACAAAGGAAAAAATTTAGAAGAAAAAAACTTACCTATGGTCATCCATACTATAAATCTGATCAAAGTTAAGACAGACAGATTCAATATTAAATAAATATTAACCATAATAGCTATCACAGGTACGAGAGGAACTCCTGGTGTTAAAAACATCAACGACTTTCTGTCGGAAAAAATTCAATAATTCGTTAATAGAAGTGATACATCAAATAAGAAGCGAGTGTTTCGATTTACCATATTCACCTGTTTTGTGGTTTTCGCGAAATCACCGCCAGAATACCGATGATACCGCATAACGAGAAAAATATCAGGCCTTTCGTCAACCACGAATAAGGTCGCGAAACGTACACCATAATTGCATCGAAAAACCCAATCAGAACATACAAAATGCACACCAACTGTAATACAAATTTACCCGATTCATCGGTCGCTGGTCCCGGATCAACCCAAGGGAATATGCCGGGACATAAATAGGTTAAAATCTGCCGATCAAAAATAACTCATTAAGGAACTCTACCTTCCTTCACATGACGCTAATGAAGACACGTACTTGTAATCGTTTTTTCACGTTATCCATTCTTTCGCTGACCTTTTCTTCGATGGTTTTCGGTACAGGTGTGATTTTATGTAACGTCGTGCCGTAATGTTTTTTATCCCTTTTATCGGTTACTAAACGTTGACTATCGTTGCCGTAGTCTTCGGGTTCCTCTTCGCCGTACGAGTCGTCCGAATCGGGCGAACTAAGAGATGAAAACAATTTGGAGATTCTAATTTTCATGTTTCAAACTAGACACAAATTATGCAAATAAATTACGAACCTTCTGGTGATTCGCCTTACGATGACTTTTCGATTAGGTGAAGGAGTTTTTTGTCCTGTATTTTGGTAAGGGGTTGTGGACCCGCTGGTTGGTAAGCCCAAAGCCTTTTTTATATGTTCCGGATTGTGTTCCTTGTCGAACATTATCTGAAAATTTTATGTTTTGAAAATTACTTATACTTAAAAGAAAAATGAAAGAAAATTAATTTTATTTTTTCAATGTAGAAAAGAAGGTAGGTAAAGAGGGTTTCTAGCATATTGATGCTAGGATTGAAATTATTGCTTCTTTTTATCAGTAATTAGTAAATTATAAAATGATTTTTTAAATGAAAAAAAAAGTGTTTGAAGATTACTAATAATATTTTTTACGCAATTATAATATGATCGATTTATCAATAAACAAAATGAAAAATTTCATGACAAAAATTAAATTAAAATTATTTCTTCAAATTTAATCACCTAAGTAAGTAATAGCTGATCTTTGCATGATTCATTTTATAGAATTTGTTGAAGTACAAATGAAAATTAGGAACAACTACTTTATCACATATTACCCTAGATAATGACACATTGAAAAACACGTATTTAGGAAAATTACATTATTCACGAACGAAATATTTAATTTAATCATTAGTAATGATTCATTCTTTGAGTTTCGAAACTTCGTTTGGCAATCTCGCAATAATTTTTTTCAAATTTGGAGACATTTCCCTAACGTGGTGTAAAAAACAAAAATACCTACAATGAAAATTTTCTTTCTTTTCCTTAATGAGTTGTAATTTTAAAAAGAACAACACCGGAATATGTAGTTCGAGAGGTAACCGAAATTCCACATCCAAGATTTATGATCAATTTTCCCGTAAAATTCGACATTCACTAGATATAAGCGAAAAACTGCAAAAACTTAAACTTTCATAAACTCAACTATTATAATTCCAGAGTGATTTCAAATTTTCGAAAATTTCCACAAGGCAATACGGTGGCACTGTTGTGCAAAATAGGAGCTGATTCCGATTGATCCCAGTAGCAAATATACAAAATACAGAAATTATATCAATGATAGGTGTTTTTTTTTTTACCCCGAAAATATCTCTATTTGGCTCTCTATTTCAGTTCTTGCAAATTTTAACTATGGCGCATCGGAGCTAAAATTTTGAAAAAAATAAATGTTATTAAGAAGTCAAAAGAACAAACGAAAAATCCGCTTTAAGTAATTTTTGCGTCAGACCATTATAATTATTAAAAAAATTAAAATAAAGTAAAACGTTAATTCAAGACGAAAATTTGAGGGGGAGGGTGTTGATATTTTCCGCAATATCTGTTATGTGAATCTACAACGTACAACTACAACATAGGAAAAAATTATTCAAATTGTTTTATGTTTGTAAGAAAATTTTCTGTTCATTTAAAACGAGATTTAGGAGTTCAAAATTCTGGTCAAGGATGTTTCTTCATATTATCCATCTGCCATGCAAGTATTGGCCCCTAATCGCCCAAGGCAAATTTCTCATGCTCATCGACTTATGTCTTTTTAAGTTTTTTCAACAAATAATGACTAATGACTAATTTAAAAGACAAACTGTTGTGTAGTATAGACTGGATTACCTTTAAGAATTCAAAAGACAATTTAATTTACCTTTCAGAGACAGGGTCGGGCATGATCCGAATAAACGTGATCCGAATCATGATTCGGATCACGAACTTTGATCCGTTCAATAATTCGAATCCATTTCGAATTAATGATTCGTGATCCGTGATCCGAATCATTAAATCGAATTGATCTGTGATCCGTGATCCGAATACTTTTTTGCTATTATCCGAATCGCGAATCAGCGAATCCTGAATTCAAAATTTCAAATTCAGAAGCCAAAAAAAAAGAAACAAACAAAGCATTCAAAGCAACAAGTTACAACTAGGGTACTAAAGGATGGGGGTAAAATGGGTCGCCGCCATATTTGTTCAGTTGTTTACATTTTTTTCTCTTTCAGCGGCTATATCACAGGAAAGAGAGTTCATCGCATTGTTTATGATTCAATTTTTATAATAAATTAATCAAAAGTATCAAAAGCACAACAATAAATAAACTTTCAAGACAAAAGTTCACAAATCCACTTTTCAGCTCAACTTGATAAAAGAAAAAAATGTAAACAACTGAACAAATATGGCAGCGACCCATTTTACCCGGCATCTTTTAGTACCCTAGTTACAACTAATAAGTTATTCATAATTTTACACTACAAAATTATTTGAAAAAAAAAAATTTGATCCATGATCCGTGATTCGGATCGTTTTTTTTTTTTTGATTCTGCCCGATCCTGTTCAGAGATAAAAAAAAAATCATATCCTACACATTAGTAAAATTATAAAAATTCGGTGCCTTTTTTTACTCGAGTTTGATGTTGAATGGGCTGATGATACATAGAAAATTCAAGAAAGGTAAAAATTGGGCATATAATATTTCTAGAATGGCAAAAAAATAGAATCTAACCCCCACCACATATTCGACCCTTGATTTATCGACTTATTAATCATTAAAAAATTTAAAATATGACATCCGATGCAATGACTGAATAAATTTTTAATAAAATCAGTCAGCATTTGCTCAGGCCTTTAAATAATAAAATGAAACCAGTGAGAAAAAAAATTAAAATTACGTCATAATTATTTTGAAAATATTTAAAAAAAATGTTTAAAGATAAAAGTTAAGACTGAAGGCTAGAAATGTTTATGAGCTCCATTTGAGATCATGTGGTAACTACTATTCACGTATTTTTTCCATCTTCCATCGCTAAAAAAAATTAAGTACTATTCAACGATAATATCTTCGAAACTTCTAAACACGAAATCGCAAGAAGGATAATTTTCTAAACGAGAAAACCAACCGCGAATAAATGTTATTTATTTCAGTCACGCCACGCATTCGACGCTATTGCAATCGCTGCGAATAAGATGCAACTCCTCAACTTGTTCAATCAAACAATTCACATAGCGCACTGCTATAACCAATATAATATTGTTTACGTTTCTGTTTAACCTACACCTTACTCAGTGTCGCTATAATACCCCTCTAAATCGAATCCATTATTGGTATACATTTCTAATCAAAAGCTCGTATCTTTGTTAAATAGTATAAAAGCGACCCTCTGCGCAAATCCGCTTGTAGAAAAGTTCGTCGAAAGAATGCGTTCCGCGAACAAATTGCTAAATGGTAATAAATCGTGGACACCCGGACGGGTAAGGAAACGGCGCTCATAAATTGTTAAATAGTGACGTCGCGTAACACAGACACTACGAGGGGTTTGCGTCCTCGTTCATTTTAAAAATCAATTTACTCAACGGTAAGTTTTTTGGCGACCGATGTTCGCGGTAAACTTACTTGGCCATTTGCTATGGGCTCCTTAATCGGCGATCCTTTTACCGGTGTACGTAAAGTTTCCGGTAGCAGACCCATTATATTGGTGGAATGCGGTTGATATCGAAGTATAAGGACACAAGTTGACACCAGCGTATATGCCAATAAGGTACCTACGGAATAAATTCGATTTCAGTATCGGTAACTTATTTATAAAGTAATTTCAACTCTCCTCAGACCTCACCTATTGACATCATTTCTACTAGAATCTGCAAATTTAAAAACAAAGCCGCAATTGCAGCAGCCACACCAGACACAGCTGTTGCCACCAACGGAGTTCCCGTCAGCGGGAATATTTGACTCAAAAATCTACATTGTAAAAAAAGAAAAACAAAAAGCATCTTCATGTACACATTGCAAACTATTCGGCAAGTTCACATAACTCTATTATCGATTGTTTTGCCCTTCGCTTCCACAATGTATTCTTATCGACAAAATACTAAAAAAATATTCTTTCGTCAGACAATTTGCTTACTCCAAACGTCCATGCTGTAGTCCCAAGGCTAACATTTAAAAAGACCCGTACTTTGTACAAACTTCAAGCTCGATAAAACAAGCTCACAATCAGAATCAAATCCCGAAACAATATCAACGATAAAAGCGTTTTTCAATATTTAACCACCCTGATTCCCATTCTCAAATAATTTCAAATTTCTAATCCCCTGAGATTTGAATGAAAGCAAAAAAAAAAAGACCAGAGAAAAACCTTCAATCTCGGTATAATAAGAATCGTGAAAAATGATAACGAAAAAATCTCATTCGATAGGAAAAAATTTCGCCTCCCTAGCGCGCTGCCGTGTTATAAAATACGGTTGTTAAATCTTTATGGATTTTATTTTATTTTACAACGCGAGTAAACGCGAAATTATATTACGCTGATGTTTATCGTACGAATCAAAAGTATCGTTACTTTGAATGTTTATACCGCCTTCGTAGTTTTTCCTCCCTTATAACTCCCTTCTTCAATTATATCAAATTATCGCTTATATTTAGTGTCTCAAATATCAGTGCAGCGTAAAGTTTACCGGAATATTAATCCGTCCTGGGCCATGGCATATATGATGCGAGGCATCGGAAACATCGAACCGAACATGCTGACAGTTAGACCAGCTAGAGCTCCAATAGCCACTACAATTTGACATTTTACCGCTCCTACCTGACCAAACATGGCCACCAGTGCGCTATTGACTGATATCTCATCCCGAGGTACTGAAATTTGAAACACATTTCAAGCTATATATGTTTTAAAGTACATAATTTATTAATTTAAAGACATTTAAATCATAAAATAGATACCTCAAGAAAAAAATAAGAAAACAAGTAAGCATGGAAACAAAGAAAGAAAGAAGAAAAAAAAGGAAAGAAAGAAGGAAGGAAGGAAGGAAGGGAGGAAGGAAGGGAGGAAGGAAGGGAGGAAGGGAGGAAGGAAGGAAGGGAGGGAGGAAGGAAGGAAGGAGGGAGGGAGGGAGGAATCAAGCAAGCAAGAAAGGAAGAAAAAAGAAAGGAAGCAAGCAAGCAAGAAAGGAAGAAAGGAAGAAAGGAAGAAAAAAGAAAGGAAGGAAGCAATGAAGGAAGGAAGGAAGGAAGGAAGCAAGCAAGCAAGCAAGCAAGCAATGAAGAAACAAAGCAAATAAGTAAGCAAGGAGAAAAAAATCAATGATGTAACAGTGAATTGGAAAATTAATCGCAATACATACGCATCAAAGATTAAAAAGCAAAATACTCACTAATTAACGTTAGCATCATGGAAGAAGTAACGTATGCTATCAGTATAATAGTTAAACTAAGAATTATAGCTAGTGGAATAGACTTCTTCGGATTATTTGCTTCTTCGCCAGTCGTTGCGATGATATCGAATCCTATGAAAGCGTAAAAACAAGTAGCAGCTCCTTCGAATACCTGCACCAAATAAAAAATCCAAATATCTTAGAACAGGATAAAAGTTCTATTCGATATACCAAATAATTCGATGATAAACCCGTCGAAAAAACTTTGCAACTTTATTAAACTTGAAACACCCACTCGCGAAAAAAGTTGGAACGATATTTTGGTAATTAAGCACCGCTCTTTCGTTCGCATCAACTTCGCGAGAAAACTTTCTCCAACAACCGTTCAATTTCAAACAAGATGTATCGAACCTAAATTTCATTCTTTTCCCGCTACACCACAGAACCAACATCTCATTTGTTCTTGCCTTTGTATCATCATCCGTAATGAATGTCGTACCATTAAAAACCGCATCGTAGCAAAAAACACGTCAGAAAAATCTGACACGTCGAGTTCCCCGAAACAACCGTGTAAACCCCTTTCAAAGTGTCATCGTCGACTTCATAAATCAGAATGAGAATTTTTCTTTTTCATCCCTACACCGAAGACTATACATCTTAACGTATACGCTGCCACCACGCAACATCTTTGAATAGCGGATTTTGTTCTTTTTTCAATGCGAAGAAGAAGGAAAACGAGAAAAACTAACGAAATTCGCTTATAAGTTTTCTTCGTCGCCAACAGAAACGAACACGTTAAACGATTTTCCGCCTTTTAATTGCTACCTTGGTAAATTCAAATCTTGCTTTTGCTCTGAACGTGACGCAAATTGTTTCCTTTCCATTGCCATCTGTATTAGTGAGCTTTCGTTTTTCTTCGAAGAAATTGTGTACGCCAAAAATTGAATTTTGATGAAAAATAAAATAACAGTATGATGGGAAAAAAAGGACAACGCATAAATGGAAGCCAAACGATTATAAAGTATTCAAGTGAAGTGAAGTGAAGTGAAGTAAAGTAAGGTAAAGTAAGGTAAAGTAAGGTAAAGTAAAGTAAAGTAAAGTAAAGTAAAGTGAAGTAGAGTAGAGTAGAGTAGAGTAGAGTAGAGTAGAGTAGAGTAGAGTAGAGTAGAGTAGAGTAGAGTAGAGTAGAGTAGAGTAGAGTAAAGGAAAGGAAAGGAAAGGAAGGGAAAGTAAAGGAAAGGAAAGGAAAGGAAAGAAAGTAAAGTAAAGTAAAGTAAAGTAAAGTGAAGTAGAGTAGAGTAGAGTAGAGTAGAGTAGAGTAGAGTAGAGTAAAGGAAAGGAAAGGAAAGGAAAGGAAGGGAAAGGAAAGGAAAAGAAAGGAAAATAAAGGAAAGGAAACAAAAGGAAAGAAAATGAAAACAATGGAACACAATAGAATAGAATAGAGTGAAATGGAATGGAATGAAATGTTCATAAATAGAAAGGAGAAAAAAAGCAAAACAAACTAGTGTTATACAAATGTTGAACAAAATGAAATATGATGAAAAGGCACCGAATGAGTGAATGTAGAATAGAATCGAAAGACACAAAAACAAATAAAGGGAATGCAGAGATTAAGAGGGGAGATATAACAGAAGGAAGAAAGCTAAGTAGAAAGAACAGAAAAAATGTATTTGAAAATGAGAAAAATAAGTAAAAGAGAACATAATAAGTAAAACAAAAAACAAAAAACTAAGAATAATGAAAACAAGTGAACAAAAAACCACAAAAAATTGCTCATACTCCTCGACTAACATGAACAGACGATCAAAAACACAACGAATCTACTCAGCCAAATTGTTCGCTTTCAAAAAGATGCATCACTCTAAACGACACGGTCGTGTAATTTCATCTAAATACTTTCCTTCGTTTATAACAATACCTTAAGTTTTCTCATTTAGAAAAAAAAAAAAGGTCGACTCGGTAAAATTACTCCTCGGGTCTCACAATTGTATTTTTTTTAAATGACTGATGTCGTCTTTTCGCGTCCTTTTAAACATCCCTCGCGAGGTTAATAACGAATTTTTCCTGTACCTTTTTTCCTTCGTGTTACAAGATTTCATGATAGAAGTAGCGTACAGTGTTGTGGAAATGTAAATATCAAATGCTTTAGCTCTAGGAAAATATCTTCCTTTTTTCGTGAAATTCGATGGAAATTTTTCGTCGAGAGTTTTCACCAAATTGGATACATGCTGACGAATCTCAAAATTTATGGATGACTGGTCAATGGGATATTTGAACTTTATTTTTATCGTAAATATTCTCGAATCGATACAAATTATTCGTACACGAATACCTGAATGGAATGTACCCACATATGAATATTCATCGAACTATTGTTGAGCAAAGGGCAACGAAGGGTATTTACAGTTTTTCCATACTAACTTGTGATGGTTGGAAAATTACATCACGTGTGCAAAGCTTCTTAATAATTGAAGTTTTTAGCTGAGTTTTTTTTATGAAAACGATAGCTATTACAGCCTACTTGATTTGAGAAGGGGATCTGTGGAGGGAGGGGAGGTCTAGCGTTTTGGTATATATACGTCTATTTTTTCTTCACGCATAGCGCCAGTGGGTTTGGTTGGAAATCGCTCAAAATATGGTGAAAGATTTTTTTTAAAAATGAGAAAAAGATACTTCTTTGTTTTTTTCGATACACCTCAAAATGGAGGATCACTCAAATTTTGAAGGGAGCAGAAGAAGACATAAATGACTAAAAATTGTTGTTTTTGATCTTATATGATAGAGTAAATTAAGACACCAATATTACTGAATTTCACTCTCCTAAGTGTATTTGGAGGGGAGTTGAAGCAAAAAACAGCTTTTTGATGAAGTATTGACTCATGAAATTTCATGGCTTATCTATATCTCCTCATTAAATCAACGTAGAAAGGTTAAACCTTGTATATAGGTTTAGTTGTTGACCAGAATACGACCTCTTGAAGTTGAATCAAAATGGATCCAAAATGATGGATCGTCAAAATTTGAGAATAAATTAAGGAGCCTCTAGTAACTGTAATTTAAATGAACGTATTCATATGATTATTGCATTCGAAGAATACTATCTTAATTCAACTTCTTGAATGGTTTTGGCGTTTTCAGACTTAGTACTGAATGTGACCTGTACACACGAAGGGTTAGCAAACATTAATAGCAAACCTGAGCAAGCTCTAATTAAAAACTCAGCTCCAATAATGCGGCATACCAGCTTACGTTTTTTTCCTTTCGTGAAATTTCATAAACAAGTCTTCGTTTGAAGAATTCGCCGAAACGTGTAAATTTTTAATGACGTCGAAGACCTTGGTCTCGGGTGAATAAGCATAAAGTAACTTCACTTCTTCTTTTTTATGGTTTTTATTTCGAGGCAGCAAAGAAACCATCTTATAAGTGGGGAAAGACTTATCTCGTGTATTACAATGGAAGCTGAAAAATTAGTTTTTCGATACTAACTCGATTCCTAAGATATTATGTAGCGGTTAATTACTCTAAAGCAAAGGTGTAAATTGCGACGACATTTGTGGGAATTTAGCGCAGTCTGTTCATTGGGCAAAATTTGCCGTACCTTGTTTCTTATGAGGCCAAAAACTAACACACATATTTGTTCAGTAGCGATAATTCATATTACCGCGCTTTCTGCATTACACGAAGCTTTTTGTTGACTCGTAGTGGTGTTCTGTTAGGAAGAAGTATTGTTCGCGGTCTCGTATGAAAATTCGTATCGCTATTATACATTTGAATTCTACGTTCGTTTTCTCGATTCAACAAATAACCTCGTGTATAGTCGCCGATTTATTATTTAATTTTTGTAATGCGTTCGCGAACCGGGACCTACTCGGAGAATTAATAATCTCGCGCGCCGACGCCCCCGCATTCTACCGTAACGCATTAATATTGCATACAGTTGGACGATACGGCCATTAGCATTTTACGCTAGAGTTTTCATTTTTTTTAGTCCCCTTCGCTATCCATAGATCCGGTGGATGTACTCACCCCGGCCCATCCGCGTGGCAAAAAGTCGTTCCAATTTTCCAGTCTTACGTAGAACAAACCGGCGCTCATAATGAATACCCAAGCCGCAAAATTGATCACATTCAGCACGTTGTTAAATATTAAACTTTTCTTCACGCCCAATGCTAACACTACCATCATTAACAAAGTGATGATAAACGCTAACACATCTGGCGTGTGACCTAAAAACAACAAAAAAACGAAAGTAAATGAAAAATTGAAAAGCTGGAAAAAATTATAAGAAGATACACGACGTGAACGTTTCTCAACGAAGCCACGTGTCATCAACCGCGCTTAAAGGGTGTAGGCTGGTTGTCACCCGAGGAAAACTTTATTTTTGAAAACTCGACTTTTTTCTCTCAACGTTTAAAATGTATTTAATGCTCATATACTGTAATTGAGCCACCGTTTGTGCTAGGTTCTTACCAAAACCTACGCACATGTTTATCGATCACGCACCCGTTAAAAGCCAAACCTTATACCGCATTTATGAAATGAAAACGAAATAACTCGAAATTATTTTCCTCCTATACTACACGTACGTGTATACCAATACGGCGAATTTCAACCAAATAACTGCCGTATTTTCACTCGTAGGCGATTCTTTCACCACATACATAACAATTTGCATAACTTTACATCAAAGGAGTTCAATTTTACCAAGATTTCGAGACTTCCAGCGATGCGGTTTTGTCGTGCAAAATTTTACCATCAAATTTCACAAGTCTTTTTTTGTAAATTTGAAATTTTTGCTTTTATTAGAGGATTGGGTAGAATTCATGAATTCAACACTTCGTGTAATCAATGCGTACATATTTTGAACGCATCTGCGCAGTAGTATATAGCACTAATTTTTTCAAAAAGGGACCAAAAATAGAAAAATAAATTATTTAGTATTTTTTTCATAACTTACAATTCTTTTTTAAAAATTAGAATGAACATGTATGATAATTTTGGTTTTAACTTCGCAATTTTTTTTAATTTTTTGAAGCAAAATATTTGAAGAAAGGGCATAGGTGGATAAGCATGGTAAAGGGCATGATGGGATAAGATAGTCAAAAATGCCTCCGAGAGCTTTCCGAACGGTTTCTAAGGCAAAAGGTGGGCCACATCAAAAAAAAATTTTGACCAAAATTTCAGGCTCCAGTTGCGCCTATTTTCGGAGATATAGGCAAAAACAAGTTTTTCGATTAAAATTTTTTTCTCGCTTTATTATAAAGGTAGAAAATTGAAATTTTGTTTATAGTGTCTTGACAATAAAAGGCTTTTTCAGGAAATTTTTCAATTTTTTTCAATCAGTTTTAAAAGAGTTATGCAATTTTTAAAATTTCAAACCTCCATTTCTATAGCATGTTTTCGAGGTGCAATTATGAAAAAATTCCATAAAATGTATCTTTTACCACCAAACATACCATAAAAATTTCAGAATTTTTGGAGTGGTGCAACATTGTCAAAAAAAATAAAAACTGCTGCAGCGCGGCAACGCAACACCGTAACGTTCGTACGGCCTACAGCGTGTACAGTACCGAACCGCTTGGTTTATAGCGCGCTGCAACAGATTTTATTTTTTTTGACAATGTTGCACCACTCCAAAAATTCTGAAATTTTTATGGTATGTTTGGTGGTAAAAGATACATTTTATGTGATTTTATCATAATTGCACCTCGAAAACTTGCTATAGAAATGGAGGTTTGAAATTTTAAAAATTGCATAACTCTTTTAAAATTGATCGAAAAAAATTGAAAAATTTCCTGAAAAAGCCTTTTATTGTCAAGACACTATAAACAAAATTTCAATTTTCTACCTTTATAATAAAGCGAGAAAAAAATTTTAATCGAAAAACTTGTTTTTGCCTATATCTCCGAAAATAGGCGCAACTGGAGCCTGAAATTTTGGTCAAAATTTTTTTTGATGTGGCCCACCTTTTGCCTTGGAAACCGTTCGGAAAGCTCTCGGGGGCATTTTCGACTATTTTATCCCATCATGTCCTTTGCCATGAAATGATTTCGGGCCAATACTTGAATGATAGGTGGGTAAAATTCTAGTCAGCTGGAGACGCGGGGAAACAAGCGTCAGAGGTGGACTAAGACCTTCATTAAAGACCTACGAAGTTGGTGCAACCGGAGTCGTGGGGATCTGGATTTTCACCTTACACAGGTTCTCAGCGGCATGCGTGCTTCAACGTCTTCTTGTTTGATATCAAGAGAGCACCCAGGCCGACATGCGAACACTGTGCTCAGGAAGCCGATGATGCTGGGCACACTCTGTTCAGATGTCCAAAATGGTCCACCCAGTGCAATAGGCTGTTGGTATCCCTGGCATTAGATAAGGACGGGTTCAACCCAGAAACATTCGCCCCGATAATGCTGTTATCTTTGACGTCATGAAAGGCAGTGCAAGATTTTGTCAACGACGTCATGCTGGAAAAGGAAAATACCGAATGGGAGCGCCAAGCGCAGGAGCGTCAACAAGCTGCTGTCATCGCAGAGGAAGAGGATGAGTGACACCTACGTCTAAGGATCAGAACCCTGGAGATCGGGACCAGGCTATAGTGAGGACTTGCGGCGCGAGCAGCGCGGTAGGTTATTAATATGACATGGGTAGCGTTTGCGTGATTGGATGGTGAACGACTCTAGCTGGAAAACTGGGTATGTGTCATGGTCCCAAGTCCCATATGGTGGATCGAGTAGCTGTATGGGCGGAACTACGCTCGATGGACCCCAAGGCCGCCTGGACCCAAATATAAAGTCAGATTCATAAATGGATCATCGCAAATCTCGATCATGACCACGTAATATTTATAATACTTGATGTCCTAAATACTCAATTAATGCCAAAATGAAACAAAAATCATATACATATGTACGAGTAATTTTGACTTAAAATGAAGGGGAAGAGTGTTAAGGTAGTGTAGGTAAGAGAATTTGATGCAGTTAAGTTATAAGTACTCATTGATTTATGAATCAATAGCGCTTTAGCCTTAAAGCTGTTTAATTAAAAGTTATCTACTTTGCATGAGAATTCAAACAAATGATCTTTAACTGTTACACTTTCAATATCCCTGCCTATAGGATGTTGCTGTTGTTGGTCCTTTTCCTTTTTAGGTATTTTAAGTTCGGTTGCAACGAAAATAATTGATATGAGATGTTATTTGTAGATTTTTGTCTATGAAACAACTTCCGAGTCTATTGTCCCCATTCAAATAAAGTACTCATAGAGGTCCAGTTATAAATCTGACTTCTTATTCATGCGCAAAAGGTCCGATTTATGCGAAAACGACACTAATATCATCGACCTACCTGAACTTCTAAAGTAGAGTGATGGTGGGGGTTGGAGTAGGCTACCACTGTGGTTTAAATTAGGGGTAAAATAATTTTATGTTTCTCATCTATGATTTCTTATTAATACAAGTAGCTCACAAATAACACTCTGTAAGTCCGAAGTGATAATGGTTGTGCAGCCCTCAAACGCATCTTCTCGTCCAAAATGATCAATTTAAGGGAAGCCCCTATCTGCTTCAAATTTTCTCCAAAACTTGTGTTACATCTATATTTTTTTGATAATCACTTATTTTTGGGCCGCTAAATAATCTCAAAAATGATTATTTCTGGTAATAAGAGAATCTATTTTTTATTTGATTTTTTCTTCGAAATTTTGAAATATTTTCAAAACAGAAAACATACTCATAAGCAGCATGTTACACCACTCAAAGTAGAATTCTCAAAATGTCAAGTCAGTAGGTAGTACATAGAATCGTCGTTTTATTTTTTGTGATTGGAAGTTTTCTTATACTAGAAGAATGTAATTTCGATGATATATACGTATTTAGTTTATCATCTCAAAAAATTCCCTCATTTCACAGAGATAATTATTATGTTATAAACCCATTTTCACCAATTTTGAGATGCTCAAAACATTCCAAATGCAAATCCACCATTTTGACTATTTTAACCTCCCATTCAAGGAATCCGCCATTGTATTAAATAAACCAATGTAAAACCTTTGAGGTTCTTAGGTTCATTTATGAACGATTCAAACAATTTTACGACACGAGACACCCTTAAAAAATTATTTTCGGTCTCAAGTTCCTTCCAACTACATCTAGAAAGTAATATTTTAGTGTATAATTGTTTTGGACACTTTCCCATAATTTTAGACGCAGTAGAAATTTCCAACTGTTCAACAATCCTCCTGCACGTTTTTAGGATTAAAACGTTCCTCAATCTTATCAATTCCATTTAAAGGGTGAAACTTTCAAGTCATGATTGATTTTTCAATGTGTTTTTATTAATGAAAATGAAACTATAACACAACTATTGCATAAGGAGTTATAAATAGGTTTCAATGATAAATCAATAAATAAGTGAAAATTTATTTGAAAGCTCTATTTCACAGCACGATAAACCAACAAGAAAAGAGCACTAAAAACAAAATTTAAAAAAATTTAACCGATTTAAAATTTAGTTTTATCTTACAATGAATAAAAATGTGAAACATCTACCCACCAATATAAATCACAGTGTTTCCAACCAGAAGCTTCGGAGAGCTAAAATTGAACCAAAGTCAGTATGACTTTTTGCATATCTATGAAGTGTCTTTTTTCTAATGTTTTTGATAATAATTTGAATTAAGTGAAAAAATTGTGTTTACACATTTAAAAAAAAATTTCTTAGTATTAGGCTTTTTTCATATCATGGCGGTTTTTTTGATTGTAAGTTTTTTTTTCATAATTTTTTCATAATTTCTTATTTTTCAGCATTAATTCATTCTTGGAACTTTTTTCTTAATACCGAATAATTTTTCATTTTGAAGACATTTTTTTGATAACTTTTTCATTTTGAAGACTTTTTAAAATACTTTTTCATTTTTAGACTAAGTTTTTTTTGGATGTTTTTTCCTTTTTCAGATTTTTTCTTTTCTACGAAATTTTTTTTCTTCAACTTGCTCCCATAGCCATTCTTTCTCGCTAACCATGAACCCTCGTTTTACTCTTACTGCAGGCAATTTATTCGACACAGTCGTAGAATAAATAGTATACCTCGAATAGAAAATTTCCAATATTTTCTGGCCGGGCAAAATATTTGATACGAATGTACGTCGAACTATTTACTTAACCAAGGATGACGAACAATAATATTTATTCGTCGGTGTTGCTTCGAAAAAAGATAAGAGTTGACCAACAATATGTCCACTAGTGAGAAAATTTTTTTGATATGATTAGGGGTAAAATTGAGTTCAACTTCAATATTATTATTTTACTCTTCACATATCGAAAAACCGCTAAAAATATTCGTAATTCGAAGGAACATTCAGTTTTACGTGATTTCAACCATAGGTAATTTTTCACTCAAAGAAAATTGAAAATCGTTCGATGAAAAATTCATCACTATAAGACTCAACCTTCGATACTGAAATATTCTACACCCACTCCCCTACTCCCAGAAAAAAACAAATATTCGATTATCTCGTTACTCACGTACATGACGTCACAAGAGCCACATTCGTGCGTCCGTCATTCACGGCGAACAGTTTAGGCAAAACTATCGACACGTGCACATTAAACCTATATAACGTAATGAAAAATTCACGAATACTCGGAGCCGCGTTCGCCATCCGCAACCAACAATTTTCGTAATGCTTACAACCCAAGTTAAGTGAAAGTCATCTCTTTGCTATCTACGATTTTCGTTCCACGTGAAACGTTATAGCGGTGAAAAGATTAAATGAAAATATTAACATTTGTTTCATTATAAATATTCAACAAAGTTTCCCTTAGCTGGGAAACTTTTGTACTGTGATTATGTCGCTGTAATGGGCCTCAATTACCTATATTTAGGTCGGCGCGAAATAACGAGCGATAAAAACGCTAATACGTGTTCGTTTTGTGAGATCAAATGGTACCTATAAGATTACATCGTACGAGAATTCTGATACAACCAGGCGAACCATTTTTAGTTGGCTGTTTGGGAATAAGTTTTAATTGAAAGCAACTGATTTTAGTTTAACCCCGCCATCGTGACGTTCAATTATACTCGAAGGCTTTTCCGTGTTAATAAAGGTTTTGCCTACTTGTATTGTAGTATTAATGCTTATATCCTGAAAGCGAATATTAGCCAAGTTCAAAAGGGATTAATATTTTATCGAGTTCCGCTACGTGTTTGACGAATACTTGGATAATTAAAATAAATCGATTTATATTATATATAAATTCTAGACATTTTTTCGTCGAAAACTCCGGCCAGGCTTTTTCTAATATTTATTTTAACAATCGGAATTAGGAAAACGTTCGTATAACTCGGTTTTTTCCATCGCAACGAGAACGTCGGTTGAATGTTAAATAGTTGTTTTTTTCCACCGGTAAGACTGACTGGTTGGGGAGGAACTGACGATGAGTAATTAAATTAAGCGCGTCTTCTTATTTAAAACTTTAATCGCAATTTAAAGTTAGGCAACTTTATTGCGTTAATTTTATGTTCACTTTCGTGGCAAAAATATTTTATTCTTATAACTACCTACTCGACGAAAAATTTTACTAAGTATCTTACCGAACATTGAGCCAATCACATCCTTGACTGTTTCGTCAATGGCGCCTTTCGTTAATGAATCGAAACAAGCGCTCAATGCGCATGCACAAGCCGCCGTTCCGATCAGATATTCTAGTATCATATTCCATCCGATAACGAAGGCTATCAGTTCACCAACAGTTACATAACTGTACATATAAGCCGAGCCGGTTGTATGTGGTACTCGTACACCGAATTCAGCGTAACATGCTCCTAAGATCACAAGTCTATTAGAATTTGCTCGCGTGTCCAGTTTCAGCTCCATCTCGTACCACTTACCCGATAGAATTGAAGCCACTGCAGCAATAACGAACGAGAATACGACCGCAGGACCGGCATAGTTCTTCGCCACTAATCCGGACACCAAATACATACCAGTACCGACACACGAGCCAACTCCCAATGACGTCAGATCCAGCATCGTCAAACATTTCTGCAACAATAATCAACGAACGTTTGTTATCGCAGCCGCTTCACTCGCGAATCTTACAATACGCTAGGATGTCACAAGTCATAACATCTGAAGACTTAAAAAGCACACCCTCTGTAACTCTTCAACTTGACTTCGTGACATGTTTAAACATAATAGGAAGGTTTTAAAATTCTCACCGGAATTTGACATTTAACGTTGCGAAGCTAGTTTGCATTCAACATTCTACTCGATGATTTAATACATTCGCGACAAAGAGGGTGCGAGGGATGCGGGAGTTTTTAAAAAAGCTTTAAATTAAATCCCAGATTACGTCTGTACTCTTCTTTCATCGTTCTTCGGGGTAATTTCACGACCGCAGTTATCGTAACCTGCGCGTGACAGGTTCCTCTTAAAATATGATGAGTTGGCTTTTTAATGAAAATAAGGGTACATCATCGATTCGAAATACTTATGAAAAGTTCATCATCGTCGACCTAACAATTAATTCTATTTCATATCTTAAGGTATTCACTAATTCAATAATTCATCGTACACGAAAATACGATAACACTATCCTTCTATTTGGAAATCCGCGCGAAAGTTCGAATAGGTAAGTTGCGCACGAAGTTGTGGGTTCTAGAACCTTCTTTATTCCCTTCCGGTGCACAACTTCCTCTATGTTCGATATGGTGGTGTTTGTTTTAAACATTTTCGACGAAACTATTCGAATATTAACAGATACATGAGATAAAACTTCGTTCTTTTTCTGTGTATACCCACTCTTTTTTTTTTCTTCTTCGAGATTTCTTCAAAGAAGATAAGGTAAACTAATCAATAGTTGTCAGTAGTCAGTTAGTTTGTGGTCAGTAATTTTTAGCCGAGTTTTACCGTAAAAACTCGCAGTCTACTTTTGATTTGGGAAGGAAGGGTTGCTGGAAGAAGGTCATTAAACTTTTGCGTTTCATATAATTTACAATCATATTTCATAATTATGTATTATGAGTTCATGACAAGTGTAGAATTTTTTTACTGCAAATAGCGCTGGTGAGTATAAATAAACATCAGTAAAAATTTGGCGAAAGACTCTTCGTGAAAACACCCAAAAAAATTTTTTCCTATATTTTTGAATTCACAAAATTAATGTTTTTCCTTTTTTTTAAACAAAAATTAAATTTTTTTATAAAAATTATTATTATTTATAACATTAATTTATTTTCAATATTTTTAATTGTGTATTTTTAAAGTAAATAATAATTAAAATAAATAAAAATTGGATTTGGTTCACCTCAAAATGTCGATTCACTTAAATTTTGAGAGGGGTGACTGGGTGAGTGGGCAGCAAATGGTCCAAAATTTTTGTTCTTCATTTCATATGAAAAAATGAGTCAAGAACACCAAGCTATTTGAATTTCAGCTTTCTAAGTAAATTTGGAGATTAGCTGAAGAAAAAAATGGTTTTTGAGAAGATGTTGAGCCATAAGTTTTTTTGAATCCTCCCTATCTCCTTTTCAAATCGACCTAAAAAGCTCAGACTTCGTATGCAAGATTAGTTTAAAACTAGAACACGACCGCTTGAATTTGGGTCAAAATGAATACAAAATGAAGAATAGTCAAGATTTGAGGAAGACTTGAGAAGCTTCAAATAGTTCAAATTGATAAATATAACCACTACGGTTGGTTAGGATGAGAAATATGCTATACGCCAAATTATTCTGAATAGGTAATGTTGAAGTTTTGAGGAGGGAGAGGGGTTATTATTTTTAAAGTAAAGTGAGTGTGAAATAAAGTTTGAAAATTTTTGTTATATCGTCACATGACAAAGTGAGCTTAACTGACTACTATACTTTCGTTTGAAATTCCTATGTGAATTTGGAGAGGAGTAAATGTTCTTCAGAGGGGAAACCATGGTAGTAATTTTTATAAATCCTTTATATCTCATCGTCAAATCGTCGAAGAAAGATCAAACTTAGAATGTAGGATTATTTTTAGCTCAGAATCTGAATACTTGAATTCGGGTGAAAATGAATAAGAAATAACGAATGATCAAAATCTGAGGAAGGCTTGAGGACCCTCAAATAGTTCAAATTTGAAGAGTATGCCTTCATGTGATTCTTGTGGGCCAGAAATACTGCATATTTTTAATTCAACTATTTAGGTGGTTTTAAAAGAGATAGATATGGGTGGTTTTGAGATTAGGTACTGAGTGGGAATAATAGGTTAACAATACCACCTCCAAATCTCAACAAGCACCGATTAAAAACTCAGCTCGAGCAATGTGGCATGTTTGCTTATGTTTTTTAATCATAAAATGGATATTAGTATTGCGAGAAAGAAAACTGAAACACAGATTTCTCAGTCCAAAAGTGTTCAAGGTAAACTCCAAATAATATACATTGTTGGCGAAATTCCTTGTAAAAAAAAAAAAATAATAAGAAAGAAGTGAAGAACAACTGAAAATTTTTTATGTTTCCAAAAATTTTTAATCCTCCTTCTTCTCAACGTTTTTTTGAAAATAGATATCATCATTATGACCACAATCAAACTTGCCAAATTTTGCACTGGAAAAAAGAGGAACAAATCAAGCAGACCTAGCAAATTTTAATAATATTTTACAAGAGGGCGGGGGGGGGGAGAAGGGAACAATCACCATGAAAAAATGTTATTTCGATATTTTCAAATAATTCAACTTGGCTTAATTTTAAAGTAATTATTTCTCATCTCCGGGCTTGAGCAGAGAGGGAAAAAAGTGGGGAGTTTCCCCGCACCCGAGTTTTTTTCAGGGTCCACTCCTGCGACTTGACGCATCGGAGCTAAAAATCTGTCTATATCTCCACGACTTTTTTATTTATTTTTTGCTTTTATGACTTTTCTTCTTGTCCTGGGTCCGGTTTTTATCTGTCCAGCGTTGCTCATCTCAGTTATGGGCACATAAAATTTCTGTTTATTATAAGAACAATTTGATTGAAGCACGAATAAAAATAAATATATACACTAATTTACAACGAACGGCGTGAGACGAGAAGGTATATGAGGTCTCCATCTCACCCCATCCTTCTTTCCCAAATCAATTTTCCATTAAAGAGCCCTTAAAATGTTGATTAGTTCGTAGTAATTTTAATTTGTTGATTAATAATAATTAAAATCAACTGCTCCATTTCAAGAGTACATTATCTTCGTGTTCTTTGGATAAATTTTTATTTTAGTTTTCTATTTCTGATTTTTTGAGGCTTCTCTGCGACAACTTCGATTTTTGAAAATCTTCATATAAGTAGGCAAAAGTAATTTTTTTGTTGACCATAATCTAATGCATGTCCTTCAGTTCCAATACTACTACACAATGAGCAAAAAGAATAGAAAATGTTGAAGGTAAGTCTTTATAAACAGGAAAGTTTTGATTTATAATTTTTTTACCTCGTTCCCGCAAATTTATTGCTATTTAAAAGTAATCGTAAATCATTGCCAGTTTTTCCATCCTTCGGGGCTAAAGAGTTTCCATTGTAAATAAATAATAAGTTACCCTCTCCAACCATAATCTCATTTTTATCGTTAGCTAGTGCTCTTCTCTTCCATGATGTCGTTTTTGCCCGGACTTTGGTGACCAACAAGAGGATTTTTGCATTAGATAATTGTCTTTTAAAATCATTCCACATCCATAGAACTCATTTCGAACTCTTGTAGATTTAAAAAGCTCAAAAGTTGACGAAAGAACTTCTCTTCCTCCGCCGGCTAATCAACTGCACACCTAGCTTTCGTTTCCAAGTCGATCAATGACTTTGTTGTTCTCGAAAAAACACTATAGCGAACAGACTTTCCCACTCTTCACGTTCATATTTCAAATTGCACATAAGCGCAAAACTCCAGCTAATAATTTCAAGAACGCGAAGATCTTTTGAAAATCAGCAAATCCCTTTAATCGAGATTCCTCGCCCAAATTACACCGTCTACGGCAACCAGAACTTCGCGTCTACTATAAAGAGCGGGAAAACAATTTCACAACAGATTTCCTAATGGGTTTATACGGTTGTTCGTTGCTTACGATAGCAGAAATATGTATTTCTCGGCATATAATCTTTTTATTATCGTTTGAGAAAAAATCCTCCACCGAGTTCGCTCGCTAACACGTACACCTCTTTATTGTATTACGTTGCGAGATTGCTTAGCTTTCTTTTGGTTTCGGTCTCGTGTAAAAAAGCAATCAAAATATATCGGTTGTAATGATTTTCGTGTAATAAAACCAAGCTCCGG
Source organism: Phenacoccus solenopsis (assembly GCA_009761765.1). Taxonomy (NCBI): domain Eukaryota; kingdom Metazoa; phylum Arthropoda; class Insecta; order Hemiptera; family Pseudococcidae; genus Phenacoccus; species Phenacoccus solenopsis. Next base: position 11,706,522 of record CM019755.1, on the reverse strand, counting down.
TGGCGCGCTCGGCTCTAGTAACCTTGTAAAAATACGTGCGTGTATTCGAGCTCGTAGGTAATTATACAATTATCGACGACGCGTAAGTCCCACGTGTACCAGGGTGGTGGTTAATTTCGTTGAAAAGCTCGAACACGAGAGATCTTCCAGCGTGAATTCATTACCGGTCGATCGTCTTTATGACGATTTATATGCTGACACGAGCATGCGACGATGGTTCTATTACGAGGCTTTCGTAGAATGGAAATTCTATTACTTTTTCAACCGTTGGGAGAATTCTTTTATTTTAATCCACCATCGAGTATCGAATATGTAAATAAAATGTCTTTATATAAACTCTCAATAGCTCCCACGAACTCAATTCCGCACATTCTTCGCCTCAATAATCATATGACCCGGAGCGCCGAAAATTATATCTCGCCGGTTGTATTATCTCGACAAAACGATCTACTTTCAAAACACCAACTTCGTTTGCCAAATGTCATGAAAAGCCTCAATGACGATAAATGTCTCGTACACAGTTGACGGTTGTCAAGCACGCCACTATAGCGACCTCCGGATGGAGGAAAAAATTGGATATTTAATTGGACTCGCGTTGTATTTATTCTCGTCGAAACGGGAAACCCTGCCAAGGCGAATTAATAAACTGCGCTCCAAAATAGGGATTTATCGATGTCAAAAAAAACTACCAGCAAGCGGTTGAGCGGAATTAATTTTTACACCATGTATTTTTAGCTGAGGTTTTAACTCATAAACGACAGCTATTACAGCCTACCTGATGTTGGAAGGAGGATCCAAGGAAAAGTGGGATCTTCAAATCTTTGCGTTTCAGACCATTAGAAATTGTATGACAAATGTCCAACTTTTTGATATATGTTTATACATATATATATAGATTTATCTATGGATAAAGTGGCATCATTTTTCGTCGTCTACAGCTAAAGTGGCATCTTTTTTACAAAGTGGCATCTTTTTTTTGATCCCACTTTACCATCACATTGCTCATCGATTCAGCTATGTGTCATGACGTCACTAGTGTGGTTATTTGGATGATGCCACTTTATCACTAATATTCTATTTTTCATACAAAAATTTTTTTTTCGGTCTACGGTCGTAGTAGCCTCATTTTTTTGATGTTTACAGGTAAAGTGGCATCATTTTAAAAATTTGTTTCCAAGAAAACCTATGAAATTATACATTCCGCTCGCCATTGCGGTGTCGTTAACGTGACATTAGACGCACTTCTGAGGGATGTGCAAAGTGATGCCACTTTGACCATAGATCACTATATATATAGAAATAGTTTTGTACACAGAAAATCGACGTTCTTGCACCCGTTTAAAGTATTATAACGTTTTCTTATAGGAGTCATTTAAAGTAAATTATAACACCGAAAATCGACATTCTTGCATCCGTTTGGACTGCTATAACTTTTTTTTTATGAGAGTGTGTTAGAATGATTGTTAACACTGACATCGGGTGCAATAACGTACTAATTTCACTGGATTTACATAGCATATTCATATAATTATTTTTTCTTTCTACAATGTACTAGTGATTGAAAAAAACCTTGCTCGTGTGTGAAACTAACAATATGTTTCCATAAAATAGCGCGACTTATATGTGTACATATATGAATTCATACGTTGCTGCACCCAATGGGAGCAACAATGCGGATTTTTATATAGGAAGGTGCAACAAGTATCCACATTTAAAAACTAGGGTGCAATAAATTCATTTAAAGACCCGGGTGCAACAAAGTACTGTAACGAGATTTTTTTCGCGTATCTCAAAATTTGGAGAGAAAATCTTCATGTGAATATGTAAGAATAATTTTTTTGGATTTTCGATACACCTGAAAATGGCGAATCACTCAAATTTCGAGAAAGGCTGGAGGAAGGGCAAATAGCTCAAAAGCTGTTTTTGATTTTATGTAAATGAGTAAATCATGAATATTATTATTTCCAAATTTCAGCTTTCTAACTGTATGTAAAATGGATTCAGAGCAAAAAAGTGCTTTTTGAGTGAGCTTTGAGTTATAAAATTTCTTGAATCTTCCATATCTCCTCACTACATCAAACTAGAAAATTTAAACTTTGTAGGTTTACTTTGGGAGCACAATAATTATGACTTCTTGAATTTGTGCCAGAATCGATCCAACATATCGGATTGTCAAAATTTGAGGAGAGCTTGAGAAACCCCATATTACTGAAAATGTGATTAATATAGACTCATATGAATACTAGCGATTAGAACTATGCTACATCACAAATTCACCTTCACACATGTTGTTAGAGGAGGGAGGAGAGAGCTTATCGAACTCCAAACATGGAAAAGGTACACAAGAAGTTGAAAACTTTTTATTGCGTTACCGTACAATAAGATGAGCCAAAGTGATTAGATCTATTCTGATTTCAGCTTCTTCATTGAATTTGGAGGGGAATTGGAATAAATAACAGCTTTTGGAGGAGAAACTACTTCTAGGAATTCCATGAATCTTTCACATCCCCTCACCTAATCTATCTAAATAAGACAAATTTTGTAGATAGAGTTAGTTGATGACCATAATATGATCTCTGGAATTTGGGTAAAAATGGGTCTAAAATAGAGTATCATAAAAATTTGAGAATACCTTGAGGAGTCTCAAATTGCTTGAATTTGAAAAATATGGGCTTACATGATTATTTTAAGCTAATATTCTAAATTCAACTTTTTAAGTGGTTTTGAACGGATAAGGTATAAGGATTTTCAGGCTTGGTATTGGATGTGTCCAGTAGACATTAAAGGATTAGCAACATTATTTGGGAACCTGAACCAGCCACAGTTGAAAACTCAGCTCCAGTAATGCGGCAAGGCTGCTTATGTTTACTTTTTTTTTCAAATACCTTCCCCACGTTACTCGTAATCAATAAACGGTACGCTGACAATGTATGATGGCATACAGGTACACAAAATAGGCAAAATTATCGAATTGAAAAATGCCACACGTATACGAGGCGTTTCCGAGAGTAGAATTTTAATAGGAGCGTGAACGCGTCGAACGTATATGGATATTTTTCACCCGCAGTCGCGATACAATTAAATATTCACACTACACTAGGCCTTGATTACGCACCATCGCACGAGCGTAGAAAAATATTTTCTTTTCCTCCACTGCACGTATTTGTGTACTTTATACACACACGTCGAGTACCCGCTGCCACTATTTCCTACGGTATTCCTAAAACTATAACAATTTTCTAGTTTACATTACTCGGCTGTAAGCTTCACATGCAAACCTTACTGGCCATTAACCTTTTCCGCTCGATAATAATCCCATTCGCACTTCTAAGTGTATACCACCGCAAACCCGAAGACGAGAAAACTTACATCGTGGTCATTAATATAATTACCTCAATTTACTCGACAGTCGCTAGAAATTTTTAATTGCATGTGTCGAAAGTGCCCTTCAAGCTGGTGCAGCTTTATACTGGACGTATTATTGGATTAACCATCGTCCAATTTTTTATAAACTCTGTACACCCAAGAGCGTAAATAAAGTGAGTTTAATTTCAACAATTCGTAAAGGATGAAATTCAATTTTACTTTTATTCTTCGTCGCTGGGTCCGACCATTTTTACTTTTATTCCCTACACAAGGCCCGAAAATTTTCTAAATTGAAAACTTTTCCCAGCCGCTTCACGTTAACGATTTTATTACGGCTATTTAAACGTTTACAGCGAGCCGAACAAATGGTAAAATTTTTAATGACGACAGGAAAACGAACGAGCTGAATTTTTTTTCCAACAGTTTTTCGACTACCAATTTACATCATTTATTTTCCTCCGTCGAGGCGAATTATCGGTCGAATATTGAACGAAAGTTCTAAACATAAGACTCAGTTTCTCTTCCGGTTGGTTGAGTAGAATCGCTATTTGTATGTTGAACTCGCAAATTTTGATAGTTTAAATTTTTTTCGACTTTTGAAAAAGTTTCTCATCACGACTGAGCTCGATTTTTTTTATAATTTCTCTTAAACTTTTTCGTCAAAATAAAATCTTCCTCGTTTACCGCAAATTGAAGAGAAGTTATTTGGGCATTTTCGATATTACGAGACATCTCGCATCAATGGACTTGCGTCGAATACAAACGCGTCGATTTCTAATGCTATTAGGAAATTGGGTGAAACATTACAAATTATACCGCATACCTTTCATCGTTCGATTCGCGACCAGTAGACATAAGGTATCAATTTCTTAACAAATGTTAGCTCAGCTGGTACCCCAATAAATGACATTAGAGATAAGTCCATCATCGTTAATAAACGACGCTTTTCCCGCGGCGTTTCGAAAGAGGAAAATATATAAATCTCATTTTCGCAGCCATTTATTCCCGACTTTTTCACTGCAGGAGAAAAGATGTGAAGAAGAAGCGGGAGAGAAAAACAACAAAGAAATCAATCGAATTTTTCACTCATGACTAGAACGAGGATTTAAATTAGAAAGAAACTAATAAATATAATGGCGTTTTTTAATGCGATTAATTTCGACGACGATATTCCGCGATGACTATCGACGTTTATACGAACGATTGATTTTATCGAAGTTCGACGTTTTCCCTTTATTTAAGGAAATTTGGGGTTATTTCTTCTGCAATTTGGTTTATTGAACTGTTCAGTGTTTATTTATTGTTTAAAGAATGGTGAACAGTGTGCAAATTGATTTTATGCGAAAAGATATAAGTTGCAAGCTATAAGCTGCTAGCTATAAGCTATAAATGTAAGCTACAAGCTATAATCTACACATTACACTCTACTCTACAAGCTGTAAGTTACAGGCCATAAGCAACACGCTTCAAGCTGTAAGTTATAAGCCACAAGCAACAAGCTACAAGCTATAAGTAACAAGCCATAAGCAATACGCTACTGGATATACGTTACAAGCCAAAAGCAACATGCTATGAATTATATTCTACAAGCTAAATGCTACAAGGTAGAGGCTGCAAGCTATAGGCTACGACCTACCATAATTATGTTGTAATCTATAAGCTCTGAACTATGCGTTCTACTTCACAAGCCACAAGCTATGAGCTGTATTAAGCTCCTCTTAGCAAGTGATGAGTAAAATGCCATGTAAGCTGCAAGTTATAAGTTTCAAGCTAATAGATATTAGTTGAAATCTGTGAATCAAAGACCAGAAGTCAATCATAAATTTGAATTTGCTGCCATCCTAACTCTGGAGTCAAGCCTAAAATCCGACTCCAATTCAGACCTTTGATGCTGAAATCATGCTTGAAATTTGACTCGTTTCGTGACCTGAGACTCCAAAGTCAATCTGAATTTTGATTCCGACTCTACCTTGACTCTGGAGGCAAACTAGAGGCTTGAATCTGACTCAAGCACTTGATTTTGAAATCACAAGTAAAGTTTGACTCTAACTCCAACTTTACTCCATAGTCTACATTAATTCGGCGATTCCGCAGTAATTTCTTGACTGCAGAGGTTAAGTTAATTTTTTAATATTTTCATCAATTTGACTCCGACGCTATGTTTTGACTCCAATGCTTGCGTCAAATTTTCAAGAATTTTATGAATAAAAATCAACAAGAAGGGAACTAGAATGAAAGGTGTTGGAAACTTGTAAATTAAAATACCTCAGTTTTAGTCTTTAACCAATGGACATCGAGGTACCAATATTCATCATTTACAGGGGCGTAACTAAGGGTGGGGGGTGGGGGGAGCTTCCCCCCAGGTGTTTTGAAAAGTTGGGAAATTTATAATTGTTCAACGTTGAAATTGGGAACTTGGAATTTGTTTTGGGAAAATAAGAACTCGAATAAATTCGAACTGATGCCAACTTATATCATGTATAGCACACAACCAGAGACGTAGTCCCCTTGGCTTTTGTAAAGTTGGTAAATTTGGAGTTTTAGCGTAGCAGTATTATCACAACTATTTTAAAATTTTTGAAGACTAAAAAAAAAAAAAAAAAAAAAGGTCAACAGTTGGGAAAATTTCATGATATTAGTTGGCAATTTTTGGTTTTCTCCCCCCCCCCTGAAGAATGTCTTCGTTACGCCCCTGATCATTTATAATATGTTAATCTGTTTGAATGATGGGGAAAAAACAAGGACTAGGAGTCAGTCAAAAATCTGACACCAACTACAGAATCACTTCTAATCTAATGAAATATGAATAAAAGCATGACCTGACACCAGAATCAATTCTAGTTCAATTTTAGACCATTTCTCTAAACTATACTCCAACTCTATATGCTCTGAAGACAATCTATGTAGAAGCCTTACTCCATCTCCGAGTCACTACTAAAATTTGACTCTGATTTGGACTTATGACTTCAACGTCAATACTAAAGTTCGACTTCAACACCTACCCTAACTCCTGACTCTGGCGTAAACTTGGTGGCAACCAATGTTGGTATCATTTAACTCCAGAGTCGACTCTTCGTTGCTAATTATATTCCGAGCTACAAGCCTCAAACTAAACTCATCCAAGTTACAATCAAATAACTGTTTTGATGATCATTAAACTCATTTTGTAAGTATTTATGGAAGGCTTTAGGTAAAATTAATCTAATAGAAACTAAAAGAGCAACAAATTTTTTCGCTGATTGTTGTCAGCTAGAGCTATAAGCTATTATTATGAGCATGAGCTACAGCTGATAAGCTATTAGCTACTAGCCATAAGATGCTGTTAACTAGGGCTGACTCAAATAACAGGCCGAGCAACGCAACTTGGCAATCGGGGTAAATAGCGGATTCTTCCTTAGATGTTCTATCACACATGAATTATGATTAGCTAATTCTGCGAGCACGTGGGGCCCAATATTTAGTTTTTAAAAGATTGCTAATAATTACATCGTTCGGTCTGTTATTCAAGTCGGTCCTGTGTCAACAGTCTATAAGCGGAAACTATGCTCTGAGCTGCAAGCTACAAGACAAGCTTTACGCTGAAAACAACATAAGTCTATCTTTGGGATACAATGGTATGGGCTGCAATGAGCTATCAGTTATAAGCTATACACTACAACTGTATGATATGAATTAAAAGTTGCTAGCTTTCAATTTTCAAAATATATTGGTCAGACCAACAGCTCTGGTTTAGTCAGTCAAAAGTAAGTAAGGTTCTAGTTAAAGCTTAAGATTTAAAGGTTGTCTTCACATCGCTAAAAATGACAGTTATAACATATCAGCGTTGAGCTATAAGTTAGAAATCATCATATATAAAAACTTCCAGTGACCTAGTTTACCACGCACCTAAGAGACTAAGATAATATCGAAGCAAATTTTTGAAATAAATTTTACCTGAAGTTTGATTTTATCCTGCCTCGACGTTCTTTGAAAGTTCTCCTCCATCACGTCCACATCCTTGGTACGGACGAATTTTGTGAACAAAGCATACCCATCTTTCTTCAAATCGCCGCTGGGAAATAAGCCAGGTGTCGGAATATTCATTTTTACCTGCGAAAAAAATTTGTCTTTTGATGAATGACAACTACATTTTCAGGAAAAAAAAAAATCACGAAATAATATCGTATCCATCCGTATCAAATGCTTTCCAAAGATCGAGTGGTAATTTACACGTTTAAATATTTGCTGAAATACTTAACCTTTCAAACACAATTATCTTGTTGAATCTACATTCACGTTTTGAATTAAGCTATCAAAATCTCTAATCAGACATTTCCCACTAATCCTCTTTATATTTTTTCTTCATTACTCTCTTTACCTTGATTTATATCTGGTAGAAACTATTCGAATTAATTTTCGAAGAGGGAAAAAGTGGAAATGGATGAAAAAACCTCCGCCGCAAGAATTTAAAAACCTACAAAAATTTTTCAAATTCTTTGCCGCACTGAGAAACCTCGTACGTAACATTGGAATTCCGTCTACTTCTATAGCGCCGCATTCCACGTCAGATATGGCCGGTAATATAGAGACTCATGAACTATTCGCGAAATTATCTGAAGTCGACGTTCGATTTTGAAATGATGGTGTTAATTCCCGAGGTGCCGTAATAAAACGTTATTTGTACTTCGCCAAGGGAAATATGTACCTACTTGCCGACGAATTCCGTAGATCTTATACGTATTAGCAAATTATTAATATCTCTGCGTCGCCCTGTTTCAGACTATATCGCGCTAATTTCTAATTACACGGAATTCCTAACTCCCTGAAGCTGAATGAAGCTTTCAAGTACCTACGTATATGAATTTAATTTTCACAAGGAGATGTAATGGAATAAGTTTTAACAAATGCTTTGTCGTGTATCATTGCATCATGATTATTTTTAAGATGGAGTCCACTTAAGGGGCAAAAAATAGATTTTTGGCATCCTACGTGGGCCTCATTGCTGCCAAAGGGAATAGAAACAGAGCAAACGCCAGTCACAATCTTAAACATGAACTGACGTAATGGGGCTAATAATACGTTGGACGAAGAGCGACTAAGCGGATTTAACCTTCTGGTTATTAAGAAAAAATTCATAATTAATGAAAATACGGTAAACGTCTTGAAAACCGTGCCGGGTTAATTTTCGTCGAGTACAACTTTTCCAAGTTCAGTGCCGCTTGGGGGTACAAGTGCTCGAATAATTTGCCCGCTTGTTGAGCATGATTGAGTATTCGTTGTTGACTACGTTACAGTATGCGATGTATTTGTATAGCGTTTCGAATTCAAGCAAGACTACCCGGTAATTAATGAAGTACATCGCGTTGAGTTTGTTTCGGTGTTAAAAGAGGTGCTTCAGCATGCTATTCGATTGAACTTAAATGTCAAATAAATCGACTATGTTTAATATTAAAGCAAAGGCTGCGTTTGGTAACTTACGAAATCTTTATTTAATGTCATTTCACTGCTCACTTCGATAAGCATACACAGCGCGAAGAAATCGACCGTCATGTGGTCTCATTGATCTGTAAGTACAGGCGCCACGACGCTTTAAAATTTTCAAAACATACCGCTCACCGGCGCGCGCCATTTGTCCTACATTCGAAATTTCCATACTCTCTTTTATAAAACATACATCCACGATGTTTAGCAGCTTTTAACGCGGATTTATTTAAGCCGTCGGAATTCGCGCCTTTTAAAACGCCGCGTGTTAACGAGCGTCTCAGATTCGTTATGACGTGTTAAGTGCGGTGACGTCGTCGTTTTTCGCCAGATATACCATAAATGTCGTCGAGATTATGTGGCAAAAAATTACCGTACGAGGTATGCCGCCAACACAATTTCCGACCGAACGGGTGTAATACGACGAAGGATTAATGGGTCGGGCTTTAGTCTCATAAAGCGACTCGTACGATGATTTTTTACGACCCAAAATGCTCTTCATTTAATACTCCAGTATTTATAAGAGGCGGGAAATTCAACTCCTATTCTTCGTACGCTAAGTCGTATTATATAATCGATGACGAAACGCAATTAACGCCAGAGAAAAGCGTTGAATATACCATATGGCGGGTTCGGATAAATTCATCCTTCAGGGGTATTCAACTTACATGTCGTGTGTGAACAGTGTTCGTACTTCTGAAATGAAGGGAATATTATCTACAAAAAAAAAGAAAAAAAAAAGGACGGAATCGAGTGAAAACTAGATATTTGAATTTAAAATAGAATTGAGATTTTTAAAATCAAAGATCTATTATACCACACCGAAGTCATAAAGCTTCCATACTATTATTACTCTATAACCTATGATCAGGTGGGTCCTTCCTAGGGCGCCAAAATACATGCACTTATGGTCTCTCATAAAAAGACCCTCTAGGTCATCAAAATTTTCCAACTTATAATCTCCAAAGAAAAGCACCTTCCTAAGATACGGAGCTCATTAACTCATGTCTTTTAATAAAATGCGCTTTCCTAAGGCGCCAAAATTCTCCAACTTACAATGTTCAAAAAAAAAAAAAAGGACCTACCTACGGCGCCAAAATTCGTTAAATGATAATTTTTAATAAAATGGGCCTTCCTATGGCACCAAAAATGTTTAAGTGATCCCCTCTTTATCAAGTAGTGTAAAATTACTGCTTGATGTTCAAGATTCATCGGGCTCCTAATAGCACACCATGAATGAACGCTTCGGCTTTGCTTTATAAAAATACTTGTGAAGGAAGAATTTTAGTACAAAGTGCATTTCAAAAAGAAAAGAGATAATAAATATATGTATATTTGGTTTTCAAAGGAAAACTAAGATAGTAATTATTAGAAATATTTCTCTTACACCATTATGAACTTCTGAGATTACCATAAATTCATTACTTCACAACATCTGTAGAGTGTAGATCCTTCCTTGCATCAAAATGAACCCAAAATTATCAATGATCAAAATCCGAGGAGGGTTGACGATTTTTAAGTGTTTCAAACTCTATAAATACGCATGACCATAGATGAACTTTCATCAGTTCATCTATGGTATGACTGATTACTTGGGGTGAAACAAATAACGCAATTTTCATCCAGCGTGATCCAGGTAGGAGAAAAGAGTGAGGATGAAATAAGCTACAGGCACTCTTGAGCTCGCTGAACTTCAGATTCATTAAAAATTTTCTATATCAAGAATAAGGAATATTCAAGACTATAAAACGTAGCTATTAAGTATGACTCGCATATCGAAAAGTCGTCTGTCATTTATGAATAAAACCCACGCTTCGTATACACGTCACCAAACGATAGGTCAGTTATTTCGTGTAAATAATTATACGTCATTGCAATCCACCCTTTTCAGTATATTCTTTGGGGTGAATTGGTCATCATATTAGTATGTCGAGCGTTGGTGTAAACTCATCCCGTTCGTCAGATGATGAAAGGAAACGCGTGGGTACTAATTACCTGAACATTTCCCAAGGCGGAGTAATGTTAAATTTTATCGAAGGATTTCGATCTAAGGAGAAAAATGGAATTTAGATCGTCGCGATAAATACGTAATACCTAGTATCGGAAATTTATTCCGAAACACGTAAAAGCTGCTTAACAGGGAAATGTGGGCACTTAAAAGCCATCTCGACCGGTGACTAAATTTTAATGAAATGGACCGGCGAGCTTGAATAAATTATATCGCGGTTTCTTTACTAGTTACCGAATCATGACTAGACCTTCAAGGCTACGAGAATAATTACTCGTTTGCGTTTATCTTTTCCGAAGACATTTTCCATTTATGAACGTTACCGAGACTCCACAAAAAAAGTATCTACGTCAACACGAAGCAGAATAATATTAAATTAGACTCTTTGTTCTTAAGAGGTAATTCAATGAACAAACCTGTACAAAAAAGACACGGAGTCGGGACAAAGACACTTCAAAAAAAAATTAATAAAAAATTTCCGGTCCCAACGTAAATTCCATTTTATTTCAGAGACAAAAAAGTCTTCCTTGTTCATATTATCATACTGTAGCTACAAATGAAACCACAAATACCCGACAGACTTGAAGCAAAAAATACCCACCAAGAGGAAAAAATGTTGTAATTTTACAACGAACCATAACGCTTCAAACATCCCAGTAAACAATGCGTCGCAGGGTACTTTGAGGTACACAATTTTATATGGTGAAAAACATTCGGTCAGAAATGCTTTTATATTGGTTCGTTTTAAAATAATATAAAACTTCTGATCAAGCAATAACTTTTAATTGGAGTTGCGCAGCACGATGTTCCAATAAATTCAATTTTTCGAGCCGTCAAATTCGATAAATTAAAAATTCAACACAAATTCCAACGTCACGATCTCACGAAGACAGTAGAGAACGCCGAGCGAAAATTAAATACGGCTAAATGGGCTGCGAAATATTACCCTCTCTCTTGCTTCTCGTTACCATGATGAAAGTTTGAAATTTAACGTATTAGCTACATCGTTTCGTTAATGAATTTTACGCTAATTAAAATAGCGATGAAAAGGTAAACACGTGTCTATCGTTTGTTTACATCATCACGTCGATTTCCTCGCATTTCCTGTTACCGAGAAATTTATTAATATGATAAAAGATTTTTGATTGGGTCATGGAATTTATTGATAGCTCATTTTGGAACGTATGAAGATCCATAATTAGAAATTTAATTTTTTAAGGGAGGTGGTTGGCTTGTTTACTGTTGCAAAATTCCTCATTCGCCTTGAACCCCTTCTCCAACTCCAACCACAATGAACTGAATATAATGGTCTATTTTACTGACCATGACCAATCATACGTAGGACCCTTCCATAACACATTTTACATACTACGGTTACCACAACATATTTTGAGTATTGAAATCCTACCGTATTCTCTTCAAAAGTACTTTAAAGTTGAAAACGAAATATATTACCTACTTACTTTCGTTTCAGCAGTTATAATCATATGAGTCGATGCTCCACATTCGCTAAAGCTAAGTAAATAGGAGCTTCTCAAGCCCTCTTTAATTTTAGTATTTCGACAATTTTAATTCGTTCTCAATAAAATTTAGATGGTTTGTCTGGCTACTACATTTAATGAGGATAAGAATTTGGTAACGATATATCGATTAGGGAAATTTATTAACTTAAGTTCTCTTCCAAAAGCCACTTATGGCTTCAACCACCCTCCATCTCCACATAGAATGATTACATTTTCAAACGCTGATAGTCCAAGCTCACTGTATGATAATTATAAAAACACAATAATTTTTGATACTTCATTCACCCCTTTTTTCAGGTTTTCACGAACTCAATTTATGAAAGAGCTATTTGGGCTTCTTTAAGCTTTCATCAAATTTTGACGTGCTTTTTTGGGTCGGTATTGAACTAAACTTGAGGCATTTTATCATTGTATTCAACCAAGTTTCTCTAGTAATTTTAGGCTTTATACATATATTTCGTATGCACTCAAAGAGTAAGGAATGATTTTGAGGAATTGTACAACTCGAGACTATGCCATATGACATTTGAGTAGAGAGTAGAGAATTTATAGCTTTTTAGTAACCAGCATCCTACTATATTATAAACTCTAAAGTTTCTTATCACCCTCTAACTCAACATTGGAGTCTGAAACTTCCGTAAATGTTTTTATAATCAATCTTATTTTTACAACTCAAGCTATGATCGATCATTTGACACAATGAATCCTCTCTAACTTCACTAAAAATTTAAGTGAATGACATTATAGGTTCGATCAAGAATTTGAAAACGGTTAGACACATTAGTTGTGTAGCGAGCTTATGCTTTATTTTTATTTTTTTTTCATAAGTTTAATTATTTCTTTTTTTTTTTAATTGTAAAATTTTCAAAATGAATTTTACCTCTTCAATTTCATTGGTATGCAAAATTTAGCGTAGGACTTGAAACTTTTCCTTGGGGTATACCTTGACTTTAAAGATGTTTAGTGGATAAAGTATTAGGAATTTTCATGTAAAATCTGCTGTTTTGTCGGAACAAATAATTTTTCCCTCTCCCTCTCTCCCTCACTTTTCCACTCTTCATCTCCTTTGTCTTCTCCCTTACTCTTTCACACTTTTTATTTCTATCTTTCCCTTTCTATCTCTTTCTCTCTTCCCCTCCTCTCATCCTTTCCCCTCCCCCTTCCCCTCCTCTCATGGTCCCCTTACCATCTCCTTCTCTCTCTTTATTTCCTTATCTTTTCATGACTCCCTTGACCGGAAACTCAAAGTGAATGCTGTGAAGTCAGAGCTCATGGTATTTGGTTTGCAAAACCGATATGTTCGTGATCTGACTGGTAAGGTGTTCTTTCACAGAAGTGATTGTGATGCTTCGTGTTCCTGTGCTTCTTTGGTTCAGGTTGCGAAGCATAAGTATCTAGGTGTTTGGATGGATGCCTGCTTATCGTGGAATGAACACTGCTTTGCTTTGAGGGATAAATTGTGCAAAATTGTATATTTGATTAGGCATCTGTGTGGTTTGGTTTCACGAGCTCATCTTCGGAGGTTCTGTGTGGCAGTTTTTGAGGGTACCTTGAGGTATGGTATAGCGATTTGGGGGAATGCTGCTTCTTGCTGGATCTATCCACTGCTTATGCTTCAAAAGAGGGCTGCTAGGTTAGTGGCTGGTGAAAGATGGAATGCACCTTCTTTACCTATTTTTCGCTCTCTTGGTTGCCTCAAGGTTAAACAGCTTTATTTAGTAACGGTGCTTACTTTTATGCACAGGTATAAGGCTGCCTTTGGTTTCTGCTCTGAGGGTGGGCGCACTCGACGTGCTGCGTCGGGTGTGTTCCCGCTCCCAGTCTGGCGGAGGCTCAAGTCGCGGGCCCAGTTCAGGTATCAGGCTGCCTATCTATATAACTCTTTGCCACAGGGACTCAAGGATGCTAGTATGTTTGGTTTTTGTAGAATGGTTGGTGAATATGTGTTGACCATCGTGGATGAATGATTGTATTGGTTATTTGCTTGGTTGATTGTCCATGATGGTGTGCTTGATTAGAAATTGTATACTTGTAAGTCTGTTGTAGAGACCGCCTTCCTCTTGCCGCTCATCCTCATTTTCTTTTTCTTTTGTTTTTGTTTTTTTTTTTTTTTTTTTGTTTATTTATTTATACATATTATTACTATTTTTTTTTTGTTTTTGCTCATGGGCATTTGTATTTGCTTTGTTTTGTTCTGTTTTTTAATTTAGAGTTTTGAGAGACGGCGCACCGCTCACCCAAATTTGGGTACTGGTGGCCGTATAATACCATTGTAGAATTTTATATCTAGTATTTTGTCAAATATATATATTGTCTATTGTCTCTCCTTCCCTCCATCCTTCCTTTCCTTTCTCACACTCTTTACCCCATAACTCTTCCTTTCTCTCTCTTCTTTCTTCCTCCCTCCCACTTTTCCCTTCCCTCGCATTATTTCTTTCTTTCTCTCTCTCTTTCTCTCGTCTTATTTACTATTTATCTTCTCATTTGTTTTTTTTTTCTTTTCTAATAATGTTAGAGTTGAGCCGGTCTCCCGTTCACCCGTTTCGGGTATTGGGAGGCCGTTATATTGGTCAAAATGTATTGTAAAGGAGCTAATCATAAAATAAATCATTGTCATTGTCATTGTCCCTTCTACTTTATCTTCCTTTTCCACCTCTTTCTATCATCTATCTCTCTTTCTCTTCCTCACCCACAACATCATCTTCCCTTTCATTGTTTTCTTCTCATTCTCTCGTTATCCCTTTCTCCCTCCCTCCCTCCTCTCCCGCTCTTTCACTCTTTTCACTCTTTCTTCAGCCTATTTGGTAAATAAATTTTCGGCATTTATATTTCAAAGATTTTTTTACCATTTTAGTTTCAGCGATAGGCAAAACGTGCATGGTGGCTTTTAATAATGACGAGCAAATGAATTTTCAAAAGCGGAAAAATGCAATCCTTATTTTTGGAAATATTTTTGTCCCTTCCATTTCAATGATAGGCAAAACTGATATCAAATTTTCACTGTTTTGTACAATCACTTTCAATAGCAATCAGCGATAATATTTAAATAAAATTGTCATGTTCGTTGGCCCCAAAAACTTGGTAGATTATTAACAATATGCTGGAAGTGCTTAATAGGTGATACAGCGTTGAAAACGATATCACAAAAATCTTCAGGGAAGCCAAATAACAATTCAAATCTTTGAGCGATAGATTTATAATCATAACTTGTTGGACATTAGAGGACCGACTTCATCTTGTTTAAAATGTAAAAAATCAAGATACTAGTTTTATCTCAGCTTCATAGTTCTCATTTTCAAAGAAATACTCGAGTAAAAAAAGCGATTTACATACAAATTTCGCAAAATTTTTCTTTTCGCTCTGCTCCCTTGAGGATAATACTGTTTGCGGAATTTAATACCAAATTTAAATACATCCCTTAGTCCTAATGATAGTAAAATTACACGCTCATCGTCCCTACATACCGGACATGTTAATATAAACGCCCCGAAACGTGACTAGAATTTCCCTACTCGTATTCCATAAAAACTGTCGTCATACACGATCACGGTAAAGCCACCGAATTCCTCCAATGCACCAAGTAAAATTCCAAGGCCTCGGCGAATAATCGATGAACCGCTAAGGAGGGCGGGAAAACACGACGAAATTATAATCGTAAAACCGAAGGGGTAAAAAATTCACTTTGATGATAATAAAAATACGCGCAAAATTGAGCCGTAAAAATGTAAATGGTGTAAAGTGCGAAACTAGGTCGATGTTTTTACACGGGCTCGTCGATAAACTAACAATACCTTTCGCTATTTATTTATTACGTCTGCGGCTAGCAACGAACTGCCGGAGTTGGGACGAAAACGTAGTACACCAAGATTCAGCGAAATAATAAATTTCGCCAGATTAGTTATTTCAACGTGGACGGCAATTTTATTAGTGTCGTCGACCGCCTCCTACCGCTAAATGATCCGTTTTCTTTTGTCAGCTAAACGGATTGCTTGTGGATGTGCTCTTTCGAGCGTTAAATTGTTGCTATATTTTGTTCGTTTAATACTACACCGAATGTACCTCGGCTAGCGTTTTCTTTGCGAAATTATTAAAATATCAGAACTTCCGAGGCGCCTGTTTTTATATTTTCTATACCGAGCGCGCCCATCGAATGCAAATAAAAACTATATGTTACTTTTTCAGCATTTTTATATCGTATTAGCATAAAACTATTCTCCCAAGAATTTCTTATCGATGGTTATTTACATTCGATGGTAACGTACGAAGAGGCATGGAGAAGCGTGAAAAAAAGCACCTTCGGAATAATATTTATCTACATCCAGCAACCAATAGATATACGTGAAAACACCACCTATTATTACGCCTACTTAGCAAATACGTCAAAACTGCGTTGAAAGCTTTCGCTGTATGCTTCAGCAGTCGAAAATTTATATTCGCTTTTGATATGAAAAAATATATAATTGATGGTTTGAAAAAAGAAAAACACGACCACCAACGCCAACCTACGTGTACGTGTCTGATTTTGTTAACAATGCATGATAACAAGTATATTATCTTCTATTCAAATCGCTCGAAAAAATAACCGGGTAGTATTTCGAGTCTATAAGTACCACTTCGTTAAATCGAAATAACCTAAATGAGATTGTAAATATACCAATGATTTGCCATCTCGAAACCCTTTTTTTGACTCTCTCGTACCGGAGTGTTTATAGTTACCATACAGTTATGCAACATGAAGGAAAATTCAAAATTTTCTGCAAACAGCTGGTATATTAAGAATGAGAAAAATTTTCAGTAGATCCAACTTGACAGCTACGTCGTACCTAATTTCTACAAATCTTCATTAAGATTAATGATATTGTAAAAAACATCCTCGAGATTTTTTTTTCAATATTTACAACGAGAAAAAATGTTCATATATTATAAGTCCTGTTGTTGGACCCACTATGATACTCCCAATGAGAAATGGAGGATAAGGAGGAGTCAAAGTTGCAACTTGAAGATATATTTAATTTATAGTATTTGGTATAGAGGTAACGTGTTTCATGATTTTTTTGGAGGGGAGAGGGGAACTAATTGAAAAAGATATAACATTTTATATTAAATAATAAAATGATAGGTAATATTTACAATGGAACTGTACCTGAAAAAAATTCTACGTGCATTAAAGATTAATCGTTTTTGCTTTTTTTTCGTGTCTGAATCAAAGTGGTTTGACCTATAACAGGTTACACCATTTGAGATCACGTGAAAAATTTCAACTTTATTTTTTCAAGTGCATTGTTTACTGATGACGTCAATATGAGCAACTGTGAGTTGATAATATCAACAGCCAATAAGGCATCAGTCTCAATAAGTATTGATAAAATTTCAATCTCTCCTCTTACACCGCAAAAGTGATAAGTCCACATGTACATTTAGCTGCTCATATTGACGTCATTCAGAACCAAATATTTTTCATTTCCATTGGTGATTGTTTTCAGACTCTTGTGGCTTGGAGAATCAATAGAAATTTATTAAAATTTCTTGGTGGCCAGCCGGAATGGTTTAACCTGTTATAGGTCAAACCACTTTGGTCTGAATAAATAAAATTGAAATTTGAAAAAATTTGGAAGCGTAAAAATACTACTTTCTAGCTCCATGATTTTTTGAAGGGAGGGAGAGTTACACATTCTACTCTACCTTTCATAGCCATTTGGCCACTGCCTTACTTTTATGCACAGGTATAAGGCTGCCTTTGGTTTCTGCTCTGAGGGTGGGCGCACTCGACGTGCTGCGTCGGGTGTGTTCCCGCTCCCAGTCTGGCGGAGGCTCAAGTCGCGGGCCCAGTTCAGGTATCAGGCTGCCTATCTATATAACTCTTTGCCACAGGGACTCAAGGATGCTAGTATACCTTGTATCTCATTCAAAAATATCATAATGCTCAGTCTGAGCAACAGAGTTATTAGTGATGAGACTAAACGAGATACATCTTTCTAGACTATCCACCAGGAGAATTTTTTGGACAATTTTTCGGACAATTCTGGCGTAAATGTTGTTCATCTACCTTTAAGAAAATATATCCAAAATATCATCCAATTTGGTTAGTTTTAACACGCAGCTAGAGAGAGGGCAAATTCCTCAACATAATTAATATTTATTGACATTTTATTGATATCATTTGAATTATAATTTTTTTCTTATTTTATTAATTAATTTTATTAATATATGTATTAATATATTTAATTTCCAATTAAAAAAATTTTTTCTAATATAAAATAATTTTATATTAAGTCGCGGACATCAATATATCTAAATTTCAGGCTCTTAAGTACATTTGTAGAGGAGTCCAGCTTTTTGGAAAAGTTTAATCTTTCATATCTCCTCATCAAATCAATCTAGAAAGTTCAAATATTGTGTGTGGGTCAGAATCAGTTCAAAATAGCAGATTATCAAAATTCGAGTAGAGCTTGAGGAATCTAAAATAGCTAAGATTTGAAAAAAAAGCCTGTTCAATTTTATCGATAAAAAGTGCTACATATTTCACATTAAATTTTTGCGTGTTTATAGTAGAAATAAGGAGCAATGAATGTGGCCTGAGGGGTTGAAAAGTTAACTTGACAAAATTACCAACAAATACCAACAAACCCCAACTAAAAACTCAGCTCCAGTGATGTAGCATGGCTGCTTACGTTTTATTTTCATTTTAAAAAAATTTAGGACTATAAGAAGAGGTACTTTGATGTAAATATTGAAATTACGTCGAAATAAAATCGACTGCTTCAATTTTTTTTTGTTAAGTAGATATATCAAAATGAACTGTATAATAAAATTTGATTTTTATAAAAACTAGTGCCTCCTCGCCCCTTCGGGGCTCGCAATAAAAATTAAATGAAGAAAAAAGTTATTTTATCAGACAAGTACTGCTACATTCCAAACTGCACAACCCAATTTATTTTTATTTGTTACCCCCACCAGCCCCTTTATACCTTATACCTGCCATTTTAAACAATTTTACAACTTTACCCTTACTCTTGCCTATGTACGAAGCATTTATTGAAATTTATCACCTTTTCTTCCTTTTGTATATCTGCTACTCATAACAATTTTATGACTTACCCTTGTGCATGTGCCAGGCTTTTATTAAAATTTACAACTTTTTTCCCCTTTATATTTATGTGCTATCCTTTGTATACCTTTTATACCTGCTATTTAAAACCAGGATGCGCGCGCATCTCAAAACCGATTCCATTTTGATTTTAATATATAGAGAGATAATATGTAACAAGTCAGCGAACTAATATCTTCCAAATTTGTGTAGTATCGCTGTTCAACCAGAATTATAATGCTATTCTCAACATTTTGTGACGGTCAATACATGTAAGTAGCAATGAAATAACTGAAACATTCAGCTGAAAATCGAATAATCAGACAAAACATTGCCATGTAAGTATTTGAATTATTAAGTATTGATAAATCAGGAAAGAAGTGCGTATAGTTGCTACATATGAGAATAAGAACCGCAAAAGCAGCCTGCAGGAAGCTAATACTTGGAAACGATATTATACACATAGGAAGCAGGATCAGCTGACGCATATCGTCAAATATTTCATCCTAACATTTGGCCCCAAGTCACCAGTATTGCATTTGCGCAAAACGACCCCGAACGATTATTATATACTATTTTCTATGAGTTATGAGCCCAAAATATTTTTGCAATTATTTCCGACTGCTTATAACGTAATAAAATGGATTTGCGGTAGAACCTTATTCCCAATTCTTAATTAGAAACATTACCTAGGTTTTTTTTTTACAATGTAAGTAGTATTTGTTTTTTCAAAGTTTATGAATATATAATCTTCGTATACTTCCGAATCAATCTTTGTTGTCAAACATTTGATTATTTCAGTCTACAGTTCGCCAAGTTCCTGCAATCCACAATAGCGAACAAGGTATCATTGTCATCAACGCGGACACACCAGTAACGACAGCTGAACCGGTTGTTAGGGTTGAAGGCACTATTCCAACGCGTGTGAGCGAACGCACCAAACGCACAGAAGAACCAATCAAGTTTCAGAGAACACCAATAATCACAGATCACAAATCGGATGCGTGCGCATTTTTTTACATGTATTGGAAAATGACGATATTTCACGTAAAATGAGCAACATTTTTAATTATAAAAAATGTGCGAAATATAAAAATGTGAAAAGCTTTCGAATAAAGCATTTCCAAAATTAATAATTAAAAAACAGAACAAAATGGCTATCTATAAATCTCAAGTAATGATTATTTATTTCGGATCACGGTGTTTCAACTGTATCGTCTACATCCCTCGAATAAGTAAATAACTAAATTATTCACACAAGTTTTTACTAAATTTATACTTAGAATCACAAATGAATTAAAAATCGATAGGAATAAATACTTGCTGACTAAATACAAATACAAAACATAGAATGCATTATAATTCTTTTCTGATAACAGCAGAAATAAAATATTCGTCAGAAGTTCTCTCGTTATAAGCACTTCAACAGACGGCCTTGTAACCATGTGATTAACTGATATCAGTATTTGGCATTCATCCATAGCTATGTAGATTTCATAATATCAAAATTACTTACTTCAAGACTCGCACATATCCGTGATGAAACCTTTAATTCACTATTAACTAAGTTTCATACACGACTACAAAATAAAAATTAAATTTATAAAAAAAATCATCGACGAATCACCGAAATATCATCTTAGACAAAATTAGGTATAGAGAGCTAACTACACCGAAGCTAGCAACTATATAAACCTGTTTCACTGCATTACCGTACCTTCGCCTTCCTTACTCCGTACACCTCTGCATTAACATAACCAGCCTAACAATTAGATAAACTGGAATCATCACATTAGACTTCTTTATACTACGACGACGATATTCAAAAACGCATATAATTTTGCAAAACCCATCGTATTCGACGTTCATTAAATCTACCCCAGGATTATACAGAAGCTCGTATTTTTCACTCAACAATGTCGTGTTAATTTAAACGCATAAAATACCCAACGGGTAATTTTTGAGCCGCGAATGGTGTCATTGGAGTAACGAAATAACCCCATAAACTCACAATATCGCCAGTCATGCGAATATAATGCGAAAGCGTTATTTTCTAAAGGATAAAATATTCGCATCCCTTACACTCGTTTGTAGTATAATGGTTGCGTAGCGTCGCCGTAATATATTGATACACTGGAAAGACACCCGCTAGGCATACCTACGGAGTTATTAATCTAATTTCCTTTTGATATGCGGGGGTGACAGGTGAGCTATTTGATTTAGATATCATGGCAACAGACAATGCATGTGTATGGTTTTATTTATTGAAATGATTCATTAAAATTATTAACGTTTAATTCTTTCCTGCGATAACCCTGCGAGTCTTTATGTACATCGTTGGTGTTCGTGATAAATGAGATTACACTGAAATACTTGTTTACCTATTCACTTTCCCCATTGTAAATATCATTGAACATGAATAATACATTTAACAGGAAAATCTCTCATGTGTCGTACACCTTTTCGTAGGCATTTGATTTTGAATCTCATCTACGATTAGTAGGGCAATTTTCAATTACCACAGATCCCCGAAGAAGCCCGGGTTAATAGCTATTTTCGGTGTTCGCAGAGTACAATATGAATTATTGCGATACCTTCATGAATGTTTACTATTCTCGATTATCGGAAATGCGATACGATAGGTTATTCGTCGCTACATGGTATGAAAGGATACCGCACGCTAACACATCAGTCATCGTATACGATATAGGTGCCTCTTTTCCCTATTTATATAACAGATATGCGAACGATATCAATCGAATAAATACTCCAGATACCTCCATTTGCATCAGATTAAATTACTTTTTATTGGCGAGATATTTAGCTCGATGGGAAAAGCCTTTCAGAGGAATACATTTCTTCAAGGTACCTCCGCTCCTCTCTCGCATGCCACACGCACCCTTATTTCCGTCTAATTATCAATAGGTACCAGCAGAGGCATAGGTAGTTCTTGGAAACTGTCGAAACGTTGTTTGAAATGGAAAAACAAATTCACCGAGTACTTCGCAGAGAAAAGGTTTCGAGTTTTGTCTTACAGTCCGAAACAAAAGCCAAAGCTTTACTAGATACAGTTATCCTTTTAATTAAAAAAAAGTTAATTAATTTATTTCGGTTAATATAACTTACCAAGTAAGCAATGTTGGCAAAACAATATCCACCTTCGCCCAAACACCCACTTACATTTCGTCGGGCTTTCAAGTTTATTTATCCCGTAGATTCGTTTGAAAATTCACAACGAAACACGTCGAATAGACCTTGACCTTATACAGCTTCGATATTTTGAAGTATACCGAATTTCTTTTTTTATACGAATAAAAAATGCTTTTAAAGTAGGCTCGAAATTTAATGCTTAAAAAAATATTCGAATTTCGTGCGTACTTTTTTTTCGTTCTTCGGGCTATTTTGTAAGTTGATTTTCATATTTACTCGACATTTATTTTTTCTCTTTTTTGAAGGAGGTGGCGGTGAGTGAGATGCTAACGATACAGAAAAATTTCTTGTTTATCATCTCGCGAATATATTTCGTTTCGCCATTTGATTACAACAAATCGTCCCATATACGGACAATACTAGCATGTCCTTTTTATTGTGAATTTGTGCCACTATCTAGAGGAGAATTTGATGCTGTAAATCATCCAATGAAGAATGGGAAATTGTTCGCGTTTTTGTCGTCGCTACGGTTATAGCATCTCGTGAACCTTATTTTGTTATGGCGGTGACATTTTCGGAGGCAATAAATTTCATAAATAATGATAGACTTGGTATTACACGTTTCTTAAGATGATGTCTTGTGCACAATAAAAGGGAAAATAGATGGCCGATAGTTTTCTCAATTCACCGCGAATTTAATCTATGACTGTAATTTTGTTCTGAGAGTTCTAATGCTTACACGGCTTTGCAAATATTCTTATTTTTTTATCTATTTCAAAAAAATTATGTATTTAAATTTTATACTGAACCAAAATACGCTTATTTTAGGCATTCGATTGTAGTCGTACGTTTTCGGAAAAATTCGGACGTTTACGCTGATTTTCGGGCAACTTCAATCATATTCGTTAATCTTCGGTTAAACTCGTGCACGCTCAGGTATTATCGAAGTGAAACTGTAGGTGCCTTTTTGTGCTCCTAACCACAGTTGGAAGCCCTTAATGAAATCAGAACAAAAGAACTGCGAAAATGGAAACATACCTAGAACAAAATACACATTGAAACCATGCCCGAGGCTACCCAGCCATTTTAGGAAAGGATAACCAAATCTTAAAGAGAGCTTTGACAATAAATTTTGTTTTGGTTGGTATTCTGTATTGAATACAAAATTATACACAATTTTATTAGGCCTAGAATAAAAATGAAATGAAACGTTTCTACTCCTTGAGTCTCAGTCTTTTTGTATTTTTACTATTTATCAAAATGCATTATAATTTGTATGTCATTT
This sequence comes from Phenacoccus solenopsis, assembly GCA_009761765.1. Classification (NCBI taxonomy): domain Eukaryota; kingdom Metazoa; phylum Arthropoda; class Insecta; order Hemiptera; family Pseudococcidae; genus Phenacoccus; species Phenacoccus solenopsis. Next base: position 11,682,643 of record CM019755.1, on the reverse strand, counting down.
TAATAATATTCTGATACAACACAATTCTTGAAATTGAATTTCTCTCAAACCCCTAAGAAACAAAAAAAACTGAACCAGGGAAGAACGGGTCCAAAACCCGGACCTAAAATTGGGATGTGGACCAGGATGAAATTGGGCCAACTAAAAGTGCATCCAGGAGGTAGACCTCTCAAAGGGGATTGGAACAGCAAATCGTATGTTATTTGGCTTGAAGAACACGAAGAAAATTTCATTAATTTGTTCTTAAGATCTGTGCTCTTAAGCTGCCACTCAACTTCGACATTCTCACTCATGTTGCTTAAAAGCCATAATCTTATTCTTGTACTCGTTACCTTTCTTCAAAAAACGACAATTTCTCTGTTCCCATATTCTTCTTTCGTTTCTGTTCTTGAATCACTAATCTATTAAGAACATATTAACGTAAACCAAAATCTCATAAAATTATCAAAATTTCAAAGTTGGAATCACTTTGACTCTAGAACCCGATATCTTTTTCCAACAGTCATATAAAAATGGAATTCAACCTCTAAATTCAAGTTAGGAATATTGGTCTAGAGTAAAAGTGTGGAATAAATGAATAATTGTCAGAAGTCAAAAACCAAAGCAATGAGGCGATCAAAAACTAAACTTCAACCTGATTTTAGAGTCACGGAGATACGTCTAGAATTTGATTTTGACTACATCTCTTAAAGCTGGAGGAAATCTCACATTCGTCTTGGGCTCTACCTTTTGACTCCTCAGTATTTTTCAAACTCGACTTCAGCTCCACCCTATCCTTCTTGGATTCACACCAAGATACCTAATACGGGATATTTCTTTATGCCAGACTAGAGACATCTTTTCTCCAGGATGCTCCAAGGATTACGAATTGCAGTTTATGTCTGAGTATCTATAGTCATAGAAAGAGAGCCTAATGGCCTAATGATTACCTGCTAGAAGATTATTATCTATCCTTGTTCATAAATCATCCTTTAATCCCCTTTCATACCTTGGCCATGGTTATAAGCAATAATATAACCAGAAGTCTGTTTTGGTAAGGCAAGTGTGGCCCCGAGGAATGGTACACTTTTTAATTTTGTGGTGTGGTTGGCGATATGTTTATCGCTTCTTCTTTTTTCTCATTTTAGCAACTTGTGCAAATTTAATACATTCTGAAATAAGTAGCGTCGATTTTTTTTATCCGTCTAGGTAGTATAATACTCCACCAATGCCAAAATACAAAGCAATTTTGATGAAAGCCTCCATCTCCATTTTTTAATTATTTTTCAATTCTCAATATATGCTTTGGATACTTGAACATACGGTTAGTAAGCAGACTCACCAGGTCATACGAGGCAATTCATCAAATTTACTTGAGAAGTCTAAACAAAATATTTGCAGAGCGAATTCTCGAAATGAGTAACAGAAACTGAAACATAATTTTTGGAATTTGAAGTTATAATAGACCAATGTGAGCTGAACACACATTCCAACTACTAGAAGTTATATCAGATCCTAACTGAAGATTGAGTAATATGAGACGACAGATCACGTGTTATGATACAGCTCTCATTGCTAACGGAAAAAATCAGTAAGTATGTGTCTCAGGAGGGGAGGAGAGGTAGATTAAAATACTCACCCCTTTCTTCATTGATCTGGTTTTATTGGCTTCTTCAGTGAAGCAGAATTCTACTCCAATGATGTATAGGTTTAGCTGAGATAATGTTTCTTATAAGCTCCTTAATTCAAGGTGATTACATGTTATGAGACATAACACACAATGGCGCAACAACGACTAAATCCTACAGTAAATACAGTTGAGCATAAATCTGAATTCCATCCAAAGCTTCATACTAATTTCCAAATTTGACTCCGACTCATCTTCACGATACTGCTGAACAATTTTCAAGACTTCCTGAGAAAATACAGTTTCGTACTGATTCCAAAATTGTAGCTATTGTACATCCTTGTTAGGAATGACTGTTGTGAGACTCTCTGTAGCTGTTTTCACAATCTTCGAAACTCTTTGTAGGATTTAAAAATCTGATGTTCGTTCCGATAATTATAATAAATGAACCAAGCATAATGGCACTTGCTAACATAATGGGACTTGAAATATTTTCAATTATCATTGCAACTTGAATAAATTCATATTATCATTTTCTTTGCTAAAAGTGTTGAAAAGGGTGACTAAATTGGAAATAGCTAAGTGCTCTCACATCATCATACTGAAAAGCTGTTATACACATTACGACATTTTCAATTAAGAATTTCCACTCATCTTAGGCGCTAAAATTACTACTTTCATTAAAATACACATAACACGTTCACTTCTCAAATTCTAGTATTACACATTGCTCTCAAAAAACATTTCTATACACCCACGAACCATGGAGTTGTTGGGTATTACGCTTTAAATGCAGTAAGAAGTTATTCGCAACAATATACAAAGTTGAAAATGGATTTACGTTTCATGTAAAAAACCTCGGTCGCAGAAATTTTCGCTGCGGCAATGTGGCGCACTAAATAAACTTTGCGAAGGGTACTTTTAAAATAAGACGTTCCATATCGGCTACAAGTTTCAACCACCGGCAGGCACACGATGATAAACTCGATAGGGTATTCACTAGTCTTGCCTAAAAAACGGCGACAGTAGGTGAAAAAAACTTCCGTCACGCAATGCTATGCATGGCGGAGAGAATAATATATTTAGCTTCAATATTTTCATTTCGTTTATTCCGGTACACAGTAACTTTTAAATTTCACTTGTTAAAAATGGAACGATTTTTCCGTTAGTTCAGAGCCACACGGGGGATTTGGTTTTGACGTAAGGTTCGGGTTATAAATTTGCTTTTTTCGTGTAGATATACGTTGGGTATAGCTGTAGATTCTAAAGACTGGAATTTAAAATATTTATCGTTAAATATTAACGCAGCGTGCTCGAAAGATTCCTATCTCGTATTACTAAATAAAAAAGAAGCTCGAGATTGCAATGTTAATGTACTACTTCCTATGCAAACACCGTGAAACTCGGAAATTTATATTAAAACGAAAAAACCTTGTTGGCGCCGGTTCCATGATACAAATTTGATTCGCCTACGCAACCTCCCCATAATTCACGCGTGTTTAGGTATGAAAATGTAGTTGAGATGAAATTCCTAGCCTCGTCGAAATGTTGTCGAAATATTTGACAGCTGTGTAGAGAAATGGCCTGCGGCTTTTTGGAATTGAGAATTCAATGTTTTCATTGAATTTATCTCTCCGCTGTTTAATTTTTTGTTCTTCAACATCAAACTCATACGTATTTAACGTATGAATTTTTCCATTAGATATCTCCCTTTTCTTAGATTGCTGTGTTCATGCAACTTAGTTTATTGCATCGATTTCAAAAAATTCAGCATTTTGCTGTGGAAAAAAACCCAAAAGAGCAAAACAAAGTAAATCGTCTGCATCTATCTGTTAACCGAAACTACGCGACAACAATACATGTCCGTCTTTGCTATTCTCATCACGTATTCGAAGCCGGAATTTAATATTACAATTTTGATCTCGAACTTGAAATACGAAATTTTATGGATTCCAATTTCGTTCCAAAATATTCAGCCATACTTTAATTCCGCGGCGAGGCTAAGCTTTATGATACAACATGACCGCCAACAAACTTCCTCGTTTTGAGGTTTTTTTTTTGATTATTTTAAGGTCGGGTACCGAGAGTTTTTTTTTATTCGAGTTATAATATCAGAAGAAAGGTTGCTTTTTTTTTAATTAAGTCGTTTGCTGAAAAAACGCTACCCATCACTTTTATTACGCGTGTGAAGGTTATTTTACGAAGATGTTTTCGCTGTTTTTAGGCGCATAAGTAGGAACATATCATTTTGCGCTTAATTCTACAACCAAGTGACTTCATTAACATTACGAGAGGTCTTAGGGGAATTTATGTATATGAGAGAAGGTGCTCGAAAATTCGTTCATAAATTAATTGAATACGATGTACTTGTGAACGAACATTTTTAGCATTAAGAACATTTGCGCACGTTGAATTTATTTTGGTACCTTTGCACTATCTTAAGCATATTAGGATCTTCAACGCATATCACATAATTTGGTTATATTCGGCATATATTTTAGTAAATTCAGGATATTTTGGGTAAATTGATCATATTTTCCATACATTTGGCATATTTAGCATATATTTGGTATACTTTAAAAGTATTCGGTTTAATTCGGGTATATTCGGCATATTTTCGTTATATTTCGGATACATTCGGCATATTTCTAGTATATACGAGTTATATCGGGCATATTCGGCATATTTCGAATATATTCGGCATATTTCTAGTATATACGAGTTATATCGGGCATATTCGGCATATTTTCGGTATATTTGGCATATTTCGGATATATTCGGCATATTTCCAGTATGTTTGTTATATTTCCGATATGTTTTGAATATATTCGATATATTTCAAGTATATTCAGCATAGTTCTAATATATTCCGAATATTCTAAGCATGATTAGAATTTTTCAAATATTTGTCATACTTGATGGATGATATTTTATCAAATTTTGCTAACGTTTAAATAACTGTAGGTATAATCCTTATTTTTAAAATATTAATGAAGTTCCATATTCTCAAAATGTTTTCATTTTTTCTTCTGATTTTTTTTAACCTACTAGGGCTGTGAGGATATCGAGAAATTATGTTTTAGTCGTTTGAAAGAAAAAAATATTCAATGCTAATATTTGTAGATCACTCAAACTTCTTTTCAAGTTGATAATATAAATGAGACATTTCAAAAAATGCCTCTTTTTACTTTTAAAACGCCGAATAAGTGTATAAAATAAATTATGCTAAAACTAATTCGCATTTTTAAAAATCCATTTCGCTGGTCTCCATAAAATATACGAGTTGAATATTAAAATCATGAAATGTATTTAAAAACCTTGGGCTAAATAATCCATCGCAAAGAGATTCTTTCGCATACGACACTTTCGAACAACTAATATTTCAAAAACCAAGCAAAATTTAACCGATCGATAATGAAGTGTTCTTTCGCCGACCAAATTCCAATTTACAACTTTAGCACGGATTTAAAAACTCTCGTTCGACTAAATACGCGGCGCTCGAGTGTTAAAAAAAATGAGGGCGAGCGTGCGCGATGCCTTCAATATCAGTAAATTTACTTAATTGAAAAATTTCTCGTCAATTTGAGATTTATTGATGGTTTACATATGGCGTCGATGAAATGTTTCATGCAAAGAAATGCCTCAATAATAATTCAATTTACCGAGACACGTTATAAGTATCTCAAAAGTCTTTTTTGTATTTGTATAATAAATATCTAAGTCTGATTGCGCAATTCTGGAAGAGCGAAAAAACAAATTAAAAATTTTTTCTGTACACCAGCTATAAAATACCTAATAAACATTTCCAGAATAATACTTTATTATTTCGCCAGATAAAAATTCGTCGAAAATGTAGTTGAAAAGTAATTAAAAAGTAAAGCTTGTTTTTGCTTCTCGGAACCCAAACAATTTTGAAATTTTATTGACATTGTTGAAAAGTGTTTTAATGTTCGGATTACTTCCACCTTTCGTCAAGGCGTCGAATATATTAAATGCTCGCGTAGGAGTAAATGTAAATAGTTAGTGAAAAATTCTACCATAACTTTTCCACTGGCGGCGAATACAATTCGACGACGTTTGTCTTTTAGCTCGCGAATTTCGAGTGTTCTCATCAAGTACTCTCGTTAATACGTAAAACCTCGACAATTTCCGTTTCCGTTCTTCCACTCGTCGAATGGTTTTCCTTTACATCTGAAATTTCAATTAACTAGCCGCCCCTTGATAGCGAAAAATTAGCGTCAAATAAATGGTACAATTGTCGTATCGTTTAAGACAATAATCTGCGGTAGAATTTTAAACGCTTTTTCGACGAAAGCGCATCATCTACTTGGAATTATCTCGCCGAAAAATACGAAAGTAATTTAACCCTGCGAATACGCTTCGCTGATTCCATTATAGCTATTTCACCCCCGTATTAGAATTCGTTTAAAACGCCAACCCGACAACTTTCCTACACAAACGATTCATATAACGGATTAATTTAATTTACTGTTTCGCCGCAACTCACGCATCGCTATTACTATTTTCAACCCAAAAGCTGCGTATTTCTTCGGCTTGTATCGAATTCACCATAGCCGCAACGTATTCGGAAATTGTCCATTTTCAAGAAAATGTTTATTACGCGCCAGCCTCCTACGCTCAGACGAGAAATTTCTTTTATTTAAAACCTTCCGATTTCGCATCAATTTATCTTGCTCTGTCATTTGGTAGATATAATCGAAGTACGTCTTAGGTTTCAATGCCATTTACGATCGAAGAAAACTGATCGGTAACTTTTATCTCAAAGCGAATGTAATATTAGGGTAAGATTTGGCAACGTCGTTTAGCCTGAGACGAGAGGGAGATTAAAGTTTTGAATTACATGTGTTGGCTATTTCAAAGCCTTTGTGACCCATGTTTGCGATTTCGGGCGAAGTAATGAACAACATGATATTTTTGACATATTTCAAAATTATTCTTGTTTTTAATCTTTCATGTTCCATCAAAACCTCCTACAGATATCAGTCATTGGGTTAAATATGACAACACAGTAAGGATTGCCAATTTTGGACATCAAAATACAATGGTTTAAATTGGTGAGTGCAGGTTCCAGGCCCAGATTAAAAAGAAAGATGGGGCAGCTGCAATCTAGGCTAGCTAGGCTAATGCATTCAAGATTCTTTTGGTACAAAATGTTTATTCCTTAATAATTTTGATGTTCATACTGGAAAAAACACTAAAAACTGTTGTTACCTGAGAAGATAGGTACCTATAAGGGTGCAGTAAATTACAAGATGATAAAATTTTCCATGAGGTCCGTAAAAAAAGGGCAAAATAAAAAGATGAGAGATATTTTTAAGTAGAGAAAAAATTATTTTAGCGATTAATTTACTTCAGTGGCCTGAAATTACGTTGGTTTCGGCTAACTTCGAAAATACATTTCTTCAGACCTTATTCCGATGTTAGAAACTAGCTTCGATAAGAGTTCCTGAGTCAAAAAATCGAGCTGGAGCAAGTTTAAGAATTGCTCTTAAGTCAAGTGTGTACCAGAATCCACAGAAATCATTGTTATGAATTTATTGGGAGTTAAAACCGATTCCACTTTCGTAGACTCTTTCAACGATGTATCAGAAGATGGTTTTGACTTCTATAGGAGAAAAAAAATGGTGTTCGAGCAAATTTGAGAATTGTTACAAAATCAATTTAGATAGCGTAAGAATCAACTTGATAGTATGAATTCTTCAAAACCCTCTAAAATCATTATGACGATACTGAGAGCCAAAAAACGATAATGGTTTTGACTCCCATATGATGAAGTAGTGAAAAGTAACTCGCTCTTGCAGTGAATCACACGCAAAAAAAGTTGAAAAATAATTCAACAACGGGAATTAATCGTACTCTATAAAGAAGTAGAATAAAAATATACGAGGAAATCACGTATAAATTCTGTTTGAGATTTCATCATCATGAGTAATTTTCTAAACGTTAATGTCTCATATCTTTCGTGCCCTAAATTTATAACTTTTGGATCAATCGTGAATTTTCGGATATGTTCGGCTGAATTCGTTATCATTCGTGTATATTCGATTATATTAGGTGCGAAACTCGCTATGTTATCAAATTCAAGGTTTATTTCGCTTCTCGTTTCTTTTCATATGCTTTCGGAAATATTATTCTGCTACCTAACTGAATTTGCATAAGGTATCCATCATTGTGTTTTGAAATTCAAACACAACTTAAAATCTCGAGTCAATACGAATCTTTCCGAACTCATACGGAGCTTTTCGAAGTTTTTCGAACGTCGCAAAACGCCAAAATGACGAGAGAATGAATAGAATTAATTCTTCATCATTAATTTCAACGGAACGAAAACCCTCGGTCCTCTTTTCATCATATTTCGTATGGAAGTAAATTTCAATATTCGGCCGAAAATTCGAATCGACATATTTTAAATTCAATTCACACTTGGTAAAAAATTCCGTCATATCTTTTCATAATGGGAGTTCGTCTCATGAATATTCTATTTCGGGCCGAACAGAGAAGAGGAAACGTCGTCAGCAAATCTGATTTCGTTTCGCACCAATTCAAGTTCATAACCCGATGGCTGGAAGTTCAGGTCTCCTTAAAGGTGACAGTTAAAGGTTTTCCGCGTGTTTTTCTCTCTAACGTAATTTTTCATTTCCATAACAACTATTCCAATACAACGGTAGCGCTGTAACCCGTTTAAACGTTTCGAAAAAAGCGATAAACTCACGGTTTAAGGTGATTTGTTTTCATATACAGCTGCGCGATCCCGACTTGCGAGGGAAATTCCTTTAGTATGAGATTTACACGAGCGTTGCAAATATGCTGGCGTATTAGGGCGTTAAAAATATACGAGGGAAGAGCATCGATGTGATATTGTTTTACGATCGCGCCAGTGCAGCTTATCGTGGCAACTCGGTCACCAAATTGAGCACCCTACTTGTTGAAAGTTGCGCTGGCGTTCGATGCAAATTAATTCGATCGCCTGGTCGATGCTGGATTACGGTGTTATGTAAATTAAAGGCCCATACACGCGAGCTCTATGTAGTCTCACGTATCTGTCTCTTTGCAAAAGCGCTTATAAAACACCAAAAAGCCAACGTATAAGGTTGAAATACTAAACCGAAACTAAATTTGGAAGCGACAAGCGCAGGACATGATTAATGGCTGCCACCGTTAATTTTCCGCGTAAAAACAAAAGGCGTTAGTTGGTTTTAAAATTGACTCATTACGTCTTCGTTCGTTCTTCGACAAACCAATATAGAGCTCGCAATCTGTTCCACTTCCAATACGGTTAATGGAGCCGACTATTTAACTCCAGCAAAAAACAAGCGTTCAGCTTAAAACTGCGAATTACCTTCGAGGCTTCGCTATCGTTTGATTATCCTCATCGTTTTGTCATCGTCGTTATAATTGATAAAATGGAAAGAAAATTAATTTCAACGAATGTCAGTATTTATTCAACGAAAAACGCTAGCAGTGATAAAGTCGACTCGAGTAATTTTCATAATTAATTACAACAATGTTTCTACTAGTCGGGCGAGCTTTTTTTCCACCGTTTCCTTATCGGGTGTGCTTTTTTACCGACCTAACACGCCAGTCACCGAGCACACGACTGCGCTCGCTTATATGAAAATAAAAACAAAATTTCATTACTTTTATTAACATTTACATTTAAAAGAAACCAAATACTTACACCGGATAACGGCGCGCGAGCGGTATTTGTTCATATTTTTAATCTCCATTGTCGTGCCACAGGCTATAAACGTCGAAAACGAAACGCTTTTCTTTCAAGTTTTAATTAAGTTTTCCTTTTTCCAGCCACTTTTCTATCGAGCTCGAAAAAAATTAAATTGATGCGCGCCGCCATCTAAGTGGGTTTCTGGGGAGAGAGAAAAAGGTTTTCGGTATTCAACGTATGGAAAATACCAGAGCGAATGAAACGTATTTTTTTACCTTTTGTTTCGATGCTTTTTTTTGAAGTTTTTTAAAGCCTCCGTTCGAGAGCTAGAATTAGAAATCGGCGCGTGAATATTTTGTAACGGGGATTTCTTATTTGACGGAGACGCTTTCGTATCAATTTTCATAATGTTACGTGGCTTCCATTCAACTTTGGAACAATCGATGTTTTTCGATGGAGTCGAATGTTTCGTTTATGAAACTATTGTTTGTCGTTGATGACGTCAATGAAGTGTATGACGTTGTCTCGCACTTTCAATCTTTAGTTTCAAATACATATTTAAATGCCAAATTATCAAATATTTCCTTTTGAAGGGTAAGGAGGCGTATGACAAAAGAGACAAGTGAAATATGCAGTGTCGATACCTACATAAATATGGAATCTTTTAAAGCACGTAATGGGTCCTATAGTACACTGCTGAAAGCGAAATCAAGTACATTTATTTCTAATCTCATACATTCGAGTGATATCGGCCAAGTTCAGATGAACTCGAGCGGATTCGATCCAATCAGCTACTTCGGGTAAAATCGAGTACAGAGATTTCAATTGTATTTATTCAAATGAGTTCGGGAGTACGTTCGGATGCAATCGACTACATTCGAGTCAGTTCGGGTAAATTCGAGTGGGTATGTTCCAATCAAATCGAAGTTCCAAACTCAACTTATTATTTCTTAAACATTTAGATGTTTAAGAAATAATAAGCTAATTTTTTGCTGAATAAGTGATTAAGATCCAACATAATGTGAAGAAGTTGGTTGTTAGGTTTGTAGGCAACGGGCGAATTAATATAATTTCAAATGGCTGTCGCTAGTTAAACGACGGCAAGATTAAAAAATGTCGACGGCGTATGCTGTCGCAGTAGCGTATGATGTGCGCGATGGCCGAAGTTTTCGCGTAGCGACGGCTTGTGCTGTCGAGTCGAGGTTGCAGTAGGAGAGCGTGCGACGGCCGAGGCTATCGCAGGAAAGAATGAAGGAATGAACTAACTCGGGTGGCTAGTAGAGAAGAACTGTATTAGGTAAACAACATTTGCTTATATTTATATTAAAACATGTAAATGCACCGACCAATCACAATCGAGTATTTTCTTCTCAAGTAAAAACAACGTTATCGTAAGTTACGTACATCTTGCACGGTATTACTTTTATTATCTTATACGGTACTACATGTACATCTTGCACGGTATTACTTTTATTATCTTATACGGTACTACAGGTTAATCATAACTTCGGAGCACGTTTAATGAGTATAACTGATTAAGATAGAATTAACTCTTAATTACGAGACTTAAATTTAGGATACAATGAACCATAAATGAACAAATTGCATGGTGTTTACAACACCAAAACTGATGTGGTGGGGGTCTCAAAAATTTCGTAAATATCTAAGAACTTGGGTTGCATACAACTGCCAAAAATTACAGTATTTTATCGGCTAAAATAATATATTGAGGTTTTAGTCGATTAAAAATCTTTTTTGAGTTGAAATTTGTACGTTCTCAAGAAATTTCTACGATACTCACTTCAGAAGATTTCAAATTTGAGTTTATACTTATGCACTCGACTTTTTAAAGCTGAAGTGAAACCTTAAAATGTCGTATGATTTTAAAATTGTTTCCACAATTAGTGTTCTTAGGTTATTTTGCAATTTTTGGAGCATCATCACAGCCTACTTGATTTGGGAAAGTGGGTTGAAGGAGGGTGGGATCTTCAAATCTTTTCGTTTCAGAACATTTGTAATCATATGGCAAATGTCCAACTTTTCGGTATATACATGTAGGTGGATATGGATGAAAATCGCTCAAAATTTAGTGAATGTTTTTTCTTGAAAATAAAAAAAAATAATGATCTCAAAATGGTGGATCGCTCAAATTTGAGGGAAGCTGAAGGAAAGACAAATGACTCAAATTATACGTTTTTGATTTCGTATAAAAGAATAAGTCACGAACACTGACCTATCCAAATTTCTGTTTCCTTGGCGCATTTAAAGGAAGTTAGAATATAAAACGCCTTTTTGAGGAAGTTAGAAAGTCATGAAATTTTTTGAATCTTTCGTATCTCTTCACCACATCAAACTGGAAAAGTTAAACTTTGTGTGTGGCGTTAGTTATGACCATAATATGACTTCTTGAATTTGGGTCGAAATGGATCCAAAATGGTGGATTGTAAAAATCTGAGGATAATTTAAGGACCATCAAGTACTTACAATTTGGAAAATATATGTTCATATCATTATTGCGTGGAAAGAAATACTACAGTTGTTCTAAATTCAACTTCTTAAGTGGTTTTGAAGAGTGTGTCCTATAAGCATGAATAGGTTAGCAATGTTATTTGCATACTTAAACAAGCCCCAATTAAAAACTCAGCTCCAGTAATGCGGCATGGCTGCTTACATTTTTTTTTTACTTAAATTATACTCGTAGAGCTTTAGCTAAAGTGCATCTAGATCTAATCGGATACACTCGGGTGAGCTCGACTGAATTCGGAAACATTCGTGTAAACTCGCTACTTTCCGATTCGACTCATCAATCTACCACTAATTAAACACACCATACGTACTTCTTTGTTTCATTGCGCATTCGAGAAAATGTAGATAAACTGAACGAATTCTGTTCAATTCAGACGAGCTCAAATAATTCTTATCATTATGAACGAAAGTTCTACTATAATATTTTCCAAAATTACGTCAAATTGGAAGGAATTATTAGGATTCACAAAAAAATAGTTGAAAGCGTTCGCAAAATTTCAGACAATCATTCTCCTTCATCCTATTCACATACATATCTTGGCGCCATATCAAAACTACGAGCCGCTTTCCACAATTTATTAATCCAAAATAAAAATGTTTTTGACCTTTCGCCATCCCCATTACAATACTAAAACGACCAACGTTGGGAAACGACCACTGCTTTTTATTTCGCTTTATTCGAAAGGAATGCCGCCAAATTGTAAGCCACGGTTACACACAGACGCGTCGTCGATTAAATATTGATTAATAGGTGGTACAATACTTGGCACCCTGAAGCTTTCACAAATTTAATAGAACTTGAAACGCGTGAAGAAGCTGAGAAAATAATGTTCTCAGATTTGTAACTTAATCGCTAGTGAAATCCTTTTTATTTTTCCACCTCTAAATGCTTTTTCGCTATTTAAATTTTCAATTAATCGCGTAAAACTTTCGATCCTATTTAGCGCTCAATGGAGGGTTTTGTTTTATCGGTTTTAAGTATAGGGAGATAAAATTTGATTTATTTTCTTCTCTTTTAAATGCAGAAATAGACATGCAATTAGTGAGGTTTTTTATAAAAGTTGCCAAACCAAAAAATATATCGAACCGCACTAAGTGAAATTTCAGTGATAATAATTGATGGAAGGAATATGCGATTACGAAAATACAGTTAAATATTTATGAAATCACACTCTCTTTCATTGAATGCATTGACAAGAGAATTTAAAAGTAATGCTTGATGTTGCCACCGCAAAATCATCTTCAATTTATATATTCTCATTTTCCACTAAATTTATTTTTTCCAGGAAACTCGGGCAAACAAAAAAAAGAAAAAAACAGTTCTCCGTCCGAACAGTTTTTTCTTAATTCGTAAACAAAGGTTCGTAAACTTCCTTCGCATAACGATACCAAAGGCGATACGAAACTCAAAGATGGAATTCTAATTACGACGCTTAAGGAAGATTTATTTTGTAGACCGAAAAGCTGAAATTTCCCAGGATACGTTATTTTCAGCTATCTGCCACCTGTGTTTAAACGGCGCGCAACAGATTAGCGCAACTGTCCGAGATATTGGATGGATGACGGTGAACGAAATGATGGAGCGAATGAGCCCCGCGAGAGAAAAGGCATGAAAGATCGAAGGTCGTCTTAAATACGTTGATTCGTCACCTGTACTAGAGCGGCATTTCAACTCGAAAAGCCAATAAGTTATGGCGCCCGAATATTCAGTGAATGAAAAAAAAAACTGCGCATCGCAACGATAATAGATTCGCGTCGACGAACGTGAAGCGCATTCGGCGCGTTGTAATTATAATTCGAACATCGAGAAAATCGAATTTAACGAGAGCACTGATGCGGGGGCGAGCACTTACGAGCCGTGAATTATAAAACTCTACACACGAACCGAGTCGCTCATAAAAACGTAATTTTTGTCGTCGAGTAAAATATACTGAAAAGCGTTTATCTAGCAGACATGCAGCGAGCACCAGTTATCCTGCAGTTGACCCAGAAACTAAAGAAAAAATTAATTTTTCCATAGCGTCGCGGTCACGTCTTTCGGCACCGAGCGAGTAAATTTTAATAAAGCTTTGTCCTCGATTATACGCAGCGTAACCCTAGAATTCTTTATTTTACCACTCAAATGGTAATTAACGTTATTAAAATCGATTGTCCGCCAACGACGCTGGGCCGTCGAAACGAATAGGTAAACGGAATTCCTATTTCAGTCATCCGACTTTCATAACATTCGTATAAATTTTTGATAAAACGAGCTATTAATTCTGCCAATTGACGCTCGCTTTTCCTGCTTTTTTGAATTTATGGATGAATGAGCCGCCAAGTACAGTCAACGTTCTGCGAATCTCTCGTTTTCTCCCAGTACAATACCCATGTCGAATATTCGGGCCTAGTAATAATAGAAGTATTTCACGAGCCACCTAATTTCTACCATTGTAACGGTACTCGAATCTGGCAAATCGAAATCGCCTCTCCGACGAAATCGAAACCGAGCTCCAAATATTAGGTAACGAATTGCCAGCTGCGTTAATTGACGCCGAGATTCTTTCGCAACGAATTTCCACCAACGTAAATCTCCCATCGTTCACGTTACGCCGTGTACAGAACGAAATAATAAACTTTTAGTCTGGAACGTGCCGCGTAAAAGCTTTTTCAATATTTAATTTCCACCCACTCGGTATTCTTTTGCCGGTATGTGGGAGAGAATGAAGTGCATTTTATGTCCCGTAAGTGCGCTGTAAAATACTTTTTTCTCTCAGGTGTTTTGTGTAATTGGCTTTACCGTTGATAAAATATAGCCATCGTTCGGGGTACGTTATTGATTTAGAATTGCGGAGGAGCAGCAATGTTATGTGTTACATGATTCACGTTCGTGAGAAAAATTTACACTTTGTCATTGTTTCATTTAGAAACACTAGAGTGTTGTAAAAAATGGAAACAGTTTAGCGCCAATCTCGAAGTGTTTTAAGAATTAAAAAATATAATACATGTAACTCAAAATATTTAGAATTGGAGCCCAATTTTGGTATTTTATAATCATATTATTTGATAATGTTTTATCCACCTTTTTTTTTGGCGTTTAGGCAACTTATTAGACATCTTTGAAGGATGCCGCTGATTGACATGTAGGCAACTTATTTGACATGCGTGTTCGATACTTCACATACTAAAATGATTTCACAAGCGTTACGTTTTTTCATTCTTTTAACATAAAGTATAGGCTAGAATAGTGCATAATAATGGTTTTCAAAAAAAAAAAAAAAAAAAAAGAACAACAAAATGAAAAAAACTGAAGAAAACTTCTATCTACCCCCCCAAAAAAACATAAAAACATCACAATGAAATTGGTTCAAAAATTATTAAATTAAATGGACTAGATTGCTCATAATTTTACATAACAGGATACTACTACCTCACTTTTTACTTGTACCGGGAATTTCTAGTTATTTAAATTGAATAGACGGAGGTAATTATTTTAACATAATATTCAACTCTTGAAAAATAAAGATCAATAATTACATATCCATTAATGTCATTTCATTTCCTAAAAGACAAGTTTCAAAATTCAGTTTCAATTTGTTCCTTCAAGTATTAGCTATACAATATAAAAAACCGCAACACGTGTAGAACTACCTTAATATGTGAAGTATCGAACACACATGCCATATAGGTTGCCTATATACTAATCTACAATTCATCATACATGGATGTCTAATAAGTTGCCTATATGCTAAACAGAGTGAGTCATTTTTTTTTTCAAAAATTGATGATGAGTGGGTAAAACATTATCAAATAATGTGATCATGAAATCCCAATGCTGGGCTCCAATTGTGAACATTTTGAGTTACATGTACGCATTTTTTAATTCTTAGAACAATTCGAGGTTAAAAAAATGCAATATTCTAGGTGAATTTTCAATGATGATAGACATTACAGTCTACGAAAGTTGGAAAGGAGGAGTCGAGGAGAGATGAGGTCTTTAAATCTCAGCGTTTTAGACTATAGATACCCAACTTTTTGGTACGCACGTAGCATGGAGGGGTATGGATGAATATCATTTAAAATTTGGTTAAATCCTCTTTGTGGAAACGTGTAAAACTAAGATTTTTAAAATAATTAAATTTTTAGAAATTGTGTAAGAATGAACAAATATTCAAAAATTTTCATTTATGATCTCATATAGAAGAATGCATCGAGGACACCAACATATTCAAATTTCAGCTGCTGAAGTTAATTGTAAATGTTTATTTTAAGAGGTTTTGAGGTATGAAATTTCTTAAATCTTCCATATCTCCACGCCAAATAGGCCTGAAAAAGTTAAACTTTGCATGTAAGATTCGCTGGAGACCAAGATATGACCCCTTCAATTTGGGTTCATATGATTCCAAAATGGCGAATGGTTAAAATTTGAGGGAAGCTTGAGAAGCCTCAAAAAACTCAAATTTGATTACTACAAACTCATACAATTACTAGAGGTAAGACGTATACTATATTTCATATCCATTTTTACAGGTGATGTGGGAAGAGGATCATAAAAATCCATAGTAATGCCCACCTGCAGCTCTGCTATCTTTATAATACGAGAATACACGAAAACAATACTCAGTCAAAATTAAGAATCATCTTTATTTAACGTATACCTACCATCAAAAGTAATCGAATGAATCGTTTATTTATCAACATCAACTTTCATAATTTGACTTCCAATCTGTATCTTACCAAGCCACATATTTGTATATTAAACATGACCAACTAACTCTAACTCTCTCTAATGGCTATCACATATAAACCACATAAGTTACCTCGATACCCCTTGATTGCTTTCTTAATACCTATGTGAACTGTGATACAACAGACATGAGAGTGTTACAAGTTATACACAAAAATGTTAATGGAATCACATTTAAACAACTCAATTTTGAACACACATTTAGTGCATGTTGCTCATCAGGGCTGTATCTAGAAATAGGAAAACTTAGCTACCCACCGAGAAATGCCATTTTTAACGGTCCACTTAGTATTAATCGGCCAAATTTCTTCTCTCATTTTTCGAATTATAGATTTATAGAATTTCTTATATTTTTTTTTGTTTTTGTTTTTGTTTTTTTTTTTTATGAAAATTTAGAGATTAAAGCGGCTAATTTTAACCTCATCGGCCCAAATACATCTCAGCACACCGATATTTTCTCATTGACTCGCCTGCTGGATCCGGGCCTGTTGCTCATAATGTAAAATAAACTTCAAACGTTCCCTTCCTTTAATTTTAAACCTAAACTAAAACTTCATTAAGTATGCCTTTTGTAAGTCTAATTATCATTCTTCCATAAACTCTATGATAGTAGCTAATTTTAGTGTCCTCAAAAGTGTATCTACTATAGCAAGTGACATTAATTGCATTCCCCCAGTCCCCATCACAACAGGTGCGCCCACAAATAGCATCGAGGGGTAATCAAAATTTCAACATTGCTCGCATAGAGTCGCCTTTCATAAAGGTTCAAATCTTACACATTTCATGCTTGAAATGTTATCAGGTTCCACACGCACAAATTTCGTTTTCAATCGTTAATTACTTAAAACCATGGAACATTCTTTCTTTTGATACCTCTTTTAAATATCTCCTGAATAGCTACATCTTTGATAAAAATATCGCGCTGTTACTAAACCCATCCATAAATACACTTTTTTGTATACAACGAGCTATGGGTTTTGATTAATGAATGCAAAGGACTTGTAACTCAATAACGCCATAAAAACCTTACTGCTTGTTATTCACTTTCAAAAAAAAACCCTAGATACTATGAAAACGACGCGACGTAAATCTGCTATTAGAGCGAGCAGATTTTTTTTTACACGAATATGTTGGAGGCATTCAATAGAATAATATTTCTTTCAAATTATCCCCTATTTTTTTCTTGCAATAGTCGGACAAATCTGCTCAGCTTGAATGAATGTTTACGGTGATTGATTCGGATGTATTTACACATATAGTTCATGCTATGACTTACCAACGATGATTTAGACATTCGTGGGCCATTTATCGGAGGGTAGGTACAGTGATGTTCATCTTGGGTGCGAGGTCAAATTAGTCGCAAGTGGAGTAATTTTTCATCTATCACTATATAATAAATTGCCGAATCAAATTTCATACGAAGTAATTCAATTGGCTCAACGTTTCAGACTCATTCAAGTTAGGTAAGGTTCTGAATCTGTGAAGATAACTTCCGAAACAGCCATGGCCTGTGAGGGCCTGACTGATCCAGAAATCTAAGTGGATGCCCGCATCCAAGTGATTCTGGAGGTTCGGTATCAGTTAGTGGGTCTAAAGGGCCTTGGATGACTGAGTCCACTCCTCCCTCTATTCCTTCAGGCTTCTTTGCACCAGGGCCCTGATTGGTTGCCAGACTGGGAGCTGTGGGTATAGATCTATAGAGCCATCCACCCATGGATCGTAGAGATATATGGTGAGAAGTTAGCGACCATAATAGCTGCCTCATTGCTGACTGTGCGGTACATTCTGCCAATGTTGATAGCCATCTGACGCTGAAGGCTTTGGATGGCCACTTTGTGGCGATAGAGGCTCAGTTAGTGCGCAACAACGCTACAGCAGGACATGAAAAACGAGCAAATTATGCCGATGCACATAATCTTCCGTCCCTGGTTAATTATGGTAGATCAAGGCGAGGAAAGTCATACACCGGCTCTCGGACGAGGAACGCCTGCCAAACCTCATGAGGCTTTTGACGCCTAATGCTCTTAGGCTGCTGGGGCTCTCAACTCTGAAAAACCCTAAGCCTAGGGTAAGAGAATGGGGATCCATAAGGCCGCTTCAGGAATATATATATATTAAAGATTATGTAAGGTTAGCTGAAAAAGGAATTTCAAATAAACATTCAATTTTTTTTTTCAAGATAATATAGCCAACAACAAAGAACATTGACCCTCACCATAGCGCAAAATGCATGCAGTGGGAAGATTAATATAACCAATAAGAAATAAAACAGCGTACAAATCAATAAATGGACAAATGAACAAATAAACAATTGAATAAGCATATCTATAGGCAAATCAATTAGTGCGAAGCAGTAAAAACAAAAGCATAAGAAAACTGCATAATCTTACTCAAAAAGTATTAATGATAAATGAATACATTTATCTAATATTCTATATTACGTTTACTTATAGGAAGAATATTAAATAATTTAGAGCTTAAAAAAAATACAAAATTTTAAAAAAACAAAGTAAATGCATTAAAAACGATTATTTCGAGTTGAATTTAAAATTATAAATTGAATTCATAAAACAGTTATTTTGCAAGAAATCAGAGAAATGATGATTTCCAAAAAATTGAAATTCATTTCATTAATATAACACACTAACGATTCTCACATGGATAGAGTTAACCCACTCTGCTATGCGCATAATAGCGCGAACGCAATAGGGGATTACTATCATACTTATAATGTACTGAAGAAAAAAAAAACAAAAACAAAAAAAAAAGATAAAACAAAAGAAAGGAGGAGGAAAAAGAAGAAGATCATCTGTAAGCAAAAAAAGCATATTTACAGATTCTCAGTTGCAAAAATGAAATAGGTAATAGTAATAATAATGATAATGATGATGATGATAATAATAATTCAAATTCAAATTTATTTCAGTGTAATAATAATACGACATACAACATATATTCAATGACCCCCTGCTAGAGCGCATAGCGCGTGCAGCTGGGGGGGATTACTATTATTATTAAGGTGATAATATTAAGCATGTCAAAATCAATGCAAAAGCGAAAACAAACAAACAAGAGAAAAACAAAAAACAAGCAAAAGAAAAAGCAAAAGCAAAAACAAAAATAAAAATAAGCAGGTAATCAGGTAACTAAATAGCATATAAACTAATATAAATGAACAAATACAAAAAGGAAACAAATAACAAACCACGCAGAGAGGAAGGGGACGAGAGCATCAGCGCGGTGGCCCAAACCCGTTATTTTTTAATGAATCCCTCAGCCTACACCTCAGTTTCCTCAGATTGCCCTCGGACCTCAGCCCCTGACTCAAGCCATTAAACATTTCAGCACCCCTGTAATGGAACTGCCTTCTCGAATGAGTCTTCCTCCATCTCGGAAGAGGGAGAACGAAGGAAGATGTCCCACGAGTAACACGCAGTGCCCCCAATAATAATAATAAAGTTCCTAACTTTTTCATGAGTAAATAGAAGTGATATCGCAAAAAGTCCACAAAGCTAATAACCTCCTCTAACCGTCGATCGAATATTCCCCCATCATTTAGAAAAATGTAAAAAATAAATCGGAAAACACTTCTGAACTGCTTGAAAAAGAATTGCCTTCGCATTTACGAAGCACGATAATGAAACAGCAACGAACGTCGTAACCACTCGAATTTATTTAGTCGGAGGAATAATTTTTTAAAGTTTTTTCAGCCGCTTCGTTCCCACTACCAATAAAAAGCTAACAAAAGCTGGTATGAATTTTCATCTACCTTAACAGGGCTACACTTTCAGTTTGTATTTACGCTTCTGCCGCATATATTACTGAGGAAAGCAACACATTCGCCGAACGGTCGTATAAATTTCTAGCTCGTTGTCCCTAAAAGTTGGTATCAACGAAATCGTAAAGTACGAACACAATGCTTAAGTGTGCTATACGAAGATACGAAGTTGTTCGGTCGAGAGAATACAACTTCTTATACCTTTCTCTGAAAAATGCAACCCTCGAATTTACCACGAAACCTACGAATAAAAATGCATAAACTAAATAATAAAATGATGATATAAAAAAAACTCACTTGCGTAGCTAATTATCGCAGAATGCACCAAATCGCGAAAAAACCATCAAACATTTTATCGGAAAATTTTAAAAATCACGCGCACATTCATACAAAAACGATTGAAAGCCATTTAAAAAAAATACATATAACCTATTCAACTAGTGATCAATATTTACAGCATAATGGACTAAAGTTCGTAGTGAAACTAACTTATTCGACAAACCAAGAAAGCCTGATCTGACGCTCGATACGTTACTAACTCTAATAAAGTCGAGTACTGATGCATAGAGAGAAAGATGACCGGCCTACGAAAACGCGAATACTGCGATCAGCGACGCAGTTTCAAAGAATGTTGCTTCTCTATTGCCTAGCGTCGCCGTAGATAGCGCCACCGTCGGCGCGTTTTTCCATTTCCATTTACTATTTCACCGTCAACCCCCAAAGTACAACCTACTGGAAAAAGAAAAACAAAATATATAGAAAAATCAGGTCTAGGACGTTAGCCAAAATTTTTTCTTACAGACTGATGCAGGATGCGAACGTCGATGAAACAGTCGACAAATCATTTCCTCCAATTACGAGTAAATATTGAATTAAATGGAATTGTTTGATTTGACAGCACTAGCCGAACGTCCTTATGAAATACTTTTTGCGAATTGCAATTATTTTCTCGTCTCGTAAAAATTACATTTTGTTGAGATTTCCACGTCAATTAATACCATAACGTCTGCTCTTCGATGCCCTCCGATGTTCGTTGAAGCAACATTGGGAAAGATAAATCATCGAAATTACACATCCGCTGCTTTCGGTCAGCGTGAGTAGAATTTTCCGGCAATTTAACCTTTCAGAGTGGTGAATAAATTGGAAATGGGATTCGCAATATTTTTTGCTTTTTTGAATCGTTAAAATGATGAAATTATTTGCATTTCCAATTAAGCTTATTTATCGTTTCGTTCGACAAGAATTTATTTCATTGTTAATCAAAAAATTTATTTTACCTATAAAATTTATTCACTCAAAGAGGAAATTTGAAACTTATCTCGTTGAAATGAATGCAGGGATGAAACGAATCAAACAAGGCATGAAAGTCTTACGTCAATTTTACAAAGCGTGAAATTACCTTTAATCGTTTACAACAATGTTTCACAAAATACCATCAAAGGTAAAGTTTGACACATTTCATAAGAAGCAGACTACACTATACCTAAGGAGTAGATTAGAAGTTGAAGAAAACAATGAACAAAAGACAAGAGCCCGAAACCCACTAATCTCTTGCGTGGAATGTGAAGGTGCAAAGCAACTGTTAGAAAGCAGTACAGGCTTTTAAGAAAGTTGGATAACCAGAAAAGTTTCCCAGATGATATACTCGGAGCTTTTTCCTCAGATTTTCTTTTTTCAAAAATGATTATACAGACGGTATTTTTTATTTTAGAATTTTCAGATTGAGTTTCATGAAAATTTCATAAAACAAAAGGGTAAACGATTACGAATCCGTCACTGAATGCTTCATTCTATTCATATTTCCAGAAAGTAGGTATTCATTAAGTTTCCAATGATAAAATAATTTAAACCTGGAACTCGATTAGCGAGCCGGAAATTATAAGGCTTCTCCAAGTTTGCTGATTTTTTTCGTCGTCGTTAGTACCGAGCTAAATCACCGTAGGTATTCGTTTTTAATTACACTCCTTCGAACGATAGTTGAAACAAATTTGCATTTAATTTTCAAGTATATAGTTCGATGCTTATGTTTAGAATGAGATGTTATAGTTATACTATTCACCTACGAATGGGTTGTTAAATGTTTAATCCACGACGAGAATAAATTAATAGTTGTTCTAACTCATGTTGAAAACCCGAAAATTTCAGTTATATGGGACTGCTTATTTCGTTTCAATGCGATCCCTTCATTAGTAAGGGGTAGATAAGACTTGTTACACTTGTTGTTACTTACCCACTCAGTAATAAAAGACGAGCAATAGCTGAGTTGATATACTTAAAAATTTAATTATTTCATTTATTACCTATTCAAGTATTTGTACGTATGCAGGTACATTTATAGGCAGTGACGGAAGAACAAAATATTAGAAAAGAAAACAAAAAACCGAAAAGAATCTAATCGTTTTGAGAACTGAAAACGAACCGAAAAAGAATTATTATATTTTAAAGAACAGTAAAAGAAACAAACGAAAACTGAACAAAAACTAATAACGAAATTTCTCAGAGAAATGTTTTAAGAACGAAACGAAAACGAATTTTTCTCAGAAGCATGTTTCGAGAGGAAACAGAGGATGTATCATCACTACATCTATGTATAGGTACATGTGTAACACACATTAGATTTATTACGTGTGTTCTAGATGTAGTGATAATATATCTTCAGTTTCCTCTTAAAACACACTTTTGAAAAAAATTGATTTTTTTTAGAACTAAAACCGAAAAAAAATCTTATTTTTTACAAGAACGAAAACCGAAAGTGAAGAATAAAAATCTTTGAAGAACCAAAACAGGAACCTAGAAAACAACGATAAAATTTGAACAACGGAAACCAGAACGCAAACTGAGAACCAAAATATTTGGGAACGGACGGTAAGAATAGTTGACCATATTTTTTGGTTCTTCAATCATTGTTTTTATAGGAGTAAAAATTTAAAAAATAAATGAGTACAATTAAGAAATACATAGAAGGATATGGAGGTAATGTGTTGTAGTATAGTTAGTAGTGTTTTTACCGAAATTATTTTTCAGATGTAGAGTGAGAAGTTAACATCGGTAAATTTACCTGAATTTTTGATACCGTTCAAATGAATTTACATTTATAGTTTACAAACGTTCAGTAGGAAATGCAAAAATAATTACCTAAAAAGTTTTCATGAGTTTGCATGCATTAAAAAAGTTGTTATAGGTACCTTTTGACGAATTTTTGATTCCAAATATTTAAATAATTTGGTATATCAAGTTCTTTATTTAATACATGCTTATGATTGGATTTAAATCATTAGTTTTGTTTGATTGAGTAACAAAATTATAAAAAGTATTAATTATAGATACCAAGAAGGCGAGAAGCGTATCAACTTCCATGAATGTAGTTTGTAAAGGTAGCACTAGGTATTTAATAGAGCAATAAAATTTTATTTTGAAATAGATAAACGATTTTATATTTCTAGTTTTAGAGAACATCTACAGAGAATTGAATTAAGCAAACTGGGTTTATGCCCTAAGTAGTCACTGCCGTACTTTCATTAAGTAGGTAGCCTATTTCATGGCGCCAATGAAACTTTTCATTTCAAAAATAGAAGTCCATTCAATTTTTTTTTCTTCGTTAAAAGTCAGTTAAAAGGAATATAATGGTTGAAAGTAAAGTAGGTGGTACCTATTAACACAGAGTAAAATGAAAAAATGTATTATAATTTTGATGAAATTTCAGCAGTTTACGTTATTTACATCAAGGTGAATTAAGTGTTCTTACAAAATTTTTACCCTCCAAAAACTTTTTGTAAAGAAACTATACACTCTCAAAGTAATACCATTTTCGAAACAATCACGCTTTGGTTTAGAGAAACCAAATTAGAGTTTGAAAGATATGATTTGAGACTCTGAATCCAATTATGCTATTTCCAACCGAATAAGAGACCTTTTTTAAGTGTCTATACAGGTGTGCATCACAAGATATTCTAGTGACGTGCCGTCAGTCGAGATCCTTGGAAATGAAATTAACTAATTTGATCAGTACCATTTTAGAATGAGGTATTCTGGCCATTTCTCAATTTTCAACTTTTTAGCACACTTATTAACTCTTAAAAATGATGCTGAATCTCGTTGAAAATAGTATAGTTAGATTTACCTTATTAATCGCCAGTTTATGGTGTTAATTTAGTTTCCTCAAACTTTCTTTTTTTATTTTGGTAGTTTAAATAGGGAAAAAGAGTGATTATTTTGAAATCTTACCTCCCTCCCAATAGGCCTATGAAGGCTAAAAATTCGATGAGAACACTTTCAACAGAAAATAAACAATATACTGAAATTTTACAGGATTGAATGACTTTTTTTAGATCATACTTCACCGTAGTAGGTACCTTACTCTCAGCGCACTTTATCATCCCAAACATTAGGTGTTGTCATACAAAATATTAGCTCATATTTTCATTCAGTCATGCTTGAGAAAAACTTTTCCTAACATTTTTTATCTCAAATCATTTTTATTAGCTACTTTATTCACGAAAATAAATATTTTCTTTTTTCACAAAGATTGTAGTTTATCACAAGATATTATTCAATTAGTAATTCCGATGACACCCCGATTATAATTTCAAAAAAGCTCATTAGTCATTAGTGATGGACTGGTTGACTGGTAGCCCCCAGCTGAAAGAAATTAAAGAATGAATTTTTAAATTTATTCCTACATATATTTGGTTATACTATATTTTAAATGCGCAAAGCGTAGATCCATTGGTAACACTGAAAGAAGTGCTTTTTTCAATGCCTCAACATTGACGTTAACATAGTGCCTTCGCGTTCAAGTATTTTTTAGCAGTGTTGACTTTTCTTGAAATAAAATATACGCATTTTTTGTTAAAAGTTTTTTATTTTTCTATGTTACTCTTTTTATTCATTATTTATTGATTGATATCATAAAATGATCGATGTAAATTTTCATTACATTGGTCATTCATGTTTTTCTACGACCACCATTAAGTCTACGTTAAAATTATTATCAAATCAATTTAAACTATGTGACATGTTTTCCCATCATGCTCCAGACAACATTGCTTCCTCCCGCCTTAATTCATTTTTATCCAAAATAAACATTAACATTGACTGTTAATTTGAAATTGTGATTATAAAATTTTTAAAAATGAAGTGTTTTCATTAGAATTTTTAAATTATTGTCGCAAAATGGATGAAAATAAATTTTGCTACAAGCAAAATACTTACCCAAGTAATACTAGCGATGATTCTTATACTTATCCGATGCCATTTCTCACGGATAACCGGAAAAGAAAAAGGTAACTTCGTATCATTATGCTTTTCAGCTTACTATCTGCAGTGATTATTAATACCTCCTTATGATAGTCGTTTAGGTACCCATAGAAGAAATACTCGCGTCCTCCAAGATGTCATCAATCAAAATATCGATAATGTTGAACAAACTAACGAAGATTCCGAACCACAAGATATCAAAGACGTAATTCGCGATGATGTTAGCGTATCGAATAATTTCCCCAGTCTTACGAATTCATACGATAGTGTCGATTTAATTAAACCATTAGACTTACTTGAAGTGAACTATGATAATGATGCCAGTAATTTCATCAAACCCATTGATCCGAACCAAGATTACAGTTTATCCAAATTAATCGAACAGCCTCACGATATCAGCTGCCCGAAGCCTTTAGATGTAGCGCAAGAATTGAATATTTCGAAATCTTTCGATTTACCTGATTCGAGTTTAATTAAACTAGATACAGTATACCAAGATCTTAGTATTTCAAAATCGTTCGATTTTCTCGAACCGAGTTTAATAAAAAGCGATAACGCACAAGATCAGAATTTTTCAAAATCATTCAACCTACTAGAACCCAATTCTTTTTATATCGATAGCGGATATCAAGAAATCAATTTCTCCAAATCAGTCGATGTACAAGAACCGAGTATAGGTAAACTCGATATTTCTAAATCCGAAAAAAACAAATCAGTTGAAGACACTGGATCGCCAACTCCTTTAAATCTAGCTTTCAAAGATTCGCCCAAATTATCGGAGCCAATACCACTTCCGAAAATAGAGTCTCCTAAGAAATGTGAAAACCAACCCATCAGTTCGAATAATGCTGAACACGGATTTAAACAACCAGAAAGTCTACCACCACAATCGAAACATGAAACAAAAAGTGATTTTCAACCACCACCTCCGGTTCCACCAAGTACAAAAACTTGCGATCGTGTTGCTTCCAGTATTAGCGTCAGGGGGAAGTCGTATAAGATTGTGAATGTTTTAGGATCTGGTGGCTCCAGCGTAGTGTATCAGGTATTTCTTCGTTCATTTATTCTTTCATTGGGAACGCCATATCTGAAATCTATCATATTCATTTCCACAGGTACTACATCCTGAAAATAATGAAACATTGGCGATTAAACGTGTTGATTTAACAGGAGTCGACGAAAGTATAGCGGACGGATATGAAAACGAGGTGAAATTATTGAAACATTTACAAAAAAGTGAATTTATCATCAAGATGTATGACCAGTGAGTAATTTCTCAATATAGTAGCTTTACTTTAAAGTAAAATAAGTGAAAGGATGACAGATAAAATGCGATGAACTTGGAGCACATTGGTTTTTGGAGTCTATGTTTGCGCTAAAAGTTGAGCTTTTGAAGTTCAGAATTTTTGGGTATTTATCGCGAATGGTGCATTGTAGAGGATAGTGGATGGCAATTCTTCTTATGCTCATTAATCATTTCATGAATCAAGAACTTCCTCATAAAGTCATTATTTGCTTTAACTCTTCTCCAAATGCACATGGAAAGCTGAAATTTAGATATATTGTTGTCCGTGACTCACTCTTTCATATGAAGTAAAAAGGAAAATTTTGAGGTATTTGCCCCTCCTCCAATGGGTCCTTCTTATAATTTGAGTGATCTGCCATTTCATGGTGTATCAAAAAAACAAAAAGTACCTTTTTCGCATTTTTAAGAAGAGTCTCTTACCAAATTTTGAGCGATTTCTGCCTCACATATATATGTACCAAAAAGTTGCATATTTGCCAAGATGATTACAAATGGTCTGAGACGCAAAGATTTAAAGACCCCTCCCTCTTTTCCAAATCAGGTAAGCTGTAATTGTTATCGTTCTCATTAAAAACTCAACTAAAAATGAATTAATTGAATGAATAAAGGAAATTAATTAACTAAAGAAATTGTTTTATATTATTTAGTTAATTTAATTTCATCAATTAATATTTTTTTATTCATTTGAATTATTATTTATTTACAATTTATCTTTCAATTTATTCCACTTTATTTTATTCATTTTTTCTGATTTTTTTAAAATTAATAAATTTTTCAATTTATTTAATTTATTGTATTCATCTAATTAATTTGATTTATTTACTTTATTTATTTATTCATTTATTTATTATAATTTGTTTTATATATCCTTTTTATAGCCCAAAATAAAATGAATAAGTAAATAAATAAATGAATAAATAAATTAATAAAGGAATAATGCAACATGAGTATCATCAAGTCCACTTGTTACGTGTAGCAACATCTAGTTTTAATGAATGAGTACTGACGAGGATTTGTTTATTTGATTCCAGCGAATTAGTACTTGACAACGAAAAAAAATTACTATACGTCGTTATGGAAAAAGGGGAAACAGATCTCGCCCAATTGATACGAAACATCAATAGGACCAAGAAACCATCCATTTTAATGATACTTTATTACTGGCACGAGATGCTTTCGGCGGTGCTTGAAATTCACAACAACGGTAGTTACTTTCTCAAAGCAATTGGGAATTGTATTTCATTTGAATTATTATTATTATTTTCAAATTATGTTTGTATGCAGGTGTTATTCACTCCGATTTAAAACCAGCAAATTTTCTGCTGGTTAAGGGAAGACTGAAACTAATTGATTTCGGTATCGCTTCATCGGTGCCAAACGAAAAAACTAGTATTTGTAAAGAAGAATTCACCGGTACATTAAATTACATGAGCCCCGAGGCTTTACGTTATTCAGCCTCGGAGAAGTATAGGGTTAGTATTTTCTGCCGGCTTCCCAAAAATATAGAAGTAGAATTTTCATTAATTCCGATTATTTTACAGATAAACTATAAGACAGACGTGTGGTCATTAGGATGTATTTTATACAGCCTTATATATGGTACGCTGCCATTCCAGCATATAAAAAACAAATGGGCTAAAATGGTGGCCATTGGAGACCCGAATGTGCCGATTAAATTTCCTGAAGTGAAAGGCGTACCAGCTGTGCTAATGCAAGCTTTGAAATCATGCTTGGAAAGAGATCCTAAAAAACGAATGTCCGTTAGTGAATTATTGCAGTTGCCGTATTGTGGAAATTAGTTGACCTACTGGTACTTTTTGCCAATAATATTGACTTGTTATGTGTATAAGTTATATTGTACGGCGAAACAAAGATGTGTATTATTAACACCAACGGTGTTTTTTAGCTTTGTCAGTACATGCTGACGATAAAATCAGTTCGTATTATATTACATTTTATTTTATCAATGTCCTGTTCATTCGGTTAACGCGAAATGTAAATATTTTCTTGTATATTTGAATCCTTATTTATTTGCCAAGGTCACCAGTATGTTGAACAATAAAGTATTTTATTATTGTTTAGTTTGTCATGTTTCTCACTGTTTCATGATGGAAAATAACTTTTAATTTGGAATGAAAAAAAATAGTAAGCAAAAATTGCCAAGATCTAGTTCGCTAAAGTAAGATACTTTAAATTAAACTTCGTTATGTCACATATAGGTAGGTGTTTGTATACCTACTTCCCATGCTATCACTTTTTTTTTTAGTGGCTCCTCTAGTTTAAAATATCCTTGGGTTATTTATCCGTCCTTTGTTCTAAATTGCTCATCTTAAAATCTTGCCACTAAAGAAAATTTTATTTGGGGTCATGAAACTGAAATTCACATGCAATACATTAGTCAAAAAAGTCCCGGTAGCGTTCGTGACATCGCTGAATTAGTTGTAAAGTTGCAAATACGTCGGACTTTTTTGGCAACACTTTCTATATAAAAAAGGTAAAAACTAGTCAATAACGTTCATGCCCATGTCGGAGAGTGAATTGGGTTTCAACAATTTTAATTAGATTTTAAATTCAAGAAGAAATTACTCTCTCCTCTCTAGTTGGTGTTGTGACGAGAAGATAGGGCTCCTATGTTAGCAGGCGTCCGCGTTCTCCGAAGATTTTTTATGACTTTTAAAAAGTAATTTATATTGAATATTTTCATCAACAGTAATGAACGTTCAATTTTTGTTGAGCATACCATTCAATTAATATTTATATTTTTCATATTTTCTGAAAGTTCTGCAGGATAGGATAGAGCATAAAATAAGGCATTGTTTTCCTTTTCTTTTTTCTTCCCTAGGGCCCTCTGGGGCCCCATGTTAAGTTCCAGGCCGGGGACAAAATGTCCTTTTTGCCCCCCACTCTTTGACCCTAGGAGCACACGGTTTATTACGTGACATTTGTCTTTAGAATTAAGAATCAAGTTTATTTTCAGTGATTACAAAACTTGAAATTTTAAAGAAAAATTTAACTTTTGAAAAATAAAATTTTAAATTTTTGTAATGAAAATCGATGAAACTTCCCCTTGATTTCACATCACATAAAAATATGTCAATGTTTAAATTTTCAAACCTTGAAATGATAGTGTAATGATGAAAAAATGTGTAACCAAACATTTAATTGATTTAGTCCATGAGTCATCAACTTACAAATTATTAATTTTCTTCTTCGAGATTACAAATTAAATTTTTTGAAAAACAAATAAGGTTTGAATTTTCTTACAGGAAATGTATTAGTAATAAGCTTGTAATAAATTCCTTATTTCTTGTTTAAAATGTAAATATTTATAACGTTATTAAAACCAATTCCACTCTGTGTTTTTTTTCCCTTTTTTTTTTAATATAATGTCTGAGAGATATGAATTCATATTGTATTATTATTTGATTTTTTATGAATGAACAACGGACAATAAATCTGATAGGTTGGCAAAAAGCTTTGAAACTTTCATCATCTAAGATTTAAAAACGAATTAATAATTTTTTCTACTTCGTTTTATTATTTCTGATTGAATTGATTTTGAAGAAGCCATAAAAACCCGGGAAAACTATTCATTTGTCAAGCTTCCGCGATTTGTAATGACTTAGCAACACTGCTGGGCGCGTTCAGGTTTTTTTTGAACGGCGTTCGTTCCCGTTCAATGAAATTCTCAAATTTGACGTTCACGTTCCGTTCCGTTCACTGGCCAAAAAATTCCGTTCCGTTCAGCGTTCCGTTCAATTATTTCCAAAATTTCACGCGTTCCGTTCCCGTTCACATTCATGAACGCTTCGTGAATAGACGATTATATTGAACCAAATTGAAATTCTTCAAAACATCTGCTTTTCACTTTTACTAAACGCAATTCAACATTAAAATAACGAATAATTAACAGTCAGCCAATTACGCCACGAGAAGTACACCGAACGAATAATGATAGTGAATACCACGACACAAAACTTGAGAAAGACGAAGTGAAGAAATAGAAAATTGAGAAAAAAAACTAAAAAGGGTAAAAAGACAAGTTTTTTCTTGAACGATAAATGAACGGCGTTTAAAATTTACGTTCAAGAAAATAAAACGTTCCGTTCCGTTCCGTTCCAACTTTTATATTTATCCTTCCCGTTCCGTTCATCGTTCGTTCAATTGATAAGAGAATCTCACTCGTTCCGTTCGAACGCGCGTTCCTGAACGCGAACGCGCCCAGCAGTGCTTAGCAATGCCTCACCTTTATCGTCACATGTCACCTACATCGCTACACCCAGTCCAATTTTAAAATTAGAAATTTTTTTTTGAAAAAACGCTCGCAGTTTTGAACTTTTGAATACAAGTTGTCACATCTACCTACAAACAGCTTCTTAATTTAATATTTATGAACCTGATGCAAGTCTTCTATGAAATTAGGATAATAATAAAAATTATGATGCGAAACAAAAACAACACTGAATCACCAAACACTTCACAGTCTCACACCACGTCTTACCGACATCGTCTATTGTCCGTTTTCCGTTAGTTTGAAATTTAAATTCGTGATGACAGAGATTCCGAGAAATAAAGCGTTTTCATTAAAATTTTCGAGTAACCGCTCACGCAATGAATGAAAATGGTTGCTACGACAAGGAAAACACATACCCCGACGATGTCAGCGACGACTCTTCTTATATGTACCCGGTGCCTTTCTTCACCGAATATCGTAAAGGGAAAAAGAGGTGAGTGTTGATAGTTACAAGTCGAAATTTAAAAGATAAATCGAAATCATCTTTATTACTTATGCTCTCCTACAGCCGTTTAGGTACACGCACCAAGAAACACAGCGTTCTTCAAAGTGTGAATCAAAATTTCAACCACTACGTCGAGCAAAACAATGAACATTCACAAGTATGTGATGACTTGAGCGACAACAAAATATTGAAAGACTCGAAGAATTTACCCATTTCGTACGATGATATCGATTTAATTGAAATCCTAAACCTTATACCCGATGTGAAGCACAGCGATGCCGATAGTTTCATTAAAGCTTTAGATCCGAATCAAAATTCTACTCCATCAGAATTCATCAAAACACACGACATTAGTAGTCCAAAATCGTTAGATTTACTCAAACAGTCGAGTACTTCTAAATCTTCAGGATTGCGAGACCCGAGTTTAATCAGAGCGCATAGCGGTTATTCAGATATTAATACTTCGAAGTCATTTGTATTACGAGAACCCAGCTTGAGCAAAATCGATGAAGAACGAGAACACAATGTTTCTAAATATTTCGATCAGCAACAACTGAATTCTTTCAATACCGGTAGTCAGTATCAAGATGTTCCTAGTGAAACAGAAAAATTCAAACCAATTGAATTAGTCAAATCGCCCACACTTCCGTTAAATTTTGCCCTCGCAGAATCGCATAAATTATCAGAACCTGTGCCATTTTTGGGTAAAGAGTCACAGAAGAAATGCGACAACCAACCGAATATCTCGAATAACCCAGAACATGAGTTTAAACAACCTGAAAGTCTACCGCCGCCCAAGCAAGAAATTAAAAACTTTCAACCACCACCTGAAGTCTTATTAAATTCTAAAACTAGCAATCATCTCCCTTCTAATATTTTTGTCAGAGGCAAGTCTTACAAGATTGTGAATGTTTTAGGATCAGGAGGCTCCAGTTTAGTGTATCAGGTAAGCTTATCAATTTCTGGGTGTTATAATGTATCCAAATTTCAACCGATTACATTTTATAGGTGTTGCATCCTGAAAGTAATGAAACTTTGGCTATCAAACGTGTCGATCTAACGGGAATTGATAAAAATATAGAGGAAAAGTATATAGACGAAGTTCAAGTTTTGAAACGTTTGCAAAAAAGCGAATTTATCGTCAAAATGTACGACCAGTAAGTAATTCCATTGTCAATAATATTATTTTTCAGTAATTTCACTATCATAAACATTTATTATAATTTCGTTAATTTTGTTTTAGCGAAATGGTGCAGGATAATGGTAAAAAATTTTTATACGTTATTATGGAAAAAGGAGAAACAGATCTCGCCCAGTTAATTCGAAGTATTAATAAAACCAAAAAACCATCCATTCTTATGATACTATATTACTGGTACGAAATGCTTTCAGCTGTGCTTGAAATTCATAATAATGGTATTTTATAATTTTTCAAATATTTTAAAATTGCTTCGCTTGAAACAGTCCGTTGCTTATTCGTTTCTATTCTCAGGTGTTATCCACTCGGATTTGAAACCAGCTAATTTTCTACTAGTCAAAGGAAGATTGAAACTAATCGATTTTGGTATCGCTTCGTCAATCCCAGACGATAAGACTAGCATATACAAAGAAGAATTCACCGGTACATTAAATTACATGAGCCCTGAAGCCATACGTTTTTCCGAATCGGAGAAATTTAGGGTCAGTAAATGAATAAAATCTTCCTTCAGGACACTCTTGAATTTTCGCTGTCTTATAATCAGTCATCTCCTATATTTTTATTGAAATACAATAATTAATCGATTTCAAAGTGATGGTTTTAGCTATACCTATATATGTGCTCTTATATTATACCATGTGACTTCTTGATTCGAGCACGTAAGCGACAAGATTAGCTAAAAGGTGAATAAATTAAATACATATGTGTGTTTTTGACAACAAAATTATGAATTGAAATTTTATGTTTTATTGATAGACGCTTTTAAGCATTAAATAAATTATATTTATGCCATTTATTCTTGCTAATATAATTACGAGGGAAAGATTTTTGCGCTTGTGGTGCGCGAATCAAGTAGTCACCCGGTATATAAAAAGCTATAAGCAAAAAAATTCAGCAATTTATCATTCGGCCCCTATTGCAGCTAAGAAGCAAATTTTCTGTAAATTGAAAGATTGAGTGGTAGATGATGCTAAAATTATAGTGAAGGGCCCATTTTGATTTTGAAAGTCCCAAATTTGGGGAGGTGCTAAAATTGAGATATCGAAATTTCGGGAAATTAGTTTTTTTCAAAATTCTGTCATAACTCTAAATTCAAAATTTGAACCTTTTGCATCCAATAGAACAAGAGCTATGCCTCAAAAACCAAAATTTGAGGATTATTTGTACTCCCACCCAAATATTTGTGAGGGGTTGGGCCGCAAAGCGGCCAAGGGTCGAAGCCCCCTAGTATGATTTATTATTCTAATTAACAAAATAACCATCGAAAATCAGCCAAAAACAGTAAAATGATTAAATATATATATTTTTTGAATGAATTAAAATATACAAATAATATGTATTAAATAATTAAATATAAAAGGAAAATTAATTTTTCATAATGATTTAAATATTAAATCAATACGAAATTCTATCATAAACCAACAAATAATTGAAAAAATTCGTATAAATAATAATATAATTAAATAAAAATTAAAAATTAGTAGATTTAAATTAATAAAAAATAAAAAGTAAAAAATATATAAATTATATTTATACTTATATTGAATAAAAAATAAAAGAATTGATCTAAATTATTCAGTATTAAAACCAAAAACTAACTCTGACTCTCTTTAAAAAACAAAAACAAATGGAATTCGATTTAATTCAATTAAGTATAATTTATAATTAATCAATAAAAAATAATAAAACTAAAATAAATAACTATTATTTTTTTTGTTGAGTTCATTAAGAATTATGTTTATATTTTTGATAATGAATATATTGAAAAAAATAATTATAATTATAATATATAATAATAATTTCATAAGTTCATAACTTAAATTTCAAATTACTAAACGAACAATTCTTATTAATTTAAGAATTAAATTTAAAGATCAAATTAAATTTATCATCGATAATATTTTATTGATAAAAAACATTAAAATTAAAAAAATTGAAATTTTTTTATTTGTTATATTAAAAAAAAAAAATGGAATAAAAGTTATGTAATTAATGTTGATCTTTTAATTGAAATCGAGTTTGAATTGTATCAAAATTAATAATAGAATAATTAATTCAAGTATATTTATTTTAGAAAATGAATCAATGTGTTTTTGACATTCATTTTATCGAAATCTATGAAAATTCTATGAAAAATTCCAATTTCCGATATAAATGGTAAAATTCTTTTATATAAAGCCTCGCATTAAATATTCTATTTTGATTGAAGATAAACAAATTTGTTTCGATTGGAACATTCATAAATTTTTAGACCTGTCCAACAACTAAGGAAAGATCAGTAAATTATCAAGAGTATTAGAGAATGTCCTGAGTAGAACTTATTCACTTTATATCGTCAATGCATTGAATAAAATTTGTATCACCAACTTTATTTATTCACAGATAAATTATAAAACAGATGTATGGTCGTTAGGGTGTATCTTATACAGCCTTATATACCGTAGACTGCCATTCCAGCATTTAAGACACGATGTGATTAAAATGCAAGCTATTATGGATACTAGAAAAGAAGTTGAATTTCCCGAAATAGAAGGTGTACCAGCTGTGTTAATGCAAGCGTTGAAGTCGTGTTTACGAAAAGATCCAAAAGAACGAATGTCAGTTAGCGAATTATTAGAACTGCCATATTGTGGAAATTAATTAGCTTGTACCTTGTCATCACTACAGGAGTTATTTAGTAGGTATTATCAGTTCATGCTAATGAAAAATAACTCGCATTATTTCACGTTTTTTGTGTTCGTTTAATTCATTTTTCAATCCTGGAAAGTGAAAATTTTTTACCTAATAATTTTATAATAATTGAGTAAAAATTGAATTCCAGTTGTGGCTAGAGTATTAGTTTTTGATATGTTTTCATGAAATTCTTGTATTTTGAAAAATATTGATTTTTTTTATTTATAATTTGTTATGGTGGCGTCTAACTTCATTTGTTGAATAATAATTTTAAACATATAGATATATAAAATATATTACTTATTTATTTTTTGTAGGATCTCTAATTAAATTGAATTCATTACAGTTGAATTAGAAATTAATTGAATTTGTTTTCAAAGTCACTGTAATCATTTTAACTGCTTCGTGTTTTATTAAATTTTAAAAAAATTATGAGAAAAAAATTTCGCGTTTAGGCATTGAAAAATTTATTGAACAAACGATATTGCATGAATGCTATCGATTACGATGTACAAATATTTTCTAGTATTAGTATCTTAACGCTTTTATTATCATTTTTGTATCTGTAATGTGTTCAATGAATAAAATATTTGATTTTGTTTTATTTGTCTATACTTCTTGTTATTCTAATTTTTCATTTTTTCCATAGAATGGATAGCCAACCGCAAAAATTTATCGTTCGAGTATTCCAACCAGCTTGTTGTCTGAATGATAATAAATTTTGGTTTTCATACCTATTTTGAATCTTTTATGGACTGAAATGGTTAGATAAATAGAATTTGATTAAAAATTTAAGTACTCCTAAAATTCCTAACTATCATCTAAAACTCGTTTACAATTTACAGAGTCGAGAATGTCGTGAAGTGAATAATCCATAGAACTTTCTTAAACTAAATTGTGATTTATAGCAGTGTGAAGAAGACTTCGTATAAATGGCCCCATAGATATACACCTTTCTATATCCTTGCAGCTTAGAAGTAATGGTGAGTTCGCAACTTTTATTCACTATATTTTGTAAATCTTCATTGGGAATTGAAACCATTCATTTAGTTCACAATTTATGTAAAGAAGTATTAAAAATTTTACGCAACAAATTGGAAATCGTCAAAAACTTAAATAGCAAGCTTTATAAGTATATATATCGAACCTGCAAATAAGTAGTATAGTAAGTACAAAAAACTCATTTGTGCAAACAAAGTATAAGAATTTTGCGCGGAGTGATTTTTTCCCAGAAATCTTTCTTCACATATCAATTATAAATTATTGAGAGTGCAGCATTTTGAATATTTTAGCTTCTTTTTGTTGTCGTTGAGTAGTAAGTGTTTCTCGGTATCTGTTACCATTGATCGACGCACCCTAAGGTAAAACATT
Organism: Phenacoccus solenopsis; assembly: GCA_009761765.1. NCBI lineage: Eukaryota > Metazoa > Arthropoda > Insecta > Hemiptera > Pseudococcidae > Phenacoccus > Phenacoccus solenopsis. Next base: position 11,645,780 of record CM019755.1, on the reverse strand, counting down.
GATCAAAATTGGGTCTTTTTGATTCTAGAAAACAGTTGTTATAGTCTTTAAACTCATGGTTTTTATGAACTTTACAGCTCAGGTACAATTTTAATGCTTCTACTGCATCGATTGTCGTTTCATTTCTAGACTCTCATGATGTTGACTTTCCCGTTCAATTGTTCTGATAATTTACGTAGATCTACTAGTTCTTCTTGTAATTTTCGGTGATCATTGTATTTACCTGTGTTTTTGTTTACAAATTCGGCAACAACATTTGAAGCCTTTTTTACCTTTTTGGCTTCTGAGGTACTTTAGCCATACCAGAATGTAAATGTATAGATTGAAGTACTGCTGTAGGTTCTCAACATACTGGACAAGTTTCGTGTGCTTATTGCTCGCGATTAGTGTTTTGCCTTCTTTTGAAACAATTTTGATGCAGAGTTTCACGATTAATAGCAACATTGTAGCAAATAGCCCAAATTAGATATTCCATTATTTTCGAAATGAAATTAAAATAATTTACTAGTTCGATTGATTACCTAAAATTACATGATGTGGATTGCAACATATAAGATTTTCATGTGTACGTCTGTACCCTTTGTTATAATATTTTGCATTCGGCGTTCCCTTCGTAGTGCACTTCGTTCTGATTGGCTGGTTTCATAATCAATATGTCCCTGTTACATTGGATGCAACGTGATGCGTGATGATAAGCGATTTGCGTGAGTACCTATTTATCGAGTTGTGAGTGTCACAAAGGCTTATTTGCGATACCCCGGGAAAAACGATTTGATCAAATTTGATAAAAAAAATTTTCTATCAAATAAAGTCATATATATTTTAAAATAAATATATAGAAGTATTATCAATTGGGATATGGCTTTATATGAATATATATATGATTGTATCACATTCTATAAGCACTAATAAATTTATATATTTATTATTAAAATTCAATATGCACTAATAAATTTTCATCTCTTCTATTCAAAAATGTTAACATGTACATATTATGAAATTATGAACTCATCATATGATTATTAGGGATGAGAAGTACACAATATCTCCAGTTCGCTTCCATACATGAGGAGGGGTTAATGTTCATGAGTTCATAATTATTTCATGGCGAGAAATACTGTGTTTGTTCCAAATTCAACTTCTTAATTAGTGGTTTAGGAAGAGATAGGGTAGAGGTTTTCAAACTTGGGATTTAGTAATGTTTGTACCAACCTAGAACAAACCCCTGATTCGTTAAAATTTTCGGAAAATTTGAATTTGATTTTTTTTTCAAGTTGAAACTGTACATTCTTTCAATTTTTAAGAAATTAACAATTTTTTTAAATTGTCATTGTTTGAAAAAATTTACCTACGAGGCAGTGTACCGTGCTTTCCATTGATCTTCGACCCCTACAGCCCAAAAATCAATAACGTGCACCGAGATTACAATTATGGGCTCTAAGACTTGAGATAATTGCTCGTATAATTAATATTGTTTTTCCCTGTTGTAAAGTTATATGCGTGGATGTAATTTTTTTCTACTTCATTATCACGAAAGTTGGCCATTTTTTGAAAAACTATTAAAATGTGGGTTTCACCTCGATTTCTTAAAATATAAAATTCATAAAGAGAAAATACAGTGTGTGTAGAACACATTAAGAATAAATACATTAATGAAAATTTGCGTCACTCATACCCTTTTAAATCTGATCTAGCTTAACATTCGTCTAGGAGGTCACAGTGCTTCGCGCCAGACTTGGGCTTAGACGGGCGCTGCCGATGGAGGACATCTAGGTTACTTCCAGGGTGGAGGACGGGGACTCTGCTCTTGCCTTCTTCCTGATGGGGGTGTTCGGAGTGTCTTCGTCGATGGCGTACTCCGTGCTCTTATTCCTCCGGCGCGACCTTTAATTTATCACCTGAATTAGCATTAAAAAAATACAAATGAACAACAACAAATAAAAAAGAAACGAAAAATTCAAATTACCATTTACCCGCCAAAAAATTAAATAATGATCAAAATTATAGGTATACCTTTATAAGTACACTTTTCTTCCTCCGATATGAAAACGTGACATGACTTTTTATTAAATAGTTCTACAATTTTCAATGATTAACATTAAGAAATATTTTTTCAAATAATAAGGAATTTTTGATTTTCAACATTTGGCAACCCTGCTTCTCCAAATAAGCTTCGTTTCCGAGAAACTGAATATGGCGCGTTGGTTTACTTCTCAAGTACTACAAGATAGGCTACCTACCAAAGAAATTGGCGATGGACAGTTCTGACCATTCCCTCTTAATACAGCTCGTAACTACCACAGGTCGAGTACTGTCTACAGTCGATTGAAAAAACTGTATACTCTCAGGACGCAACTCGGTAGGTTCCAAGTGCGACACTTATCGTACGCTCGCAGTGTTGCCACTATAGGGAAACTCGGCGTGAGCGAACCTCCCGGTTCAAATAAAAAAAAGATTAGTTTACTAGAAGCAAACCAAGTCAGGAACAATTTAGGTAAATAAAAAGATTGTGATGGTTTTTCTGTTCTTCTTGATCTTGCGTGCTGTGTGTCACGTAGTTATGAAGATTACGCTTACATATAATTAGAGCAGCGCCTCGGGCAAGCTGCGTTATATGTATGCGTTTGTACCTTGAGCAATGTATTCACTCGCACTCGTTGAAGAAATCGGAACGCGTAATTGTGATGAATTATATTTTACAATTAGATTGAAAGATTGTTAAACGATTGTTTTGTACGGTATTTATATAGTTTGAATCTACGCGCGGTAAGTGATTCGTTGCGTGATTGGCTAAACGATATTATTCGCTCGCCCACTACTTCGCTGTGAACGTCGCGCCGAGGTAGTTGTTACGGAGATAATACCATAGTGGGAACTATGATGAAATTTGTGAACATGTGGGACGTTATTTGTGAATTTATTTAATATTCATTTCAATGAACTACCGTCCATTCGTGAAGCATACGAGATAATCATCCCAAAAATTTCTCGGGTCCTTTTTTCTAGAGCATTTTTCAACCTCTCTCTCCCCATCAATATTTTTTTACACCTGACTTCATATTACAAAAATAACAAAATTGTGCCTATACTTTATAATTCATTTTTTTACTTCAGAAAATACCTAATAATCATAATAAACCACGCATTCCTATCTCAACCCATCAAATCAATGTTCGCCAACTTTTACGCACATTTTTGAACTTTTCAACTGCTATTATTTTTTTCTTGTCGTCCTGAATTATGAAAAAATTTCTCGCTATGGCTATTTTTAAGACTAACAAGACTGTATAGGTGTTGGATCTTTTTTTTTCTTGTCGTCCTGAATTATGAAAAAATTTCTCGCTATGGCTATTTTTAAGACTCAATTTTTGATTTCCAACCCCCTTAAAAATGTCCTCAGTACGTTCCTGATCAGCCAAAATGCTTATCTCGATTTTTACAAAGCTAACAAATAAGTTCTCTCTCATCAAAAATACATTAATTGTAACTGTCTGTATTCTTATACAATTTAACTATGATTTCTTAGATTATTCTCATTGATCCAGCAGTGTGATTATACTGCCTGGCAAGTTGAAAAATAAACAGCTATTTTAAATTCCTTTATTTTTCAAGCTATGCATCTTCAAATGCATCTCGATAACCGAAAAACGAATTTTACTTCTTCACATATAAGAATTACTTACAAAAAGAGGTTTCGTGTTTTCCTCAACACGCAGTTGGCATCACTACGTTCAGCTTGTGATCTTTCGCGTGAAAAGAAGCTTTCATATGTTCAATATTTTTAAAAGGGTGTCGTTTGTCAGCAAAGCCCTTACAGTAGGAATCAAAGTAGGCATTATATGAATAGTATGAAGTTGAAAGTAAGCGAGCATTCGAGTATATTAATAAACAAGTATTATACAAATAATAAGTATATGCACACAATAATGAATAAATATAATTGAAATAAAATAAATTATGAGAGTATAGTATTTTATAACAATTGAAAATTTACCTACATAAATTCAACTTCCTTTATCTTTACTACTCTTAAATAATAACGATATGTAATTTCTAAACACGAGAGTTTCTCCATTAACACACAACCTTCATTAACCACGAATATCCAGAGACTGATTTTATCTGTGAAAAGTGAGCTGATGGTTACAACCTAATTAATATGCATTCTTTTTTAGTCAGCCATGCTAGATGCGCAGAACCAGTTTTTCTTCGCTTGCGCATACTCAACCTTAAAACAAGTTTCCCTTCTAGAATGTAGATGGTCTGTTGACTAATTTAACCCTTTATGTGACATCACTGCCCAGTTTGGAGGTCCAACCATACTATAGCTGATGCATCTCTCGTAAAGCATAAGATATCAAATTTTTTTCTCTGCAATCCCTTCTTAAAAATGATCTCGGGCTAATAAAATTGGTGTATATACCCTTGCGAAAATGTTTATTATTGGCATAGAGCCCCTTTATATACTGACGGGTATACGAATTAGTAGAATTAACTGATTATTTTGGTGATATATCTTGACCTTAAAATAGAATACGTAATCACAAGTTTTTTACTATGGTCTATGTTGTTGGTTACCAAAAGAATTGTCTCATGTCCAAAATCATTGTTCTCAAGAAATCACAGAACGAAGTTTTCAACTTGCTGTAAAACAACTAAGCTGCAGTTCAAAATTATGGACATTCATAAGAATTTCCAGTAGTGTTCCAAAATATATAGTTAAAGGGGGCGCCAAGCACCGCAGTTTCCGCCGGTAGTTGTTTTTGTCTTCCGTAATGTGTTTTTTAATTAAAAGTTAATGTGACAATTTTAAAATAAAAAGCTTCGCATTGTGGCGTTAAGTTTCGTTGTGTTATTGTATTCTACTCTATCGTCGTCATCGCTTACACTATAAGCTCTTTCTTGATCGGCTACGTATTTTTCCATTATTACTTTTCTTTCAGTATTGTGATGGTTTTTCTCCAAAATCTGAGCTTCAGTTAGAGTAGCTGCATTTTCAAATTTGAAGCGAAGTCCATACTTTTTTCAGGAGAACAAAAAAACGGCAATGCATATGTAAATAGGTATGCGTACTGTAGAACAGATTAGAAAAATATTCCATACAAAATTTCCCCAAATTTCTCTTCCATTAGGAAAATTTCCTTGTTTAAAGAATTGTTAAAGTTAGTTTTGACTCTAAGCCTCATTTTTTGCACCAAATTGAGTTTCAAATCACTGAATTTTCTTCCTAGTTTTGACTCCAAAGTACTACTTTGAGCACATCTTTCTACTAGAACGAGGCGTTTTAGGACAACGGTGGTAAGTTCGTCTGATAACTCATAGAAAAGTATTCTTGAAAACAGTGGGTTTCGTATAGAAATAATTTTTTTAGATGTAGTACTGTTTATACAATCTGTATAAGTTGGTTAAATTATCGAAGCATTGAGAAAGATATTTTTTGACTGAACTGTTGTTGCAGTAATGCGAGTCAACTGCAGGCAAGGACTCTTATGTACTTCCGTACTATTTTCAGAGTTTTATTCTTCGGTGCGGTTGAGCCACGTTCATCTTTTTTGGCACTAAACAGCTTTCTTTCTGCTATACTTTCAGTGTAACGAAAAAATTTTGATTTCACATCCAGCGTTGATATGAAGAATTGCCTACGAACTTGCACCCACTTACCATTGCACTTGTCACCAGTTTTTGGGTTTTCAATATAAATTCTTTTTTTTTTTGAATTTCTGACTGTCCCTAGAAAGCCGAAAATATTAATGCTTTATTAACATTAGAAAAGGTTTCATGGCATTTCTTCTTACTTATCGTTCTGGTATCACTTTCCCTTTGGCAGCCTATAAGTTTGACTGAAATTTTTTAATTCTTTTGTGCTAATTGTTTTCTAATCTTCCATTTTCTACGAACTTGAGTACTAACAACAGTACCCTCTTTCAAGTTTTCTTTGCTTATAGTAGAAGAATTTGGTACGTTATTAGGTTTTTCATTCATAGGAGAACAGTTTGGCCCTTCTTCCACGACATCATCGATATCATAGGAGTACGTAACAATTGTAAAATTAAATGTGCGATATGCTTGGGAGCACAGAGGTTTTAAGTTGAGTGTTCAACATAGACATTAGATAATAAATATGGACGCGCCTTGGTATAGAATAAAATCACAGATTTCGTGACACCCAGATAACCTAGCGATCGTGGATACAGGATAATTGTTATCAGTTGAAAACATATGAAACCAATTTAATTTCAAACTAAAAACTATTTAATTTTTTGATTTTTTAAAGTTAAAATTATGAACAACTATTGAAAGCAATGAGTTATTAATTTTATATGTATTCTGCGGATATTTTTATCAACTTCTGATATCTTTTTAGCTTCGTGATGCATTCTTATCTTTACATAATTGTCCACAAAATACTTTATAAGTCTAGACTTGTGATCGTTGTCGTAGAAATTCAGAAAAATGTCATCATGAATCGATTTTCTTGCAGAAGTTTTGATGGTGTTTCGACATGCTTCGCTAAAAAGGCGCCCATCGTTTTCCCTCAACAGAGATTCCGTTACTTCGCAGATTAGGGTCACATCTTTAGAGGGTGAAATCAAGCCTTCCCTATTCTTTTGTGCAATGAGATCCGATTTCAATTCTCTGTCAGTAAGAAAAATTTTGCATTCTTCACAATACATTTTGTGATTTGGTTTCTTTTCCAGCAAACCCTTGATAAGAAATCCAGCAATGTAAGCGCATATGTCCTTCACAGCTTCACTGATGTCTATCTGCGAACAGTCTACTATTTCTTCAACAAGATTGAAGCGGTACGTTTCGCCCCATCGTCGTTCGACGATAATGGTCGCGCGTCGTTACTTATGTTCATATGTTCGGCGGGTGCGCGGACAGGTTTCCTCCTCTCCGTGCCGCGCCAATACTTTTATGTACTGTATGCTTGCTGGCTGTGTCTACGGACCCAGTTCTCTCGATGTAACGGTATTATAGGTTTCTCAATGCATTCAATATAGAACCTGTTCATTTGGTAAATCCCAGAACGACCATACAAACTAGCTAACATAATAAATAAACCATTATAATACCAAGTCTTTTATTTATTCATGGAAAATGTCACAAAACGATGATAATCATATTGAAGTAAATAGCATTATTCAGGAAAAAGAAAATATTGCAAGCGATCCAGAAAATGAGGAGTTGAAACTTGCTTCAAGTCAAGTACCTGTACCTGCAAAACAAAATTTGAAAAAAATAAAAAAAACTTGTAAATATAAATCGTTTAACAAAAGTAAGCAAAAGAAAGAAATTGCCTAACAGAGGTACAAAAGTAACAAAAACTAGGGATACTTCGACCATAATAGACCAATCCATAGACTCTGAGGAGGAAAATGATCAGGAATTTCGGAACAATGAATCACACACAGAGGATAGATTTTCACAGGACGATGAAAATAGCGACTCTTTGGTCAGCGATGATGGGCACCTATAAAGACAATAAAAAATAAATTCAGGGAACTCGCTCAGATTCATCGCAGAGCTGCTACCTGGATCACAATTTGAAACAACTACGATATAATTTACAATATAAAAAATGCAAAAAAATGCCCAATCTTTGAAAGCCAGGCTAACGAAGTAACATTTACCATAGAACGACCGCAACAAGGGGCGCAGTTGGAGCAAAATGCGCCTAGTGACGAGGACTTCACCGTGTTCGATGGAAATTTAATAGCAGACATCAACATTCTACAGACTGAGATGCCAAACATCCTTCAAACGGCTTTAAAGGAATTACATACATGGCAAATTAATGATCCAAAATTGGGGAAAATTATAGATAAAATGAAAAATTCTGCAAATGATAAGATGAATAGGACATACGCCTACCATGGTGATCCACATATGATTCTGCATAAAAAGTTCTCGGATGGCTCAGAAGTACCTATGATTCCAGATGCATTATTCAGAGACGTGATCGAATATTTTCACCACCTCTACAACCACCTAGGAGCAAACAAATTGGATATTATTTTCAAAAGATATTATTATTCGCCTAATTCATTAAAACACATAAAAACCCTTACCAATGCATGTCTACTCTGTAGGATGAACAAAGTATATGGTATGAAAAATATAATGGAGTTTGCAAAAGTTGAGGCCCACGATTTCGCAGAATTGATTTCTCTAGATATTTTTGGTCCACTTCCCAGTTGTGGAGATGACCCAAAGACCATAATCGTAGCGAAAGATGTTTTTACGAAAAGAATATGGCTGTATCCTTCAGTGGAGGCGAAGGCGGACGATTGCATACTGATGATTGATAAAATACAGAAGGACCTGGAAAAAGATGGAGCAGAGTGGAAAAAAGCAGTGACTGACAACGGACCACAATTTATTAGCGAAAAATGGATAGAAAGACTTCAAAAAGAAGGTATAAAAATCGTACATACTTCTCCATATAATCCTCAGGCTTCTAGTGTGGAAAGAGTTATGAGGGAGATAGGTTCACAATTACGAATATTAATTAATAAAATAGATCACACTAGTGAATATTATTCTCATGAGAACTGGAGCGAATGGGTGGAAAAAATAGAAGAAACCTTGAATAACACACCAACGGCGTACCAGCTTACTCCAAATCAGATATGGCAGATTGAAGAGAAAAATCCTCCCGTGTCAGGTATAATACGTCCTAGAAAGATAAATTATGCACAAATGTTAAAATCATTATCGAAGAAAATAAAGAAATATATAATTCAGGCAACCACTATCGACCAATTAATTGAGAAGGACCTGGAAGATGCAGAAAATTTTATTTTAGATACAGACGACTATATATGGGTTCACGTCGATGGGGCGTGTAGCAATAATGGTGATCATCAATGCTAAGGCGGGAATTGGTATATGCTGGAAACCAGACAGTCCAATAAATATAAGCCAAACAGTGAATGACTCACGCTACAAAAATACAAACAATTTAGCGGAATTAATAGCAATAAAAACGGCATTGATAATTGGGAAAAAAGCGGAAAAACGGAAAATTAAAATTTTCACGGATTCAAAATATGCCATATCCACAATATTGAAAATAGATAGCTGGAAAAATGGCTGACGTATAACAAAAAAATGGTACATCACAAGGACATACTGGTGGAAATCGACGAGCTGAAAAATTCACTTGAAGCAGTACAATTTCAACATGTCTACGGCCATGCTTATGATTACTCAAATGCTATTGCAGACAAGCTCGCGAAATTGGCTGTTTATGGTGATACGCTAATCAAAATGAAAATATTGATCGACGAAGACGACGGCGTAGAAAAAAGAAACACCCGTGATTTAATCAGAGAATACCTCAGAACGACCCAATACTTAGAGACGATAGAGAAGGAACAGGACTTCGCAGAAAAAAACACAGAAAATAATAGGCTGCAAGAAGGGGATTTAGTATTGATATCCACCCATAATCACTCCAATCAAACTAAAGGTCTCACAAAAAAATTATTTCCAAAAAGAGTAGGACCTTATAAAATCTTAAAGAAAATCGCAAAAAATTGTTTCAAAGTACAGAACTATGATAGGGAAAAATCGGAGGATAAAAAGATCGTCAACATCAGACAAATTACATTATATATGACAAAAGATATTTTGGCTACACTGGAAAATGACGCTCACTACAGAAGCTTAGAGAATGCCCATCTTATACAGGGGCAATTGCAGAAATTTTCCGAGAATTTATTAGAACATAAGCAACAATCAACTCCTATCGATGAAATGCCACTCCAACAGAAATTTAAGGCGCTAGAAAAAAATAAAAAGGAGATCAGGGAATTAATAGAAAAAAATCGAAAAGAGCGCCAAGATAAGCCACCAATAGAAACGGTAGATTTAATTCAAAATGAAACACCGGATAGGCAGATCATAGTGGAACTGGCGGGGTGTTTGGCGGAAGACAGAATAGATATCATAGAAAAGGCGACGATCATATTAGGAGTACAACGCACAAAGGACTTAATCTTAAAATCATTACTTTTATTCCAGATAGGTGAATCTTATACTACGCAGGGCACTCTTCGGATGCGCGGGGGAATCTTCTTCAACATCGTACTACGAGATAGAAAACTAGTTTCCCACGATGAATACTGTGCAATATTTCGCGCAAAAATCTGAAATCGAATAGATAACACACAAAGAGACCCGATATTTCCAATAATTATCACATAAGATAGGCTATACTTATCTATCAACTTGTCACAATATTGCCTGGGAAATATTTCGAATTTAACTTCGTAGATGTCATTCTTCTTTCAACGGCACATGTGTTACAATATACTGTCGCGAGTGTTAGCGTTTGGTTTTCTACTTATTAATATATTTTGTGGATCTTTCTGTGTGTATTTTGGGCGGTTCGTAGACATCGTTCTTCTCGCTTCCTGCTTTCATTTTGTCACGACAATCATCTGAAAATTTGGTAAGATATAGTTATTAGGCCTAAATATTCTGTAGAAGGACCATAGGTAACTCACACGTAGGCATTTTATAAACAAAGGAAAAAACATATAATTCTCAGGTACTATGGCTTCAAACATTAACTGCGGAATCTGCTTAGAATCTATGCTGGTCGCCGAGGAGCCCAACGTGGCGACACGTTGTGGTCACCTACTCCACGCCAACTGCCTCGCAAAATGGCTGGCAATATCTGGCGATGAAGATCGCGGAGAATGCCCGACATGCAGGTCGCCAATTACCCTGGAAACATCAATAAGGATTTTCTTCCCGGCAGCAGGACCTGAAGTATCAGATACACATAGGTTAGAGAAGAAAAATATCGAACTAATGGAGGTGGTACACGCTCTACGCGCAAGTAATGTGGAGCATAAAAACGCCATTCAGACCCTTCGATCGAACGCTGAACAAGAAAGGCGTGTGGTGGAGCGTTTGAATGGTCGCATCGCGGAGCTGCAAAGACAAGTTCAGAGTTTCGCCGAGTTCGAGGAGATACTGAAAAAGCTGGAGTATGAAAAGAGCGACATGCATGCGAGATGGTTCGCGGCGGAGAATCTCGCGGAGGGTCTCAGAGAAACCATTGCCTCTCAAAAAAATGAGATGACACGTATAACGAAAAAACACGCTCGAGAAATCGACGAATTAAAAAAAAGGACGGAGGCTTCTAAGCCTCCTACCTTACATACTTTGGCAGAAGGACCGGTAAGCTTCCTTGAGGTGGGACGCCACAAATTATACGGCATGGGTAGTTTCACAATGATTGGCGATGGACCCATCAACACTATAGTACGTCATTTCGTGGTACAACGTGGCCATTGGGATGAACTATCCCAACTAAATTCGTCGGCCACGATCTTTTCCGACCTCTCGATAGCGAGGATGCTAGACCTATGTGCTGAGGTGCCAGACTTCGGTGAGTCCTTGGTATGCAGCGCGGGCGAATTGGAGCTGGCATCGCAGTCAGCCAACCTAAATCGCATGCGGAACGAAATGGCACAGCTGGTGCGGCTCTTTGAAGACAAAGGCGTCAAAAGAATGGCGATACTGTTGCCTTTGGAATCTCCTGCGGACAGCGAGATAGTAAAGAAAAATAAAACCACCATTGGCGCGTTTATTAAGACTAATTTATAATCACTAACGAGAAAGACCAAAATCTATCACATCGATACTTACGCGTTATTTGATTCCCGTGGGCCAAAGTTCCACGTAGATCAAAAATCAGGTAAACATTACCTAGCTAGGATGGCGGCGCCGGAAATGAGAAGCAATCTCCAAAAAATTCTATCCGATATCAACCGGAGATGTTGACAATAAGTAGAAGGACCTAAAACCGAGCGTAAACAGAAATAATTTATTAATTATACTTTATTAGTTTTTGTATTTCTTTTTTGTTTTATCATTTTTCTGAAGATGTATTTTTTGTTTTGTTTTTTATCTTGATTTTGTGTTGACATAGGTACAACCGCGACCGGTACGACGCTTACTTTGCCTTCGCAAAGAGGCGTCGGGGGTGGGACGGGCCGCGGACGTGTGCTCGTCGTGTCGTCATCGTGACTTCACGGTGACGCACACGGGGCAATGAAGCGGTACGTTTCGCCCCATCGTCGTTCGACGATAATGGTCGCGCGTCGTTACCTATGTTCATATGTTCGGCGGGTGCGCGGACAGGTTTCCTCCTCTCCGTGCCCCGCCAATACTTTTATGTACTGTATGCTTGCTGGGTGTGTCTACGGACCCAGTTCTCTCGATGTAACGGTATTACTAAGATCATACAATTAAACACTCGTTAAACTTAAAGCTCTATTTTATTTCACGTATACTGAGGCCTTGGCTGAGGCTTCAGCTGCTTCAAGATCTTCATTTGTTACATCTTCATCTTTTTATTTTGCGATCACAACCACAAATAATGCAAGACATGATTACCTATGTTTTAATAAAAAAAAAAAAAACTCGTAAAGGCACATAGAACGAACATTTCCTTAATAATTATTCGCGCATTTCGCGCCAAGAATTAAATTTATCACATAAATGACATAACAAATATCAAAGTGGTTTATCAATTATCCTGTATCCATGATCGCTAGGTTATCTTGGGACCAGCTTCTTATCACAAAGGCGCGTCCATATTTATTATCCAATGTCTATGGTGTTGAATTATTTTTCTAATTATATAGATGTAGATACGAAATCGTGAACACTAAAAACATAATTTTTAATTTAGGATGTAATTTTAGAATTACTTTTAATATTTTAAGAATGTTATTATAAGTAAGAGTGAAGAATTTTAAGAGTGTGGGTCAGAGTGGTCTCTCCTTGAAATTCGAAATTGAAATATCTAATGTAATGAGCATTAGTAATGATTCATAAACTGGTTATATTCTCGAGATTGATCTCTTATATCATCAGCAAATTTATGATTTACATAGAGATTACCTATTTTATTTGGGATGTAAAAAAAAGAGGTCTCCTCATAATTGAATATTCCACGTTTATCCTCAAAAACATACATGTGGTCTTTTAAATCTATAGAAATCTGAAAATCAAAGTTAGAATTGAATTACATGAAAGTAAGTGGTTATCTGTGTATAGCTTATAAGTTATAGGTGAGTGATGAGATTCAAATTAAAGGTAAGTAAATTGATATGATATGCTTACATCTTCAAACCACTTCCTAATACTCGCCTTGCTTGTTATAGCTCTGCCTTTATGCAGGTACTCCGCCGCACATACTGTTAAAAGGGGATGTCTGGACGTGAAATTTCTGTACCATCTACGTCCAACTCCTTTCTGTTTGTTGTAAGTATTTACAGGATTTCCATAACCTTGTTGAAGCAGTATATTTGCAGAATAGATTAGATCATCTTTCGTGAGGGGAAAGCCTCTCTTCGCTGTATTCAATAGCCAATTTTGCAGTTCTAATTCTATTTCTATACCTACAGTAAATAAATGAAATGTTAATTTACAGATTATTGTTCTTCAGTGCTAGGAATAACAGTGATGTCACCGCTGTTTCGAGTAAACCCGTGCACTGTAAGATGCGCGTCATATTTGGAAAGATTGTGAAAAAAAAAATTGGTAGAAAATTAGGTGTTTTCAGTTTTAAATTACAGCTGTTATGCGCAGCACCTATCAGGCAGAACGGTCGTTCTGCGAGTCAAGTTCAAAACGCAACCAAATTGCCATAGAAACGAACGAAAGTGCGCGTACGTACGAGCAAACGGCCGACTCTGCTTATATTCTGTGAACAGGATTTACTCTATAGCGTTTATGCAATTTTTACCGAAACTATTGGTCGTAATGGATATATTTATAGCTTATTTTAAAGACCTCGCCAAGAGCTTCAAAATAAGCCATAGATAATTACTGTATGATAAAAACTCGCCGAGTTATTAACATCTGAAATAAGCGATTATGACAAATTTTTGAAGTTAAGTAAACTCATTTTCTCGACAACTAATAGAGATGAAAACGTGAAATTTTGTATGCTTCATCTGCATGATGTAAATGAGTGCGTGTGAGGTTTTCGTCCAAATTGGCCCCCTTTTACTCCTCCTCCCTCCTCAAATGGGCCTTAAAAATTTTTAAAATGGAACGAAAACTATAAAAGGCACTTCTACAGCATGTTTTCAATAAGTGTACCAAATTTCAGTTCATTTGGTTCATTACACTATTCCGTATCCTTGAGCAAAGTTTGGAAAATTTTAGAATATGTACAAGAGGAAAACGAAATAGGGGAACAGCATAAGGCACGAAAGGGGAAGTTGAAATAAGGGAAATTCATAAACGTTGTTTCAATGGATCGGACTTCTCTGATTCAAGTAGGTAAAAAAGGATGAAATTAAATAGGGAACTCCTATTGCTGTTTGTGGTGTGGTAATTCAGTGGTTGAATAAAATACAGTAAATATAATAATTTCGACTTTTTCTAATTTTCATTACATTTTCCAGAATGAACCTAAACCTCTCTATAGCTGCACGATGTGCAGAATTCTAGGAACATTTCCTCTGCTTATGGCGTTTATTGTAAAATAAGTATCGTGTTTTTCAAAAAAATTATTTAATTAATTGTATACACGATTATTCTTCAAATAAACATTTTCTCTCAATTATACACCGTTCAATTCCTGGCTTACTATCTATGACGCTAAATAATTTATCGAAAATTCAACAGAATACGTGATGCTAGCATTAATTTATTCAAACATTATATTCCAAAAAAAACTTTTGATATCCGCAAAAAAAACTTCTAACAAGCAAAAACGTCAACTTCAAAACAATTCTTAGTTATACCTATTTAAAAAAAAAAAAAAAAAAAAAATTAAGGTAAAAAATTATATGATACAAGCCCACAGATCAAGTTCCCCTCATTTCAACTTAGAACTTGATGGTCGTCATTCACTGGAGGATTGTTAGCTGAGTTTTTAACAAAACGATAGCTATTACAGCCTACCTGATTTGGGAAGGGAAGGTCGGGGGAGGGTGGGGTCTTCAAATCTTTGCGTTTCAGACCATTTGTAATCATCTGGCAAATGTCCAACTTTTTGGTATATATATATATTTTTTTTCCCCCACGCGTAGCGCCGGCGAGTATTCATAAAATTCGCTCAAAATTTGGTGAGGACTCTTCTTGAAAATGCGCAAAAATAGTTTTTTTGTTTTTTCGATAAATTTCAAAATGGCGGATCACTCAAATTTTGAGGGGGGCTGGAGAAGGGGCAAATAGCTCAAATTTTTCGTTTTTGATTTCATATGAAAGAGTGAGTCACGGATACTAACATATCCAAATTTCAGCTTCTTAAGTGCATATTGAGAGGAGTTAGATCAAAAAACGGCTTTTTGAGGAAGTTTTGAGTCATGAAATTTCTTGAATCTTCCATATCTCCCCACCAAATCAAGTTAAAGAGGTCAAATTTTGTGTGTGAGGTTAGTTGGTGACCACAATATGACCTCTTGAATTTGGATCAAAATGGATTCAAAATGGCGGATTATCAAAATTTTGAGTAGAGCTTGAGGAGCCTCAAGTTGGTAAAAATGTAATTAATATGAATTCATATGGTTATTGGGGATAAGTTGTATACTATATCCCGAATTCACTTCCATACATGATGTTGGAGGGGGAAGGCGGGGTTACCAACCTAAAATAGTGGTGGGGGTACAGGAGGGGTCGAAAATTTTTTATTGCTGTGTCATATGATAAAATGAGCCCAAGTGACAAACGTATTTTGATTTTAGCTTCCTCAGTGATTTTGGAGGGGAGTTAGAGCAAAAAACGGCTTTTGGAGGGGAAATTGCTGCAGGAAATTTCATGAATCTTCCATATCTCATCACCAAATCGGCCTAGAATGGTCAAACTTTGTGTGTGGGATTAGTTTGTGACCAGAATATAACCACTTAAATTTGAGTCAAAATGGATCCAAAATGGCGGATTTACAAAATTTGAAGATAATTTGAGGACCCTCAAATAGTTATAATTTGAGAAATATGTGTTCGCATGATTATTTCATGGTAAGAAATACTACATTTGTGCCAAATTGAACTTCTTAAGTGTTTTTGGAAAGGATGGTAGGGGTTTTCAGACTTGGTATTGGGTGTGGCCTGTAGTGATGAACGGTTAAGCAAGGTTATTACTAAATCAAAACAAGCCCCAGTTAAAAACTCAGCTCAAGTAATGCGGCATGGCTGCTTACGTTTTTTTTTTTTTAGTATGATCGGTATAAGTTGAAATGTCTCACTAATTATGTGACTGTGCAATTGGGGTGATTTCGTTATGTGAGTTAACATTTTTTTTTTCCAAATTACTGAACATGAAAATAAAAGATAGAACAATGTTTATTTCATAACAATACTACTGAATAGGCAATAAATTTATGGAATGGAAATAATTTCATGAACAAAAAGTTCCAAATTTTTATGAATAAATTTTTTATAAATATTTTATTTTTTGTATTTTCATGTGTTGTAATTATAATTGTGAATTCAAATAGATCTCAATTTCAACGCACATATTTGTAATATGTACAATATGTATTACGTAATGTAGTAATAGTTAATTTTAAATATTATCAATTGATTACTTTTATTTACATTAATTTTAATATTGAATTCAAATATATATCGATTTCAACGCGCATATTCGAAATGTAGGTGCAATATGTGTTATGTAATGTAGTAATTGGTGAGTTTAAACATTATCAAGTGATACTAAAGAACTAACAATAACATCTCTGCGGTCCTAATACGATCCCCTTACAAGTTAAATTTTAAAGATTGGTGAAATGAAAATGTAATATTTAGGTACATGATAATCCTTCTTGTGTATTCGTTAATGACGACCGTCAAGTTCTAAGTTGAAATGAGGGGAACTTGATCTGTGGGCTTGTATCATATTATTTTTTACCTTAATTTTTTTTTTTTTTTTTTTTTTTTTAAATAGGTATAACTAAGAATTGTTTTGAAGTTGACGTTTTTGCTTGTTAGGAGTTCTCCCGTCAAATGATTATGATGACGTACTCTTTTTTTTTCAATTTGAAATTTCAGGTTGCAAATACAACAGACTTTTTGATCATAAAATTTTTTCCATTCTGAAGGAGTGAATAGAGTGTTGAAGTTAATTGTTTCAAATTTTTTGTATTTTTTGTATATAGCTTTTGCATAATGCTCTATCCAGTAAAAAAAATTTTCAACGCAGTTTTCACCAACATAGATCTTTGGAGACATAAATTTTTTATTATTTTTTCCTACAATATAGAAGCATACAGCAATTGGTTCATGTCTTTACAATTTTTGAGATAATTCAGAATCCGCTTCAGGTACCAACATAGTTTTAAAATCGGCGAATCCTACGTATTCGATAGGATAGCACCATTGTAAATTTTTAAATTTTAGTTTAGCTTTATTTTCAAACGGTAACGTGTATTTAGCAGGTTCTAAGGTGATTTCTTAACAAAGTTTTTTATGAACGACAAGTTTTCGAATTTTTTTGAACCTTGAAAATAACATAAACATCTTTTGCAAACTTGAATTGCACTCATATTTTTAGTTAGTTGATGTCTAATAAATTTGTTCAAATTTTTTGAGTAGACAAAATGTTTTCGAGAAGTGTTTGAAAGGAATAACAAATCGTAATGAAGATTTTTTTCAATCTCACAAATTTTGATGGGTATAATTTGATTTTTTTCTATGCCAAATATAAAGTATGCTACACTGGAACCAAAAATTGCGATTTTTTTCATCTTATTGACACACATCTAGAACACTGATAAAGGTTATTCTCAGTTTAAAAAATAACCATAGTCCAATATTATATAAAATTTTGTTTAAAAAAGAACCATAGTCCGCAACCTCAATTTTTATATTTCAGATATCGAGAACTAGAAAGAGTATTCAATGGTAAAACTTGCTCTGTGAGCTTTCATATCACATTTCAAGATAAATTTACATAACCCTAACCTAATTTTCAGTTGCGAAAACGTTCCCCGCATATTATTTTACTCTCCTGAAAAATTCCATTTTTGGACTATGGTGTTTTTTTTAAAAGGGCGCTTCAATTTGTTAATTACTTTATTATCTTCTTCTTCTTCCTTTTTTTTTTTAGTTCATTTCTTCCTCACACTTATAACACTACTAATCATCAATGTTCATTTTTCACTTTTCCCTCTCAACCTCGCAATGTTGTTAATCATGAAAGTTTATGTACATAATGCTAACAAGTGTAAGTGCTTGTATACTAATTAGTACATAAACAATGTATGTGTAATTTTCAATGGAGATATCTGGATAAATTAAGTTCGGTTCGGGAAAGCGAGTTCAGTTTTGAATTCAGCATGAAAAATTAAGTGAAAATACAAAAATGAAATGAAAAAATACAAGGAGTCAGATTCCGAATCATTACCCTCATTTTACATAATTTTGAAAATAATATTATACATTATGAAATTATATTTTATCCGCCTTTCTAATTGAATCAAGTTACAAAAAAAATTAATTTAAAATTTCAATAAACCTACTATTTGTGTTATAACGCTCATTTCAAAATTACACAGATGACTTTTTGAACATTTTTGCGATTGTATGTAAGCAATCAATTGTGCGCACAGTATATGATACACAATGAGGAACTAATTAGAAGCGTAATTTTATGAATTGATGCAGGAAGTGCAGGAAAATGTTCATATAACTCATGTATTTCACTTGAAATTTCTTTTAAATTTGCAAAATTTTGGCTTGTACAACATAAAGATACGATATTGTACCCAAAATATGCGTTGGAAATGAGCTGATATTGGTTGTCTGTGATAGCAGAAATACACGATAGAATTTCGATTTTTAAGGTTTACGTCCCCTGAATCACGCTTGAATTTTGTATTTTGAACTACTAGAAGATGTGGATGGCATTACGCAACAATGTCCTAACTGCACTTCGACTCGTTCCAAGAAAAGCATCATGACCTATCTTACTTTGACAATACAGTAAAATACTTCATATAAATATACTTATGTAATCCTGTGATATTTTAGTTCCATTTTTTGCAATAAAGAATCTTTACAAATGATAAGATTTGCATTTCGTTATTTATTTATCAAGAAAAATGAACATTTTCAATATTCTAATTTCATAACAACAGTTTCTTATTTCGCATCAACCAATCAGAAACCTTGTTTTGAAAGACACAGAAGAATAAGAATTCATATTTTATATCACTGTACCGTTAGTCCGTTATGCAGTTTTACATGTGTAAAAGCAAATATCTATTTCTATTTAAAAATAGTGAACGAAGTACCTTTGGATTTGACAGTGCCTTAAACCTGTATGTGGTAATGAAAGTAATGAAACATCTTCTGGTAAATATTATGTACTTATACGACTAATTTATTCATTTAATCGACGCATCAAATTTTCTTTTCAGTTTTGTAATTTAAATTTACAGAATAAATTTATGTTTGAACAAGTTTATTGATGTTGGTTTGAACATGGGTCAGCTTATTAGTTTATCACAAAGATGATCACAACAAACAAAAATAAACAACAGATGAATTTTCCTAGTAGAAAAAATACAACTAGGTACTTTAGGTCAATGTTGCAAAATTGAAAACTGCTGTTATGAGATTATAGTTACTCCCTTCACGTTTTTAAATTAAAAAGAACAGTTTTTCATTATTAAATTTTGGTATGTTAATTAGGGTGCTATACAAATTTCAAAAATGTGGGAATCTCATTTTTGATGAAAATTGCACTTGGAACATCGTTGCATGATGCCATCCATGTAATCTCTTCGTGTTAAAAACATTAACATCAATTTTGTATCATTAGGATATATATTATTAGATGATCAAATAAGTGTATCATATTTGATATATTAGTCTCTAAATGATTAAGAAAAATTAATTCACTCACATTTCTCTCAGCGACTCGAATAAGAGTCGCCGATGTCTTTCACAACAAATCATCTTAAAATAATCTCCGCTCATATAAATTATAAGCTTCTCTTTGAATAGTAGATGATTAAAGGAGTTGTTCATATTCTCCAAAATTTTGACGTCGAGAGCAAGTTAAAAACAAAAATAATACCGAACTTTAGCACAATCTTATTATCTTATTATACTTGTCGTATTTTTCTATGTTTGAGACCTAGCGGAAGAGAATACGACAAGGGGAAATACACAGACGCTAAAAGACAGAATAGGCAGTGGAAGCAAATATGTTAAGCCGACACTTAACCCGCGAAATTTAAATCGCGGTAAGTGCTGGCTTACACGGCAAAAGCAAAGAGTAATAAATTCAATTAATTAACGAACCAAATGCGACATAAAGTAATGTATTTATTATGTCAAAAATGTACATAATAAATAAAAAATAAATCGTGTAAAAAACATATGAAAAAAACGGCGAACTCCGAAGAACGTGTCTTGCCTCATTTGGCCGCTCCGTCCGCATCTAAAAAAAAATAAAAAAGTGGAATTAGATTACTGCTATTCAGTAATCTAAGTCAGCTGAAACCTAAACAAACATATTAAAGAAATTTCTACATACTAATATTATAGGGGTTAATTAATTATTGCTGTTGGGACTGGGACGAGACGGCCACGAAAGTTCGATCGGTAATTTGTGTATTATAATTAAAATCTAAATTACTCACTAAGGTGTCATCGCCACTACCGTAAGCATTTTTCGACATAATTCGAAAAAAATCAAAAATTAACTTGGTGGAGAAAAATAAAAAAAATCCCCTCGTACGAAAAAAATATAAAATTCGAGGAAGATTATGACACGTAGAAAATTTGTAAGACAATGGCCGATTCGTCCCAGACAGCCTGTCGCCAATTTGGGGGTGATGACCGGCGCTCCAAAATAAGGTAGCCACCGGTATTTACGTGTAAAAGGGAATTGTCTTTATTTGGTAGGTAGTTTTTGTTTAAAGGATTTAGATAAGTAGGTAAGTGGGTAACTTCGTTCTTTGATTCTGTGTTAACAGAATCAAGTCAGAAATGAACGAAGTGAACGAGAATTTCTGACAATACTAAAAGAATTCTGCGAAATGCGAAATTTTATTCCTATGGGGACTCGCTGAGATGGGGTTTCTAATGTTATAAAGAAAACTAGGGCAGCGTCGAACTTCGGCATTGCAAGTTTAGCCAGCGTTCATCTTCCTATCATTTTTTTTTTTTTTACCTACTTACGTTTGAAGCGATTTTCAATTGGTTGATTCTCTATGCATGTTCGTGTGGCGTGTGTGTGCCCATCATCGCACGGTTTAGTGAGTCTGTTGGCGCGCTTTTTGTTTTTCGTGTTTTATTTTCGTTATTCTATATTTTTTTTTTTTTCGAAAATTGAAATTTTTTGAATTCTTCTAGCCATTAATTTTCTTAATAAAATGATCAATAACAATCAGGTAATAATATTAGGTCGTGAGCTCGTGACTTCACATCCAACGCAAGTTGGATGAAGGGTAAATCTAAAATTTTTGTTCTTTTAGCATTAACATTTCCATTTTTGGTTAACTACCTATTATTTTTCTACGAGATTTTCTAAGGGTTTGCTTTATTTTTCTCACCATTCTACATGATTAATAAAAAGGAAAGTATTTTTTTTTTCACGAATTTGTCAACGTCTTGTAAGGTGGTTAGAAATTCAATGTTGGAAAAATCAAATGTTGGTAAATTTATGAACAAACCCATTTTAAGTCGTAAAATATTATTTTGGTTTATAATAGCTTCCATTCCTAAAATTTTATTGAAAATCCAACCTGACCCAGTTTTGGATGTATTTTCATTTTGATTTTCGATTTGAAGAAAAAATTTCTCGATAATTATATCGCTATTATTAGAAAAAGTGAGAGAACTTGTATTAAAATTAAATACCAGTTGTTCTCCTGTAATTTTTTTCTATTCTACAAAAAAATTACAATGCACTTTTATTGAGTTTTTCTCTTTAAGTTGATTTTCAATTAAATTTAGAGTGAAGTTTTTATTTTATCAAAAAAATTGCTAGTGTCAAAGAAGTAATTTTGATTTATAAATAAAAATGTTTGAATCTTATTACTAGAAGCACTTTTATAAAAAATTTTTTTAAAATTATTTCTTCTTTGGAATCTTTTTTTTTCTTCTTTTAGTATTACATTAACCAGGTTCTGCAAATAGATTCGTTTACGTTCATAGCATTTGAAATTTTTTGATTTCAGTTTACAAATTTGACAATAATTCTGTATTGAGAAACAAAAAAAAAACAAAAACAAAAACAAAAAAAAAACAAAAAAGATGATTTTATAATCGGATAATTAATATATTTAATAAAATAAAATAAAACAAACTGAATTGGGTGGTTTGTGGTTATACTCCTCCAGAAGGGATGGAATTGAGGAGTGAAAGATGATGAGGTGCCTGGGTACGGCTGCGACGCGTTTAGATAGATCGTGTTCACTTACGCATAGCTCTCACTGTCTGAGCCCACCCTGCTCAGACCAAGTTCACAGGAAAGAAGATCTCGGTACAAACAGCGACAATTAAATAACACTTGTCGGATACGATGTATTAATGAATACAAATACACAATGATATAATCAGTTACTATTTTCTTGGCTCTCGGTGAGCCACCCGATCGCGAGGTAACAAACGAGTAATAATAGCTTCCATTCCTAAAATTTTATTGAAAATCCAACCTGACCCAGTTTTGGATGTATTTTCATTTTGATTTTCGATTTGAAGAAAAAATTTCTCGATAATTATATCGCTATTATTAGAAAAAGTGAGAGAACTTGTATTAAAATTAAATACCAGTTGTTCTCCTGTAATTTTTTTCTATTCTACAAAAAAATTACAATGCACTTTTATTGAGTTTTTCTCTTTAAGTTGATTTTCAATTAAATTTAAGAGTGAAGTTTTTATTTTATCAAAAAAATTGCTAGTGTCAAAGAAGTAATTTTGATTTATAAATAAAAATGTTTGAATCTTATTACTAGAAGCACTTTTATAAAAAATATTTTTTCTTTGGAATCTTTTTTTTTCTTCTTTTAGTATTACATTAACCAGGTTCTGCAAATAGATTCGTTTACGTTCATAGCATTTGAAATTTTTTGATTTCAGTTTACAAATTTGACAATAATTCTGTATTGAGAAACAAAAAAAAAAAAAAAACAAAAACAAAAACAAAAAAAAAACAAAAAAGATGATTTTATAATCGGATAATTAATATATTTAATAAAATAAAATAAAACAAACTGAATTGGGTGGTTTGTGGTTATACTCCTCCAGAAGGGATGGAATTGAGGAGTGAAAGATGATGAGGTGCCTGGGTACGGCTGCGACGCGTTTAGATAGATCGTGTTCACTTACGCATAGCTCTCACTGTCTGAGCCCACCCTGCTCAGACCAAGTTCACAGGAAAGAAGATCTCGGTACAAACAGCGACAATTAAATAACACTTGTCGGATACGATGTATTAATGAATACAAATACACAATGATATAATCAGTTACTATTTTCTTGGCTCTCGGTGAGCCACCCGATCGCGAGGTAACAAACGAGTATAGAATATTACACAGGAGACGACTTAATACAGCTCGTAACTATGACAGATGGTAACTCGATACTCTCGATCGTATAGGTATACTACATACTGCTCTGCGCAACTCGGTCGATTCCGAGTGCGACACTTATCAAACGCTCGCAGTGTTGCTGCCATAAGGGAACTCGGCAAGGGCGAACCTCCCGGTTCAATGCCCCTCATGTGCCAAGTCACCTGATGTGGCACACGAGGGTGAGTCGGCACATGGCCCACTCCCCCTGCCCCCGAGGTGTTCTCGGAGAGCAGGGTCACCCCGGAAGGACACCGAACGCCGAGCCCCCAACAGTGGCTCATGCGACACATCGTTCCGACATACAGTTGATGGATTAACTGCAAAAGTAAACAAAGGTGTGAAAAAACAACATTATTATGTCCTAACAAAAGAGACTTTAGCATAAATTGGACATGTAAAAAAAAAATGAACCAAGCTATATGATTATCTCTACGTTTTTTAAATGCATTTACGTGCCGTAGTTATATGGTGAGTATGTACATAATACAAAAAAAAAATGAAGTATACAATAACATGATGGATAAGGTGATAAGGCATAAAAGAAGAAAAAAAATATATATGAGACAACATCGCAATAATTACATCCTAAAAAAAAACAAGATATACTACACGTAGAGCAGCGTTTTTCAACATGAGATGGAGAAGAAAAAAAAAATCTCACAACAACAAACAGGTAAGAATTAGAATAAATATGAAAGCAAAAAAGAACGAAAATGCGAACACTAAAAAAAAGGAATTACATGTACATCTTACATTTTATGATGATACAGCCACTACAGAGGACCGCGTTAAGAGCTACGATTCTATGACCAATCTCCATTATCTCCGCCTGAGTTCGATTCTGAGTCTTCATCATCTCGAGGTGGGGGAGGGGGAGGCGGTGCTTGTGGAGGCAATAGTGCTTTCGTGATGAGATCCGCCACCGTTGGCGCGATATGTGGTTTGATAAAGTACTTCGTCACCATCGTCTCGGCATGATCCCAGTGGCGTTGGCTTATCAGATTCTTTTGAAGCTGTTTTTTAAAGTCCAGTAAGACCGATAAGCGTCGTTGATCGCCGAGGTGGGTTGGCAACAACCGCTGGTAAATTGCGTTTATTCCAAATCGTTTCTCTGTAATATTCTCTGTTTTCAGAGTTCATTATCGATGTAATCTTAGATCGGTTTTTCCGATCGATATCGAACTGTGATATCAAACAATTACCTCTCGATCCTGTCGAAGTGTGTTCAGTGTTATTCCTTTGTTCTACACTGTTCTTAACTCGATTGAATCATATCAATTTCCATTGTTTTGATGTGATTCCAATACCGTTGGTTTCTTCCACTCCGAACAAGTTAGAGATGGTTCTGTCGCTGAAGCTTGTTGATTCTTGAAACCCACTTTCGTGTAGCGCAGGGTCGCCAATGAATTGGGTGGTTTGTGGTTATACTCCTCCAGGAGGGATAGAATTGAGGAGTGAAAGATGATGAGGTGCCTGGGTACGGCTGCGACGCGTTTAGATAGATCGTACTGTCTGAGCCCACCCTGCTCAGACCAGGTTCACAGGAAAGAAGATCTCGGTACAAACAGCGACAATTAAATAACACTTGTCGGATACGATGTATTAATGAATACAAATACACAACAATATAATCAGTTACTATTTTCTTGGCTCTCGGTGAGCCACCCGATCGCGAGGTAACAAACGAGTATAGAATATTACATGGGAGACGACTTAATACAGCTCGTAACTATGACAGATGGTAACTCGATACTCTCGATCGTTAAGGTATACTACATACTGCTCTGCGCAACTCGGTCGATTCTGAGTGCGACACTTATCGAACACTCGCAGTGTTGCCGCCATAGGGGAGCTCGGCGTGGGCGAACCTCCTGGTTCAAAACTTCACACCTTTGATTTCTTCGAACCATATTTTTCTAGTAATTCGTCGAATTTTCGCTTTTTCTCTTTATCTATAATTGAGGTTCGATGAATGTCTATTGCTTCCTCTAATCCAAATGCTTCGATTTTATTTTTAATTGTTGTTAGTTTCATATAAAAAGGGAATCTTATGACGATTCCATTTTCCTAAAATAATAATTATTGATGATAAATAATTTAACTGAAGAATTCGAAAATACTACTTACATCTTCCTCTAGTATATCGCTGCTCCATTCGTTCATTACATTTTCGATCATCGGCTGCGACGCGTTTAGATAGATCGTGTTCACTTACGCATAGCTCTCACTGTCTGAGCCCACCCTGCTCAGACCAGGTTCACAGGAAAGAAGATCTCTGTACAAACAGCGACAATTAAATAACACTTGTCGGATACGATGTATTAATGAATACAAATACACAACAATATAATCAGTTACTATTTTCTTGGCTCTCGGTGAGCCACCCGATCGCGAGGTAACAAACGAGTATAGAATTATACATGGGAGACGACTTAATACAGCTCGTAACTATGACAGATGGTAACTCAATACTCTCGATCGTATAGGTATGCTACATACAGCTCTGCCCAACTCGGTCGATTCTGAGTGCGACACTTATCGAACACTCGCAGCGTTGCCGCCATAGGGGAGCTCTGCGTGGGCGAACCTCCCAGTTCAAAACTTCACACTTTTGATTTCTTCTAACCATATTTTTCTAGTAATTCGTCGAATTTTCGCTTTTTCTCTTTATCTATAATTGAGGTTGATGAACGTCTATTGCTTCCTCTAATCCAAATGCTTCGATTTTATTTTTAATTGTTGTTAGTTTCATATAAAAAGGGAATCTTATGACGATTCCATTTTCCTAAAAAATAATAATTATTGATGATAAATAATTTAACTGAAGAATTCGAAAATACTACTTACATTTTCCTCTAATATATCGCTGCTCCATTCGTTCATTACATTTTCGATCATCGGCTGCGACGCGTTTAGATAGATCGTGTTCACTTACGCATAGCTCTCACTGTCTGAGCCCACCCTGCTCAGACCAGGTTCACAGGAAAGAAGATCTCTGTACAAACAGCGACAATTAAATAACACTTGTCGGATACGATGTATTAATGAATATAAATACACAACAATATAATCAGTTACTATTTTCTTGGCTCTCGGTGAGCCACCCGATCGCGAGGTAACAAACGAGTATAGAATTATACATGGGAGACGACTTAATACAGCTCGTAACTATGACAGATGGTAACTCGATACTCTCAATCGTATAGGTATGCTACATACTGCTCTGCGCAACTCGGTCGATTCTGAGTGCGACACTTATCGAACACTCGCAGCGTTGCCGCCATAGGGGAGCTCTGCGTGGGCGAACCTCCCAGTTCAAAACTTCACACTTTTGATTTCTTCTAACCATATTTTTCTAGTAATTCGTCGAATTTTCGCTTTTTCTCTTTATCTATAATTGAGGTTCGATGAACGTCTATTGCTTCCTCTAATCCAAATGCTTCGATTTTATTTTTAATTGTTGTTAGTTTCATATAAAAAGGGAATCTTATGACGATTCCATTTTCCTAAAAAATAATAATTATTGATGATAAATAATTTAACTGAAGAATTCGAAAATACTACTTACATTTTCCTCTAATATATCGCTGCTCCATTCGTTCATTACATTTTCGATCATCGGCTGCGACGCGTTTAGATAGATCGTGTTCACTTACGCATAGCTCTCACTGTCTGAGCCCACCCTGCTCAGACCAGGTTCACAGGAAAGAAGATCTCTGTACAAACAGCGACAATTAAATAACACTTGTCGGATACGATGTATTAATGAATATAAATACACAACAATATAATCAGTTACTATTTTCTTGGCTCTCGGTGAGCCACCCGATCGCGAGGTAACAAACGAGTATAGAATTATACATGGGAGACGACTTAATACAGCTCGTAACTATGACAGATGGTAACTCGATACTCTCAATCGTATAGGTATGCTACATACTGCTCTGCGCAACTCGGTCGATTCTGAGTGCGACACTTATCGAACACTCGCAGCGTTGCCGCCATAGGGGAGCTCTGCGTGGGCGAACCTCCCAGTTCAAAACTTCACACTTTTGATTTCTTCTAACCATATTTTTCTAGTAATTCGTCGAATTTTCGCTTTTTCTCTTTATCTATAATTGAGGTTGATGAACGTCTATTGCTTCCTCTAATCCAAATGCTTCGATTTTATTTTTAATTGTTGTTAGTTTCATATAAAAAGGGAATCTTATGACGATTCCATTTTCCTAAAAAATAATAATTATTGATGATAAATAATTTAACTGAAGAATTCGAAAATACTACTTACATTTTCCTCTAATATATCGCTGCTCCATTCGTTCATTACATTTTCGATCATCGGCTGCGACGCGTTTAGATAGATCGTGTTCACTTACGCATAGCTCTCACTGTCTGAGCCCACCCTGCTCAGACCAGGTTCACAGGAAAGAAGATCTCTGTACAAACAGCGACAATTAAATAACACTTGTCGGATACGATGTATTAATGAATATAAATACACAACAATATAATCAGTTACTATTTTCTTGGCTCTCGGTGAGCCACCCGATCGCGAGGTAACAAACGAGTATAGAATTATACATGGGAGACGACTTAATACAGCTCGTAACTATGACAGATGGTAACTCGATACTCTCAATCGTATAGGTATGCTACATACTGCTCTGCGCAACTCGGTCGATTCTGAGTGCGACACTTATCGAACACTCGCAGCGTTGCCGCCATAGGGGAGCTCTGCGTGGGCGAACCTCCCAGTTCAAAACTTCACACTTTTGATTTCTTCTAACCATATTTTTCTAGTAATTCGTCGAATTTTCGCTTTTTCTCTTTATCTATAATTGAGGTTCGATGAACGTCTATTGCTTCCTCTAATCCAAATGCTTCGATTTTATTTTTAATTGTTGTTAGTTTCATATAAAAAGGGAATCTTATGACGATTCCATTTTCCTAAAAAATAATAATTATTGATGATAAATAATTTAACTGAAGAATTCGAAAATACTACTTACATTTTCCTCTAATATATCGCTGCTCCATTCGTTCATTACATTTTCGATCATCGGCTGCGACGCGTTTAGATAGATCGTGTTCACTTACGCATAGCTCTCACTGTCTGAGCCCACCCTGCTCAGACCAGGTTCACAGGAAAGAAGATCTCTGTACAAACAGCGACAATTAAATAACACTTGTCGGATACGATGTATTAATGAATATAAATACACAACAATATAATCAGTTACTATTTTCTTGGCTCTCGGTGAGCCACCGATCGCGAGGTAACAAACGAGTATAGAATATTACATGGGAGACGACTTAATACAGCTCGTAACTATGACAGATGGTAACTCAATACTCTCGATCGTATAGGTATGCTACATACAGCTCTGCCCAACTCGGTCGATTCTGAGTGCGACACTTATCGAACACTCGCAGCGTTGCCGCCATAGGGGAGCTCTGCGTGGGCGAACCTCCCAGTTCAAAACTTCACACTTTTGATTTCTTCTAACCATATTTTTCTAGTAATTCGTCGAATTTTCGCTTTTTCTCTTTATCTATAATTGAGGTTTGATGAACGTCTATTGCTTCCTCTAATCCAAATGCTTCGATTTTATTTTTAATTGTTGTTAGTTTCATATAAAAAAGGGATTCTTATGACGATTCTATTTTCTTAAAAAATAATAATTATTGATGATAAATAATGTAACTGAAGAATTCGAAAATATTACTTATATCTTCCTCTAGTATATCGCTGCTCCATTCGTTCGTTACATTTTCAATCATCGGCTGCGACGCGTTTAGATAGATCGTACTGTCTGAGCCCACCCTGCTCAGACCAGGTTCACAGGAAAGAAGATCTTGGTACAAACAGCGACAATTAAATAACACTTGTCGGATACGATGTATTAATGAATATAAATACACAACAATATAATCAGTTACTATTTTCTTGGCTCTCGGTGAGCCACCCGATCGCGAGGTAACAAACAAGTATAGAATATTACATGGGAGACGACTTAATACAGCTCGTAACTATGACAGATGGTAACTCGATACTCTCGATCGTATAGGTATGCTACATACTGCTCTGCGCAACTCGGTCGATTCTGAGTGCGACACTTATCGAACACTCCCAGCGTTGCCGCCATAGGGGAGCTCTGCGTGGGCAAACCTCCCAGTTCAAAACTTCACACCTTTGATTTCTTCTAACCATATTTTTCTAGTAATTCGTCGAATTTTCGCTTTTTCTCTTTATCTATAATTAAGGTTCGATGAACGTCTATTGCTTCCTCTAATCCAAATGCTTCGATTTTATTTTTAATTGTTGTTAGTTTCATATAAAAAGGGAATCTTATGACGATTCCATTTTCCTTAAAAATAATAATTATTGATGATAAATAATTTAACTGAAGAATTCGAAAATATTACTTGCATCTTCCTCTAGTATATCGCTGCTCCATTCGTTCGTTACATTTTCGATCATTATTTTTAGCTCATCCATCGTTATTTTCACATTTTTTCTTGATGAATATGAAAGATGATGACGGATTTTCGTTTTTTTTTCGACTAAAAATAAAACAAATATCAAATTTAAAAATTATCTCGTAGTGATCAAAATCTCGTAACCCTAAAAGTAAATCATTCAGGAAAGAGATTGAGAAAAGTAATGTAGGCTCTGTGTAGTGACGTGCAGTGACGAATGGAGACACTCTTTATGGATAACTGTGTATTTTGCTAATGCTACATGCTTAATTATTTGTATGGTCTATTTGACCTAATTAGAATGCATTTTCGCTACTATGCGGTGCTTGCATATTTACAGCACCACATAGCCGCCCCCTCACCAAAAACTTAAGTATAATTTACATTTTAGCATAGTACTTTTTTTTTTTGTGTATATTTTTATATATAAATCTCTGCATATGTTTTATTTTCTTTTTCTATATTCTTTTCTCCTCTTCTGATTATGGACGCCAGTTTTTTCTTGATGCTCATGTCTGTGAATTTGGTTTCTGTTTAATTCTTCTCAAATTTCGATAACGTATTGGCCATAATTCCCATTTCATCCAATGTTGTCCAAGTGGCTGGTATTAGATGCTGTATGGTGTTTTCATTATTTTTGCTACAATTAATTTTAACTAGATCAAAAGATGATAGCAACATCTTTATCCATACTCCAGCTCCTGCGCCTGCAGTGTTAAATCTACAATCCAGTGCAGTGTCACAAACTAGTACCATTACTCTATATCATTATAATTTTTGTGGTATCGCCTTTACTAAGTCATTGTGGTCTTGCAGCAAATCATTACTTCTTTTCGTTTCTCATATATAATCAGCAATCTGCTTATTCTTCTCTTTCATAGCCTCTATTCTTTGATCACTATGTACGCTTTTCGTTCTTGCCGCAATTCACATAATTCTTGCACTAAAGTAGTCTTTTTTCTTTTCCTAGCGGAGCTATCAGATGAAGTTGAGCTGTTATTATGAGAAGCTACGCTTGAAGGTCTAGTTTGAGGTGTTTGATCACTTGGGCTATGAGTAGCTGATGTTGAAGGTGTAGGTTGGATACTGCTGCAAGCAGGATCATCTACATTTATTTCTTTTCGTATACCGAAGGGGTCAGCAATCAGGTTTGCGAGTTTCTTCTAAATGCATTTGATTCATAATACCATTCTCATTGCCTGCTTCGTCGTCATGTAGAGTATATGGGAGATACACATTAGGCTTACCTTTGAAAATGTCATCAAGTAATCTGTAACATTGAAAAGTTGAAATGAAACAATATTATAGATTCACAGATAATGAGACGTAGGAAAAAATTACAAAAAATTATTGAAACTGAAATTTGAAGGGGTACTACTAAAGATATTATACCTCGTTATTTCAGGAGAAACGGCCAGTTTCTTTCAATTTATCCTTGTTTTTTTATTATGATCAGTCATCTTTTTGTACGCTCGTTCTAGTGTAACGAATCGGTTACACACTAGTTCTTTAGCGAAGTGGTGGTCATAACTGGCCATTTCATTGGCAATAAGTTCCCATTTTTTCATTTTTGGCTTAAATCGTATCACTGGATCCTTACTAGTGAAAATTTCAGTATATGTCGCTAGTATCAGTTTGTTTGCGCCCCTGTCCATCTTTTTGCTGTAAGAAGAAATGGAGTAATAAATAACGAAATCTTTGAAACAGATCTATACCCATACCCAATAAATATAGCAAAATTCATTACTCACACTACACAACTCAGTCTTCTTGTGGCCCCATCTCAGGGTCAGGTATAATGCATCCTATGTTGGTACTTGTATTCTTTGAAATTAAACAATATTAATTTCATACCCTGCGCTTCTATTATAGGGATTAGATTGTCGTGTTGAGGTTGGGTTTGGTTGCCATCATTAATATTGCCGTCATCATACATCATCGTGGTGAACATTGTTTCCCCAGCTATATTTAATTGAATAACAAGCAAAAAATGAAAAACCAAATTTTTACCGATGGAAAATTCATTACATAGGTCCTCCAAAAGATGTTCCGGGTATCCAATGAAATTTTTACCGATGTAAAAATACTTATTAAATATATCTAATCTAGTTGTCATCTGTAATAAGGAACAGAGAAATACGTTTCGCTTATTTTTCTATTGGAAAAAGTAATGTTCAACCTATTCCTCTAAAGAAGAAAAATTTTAACTGATATATTAGATCAAACATAGGCTTAACGAATTTATTTTGGCAGAAAAATTATTCTTTTAAGGCTCAGCCTTATCGGCAGCGTTATACATAACAATAATGCATATGGAAAACTTTTAGACGTTTGTTTTGTCCAATATAGCAAAAACCTACTTGATTTTTCATAAAATTCTCAAAATGTTATAATAACAATACAGCATTTAGGCCTATTAGTTATTTGGATAAATAATGAAAGAATAAAAATTATCTGGATACTTATAAACACTTCACTGTTCGGGTGTCGATCTAATACAGCACCTATTGTCAGTTAGCCACGCCCACAATTGTAACGAAGAGCGTCCGTGATACAAAGTATGCGTTGTTGCGTAGGTGTACGTAAGATAATACGTTATTTCAAACATTGTATGAAAAACATCAAAATTTATCGTGATTTCGCGCGGAAATCGTTTGTACAAAACGCTGCCGCAGGTCGCCCCAAAAAGTAAAATGATATTTGTGTTCAGCACACTTCAAGGTACTATATCAACCAGAAATTATTATTTTCCCTTACTTTCCAAAAAAGTTTTGCTCTAATTTATGTTTCTAGTTTCACAAAAATATGGCCATCTTTAACGACTTATTATAAACTTATAAGCAATAACAATTTAAAACCAAATATGTGGTTGAATAGTACTTACTTTTCTGAATATTTTGCGCTATTGGATATTTCCAAAATACGAATTGCAAACGGAAATATAAATCATTATTTACACAGCCTATACGGAACAAAACTGGTAGACTGCGCGTCGCTGACTTGCGAGTGTGCTGGGAGGAAGAGGGTGATGAAAAACGCGTTTCCACTACTCGTTTCGTACAACACCAATGTTAGACAATACATTATACAATGTTGCCATTTCCATCAGAGATAGGTTTTTTTTTAGCAAAACGCGCGTTTTTGGGGGTCTCCTGGCCCACTGTGCAACGTACTAATGACTCTTCTTCCTTGAAACTTAAAACTGTCGATGGACCCATTTTTCTCACCATAGGTACTCTGTTGGATAATTTATCCATCAGTGTTGTTCGAGGAACTTTAAACTGTCTAGCCGCTCCTGCTACACTTATACCATCTTTTTGAACTGCTAGTATTGCAGCTTCCATTTCTTTTTGAGAATATTCAAAGCGCGGGGCCATAACTGTTCAAAAAAAGTATATTTTTTAAGTAAAAATCTGTCGTGTCAGTAATCGACACCAACTATGCCCCAGTAGTCGACAGCTTAAAAATTTACAAAAAGCTCGAAAGTTACTGCTAAAATGGTATGTCGATAATTGATTTTTAGAATTAGGGAGAGGCAAATATTAGTTTTATGTATTTGAATTCATGCAAATGTTTATTTTTCATATTAAAAAAGTTAACCGAAGTACGAGGTCTCATTTCCTATAATCGACACCCATGTTGATTACTAGGGCATAGATGAAATTTTGGTACCCGTAATTGACACCCTCGATAAAAACTATAAAAATAATTTTTTAATCTATTTTTATAGTTATTATCGTTAAAAATATCATCTAAAATAATTAAAAAATTACAATTACCACTTACCATCTTATTTATTTATTCAAAACGCTTAATAAGAACACTGCGTGTCTTAACAAAACACTCAAGATTATTAACTTTAGCATCAATTTTACATGTACTGATTTTTAACATTTTCTGGATAACGTAAAAATGTTGCTGGAAGTGAAGTGGGTCCCTAATCAAAAAATAGTTGCACATTTCATAAAAAATAACTCGGTGGCGCTAGCAACAGATTTATTTCTAATAAACTGAGTTAATATGAGGGGTGTCGATTACTAGTGTATATGTCAATTATAGTGGTGTTTACCTTAATGAACCTTTCAACTGACGAGAACAGTGCTTTTCTGATTGATTCAAAACATTTTGCTCTTTCAGCCCGTTTTCTCATTTTTTCCATTTTTGGTGTTTCAATTTTGGGAGAGTGATTTCGTTTTGGTATATTAACACTGGGAACAGCGCCATATTTCAATCGTTTCTTTTCAGAATTTTGATCTTTTGGGAAATATTACAGTCAATAACATAAATACAGCAAATTGCAATTTATTTAATTTCATTCTACTTACTTTTATAATCAGTAGCTAGAAAATGGACACTACAACAGTAAGCTACCTTGGGAATCTTTCCCATTCTGAGTATCTTTCCCCACTTCTTCCGTAATTCTTTACATTTAACAGCATCGGGGAATTTATGCAAAAGAATATTCCTTTCATGTGAAGCCCTATAACATTTAAAAAGTCAATTTCAAAATTTCTTTTTTGCATGCCTCTGTTTCACAATTCACTGATACATTGAATTCTACTAATCAAATTACTTACCGATTATGGCATCCAAACACTGAACATATGCTATTACTCCTGAATTTTCGTTTACATAAAAGTTTACATCCATCATAGATGGTTTCTGTCTTATGACCAGCATAAGACCGGCAATCATTGTTGATTGTATTTACTTAATTACAGCGTTACAGCTTACTTTTCATTAATAAAATTGAACGGCAGCATCATTTACATATTAATGAATGAAATTATCAAACATTACTTTAAAATTTAATTTTAAAAAATACAGAAATGAAGCACAAATACTTAATACACACGTTAATCACCATATAACTAATTTTATCATCATTGTTTCATTACTTCCAAATTTAGCCGCTAGATGCCGTACTTTTTGGTTTTAAATCCCAATTATTTAAAATTGATTTTTTCAAATACAAAAAAATTGTAATGCAGTTGAAATGAGTTTATCAGCCTTTGAATTCATTAAAGTAATTTTAAAAATTTATCAACCTTTGGATTAATTAATTTTAAAAATAACTTGTGATTTAAAAATTGTTGTTCAACTCTTGTTATGTTATCAACAAACTGAGATTTTTGTGCTGATTGTACCCGAATCACTTGAACGCACGGTATATATATGCCTACAGATGAACAAATTGCACATATTGTCATTGTTAGCAGTCATCTTTTCTTTGCATGCTAGTTGGAGAAACTCATTGAGTTATCTTCGTAAGTTCTCGACGATTTCTAGCTTATTAGATGAAATTTTTATTTTATTTCTAGGTCGCTTCGTGCATGAATGTGAACTAAATGAATGCTTTCTAATCTTAACGAAAGATTTATGAAATTAATGAACAAAATAGTAGCGCGCTCACCATTACTTCTAAATTGCCAACCTATTTGTCCATTATAGGATTATCACTGAGGCCATTTAAATGAAGTTTTTTTTCTGATTACAACAAAGCACATCTTAATCTGAGAAAGTTTTCGTAATATTTACTTTAGAATATGCTCGACTCTATAAATTGCAAGTGTTTTAGATGATGGATTTCAATCCATAAAAAATTCAAAATAGAAGTGGAAACCAAAATTAATTTTTGAGACTTCGTGTTGGTTCAAATACGCAAATGATAAATTTTCTGGGTTGGTCATCCATTTTTATAGAATGAGCGAAGAATTAGAATGTCGAGAAAATGACACACTAATAAAAAAAACGAAACAAATGTTTATTCGTTGGAACATATTAAGGATGCTTCAAAAATGATAACAGTCAAGATACCAATACTGGACAATATTTACATATTGTAATCGATAGTAATCATTTATTATTGTATATTAAATACATTTTAATGTCCAAATGTCAGATCAATTGGAGAATTTATTGGCAAAAATGATCACAAGTGGTGTACTTAAGTTGGTTAAATGCGGGGCAGCACATCAATGAGCAAATTAACCGCCAATCTTCCTACCTTTAGAGGTGTTGCAAAATGGTGACTTCGCATCTAGGAGCATAGAATCTTCTTGTCAATGATAATATGTTAAACATTGTTTTGAAATTTACCAACAAGTACATCGAGAGAAAGTTACTGAGTGTAACATCAAAACAGTCGTATTATAAACCTACCACAACACAAAAACTACAAGCACTTATTAGATTGTTGTACATATCCGGGAGTCTAAAATCATGGAAATTATTCACCTAAAAATTGTGGCCAATTAAGTATGGAGCTTCGATATTCAGAAGTACGATGTCCGAACAACGATTTTTATTTTTAACCGTATCTCTGAGATTTGATGATATAAGAACTAGGAAAATCCGCAAGAAAACTGATAAGTTCGCTGCAATAAGAGAACTTTGGGATATTTTCATTGCGAATATGAAGAGTTTTTATTCGTCGTCTGAATACACGGTGATTATTTGATTCGAGCATCCAAGCGAAAAAATTAGCTAAAAGGTGAATAAATTCAAAATATATGTTTATTTTTGATAATGAAAGTATAAATTAAAACTTTGCATTTCATTGATGAACGCTTTTAAGGAATAAATAAATATTATTTACGCTACTTATTCTTGTTAATATCATTTAAATATACAATTCATTTCTATGAGGAAAAGATTTTTGCGCTTGGGGTGCTTAAATCATGTAGTCACCCAGTGTGTTATTGTTGACGAGCAAATAGTAGGCTTTCGCAGCAACTGTA
Source organism: Phenacoccus solenopsis (assembly GCA_009761765.1). Lineage (NCBI taxonomy): Eukaryota > Metazoa > Arthropoda > Insecta > Hemiptera > Pseudococcidae > Phenacoccus > Phenacoccus solenopsis. The sequence goes on along the minus strand of CM019755.1, from coordinate 11,608,994 downwards.
GTTTCAAAGTTAAAGTAAAGGGGAAGCCCTCGAAAATATGAAGTAAAGATTTTCATGGTGGATGCAGTGCCGTACCTCAGAAAAGAACCGCAACAAACAAAACCTCTGGCCAAAAAAAGAAAGAGAGACTCCGAGAATTTCATAAGTAAGACTGTCATCGACCTTTATAAATCAATTTACCACTCCTACCTTACGGTAGCGACCAATACTTTTTCACTTCAGTATCCTTTTTCGATCCTGTGGTGTCGCTATGATAAGGACTTTACGTAATACGTAGTAATAAAGAGGAAATTCCAAAAAGGTTTTGGAAAAAAATATGAAGGAACCTCTTTTTTTTTTTTTGATAATTCTAAAACCTTGGTTTCTTATGCCGCAGAATGCAAAAATGTCTTTTTAGCTTCCACTGGCAAGACTTGTGCAAAAATAGATTTTAAAACCAAAAAAACTGAAGCAATACGTATGCTCGACCAATTGTATCAAACATATTCGGGTGCCAGGAAAATGAACAGGTGAAGCCCTTTAGGCTATTTTAGAAATTTTGGATCAAGGTGCTGTAAATGCTTCAATTTTGTATTATCCAAAAATGCTGCGGGGAGATTTCATAGACCAATCAGCGTTATTTGTGAAAAATGCGAATCTAAATAAATTAATTATGATTTTCAATTCTTGTTTTATTGAATTATTCCTAACTTATTGTACAATAAATAAACTAGAAGATACTGAAGTATGTTGAAACCGCACTTCATGTAATTATAGTATTAAAACAATAATTATTCAAAAAAAAAAATTTTTTTATAAGTAAATGAATTTTGTAAAAGCCTTCAGTTTGACGGGTTATGCAATCTGTTTTACCCCAGTGGGTTAAAATTGCCTAATGAATATGTGTTAGCAGGCGCATACTCAAGTTTTAAGAGAGGTGAAATTGAACTTAGGGTACCAGGGACCTTACGTTGCGTTTCCAGGGTTAAAAGGGGTGCAATTCTTTTTTCGCGTGTATTGCTGCTACTATGAGTCATAGGTACAAACCCTTCATAACATAACACAAGCAATAGATTTCTCACCCAATTGAATTATATGTATTTCCTTTCAACGACTCATACTTTTGGAGTCAATGAGGTGCCCTTAAAGCTAAAATGGCAGATATAAAACTTACTCGTTTTTGAAAATATTTAGCATGTCAGTACTTGTACGTGAAAAACACCTTAGTTAAAAAATGAAGAAAAGTAACTTTGCAAAAAATTAGGTGGTTGCAGTTTCCCCTTGACCCTATTTGAGTTGCGCTCAGTGAGGTGTAATTTGGTTTTTTACGTATATCCCTGCCAACATTAATCTTAGGTGAACGAGATTGATATGAATATTAGGGCAATTGAATTTCCAACAAATTCAGCCACAACAGTTTTTATTCTCCTTCAAATGGTAGAAATTGGGTCAATATTTTTTTCAATGAGAATCAATTCGGGCCGGGTATCGAAACAGTTGGCCTCTAGTGGGTTATAGTACAACCTCTGAAGAGGTGAAAATGAATGTTGGGCCTCCCTTATTAAGTGGGTAAACTCGGCCCTTGACGTAAATTTGGTCAGAAGTGGTTCCAAATGTTACTTGGGACCTAAAAACATTCCACCTAAATTTTTGACCCCCTACTTCCACCCCTTCTGGAATTATCGCGCATTATATGCTAAAAATTCAATTCGCGATGTTTCCAGTAAGAACGAGGGAAAATTTTTGAAATTTTCGCAGATCATACGTAGTACATGTATGTTCGTACTATAATTTTTTGAGATTTTTTTGAAATTTTTTCCTCATTTTTGGGGGGGTTGAAAATTTCAAAAAAAAAATTTTTAATTTTGAGGAGGTGCCTTTGCTGAATCTTTTTTCATAACTTCGTCACACCCTTAAGTACAACATAGTTGTCTCAATATTTATATCAATCACTTTCACCAAAAACAAATTCCACTCTTTTTGCAGGAAGTAATTATTTATTAAATTAATAATTAATTTCAATGAAAAATTCGATAAAATTAAATATATTAATCAAGAAAAAATTTTGCATTCAATTTAAACTTAATGTAAAAAATAAAAGTAAAAATAAACAAAAACAAAAATATATTGATAAATGAAAAAGTATGCATTCAGTTTAAAATAACTAAAAAAAAATAAAGTTTAAAAAAATTGATTAAAAATAATACCTTATTAAGTTTTTAAAGAAAAAAGTTAATATTGAATAGAAAAATAGAATATTTTTTCTACATTTGACTATCTAATTTAAATGGCCTCTGGTTGATGGCATATAAATTCATTTCATAATTTATTCAGTTTCAACGCATAAAACTTTTCTTGAAATGTAAATTTTATCTGTCTTTAAATTTCCTCATCCTTACATGTGTGTAGTAAAGTATGCCAAATATTCGAATTTCTGCAGCATAACATAACTATAACCTACATGTACCCATTACATTCAAACCCTACTGCAGCTACAGTGGAGGAAAAGGTGTTGGTAGTTATAACACCGGTATACCTCCATGCACTACCGAACTCCCCCTCAATGTTTACATCCTTAACGACGCTCTCCGAGTGCACCCAGAAACACCTCTAACGCTTATTTGAATTTTAGACGCGACCGAATCTCGTAATAATTTTATGCAAAAGTAATTGCCACGCTTCCAAGCGTAATTCTTCACCAGGAAAGCCGGAAAGTGCCACATTATCCCAATACACGGGGCATAACCGCCCACGATTCCGTTACTTTTACGCAAGTTTTTCCTAAAATAAATGCGGAAAAATGTGTCGAATCGTCGTCCACCGATTCTCTCTTCCCTTCTGCCAAACACCTGCGAGAATTCAATTACACGGATATTTCTCCTTTCGGACTCGATAACGGTGTCGATTTTCTAATAGTTTCGAGTGCGTGTACGCTTACATCTCATTAGCGTTAATTTAACACACATGATGCCCCAGTCGGTTCTGGAATACTTTGCCATTGTTATTATAACTGTTCTTAGAATTGCGACCGGGATTAAATATCGCCTGAGTCGAACGTATGAAAGACCTTAGTTCCTTAGTTACGCGACTTCTATACGTAGAACTACTCATCCGATGGTCAGGAAATTAGCATATGTACTCATTACCTATGTATATCTTCACCACGTCTTAATAAAAAAAATTAATTATATCTTCAACCTGGGAATTGTATTCAGCACTCTCAATGACATTGTTAAACTCAATGATGGGAACGATTGAACTTTTAATTTAACTTGATAGAGGTTTGAGTTGACTTTTACGAGGTACTGAAGCGGTTTCGATTTACTTTTGTGCGTTATATACTTAGTGTAATTTTTAACACGTGATTTCCTCTTAAAAATTTCCTTTTATCTGCATTATGCGAGTGCTTTTAGTCTAATCGTTAAATTTTAGCGGAGTTTTTCATTGAAAATGATAGCTATTATATCCCACCTGATCAGAGAAAACTAGTTCTAAAAGGCGAGAGAGGATTGCAATTTAAATGTTCAAAAATTCAATTTTATGTTAAAAAAATTATATATGTGTTTTTGTTAAAAAAATAATTTGAAGTGGTGGCACATTAAGATTAAATAATGGAAAATTTTTACGAATTAAAAGAAATTAAATATTAATCAATTTTTTGCTTTTTAGTGAAGTTTTTAATTAAAGTTATAGCTATTACAGTCTACCTAATTTGGGAATGACTGAATGAGGGAGGAGGTCGTTATATGTATCATTTAGTTTCGGTCATTTTTAATCATATTATGTCAAATGTCAAACTTCTTGGTATAATTATATTTTTTCCCACTGGTTCAAAGTCGCTAAGAATATGGTGAGAGACTCTTCTTGAAAATATGCGAAACTACTTTTGTTTTTTTTTTTATTCATTTTGAAATGTCCGTTAACTCAAATATTGGGAGAGAGAGTGGGGGGGGGGGAAGGGAAATAGCTCGAAAGTTTTTTCCTGACCTCATGTTACAAAATAAATGAAGGACACAAACATCTAAATTTTAGTCTCACATGTGCATTCGGTATGGAGTTAGACCGAAAAATTGATTTTAGAGGAAGTTTTTAAGTCATGAAATTTCTCAAAACTTTCATATCGCCTCAGCAAATTCATCTAAAGAAGTCAAATCTTGTATGTCTGGTTATCTAGAGACTAGAACATGACCCTTTGAATTTGGGTCAAAATAGATCCAAAATGGCATGTCGTCAAAATTAAAAGGTCAAAGGCTTGAAGAACCTCAACCAGCTCAAATTTGATAAATATCGACTCATAAGGTTGCTGAGGATAAAAATTATTCATGCTAAACCCACCTTTATGTAGGATGCTGGAGGGATGGGTAGTGATTGTCTTCAAAATATGGTAGGAGTGAACAGAAGGGTCGAAAAATGTTTATTGCGGTATCATATGACTATTCCAATTTTAGGAATATTGAGAGGAGTTGAAGTAAAAAACCGCTTTTGGAAGGAAAATCAAGGGAGGAAATCTCATGAATTTTCCATGATTATTTCTTCACCAAATTCATCTACAAAGGTGAATCTTTGTATGTAGGGTTAGGTGGCAACCAGAGTATGACCCCTCGAATTTGGGTCAAAATATTTCCAAAATGGTGTATCGTCAAATTTTGAAGAAACCTTGAGGAGTCTCAAGTAGCTAAAATTTTTAAAAAATATGGACATATATATATAATTATTGTGGGGAAGTAATGCTATGTTGGAAAGAGTGGTGGAAAAATTGCCTTTTAAGGTGACTTTGAGTTATGAAATTTCTTAACTCTCCCATATCTCCTATCAGTTTGGCTTAAAAAGCTTATCTTTTGTATGTGAGGTTAGTTACAAATCAGAATATGGCCCCTTGAATTTGGTTCGAAATGGATCCAAAATGGCGGATCTTCCAAATTTAAGGAAGGTTTGAGGAACCCCTCATATTGCTCAGACTTCATAAATATGAAGTTTTATAATTACTACGGAAAAGAACTATATTATATTCCAAAATTTATCCTCATAAATTATGTTGGAAGGGAAGAGCAGGAATTATTATCCTCAAAATGTGATGGGGCGAATCAAAGTTCAAAAATTTTCCCTAATGATTCCATACAACAGAGTGAGTGGAAATGACTAATCTACTCAAACTTTAGTTTCCCAAGTGTTTTTGGAAGGGAAGTTGAAGAGAAAAAGATTTTTCAAGGGGAAATGAAGTTGAGAAGTTTCATGATTCGTGTCTATCTCCTTACCGCATGTACTTGGAGAAGCGATGCTCTGTATACTGTTTCGGGCTATTTAGGGACTATAATATGACCGCTTGAATTTGACTCAAAATGGATTCAAAATGAAGTATGCTTAAAATTTGAGGAAGGCTTAAGGAGCCTCGAATAGTTCGAACTTGATAATTATGGAGCGAGCGAAAAGTACAACATACATTGCCATAAGTTCAACTTCTTAGGTAACTGAGGAGGCAGAAAGGCAACCCGAGGGGATCCTCCGAAAGGAGGGGAGATGCGGCGTGGGGTGAGGGCTGGAGACCATCATACACTCGAGAAGAGCGCATTGAGCAGATAAGGCCGTAGAGAAGAATTGGGGATTGAAACCCACCAGCGGGGAGTAGGTCCTCAAGGAAAGGATCAAGCAATGGCTGAACTTCCAACGTGGTGGAACTTAGGTGGAAGTGCACACCCACCTAAGGAAAACCCAGGGGAGATGTAGGCTGGTTGCCAAGGTGTCCCTGCTTGGCTGGAAGTAATGTCACAAACAGTTCCCAGCCAAGTAGTGTCGTGTGGGGTAAAAGACTTTCCCGCAACAAAAAAAATAAAAAAACGTAAGCAGCCATGCCGCATTACTGGAGCTGAGTTTTTAACTGGGGCTTGTTTTATTTAGTAATAACCTTGCTTAACCGTTCATCACTACAGGCCACACCCAATACCAAGTCTGAAAACCCCTACCCTATCCTTTCCAAAAACACTTAAGTAGTTCAATTTGGCACAAATGTAGTATTTCTTGCCCTGAAATGATCATGCGAACACATATTTCTCAAATTATAACTATTTGAGGGTCCTCAAATTATCTTGAAATTTTGTAAATCCGCCATTTTGGATCCATTTTGACTCAAATTTAAGTGGTTATATTCTGGTCACAAACTAATCCTACACACAAAGTTTGACCATTCTAGGCCGATTTGGTGATGAGATATGGAAGATTCATGAAATTTCCTGCAGCAATTTCCCCTCCAAAAGCCGTTTTTTGCTCTAACTCCCCTCCAAAATCACTGAGGAAGCTAAAATCAAAATACGTTTGTCACTTGGGCTCATTTTATCATATGACACAGCAATAAAAAATTTTCGACCCCTCCTGTACCCCCACCACTATTTTAGGTTGGTAACCCCGCCTTCCCCCTCCAACATCATGTATGGAAGTGAATTCGGGATATAGTATACAACTTATCCCCAATAACCATATGAATTCATATTAATTACATTTTTACCAACTTGAGGCTCCTCAAGCTCTACTCAAAATTTTGATAATCCGCCATTTTGAATCCATTTTGATCCAAATTCAAGAGGTCATATTGTGGTCACCAACTAACCTCACACACAAAATTTGACCTCTTTAACTTGATTTGGTGGGGAGATATGGAAGATTCAAGAAATTTCATGACTCAAAACTTCCTCAAAAAGCCGTTTTTTGATCTAACTCCTCTCAATATGCACAAGAAGCTGAAATTTGGATATGTTAGTATCCGTGACTCACTCTTTCATATGAAATCAAAAACGAAAAATTTGAGCTATTTGCCCCTTCTCCAGCCCCCTCAAAATTTGAGTGATCCGCCATTTTGAAATTTATCGAAAAAACAAAAAAACTATTTTGCGCATTTTCAAGAAGAGTCCTCACCAAATTTTGAGCGAATTTTATGAATACTCGCCGGCGCTACGCGTGGGGAAAAAAAATATATATATACCAAAAAGTTGAACATTTGCCAGATGATTACAAATAGTCTGAAACGCAAAGATTTGAAGACCCCACCCTCCCCTGACCTTCCCTTCCCAAATCAGGTAGGCTGTAATAGCTATCGTTTTGTTAAAAACTCAGCTAAAAAAAAAAAAGTCAACTGAGAAGGGGTTAAGTGTGGATATAAAGGAGTTAACAATATCTGCTAATCTGAACAAGCCCGAAAAATTCAGCTCCAATAATGTGGTATGACTGCTTACGTTTTTTTTATAATTACATAGATACTTTTGAAAACATTCTTCCCACAATTTGAAAGCATTAATGCGACCTTCAAAAAATCTCATAAACGAATCAAATTACCAAACAATTACCCGTTGGAGATCGTGAAACATCAATAAAGATCTGTGGGTATTAGGTAGAACATCTTAAAATGTATTAAAACCACGAAATCATCACGATCTATATAACTATATGGAAACACACGAGTATAAGTCGAGAACCATTACACGCTTGTTATATCGTATGATTGACATACGATTGGTAGAAGAGAAGAAAAAAAAGATTCAGACTAAAATGTAATATCTACGAGTACCGTACGATGAATCAAAGTATAGGTATTTATTGAGATCATTGGTTCGGTAATGAGACCATTACGAAGATGTGTTAAAACGCCATCAACGATTATAAATTGGATCGATGGTGTTAATGGTATAGCGGAATTAACCCTCTTTGGAACCGATCCTGGTACACGTATCGTCATTGTATTCCACGAGCATGTGTCGTTAGATCAATACGATCTACAAAACTTTACCAGGTCGTTTGGAAAAAGTCTCTTTTAAGGTTTCACGTCATAATTGTACAAACCGTAACGTAATTTTTTGTCAGCTACCGTTGCTACCGAACTGATGTTTTTTTTTCCTGGTTTCGCGTATATGAATTGGTGTTAACATAGTGTGCCTTATTCGACACTGTGAACAGGCTGACTACCGCATTAATATGTAAAGCGGTAAGCGCGGTTCAACGAGAAGTAGAAAAAATGGGAAGCGATCGCCGCCGTCAGAGTGCCTAGCCACAACTTAAACTTACCTCTCTACACGAACGTTTCTTTCGGACGCGTATTATCGTTGGTCATCTAACTGTACGTCGTCGGTATTGTGGAAAAATCGAGTGGATTTTCGAATCGATTATGTGGCCGGCTTTTGACGCGAATTTCGATCGGATTTTTATGCTTTTCGGTGTGTGACGATTTTTTCTTTGAACGTGGTTTTCGGATTTTCGCGGATTTCGTGGTTTGTGTGGTTTGTTCGCATGTGATTAAGATTAACGTACTTTGTAAGTATTAACGGAATGGCTTTAATTTAATTTCAATACGTGATTGTGTCGAAGTTTATGTTTTTCAATCTTTATAAATATAGCTTTGGTACGAATTTCAGGAAGAATTGCAGGTATTTGAACTGAATTAAAATTAGAAGTTAGATATGTTTAATTTGGTTTTCCAATATGTAATTACATTGTCATTAATGCCTTTGGGATTTTCGCTTCGTAATATGTACTATATGTACTTTTTATCGTGCTATGAATCAATACTTTACAATCTTGTTATCATTGTAAGTATGTTGGTTCTAATGATATGAAGGTTTTTCCAAAGGTCCAAACCTATGTTTACTTGAAAAAAAAAAACTTTGTTTCAATTAGGCTTAAATTAAAATTGTCTCGAAAATATCTCACGATTACTTTTTGGTGCAGTTACACTGATAAAATTCACATCAGCATAATTACTCGTGTAAGATTTCATTCTCGAAATTAACCAGGTAAATGGAATTCGGTATACTGGAAAACCCATAAAATGATATCACACATGATCGCTATTTATTTGCATCAGATTAGAAATTAGGAGAAAGTGAAGGGGTTAAGCTGAATTTTTAAATAAGTTCATTACCTAGTCTAATTATCGCTGAGGGTGATACTGAAATAATCTAAATGTAGGCGGATAGCCATGGAAAATTCTAATAAAAAGATTTTACCTTAAAAAGGTGTGAGATGAAAATGAGATGCTAATTATTTTATTATTTGAGATACTCGCACAAGAAAACTCAAAAACTTAGCCAATAAGGACCGGGTAGAGGCAGGGAGAACGAAATAGATTCCTAGCTTGGATTTCTGAGAAAGCTTGGAAATCCAAATCTTAGATTTTAAAATTGTTCTCAGTTCTAATTAGATTTTTTTATTATTATTATTAATTTATTATTATTATTATTTTTTTTTGAAATTTAGGAAAACTGACGAGGAAGGGTGTGAAAAATATTTTTTCCCTAGGGCTAATTCTGGCTCTCCTCGGCCTTAGATACAATTGAAAGCTTTTAATTTCAGTTTCCTAAATTAATCGGAAAATTGGATATTCCGTGCGCGATAATCTACGCAGAGACACCTCACAACCTGATTATGGATTTTTGCATCAGGTTCTGAATTAGAAGGGAGGGGCTGGGCTGATATGAGTTTTAAAATCTTTGACAAGCTTTATAATTACCATGACTGGTATCGAAATTAATATGTATGTAGTTGCATGATCATAGAAGATTCTAGAAGAAGGATTTTACTTACATACTATCTATGGTCAAAATTAGGTACCAGCTCCCATGCCATTTGAGGACCAAAAGAAATGCAGTCGGGTTGAAACAGATGTTGTTGATTCCAAAAATAACCAAAAAATTAATTTGGCATCCAGTAGTAACACTCCTACGATATTCCACATTTTAACCAGGGAATTACATCAGATTGTACATTAGAAGTGGGGGGGGGTAATATGCGTTTTCAAATGATTATTCACTTTTAAAATAATGTTACTGAGTGTATTCCTCGACTAAATATATATATTTAAGCAATCATAGAATGTTCTAGTTGATCAATTTTGGTGGCATACAAGACGTGCCAGGCAAGAGGTACCAGCCCCCATGCCCCCGCCATTTGACAACTAAAAAAACCACGTAGGTGGAATCATTACCTCTAAATTTTAACACTAATCAATGAATTCGATGCAGAACATTTGAAAAGTTACCCAACAATTTGCTACATAACCATTAACAACTTACCTCTTATTCTAAATTTAAAAGAAGAGAGGGCTTACAAGTTATAAATTAATTAAATTCTTATGATTTTTAAGGTTGATACGGAAATGAACTTGTTAATACGTAATCGTAGAAATTTCTCATAAAAATGTTTCGTAAGGATGTCGATTTTAGTAAGGTGACTGTCCCCTTGCCCTTCGAGGGGTGCAAAATCCTAGCAAGTCGAATTAGAAAACAACCAAAAAATCGGATTCAGCATACTTAAAAATTTATCAAAGGATGTGTTATATAATCATCAACGATTTATCCTGGATTCCAAATGGTTGGGGGGGGGGAGAGGGTTGAGATATAAGATGAAAGCCATTTCTAACTACTCTTAAAGACAGAACTGAATACATCGGTTATTTAATGATTAGAGAAAGTTCTAGTGGAAATATACTGCTTAAGTATGATTTGTAGTGATAGAGAAAATAAGGTACCAGCCCCCTCTCTGAAGGCTAAAATTCGTGAAAAAATTAATTTTGGACTTGAATTTCAGAGTTTACATTGTACTAGCTGAATCTATTGTAATTTTACTTTCCATACGAAATTGCAGCGCTTTATTGTCCCATGTGGGGTGGGGGGAGTGGGGGGCGCATAAACAGTGTAAAAATAATGCTGTCATGTTGGGTGTCAAAATATAGGTTTTCGATGGTGCCGGATTCAATGGTGAGATCAGTTTTGAGTTTTATATTATTTTATGATAAGAGATTGGGGATGAGGTAATGCTTCCAATTGAGTGTTGCTCACGAACATAGATGGAGTTGATGTTTTTTTATTTTTGATGAGAGAGCAACTTAAGCTCTTATCATTTAAAATAATAACAATGGTAACATCTTGGTATTGAAAAAATTATGTTACAAATTTTTCTTCATGTGTGTGAATGAATCTGTGTGAAAACAGTTCAGAAATCGTGTAGGTAATGAAATATATTATGAAAAAAGTTTAAGAGCTTCTTCAGCATTTAGGATAGCCTAAGCCCGTCTACACATCTTTTATCTTTGCCTATGCTCAGGAAGTCACAAATCCTCAATTTCAATCATCTTCGAAACAATAGGTGGTATTTTTCCATCAACAGTCGTTCAGCTTATCCATCATATTATCTTCAGTCTCCAGTCGATACGTGTAAACGCTAACCTCCGCTTAAACTTTTTTTCGCATACGCCCATCACGTTGATAAGCGGTTCGCCCTTGCTGAGAAAATTAAATAACAGTTCGAAAAAAAAATTATTCTGATTAACGGTTAAAAATTATATCAACTTTTACACATAGTTGAAACACTTACCGCTTTGGTACACGAATGAGGATTATGTTCTTATTTAATAGATCGCTATAACTTAGCGATAATGCTCTTTTATTTTTATTTTGTTTTATCATTTATTTTTGATAACCTATAATTACCGGGGAAATGAATTCCAGCGATTGCCTCGGGCGATGCAAGGTTCGTTTGAACCAGCTCTGCTGGAATGTTGTTCAGTTACTAATCAAATCGGCTTCGTGATTTTTAAGATATTTACAATATTCATTTTTTTTCTACACCGACGTCGAATCTGGGTTTAAGCTTTTAAACGATATAGGTTTAAATGGGAAATATTTTTCAGCTCGTGCTCGTGTAAACTGATTGTTTCGGTGATAGATTCGATGTACCGAAAACACGGTGTATCGTCGTTAACCTTTTCTAGTTACATCATTAAGGTAGTCGTTTTTTCTTCTGGTACTTCGTGATGCATATTTAAAATTATAATACTATATGATTCTTATATACCCTACATCCCTAACTATTTAGATTTCTATAGCGAGAATTTAGAATAGAATTTATTCCCATTTCCTTCGAATGTAAATTATGATGAAAATTTAACGCTATAAAAATTACCGGCCGGTAATCTTCTGTAATGATTTACACGTTGGAAAAGCCGAGTTTCGGAAGATTGGCCTAAATACTTTCTCTTCCGGACATAACGCGTTATAACCCGAAACCGCTTATTTTTATCAATTTACATTTAATCGTGCCTATATGAAATATTTCACGACATAAATAGCGCTTATGAAGGTCAAGTGTATTACGCTAACTGAAACAGGTATACCAGAGACCGAACGGTAACGCGAACCGTTTATACGATTTCTCAATCTGGCCAAGCAGTGAGACGTTGTGAATGGAATTCGTGTCTATTTTAGATAAAGGCGTGAAATTCGCGATAATTAGATTTTCAAAAGTTTTCTTTCCTATTCGTTTTCACGAAGGTAATTATTTTTCGATCATAATTCAAATTTTTCCATCATTTTAAACCGATTTCGTGCGATTATCTGCGTATTCAATGTCGGGAAATGAATTCAAAAATATTGCTGGTGTAGGTTTTTTAAGAATAGAAGGGATTAGGGTCAGAAATGAGCTTATTTTTGGATTCTACGACCTCAAAAACATATAAATCCATACCCAACATGATGAGGTTATTTTCATAATTTCGTGACGTCGTTATCTTGTTGAAGTAAGTTGTGCACGTCAACAAAATTCACTTTTCACATTTTCTGCTGTTGAATATAATCTGGTGAATCATGACAGTAGAAAACCGTTAATAGACATGCTGCATCGTTAGAGCTACATTTTTAATGGAGGTATGTTTCAGACTTTCAGGTAATGCCATTATTAGTTGAATTTTAAATTTGAAAACAACGTCTATTACAGTCTACGAGGTATGGGAGGAGGAGTAGAGGGATGATAGGGATCTCCAAATCTTTGCGTTTTAGACCATTTGTAATAATTTGGCAAATGTCTAACTTTTGGTATGTGCATTGGAGAATATTTTTTTCCTTCTCGCATAGCGCCAAATAATATGAATGAAAATCACTCAAAATCTGGTAAGAAAGTCTTCATGTAAATACCCAAGAGTGGTTTCTTTGGATTTTCGATACACCTCAAAATGGCCGATCACTTGAATTTTGAGTAAAACCAGAAGAGGTACAAATTGTTCAAAATTTTAGTTTTTGCTCACGTATGGAAGAGTGACTTAGGGACAACAACATACCCAAGTTTCAGCTTCCCAAGTAAATTTGGAGGGGAATTACAGCAAAAAATGACTTTGGAGGGGAAATTGCTATAAGAAATTTCAAGAATCTTCCATATCTCCTAACCAAATCGTCCTAGAGAGATCAAACGTTGTATGTAAGATTATTTAATGACCATAATATATTCCCTTGAATTTGGTTCAGAATGGATCCAAAATGGCGCATTATCAAAATTTGAGGACAACTTGCGCACAATGTGCAGCCTAAAATTGGTAAAATTCGAAAAATATGAACTCATAATGATTATTGCAAGAATGAAATACTACGTATCCTATATTAAACTTCTTAAGTGATTTTGGAAACGAGTATAAGTTTTCAGACTTGTAACTGGGTGTAGCCTGTATACATAAAGTGGTTAGCAACGTTATCTACAAACTTAAAGAGTTCAGTTAGAAATTCAGCTCCTGTAATACGGCATAGCTGCTTAGGTTTTTTCTTCTTCATAACGACACCCACTACCGAGACTCAGAACCCCTCCCTATCAACTCCAACATTAGTTATGATGATAGATGTAGTGATGTTAAAGTATCGAAAACAGGTATCGATTAGTATCGATATTTTCTTGGAAAATTATCTGTAGTATCGATACCGGTATTTCATTTTCATAATGGTCCTGCTTTGGTTTCAGTTTTATAGAGAAAAATGTCGGTTCCTGTTTCGATATTATGATTACAGTTTCAGTTTCCATTTCGGTATTGTGGTTCCAGTTTCAGTTCCAGTTCCAAATTCATTGGGTTTTATTCGGTTTTTCATTTTAATTGACTTTCGATTCCAAATGGTTTTGCAGCTCTGCTGAAGCTTTACTCCTAAAATTTTGATCATTCGCCATTTTAGATGTTTTTTAAAATTCAAAAAAATTCATAAGCCTATATAATTATACTGATTCTCAAATAATAATACGTATTATAAAGTTAGAGGCTTCCCAGTAGATATGTTGGGGGGAGGGGGTATAGGAAATTCAAAAATTTAATTACTCAAAACTTACTCAAAAAGCCTATTTTCGCGTCAATTACCCTCAAAATGCACTCAAGGACATGAAATGGGAATATATAATGTATATTAATGTTCTCATTTCATTTTGTAATGCGATACCAAGATTAAAAAATTTGAGACTTTGAGGACCTATTCAGCTCCCTTTAAAATTTGAATGAACTGACACACTTGATTACGTCACAAAAGGATGGAAAATATATGTAACGAACAGAAAAAATGTTAACTTTATCATTTATGTATATCTAATACAAATGGTCTAAGGTGAAGATATGAAAGCCCCCTTCCGCAACTCTTTCACCAATCAGATAAAAATGAATATTAAGACGTATGGAGAAGCAAGTACAGAGTAAAATTCTAGTAACAAATAGACTGAAAGAATGATCAACACCCTCAATCAGTTCGTCGTTGACCTCAGTAGCTCTACATGGAAAACAATTAATTTCTCGTTCCATTTTCGCTTCATTAACATGTACTCAATCACACAGTCAACAGATATCCTTGCTGGGCGCTTTCGCCTATCCACATTCACCTTATGCAACCGCGAAGCTCGTGACAAAAATGCCATACACGTATCAATTTAACACCCGGTATCTGTAATCCAATCACCGAGCACGTATCTTCGATCTATACACCGGAATAATAACGATCTGGCGGCGCGTTCTCGACGTCCATTTAATCAATTTATTAATACATTATTTATTTGTACGCAGGCCGACGCGATGGGCGTGCCCGTTAGAATAATACCAGAAAATCAAAACACGGCGTGTTGTAAAAATGAAAAATGAATCGTCCAGTTTATATACGATACTCTTCGTAACGCAGCCATGAACGTGTTATGCTTAAAATTACGTAACCGGCACGCAGTTTGGAATCCGGCCGCTGCTTCGTACTATGAAGATGGTCAAGCGTACTCGATACCAACGGACGGACAAAATGCCGACAAAATTCGACGCATCGATAACTCCGCCAGCAAGGAATACTCGTGAGTTGAATTTTTTTCGCATTGTTTGTAGGTAAAAAAATAACTCGGCGCATTTTTCACGCTACCGAACCGTGATAAATGTTGATTCTTCTAGCGTGTTTAATATTGGCACGCAGATACGATTTAACGCGGTTAAATCCGTTTACCGAGATACCAACTAGGCATTATATGTGATCGAAATACATAATCGAGACGAGCTTTATTATCCATTTTTTAATTACAAATACGTCCATGTATTTGGTACGTGATCGGAAAATCACATTGATGGCGAATTTCAGGGACACTCGCCAACTATACAATACATTTCTTAAACGTCGTACGGTGCAATTATTAATTGATTAGATACACAAGCTTCATTATACGATGAATTTTCATCTAACCTAATCCAAATCTTCGCTATACCAGCGATTAACGCTTAGTTTGCGTTTTTTCCCCATTATTTCTATCGATTTACCAAAGTGGCCCATTTTCGCGAGTTATAATCTTCATCGACGAAGGAAACCTCCGAAACAAGTATTTGCTCGCACAATAGACTAAGTAGAAAATAAAGTACGTGACTGATGTAGTGATTCTTTCGCCCCTAAACAATGCCCAATCTGACCTAAAATAATTAATATAACAATAGCCAACGATTTTGCCAAGATTTGTTTACTTTATAATCTAAGAATTTAATTAGAATGATGCCTTTTCATCGGTGAAGAATTCGCTGGAATTTCTCATTTTGAGTATTCTTCATGTGCATTGTTTCGAAAATAAGACTTTGAAATTTTCACTTTAGCGTGATATCGAGTGAAAATGTTTTCAGTTATTCTTTCAAATTGGATCAATTCCCAAAAGTGTTTTAAAATGCGAAAATTCCTTTCATCTTTTCTAGTTTCTATTAAACTAGAGTAAATTATTCGCCTAGAAATAACCTAATGCAAATTATTCAACGTACGTGTCAAATAAGTTGCCTATATGATTCACAAAGGGGTTAATTTTTCAAGCAATAGTGCTAAAAAAGTTGCCTAGTCTACAATACAAGGCGTTTAGGAAATTGCATTTCATTAATAATGGCGAATAAATTGCAGATTTAGACGATTAAGGCGTTTTGTAGTCGAGTTGATACTCGATTTGTGAAATTCTGAGATTTTGACTTATTTTGAAACTATTCCAACTCCTTCGTTCTCTGTAAAATTAAGAAATTAAAAATTGATCATGCGTAAAAAATTGATTTTTTCATTCTTTTCAATTGTTATTTTTTTTAGAAAGTGTATAAGTAAATCGACATTCGATGCTATGATTTTTAATTACTTGTCTAAGAAAATAATTTTACGATTAACGTCAGCATTATATTTTTTACAAAAGTACAATAGTAATTAAAAATGAATCATTTTCCTGATATTTCAAAGAGAAAAGTCAAATCGACAATTTATTACGAATAAATAGCGAATTATTTCTCGTAGTTTAATTTAGGTGTTTATTTTACGGTTATTAATGTTTTTCGAATGCTAACAATCATCTAATAATCATTATCTACTCAATTAGCAATTAGTGACACATTTAATGGTGGTCTTGTTTATTTCGTATTATTATCTAGCACTGCTAATTGTGTGTTCCGTTACCTCTGTGTGTTGTCTAGGGTTGACCAAACCTCGTTCCTTTCAATATTCATTTTTTCCGTGGTTTCAACGTAGGATAGAATTATTGGCATATTTTCTAGAACATAAATCAAGTATATGAGGTGTAGGTAATCGATTGAATCAAATTCGAGCTTTTTTTTTACTTTTAAAAAATTGATGATGAATAGTTAAAAATTTCACTGAAGAAGTTCAGATGTAAGCTCAAAAAGTTTAACCCTTCAAGTCAATTATTTAATATCTTCAAATTGGCCAAGGTTCAAGCTAAGAATAAAATTTCGAATTCGTCTTGATACTTCGGCAATTTTTTGGGGATTCTGGTTTGGATTTAGCTTTGAACATATTAAAAATAAGGATTCAGCTTCATTTAGTAAGAATTTTCATTTCAATTTATCCTAAGGATTTAGCTTCGATTTCGAAATTTTTTTTTGTTTTTTCCCCCTTATAATATTACTTTAAAAGGAAATTTACCGTTAAATGCGACATCGTGTTTACATTTATATATTTTTTATGATAGTTTTTCAACTTATAATATTTGTAAGTTGCTGATGAGTTTTGAATAAAAAATGGTAGCTGTTACAGTCCACCGGATTTTAGTAAGGAGGGGTCAGGAGTGGTGCGGTCTTCATATCTTCGTGTTTCATGTTATTCAAACATAAAGCAATAAGTATCCAACTTTTCGGCATGTATATTCAATCCCACTTTTTTTCATTTTTTTTATCAACTTCAAAGTGAGAGTTCACTCAAATTTTGAAAAGATGTGGAGAGAAGGCAATTTTTCTGTTGTCTTGTATTGAAGAGTAAATCGTAAACATCAACATATTCTAATTTCAGCGTTTTAAATGCATTTGGAATAGAGTTAAACGTTTCTGAGGAGGTTTTCAGTCATGAAATTTCTTATTGAATCTTCCAATATACCTATCACTTCAATAAATCTATCTAGAAAAGTCAAACTTTGTATGTGTAATCAGTTTGAAACCAGAATATGAACTCTGAATTTGAGCAAAAATGGCGGATGGTCAAAATTTGAGAATTTTTTCACGTTGAGCGTGGTTTGTCAGTGGCTTAGCCAGGAATTTTTTCTATCAGAATGTGTTATGGAAATTTTTGTATCCCATTTTTAGCCTTTTGAATTTTGGTTTTTACGTTTGCTGTAGAAAATATTAATAATCAACATTTTTTATACTCCATTAACCTTCCCCTACTACTTTGTTCTGAGACAAATTGCTTTCCAATCATAAAATTTTTCGACTAATAAAATTATTAAAATAGGAAGCGGCGTCTAGTCGACTTCCTGAACCTCTGAGAGGACGTTTCATTATGTTGTGAGGTTGATCGATCAATGTGTTTCCTCTGCACTGCACTAAGGCAAAAATCAAGTCCATTAATGCATCTTGACAATAAATTACCCGCTCATCAATCATTTTTAGATATATTTAAAATAGGTATTTAATTTTTTAGTGGTTTGGAAAAATTTTTAGATTTTCTAAAAATTCAAAATATTTCAACTAATTTTCATTATTTTTTATTTTTGTATTACAAATAATGACTCCTAGATGCAAAAATTGCTTCATTTGTTCACAACTTGAGTTTTTGAAATTTAGAAAAAAGAAAACTCGAAATTTTGTAAATTTGGCCCCAGTTTGGGAATTACAAATATAATCTATCTATGGAGCTGAAATTTTTTTAACGTACTGTTGAGGTTCTCTGACCAGTTTTTTTGATCATCCATCATCAACTTTCTAAAAATGTATCGAAAATCAAGGATCAGCCTTTTTAGATAGTCTCAAAAATCTTTTCAAACTTTCACATCACATAGTCCTCATTGTATATTTTAATAATTTTCATGGACAAATTTGATTGTACGAAAACAAATTATCATATGAGGGAGCGAAGTTGAGGGGGGGGGAGTGAAGAAGAGGGCTTGAATCCACTCCGATTACCACACTGCTTGATGACTCAGCCTGCGAATAGCAAAATAACGACATTCGCTGACCCGCTAAACAACCAAAATCCACCATATTGACCCCAATTCCGATAAATCGATTAGAATGTAAATAGCATTTTTTTTCCTCATCGCCATTTCACTTTTCATGTGGAAGAAAGTTATTAACTAGAATGGCGAATAGAGGAAATGACGAATTATGGTTTAATCTTTATTGATTACTAATCCATTAGAGCGTGTCGTTGACTCAATGGCCAACCTGCCGATCGGTTTTGCATAAGGTAATTTGTGCAGCTAAATTTCACCATTCATCTGGCAAGTGGTACTGTCCAATGTCGGTAACTAGTAGTAACCAATTGTATCTTGTATGCGATATAGGAGTAGCACTCGGCGTATTTACAAAAGCCGAGTAACCCTTGGTCACCCGACGCAATTAATTTCTTACGCAAGTACGAGTATAGACTCGGTGCAGAAACTCGTATTCAGCTTCGCCGATTTAAAATGTTTTACGGTTTTGGTGTCAAACGGTGTTAAACTTTCTTCGGACGAACTGAATGAAGTTTATATGTCGTGACTGGTCTCGTCAATACAGCGGACGCTGGCGGCTCCTTTCTTCAATTAGATCCACGTATACACCGGAGGTTTAAAATAATAGCCAAATGTTACGTCATTTTACGTATTTAATTAAACTAAACGTTACGAATAGAGTTGATTTTTCGAATTAACCGCCAGTCCGGCTCGTTAAACAACACCGGGCGCTCCTACGGGATGTCATTAGAAAGTACATGTAATAATCTCGTTAATAAGTGTTAATAGAAATGACACTTTTTTTTCTTTCACCTAGCGGGCTAGTATCGGCGAAACAAAAAAAAATAGAAACTTACGCATATATGATTCCGAATACCATATAAATTGGTTGCGAAATACCTCCTATCAGGGTATTAAGGTTTCTAGGGTAATTACCGTAGCCATTCTGCGCCTAGTTGAAAGCATCGTCTGTATGAGTATCGCTCGATGAACCTTGATTGAAAATTTTTTTCACCTTTGCGGAAAATCGAGCGAAAGTTATGAACAGTGGCCAGTAATTAAACGCATTTTCGTTCAGTTGATCATCCGGGCTTTGTTTTGATTAATTTTTACGCTACGTGGTACGATATATCGATGTTGGATAATTAACGGTAGACCACCTGGTATACCATAGCTTCGGGATAACTTCGCGCTGCGTTTGTTCTGTAAATGATATTACGCTCGGAGATTTATTCGCGTTTTAATAGCGGAAATGCTGGCCGCTGCGAAAAGACCGGTAAATAGCTCGCTCGGGTAATGATGGATATCTATGTTCGACTATGTGATGTCGTTACTCCTTTCTGTGTATTCATCCCCTCGATCTAGCCAGATTCCGGTTCGAAGATAACACCCGGTTGCAACACTTTGCAAGGCCGCAGGCGGCTTAACCTCGTTATTCAACCGCTCCTACGTCCGAGATGGTTTAGGAGTGCATATGAAGCGAGTTGGAAGAAATTTCGAACAGTAAAAGAGAAGAGCTCGATTTAAAATATAAAATGGAAATAATTTTTATTTTTTTAGAGAGAGAGTGATGAATTGATTTTGAGCATATTTGTATATTCGTTCATTTCATTTAAAGGACTAGCCTCTGATACCACCTCAAAAGGAAATTATGAAAGGGACATGTCGTTCTTAAATTTGCTGGAATCAATAATCTAAAATAAAACAAAATCTTACAGTGCTGGTTTTCAGAATCGCTGCTTGGATGGGTGGGGAGATTTCAGTTCTATAATTATGTCAAGTAAGAAATATAGTAAATTGTTTAAATTACCAAAAAGTTGATTTTAACACTCAAAAAAAAGAAGAAAAAAGAAGCTGTTGGAGGGTATAGACACCCAAACCCCCTTCCGCTTTCTCTAAAATCGGTCATAAAAATCTATAATCCAATATCAAAATCAGTACCCCCAGCTTAGATGGAGAAATCAAATCTCAATTCTTCTTTTTTAGTATCTATCTAATTTCTATTAGGATGGAATAAAGCTATTTCAATTTTTTTTTTCCAAGAGTATTCTTGACTCTCATAGAGTAATTATAGTAACTGGTCAGCTTTCTGATTTGTTGTATGTCACGCGTGTAAGAACCAATGAGCAAGTCGGAAAGTAGCTGATGAATAAAATCAGAAACGAACTTCAGCTTCAAACTGAACAATATTATTGGATATTGGTACTTTTGGATAGAAGTAGAAACGTTCACGACATCTATGGATCAAAAATGAACTAAAATGTCAGTGAATTTGATCTGCAAAATAATAACAAAAGTGATATTTGTGAATTTGTAATAGTTTAGTAATGTATTTTGTATTAAAATTGATAACATCTTGAATTTTAATTAGGTAACTACTAACTAACTTACTAACCATTAACTATTTTAAAAATAATGAGTTATGGAATGTGATGAGAAAACTGATAGTGATGCCTAACAATGATTTACACGATCACTGGTATTTCGATGAGAACACTAGCGCTGTATGCGAACAAAAAAGTAGTGATGGAAACTATCGATAGTTTTTTGCTATCGATAGTATCGTTGATGAAAAATATCACTATCGAGAGTATCGATACTCGATAATATGAGAAATCGCTATCGATACTATCGGTAATTTCAAACTGAAAAAATTACTATCAAGAAAAATAAATAAATAGAAAACTTCATTCGTGATTATTATTTTTTACAAGTTTTTACGTGTAGAAAATTTTTAAAGAGTATGAATAAAGATCTAAAAGCTCATTATTTTTACAATTCGCCACTACATATTTCATCTTCGATGCTTCATTTTCATTTTTCATTCTGGTAAGCATGAGCCAATCGGCCAATATACGAAAACAGTATCGTTCGTATGATAGCCTAATGATAGTAAAAGTATCGATATTTTTCAATAGTTTTTTCAGAAGCTGTTGATACTCTCGATAGTGCTATCGATAGTTTCCATATCAAAAAGCCTCAGTTCAGGAAGGTAGTAATGAAATTACCAAGATTTTATCACATTCTAGCCTTATGATTGGTTCTTATGTGCGTGACGTATGACCAATCAAATATGGTTGTTGTGACATTAAAGAAAATAATAAATAAAGAATAAAGGGTATGACGTATGATAAGATAATGGAAAGCAGCCTTTTGAGCCATAAAAAAAAGTAACCAAATTTTTTATAAAAGATTAATAAAATTTCACTGAATCAGTTTGTGCTTCAAGTTTAACATAGGAATCATATGGGAAAAAATAAACTGTAAAAAATTGTGATACATTGCTTTGTATCATTTTGTAGTCGATATTTAAATTTATGATAATTTTCAAGTTATTGAAGGATTAAAATTTCAGTAAATTTTGTGCTCATTTTTTTTCAATTTTAAACATCGGAAATTCTTTACAATACAAGATGAAATTGTAAATCTATTATATCGAATAATATTTAGCTATTTTTCGCTAATCATTCATTTTGGATATCAATTGTCTATAAATTTCGCAGAATACTCTCAATGTGAGGAAGAAAAAACTTTCACCAATAATTAGCTGTAATTTTCAACGGTTACCTTAATGGTATCCGAGGACTCCCGAATTCTTACTCGAGCTCTAGGTAGTATTAATAAAATACGCCACGCTACAAAACAATGAGAACGCGAAACGAGAAGATTTAATTATTTCGTATGTGAAGGAGGCAATTATCTAACTGGCTCGAACAATACCCAAAACATCACTATTCTGCGAGAATTGAGAAATTCACTGTTAGGCAACTCACGTAAAACTTACACATCCCTGAGAATGGCGAGGGATCGCTTGATAATCCTTCTAGAAAATACCTGACCTACATGCTGAGCTGAAATGACAATCTTAATTACCACCGTGCATTACTGAAGAAGGCACAAGCGAGCGCGTAATGTTTGCATGTAACAACGATGAAGTTATAACGCACGGCTATTCACTATATTCCCGTTCTCCAGCTCCGAAAGATAAATATTTTAGAAGGTTACCGATATGCAAATGACCCGTGAGGTCAAGCCGCCCAAGACTGGTACAGGTAAGATGTTAACCTATATCCTAGCACGCTGTACACACCTTATACGCGGGCTACTTCCTTAAAATATCGCCATACGTAATCGAGGTGCTGCGTAAGCGCATATATTGATATACACTAGAACAGGTTAACAACTTATAAATTATCTTTATCGAAAAAGTACACCTAGTTATTTCGTGATGTGGTATAGGTGCTCGTTTCTTATGTATTTAATTTATAATTTTTTCATCGGATTTTAATTGATACTCATTGGTGCTGAACAAGCCTCAATGAACTAATTTCTTCGACGGTATTAGTCTAGATTCTGAGAGCTAAATATAGTGTTAAAGTGTAAATTTCGATGAGGTGAATGAGTTTCACATGTTACATGAACTTTTAAAATTATATTTTCGAAAGACTCTACTTCCTCAACATTTCACCCTTAATAAGGACGTAGAGTCATCCAAAAATTTGACTATTACTCCAGTTCAACTCAGATGTTATCATGTTAGGCCTGAAGTTTGACTCCGTAACTGTTATTTAAATTTGACTCAAACTTGATTCATTTGACCCTTGACTCAGGAGCAAATTTCAAAAACGTCATTCCAACTTCACTTTGCCTCATAGAAAATTTTGAAACTTGACTCCAACTCTATTTTGACTCCGGAGTCTCTATTGAAATTTGACTGTGACTCCCGCCTTTGACTTTTGAAACACTATTGGATTTGACATTGAGTAGTCCACTTTAACTCCCTAGAAAATTTTAAAACTTTACTCGATTCTCCTTTGACTCTGGAGTTTGTATATTATTCTGGAGTCAATTTTTGAATTTGAACTTGGAGTCAACTCAAAATTGATTAATTTGACTCCGCAGTTATGTTTTGAAAGTTTACTTTTCATTTTAGTATTATATTTCTTCAGGAAGTTTTTGTATGTTATTGAGTACTCTAAGGATTAATAGTCATTCAAAAATTCAACTTTGACTTCAGTAATGCTGGCCTCGGACTTCTAATTTACGATTTAAATTTTACTCCGACTTCGACCCTTGACTGTACAGCAAATTTTGTAATTATTACTATATTTTGACTCCGTAGTCACTATTGAAATTTGACTCTCACTCTAACCTTTGACGCCTGAATCAGTACTGAAATTTGATTTTGACTTCTTTGACTCGCACGAAAATTTCAAACCTCGACTTCGAAGCAAATTTTGAAATTTGACTCTAATTCCAATTTGACTCTATAATTACTGTTTAAGTTTGACTCTGACTCTGACTCCGATCTTTGGCTCTTAAATCACCAGTGAAATTTGCTTTCGAATACACTTTGACTCCGAGGAAATTTTAAACCTCAACAGAGCAAATTTCAAAAGCGGACTGCGATTCTATTTTGACTTTGGAGTCATTAAAATTTGACTCCCACTCTGATCTTTGACTCTTAAATGTAATTCTGAAATTTGATTTTGACTCCACTTTTATTCCATAACAAATTCTAAAACTTGACTCCTACTCCACTTTGAATCTAGAGTTTCTACGTGATTCCGAAGTCAATTTTTGACTCCGAAGTGGGAGTCAATTTGAAACTGATTAATTTGTCTGTGGAGTTACGTACAAATCAACTTTTTATTATAGTGTTATATTAGTTTATTACTCTCTCGGTGTCGAGATCTGTAGAAGTTTTCATAATGAACACATCTTGCATTTGTACTTGTTAGAAACTTGAAAACTCCTCAGCTACGGAATTTTTCACTAATTTAGAATATTATTACTAATGCTACATACAAGTGATAAGGACACAGATTTGGTCAAAAATTTGACTCCTACTCCGAAATAATTTCTGATATGTACTTACTTTAAAAAATGAATCGATTTTGACCTTTGACTCCACAATAACTTCAAAAATTAAGCTCCAGCTCGCAACTTCCCTTTGACTCCGTAGTCAATGTGAACAACTCAGCTTCAGGGGAAAGTTGATTTGGAGTCATTTTGACTTCCAGAGCAACTTCAGGTCCATGTATAATGCCTTTGACAAATGCATAAAAAATAATTTTTCCTTTCATTTTTTGGTAATAACAAGTAATATGATGCAAATTTATTGTAAATCAGGTTGAGACATTTTGAGGAGCTTGGATATATGTGATACTATAAACAAGCTTCTTGCAAAAGCCTCAATAGTTTACATTCACGCTAGAGCATTTCCTGCCCACTTCATTTTAAAATTTTGAGGGTGGAAAAGTACCTCTCCCAGAGTCATTTTGTATGAAAAATTGTTCATTCGTTCTTAAAATGTCTACAAATTTAGTTTTATAGCTATTTTTATTATAGAATCTAGACTTCATACCGAATTAGGCTATCGCCAGGTTCGATGTTCGCTGTTCTCGCCATCTTAAGATTACTATTCGCGCCGCTAGTTCATTAATCATACGCGTATAAACAATGAACTTTCCCAGAGGTTTTGTTTGTTTGGCCGAGTAAAATGCGAACGTATAATTCGGTTTCCATGTATGGACGCGGCTGGTTCTCTTCGTAGCTTCTAATTAACGCTATTGAAGAAGAAGGCGGTATAGACGGTGTAAATTTTATAAGAATTTGTTGTCGAAGCTTCTTTGGAGTACAATAAGAATCGAGAAATCGTCGAGATCATGCGACCATTAGGAATCCACCGGCATTGGAAAATTTACGTGCCCACGATCTCTACCATCAGCGATCTTCTAAGTATAGATGTACACGAGTACACAGATAATTATACGACGCCGATCGCATACTCGAGTTAAACGAGTTTTCCATCTATTCGCCTCGTACGCACGCAATAAAACGTAAACAATGTGACAATGTGTATCGAATGGGTGACAGAGCGCTGCAACCGGGCTGATGCAAATAAAACCAGAAGGACACTTAAATCGATACCCGAAGGCATACGATGCTCTCGGCCACCGTTAACAATGTTCTCCGGGTCGATACCCTGATACAGTCCGGCGACTAGCACTTCCTTTCATTGTTGATATAACCAATACATCTTGGCGACGACCTTCCACTGAACTTGACCATTGTTTCGTATGATCCATTGGACGTCCATTAATTCCATTTCGCGGTACCCCAAAGGCATCTCGAAGGCTTTCATGAAATCTATTCATCGGGTTTTGTCATATTTAACGAGTACATTTTATTTACATTTCAATCTCCGCGCTTTATAATTATGACGGCGAACTACGCCTGTGTAAATTACAAAACGTCGCCACTCGCCACCGTTGCCTCTGAATGACCGCCAAACAATGTTTCCATATTATGAAACAACCACCTCTACGTATACTTACGCTACCCCACGTATAGCGGTAAATATAAACACCAAGTACACTTTGGTGTACACATACTCGTATAACGTAGGTTCAATTACCTGACAATATTAACAGTACTATTATGTTTACTCGAGGCCTTGTCACGTTTTAACTCCGATATAAATACCACTTTCAGTCCAGGTACCATGTTTGGGTGCCATAATATTTCTCCAGCGGTGGCCCCCAACAGCCTTATCTCTAGTAGCCGTTCTCAACGTTTACCTAAATCATATACGTAATGCGTACTTCATTTAACCTTTATCTTTTTACAAACAAACGTGTTACAAGTAGCGAGGTATGAGAAACATTTTCGCCATTACTTGTAAAATGCTTTCAACCGAAATATTCAAGTACAAGGTCGCGCTTCCGTTAAACGCACTACTACGAAATCCTTGCGTTTGTGTATTTTATATTTTTATTATTTTCGGCGTATTATACAAGGTTTCTCGAAACATCGTTATGGCTGTGTATGAGCAATGCAGCGTACGTATTATTGAAATTACCAGTTTTATTACGCCACACACGTAAGTCGCGAATTATTTCATTGTAATGCGTTTTTTTTCGGCGATGGATGTCATACGTAATATACGGTGAGATTTGCGAACACTTTACGTGATGTATTAGAATGTGAAAAAACAGTATAAAATCTTCCTGAATCTGTTTGGTAGAGAAATCGGCTATAGATATTATACATAGATGGTGGAGTCTGATTTTAAAACAGAGACGTGCTCAGCTCTTTAGGGGGCTGTAGATAAAGTTCATAAAAAGAAGCTAATCATTGGGCTTGGGCACCTCTTTGAATTTAAATTTGAATATCTTAGTATTACCTCTCTCTGTTCTCTTCAGCTCTCAGATATGAAAATCAAAAAAAAAAAAAAAAAAAAAAAAACGTAAGCAGCCATGCCGCATTACTGGAGCTGAGTTTTTAACTGGGGCTTGTTTTGATTTAGTAATAACCTTGCTTAACCGTTCATCACTACAGGCCACACCCAATACCAAGTCTGAAAACCCCTACCCTATCCTTTCCAAAAACACTTAAGAAGTTCAATTTGGCACAAATGTAGTATTTCTTGCCATGAAATAATCATGCGAACACATATTTCTCAAATTATAACTATTTGAGGGTCCTCAAATTATCTTCAAATTTTGTAAATCCGCCATTTTGGATCCATTTTGACTCAAATTTAAGTGGTTATATTCTGGTCACAAACTAATCCTACACACAAAGTTTGACCATTCTAGGCCGATTTGGTGATGAGATATGGAAGATTCATGAAATTTCCTGCAGCAATTTCCCCTCCAAAAGCCGTTTTTTGCTCTAACTCCCCTCCAAAATCACTGAGGAAGCTAAAATCAAAATACGTTTGTCACTTGGGCTCATTTTATCATATGACACAGCAATAAAAAATTTTCGACCCCTCCTGTACCCCCACCACTATTTTAGGTTGGTAACCCCGCCTTCCCCCTCCAACATCATGTATGGAAGTGAATTCGGGATATAGTATACAACTTATCCCCAATAACCATATGAATTCATATTAATTACATTTTTACCAACTTGAGGCTCCTCAAGCTCTACTCAAAATTTTGATAATCCGCCATTTTGAATCCATTTTGATCCAAATTCAAGAGGTCATATTGTGGTCACCAACTAACCTCACACACAAAATTTGACCTCTTTAACTTGATTTGGTGGGGAGATATGGAAGATTCAAGAAATTTCATGACTCAAAACTTCCTCAAAAAGCCGTTTTTTGATCTAACTCCTCTCAATATGCACTCAAGAAGCTGAAATTTGGATATGTTAGTATCCGTGACTCACTCTTTCATATGAAATCAAAAACGAAAAATTTGAGCTATTTGCCTCTTCTCCAGCCCCCCTCAAAATTTGAGTGATCCGCCATTTTGAAATTTATCGAAAAAACAAAAAAAATATTTGCGCATTTTCAAGAAAAATTCCTCACCAAATTTTGAGCGAATTTTATGAATACTCGCCGGCGCTACGCGTGGGGAAAAAAAAAATATATATATATATATACCAAAAAGTTGGACATTTGCCAGATGATTACAAATGGTCTGAAACGCAAAGATTTGAAGACCCCACCCTCCCACGACCTTCCCTTCCCAAATCAGGTAGGCTGTAATAGCTATCGTTTTGTTAAAAACTCAGCTAAAAAAAGGAAATATATATTATATATGGATGTTTTGACCGAGTCTAAACCCGAAGATGAATCAGGGCAACTTGAGATCCAACTTAAAACGAATATAATTCCAAATGCCTACCCATGCGTACGTATGTAATTTAGGATTTTGTCGCCCTACGCTTGTAACCATTCACCGCCGTCTCTAAATTTCGCCTTTTTTGTCATTTTTTGTTGGTTTTTCAACGTTTTTGAAAAAATTATCTAATTTCCTAGTTTTTTAACCACTTCTTCGTATTTTTTTTCTTCTTTGCTTTTTTGCTATATATTTTTTCGTGAATATAAATAGAATTACTGCTGTGAAGAAAAAAAAGCAATGACGCCGGAGTCTGAAATCAAGATTTTGAAATTGACTCGGAGTTAGAGGTTGGAGTTGGTGTCAAATTTTCAACTGATTCCGGAATCAGGTCGGAGTGAGAGGCATGTTTGGAGAAATGCTCGAAGTCAGGGATTAGAGTCAGAATCTGAGTCAAAATTTTTGGTGACTCCCAAGGACCAGTAGTCACCGAAAATTTTGACTCCGACTCCAAACTGACTCCGGAGTCATATTTAAAATTTGACTCTGACTCCGACCATTGACTTCGGAGTCAACTGAAAGCATGACTCCGACTTTGAGCCTTGACTCCAGAGTCAACCTGAATACCTGACTCTTGACTCCAAGCGACTTCGGAGTCAATTTTAAAACATGACTCTGACTCCACTTTGACTCCGGAGTCAGTCTAGATACTTGACTACGACTCCAACCTTTGACTCCGGAGTCAACCTGAATACCTGACTCTTGAATCTGGTTTGACTCCGGAGTCAAGCCGGATTCGGAGTCACTTTGGAGTCAATTTGACTCTTGACTCTGGGTTCTTGGTAACTCCTAGTCCATAATAATTACAGTAATAAACAAAAAATACCGTCACAACAAAGACTCCAAAATCGAAATGACTCCAGCGTCAAGTGTTACAGTTGGCATCAAATTTTCAACCTGACTCCAGAGTCAAAATGGCGTCGGAGCCAAATGTTCGACCTGACTCTGGAGTCAGTGACTGCAGTTGGAGTCGAATTTCAGTCAAATGTTGCCTTCACTTCGAAGTCAGGCTAGAGTCGGAGTCAAATTTTTGATTGACTCCTGGTTCTTGATTACTGTCTCCAATGTAAGAACATCGGAACATGACTTACATATTATTGCTATTCATAAATGAAAAGGAATAAGTGCTGATAATAATTTATTTTCCTTCAAAAATTATTTTTTCGAATTAAAATGTTTTTTTTTTTTTCAAATGTAAGTGAAAATTTTGCTACCCTCAAAAACCTGCCGCTCTACGCCCGTACGTAGTCAGCGTATAGCGCTGTCTATAGGCACAAAATTTTATCGAGTTATGCTTCCAAAAGTGCAACACGCTCTATTGACAGATTAGAGATAATAAGCGAACTTGAGCTGTATAAATTTGGAGCAAAATGAGAAAGATTAGATTCGGCCTGAAATTCTTATCTTACTGAAATGGATTTCAGCTTCCTTACTTTTATGCTAAGCGAATCTCTTCTTGATTGGAAAAAATCGCTATCTATATATCCTCTTTTTAATTAATAAAAAAAGATCTTTCATGTGTTTTCTATAGTTAATAATAAATAGGTAATTCATCTGTCATGTGTGTTGTGTGTACTTCATTTCAGACCTATAGAATACGAAAGGAGGCTTGGTAAACATAAACAGAACAGAACATAATGAACGATTCAGAACACTAAAATTTTAGTTTATAATGAATGATGACTAGAACAGAACAAAATTATATTTTGAACAAATAAATCGGAACAGAACAAAATGGAACGGAGTGGAAAGGAAAATGAAAAAAAAAATCAAGGAAAAAATGAAGGTGAACTAAACTGAACAGAAAAGTTTTTTCTCCCCTTCATAAATATTGCAATATCACGGTGCCTTTCCTTTTTCTTTTTTTTCTTAGCTCACGATAGCATCATCAAAATTTGAACTTTTGATTTTTGAAGACCTGCGTAAATGTGTAATTAATTAAATTTTCATATTTCTGATTGCTTAAGTATATGTTTTCGTTCTCTCTCGATGTTACTCAATAACAATGAACGAACCTGAACAGAGCAGAACAGATTGTAATATAATGGAATGGAATGAAATGGAACAAAACGGAACAGAATAGAACAGAACAGAACTGAACAAAACAAAACATAACATAACAGAACAGAACGATAAAATTGATATTCTTTTGAACAAAAGAAAAGAATGGAACAGCACAAAATAATCGTTTTGTTCACGAACCGTGCTCGAAAGATAATTAGATGCTCACTGAAAAAAAAAAAAATATGAATTAGTTTATGGTAAAACATCTACATGATGTCATTTTGAAAATAGCACTACTCGACAAATTTTATGCCGTCATATGATAGATGAGTACTAGAAAAGCAGTGTTCCATGGTCAAACCTATGAAATCTTGAAGTATGGTAGGGGGCAATGTTTTGGTTTATCTGCATACGCCAGTATAAATAAATTAATAAAAAAAAAACAAAACAAAAAAACAAAACAAAAAACAAAAAAATAAATAAATAAATAAATAAATAAATTAAATAAAACTTCCAGGGTTTGAATCGAAATGGAATTGAAAAACTGAAAAGAGAATCTTAAAAACGAGAAAATTTTGGTGAAATAATTTATTTATTTATTTATTTATTAATTTTTTAATATAAATAAAAATTAAGGAAAATATATATAAAAAAGTTTGTTCATTCAATAATGATTAACTCCATCAACGAATCTTACAAATACAATTTTTTAACATAATTATACCTGTATTTTGAAAGTATTTTTCCATCGTACATGAAATTTGATAAAATTTTTCCATTTTTTTTTCACTCTACTTTCATGTCCCATTGATTTTTAAAATAACGTAAAAATACTATGTTGCTTTGGTTACTCTTATCGAACTGAACGATAAAGATATTAGTTACTGAGGTTTTTGAATGTACATACGTACTTTCATTATCTCGTTATTCGTTTCCTTCGAGCCATTCACGAACAGGAAAAAAAAGTATTACTCACATGAAATACCTCCACGTACGTAATAAAGAAAAAGGCCTAAAACGACACCTATTATCATTATAAAACTACTCATACCTATACCTACTAAACTCGAAGAGAAATCAAGCTGCACCTTATTTAGCATCCTACTGCGAAAAAATACTCGGTATCTCTTCACAACGAAGCGGTATGAACTATAAACTGCACTATCTCATTATGTGGTATGCACGGTCAACAGTATATACAATTGAAAAGAAATTTCGCAACCATCACGTTTTTGAAATAAATTTGGAATCATACGGTGATTTGCGGTTTTTCTGGCTATCGGTAATTTTTTTCTGTATCGTAGAATTTCTCGAAGAAAATCACATTCTGGTTGAGGATTAACGTGACTGTACGATTAATAATTGTATCTTATTGATGTAAACCAGATTTGTATTAATGGTCGCTGCTTTTTTTCCTACTGTTGTATGGTTTCTATTGGAAATAGAAAAAAAGTAATTAGAAATTAAGCCTATAATAATTAAATTAATAAAGATATCTACCTACATTTAAGCACGATTTGATGGTTGCGAAAGTTTATTAATTTGTACATAGTACGTGCCCAAAAATCATCCATATAACCCATGATAGTGAAAGTAAAAATTTTAACTCAACGTGTTTTAACGTTTCGGTTTCAATTAAGTGTTGGTATGGACTATAGACCACCTTAGAGTAATTAGTGGATTACGTCGATTATAATGTTTTAGAAAGATTTGTACTAAAATAGAATTCCCATCACGATCGTATTCCGCATTAGATGATGATGGAGATGAATACATCTTTGTTTTTCGTACACGATTCCAGGTACCTATGCTGCGTATACTATTGCGTATGCGAGTAATTAAATATTTCGTAAAACTAGAGCTTTCAAAATGAGTATTTGTTTTGTTTAGTTTTTTTCGAGTACCTGTGAAAGATACCTTGGTATGGTTGTTTGAACCTGTGTACGATTGTAACACCGTGTAATGTGATATTGATGACTACTGTTCAAGCTGCGCTCGCTTGTACCCTTTCCTGTGATAAGTGATAAAAAATAGAGAGTATAGGTGAACTATGACAGATGATGGTGAATTAATGACAGCAGTTGAAAGATGATATCAGCGTTTCGGTGAGAGTTTATGCGTTATGGGTGTACAGTATTGTTAACCTTTAAGTTTGCTTTTTACGGATTGCAATAAAATCGGGCTTTATTTATTCAGCACATTGAACAGGTGCGACAAACAGCGCGTAAAAATTCGTCAGTTGTTTACATTTCGTATGAGAGAACGAATGCGTGTGCGCTGATTAGAATATTTTACGATCGCGATTCGCCTGAGAGAGTAACTTTATGAAATATGGACTCGAAAGGTTTAAACATTATTCATTTAATTGAAGATACCTATAGCTTATTTTTCAACATAATTGTGGCCCAATCGAACGGAACGATTCTGAGCTGAGTTTTTAATGAAAAACTAAGCTATTAAAGCGTACTAAATTTTGAAATGGGGTGGGGAGGGGAGACCTTAAATGTCAAGTTTGTTTTTTTTTTTCGTTGTTGGAAATTCATGATTGATAAGTTGGAAAAATTTATCAAAAAACTTTAGTCGTATACTCATTTGAAATAATTTCAGTACTTTGGGGCAGTTATCTACTATTTTTAAATTCGTCTTGAAGTTTAAAAATTTTGTTTTTTTAAGATTTCCAAAATTTGAGCATTGAAAAATTATATAATTTTTTGCATACAGGAGTTATCATTTGTGTTCCGAAAAAAATTACATTTTGCCACTTATGTAGCCTGGTTATCTATGTATTTTAAGATAAATACAATATGAGCTTAATTCCTGTCATGTTGGACTAAGGAGACACGTGTGCCTGATTTTTATTTTTATAGTGGTTCTCAAAGTGTCCAAGATGCTCAATCATAAATTAGGGATTTTACTTAATGTTCACCACTAAATGAAGAATACTTTGAGACCTCCTGACGAGTAAGAATTAAAGCACAGCGTTTCGATAAAACAAAAATTAACAATGAATTGCATACTTTAAATCATTATGAGAAATATATGAAAAATTGTATCTCATTGTCTAATAAAGTAGAAACCATTTTAGGCGCCAAAAAATCATTAAAATTGGCAAATAATTTTTTTTTTGGAATTTTGAACTACAAGTGATAATTCCTGAAGATGAAAAATTTTTGAATGTTTCAAAACCCATACTTTTGAATATTTTCAAAAAAAAAAAAAAAAAAAGAAAAAGAAAGAAACCGCAATTTTCCAAATCTTACTCTCGATTTTGCGGTACTAGATATTGATTTATAAGG
Organism: Phenacoccus solenopsis; assembly: GCA_009761765.1. Lineage (NCBI taxonomy): Eukaryota > Metazoa > Arthropoda > Insecta > Hemiptera > Pseudococcidae > Phenacoccus > Phenacoccus solenopsis. The sequence continues at coordinate 11,575,381 of CM019755.1, read as the reverse complement.
TTGAATTATTTCTATAAATATATGGCAAAATTTTTCGTAACAGATTTTACTGGCCCATCATAAAATTTTTCAGAGAAAAAATTGATTCATTATAGTGCACAACTTCTAGATTACAATTTATAAAATGATTTCGATTTTTAGCTATTTTAATAGAAACGATAGCTATTACAGTCTACGTGTTTGGGAAACAGAAGTCTAGGAGAGAGTCTTCACACCTTGTGTTTCAGACCATTTGTAATCATATGGCAAATTTCTTATTTTTTCTTTATATACCCATATGTTTTTTCTAACTTCATCGTTGGAAGGATTATGAATAAAAATCGCTCAGATTTGGGCAAAAGTTGTTTTTGCCTATATCTGAAGGTGAATTTTTCATTTTCTTTTCTGCACCATGTACAGCTCAAAAATTGCAGGCGCGTTAGAAGATTTTTTCAATTTTAAGTTTTGCTGATTTTTTTTCATTTGATTTTTGGTCTTCAAGACTCTCTGATTCCATTTAGAACATCAAACTTCAAAAATGTGCTCGCTTTGTCTCTCTCTCACCTTCTCTCTCATACTCTAAATATGGATGTATTTTTTTCACCTTCAGTTTCCATCGTAAAAACATGCGTATAATTTCTAAAAAAAAAAAAAAATAAATAAATAAAAAATAATATTAATAATAAAAGTATGATACTTTTGGAGAGAGAAACAATTGGATTACTTGCAATTTTTGAGAAAACACTTATTTGAAAACCATGCGCTTTTAGAGTAGGTATAGTTTTTTTTTTTTTTTTTTTTTAATTTTGAAGATTCTGGAATTATGCAATGAAGGATTGTTTCCTGTTAATTTGATATTTTCAAATCTTAATTCAAAGTATTTACCTCGTTTTTCTTTTCGTATTGAAAAATCACGAATTTCAGCATGAAACTGCTATTTTATTAGGAGGAAATTAGTGAATATCTCAAATCCAGATTTAGAATCAGTGATCTCAAATTAGTTGAAAATGACATGTGAGTTCATTAGTGCTGACCACGAAACTTGAGACTTGTGATAAGCGCTATGTTGTCAAATTTAGCAGCGACAAGTAAGGTTATGAGAAGTTAGTGACCATATATTTTTTAATGAACGATGTTGGAAAATATGCAAATTCATTCGAATGCATGATCAGCTGATATGTTTCTGCGGAAATATGGCAACATAGTTGATCTTGGATGAAAAATTTTATTGTTTGTTTACAAATTGCAAGTTGTAACGGGCGGTTTTTAACCACTTTTCCTTCCGCCTCATCACAGATGAAAAAGCTTCCTCTGTGATAAGGCGAAGAAACTGGATGATAACTAATCGAAATTTTATAAACAACGTTTTGAATTAATTAAAATTAAAATCAAAATTCAAAATTAAAAAAAAAAACAACAAATTAATTATTTTTATTTTATTACTTTTTTTTTCTTCCAAAATTTTTCGTTGCGCAACAGACAGGCAACCCTGCTGTTGACGCGCGGTCATGGCCCTTTCGTGTACGTACTTTCGGCCGATTTACGAAAATTAACAGTTTAATTGTTACAGCAATTAAACTGTACCGTTTTGGTTGATTTAAAGTATTGAAGTCTATGTAACGCGGTGAGTTACATAGATTTTGATACTTTAGATTCTTAGTTAGGGTCCAGTTTACTTATTTTAAATTGATAATACTGTCAAACTATGACAAAAGCGTTACTCGCGCAAATTGAAATGTACACATTAATATATAAGCTTTTTCGTGAGCATATTCGGGAGCTCGTTCTTACTGTTATTGCTGTATTGTATTCCATACAGATAATTATATGAGCTTATCTTTTTCAACACAGTTTCTTCTCTTTTCTAGGCTAAACCAGAGCTGCGTTGCTCCAAGCGTGGAGTCTGGTGCTGTCTGTCTCTCGGGGTGAATAGGGATATTTGGAGCTCCCTTGTAAGAGTCCCTATATAGCCTGCGTCGAACTTTGTTCGCGCGGTGCTCCGCTCTCGGTGTGTCCTGCGTTGTATATTAGCGCGGTGCACACACCAGTAGCGATTTCCCATAAAACATATAAATATCGCAAATAGGGAAATATATATTTACGTTAGTCTATAATCGTTCCATAAAGAAGAGCGGCTAAAATATTAGCCACTGCGGTCGGGTAGGCCACTGGGTAGGTAGGATGGTAGGTTTGGGGTAATCAACTAATTTATATTTTTTTTCTCGTACGTCACGATTCAAAATTTAATTTCCTATAAATAGGAATGAAATCATTTAAATTAATTTTTTTTATTTATTTATTCTCTTTTTTAATTCTCGTAGTGGCAATGCTACTCGATAGTGTGTTTGCGATCCGTCTCGAGTTATCTTCGTCCATCTACGGGGTTCGGCGCCGAGCGTTTCGCTAGACTCGGATTAAAATACGGGCAGACCGTTGAATCGCCGATAAATTTGTACGCCACGCCGTTACAGGTGAATCGCGGGTTACAAAGTTTCAAGTTTCGTGGTCGGCACTATAGTTTTGAAGGTAATGAAGAATATCCAAATTCAAAAAATTGCTGTTTTAAAGAAAAAATCCAATGAGTTGTGGTCTTAAAAACCACAATTTCATGAAAATTTTTTTTTTCTTCAAGTGTGTATTTCGCTAAATTTGGTATCAACGATCTCAGATTAATTTCAAACAAAATTCTCTTTAATTTATTCAGATTTGAATGAATTATAAGGAATTCAAAATTTATATAACTAATTATCTAGCTCTGTATACTTGAAATTACATATTTCATATACTTACCAAAGATGAAATTTCTGAAGCATTACAAGCTTGACTTGGTGATTTTTCCATCTCATTTCCTGTCGTCTTGATAGATTATAAAAATGATTGGTTTCTCGGGCTAATACTGTCGTAATTCTTGCTACTCCAAGCGTGCTGTAAATGAACCATTGTTCCAAGTTAGAGGATGATTTTAATGGGTTTCATATACCAAAGGTATACAACGTCGGCGTACAAACGATAAAATGATGATATACCATTTACAGCATGATACATAGGTTTCGCTATTTGCACTAGGCTCTAATGATAATCCGGCTAAATGCATGAGACGAGCAAACGATGACTCCACGATATTGTTTATTAGATAGCCATTTCCCCTTACTCGACTTATGTATTAATAATAAGGCCGCCAATGTAAAATTAATGATGCTCAGGTACCAGGTATCATGGAATCTAGATTATCTACAGGTAAGGGCGAGAAGCCAGCTCCTCCATTGATGAACCGGACGACATTGTTCACCTCACAATAAATCACTTCGACAACCGCAGCAACCAAAAACTTCCCCGTGTACCTGTAACCGCATTCCTAACCCTTTACCACCTCTAACCGACTATTTCCGCGTATCTACATCGCGTAAAATTTCTACCACGTTGTAATACGTATTTCAGCGATCGCAAACATCAGCGTCTAAAACGACGCGTAAAAAACCGCCTCGGTGATCGTCCGTGTGGTTGGTAAGCCTGGCGCAATTCAACCGTATACCGTGTTATTCAACATTTTAAACGTGGAAAGAACGTTACACAGGTCTGAGGTAGTTCGTCGCTGTCTAACGTCCGTTTGAAATGTATTTTACACGGCTGAGCTGGCATTGGCTCTAACATAATGTCCGTTAAACTTTGAAAAATTTTACGTTATTCGCGTACGAGTTTATTATTTAATTTGCGCGTTTTCGTAAACATTTTTTTAGTTGTTTATTTTGATTTCCTTGTATCGTTGGTGGATGCGCGTTGTATTTTGTGTTTTCGCGATTTTTTCCCGTCTATTTTATTACGTGCGATTTGTGTATTCGGGTTTTGTGGTTTTGTGATGTGAATGAACGTGGGTATTTACGCAGAATTGAACGGATTGTTTTCGCAGGTAATTCCACGTATTGGTGTACCTGTACCGTTGATTTGGTCACTTGAGCTTCGTAGATTTGGGAATTCACAAAAGAGGCGTCCAGGTGTTTTAGACGCATTAGTAATGGACCTGTGCCCTCATCTGTATGCAAATTATCTGTAGAACCTGCCACATAGGGTGTCTAGAGGTGTTAACTGGATTGCTATCCCTTTGCATGATCTAGGTGGGGTTCTCAGAGGGGATGATGAGTAGGTGTCTCAGATTTCTCAAATAGGAACTTTTATGCCGAGTTCTGGTCCTTGTAGGGTTTTGAAAAAATTCCTTTCATTATTTGGAAGAAGTTTTACCATAGTGACGACTCTTCGATATAGCTATATTTTTCATGGTGTCCTGATGTTGTGGATATCGCGATAATCATCAGTTTCACAGGCTGAAATATCGACGATATATATCATGGTCTATTTGATATTCATAGTATCGTTAAATGTCCTCCAATTTTGATATCAAAGCATGTTTTAATATGTATATGATATCAGTGTGATATTTAAATTTGATTTTAATGAATTGAAGAGATGATTATATCCTGAAACTCTCAAGCTGTGATTCTGATATGCTATTGATATTGAAGATAATATTGATATTAGTTTCTTTTTTGAACACATGGAATGCTAGTATCAATTCCATCTCCACCAATCGTATGTCTTATGCTTTTGGTGATCTCTGTTATAATTAATATCAATTTCATGTAAGCATCAGAGTTCAGACAAAGTGATAAAATTATTGATGAAATCAACATTGTTCATACTGTCCAGACTTTGAAGAATATTAAAGTACTCGCAATGGAATATGAATAATTTGTAGACATTTCGTATGTTGGAAGTTGGTACTTGAAAATATTTAAAACCCTGAAATTGATGTTAATAAACAGTTATTAAGCACAGATGACGTCATATGGAGTAAAAAAATCTTCAGTTTTCTCTCATAACACGCTCTTAACTAAGGCTTCTAGGAGCCAGTAGGTAGAGGAAGACACCATATTGATTCAAAAAAATCACCAAAATTTAAAAATTTACTACATAAAATCGTATAATTTGAGAACAGATTTTGTTTGATATACACATTCGAAAAATATATGTACTTTTCTCGATTATATTGTTTTTATTTTTTCATATTTCACCAAATTAATTTTTTAAGAATTTTGTTAAATTATTTTCTATTTGGACCAATATGTTTTCTTCTTCAACCACCTTTTTATAAGCCTTTTATCCTAAACAAATGTGAAATATCACAATAATCATGGTACTTAGTGAATTATATCGATATACGTATTGATAATTCGATACGATATTGAGGACCCGCTGTATATATTTTCATAGGGTTTAATTCAAGATAATAAAGCATAAAGAAACAGAGCATTGTATCCAAGTTACTAATTGCTTGATCTCTTAATTGCAATCATTACTGTATAAGTGTATACCTTTAAATGCTAAGTTGATAGAATCGACCAAGATTAACAATTGTAGCTCCGTTATAATATGATGTGGTCCAAAGTGAAGTATTGTGAGTTGATACAACTTTGTATACTGTGTAAGTAGAGCAATATCTCCACTCTTACTAGTTTCACAAGCATTTTTATTTTGAAATTGAGCAGTCACTGAGAAAAATCCAAGATAATGCCTTTTCTGGAATAGGGAGGGTGTATTATTTTTTGAGAATGTAAATTTTGTTCAGTTCCTAGCTTAACTTTGAAAGAAGTTATTATTAAAAAATGAGGAATTTATTAGTATCGAGGAGTAGCATATTGAGAGAATGGATAATCCTATTCCAAAAATCAAGAATCTGACCATCTGACCATTTTTATCATTAAATCGTAATCCATTATTATGCATATATCGATCATAGATAAACCTACCTCTGTTCGCAAAGCATCAGTTGGTTGATCTTGAATTTACAAAGGCTTAGGAAGTCCTGAATTTTTCAAAAATCTGTAACTTTACAGAAATTCTGCATCTTTTCATCTCTAAGTTGATGAAAAAAATCATCGTAAATTATTCATTCTCCGTGAGCTCGTAATTTGTAACTCATTAATCGTACTCTGGAATTACCCGGTGATTTTTAATAGCGGCTAAATATAACAACATAATCAGCCTAGGTGGTCCATTAGGGATCTCGAGTGATTACTCAATACATAAGAAACACAGGCTGCCCCGAGTTCATTTATTTACTATTAATGGTCTTTTGCCAATCATCATATACATAATAGTCGGATATGCGAGTCAATTTCTACAAGATAAATAATTCTTATAAAACTTGTTATCGCTAGTAAATGAGAAGAAGACCAAATTAGGTGATAATGATATCAATATATAATTTTCTCCCGGCGTACAGCGATATTTCTTATTAAATGATTTCGAGTATTGCCTTATTACTACTATGTAGTATGTACGTCTGATTATGGTTCTAATTAGATGAGAAAATTGCGTTAGAATTGATTAAAAGCTATTTATTATGTGGCATAAGAAGCCTAGTCCACTTGAGTGTAGTTACGATGTGTCGTTAGGTTGAAAATGGAGATGAGCGATTTCACTTTTTCGAAAAGTATTTTACTTTTTTAGTCGAAGGCATCAGAGGGTCGCAAGCAGGCAACAGCTGGTGCAAGCATGTTGCATCGGGTCGCAGGTGCTTGGGAACACGTGTCAGGAGTCATTTAACTTCCTTTTTACAACGAGTGGACGAATGGTGTAGAGCGATATGGAGCTTCGGGTGAATAGGAAATTATATATGCTCTAGGTAATCGAATAGGATTACAGAGATGATTACGAGTATTTTTCTCATGTTTATCGATCATGATCTTCGAGTATCCACGTATTAACTGCCCGAGCTGTGGCATCAGATAATTCTCCCAAGATATGTACAGTGAGCACGTTTAGAGTTTGAACGCTTCTTCGTGTGACCTTGATTGTTGGCGAAGTTCTTCGGAAAAATTTCCAAACGTCCGACAAACCTCGAACTTGTACACAACGTAATGGTCATGTGATAGTGAACTTGAAACGTTGACGATAAATAAAACTATTTGTGCTGGTTTTTCGTTTTCGTGTCGGAAACTTCGCTTATCGTAAACACATAAAATTGACATGTTTTTACTTTCTCGTACGATCGCACATTCGCTTCCCTGGAACACCATTTCACGCCAACGCTCGACAGCTGGTATTCCTTAGCCATCTACACGTGTATACTGTCGAATCCGTTGTTTACAGATTTTTACTCGGTGGATGGCGGATTTTGGTACTAAAAATAATTTATTTTTCGTTGATAAGCATAATGGTCAAGGTCACCCCGAACAACCCGGTTTTACAAATTGGCGGATGTGGACAAAATTAGGTTGTCATCGAAATCGCTAATATTCGATATCACGAATTCGCGTTCATTTCCATCTGACAGTTTACGCTCGAGTTTATGTTACTGAGAGTATTTCGTGCATACGTTACTTCGTTGACAGCTCGACGATCTTCTAAAAAGCAAATTGTAGTCACGTCTGCAAGTGAAGTGACCGTTCTGGTGCCTACGCGTAGTACATGCATCCTGGCCTCCGATGATCTGTAATTTTTTAATTCGCTTCACGGTTCGTATAGAATGGGATATCTTAATGAGTTCAATAACACGAGATCATTTTGTATTATAATTTTCGTTTAACGAACGTTATGAAAAATACTCAATTTAACCGCTCATCCGCGTTGCCTTTTATTAAGTACCGCCGCTCCGTGCCTCGCGGTTCCACATACAGATACCAGTCGATGGTAATTTGGTAAATATGCCGTTTAAAATTAATATTATTAGCGTCCCACTGTTACCGCGTATATGGTTATAACGGACGCGTATCTCATGTGAATCTGCTCAATGTTTCTTCAACGTGTTGATGAGCTCTCGAAGGTGATAATTCGTATTATTAAGGTATCGAAGTTGTTCCTTATTTGTGTGATATGAACCCACTATAGTGTGGGATTTAATTGTCTTATTTGTTCGAAATGGGTAACTCTTGTCTCATACTCTTATTGGTATCTTATCTTGCTCACCCTTCACTAATCCATTGAAATGAAGCTGAGACTGAATTATTGATTATTCAGCGAACTAATAGTGAGCTCATGGGAGAGGTCCTGACTCTCAACCCTCCATCCTTAAATACGGCCCTGATATGAGGTCATGCGACTCATGAACGATACGCGTCTCTAGAAACAGAACACTTCAAGTGGAGGTTGTAAGATGATACCTGGAAACTCAGGATACGGTGGAATTCTGGGTAAAGAATATTTAAGGTTTTTCACTGTGTATTGAAATTTCATTGAGTGAACAGGTTGTGTGTGAATGTAAATTTGTTGTACCAAACTCTGAGACAAATGATCTCATCTTTTTTTTGAACTGAATTGGTATTTAAAAAATCGGAGAGCAAGAAAATGTTAAAAATTTTTTGATCCAAAAATTTATAAATAATTTTTTTAAGGGTGCCAGCGCACAAAGGCGTCAAAGACATTACTGGAAATGAACTTGCAGATACTACGGCCAAGCACGCTTCTATTATCTTTCCTTTCCCTAATGTATCAACACCAATGGCAGACTTTAAAACCATGATCAAACATGAAATTTCAGAAAAATGATTCAACACGTGGTCATGTATTCCTAGGTCTAATAAACGATACACTTCTCTAGTGCACCTCAATGCGCAAATCCAGAAGAGAAGAGAAGAGAAGTCCTCTTGTGTAAACTAAGAATACATTACACTCATCTCACTCATTCTTTTACTTACTTTCACGCACTCTACTTCCAGCATGCGACCAGAACACACATGCTCCAACTGTGAGCCATATTCAATTTTTTTTCCACTACGCATAGCGTAGGTGGGTATTCATGAAATTTGCTCAAAGCTTGGTGAGAGACTTACTTGAAAATGCGAAAAAAGTACCTTTTTGTTTTTTCGATACACCTCAAAATGGCGGATTACTCAAATTTTGAGGAGGGTTGAAGAAGTGGCAAATTGCTCAAATGTTTGTTTTTGATTTTTTCGTGAAAGAGTGAGCCATGGACATCAACATATCTAAATTTGAGCTTCCTAAGTGCATTTAGAGGGGAGTCAGAGTAAGAAACATGTTTTTGAGGAAATTTTAAGTCATGCAATTTCTCGAATCTTCCATATCTCGTCTCCAAATCAACCTAGAAAGGTCAAACTTTGTATTTGAGGTTAGTTAGTGACTAAAGCATGACCTCTTGAATTTGGATCAAAATGGATCCAAAATGGCGGATTATCAAAATTTGAGTAGAGCTTGAGGAGCCTCGTATTAGTAAAAATGTAATTAATATGAACTCATATGATTATTGGGAATAAGAAGTATATTATGTCCCCAGTTCATCTTTACACATACAATTGGAGGGGAGGAAGGGGGGTTATAGATCTAAAAATGTGGTGAGGGTACAAGAGTGGTTGAAAAATTTTTTTGTGGGGTCATATGATAAAATGAGGCTAAATGACTAACCTATTCTAACTTTAGCCTTTCAAGTGAATTTGGAGGCGAGTTAGAGCAAATTACTGCTTTCGTGGGAGAAATCATTCAGGAAATTTCATGAATCTTCCATATCTCCTCACCAAATCGACCTAGAAAGGTCAAACTTTGTATGTAAGGTTAGCTGATGACCAGAATACGATTTTTTGAATTTGGATCAAAATGGACGCAAAATGGCGGATCATAAAAATTTTAGGATAATTTGAGGAGCCTCAAGTAGTTATAATTTGAAAAATATAAGTTCATATGATTATTGCATGGTAAGAAATACTAAATTCAACTTCTCAGTTGGTTTTGGAAGGGAAAGGATGGGGTTTTCAGACTTGGTATTCGGTGTGACCTGTAGACATGAAAGGTTTAGCAATGTTATTTGCAAATCTGAACAAATCTCAATTAAAAACCCAGCTTCAGTAATGCGGCATGGCTGCTTACATTTTTTTTTGTTCTTGCCCTTCATAAAGGAAAAATTTGATCGTCTTGTCACGTTATAATAGAATTATCATTCGTGCCACAAATATCATTTCATCTTCTTTACACATACAATTGGAGGGGAGGAAGGGGGGTTATAGATCTAAAAATGTGGTGAGGGTACAAGAGTGGTCGAAAATTTTTTTTGTGGGGTCATATGATAAAATGAGGCTAAATGACTAACCTATTCTAATTTTAGCCTTTCAAGTGAATTTGGAGGCGAGTTAGAGCAAATTAGTGCTTCCGGGGGAGAAATCATTTAGGAAATTTCATGAATTTTCTATATCTCCTCACCAAATCGACCTAGAAAGGTCAAACTTTGTATGTAAGGTTAGCTGATGACCAGAATACGATTTCTTGAATTTGGATCAAAATGGACGCAAAATGGAGGATCATAAAAATTTTAGGATAATTTGAGGAGCCTCAAGTAGTTATAATTTGAAAAATATAAGTTCATATGGTTATTGCATGGTAAGAAATACTAAATTCAACTTCTCAGTTGGTTTTGGAAGTGATAGGATGGGGTTTTCAGACTTGGTATTCAGCGTGACCTGTATACATGAAAGGTTTAGCAATGTTATTTGCAAATCTGAACGAATCTCAATTAAAAACCCAGCTTCAGTAATGCGGCATGGCTGCTTACATTTTTTTTTTGTTCTTTGCCCTTTCATAGAGGAAAAATTTGATCGTCTTGTCACGTTATAATAGAATTATCATTCGTGCCACAAATATCATTTCATCTTGACCTATTCCACAGTCAACTCGATCAATCAGAGTGCATTTTGAACTATCTCTTCATCAGTCACAATGCACCATATGCTCGTATTTTAGACACAATACGCGGATACATAACAATACTTCAGTCTGTTTTCTCTCATTCACCGGAAAACGTTAATTTCGCCGGAGTTTCCTCGAGTATAACTTATTTTTCGGCAGCACGAATGCCATATCAGTTGCCATATTAAAAAAAATTATGGCGTGTCATGTACAACTTAAAATACTCCTCTGGAATACTAATTACGTTATGGTACCGAAAACTCGTGCTTCAGGGTATCACGGACTATGGTACACATTCGACTCATTGTTTAATTACTCTCCATTTGTCTGCATATCTAGTCATTTGTATAGCACCTGAAATGTTTCTACATCAACACTTGTAAATATGTAATGCTATTACGTGGTCTGCTCGACCACAGGTATTGTTAGTGGCGACCATATTGTCGAACTCGCGTGCTCCGAAGGGAAAAGGTGACACGAGTTTGATGATTGATCGGTGTATTCCATCTTGATAAAATTAACTCGGCGTGCTTCTTACCGGCGGATTGATGTTAATGAGTCATTCGAAGGAATTCCAACCATCGTCGATTACCACCCAAGTGTATCGTTCGAGTCTATTATATGGTTGAACTTGAAAATCAACGTTTCGTATTGATCGCTATGGCCAATCGGATCCGCCTATTTGGTTTATTACCGGGTTTATCTTAATTGAGAAAATTATTCCTTCGCGTAGCTTAGAATTATTTCCATTTCTTGTCAATTTTCGTATTCCATATTACGCGTAGAATTATGTTACCGAATCAGTTTTTATGGATGATGGTCTTATGCAGAAGGATGAAAAATTACGCATACTTCCCGACTCTTGGGGCCAGCGATAAACATTAATTAGCCTGTTTGGTGAATACTAAATTAAATTAATTTAGATACGGGCGCGCTCATTCATCGTCGTATCTTATCACCGACATATGTTTTTATGCCATATGATGTAATGGGCGTTTTCTTCGCAACGTTTTTTTTTTTTTACATCGAGCACGAGTCTCAGGTGAAAGCAGCATCTAATACGAATTTTATGCATTTTGGTACGAGCCTCACTCATTGATACAAAAAAAGAAGCCGCCATCGATAAGATCTCGTTTATAATTGCATCAGGTGCGTGTCCACGATGTTAAAATATAGGTTAATGGTTAAGAAAATTTAGTTATTATTAGCTTTTTACATAATTACTATTTGGTATTAAAATTAAAGGCGAAGAAGCCAGATGGAGGAATTAGGTGTCCAACTTATCTGGCTAGTTCTGGTTTTCCTCATTCTACGTCGAGTGCGTTGCGTAAACGTGGAAAAAGCTCTTCATAGTGTAGCGAAGAAGCTGCGAATCTGGTTTAAATTATATAAATCTTTCGGACCATATTTACGACATTGTTCCATATATCGATGACTTTGTCGTATATCGAAACTGGAAACGAATAAGTTATTAAGTATTACGATTTCATAACGCTGAAAACAATCGAACCAACGAGATGTTAACGTTGAAATATTTCGAAAGCGTTGATGTCGCAGTGAATGAAAAATTTACCCTAATTACCTGCACCATCGTTTGACACTTACGCAATACGTGCTACCATCGTACGATATTTTCGCAAAATAATATTTGTAGACTGATCTTTTCGAATATCGAAGAAATTTTGAGTACCATTAAAATCATCATAGTGTTTTCCATTTTTCATATCGAAAAAACATTTTGCCTTTCGCTTCTGACGCTTTAAGAGAAACATAGACGATATCTCTCTGTTATATAGCTGGAAATCAGACACCCTCGTGTTAAAAGCTTCTGGAGAACTAAAATGGCATAATTGAAAATAAATATAACCTATTTTTTCATTTAGAAAAATTTATCTCAGATTCCTTTTTCTCCTGTGATGGAAAACATGGTCGCACTTTTTTGATATCACTTCTTAAAAATCACACTTTCAGATAAAAGTGAATTACACGTACTGTCTGTCCAATATAGCTTGAGACTTTTTGACAGCGCAAAGTTAGGCAACAATTCATACATGGTTACTCAAAATGTGGATTGTATTACAAAGTAGGTAAATATGTTATTACCTATTAGCTCATCGAAGTTAGCAGGAAACATATTCACAGAATTTTTTTTGTGCTTTACTATTTCGACGATTCGATCAGCATTCTCAATTTGAACACATTTTGGGTAGTAATGAAATCGTGAAAATTGTCGCGCTTTTTGCCTAACTTTGCGCTGTCAAAAAGCCTCAAGCTATATTGGACAGACAGTACCAGTGGTGCGGTGAGTATACTTCGCAGACGAGCAACTCCTCACCGCTCATTTTGGGGGGGCCGATTTTTTTTTTTAACTGAGGAATGTAATATTATGTCAATTGTCAAGTTACTACTTAATTTTAAGAAGAATGTTTCACTTATCGCTACAAACTAACATATTACATAGTATTTCGGTGCACCTAAATTTATAAAGTTTGTTCTTTGGCATATTTGAAAAAAACACTTCTAGCACAATACTTTTAAAAAAACAACACACTTATACGTCTTTTATTGACTGAAAATTTGAAAAACTATAACAACTAATAGTAATTTCAGTACATCGCCATTCGTCTATTTTCGTCATTAGTTCAAGTAACGCTAACTGATTATCTGCTATAAAAAAATGTGAATACGCACGGAAATCGCGTCGCCTTTACCACGAAAAAAATAATCGAACAGTTTAATCGGTAAAGAGAAGAACGCATGCTTTTGACATCTAATGCATGTTGAAACCTGTCTTTGCTGACGAATGAGGAATAACTCACTTACGTCATTCTGCACCGAAATTGTTCAGTAAGAAATGTTGTCTACCCCTCAACATTGAAGGGAATATATATCTAGCCCGTTAACGTAATATTCATTTTTCAAGTACAACATTTTTGCAATCAAAGAAATTATAGTTTTAGCCGGGGGGGGGGGAATTTTTGCCAATTTAGGGGGGGTTGCTCCTCATCAACTCGAGGGGTTCACCGCACCACTGGACAGTACTTCATTCAGTATCTCCATATGGCTTTGTATTTCATTCCTTTGCACTTGGGCAACAATATGTCAAGGGGAGGGGGTTTCTGCTTCAATTTTATGTAAATATTCTTTGTAAAATAATTTAAAAGAAATATTTGTAACTTACCAAAAGACCTCTCTTCATAATTATAATGAAGGTTTTTCGTTGAGCTCGCTCCCTCCCCCTCCTATACCTCTCGCCTTATTTAAAAATATACATAATAGTATTTCATTTTTTTTTTTTTTTTTTTTACAATAACTTTTAAACTGATTTTTGTGTAAAACGGTGAAGACTGAAGCATTGGTTTTATCATGATCATCAGAATTTTTAGGCACAACACAAGACCTTTTCTTTACAGTAAAAGTTGATGAGACACTACGAACATTGAGAAAACCTGAACAGTGAATATGCTTGTTAAAATTTCATAAGCTAAGATATGAAAATATGGATAGGTTATTGTGTGTATGTATAAAAATGTTTTTTTGTTGAGTTTTAAAATATTTTAAAATTTTGAAATTTATCATAACTTTGAAAAAAAGAGAACAAATAAACAAAAAAAATGACAACAAATTTTTATTTTTTAATTAATTGCAAAAAAGAATTGGCGTATTATGATAACAATAATAAATAATAAATATTGACTTGATGGTAGGATTTTTTTATTTTAATTTTAGTTCCAGTTTTTATTCTTAATTGTTCAAAGAACATAATAATTATGATGTTTTTCTGCATGCTCAGTTTTTAATAATGAAAATATGTTTTATTGATTTTTTTTTTTTTTGACTGAAATCATATTTTTCATAACTTTTGAAATGTTAATCATTCATTTTTTAAATCAAATTATTCATTTCATTTTTCATATTTTGCATTCATTTGTTTTCATTTATTTAATATTTCATATTTTAAAAAAATCAAAAAATCTTTCAGAATTCTTCGAAACCTCGAATTACTTTTTTTTCATTTCTTTTCCTCAAATGACTATTTAAAGTTTCAGGTTTTGAGTATTTACATTGCATTTATTTTATGTGTTAAAATAGGATTGAGAATCTTGGAAATAATATTAAGAGAATATTCGTAATATACCTATCATTAACTATATTGATTATTTTACGAAAGAATTGTGACTTTGAAATGACTCATTAGCGCTCGATGGCATCGTTTTTTCAACCAGTTCACCGTCATTAGATAATTACGATAGGAGAGTCTTCGATATAGGATCTATTTAGCCCATTTTAAATTCCGTCCTTATTACCTAGAATAGATACTTAAATTCGTTGCTGTAGTAATTCATAGCGGGCGTACACCTAATTCATCATTTCCGCCTCCTCCACCTTGGAACGTCGTATTATGATGTCTGGACGCTGCACTGGCGGTCTTTTTCCCATATAATTTTATCTTCGCGTTTATAGCGAGTGTTAAATTGTCACGAAATAATTACGCCAACTATTCCAGCTTGGTAATCAGGTTGCTCGTCTATGGCCCGTTGTGGCGCTTCAGCCAGGTTGAAGCTGTTAATTGATCACACGTGCTAACAGAATCGTCCCTATCGAACCACTTAATCTGGTCACGGGTAGCGAAGTTTTTGGCACGCCGATGCCGCCATGTACGCGTCCAAACGTAACGCTCTATACGAGCGGTTATATAAACCATTTTAAATGCTATCGGCGTCGCCATTTTTCCGCGATATTCTTCCTGTTCTATAGTATGACCATATTAGTCGCAGAACGACGACCCGTGTATCAGCGATGGTTTACCTTTACGGTCCAACGATTCGACGCAGTGGCTCGAATTTCGCAAGATTTTGGTAAACGTCGTTTTCAGGGCTAATTTATTATTTTATAGTAACATCGGGTATATTTTTCCACTAATTGTAAATGTTACGGCCACGTTAAAGTAGGCTAGATAAGTGAATATTACGAGCGGCGCATCTAACGTTTATTCGATTAAGGTTTACACGGTTCGAGTATTCGGCCTCCGTTGGTCCGCGTACCGGAAATGGCCTCATAGGTACGCAATGCAGTTAATTAGTAAGCCGCGAGTTGCGCATCGGGTACCGACCAGTATTCTCGTTCATTTGCGGGCATGATTTAAGGCTTAGGTGAAAGCAATGAATTGGATGTGTATATGCCGTCTCGAACATCGAAGACACTCCTATATCACGATAAACGAGATTGCCGGACTCCGAGTTGCCGATTTGTATGATTAGAGTTGAAATCGCTTCGGAAACAGAGTGGGTCAAGAGTTTGGTGTATCCTTGGTGAAGGTCGGTGGTTTCACGAAAATCAGAGGCCGGCTTCGTAGTCGCCGGGAATTGGTCGGTGTTCGGTGAAGGGTGAAATTTTCTAGAGTTTAATTGATTTATTTCGAAATTCGTAGCTTGGGAATGTAAACACCAGTATGTGTAATTATTTGTATTGTTTTCCTATTGATCGGTTGTGTAATGCATCTTCGTAATTCTAGTATATTTCCATCATTATGTGAGTCTGGAATTGGTGGTACGAGTCTACTACTCGCATATAAAGTGTGCTACGGAATGCTATACATATGTGTTATTTCCAAAATATTCGTGGAAATAAAAGAAATAGCGTTGATTAAAAAATCGACTTTTCGGAAATGGGATTTACTAGATCCCCCGCCCCCCACCTCCACTAAAAATTAAGTCTCATTTATTTATTGAATTAGAGCATCTTAGCAAAAGGTACCAAAACATGCTCCTAAACTTCCAAAATAAGCGTAAAAATCTTCAAAGAATTGTTCAATGAATTAAAAAGTCTAAAAAAAAAAAAGTAGAAATAAAATCAATTTATTAATAAATCATAAATTGTTTGGAAAATGAAAAAAGAAAAATATAAAATTGTTCAAAAATTACAAAAAATCAATAATGAAAAAAATAACATTAAAAATTAAAAGCCGTTTAATAATTGAAAAAAAAAAATCAAAATTTACTCAGTGTTCAAAAATGCAATGAGAAAATGCTCCAAAACAGAAAATTGTTCTAAAATTATTTTAAAAATTCATAAAAATTGTAAAGACTTTTAAAAGAGAAGAGCTGTTCAAAAACGTTGTATTCGAATTGTATTTGAATTTTCAAAAAGAAAAGTTCAAAAACCATCTTGAAAAAAATTTGGAAACTGAATGATAAATTTTTCAGAAATTGTTGAAAAAATAAAAATCAAAATATTTTAAGTGCTGTACACAGCACGGTTCGAAAAAAAATTAAATCAAAAATATGTGTTCAGAAATAAATTTAAGTTCAAAAATGAAAATTGCTTAACATTACGAAAAAGTATTCAAAACAAAATCGAGAATAAAAAGCGGTTCAATAATGAAGGAAATTGGAACTCAAAATTTTGCGAAGGAATCAAATATTCATGAAAACTTAAAAAATTTAAAAGAAAATTAAAAATGTGAAAATATTCAAAAAACAAAATGCAAAGTTAAATTTATGAATTAAAAAAAAATGTATATATCCAAAAAATGATTAAATTTTTCAAAGATAATTAAAAATGCAAAAGTAATGAAAAATTGAATGAATTAAAAAAAAAAAATTCGCAAAAACTCTAAAAATGACAAAATGACAAAAAATGTTTAAAAATCAATAACTGAAGAGTGTAGAAGTATAAAAGAACAAGAATTAATCTTAGAAATAAGTATAAAATATAATTTGAAAATTGAAAAAATCCAAGAATTGTAAAATGATGCAAAAATAGTGAAAAATTAAAAAATCAATAAGAAAAATTGAAGTGTCCAAAAGCGAAAAAATGAATAAAACAATGGGAATTAAGAAAGTAATATAAAATGATTCTATGAGGAAAAAATGCTATAAAAAATGAAAAATTATTTTAAGAATGAAAAATTGTCTAAAAATCAAAACCCTTTAATAATCAATTGAAGCACAGCTCAATAATAAAAAGAATTCAAAAACATTAAAGAATGACAAAATTTCAAGAATTAAATATTTCGCAAAAAGATGTGAAAAAATGAAGAAAAAAGAAAAAAATTAAAAAAAAGTCAAGTCCGAAAACTAAAAACACTTCGATAATGAAAAATTGTTCAATGAATAAAAAACTGTAGTTGTACAAGGCACACATATTAAAAAATAATAAAATAATGAAAAAAATCCAAAAATGATAAAACCTGAGCATAGTTTAAAAATTGAGAGATTTTCCGATATAAAGAGAAAATGTAAAACATGGCACGTTAAAACAAAAAAAAAAAAAAAAAAAAACCCATTTCAAAAAAAAAAAAAAACTCGAAAATCATTAACTTATGAAATGATTTTACATTAGTTTCAGGATCCTTTAATCAACACTGTAGAGTTGGTATGAATGGAGTTTGATGGGATTTCCAGAATGTGGTTCGCGGTTACAGTTTAAATACGTTGTAATGAAAACTTGGTATAGAGAAGGGGAGATTATTTTAGGGTTCCAATCTTCTTGGTCTAGTTGCAGCTTTGACTGTGTCTTGACTACATTAGTATTCAAGTACCAGATCCTAAATATCCTCGATTATGTAGTACTCGTAACATAAACAGCAATGAAGATCCTTTTATGGTGCAGAGAGCTCATCCTTAATTCTCAACTTAATCTGGTCCTTGGCACGTAAGTTGTATAATGCTTACTATACCAATATGGAACTTATGCGAATGTACTTTTTCGGAGAAGGTCGGATTGTTAATAGGACAAGGGTGTCAAATCGACGGGTGTCAACCCCGAAACCCAGTGATCTGTTTGTGAACTGCACGGAAAATCATCTGGAATCATTTTCATATGCGCTACGAAGAGAAAAAAATAAACGTCGTTATAACCTACATAATTATTTAGAAAATAAAATCCATACGACCCAGCCCTACAATGGAGACCCATTAACCGATTAAAATACCAACTCGCTATCGATTACGACATTCCAGCAACTGATTTAAATACGATGTATAAGACCCGGTTGACTATTCCAAATATTTGAAATCTCATTCGTACGTGTCTACAATTACCAGAATAAAGTGCTCCTTCCAGTGATAGCGGTTTGAACGGATGACGACTTTTTTCTTCTTCGAACCAGCAAGACGTCTAGTCGGTCTGGTTAAAATGAAATTCCAGACAGGAAGCCGGCGAATCTAGGTTCGGTCCGAATCACGTTCTTCGTTTATACAATGTATCGGGATTGTATACCATCAAAGGTACCTGCGAGATTACGAGCTTGTCATCGTAGCCGGTTTATTGTTCTGCTACCGCTCGTGCTCACAGGTTTACCAATTAATACGAATTCAGTCGAATGTAAATCATCATCAAATGATTCGAGTCACCCGGTTATTTTCACCGAGAGGAAGTAATGTTTACCATTTACACTGTCAAATGGATATATCGAATTACAAAAATTCCTCAGCAGTCGTTAATTATCTTTGTAGCTGGTATTTCAAAACAATCTGTATGGACGCCGAGGTCAAAATAATTTGTGTCGAGATACATCGTATGGTTATGCATTCTGCATTCGAATGACACCGCAGGCGGTCGCATAAGTTCGTATCGGCTTATTTGTAACATGACCCGCACCAAATTACATTTGGCCAGCGTGACGTCACCGAAGTAGATTCTTCCTTTGACGCGGAACGTGTTGGCAGCACCATATCCGCACCACTGGTGCTAAATGCTTCATTAATTACAATAACAAAAGTAAAAACTAAACACCAGCTGTCACGTGTACCGAGCGTTACGTAATTCACGTTTCAATGCGCCAATAAAGTAACCGGGACGTGATAATTGTTAAATGCGAGATATATTTGGGAGCCAGATTCACGTCGTGTCATAGATTTGTCGTAAGTGTTTGATGCCAGCAGGTTAGATAAACGATTCATCGAGTTATGTAATATGTAATTCTGGAAGCTTGCCGGGATCATTTCGTAGACGTATTGACATTCACCTTGACGACTATAGAGCGGTATAATGCTAGTGGCGTCGTGTAATTCATTTCCACCGTGTAATTGTGTACGTTGTTGGCAATACAGATTCCCTTCATATCGAAAGAGCTAATTTTTAACGAACACGTGTCAACCTTG
This sequence comes from Phenacoccus solenopsis, assembly GCA_009761765.1. Taxonomy (NCBI): domain Eukaryota; kingdom Metazoa; phylum Arthropoda; class Insecta; order Hemiptera; family Pseudococcidae; genus Phenacoccus; species Phenacoccus solenopsis. Next base: position 11,555,609 of record CM019755.1, on the reverse strand, counting down.
CTTTCATCTTCATTTAGTTGGTACTAAAACCATGCAATATTGCATATCATATTTGCAGCGACTCAAAATTCAAAAACAATTCGATTTTTGAAATCAGCAACCTCGAAAACCTATTAAACGATATATCACAAGCCTATGTTCCAAGTCACTTCCCCCGACTACTTTTTGGCGCCCAAACTGGGGCATTTTCTGAAATTTAATGAAAGAACGAGCAATTCATATTATATTTAATTGAAACTAATGCTCAAATTTTTCCATCACTTTGAAGAAAGAAATGTTCTTTTCTCACCCTTAAAAATACAACGAATGGATAAAAATACGTTTTAGTTGAATCCATTGAGAGAGCTAATTTTGAACACGTGTTAGTCTTGTTTCTCATTCATTGAGCTACTTAAAAAACAATAAAATATTGCATATTCTACTTCTAGTCACTCGAAGTTCACAAGTCTCTCAATTTTTCGATTCAGATTTCGAAAACGTATTAATCGTTGTGTTGTAAGAATGTATTTCCAGCTATCGTTCAATTACTTTTTGGCGCCCAAACTAGGGCATTTTCTAAAATGGAACCGAAGAATGGAAGATTCATATTACACGTATTTCAAACTAATGCTCGTTCTTATTAGACTACATGGAAGGTAAGAATGATCTTCGTTCAGCCAAAAAAACATTAAACGAAATCGAAATATTTTCACTTTTGAGTTCAGTTCTAAGAAAAATATCTTTTATTTTGAGAGAGCTAATTTCGAATATGTGTTAGTCTTGGTTTCATCTTTATTTGGCTTCTACAAAACGATATGGGGCATATCTCACTTTCAGTGTTTCAGGAATCTCGAAAACTTATTAATCGATGCACTATGAGACTCTGTTCGCATTTACTTACACACTACTTTTTGGCGCCCAAACTGGGACATTTTTTGAAATTGAACTGAAGAATGCAGATTTATATTATCTACACTTATTTGAAGATCTTCGTTAGGCGATTTTTGAAAGACTTGAAAATCGATTTTTTGTGATTTTTTCAATTTTCACCAGGCAATATTGTTCAAGATGATGCTCGAATTCTTTTTACTAGTTTGTAGATTGAAGTGATTATTCACAGCAAATCATTGAATCTAATGAAAATATTTCTCTATTTTATCTGAGAACTTACCCTAATTTTTCCATATTATTATTAATATTACTATTACTGTTCTTCATCAATATTCTCCGAATTGAATAAGCAAATTCATTCATTAATAACCATTCAATACCATTTTTTCATCATTTGCGGTCTCTTCGGCACCAATTAAGCGTATAAAGTCGATCAGCTTGAACGTATACATTATACACACTACGTAGTACTTATACATTGTTGAGCAGGAAAAACGAACTCGAAGAGGAAAAAATCGTAAACCATGCAAATCGTAGTATACATTTCGCATTCTCATATTTCACGTATCACATATTTTTCCACAATGTTTAACCAAGCATAATGCACACAAACTAGACCAACGATCAGAGCTATACGTGGTAATAGAATCCATTCGAACGTTTATACTCCACAGGTCGTTCATGTGACTCGCAGACGCGCCTATACGTTATTTTCTTAATTACAAATACCTTATTGTATTCGGTATTGAAGCGCGTCCAAATTAAAAATTACATTTCTCTCATTTCCTACGAGCTCGCCGCGTCCGACAACAATGAACAGTCACGGTGCGTCAATGAGCGCGACAAGACGAGAACGAAGAAGCGGAGATGGGCGTCCATATTTGAAGACGCGAAGAATTGACGGATGTAACAATAGTAATAAGCTCGTACAAAGGTACATCTACCAACAAATACCATGGTAGACGATTTAATTGGCATCGCGTGCGTTATTGTGCGCCAACTGGGGAAGTTCGGTGGAATTTCTCTTTCAAAGGGTGAGCAAAACAAGTACGAGTATGCAAATCGATGGAATTGTGAATGAAACGGCGTCTCCACGTTCACCTCGACTTAGTAACGTGTAACCGGTTTAAAATGATTATTTTAAATTAAAACTAAATACCGAATCGATCCGGCGAATCAATTGTAATAGAAAATTAGCCACGATGCGATTCACACTATTTGAAAAAAGTAACGCGACGCCAGCGATACGCTTATGGACGCGTTATTCTGCCTGTGAAAAAAATACCGTGTCGAGCGAAAGGTCGTAGAACTAAATGCCAATAACCTTGCGCCTCACGTCGATGCCGCCTATCAGCAAAAAATCCACCAACAATTTAGACCGTACGTGGTGAAAGATTACATATCGTGCATAAAATTACGTAAAATATACCACGACCACGATTTAGGAGAGAAAAAAATGCCATTGTTCGAGCACATCGGCATATAAACGAGTTACGTACCCTAGAGGTTTTTACAGTGGAAGATACTTTTTTTTCCAAGTTTCATTTCTTGCTTTTTATTTCTTTCTTAGAGGTGACGTCCGTTGGTAACATGTGTAGCGAGTTTATTAACGTTTAAATGGCTAACGGATTCGTCGTGCGAATCCACCGAACGTATGTCATGCAAAGAAAAACCCGAGTAGCTGTGGTTTCGGTGAACATTGTTTTAACGCGCGGTAACGGGTCCGTGGACATGTTGGGGTATTTGAAAGACATACCATGTCAAAGATTGGTAGATTTTTCAATGTCATCGTAATTTTTTTTCAATTTCTTCTGCAACCTCAGTTATTGTATAAGTTCAAGGTTATCGAATGAGGTATTTTTTTTTAAGAATCTGGATTGCCTTTGCTTCTTAAATAGAGGTTACCTAGAGTTACAACGTATAATATAAAAAAACGCCAAATTCATAATCAAAAAAATTCGCACACAGCTGAATTCCAGATTCTAAAATCTTCAAATTACTTGTAATTTCATTCCTTATGTTTTTGGCTAAAAAATAATCAAATTTTTGAAATCAGCACCCTCAAAAACATATTAATCAATATGTCACACGATACTGATCCAATTTTCCATCCCCTCTCCCCTCTTTAGGATATTTTTGGCGCCCAAACTAGGACTTCATTAAAAAATTCATGTAAAATTTGAAATTTAGGTTACATTGAGAATCAAATTCCAAAACTTTTTAAAGGTTTATACTTTCTTAAAATGTAAGGGGAAGGGATAGGTTATGGGTTTAATGTATTTGATAGAAGTATGTGAGGTTGATTTTTTTGTGTGTTACAAAATTGTAAGTTATGTTTGGATTGCATTTTTCTCCAATATTAATGCGATTAACCTCCTGTTGCCTTCCCTTGAAATAATACAAATTTTTATAATCAACTCACTCATAAACATATAAATCCTTGTCACACAATCTTGTTCTGGTTTTATCTAACCTTTTCTTCCTCTTCACACTTTGGCGCCCAAATAAGGACACACTTAGAAAAAATAATTCCCTTTCAAGTTACTTTGTATAAGATTTAAAGATTTTTCGTTTTAATAACCATATTTTTGAAATATTTAGCATCTTATGATGATTATAGTGAACACACATGAAATTACATTCAAACTTCATTCCATTTTTTGGCGCCCAAACAAGGATACTTGAAAAAAAAATGATATTATCATTAAAATAAAAGGTTAAGAATTAAATATTAAATTAAATAGAAATTGAATTAAATACCTTTGAAAGGTTTTTCATCCAAAAATATGACATATTCGTATTTTGTCTGAATGAAGATCTATATGGAGTTTTCTAATCCTTTCACTGCCTATGTTGCCTACTCCTTAAAAAAAACAAAACAAAATGTATTGAATTAAAAAAAAAAAAATCAATCGTTCTTTTTTCTTCTCATTTCAACGCCTTCCACTGGGAAATGTTTTATTCGTGCTCTTGTTAATTCGTGCATATTAATTATTCTTTCATTCAAATCTTAGTTAACATAAACATAATCTGTGGAAGCTCCTTTCTGGTCAAATTTATTGATCATAGCTTATAGATCAATGAAAAGTTAGAAAATTGATGATTTTTTCCGTTTAGGTACTTATTTAGATTTTTGAACACAGTCTGCTTTCATTCGTATCTCTCTTACTTCCCCCTCCTCTCTCAAATATGTGACATAAAATTAAGTTATGATAAATCCATATAGAAGGATAAGTCATAAAAATCATCGTTTCAGTGCAGATTACTCATTTTATTCACTCCTTTCGTGCATTTTAACGCGATCGCATCCACGTCAACACCGAACTCCAAGATATATTGGAACCGGACGCGGTTATTCACACCACTAATGCGCAAGCGAACGAAACACTCGTCCGGCGAGTCCATCACGTTGGAAAAAGTTAACAGTACATTAATATTAGGTTACCCGTTGTATTTTAATTACGATTACGAATACATACAACGGACCGAGGATTACCTAATACGCGAATTATTATAAAGGTTTTTGAGTGAGAAATCACGTCACCGAGTATGCGGTTTCTGAGAACCGTGTGCGGCAACGTACATCGTACCTACCCATGGCTGCAAATTGCGATCAATGGTCACGATAAGTTTTATGGTAAATGAGCCGTGCACGAGAGATAATTCGATAAAAAGCGTAAGACTATAGAGTTAATTGAACTATAGCAAACATTTTAGAGAACGTCGTGGCGGACTGGCGGCGCGCCTATGTTGTACCGTTATTCAGATACGAAGGCCAAAGTCAACGTGGTCGTGATCGAACGTAGGAGATGAACAGGTGATACCTATGATCTAGGTGCTGTGTCATTGAAACCTCGTCCTTTATTTTGGTTTAATTGAAAAAATCATTTTTAATTTCCCAACGTGTCAGGTTATACCGTTAATAGTGTGCACTGTGTATTGTATATGAATTCAGGTTGTGAAAAGTTCTAGGGTTATGGTCAATATTCCAGTCTTAAGATTAGTTTCGCTTCGGAGTTCGGAGACACAAGGGACACCATTAAAAATGGACTCGTTGTCGGGTACATTATATAATATCTGGAACAGTACGTTGTAAACGAACGAACCTTCTCGACGTTCTATAGATACGATGACGACGCGTCTTCGAGAACTGAAGCCAAGCAAAAGTAGACCTGCATTAATTAAATTACTTAATTAAATTAATTCTATATATGTACGTCGCAGCACAAAGTAAAAAGAAACCTTTCATAAGACTTCTTTAGTATCTCTAGCGCCTTTTATGTACAATCGTTTAATTCGTTTAAAATTTTAAAACCATAGCGTATTTTTCCGGTACCGTGGGATTACGTTTCACCTATTTGTTCTAAACGTTAAATTATAATTACGTATTACTTAACGTTGCGTGTCGACGATGAGATAATTCTAATTCGCGACGCGGCCACGGAAGCGTCGCGGACCTTATATAAGGTGCTCGCCAATTACACGCTGTAAACGCCTCGTGCTGCTAATTACTCGTCTTATACGGTAATTAATACGCGTTATTTCGGCTGATTAGAAAAGGCAATAGAGGAAGTCCACGCTGAACGTGAAATTCCAAATGTGGGAAATACTGTGAAAACGTTTATTCGACCGTGGCCAAGTTCAATTCGTGTATTTAGCTTCGGCCAAGTGCCAATTATCGAGTAATTGAAATACGCAAGGCGACTGGGTGAAAATGGACTCGTGATGAAGACGTTAACGGATTTTTGGACGAACTGAGAGAGTTCTGGTATTAATGTGGTGTAATGATAGGGTTTTATTTTTCAAGTACAGAATTTGGGAATAGGTTGTATTCGATGGATACCTCTAAAAAAATACGAGCACAACTTTGTATGTGTGCAAGAAGTGGAGATGGGAAGAACGCTGTTATCACCAACATTAATAACAATTATGACCATATGACTTCTTTTGTTCATTGGGGCTTTCAATTTTTTTTTTTGATCTGAGCTAGAATTTAAATGTGATACGAGGAGAACTGGATTCGACTTTGTGTTTAAGTACTTATATTTATGGGTTGCTGAAATTAAAAAAAAAAAAAAAAAAATACAAAAAAGAATTTTATTGAAAACAGTTAGGTATATCATGATACTAGCTTAGTATAAGCGAGTATAGTCTTAAAAAAATATGCCTGTATTTGGTATAATTTGTCAATTTGAAAAATTAAAAACAAAAAATTGAATTTTTTGAAATAAGAAATTGCATTATTAAGGTTCAATAATGCGCCATCACTTGAAATTATTCCTTTTTCATATGCAAATTTGTTGTGATGGACAAAAAAATAATAATTTGTGTTATTGAAACAGGCTAATTTAACTTACAATTATACACGTAATTAAAATTTTATTTGAATTGAAAAGTAATTTTACTAAATGAAAAAAATTAATATTTTTTTTTTTTATTATGTAAGCATTACCAGTCACTTTTATTATTTGTATAAATTAGATGGCGATGAAGCAATAAAAAATATTATTCAATTTCAGTATGATTAGAAGTGATAAAATAATTTATTTCATTGAAATTATCATAAATATTGAATCAACTTGGTTATTTTATTTGCTTTTGTTTACTTTTTGTTGCTATGTTTTCTTCAAATAAATTGATATTTGCTAGTTTTTTCCATAAATTTCTTAATAAAATTGAATTATTAATGCAATCAATTCTTTTTTTCATTTTGTCTAACCTGCTGAAAAAATTGTTTTTTTTCTCGTCATGCTTAGAATTTTTTTAATTAGTAAAAAACTTGATTTCTGTTTTGAAATGTTTTTTGTTTTTATTTTTTATGATTCAAAGAAGTTATGGAACAGCATGAATGAAAAATTAATACCCTGGGGTACTAAGAATTATCAAATGAATTAGTAATACAATACCATTCACGATAATTTTTAAAAACAACAGCAGTAGCAACAAATGATAAGAAAAAAGCTGAACATCCATGGAAAATGACTGAAATAACCGAAATAAAATGGCAGTTGATAAGATGACGGTATCAAAATTTCACTAGTGACTTGAAAACTTCGTTGATAAGAATTCTCAAAAATTTTCAATTTATTAGATATTTGGAAAACCCTGAAATTTTTAGACTTTATTAAAAATTATTTTAGAGTAAAATTTTTAGTTCTTAACAAACATTTAGGACTGGAACCTCGATAATTATAAAATTTGATTTTATATACCTTATCATAATTTTACAAAAGGGAGGAGGTAAAGCATAAAATGTTTAGCAATTTCAAAAATATATTTACAAATGATATTTTTTCATCATTTTTGATAATTTTTAAGAGTTCAGAGTTTTAAATTTTAGAAAAATAATTTTCAGTTCATTTCATAAATGCAATATGTTGTTATATGTTGTTTTTGTTTGTTTGTTTGTTTTTTTTTTAATAATCCTTATCAGTTACTTTTTGGTTATTTCCCCCTCCCCCCTCCGTAAGGTTCATAAGGTTATGTACCTTTTTTTATATCAAGTAGATAGTATGAGTTGAACTTTTACAGTATAAGTGGAGCCTTCGATTTTCGAGAGTTTTATGAAGCATTGAGATCTCTTTTGGAAGCAATGTCTGTGTAAATCTTCAATTTCTACATCCTGCTGTAATCTTTCCACATGATGTATGTTTCAAAGTTGAACAAATTTCACACAAATCTGTAAATGTAACATTTCGGAGTTTAACTTGTATCTCCCCCCCCCGCCCATCATAAGGAAGCTATGAGACAAGTGATGACGGTTTTTTACTTCTATACAAGACCAGTTCGTAAAAAAAATTGGGCGAATAAAAGCATGAGGTCAAAACACTATAGTTGAATGGATATGGATTGACCCTCGCCCATTTTGGAGAGCTAATCCAAAGATGATAGTTTAATTTCACTCGCTGCCTTCATCTGCCTTAATTTTGCGAATTTCTATCGCAGCTTCAGGGGATTATCGAAGGTGGCAGATGTGGCTATCTTTTTATACATTTCGATAAAACTTTCTATAAAATGAACGCTTACGAATTTCTGGCAGTCTGGCCGCTGACTTGTCAATACCCATGTTCCGTTATTTGCATAAGTACCCATTAAGAGGTCATTCAAACTCGACCTTGGCGAAAATACGTCGAAAAACCTCGCCCACCGTCACGAATAATACGTTAATTACATATTTCTTTAATCGATTTAGATTATCGAATTTAATTAATTCTCTGTTTCTCTATGTTTCAGGTAAGTGTTATTGGTGTAACGTACGATGGTGTCTGTGACTGACTCAAGTCGCTATTTGTATTCGCAACTGTCCATTATATAAGTAAGCGTTCTCATTAACCATTTCAATACCTCATCGCGATTGCGCCAAGTCAGCCGATACGCTGTGTAAACAAAAAATTTGCATACAAAGAGCACCCATCAGCTCGACTAGGCTCGATGAGATTACCATTCTGACAAAACAATAAGCTGTACCGAAATTAGGACGTCTTTGATAAGGTGTGGTTTGTCAATGTCCGCGAACACGCGTAGGCGCGTAATTAATTAACAGCTTTCGGAGGTCCGGCGGAGGCAGCAAGGTTGATGGTAAAATGTGCGATTGAATATCCGTGGACATTGTGAAAAATCGGTAGCTGCGGCATTTCACTTCTCAAGGATTTAATGTAATCGGCTGAGGCGAATTTCACAAACTGATTTACTGACCTTTCACTCGTACCTGTATCGATTATTCGATACGGACGATGAATATTTACCATATTTATGATAAATATGTAGTCTCCATAGCCATAGAGTTACTCGTCTACACCTGTAATACTATTGTGTACGCTGCTGGTATAATAGCGCGAAAAAATTCATACTCTAAGATTTCTCTACATATGCTAACTCATTTATACGTATATCATATCATTTACATTCGACGTGAAAGTGCGAATGAAAACATGGAAATATTTTCCCGTAATGGAGCATTCACGCTTGTACGAGTTTAATGCTGTTATCGGGTGTCGACGAACGATGGAACCCGGTATCGTTATAACCAATATGCTCGGATAAAAAGGTGAAGATACTTATGGCACTTTATAAAATATAGGTTAATGAACGCGTGTACCTGTACGTGTTATTCGATAATGGTACGAAAATATCGCCGTTTAACAGTGTTCGATAAATTGATGGTGGCGCGTGAAACGCGATGATTTTTTAATTACTACAACCAGCCGTTTGCGGTAATGATACAGGGGCGTATAGGTGATCTACTACGTGCTTGGGGAGTTGATAGGAGGCTTGGTTGTGGGAAATAGCTCTTCGGTGATTATTGGCAACTGTTCATTTGTCATGAAAGTAATCAATATTTCGATTAAAAGTATGTTCGAATATATTTTGTCATCATTTTTTCTTTTATTTAGTCCACATTTTCGGATATTTTTTGTTTATTTTAATTTTTTTTATTGACATTTGATTCCCAATTAGTTGTGATCCCTCAACAATTTTCCTCATTATTTTTATTATTATTTTTTCTCATTTTTGTGGTTTTCAAATTGTTTGAAATTTTTTTATTTTTTTGTCATATTTTCACTATTTTATATTTTTTGCTTTTTTTTATAAATTTTCTGTACTTTTTAGAATTTTTCCTAATTTTTCAATTCATTTCCTCGTATGAATTTCATTTTTTGTCATTTTTATTATATTTTTTTTGTGACTTATCGACATTTTTTTTTTCAAACTGTTCTTCAACTTTCATAAATTTTCTTTCGTGATTTTCATTTTGCCATCATTTTCACCCATATACATATTCATAATTTAAATTTTTTATTTTGGTTATCTTGAATATTTTTTTATCAGTATTCATTCTTTTTTGTCATTTTCAGCTATTTTATCGAGTTTCTATGATTTTTGTTTATTTTCATTATGTTTTTTTCTCGTGAATTTCATTTTGTCGGCATTTTTGTGAATGATCATTTTATTGTCATTTTTTTGACATTTCTAATCATTCTTTGTTCCTTTCAACTTTTAACCAGATTGCTTATAATTTCAAGTAATTTCAGTCATTTTTCATGGCTGTTCGCTTTTTTATTATCATTTGTTGTTGTTGTTGTTGTTGTTGTTATTGTTATAGTTGTTTCATATCATCTTCCTAATATTTTAGTGCTTTTTTCATTTTTTTTAATGATTTTTATAATTTGGTAATTTTTTATCGGTATTCCTTCTCTTTTAAAAATCATTTTTAATGATTCATTGTAAGTTGAATATTTTTAACTGCTTTCTATAATTTTTATTCATTTTCATATTTTTTATGCTTGTTATTTAGTCATTTTTCGACATTATTTGATGATTTTGTGAGTTTTCGTTTCATTTTGGTGATATTTGAGATTTCTGATACATCGATCTTTTATATCAGCTTGAACCTGTTGATCTATTTTCTTATTTTTTAGCGATTCATATATTATCATTTTTTTTCCTTCATTCTTTGTCATTTTTTTCATTTTCATAATACTTGCAGCATTTTATATCATCACTGCCTTGCGCTTTTTTTGCATCATTTTTGTTCATTTTTCATATTTTTTTTTATTGTTTAATACGTTATTGTTGTTGGACATTGTTTCATTCTTTCTTAGAAGATTCCATTTCTCTTTGTCAATTCAAATTTTTTATCCAATTTTGTTGAGTCCCGCCCCCTCCCCCCGCAACCCGAATCATTTTTCTATGGATTTCATTTATTTTCATCGTCATTTTTGTGAGTCATCATTTTATTTTGGTTATTAAGTTATGTTTTTCTATGCTAAGTTTTTTTTTTTTTTTTTTTTTTTTTTGACATTTCTCATCATTTCACTTTTTGATAAAGCCAACATTATTCTTATCCGCCTTTTATTTTTTTGTCATTTTTCACATTTTTGTCATTTTATAATATTTTTTTCTTTCATTTTTCTTTTTTCATTATCAATCAAATTTTTTTTTGTTTTAGGCCATTTTTACAATTTTTATTGTTTTTTGTATTTTTAATATTTGTTTCTTGGTAGTTCTTACTATCCTTAATTATTGTATCATTATTTTTACAAAAAAATGAAAATACAAAATATAATAAAAATGATTGAAACGACCCAAAACAATGATAAGTGTTCTATACATATTGAAGAATGATGTAAAATTGTCATAAAATGACAAAAATGTGGAAAATACCAGAAAAGAAAAAATTCTATATTTTTCTCATCATAATCATTTCCATTTCGCCATTTTGTTTTTCTTAGAAATTCAAAACACGATAGATTCTTTCGGCATTAGATTTTGAGGCGGATTGGGTATCCACTATCCAACTCCGTCCAAAATTCATGCTTGATGAAACAGTATTATAAGCTGTGAAAATCATTACTACTTCTTTATACTTCTTTCATTTATGGTAAATCAGTTTCATTGTCTATTGAAAAAATTTCAGTATTTTTGACGGATATTATTATTTTTTATATTTCTTTTGAATAATTTTATTCTTTGTCTTCTACTGTTGTTGAAACTGTTTTCAAATTATGCATCGTTTCTAGTCATTTTAAAAATGTGAAATAAACAAAGATTCTACCAGCAGAGAAAAAGTTATTTGAAACATGTTTCTTAAGATTCATCGTTGGAGATATTTTAATAAAATGTACTTGAAAAAAAAAATGAACCCAATAAAATATATAACTTCTTAAACTTAACCAAGACTTCTTATTTCACGATAAAAAAAATTGATAAACAGTGGCCAGCAATAAATTCCCTTCCTTATTACAACGAAGAGTCCAAGGTGAAAAAAAATTTTCTAATCGTCGCTTCTCAATAAAAGATTTCTTTTCGCTTCCTTAGTCACATCTTTCATCGTTCGCCTTGCCATCTACCCCTCAAAAACAAATATAAAGATCTATTTACGATACCAAATCGATCGAATGAACCGGTAAAATGGGAATACAATGTAGAGGAAAAATCTTCGTAAAGAAGCTGAATACTAAATTGTCGTCGCCCGTGAATAAAAAGTCGTTTATTATTCAAGGTAAATACTAAATACGCTGTCACCGTAGAAGCAATAAAAAATGACTCTATTATACCTGTATTCAACGATCATCGATCGACGATACGCGGTTGTAAAAATATACACTTTGTCGTGAACAGCGGTACCTATAAATACTTACGAAGAATAGCAACGGCTGCGAAGTAGAAAATAGGGAAATTTTTTTATTTACGGTCAATTACGATACGATGAATGGACGTATTAAATCCCAAAGACCGGAGTGATTTTGGATTGGAAATCGATAAAAATTAAAATCCTCTCGTAATAACGGATTAATGTAGCAGTTGAAATGGAAAGCATTCTGGTACTTTTCTTCAGCTTCCATCCACGTATAAACCGCAAAGACCACCAAAATGGTACTTCCTTCAGATCGTAATCTTATAATTAGTATACCAGAAAATACATCTCGTGGCGGCATTCTTGTATGGAGCGATAAAATTTAACGATATCGGTGAGTTCGACGTATGTGAATTTCGATTGATCAATTATACAAACGATTTCTTCAACGTTGTAACAATGTATATGAGTAAACAGCGTCCACTATGGAAGGTGAAAGTATCCCATAGCGAGTTGCAAAGCGGGTAGTTGCGATCTGGCTTTTGTACATTATACCGCTTACAACGTATAGGTATTGTTTCCCATTGGCAACGTGTAATTAATATTATGCCGTTGGTACGCTGCTGATATTATAATAATATAATGTATGCCTAAAGAGCAAACCGAGCCTTGTTTTCAGAGAAGAAAGCGTCGTAGGTAAAAGGTGTTTGAACGGGTTAAAAGGGAACTTTCGGGTCGGCGAAAGGATGCTCAGCGAAGGTGACAATACGTATGTGCAAGTTCGACCGTGAAATTTCAACGTTCACGGGGTTCAATGTAACGGAGCAATGTTAAGGTGATTTGGATTCGTTTCACGATTCAAATTCAAATGTGGGATGAGGCGTTGGTTTGTCATGTAGGAGGAGGATATTTAACCTATTTATTATGGGTCGTGGAATTACGCGGATAACATTTCACTGAAGTTGTTTTTAAATTTTCAGCACTCCGAATATTCTTTTTTACCTGAATTTTTAATTAAACGTATAACGATAGTAGTTCATCTGAGAGTTGTCTTTAGATTCTTATGTTACAAGTAGTCATAGGCTAATGTCAAACCTTTTGGAAATATTATAGATGCAGATTGCAGAGTGTCTGAGCTTCAACTGAAAAATCGTTGCGTGGTCATGAGAACGACGAGATACTTTATGTACACATTTAGTCTCCTTTCAACATTGAAGGGGCTACGACACTGAAGTCAGTGTAATTTTTTTTAATCTTTTTTTTTTTTTTTTGGAGAAGATTCTAAATCTCTTACCACATCACTCACGCAGTTTTGCGCATAATATATTTTTCTAGCGAGAAAATTAATTACGAAAATTCTGCTAAAGAAATAATTTACTTGCCTCCAAAAAAAATTTTTTGAGAATGCCAAATTTCTCAAATTATGAGCCCATAATTGAGACAGTGAATATTGATGTAAACGGCTGAAATTTATAGAGTATAATATGAGGGTTTTCGATGACTTTTCCAGCCAACCAATATCGATTTTCAAAAAAAAATCGATTCACCTAATAAATACCTATTAATTGCATTTATTTGTGTTTGTATGTTTTACTGGCTTAAAGGTGCTGTAGCCTCTTCATTGTTAGAGTGAACGATATATTCGTCACTTCGAGTATTTCGTTGTTCTCAAGCTGTATTATCATCACACGACAGTTTTTTGGTCATTTCAATACCCTGTGTATAAGTTTTCTGCAACTCTTAACGTGGAAGAAAGAAGTGAAAATTACTCGAACTTTTGTCACATAATGATTTCTGATTCGAATGAAAATGAGAGACACTCAAAAGAGGAAGCTCACAGAGTTCAAAAATTCGATCATAGTCCCATTTAATAAAGTGAGTCGTATACGTCAAAGTTACCAAATTTGAGCATTCTACATTAAGCTTAGAAGAGAGTTAGAAGAAAAACACTGATTTTGAGAACTTTGAGAAATTTATAAATTTTTTACTCATTTGTTACGCAGATAAGTGTGAAGTAAAATCGATCAAAATTTGGTTCCGATAATATGTATGGAAATATCTGTAAATTCTTCAAATTTTTGATTTGACTCAAAAGCATGATTCATTCAGATTTCAAAGAGAACTAGAGGGGCTGTAAAATTCTCAATATTTTTCACTGTAGTCTCGTATGATTAAGTGATTTCGAGACATCAGAATTTCCACATTTTAGGCTCCTAAATGAATCAGGAAAGGACTTGAAGCAAAAATCAGCTTTTTGAAAAAGTTTCACGTTATAAAATTTCTTGAATTTGTCCTATCTTCTCATAGAATACACCTAGGAAGCCCATACAATGGATTTGCAGTTACTGGGAAACCCAATATGACCTCTTGAATTTGGATCAAAATGGATGCAAAATTACAGATGGTCAAAATTTGAGAAAATCTTGAGAAATCTCAAATTATTTGAATTGATAAATATGTGCCCAAGTTATTAATAAACATGAGAAATATATGTAACAACTTCTCTTGTGGTTATATAGGGGAAAAGAGGATCCTAAGGCTTCACAGTATGCTGAAGAGTGAGTGAGAGCTTGAAAGTTTTCAAGTAAAATGTCTTATGATAAAGTTATCTCAATACAGAAATATAAAAGTTCTGGTCCTTGAGAAAATTTAGAAGGAAGTTCGATTTCACAACTAGGGAGGTAGAATCAACTTTTCTCCCGAGTAGTGAACGAAATTTTTCCTAAATGCGGGAGAAATGCGCTTGTTTGAGACCCCAGCGATTAGCGAGAGGGAGGTAAAGTAGCGCTTTCCTCCCGCAAGTATGAAAAGCAGTTTTTAGAAGGAAAATTAAGTCATGAAATTTTTAAACTTTTTATCTATTCTATAAGCGTATGACTTATTATTTTCACGATGCATGTAGTGTAGTTTCACCCCCTTCCCCCACATGTGGCGATACGATTTTTTTGTAATTGAAAATTTTCGAGGTTATACAGTGGTCATAGCCTTGCACAGCGCATTATATAACATCTTTGATCGTTTTTGTCCCACTTCCTGCTTGTGGAGAGATTCCATGGCACAGTATTAGAAAAAATTTATTCATTTTTTTTTTTGTTTTGTTTCATGTTAGAATCAATAGTTGTTGTTAATTTAAATATTTTGAAAAATCATAACTCCTCTCCAAATGGCCAATTGTAGCCGGAATTTCGGTCTAGGGGTACTGTTGTGATGTAATTTCCTACAAAAATTTCCAAAGTCAACGTGATTGTCTTTGGAAGTACCGGATGTCATCACGATGAAAATTCAGTTTCGGTAATGCTACATGGCTGCTTACATTTTTTTTATTCATTTATTTTTTTACCCTCAAGATTCCATGAAAGTGGAGAATCGATTCCAGAATTTGAAATCACTTGGTGAATATTTGGAAGGAGCTCTTTTCACCAGTCATCAACAAATATAAAATTCACGTTAAAACTGGAACGTTGAATCCTCCGGTATTTCCATCTTACAATGCAATCCAGCTTCCCATTGTAAGGGAAAAATTACATCGAGACATGACTTAAACGCGCTCACGACGTTGGTCAACAACGTCCACTTATTCCCATGTACTCGATTTATCACCGAACCATGACACCGGCGAAAATAGCCTCAATGACGTACCTTCCCTTTTCACCGAGACCACGAAATTCTCGCCAATTTCGGCTCTTCCATCTGATGAACCATCTAGATGACCCGTCGATTGCCTAGATTAACCTGTCCAGCATACGCTGATGCGCATCTGATAAAAAGTAAAGCGACAGGTTGTTTAATACGAGTGAAAGTCGCGATCACGCGGATTCGATTGTATTAAGGTAAATTTACGAAAATTACGCCGAATCGTGGGAACCGTATGAAGGATGGGTGAAACGGACTCGTATCGGATACGTTGTCGTGAAACAATATGACATCGAGCTCATTAATAGCGGAACGAAGAAATTGCTGGCCGAATCCTTCGCCTATGGTACGGAGACAATTATATGGTACAATGATTGCAGTCAGTATTGTCATACATTTGGCCAGTATTATATATCAAGTTGGTACTTATGGTCAGAATCAGGTTATGGAAAATGCCGTTTGTATTAACTCTCGATTACATATTTATTTATAGCTTAATAACCCTTGTGGTATTCCAGTTGGAACACTAACCGCTAATTCCTGCCGTTTAGTGTTCACGGGGCGCTAAATATGCCAGTTATGTAATTGCAGTGGTGTGGATATGTCGAGGCGGGTATAAAAGAAACGACGCTTTAATTAAAATGGAATTATTAAAAACGGTACTTCTGCAAATCACACATGATCGATTAATTTTACGACATGGTGAAGACTGCAGAGTTGTGAACTCTGCTCATACCGCTTTGTCTGCCGAATTGGTGTCAATATAACGATTATTATAATTAAATCGATGATTTAAATAGCTCCTGTAATTTGAGCAGTATGCAACTAAATTCTGTACTTGATCTGTCAGCAGTTTGGAATTATTGTATACATAGTCTCGTTAACCTCACCTCATGTACTATAATTACTGGTTAATTGAGTGTTATGTGTGTGCAAATAATTTCGAATGTGAAAATGAATTCGGTCCGCCCGAAGGTGCTTAAGACGTGCATATTTTTATCAATTCATTTCGGCCTTGTTTTAATGGACGGTTAAACCTTTTGTTAATTACAAGGGTAATTGTTGGAAACATAACCGCTTCGAACTGGTCGAGCTTCCCACCAAGACGAGCGAGTAAAAATTGAAAATACGCGAGTTCATGTGGACGATGAGAAAAACCACTTGTCGAACACGATTGCCGGTAATTATACGCGTGTAAAACTATTATTTATGTAAATTTCGCCAAATAACCGATAGCTGCGTATTGCAGCTCGAATTCATCTCTGTGAGCATTTTAATTACGCGCTTAGCCGAGAGTGAAACTAATCGGTTAACGAGGTGTTGGAAAGTATCTGCGAATCTAGTATTTTATCTATTGTAGATGAATAAATTCGGTTGTTTAATTCATGTGTGAATGTACACGCTGCTTGTAGATTGGTGTTCCAGTTCGTCTCCTTAAGTGACCTTGTTATTTTGTTTATTACGATGATATTCTTTCATATCGGGGTTTCTTTTGAATGCGCTTGATGTAGTTTACCGTTTTACCGTAATTACTATCAAGAGCTCTGTCAGCTTGTTTCTCGCGTGTATTGGATCGAATGAGAAGCTCTGGTTTCCCATTTAATTAGCTCTGGGTCATTTTTCGTTCATTGTTGATCTCTCGTCGCACTCGATGTGTTCAATTTTTTTCCTAGATTATCGAAGCATTGAAATATTACGGTGGCACTTACGATTAGTGTCTTGCAAATTTTTGGAAGATAGTATATCCTTCATTTCCATGAATTTTTGCTACTTGAAATGACTCCGTCGAACTGTTTTATTTTGCTCTGGTTTTCCATTCAGTTAGCTCTGGCTTATTTTTCATCTATTCTTTATCCCCTCTCGTCCCAATTTTTTCCTAAACTATAAAAGCATTGAAATATTACAGTAGCACTTATATCAATGCCTTTCAACATTGGAAAATCTTACTTCCTTCATTTCTGTAAATTTTTATTACTTAAAATCACTTCATCGAGTTGTTTTACTTAGCTCTGGTTTCCTCAAGGACAAAGAGTCACTACCGATTTGATGTCAGAATGACTACAAAATGACTCCAAAACCGCAGTGACTCCGGAGTCAAGCTGGAGTCTGGAGTCAAGGTTTTGAAGTTGATTCCGGAGTCAGAGGTTAGAGTTGCAGTCAAATTTTCAACTGACTCTAGAGTCAGGTTGGAGTGGGAATTGAGCTTTTAGGTTTGCTCCGGAATCAAAGTAGAATCAGAGTCATGTTTGGAGAAATGCTCCGGATCAGAGATTAGAGTTGGAGTCAAATTTTCTACTTGACTCTGGAGTTGAGTCAGAGTTGGGCTTTCAGATTTGCTCCTGAGTCAAAGTGGAGTCGGAATCAAATCTTCAGCCTGATTCTGAAGTCAGGGACTAGAGTCGGAGTCAAATTTTAAACCTGATTCCGGAGTTAAGAGTGTGAGTTGGAGTCAAATGTTTCCTTGACTCAGGAGTCAGGCTGAAATTGGAGTGAAATTTTTGAGTGACTCCAGGTCCTTGGTTTCCTATTTAATTAGCTCTGGGTAATTCTTCATTCGTTCATCATCTCCTCTCGTCGCACTCAATGTGTTTAATTTTTTCCTAAATTATCGAAACATTGAAATAATGTGGTGGTACCAACATCAATGCCTTCTAAAGTTGGAAAATAATACTCCTTTCATAGCCATAAATTTTTATTACTTAAAATGACCCCATTGAGTTGATTTCCTTCTTCTGTTACCTTACATTGGTATCTCAACGTACACATAATAAACACCACGTACCAACCGGTGACCACTTTCCTCCTAATAAAACTTTCGATTACACGAATGCTAACAATGAAAATTAACTCGGCTTACATTCTAGTTCGAAAAATAATCGGATGCAATTTGCGCGTACGTGTTCGAGATTCTAACATATACAAAGAAGCGCACGCCGAGCTCTCACGTAGAATAGAAAACACGACTTTATAATGGGAATATAAGAAGTAGAAAATGCAAAAATAAACGTGGCCGTTTTATTGTCAACGCGTGCTACCTAATACTCGGCAGCGCTGAAAGCGGTGAAAATTTTTCATTTTCAAAACTAGCTGTGCCAGGTATTCCATACAACTTATTGCATTTCATCAGACGTATATCAACAATCGCAAATATAAATTTAAGCCTACACAATTACACGTGTGTATAATGTATATCTACTGTATATGGTATACGATGTCTGCAGCGCCTGTACGTATTTCACACTCGCTTCGAATATTGACCTTTTCACTCGGCATGTGCGCGGTATTTAATAGCTTCGAGTTGTATTCACCTATGCAGAATTTCAATACGAGTACTCGATGAAAGGTAATACGTACTGGAAGCAGATACCGGAAACTCGAGTTCCTCGATATTTTCGTATTTCAAATGTACGCTGGTGTTGAAGGACCGAGTACGTGAGGATTGAGTTTCCGCTGAGAACGCTTAGCGGTGATCATCATTAGCTTCGCCAGTGATGTAATAGAAATCATAAATAGCCAGCGGAGCCGCAGTATTGCTCAATCAATATCGATTGTAATTTTATACTTGAGTCCATTTGTTAATTTGTTGATGAAATGGTATTTTATGTATCACATTTCTTTGAAAGTTCGACGTACTGGGTGACTACTGATTCGAGCACCCAAGCTACAAAATTAGCTAAAAGGTGAATGAATTCAATATGCACGTGTATTTTTGAGACGAGCGGTGTAATTTAAAATTTTGCGTTTCATAGATGCTTTTAATCATTAAATAAATTTTATTTATACCATTTATTCTTGCTAATATCGTTCAAATATGTAATTTATTTCTATGAAGGAAAGATTTTTGCGCTTAGGGTGCTCGAATCAAGCAGTCAAGTCACGTGGTATATTTAAAACAGTAAAATTACATTAAAGATCCACAAGATTGCTCGAAAAAGAATTCATTCATAATTTGGTATAGTGTCTAGAATTTCATAGTGTCTGAAATACTATGCATGAATAATTTTTGAAAATTAACGTAGTGTCTAAAATTAAAAGAATTGACTAAAATTAGATGTAATGTCTGAAATTAGGCGAAGTATCAGAAATTTGACGTGGTATCCAGAATAAATGAAGTATCTGAAGTTCCATGCAATGTCAAGAATTATGCAGTGCCGAAAATCAATTATGGTATATTCTATTCCATTTGCCTATCAAACCCTTGAACTACTCCTTCAATAAATATTAAAATTTATTGCATTCCTAATCAATTGAATAATTTTAACTTGAAATATGTACAATAAATCGAATATTATTTTTGGCCGATACGCTGAAATCATCAGATAAAATTTAGGTTCCAATAAAATATCTAGAATTAGCCATAGTGTCTAGAATCGTGCAACTCATCTAAAAATTAATGCAATGAATAAAATTTCTACTTAGTGTTTAAAATTAAACGGAGTGTCTTAAATTTAGTTCTGAATTAAACTAAGTTGTCTATAATCATGTAAATTATTTGAAAATTAATGCAATATCTGAAATTCTATGAAGTGTTCAAAATTAAACGAAATGCCTCAATCATATATAATATATGAAAGTGAATGAAGTGTCTAAAATTTAGTTCTGAGTTCAAATAAAACACTTAAAGTTAGATATAGTGTCGAGAATCATTCAAGTCATCTGAAAATTAATGTAATGTCTGAAATGTGCTATATTGTTCAAAATTGTTAACTGCCTGAATCATTTATGGTATAAAGGAAGTGTCTAAAATTTGGTTCATCATCTAGAAAGAAATGGTGTGTCTAAAATATGTTATAATATGACAAAATTAAACGATGCTTCTAAAATTGATATTATGTCCAATAAGATACAAGAGTATTTGGGTTTGATGTGTGAAATTTTAAAGTGTCTAAAACCCAAACGTGTCTAAAATTCAATGTAATATCTAAAATGATTATTTGAAGATATAGTGTCTAAAATCAAATGAAGTGTCTAAAACTTTCTATAATATCTGTAAAATTATGAAAGTGTAAAAAATTTGATATTATGGTACCTGATATAGTGTTAAGAATCATACAATTCACCAAAAATTACTTTAGAGTCTGAAATTAGACTAAATGCTTAAAATTGAATATGATGTCTAGAATTAGATGAATATCTCTTGAATTTTACAGTCTACAAATTGTTTTGAATAAGACAAAAGCTCTAAAATTCGGTGTTGTGTAAAATCAAATGAAATGCTTAAGAATTGATATTATACCTAAAATGTTTGTTTAAAATTTCATATAGTGTCTGAAATTTGGTATAGTGTCTAGAATTAGATGAAATGTCTGAAATGTGCTAAAAAGTTCACAAGTCAAGTAAATATTCTTCATCTAGTGATTAAGTGTCAATAAATCGATATAATGTCTAAAATTTAATTGGAAAGTCATCAGTTATTGTATTGTCTTGAATTCAGGGAAATAAATCTCTTGAATTACATGTAGCTGATGTACCTCGAATTGAGAATACAACTAGTAAGAATTGGAAAATTTCTATCAGCGTAAGAATTTCTCAAATTTAATACAAAACTTGAAATTTGTAAAACTTTGCTAAAGAATGCTAGCATAATCGAAATAGAAATTTTTGCTGTAAAATTTTGACCTTGGGGTATGAAACAAGATGAATTATTTAAAATTGAATATTAATGTGCAGAATTTTAACAAATTGCCTAAAGCTGAACTAAATATCAGTCAGATAAACTAAGTGTTCAAAATTCGATAAACGATCCGAACAGAGTGAAAATTCATTTGAAATGTAATGAAAGATTTAAAATTTGATTAGGCGTTTGAAATTTGATAATTTTCTCTAAACCTCTTAAAATTATTTATGGTATCTAATTGAAATCTTATCAAGTTCAGCTTTCGATATGGTGTCTGTAAAATGGTCAAAAATTTTTGAAATTAAGTAATGAATTTGAAAATGAATGAGCACTTGTTTGAAATGTATTTTCAGGTATCCATATATTATTAAGATAATGATTATGAATTTTTTCGGACACAAATTTATGAAGACTGAAAATCGATTCTATTGAATTCAAACATAATTTGTAAATTTTTAACTAAAGCGCAAACGTTGGGTATTTGAATTTTTTAAAATTTCATCAAAAATCTAAAAATCCCTGAATTGTCTAAAATTAGATTTAGAGTCTAGAATTGGGCACACGTGCAAATTTCAAACTTTGACTGTTTGATTTTCTTAAAATTTCATCAGAAATCTAAACGGTTGAATTGTCTGAAACTAGACTTAGAGTCTAGAATTAGATATACGTACAAACATCAATGTAAGAAATCGCATCTAACAATCAGAATAAATCTCCACCAGTTCGTTGCGTAGGTTTTTAATGAATTATTTTAGACACGTCCAAAGCTCTCACAATTCTGAAATTTGAGAACGCTATCTACATATTAGAAATCGCGTTTTCATCATCATTCGCTCCGACGTCGAAGAACTAATCATATATAATTATTACCCTAGATTTATCGACGTGGGTATTAATTACTAATTACCAATCAATAATTGGGTGTCGAGTTTTGTTTGAAATTTCGCGTTTTTTTCGGTGTTGGTAAAAGGATACATTCTTAGATATCGAGAACACGTCGTTAACTGGAGTCTACTCGGTGATGTAGATTAAATGCAGTTTTCGCTTTTGGCTCTTATACATAGTTGCACGGCGGCGATTAATTAGGTATATTGGAAAGTACGCGTAGAAGAATAGCCGCAGGAAAACGATGAATTTCGAGTGAATGTGTGGGTGTGGAGGCGGCGTTTGACGGACAGCGGAAAGCTTTTGAAGTAATTTCCGTGAAAGCGAAAGTATGGCAGGTAATTTTCGTTCGTCCCGATGGTAATTGTATAGGCAGGTGTCCAATGTCCAGTACGCCCGTTTTTAACTGGTTAATAGTCGATGATAAATGGAGCGTATGACTGACTTTTTTGGCAGATTCGAGTTGAAATGCGCGAAAAAACGACGAATACCATATAATCGTATTGTAAATATCGTTTTTATAACCGTTAACCGTGCACGAATGTACACGTATTGCACCTGTACATTATGAGATTCAAACTGGTCACGAAGTGTTGAACATTATATCGTTAAGGTTGCGTGTTGTACAGTATGAAAAATAACTAAGATTTAATTTTACCGTTAAAAAGTACCTCCGCCGTATTTACGTTGAATTCTCGAACGCAGTCTTATACTCTTCCGAGCCCTAGTACATTATCGCTTTCATCTCGCGGAATTGGAAGAAAAACGTAAACTATAGAATGCGAGAATTAATGAAGTGTCAGGCGCGGCTAATTGGGCTGGATGACGAACAATATAGAGTAATTAAAAAATCCTCGTTCGAGCGAAACGCGTGTCCGAGTAATTACGTCCGCTTGACCGTATCGTAGTCTTCAAATATTAAAATCGATCCGGAAACTGAGTAGAGCCAAGACGAAGGCAGAAGACACGTTCGGAAACCGGATAACGCGATGAGATTTGCGACGAGGAAAATTAACATTGGCCGCGATGTGGGTCAGTGGTCTAAGAAACCTGCATTTTCTACTCGTACGGGCACCTGATGCTCGATGCGCGTTTCAAAAACTGGTTAGCCGACTGGTATAACTCGTTAGCAAGGTCTCACCGAAATACCCGGTAGTGTGATTTATTTTTTAATCGCGTCTTCTCAGATCGATCGATTGGTAGTCGAAAAATCGCGTGAAAGTACACGCCATTTGATTTAAAGGTCAATGTTAAAATAACGAGACGATAAAACAGGTGCTAAAGTATCTACGAAGACGTGATAAACGCTGGAAAAGCCATCGGTCACGCGATCGTGCGCAACTTTTGGAGTCGTAAAATCATCGGGTCGTCGGAACAATCGATCATTTCGCGTATGACGTCAACGAAGTCGAATCGTTAATGGTAAACGGAAGATGATAAAAGGTCGTTAAACATTCGGCATCTTTGCGCCACATTGTGTGGGAGATTAAAATCAAACGGAGTAATTGTTTTATAATCAGAGTTGAGAGGAGATTTACGATCATCGATGCATTTCATTGAAACTTATATTTTTTAAAATTCATATTTACCCTCATTGTGACTCAAATATAATTGCAGTTTCTCCACGATATGCAGGAAATTGATTTAAAATTTTTTGAAGGAGATTTAAGGACTGTGCTGATAATTTTTCTATCTGCGCTGTGTACAGTCCAGGAATAGAGGCGCGTAAGAATAATTTATTGGACTATTTTATATTCAGAGCAGAAAGGATTAAATTAAATTTTAAATAAATATTGAAATGGGAGAGGGGAATCAAATTAAGTCGACAAATAAAATCAATGATCAAAAATAATGAAGTAATATTATAAATCTCCTTCATAAAGCTAAGTAATTAAATCATTCGCTGAAACCTAAGAAGTTATACAGTCTAATAAATCATTGAATACGAGTAAAAGGGTCTGAAATCAGACGAAGTAGATGAAATTATGAAATGAAGTGTCTGAAGGTTGTTGTCATGATGTCTAAAATCAGGCAAATTGTCTGAAATTAGGTAGTGTCTAGAATCGTTCAATTTATTTGAAAGTTGTTATAGTGTCAAAAATGTTATGTAGTGTTTAAAATTAGTCTAATTTATTGAAACTGAATGCAATGTCTAGAATAAGATATAGTGTCTAGAATTTAGTATAGATTGTCTAGAATAAGACATCGTGTCTAAAATTTGGAATTGTCTAAGATCAAACAAGGTGTCCAAAAATGGTGATTCTGTCATTGAAAGAGAAAAAAAATCTGATTAGGTAAATCGATAAAAACAGTAAAAAAAAATGCAACAAAAATAAAATATCACTGAAATCAAGCATTAAATTTAAAAACAAAGTGAAATAAAATTAAAATTGTAGATGAATTTTTACATATTAGAGGGTGCAAAAATTATTTAAATACGCATAATTGAATATTTTTGAAACAGAAAAATTAAATATTAAAATTAATGGAAAAAAAAGTACTGATAAATTATTAAAATTGTAAGATAAAAAATGACAATTTAAATTAAAAAAAAAAAAGTATCAAAAATATTGTTCATGAAACAATAATGTAAGCTAAATAAAAAATAGGATATCTAGGAGCATGGTGTGGCATGGGCTTGACGACATGAGCTCAGATTCTTGAATATTTATATACTGTTAAATCGTATACTTCTTCTATAATACTTAACAGTCGTTATATAAATTTATACTGAAATGGATTTCTTTAATTCAACTTGAATTAAATTTTTCATAACTCATTGATTATGACTACTCCAATTGCTGTATATATCATTACGAAAAATTTGAACCCTAAAATAGGTCCTGAAGTACATAAGTAAATTTCTTGTGAATTTAAAAATGTAAGTTTCTTAAAAATACCCGACGTTCACCCTCACCCACTTTCTTTGTCCCCCCCCCTCAATTACTTTGGTGGTATATCTGCAAAACTTATATCCTGGCTAGGGCCTTGACTATATAAAAGTCGATATAATTATTAAAACTAATCATTAAAAAATATTTATCGAGCAAGTGAAATTTAACTTTTCAACAAAATAAAAAATTTATACATCTCTTAAACTGGAAATCATTAGAAAAAAATATAAATTGTAAAAAAAAATTTAAAAATTAAGAGTTGTGAATTCGCAACTGAGAACTTCAAAACTCTTCTGAAGATCAATCCCAGGTTAAATTTAAATTTTTTTTCATCTGAAAATTGATCACTCAAAGGGCATGATGGGAAAAGATAGTCGAAAATGCCCCCGAGAGCTTTTCGAACGGTTTCTAGGGCAAAAAGTGGCCCACATCGAAAAAAAATTTTGACAAAAATTTCAGGCTCCAGTTGCGCCTATTTTCGGAGATATAGGCAAAAACAAGTTTTTCGATTAAAATTTTTTTTCTCACCTCATTATAAAGGTGGAAAGTTGAAATTTTATTTATAGTATCTTGACAATAAAAGGGGTTTTCAGTAATTTTTTTAATTTTTTTCGATCAATTTTAAAAGAGTTATGCAATTTTTAAAATTTCAAACCGCCATTTCTATGGCAAGTTTTCGAGGTGCAATTATGAAAAAAATTCCATAAAATGTATCTTTTACCACCAAACATACCATAAAAATTTCAGAATTTTTGGAGTGGTGCAACATAGTCAAAAAAAATAAAAACTATTGCAGCGCGCTATAAACCAAGCGGTTCGGTACTATGCGCGCTGTAGGCCGAACGAACGTTACACGACGTTGCGTCGCCGCCTTAACAGTGCATAACAGCTTAACTGATCTTCTCGCGCTTAAAACATTACTTAGGCTTATATTTTTTCCTTTTTGGTTTACTTATAAGTGAACTCCTACAACTGATTAAATCAATTAATAGGCCTATTCCGTTTGTTTATTTGAAGAAAAAAATTCTTTCACCATAAAAATAACAAATATTAAAAAATTATAATAAAAATAATTATACTTATTCTTATTAATAGAATATGATTATTTTTATTATAATTTTTTAATAATCGTTAATTTGTATGGTGAAAGAATTAAGATATATCTTAGCTGCTTTGAGAAATGGCTACAGATGCACACGCGACGCGATGCGATGCACTATACCCCTTGACCGCCAAGTACACTTGATTTGTTAGTATTATTATGTTGTTTTCTAATGACTTCGGATTTTTAAGGGTTGGTAATTTTTGTAATTTCGTATTTTTTATAACTTTTTTTTACATTAATTTTTCTTTCTCTTTATTTAACAATTTTATAATAAATTATAATAATTTTAAAATATTTAAATTAAATTTTTTTATAGCTTTAATTAATTCTTTAATCTTAATTTCTTCAAGAATAACAAAAACTTTTTAACG
The DNA here is from genome assembly GCA_009761765.1 of Phenacoccus solenopsis. Taxonomy (NCBI): domain Eukaryota; kingdom Metazoa; phylum Arthropoda; class Insecta; order Hemiptera; family Pseudococcidae; genus Phenacoccus; species Phenacoccus solenopsis. Next base: position 11,529,157 of record CM019755.1, on the reverse strand, counting down.
ATTTTTAAAAATTTGTTTGGCATTACTATGATGTAAAAAAAAAAAAAAAAAAATTGAAACAAAAAATATTAAAAATCCAATTTTATATATTCATTAGATTTTAATTTTTGAAATGTTTGCGATGAAGCAAAACGAAACACTGAATATAAACACTACAAGTGCTTGAGTAACATTTCGAAACTATTTTTCTACAGTTATCGTGCAAAATATCACCATCATTTATTTTTTCCCCTAATATCTTTGAAAACTTATTCGCATCTTTTTCAGAATTGATAGTTTTTTAAATGTCGCTATTTTTTTAAAAATAAATTAGATCTAATACACTTTTCATTATGCGACATTTTCGAAATTAATTATTTGAATTTAGAATTTATCACAATATATAAAAGTCAAAAAATTTTGGTTAGTGTTCTTATAGTGAAGGGGTAACATAACAATTATAATATTACATGCAAACAGAAGCATGATATGTAACGATTGTTTTGCAAACTGAAGTGGTCTTCCTCTTTATTATAATAAGGAGGAGAAAAATATTAATAAGAATATAATTATTTTTATCATAATTTTTTAATATTTGTTATTTTTATGGTGAAAGAATTTTTTTCTTCAAATAAACACGGAATAGGCCTATTAATTGATTTAATCAGTTGTAGGAGTTCACTTATAAGTAAACCAAAAAGGAAAAAATATAAGCCTAAGTAATGTTTTAAGCGCGAGAAGATCAGTTAAGCTGTTATGCACTGTTAAGGCGGCGACGCAACGTCGTGTAACGTTCGTTCGGCCTACAGCGCGCATAGTACCGAACCGCTTGGTTTATAGCGCGCTGCAATAGTTTTTATTTTTTTTGACTATGTTGCACCACTCCAAAAATTCTGAAATTTTTATGGTATGTTTGGTGGTAAAAGATACATTTTATGGAATTTTTTTCATAATTGCACCTCGAAAACTTGCCATAGAAATGGCGGTTTGAAATTTTGAAAATTGCATAACTCTTTTAAAATTGATCGAAAAAAATTGAAAAAATTACTAAAAAACCCTTTTATTGTCAAGATACTATAAATAAAATTTCAACTTTCCGCCTTTAAAATAAGGTGAGAAAAAAAATTTTAATCGAAAAACTTGTTTTTGCCTATATCTCCGAAAATAGGCGCAACTGGAGCTTGAAATTTTTGTCAAAATTTTTTTTCGATGTGGGCCACTTTTTGCCCTAGAAACCGTTCGAAAAGCTCTCGGGGCATTTTCGACTATCTTATCCCATCATGCCCTTTTGATAATCCGACATTTTGGAATAATTTTGACCGAAATTTAAGAGGTCATATTCTGGTCATTAGTTAATTTTATACACAAAGCTTGATCTCTTTAAGTATATTTGGTGAGGAGGTATGGAAGATTCCAAAAATGTCATGACTCAAAACTTCCTCAAAAGGCTTTTTTTGCTATAACTCCCCTCTAAATGCACTTGGGAAGCCGAAATTTTGATATGTTAGTGTCCGCGACTCATTTTTTTATATGAGATTAAAATCCAAAATTTTGAGTTCTTGCCCATCGCCTCTCCAGCCCCTTCAAAATTTGAGTGTTCCTTCATTTTGAGGTATATCGGAAAAGCTAAATAGTTCCTTTTTGCATTTTCAAGAAAAGTCTCTCACAAAATTTTGAACGAATTTCATCAATAGGCACCGGCGTTATGTGTGAGGGAAAAAAAGGTATGTGCTGTGTGTCCCATTGATCTTGGATCCCCTCAGCGCAAAAATCTCAAGTAGCTTAAATAATAATATTTTACATTCGTTGTTTGGTAATAATAATTCAAGATCTCCGCGTTTTATTCAGTGTTACCGTGCAGCGAATCCAAAATACTTTTATTAAAGCCACTTGAGAGAGATTTTTGCGCTGAGGGGGTCGAAGATCAATGGGACGCACGGTATACCAAAAAGTTGGACGTCTGCTAGACGATCACAAATAATATGAAACGCAAAAATTTGAAGATTTCACCCTCCCTCGACCCCCCTTCCCAAATCAGATGGGTTGTAATAGCTATCGTTCTTATTAAAAATTAAGCTAAAAAAAAAAAAACTTTGAAAAATGACCACAGTTTAAGGATAGTGAATATTCACGTAATAATTTGGAATTTTACGATATGCCATTGAAGTTCTCTAAAAACTTTTGTACCTATTCATCATCGATGTTGAAAATATATCGTTAATTGATCCACCTTAATCATTACTTTTTTAATATCTTCACGATTCTTTCTCTTGGTTTAACACCTCAGAGAAGCGTTCTAGGCATAGTGCAGTTGAAAACAACCGCTAAACATGCAAATGTGCAAAAAAAAACATTCAAGGTTAAAATGTTCACATTGAAAATTTAATGAGGTAAAGTTGTACTCTTCAATTATTAAAACTATTTTGAAAAATGATGTTCCTCTTCTATAATCCGTTTTCATGAAATTAATCGAAAATTTTTACTATATAGTTTCTTACAATAATCCCCATCAATCTCGATCTGTTGTGATACGAAAAACGGTGGGGAATTAATGGCCGATTATGACTCACACGAGCAATTCCACATTCACATCATACATCCTCAAAGGTGAATATTTATCAGAATTTAATGTGTGATTACCTGTTGTAAAAAATTCAATCATCAGCTCTGTATTATCGTTCGAGGTGTAAAAAATTCGATTTAAATTTCAAATGCAGAATATTTCAACCTTCGCGAAAACAAAAAATTTAAGGTCAAGTTAACCAAAGAACAGGGTAGGGATTCACTGAAGCATCGAATTCCATTATTATGCCCATGCGAACGTAATTTCTCATGCTGTTCTACATAACCGTCATCACTAGATATTCTCAGCGAATCTAATTAACCGATATCGATTTCAATATAACGAATATAAACGCATACATTATAATATTAGGACGGCGATAAATTCAAAAGAGTATCGCACGCAACGACGTGTATTCTGTCTTGTATTATTAGCACGACCAAGTGTTAAAAAATAGGACGCTACGGTAGCGCGTTTAACAATCAAACGCGGTTATCAGATGAGCGACAATAACCTGCTGGTGAAGGGATCGCTATTCGCCATTTAGATACGTTCACGGTTAGTTGGAAAACATGTATGTAGTAAAAAACACCAACGTTCACGTATGGTCGAGATGATTTTCCGATACCCACAATAGACTCGAAAAAGGCGAATCTTATGTGAAAAAAGAACGTGAGTTGCAGAAGTAAAGATTCGTATAGTTTTTACGGTAGGCAAAAAAATTGTGACGATTTCAAGAGCTGAAGGTTAAAGACTCGTCTCTAGATTGTTCGAGTGCACCAAAGACATTCCAAATCTACCTAGATATATACTATACCTCTACTTAATCTATATAGTCGTATGATGGGTTGCCTACACCATAATAAAATTCCTCTCGTCCTTACTATCCCAAAAGGGTCATATTTTCGCCACCTCTATAGAAATCGTCATGCAATCGCAAACAACTCCCAAAAACCCTCGCTAACAATAGAATCCATCATAGACGAAGAGAAGGTAGAAGGAAATTATTTAGGTTGACCTTGACAAATCCAAACCGTCGGAAATATCCGGCTTGCTCGTCGCTACGTCGAATATTTTCATTCATTCTCCTCGAATTAATTAGTATTTTTTTTAACACGTTGTACTTGATAATGAATTATCAACGCGAGTCTTAACGAATTTCTATATTTGTCCACAGGTGTAAAATGTCGCCCCCACTACCGGTAACGGAAGACACGCCACCGGATATGTTGGCCGGTGCGATGGACTTACTGGTTATCCTACCTAATGGTCAAGACATCAAAATGAGCGTAGAACGAAGGTACGTAATGTTTTCGTGCGATTGCGAAACATCGAAACAATTACTCTCTCATAAAACGAACTAATTACGAAAATAAATTACACCTCAGTTGTCAACGTTGATTGTCATTGTTTTCATTCCAATGGCTAATTGGCTACCTAGTCAAGGTTTCCAACTTCGTCTACACACGATCAATTGAATTCACTGGTTTTAGAAAACTATCATTATTAATCATTCGGCGATAGTATTGCTTAAACGTTGCAGGAAATGATTTATTGCTATGTGGGTCAAGTTCAAGTTTATTATAGCAATGCAGGCCAGTTCATTCGCCAATCAGAGTCGAGAGCAATTACCTCGTTGGTCGTTATGTCGTGAAATCTAGAATTCCTACTAACGTGATTTATCATGTACGAAATTAATGTATACTTCTTCCTATCTTCGACGACCAACCTATTTGTTTACTAGTCTAACTATCAGTGTGATAGCTAATCCATGAGATAGCTTATTTGTCTACGCTGCCAGATAAGTGCAAATGTAATGAGTGTTGACGCTTTCTATATCAATTCTTACTCAAAATACTACCCATTCATCGGAGATTTGGTTACTGAGAGAAAATATCTCTGTTTTAATTTATGTTCGGTTATTGAAATATTTAGGTTTTTTTCGTCATTTGTCTCGTAAAATACGAATATTTATGAATGACAATGAGTCAATCTGTACTTATTATTCCATGATTAATAAATTTGTCAGTTTGCCACATATTTTTCATGTTTGATTTGTCGAAGCAGGTCAATAGTTTTTAGTGTCACGGATTCTCAATTGATTCTCAGCCTGTCAGTTCGTATTCGTTGGTCAAATTGACACCTTGGAATGGTCTCATTTGGGAACCTTCAGAACTGCCTACTCCAGATTTGAACGAAATGTTGCCTAAGATGTGGTACTTGGGGTAGTATGCTACTACCAAAATCTTAGCGGCCCGTTTTGATTTCAAGTTTAAGTCGAACCAATCAAGGTTCTGAATTTCACAACATACTAATCATCAATGAGATCCGAATTTTAAGATAAAATGTTGGCTAACATCTTTAAATTATAGCTCATATCAAGGACAATAAAAAAAGTCAAGTACTACTTTTGCCTATCTTTGAAAATGAAGGAGCAACAGTGAATCAAAATATGAAATTACACCTTAATTATCAATTTCATTGTTGAAATTTATGAATTTACAACGAAAGAATTAAAGCCTCAAGTTATAAGTATTTTTAAAATACACAAAAAAGGTATGTATTCACACATTCAAGGCTTGAAACCTAGCTTTCGAATGGTTTGAAATTGGACTGTAGGTATAGCTTATCTCCATGAAAGACTTCCTTTTCCATCAATGTTAAGCATTACCATAGATGAACGATGGTATTACCTACATATTATTAAAAATCAATTTACATTAAATAAACGAAAAATTTGCCTAGCGTTTCTTTCAAAGGGTTGATTGGTAAAATAATTCATGTAAACAAAAAAAATACATCTATATACAATTTGGTACATCTGCTATCCACGCATGACAGCAAATACAAAGATTTGGCAAAAGACCTCAACTTGAATGAATCAGAAAAATATATTGCAACATCTTTTCGCCAAACCTTAAAGCTCATAGAAAAGGAAGTTTTCTGTGTGGATACGATAGATGAGCTAGTATTTGATAATGAAGGTGAAAAACAAAAATACATAATTCTTAACTACATTTGAAGCATTCTGTGGCGACACTCATTATTGTTTATACATGTTGTGGTAACACTGAGAACGCTATGGTATGAGCTCTGGCCGTTAATTTCAATATACAGAGATGTTCATGTGTTTACTTAATAAACCGTTCGTAAATTAGTAATTATTATATTTGTGCATTTAGTTAGCCACATTTACTACAGTGGCGACGAGGATGATTAGTTCAAGTCTCGCTTATTTTGTTTTTGTTAATAATGTCGCGCCGTAATGGTAGAAATCATCAGGCATCGCCACCGCCTCGTGGTGAAGGAATGCCTGGCAGATGCCCGCCGCCATTCGAGAAATTCGATCAAAATAAAGATTTTGATGCGTATGTAGATCGTTTTATTTGTTACGCCGATTGTTCGCAAATTCCTGACGCTAATCGCACGAAATATTTTATCGCGAGTATTGGTGCAGCCACCTACCAATTACTCAAGCCATTATGCGTTCCGAAGAAACCAACGGAAATGGCATTTGAAGAAATTATCAAGTTATTACGGGATTATTTAAATCCTAAGCCGCTTGTAGATACAGAGCGACACAAATTCCGTCAACGCACGCAGAAACCCAACGAATCTTTCGCCCAGTTTTTATCTGCACTTAAAGAGCTATCAGTAAATTGTGAATTTCGCGGTGAGGAAAGATTGAATGAAGAATTAAAAGCGCAAATTATAGCAGGGGTAAGCAATAAGAATACCCAGAATTATTTTTTCGCAACGCCAAATTTAACGCTACAAAATGTAATTCAAAAAGCTATCGCCGATGAACAGGCTGTCGGTGGAGTTGATCATTTCACAGTTAAGCTACCGAGTGATAACGCAGTGAGTAAAATTAGCCAGTTTACGCGCAAGAATTTCCGCGAGCGCAGTGATCGCCATCGTGATAACAAATTCGCAAAGAAGAAAGCACCACGACCATCACCAACAGTATCGGATTCGAAAACGCTATGCTGCCGATGCGGTAGATATTTTCATCTCGCTAGTAAGTGTAAATTTGCAAACGCTAAATGCAATAAGTGCCAAAAAACCGGACATATCGCAGCTGTCTGTGGCTTATCGCGCGCTGAAATTATCAAACTAGCAGATAATAATGCTTCTAAACACCCAACAACCAGCATCAAACAAATGGACGACGTCCGCGAAATTTACCAGGTGAATGGAACTGGTCAGCAACAGCAGAAGATTTTTATATAATTAAGCTTAAGAAGGGAAGTGTGGCGACACTCATTATTGTTTATACATGTTGTGGTAACACTGAGAACGCTATGGTATGAGCTCTGGCCGTTAATTTCAATATACAGAGATGTTCATGTGTTTACTTAATAAACCGTTCGTAAATTAGTAATTATTATATTTGTGCATTTAGTTAGCCACATTTACTACACATTCAATTACAGTAGCATTCAGGCAAAAACCCAAAATGACTTATCTCGTTTATTTCAATGAATACTACAAAGTAAGAACTTAAGGCCATTCATTAAAAAAAAAAATCATTTTTTTTCCTACTGCTATTGGGCATGAACTTCAGAACTTCAATTGAACAATCCTAAGCTTAAACTCAAAACGGGCAGCTAAGATTTTGGTTGCGGTGTACCTCTCATTTAAATCTGGAGGAGGCAGTTCTGGAGGTTCCCAAGTCAACTCGGAGGCTAAAAATACGCTTGTTTTGTATTGATTCATCATTCATTAAACCATTAGATATGTGGAAAATTTACTTCAGTTGTTACTAAAATCTATAAAGAGTCTCTCGAATTTTTGGAAAACGATGTCTTAGTTCAAAGTTCATTAACCTATAGCAGGTTAAACCATTTCGGCTGATCATCAAGAAATATGAATGAATTTTTATTAGTTTTCTCAGTCATAAGAGTGACAAGCAATGAAAATGAGAATATTTGGTTCTGAATGGCGTCAATGTGAGCAGCTAAATGTTCACTTGAGATTAATCAATTTTGTAGTGTAAGAGGGGAGACCAAAATTTCATAAACCTTCATTAACCCTCGAACTGCACCCATGGTGAATTCACCGCCTTGATTTTAAAAAATTACGTTCCGTAAATATAATATGGAAAGAACTTCGTAACCAATGTGGGCTTTGAAATACACTCAAAAAGCATCATTTATTTTATTTTCACTTAACAAAATAATGATCTATGGATCTTAAACATTTTCACAAAAAAATCATTATTTTTGTATTTGTGCATAATACTATATTATATTCAAACAATTAAGTAATGATTTTCACTGTCCAATGGTCCAGAATGGATATGCTACCATGAAAAAGTGCTTCAACATGCAAATAAGGCGTTTCCAAAGTTTTTCACCTAGTTAAATTTTCAATTTTCCAAAATACAAATGCATTGCAGAATGAAGTCTATGACACAAAAAAAAAGTATTAAGTAGGCAATTTGACCTACAGGAGGAAATTTACATTTGTTTAGTTTCTTAGTGAGTCTACCAGATCACAGTTAGTGGCGAACTTTCAAGCATTCATCTAATAAAACAATAAAGAATTACTCTCAAGTAAAATCTGGGGGAGGTGAAATTCATCACGTGTGCAGTCAAGGTGTCCAATAGTCCTGCGGAGTCATGCAAGTCCTGAATAAGTCCAACATGAATCCTTCGTTCGGCAGAGTAATACTTCAAATAGGAAAAGTCTTGTTAAAATAATACATTTGTTTCGAACGTCCTGTATTTTTCATTCAAAAATTTAAAAAAAAATTCACTCCTAATCGCTCTCCCTCATCGGAAAAAATAAAATAAAAATTTTGGACCTAATTTAATACTCTTTCGTTAAGTACCGTGTGTCCATAAAAATCAACTTTTGATTTTATTTTTTGGAGCGAAAAGGGGTGAACTTTGGAAAGTCATCCTAAAGATCTTATGAAAAATTTGCATATCGTCTAATAAATTTTGTTAAATAATCTATTGCAAAACTAATAATTTTTTTCGTATTTTCTATTCCTCCTTCCCTCCCTCTCACTTTTCGTACAAATTAACGAATAACTATTGAGGTAGGATCATGAGCAGATCGAGTCAGAATTAGCATGTGTGCAATAATAATTTTCTGGTCCCGTTTTTTGGATTTTTCTAAAATTCGATGAAAATTTTTTTTAAATGCTAAATGAAAATTTAATTAGACTTGTGAAATGTTTTATGACATGAAATTTGGATTTCCAGCGTTCCGGTCCATGAACCCGGGCTCGGGGGTAACTTGCCCTCTCTCCCTCTTCCCTTCCCTAGCTGTAGTTAAAATAGAATATATGTTGAAAAATTGTACTAGTCCTTGAATTAGTGAAAATCACATCACACTTAATTAAATTCTGAGAAATGAGCTTCGAGTCTGGCATTTTCCAAAGTTTCGACAGCATCGAAGAAATCGACGTTCATGTTGATTTGCGACGAATTATCATCTCTCTCACCCAAACAATAATTTTATTTAATTGTAGGGGTTGAGGGGGGGGGGTTGGTGAAAGGTACAAAAAATTTGATACGATTTTTAGTCAGATATGTCTTGAATTGATGTGATAATATTTCCCATGCAGCCCATTGTCTTTCCCATTCCTCGTATTCAAATTGGTATTTTCATACTAACAATTGCATTCAAGTGTTAAGAGGAAGGGGATACATAACAGGGTCGTCAGTTTCACTCGATTTTTCAATCGTGTAGGTAAACTAAAATCTATACAAAAGGGCTAAATCGTGAACGCAGGAGACATAAACCGTCGAACATGGAGAAGAAGAACAGAAAAAAGAAAAGCGTATGTTTTAGGTACATGCGCATGCGCGAATTCTACCACTACTTCATTTCAATACTTCACCCTTTCTGCTGTAGTCATTTCGTTAACGATTTCTTAACGAATTTCAACCTGAATAAAAATCTCGAGGATACATTTTTTCATCTTATTCTCCAACGAATTCACTCCAGCAATTCGTTTACACTTCTTTTCATATTACAACTAAAATTTAAAATTCGCGTTAACTCGTGTTTTTATGAGCAAATTTTCTTTGAAATTTTGTCAACAATTTGTCAAGTGTAAAAACGTCATAAATCATGAAACTACCAAATTATATAAGACATCGCCTTCATTTTTTCATCGTATATTTTTCGTTTGATAATCGTTCAAAAATTTAGACTATGTTATGAGACGAGGGTCTTGAAAGTTTCACGCAAATATGAAAATTTTACCAAAGAATTTTTTTAAATCCATTAAGATTTTGATAGTCCACCAAATTGCTGAAAATTTATCTGAGTTAGCTGGTAACGTTGGAAAAACATTTTTAAATATTAAAAAAAATTATTTCAACGTAAATTTTTTCACCCCTTACAAAACTTTTAGGCAGCAATTTTTTTCTCAAATTTAGAATGCGTTTGCATCACTGCTTCTTTTGGGACTTTCGGAGCGATCAATTGAATAGAAAATAAAATTAATTGTCGATCTACTATGTAATAGAAATATTATCTGAACTTTGAAAGTTCGATTCTCCCTTCCTTATTCCTTTATTTCAGTTCGGTATTATTGATTAATTGAATCTGTAAGAATATACTTATTATGTGTTACAGGTTACACACGATATAAATACAAGTATTTATAATTTACCAACGTCATTCTTCAATCTTAATTTAATGTGTATTTCGAAGACTCGTAAAAATGTTTTAATCAAATACGAAATAATGAATTATGCAACGCTGACGTAATTTCAACACGCATTCTATAATTATGCAGCCGAAACTTTAATGTGCTTGGAAATAAAAAAAATACTCTTCCATATTTCACAAATGAGATTCAATGGTTAAATGTAACGAAGCACTTTACCTGTCTCACATATCTCATTCCGCCAAGTCTATTAAATATAAAATTTTGATAGACGTTTATAGAAACTCATTTTACATTTCAAGTGCAATTTTTACTGATAAAACGAGTATATTTTTTGAATTGAATTTTCGATATAATTCGATAAAAAAGCGCCCATAATGTTGCACAAATTGTGCTGTACTTTGATACTTTAGCAGAATAATTCCAACGAAAGCGAACACCTATGATAACATCGACGCATATAAATGAGAGTTTTAATTCTTGGCAACGAATTTGAAAACATTTAACACGAATACGTTAATGCCTGACAGGTTCCAACATTCTGTACAAAGTTCCCTTTCAGTGAGCAGACTACATAAATATTTTATTATTTCTAAAAATCTCTACATCAAAACGTAGAATTTTTTGCCATTAATTTAACATTAAATATTTATGTATGATGGTGGATTTCTTCTGTTAGTAAATTTATTCATCTGGAATGTTAATAAAACTCGCGAACGAATTTAATTTAAATTATCACTTTAGTGGTGCGTTTGGCGGACGTGACATTAAGATACAATAACACTCACGAGTGGATCTATGTGCAGATATTATCGAAGGTCATCGCGATGCCAATGTATCGTCGATTATTACATTATGATATGAGTATTATATATCGATGGTAAATTGATATTTTTATTGCAGTACGCCGATGATGGATTTGCTGGTTCAGGTTACTACAGCTAATAAAATTTCGCCGGGTGGACACGTGATCCAAGCCATAGGTGATCGTGGTGTTTTACCATACAAACCTAGCACTCCTATCGGTAAGTTTCTCTGTCATATCTTAGATTACACTTATTCGGTATTTTTTTGGTAATTTTATTATCGGTATTTTAGGAGCTCTGGATACCTGGACTATTCACATTGTGCCGAAAAAGAAAGCCGGCAATATGATACTAAAAAAGCCATTCACAAAACCCGTCAGCAATACGCCATTCGAACAGACATTCAGATTACAGGTATGTATGATAACGCCGCGTCGCCGCTTTAATCAATCCAACTTTTTCACGTGAACGTTATTTTACAGGTGAATTTACCGAGAAATCAACTATACGTTAGTCGCGTCAGCTATAAAACCCGTTTAGGAGACGTACTAACCGAAGTATGCAAAGAGAAGAACCTAGATCAATCAAAATATCGTTTCACCCATCCAGGTAAGTTGTCGATTACATATTAATGAAACCCATACTGTTGAGTTGTTAACTACGAAGTTAAAGATTACCGCAATTTAATCGCCTCGTGGCACTCCTTTGATGTGGGCTGAGAGGGAATGTTCTGGGGATTTTATCGACTCAATATAAAATTTCCGCTGGCACCAGTAGGTGTTTTATTTAATCTGCGGTTTGTATATAGTGCTTGTAGAATGTCGCGTTGTCGTCGCGATTTGGTGAATTTTTAGCAAATATTGCATCTGGTGATGAAACTGTAGTTCTCAGTATGAAAATTTTTTCATGTTGAAATATATGAGGTAATTTAAAATTTCATTTTTAAACATACGTATTGTAGAATTTTCATTACGGTTTCACTAATTTTTGATCTGTATATTCCGTTAACTTATGTGACCTGAGTGCACCACTTACTGTTTAGGTTTAGTAACAAGTTCAAAATACTATGCCTTGAAGCAATATATTTTAGAACACTCCCACAACTGAACTTCTGTAAGTCAAAAATACTCTACAATATGAACCTTTTCAATATATAGAGTGAAATTCCCCCTCGTTCATGAGGTTTTTGACTTTGTCGTGCACCAAATCGAAAAAACGAATATAACTTTTTTATTGGAAATTAAGAAGTAATTAATTTAGCTTATAATGGTTTTTCTCATAAATCCGATATTTTCCGAGAAAAATGCAATATTGTTGGTAAGAATTGTTATGATACCATATAATTATGATGTAAGCGATAAATCAGGAAGAATTTTTAGCGTTCCTGTGCATCATGCACGAAAAAATAGATTCAACCTTTCTTATAGGAAATTAAAAGTAGAATAATTTTGTATTGCATCATTTTTCTCTTAAAATTCATATTTATTGAGATAAATGGGGGAAACTTGCAAAATGAGCATACTGGTACATTTTTAAAAAAAATCTGATGAGTGACTTTTTTGATAATGAAAAGTATTTTATCTGAAGAAGCTTTTTCGTTTAGAATTAAAAATAAATTCATTGTGCTCCAAAAAACAAAAATGTAAGCTGCCAGACGGCGTTATTGGAGCTGAATTTCGTTGAGGGTTCAGTTATTTAATCTTTGTTTCGTTGTGTATCCTTTCACAAAATGTGTACGCAATGTATTTAGGAACTGTAATTTCAACGGATAATTATGAATATTTTTTTTTTCATCAATAATATTCTTCTTTGCTTCTTTCTATGTAGAAGTTGAGTAAATATCGGCATTTGCATTCACTTGTAGCTATTCTTCATATAAAACCCATTTTTTAAAGTATAATTACTTTTACATTATTTCGTGGCGAGGTATGCAATAACTAAAAGAATGAACAATTATATTATTGATAATTCCATTATATTTGCATCAAGTTCGAGATACCTTGAAAAAATACAGGAAATATCTAAATAAACAGTATACGAAAAAATCCAGTGTTACAAATACTTTATTTGTACGACTACAAAGTAATATTCAATCATACGTGAACAAAAAAGTGATATCAAAAAATACATTTAAATTAGTGTTATAAGAATATAATTGGGATTCTTCAGCGAAAGAGTCGGTACCTGGTGGTAAAACGATGAACTACTGAAAACGGGGATTTCAATAATTTGATAAAGTATCATTATTGGCAATGAATTAATAATTGTGGTATTGAATTGAATTATTTTGAATAGAATTAATTGTTTTTTGTTCAATGGTAAAGATAAATTGAATTCCAGTGTTATTGTTGCGAAATAAAGATTATTTTTCATGCACTTACCAATGATTAGCGATACAATTATCGTGAATATCATAAATACCATGCGAAAGAATCTCATTTATAAACCAAAATGATAGATAAGTATCAGATTGGCCAAACCCAACTCATTCATTCCATTTATTCGATTTATTTATTTTATTTTCAAATAATTTAAACATTTCACTGTGTGAGTCTGCAACTGGCGGCAAAAATTCCCCGTTTTCAGAACTGATAAGACCATTAAATGTAAACACGACACTAGCGCGCCACTGCTCTGAAGGGTCCCAATAATATTAGGGGGGCTTCGTCCCCTGGCCGCTTCGCGGCCCAACCGCGTGGCATTCCTTCCTTTGCTCTGATTGCCTATCTCATGTGACTCCTTCGAACAACATAGCATGATGATGATATGGGTATGTGTCGTGTAACGGATGAACTAACGCGGCACGGCAGACGCCACGCCCACAACCAAGCAAGTGGAGTGGAATACGGCAACGCGTAACGAACGCGTTAATTTTATGTAATAAAAAAAGAGAAAAATTGGTTTTTCAACTCTCTGATTAAAATTTTCGATTTTTTTTGTTTGATGACATATCTGCATAATTTTAGCGATTAAAAAAAAAATTATCGAAATTCGTCCATTAGGAAAGGCTGGGCGATTGGAACAACATTTTTGTTATTTTTTTCTTGTAGCTTTATATATATAATATATAAAGCTAATATAAAGCTACAAGAAAAAAATAATAACAAAAGTAGGACCAAAAATATGTCGTTCCAATCGCCCAGCCTTTCCTAATGGACGAATTTCGATAATTTTTTTTTTTGAATCGCAAAAATTATGCAGATATGTCATCAAACAAAAAAAAAATGAAAATTTTAATCAGAGAGTTGAAAACCCAATTTTTCTCTTTTTTTATTACATAAAATTAACGCGTTCGTTCGTTGCCGTATTCCACTCCACTTGCTTGGGGGGTGGCGTCTGCCGTGCCGCGTTAGTTCGTCCGTTACACACTTACACGACACATTCATTCGTGTTATGTTGTACGAAGGAGTCACATCAAATAGGCAATCCGAGCGAAATGAGGAATGCTGCGGGGTTGGGCGGCCCTAGTATGATGGTATTACCTAAAACTGAACGTAACTAACTTATATGTGCGTATTTAATTATGTATATCTTTACTAATAAAAGTGCAAGATACTAATATCCATATTGTGAGTACGTTGAACAATTAACATTCCTAATTGCCCAAGTTTTATTTTCAATTTGTCTACACTTTTCAAATGGTCGTTGAAAGATTTATTGAATATCTTCGAAAAAAGCACTCTTCAACGTTTGCGTTTCTCAACTAGACATATTAGCTGAATTAAATCAAATGCTTTCTTCAGAATTTCTGGAAACAATGAAAAATTGATAGGGCATCGTCCGAAAACACATAAAGTCATCTGTTTTTGTGTTAGACATAAAAATGTCAGAAATACTCTTCTTTTGTTCGGCGGCAGGTAATACCAGGGAGAATCATAGAGTTCCAAAGCCAGCTCGGTGTTCTGAAAAGCACACGTATGGTTTATTCCATCACTAAGCAAAGAATCGGTGTTTTTGTTATAATATACGAAGCTTAATATACTGGTTAAACCCGTACCAGTTCAGCCAACGTATTGCCTATCCAACAACAAGAAAACAATGCGACTACTTGATACATTAATCCCATTAAATACTCGTGATACGACATTGCGGAGAAATCTGATGCTGCCTGAAAATTTTTACCAAAACAAACAATAAAATACCTAATGTGAATAATTATTGCTGAGGTAGTGTTTAGAATAGAATAATAGATAACTTCAATTCTACGAACTTTTTGTGTATAATAACCAAGCAAAATGATGCCCATTGATGCATAGGCGATGCAAATTCTGAGTATCATTTCCAAGTACCGCTTGACCAGGTTCATGAATCTATAATGTGAGGGAAGTATTAGTGTAATTTGAAGCTAACAAAACCCAAAAAAAAGATTATGTCGGTAATTGAACTCACGCAGTCAGCTCTTGTTCACTCCGAATCCATTGGCAAAGGTTGATAAAATATTCGTCCATGTACTTCTCTCGTATTTTCTGTTCGACTTTGATTTGCTGATTTTTCAAATTCCATGGCATCTTACTGCTCAAAATTCTACGTTCATTTGCTAAAGATTCCTCAAGCTTTTCGAAAATGTAGTCAGATCGCATTTTAATGCGGCATCTCAAGCTAGTGGCTTGATTTTTGACACAAATGGTTACAGAGTAAAGAAATAAATATAACCATTGTAGGGTAGAAGGAAGCCAGCAATCATGATCATTTGCAGTGTACATATAACAACGTACATTATAGGCGATGGTGATTCAATCATTGGCATGGGACATATGTAATCCTGAATGTAATCGATTGTGAATGAAGTGTCACTACATTCGTTACGAAAATAAGTCCGAATGAACTTTATGGCTAAAATACCCACCGAAGTTAATAACACAACAATAAGGTACTTTTGCAAAAGCACGATGAAGTTTGACTTTCTATAGGAACTACTTTTGTCTCCATCATCGTGGTGAGGAATAATTTCCTCATAATGTGTATTAACAAATTCTATGAATTTGTAGAAATTTTTTCGGTTACAATAGTTCCATAAAATGATGAGAAGTAAGCAAAATGAAAGCCAAAGATATATTCTAACTATGCATAATGATGGGAGATTGTTCGTTTCTATTTGTTTTAAAACTAGGATGCAATCAAATATCGTCAGAAATATCACACATAAACTAAGTGAACTCCAAAAGTACCTGAACCAAATATTCATGTATGTTTCATAGTACATTCCTCCGCAGACGGAGTACACAGCATATAGATATCGTACTCCTGGCGAGTAATTATGGAAATATTCTTGATCAAAAATGTACTCCATTGAATATTACTCTCGGAGAAGAGTTTAGTAGATATTTTCCTTTGTGTACATACTTGAAATGGTTTCTTGAGTTATGATGTATTGTTGAAGTTGTGGTACACCATAGCACGTTAATTTAAGTATACGTTAAACCCACAAAAACTCAAAGAATGAACTATCTTTTTATTTAAAATTCAACTGTCCTTTCTTTAATTTTGGATATACATATCTACATTCTACATACTCAACAATATGGTTTCTTATTGCAATAAGTTGCTATGCCAGTTAGTCAGGCTGCATGCGATTCAATCATTATGGAATAAAAGTTTTAAATGATGACTATGGAAAAGTAAGCTTACCGCTGGAACCCATACCGTTACTTAAAGCTCAATGAATCATACATTATCATATTTAATATACCATTATTTTCACATTAGGCTAGAAACATCGAGTCGTAAGTTTTCTTGCTCAAGTTTGTATGTAATATTGCGACGGTGCATTTCAATTATTCATTACAGAATATACATATCTATCGTATGCTGAATGGAAAGAGAATGTATAAATTTATATAGCCAAATGGGATATTCTATCTCAATGTGAATAGAATTATTGAAAGAATGCGAGAGGAAATACCTATTGTGAAATAAACACAAAAAAAGAGCAATTAATTATTATTTTTGTGGAATGTTTTCCAGCGTTTGTTGAAGATTTTTGTATAATTATAATAGCCACCGCACAAATCACATATTTATTACACAAAATTTACAAAAATAAAAAAATAAAAAATTACATATAAGTCTGCTTATGATAATGCCGACCGGGCAGACGAAACGTCGCGAATTTTTCACTATATTTTTTTAATTTCATTTTTTATGAATTGTGTGTAATGAATGTGTGAATTGTGTGGTTTTTTTTTAAATCGATTTTTCCACGAATAATTTATTGAAAATGCCTAATTAAGTTACTGAATAGATTGAAATACTTACATGCTTTGCTAGTACGTGAGATAGGTAGCGATACCATCTTCCTTCTTACCTAATTATCAGTATAAGAAAACCCTGAATTTAAATTTTAAAAAATTTTATGATTAAATAATGGATGTGGAAAGTGATAATGGCAGTTTTACAACTTCGTCGTTTGAAATAATCATTCTGCTGAAAAGGATGGGGAGGGAGAATATGTAAGATAAATGAAAAGAAATGCCGTTTCATTCCTAAAAATTAATGATAGCGATGCCATCAGGATACAAATGAAAGTTTAAATGAAAACATACACTTCAAAACTCAAAAATTTATTTGAAAATCGTGCCATAGGGTTACTTAATTTATTGTGAAATATTTTGCGATAATATATACGTTATACATAGGTAGATGGCTAGATACATATAAACGTGCAAAATGTATAGCTTAGAATACTTGAAGATAATTCAAGGGTTGTTTTCAATACCTAATTAATTTCATGTTGTATTCAATGCGGTGATGATCGTCATTCCGAAAAAAAAGTTTAATTCAATTTTTATCGCTATTTGTATTATAAAATATCGTAAAAATGCAAAATGTCCTAACTCTTGAAAACTTTTGCTACCCTTAATATTAATGAAATTTGTGTGGAGTGGTTGTTTTTAATTCGGAATTTGTATTCTTTCAATCGTCCTACCTCTTTTTCAGCTGAAATCTATAAAGACATCAATATTTGTGATATGAACATAATTATCTCCCCTTTCCTCGGTTGAATATTTATGAGACAAAACTGACTTGTAAAAAAAAAAATTGAGTGAAATTGAAGAATTTGAGAAAAAATGCTTGATGAATCGAAATGAAATGATCTTTGAAATCTCTGAATACATTTTCAATTGATGTTTCTGATTTTTTTTGCAAAAAAACAAAAAAACAAAAAACAAAGGAAACAGTATACTTATACGCTAGTGAGTAAAAATTGAAAATGTAGGATTGTACGAATTCCTTTTTCATTGTTTGAACGTTTTTTGCCAAGAAAAAAGCAGTGTTAGCTTAACTGATACCTAGCTAAAGAAACGAGCAATCATTTTATTGCTTGAAGTTTGAAATACCTATTTTGAGAAATGTGTAGCAAATATCGTGACAATCAACATATAAAAAATTCTGCATAATTTGTGCATTATTCGCCGCTACTCGAAGAAAAAAAAATTATTTTAACCAAAAATGTAATTTCAAAAAATAAATTCAAATGATTTTCATTATAATTAATTTATAAGTATTACTTAAAAATAAGCAAAGCATATTTGTGCGTATATGATTAATACTTATGTATGTACCTATGTATTGTTCATCATTTAAATGGTGTGGGATATTATTAAGAACGTGTAGTGAGGACATAGCGCACCACTTTCCGTTACTTTAGTTTACATTCAATTCGATTTTTCTATTTGTACTTTAATGAACGTTGAAAAAGTTATTCAGTATCTTAGAATACAACCTTGTCAACGTTTGCGTTTCTCAACTAGCCATATTAGCTGAATTAAATCAAATGCTTTCTTCAGAATTTCTGGAAACAATGAAAAATTTATAGGGCATCGTCCGAAAACGCGTAAAGTCATCTGTTTTTGTGTTAGACATAAAAATGTCAGAAATACTCTTCGTTTGTTCGGCGGTAGGTAATACCAGGGAGAATCATAGAGTTCCGAAGCCAACTCGGTGTTCTGAAAAGCACACGTATAGTTTATTCCTTCACTAAGCAAGAATCGGTGTTTTTTGTTATAATGTACAAAGCTTAATATAATGGTTAAACCCGTACCAGTTCAGCCAACATATTGCCTATCCAACAACAAGAAAACAATGCGACTACTTCATACATTAATAATAATAAATACTCTTGATACGACATTTCGGAAAAATCTGATGCCACCTAATAAATTTCACCAAAAAAAGCAATAAAATATGTAATATGAATAATTGCTAAAGTAGTGTTCAGAATAGATAACTTCAATAATACGAACTTTTTTTCCATAATAACCAGCCAAAATGATGCCCATTGATGCATGGGCAATGCAAGTTGTGATTATTATTTCCAAGTACCCCTTGGCCATGTTCATGAATCTATAATGTGACAGAAGTATTAGTGTAATTGAAGCTAACAAAACCAATAAAAACCTTATGTCGGTAATTGAACTCACGCAGTCAGCTCTTGTTCACTCCGAATGCATTGGCAAAGGTCGATAAAATATTCGTCCATGTACTTCTCTCGTATTTTCTGTTCGACTTTGATTTGCTGATTTTTCAAATTCCATGGCATCTTACTCCTCAAAATTCTACGTTCATTTGCTAAAGATTCCTCAAGCTTTTCGAAAATGTAGTCAGATCGCATTTTAATGCGGCATCTCAAGCTAGTGGCTTGATTTTTGACACAAATGGTTACAGTGTAAATAAATAAATTAAACGAATGAAGTGGTAGAACGGAGCTCATAAATATGATTATTTGCAGTATACATATAACAACGTAAATTATGGGCGATGGTGATTTAATCATTGGCATGGGAAATACGTAATCCTGAATGTAATCGATTGTGAATGAAGTGTCACTACATTCGTTACGAAAATAAGTCCGAATGAACTACATAACAATAAGGTACTTTTGCAAAAGCACGATGAAGTTTGACTTTCTATAGGAACTACTTTTGTCTCCATCATCCTGGTGAGGAATAATTTCCTCATAATGTGTATTAACAAATTCTATGAATTTGTAGAAATTTTTTCGGTTACAATAGTTCCACAAAATGATCAGAAATAAGGAGCATGAAAGCCAAAGATATATTCCAACAATGCAAAATGATGGGAGATCGTTCGTTTCTGATTGTTGTAAAACTACGATGGAATTAAATAGTATCAGAAATATCACACATGAACTAAATAAACTCCAAAAGTACCTGAACCAAATATTCATGTATGCTTCGTGGTACATTCCTCCGCAAAGGAGTGCACAGCATATAGATATCGAACTCCTGGCGAGTAATTATGGAAATATTCTTGATCAAAATGTACTCCATTACATATTCTTCTCGGATAAGAGTTTAGTAGATATTTGCATTTGCGCACATACTTGAAATTGTTTCTTAAATTATGATCTATTGTTGAAATTGTGGCACACCATAGCACGTTAATCTAAGTATACGTTAAACCCACAACAACTCAAAGAATGAACTATCTTTTTATATAAAATTCTACTGTCCTTTCTTCAATTTTTGTTATACATATCTACATTCTACATACTCAACAATATGGTTTCTTATTGCAATAAGTTACTAGGCTAGTTAGGCAGGCTGCATGCGATTTAATCATTATGGAATAAAAGTTTTAAATGATGAGTATGGAAAAATAAGCTTACTACTGTAACTCATACAGCTATTTAAAGCTCAATGAATCTTACATTATCATATTTAACTACCATTATCTTTACATTAGGCTGGAAACATCGAGTCGTAAGTTTTCTTATTCGATTTTGTATGTAATTTTGCGATGGGGCATTTCAATTATTCATTACAGAATATACATATCTGTAGTATGCTGAATAGACAGAGACTGTTTTTTCATGAAATTTCCAATCGATTTTCAAGATATGAATAATAGAATTTTGGGATGGTATTTCTACAAGTTCATCTTTCGTGAAATAATTATTTTAAATTAAAAGATGCGGAAAAACTATGAAAGGAAAGGAAAAGAAACACCATGATATTAAGTTTCTTGCACCCACACGCAGTACTTGTTTTAACACCTTCATCAATTCCTTCCAAAATCAATTGTTGTTGAATTCATGGTATGCAGGTTTTCTTCTCTATCATAGATTCACAGAAAGTCATATTTGTGAATTTTCAGCTATGTATTTAGTGCTGCTCTAGATTCCTCAAATTTTGATAATCCTTCACTTTAGATCCACTAGTGATATGTAGGAATATCTTCTAGAGAAGAATTTGGGTTCAGCGCAAGACTACACCTCGTTGATAGAAGTACTTAATATCTGAAGAATTGTAAACTTGTGGATTTTCCGGTTTCAATGTTGTATTAGCCGATTGTCACATTGATTACTTGTTCTAACTTTTTATTGATCGAATTTTCTCATTGATTCGTTGTTTAAACGCTGTATTGGACGATTTTTACTATTAGTTGGTCATGGTAGAGAGTGAAACTTCCCTTAGTTTCGATATTAGCTCGAATTATC
This sequence comes from Phenacoccus solenopsis, assembly GCA_009761765.1. NCBI lineage: Eukaryota > Metazoa > Arthropoda > Insecta > Hemiptera > Pseudococcidae > Phenacoccus > Phenacoccus solenopsis. Next base: position 11,507,717 of record CM019755.1, on the reverse strand, counting down.
TTGGAAGAAAAATATTACGTCGTAAATATTGATTTTTGGAAGTTCACATCGTGGTAAATGTGTTCTTACTCCAAACTGTAGCGAGTTTTTAAGCTCTGCCTACTCTACCCTCTCAGAATTTCTATTCTTTTCCGTTCACTTAAAAGCTCCGCGGATAAATTTATTTTTAAACTATATTCTTAAAAAAGGTTGATGTTTTTTGCCACGAAGAACTTGGCACCAAATAATCAAATGGATATTTTTGCGTGAAATAATAAATTATAATTTTTTTACCTTGGCAATGAAAATAGAATGAATAACTGTTTGCTCCTAATGTTAAGTCATATGATTATCGATCACATTACGCACGAGTACCTCTAAATTCGATTGAACTTCTATCGAGTTACATATCAAAAATGTGTTATTGAATTTCGCTGATAAATCACTCAATGAGAACATACATTACGATTATCGAAGCAGTACTTGTACGGTAATAACATTAGAGGGACATGTGTACTATGGTGCTGGCGTACGCGTTTTATATTTATTTCAAGTGTCTTCTCATCTATACTGATAATACCGTTATTTGAAAAAACGCGCTCTAATCAGTAGGTCGAATATTTTGGCGATATCCGATGTAATTTAGTAATGGTTGGAATCAATTGCAGATAATCTGGACGAAGAGTTGGATCTGACGAAGACATTTTTAGATCACAAACTACAACAGGTTACTCTGGTGTCGAAATCAAACAGACCAGTTGGGCTTGTCTAGTGTGGACGTGATCGCGTTGAAACGTTACGATAGCCGAAATCACAATAATGTAATAATAAATATTAGCTAGTCATTCGGTAAGTTTATATTTTTTTTTTTCTCTCTCTTTCGAAATAACGTATGGAAATGATTTTGCTCGATTAACACGTGTTTCTTGTATTGCATAGTACGACGGTAGTGTCAGTAGTGGAAGCATGGAGGGTAGAAGTTTGAGTCCGGTGCGTCGGACGAATCATCTAGTTCACCTACGATACCAAAAACTAATTCTTATTCTGAATCGACCGTTTAGAAAAAGAAGACCGGCTCCGAAACCACCGTCTTTACAGGTATGTGGTAATTTTTATCGAATTTTAATAAGTATAATCGTCTATATGTGCAAGTCTTAGCCAGATTACGTAAAGATTTTCGAGTGTGTTTGTTTTTCACGTCACTCTTCAGTATTGATTTCTCGAGCATTACTTCAAGCTGAATTCCTTTGATAAAAAAATTTATCAATGTACTAATAACGTAGATAGTCAAGGTTGCTCAGAGGGAGCGAGGAAAAGGCAAATTACTCAAGGCTCGACAACCAGCAAATTCTAAATTTAAAGATGAAAGGAATTACCCCCTCCCCCCAAAAAAAAAAGAAGTTCCAAATTTTAAATCGAATAAACAATTAATTTGGCCTGAAAGCAAAATATTGTCTTTAAAAAAATCAAAAGAATGAGGAAACATTCTAAAATGAAAAATTACATGTGAATAAAGAAATTATTCAAAAATGAAAGTCTAAACAATAAACTTGGTCTGAAATGAGAAAAATTGTTCAAAAATGAAAAGTGTCTAAACAGTAGTCATGATTCGCCAGGCAGATAAATCGTCTGCTTCACTCCTCGTCATGCGACGTTACTCTGGCATGGATACCTTCCCATTCTGGCATCCCCGGCAATTCCCTGGCTGACACCGCCGCCAAAGAAGGTTCCACTCTCTTTCCTGCTCCCGACTTTCCATCCCCTATCTCAGACCTTAAACCTCTTCTCAAAACAGCTGTCCGCTCGGCATGGCAGTCCCAGTGGCACAGCGTTCCCCTCGCCAATAAACTCCGTTCCATCAGAACCTCAACTTATCCCTGCCCGTCTCTCCACACACTCACCAGAAGAGAACAAGTAGTACTCACGAGAGTCCGCATCGGGCACTCCTTATTGACTCACTCGCACTTACTTGGCGGCCAACCTCCTCCTCACTGCAACTCCTGTCAGACCTACTAACCATCTCTCACATCCTTCTTGAGTGCCCGGACTTCTCTCCCCAACGCGCTCAATCTTTCGGCTCCCAGTCCAGCTCCTTGACTCTAGCCCAAGTCCTTTCTGAAGAACGGCGCCAGTCCTTGTTATCTTACCTGAAAAACTGCGATATCTTCTCGAAAATCTAGACTCCTACCCACTATCCTTCCGTGCCTCTGGCCTAGCTGCAGCACACGGCACGTTAAAAAAAAAAAAAAAAAAAAAAAAAAAAAAGAGACGACCTAAAAATGCGAAATTCGAGAAATTACGAGATGAAAAAATGTTCAATAATGTAGGTTTAAAAAAAAACTATGTCTAAAAATAAAAAATAAAGTTATCCAAAAATTAAAAACCGTCTAGAAATGGTTAAAAAATCGAGAAATTATTTAAAAATAAAGAATAAAAGTCCAATCATAAAGTGTACGTATAACCTAAAAAAGTTTGAAGAAAAAATGTGTACAAAAATGAAAAAATGTCAAAAAATAAAAGGTTTAGACAAAGAACTACGTCTAAAAATGAAAAAAATGAAGTTGTCCAAAAATTAAAAACCGTCTTGAAATGGTCAGAAATTGAGAAATTATTTAATAATGAAGAATAGGAGTTCAATCATAAAGTGTATAACCTAAAAAAGTTTAAAAAATGTGTACAAAAATGAAAAAATTTAGTCAAAAATTTTTGTCAAAAAATCAAAAATGAAAAGTTGTCCAGAAATTAAAAACCGTCCAGAAATGATAAAAAGATTAGAAATTATTTAAAATGAAGAATAAAAGTTCAATCATAAAGTTTATAACCTAAAAAAGTTTGAAGAAAAAATGTGTAGAAAAATGAAAAAATGTCAAGAAATAAAAGGTTTAGACAAAAAACTACGTCTAAAAATGAAAAAAATGAAGTTGTCCAAAAATTAAAAACCGTCTTGAAATGGTTAAAAATTGAGGAATTATTTAAAAATAAAGAATAAGTGTTCAATCATAAAGTGTATAAACTAAAAAAGTTCTAAGAAAAAATGTGTACAAAATGAAAAAAATTATGTCTAAAAATCAAAAATGAAAAGTTGTCTAAAAATCAAAAACAGTCCAGAGACAGTCAAAAATTGAGAAATTATTCAAAAATGAAAAAATAAATCTAATCATAATATAATTTCTTAAAAGTTCAACCAGGAAGAAAATTTATAAAAATCCAAAATTGTTAAAATATATAAGAAAAAAAATTCAAAAATTAAAACATGTGCAAAAGTAAAAAATGTTTTAAAAATTGACTCAAATGAAATGCAACAAAGTTTTACAAATTAAGAATTGTTTAAAAATGGAAAAAGTTGAAAAATAACAAAATTGAAGATTATTCAGAAGGAGAAAAAAAAGAAAGAAAAAAGTCAAAAATTGAAAAATGTGTAAAACCAAAAAATATCTTAAAATGGACTACATACGTATGTCTTTGTCTATATATGAGAAAATTTCAAAAATTAAAAGAAGAATGTAGATGAATATAGATGGATGATGGAATATGCGAAAATGGAAAGAAAGGAAATTTACAAAAAACATTCAAACACATAAAATTGTTTAAAATTGAACAAATTGTTCAAAAATTAAAAAAAATTAAGTAAAAATTGTTCATAAATGAAAGCTATCCAAAAAATAGGATTTTTCTAAGAACTTAAAATTATTACCTATAGATAAAGTCAAAAAAAAAAAATTGAAAAAAAAATGAAATAGGTTGAAAATGAAACATGTAAAAATAAAAAAAAAAAAGTCCCAAAAATCGTAAAATTCTTAAACAGTAGGAAAAGTTTAAAATGTAAAGGAAATCCAATAATAAAAATTACTCAATTAATTGAGAAAACATCTGTAAAATGAAAAATATATTAAAAATCAAAAACTTTTGAAACAAAACTAAAAAACGATTGTAAATTAGAAAAAAATTTGTTCCACAGTGAATTAATGAAAAAAATGAAAAAACCTGAAACAGTAACACAAAAGTGCATTAAAGTCTTAAAAAAAAAAAAACTTAAAAATTACTACAAATTTCAAATAAGAACTGTACGCAATCATCCTTCTGGACACCCTCTAGCATACATACATTCGCGAATTTTTCGTCACCCTAAACTGTTCTTTACATGGTATATATTTCATTACAGAACGGACAAGATATTAAACACGTTCCGGACTCGCTGACTATTTCACATTCTAGAAATAGCAGCGATAGCAGCGGTTATCACGAATCTTCGGTATTAAGTGAAAGTCCAGAATCAAATAGCAACAGGTACATTGATGACAGTTTACGTCCGTTAATTAAAATAATTTCTGTTTGCTATTTCGAGATGAAAAAATTTCGAATTTTATGAGTACCGTTCGAAAGTCTGATATCTGATTTCATTTACAAAAACGTTACAGTTTAGCGGATTCGTTACCTAGACGTAGTAAATTGCCTGAAAATCCGAGCAACGCTAAAATTAGTCAAGCAGTGCCAAACTGTAGCGGTAAAATCGGCGGTAACCTGTCCAGATCGTTATCAAATCTAGCAGTCGCCGATGGCAAATCGCGTACCTTCTTGTCGAACGGTATGCGACCCAAGGAGTATTCAGCGTCTTCTATGTCATTGGCCAGCATTCCGGGTGAGTTATAAATTATTTAGAATATGTGTATAGGAAAGGGGGACTTTTCTCGGTGTATTTTCAAAGCGACCAGAACGATGTGATCGTTATCGCAGATTTTAAAATAAAATAAGCTTAGTTTGCTAGTGGAGAGAATTTATATGTAAAATTATCCGTTCATTTTTAAATCGTCTAATTTAATAAAAAATTCCAGGGCGCAAGAAAAAAAGCTCCAGCACCTCCGCCACCATCGTCGAAATCGTTGTTATCGTTAAAAGAGGAGGAACCCATTAACGGTCACGTATCGGCAACGATACCCCAAGAAGTCGTATCAAAAAGTCAAACGTTACCAGTCACGAACAAATCAACATTCTCGATGGTCGAATCAAATTGCTCAAAAATGCAACCGCAGCGAACACCGTCTCCGGAACCGCAACCACCTCAAAATTGCTCAGTAGATAAAACCTCTAATAGTAAAGTACAGTCGTCCCAACCTGTAGATGTAGTAGATAGCTGTACCTCATCTTCATCCCGACCAGGTAATTACCACGAATATAATTTGTCCTCTATTAGCGAAAACTCCACCGTGAAGAGTGACTGCACGCTACGAAGAAGTAACAAAATACACTCCCAGTCCCCACCCGAGAATGATTTAAACTCCAGCGAAATAGATCTCCCAATCCCCGTGCCACGTTCACGTAGATCTAGCCAAATACCTTCGGAAACGGAGAGCAGCGATATCGAAAATATTACCCCGGTTAAGAAGAGTCCCTCGAATAATTCGAATATCAGTGCTCACGACAAACTCCTCGATGAAATTACTAGTTTTCGATTTAAACCCACCAATGATATGAATTCGTCGGGTAAAGAGATCGTCGACGACGACGGTTCATTTACCATGAGCCGCACATACGTGAACCGAAGACGTTCAGAAATCGAAGCTAGAATAAGATGCTCAGAGGTATTACCCGATTATCGGAAATACTCCGAAGGCACGTTGACTTTTTCGAAAATGCCAATGAGCTTCGTGTTCCCAGACGACGGCAGGTATTTGATTTACGATTCCAAGTATCCCGATAAGTGCCATACGCTGGAGCACGAGGATAGGAAAAGCGTTCGTGGATTTACATCTCGCCAACACGATCGACGACCTAGCGAGCCTGGTGTCGATAATCTGTTCCTAAAGGAACTAAATACTTTGTTGACGAAGAAGCTGGACGTATGAGACCAGTATACCCTAGTAGCTATTAGTTGCACCTAGTTGATAGAATCAGGAGTGACGCACAATAGAGTCTAGTAGTAGTTGAAAATGATATCCCGAGTTTTTTCTAATTTCTTCATTCTTCATTCATTTATATCTTGATAAGTCCCATGTAGAATATACCATAAAGATTTGGATACGCTTTTATACATTTCTAGTTTTCTACGAAAGCTAGTGTCATGCATAGGTCTATCGATTGATTTTATTTGTGATATTATCTCTATTACATATATTCATTATTATAGTTTCGATTTGTTTTATTTATCTCTTCTTCTCTCTGCAACGGTTCATCTCATCATCGACTCTTTTAATGGTAAGAATTATTATACTCAAATGTCCATTATTTTCTGTAGAAATCCCATCAGTCCTTTCCCTAATCCTCGAGCTTCTTCGTAGCAAAATTCTGGCATACATTCCACAAGTATTTGCCAATGAATAGAAGTACCTGTTAAGTTATACTGTATTATAAATTCACTCAATTCCTAGACTGCGTTTTAAAACTATTCTTGGTTTACAGATGTGCCTAAACCAGAAGACACCAATAAAGATAAAGAATTAACGATGGACGATGAGGAGATCGATAGGATATTCCACGACGCTACTAAAGACTACGAAACTCCATCATTACCAGCTTTACCATCTCCTCCTAAGCTTATTAACGGGGGCGAAGATGATAAATGTAATAGTAACTGCGAGGATCCTTATAATTGGGAATATAAGCTTCCCTCGCCGCCAAGAGCATTTCGTGATCAAAGCAGTAGTCCTTCGGTGACGGAGTATGATACAGTGACTATAGGTAAGTGAAAAATTAATAAAAATTGTTCAGAAATTATTAATTTCAATTACAAAATCTAATGATTAAAATGAGATGAAAATGGTGAGAGGAAAAATAAAAAAATAAAAAATCACCAAAAATCGAATTAATAAAAAAAGAATACATACTACTGATGATCAAAAAAAATTGTCCAAAGTAGTCACGAAATAGTCAAAGAAGATAGTAATAACCAAATATGATAAATAGATGATGAATTTTTTGACAGTTTTTCATGATTTTAATTATTCATTATTTTCAGCCAGCTTCAATTAATTTTTTATAATTTGAGATATTTTTTTATGATTTAAATCGCCTCTTACCTATTCATCATTTTCCCATTATCTATTTATAATATTTATCGTTGCGTTATCGCTCTTCATTTATGAATACTGTACTGATGATGTCGTCTAATCACGGCGAAATGTCGATGTAATATATTTTCTTTGTGTGTTTTTTGAAAATATAATATAATAATGTTTCAACTATAATTTTTTTGAAAAAAATTTCTCGTTTTTATTTATTTTTTACAAATTTATTCATTACTTTTTTTTAACCATTTTCGCCAATTTTATATTTAATTACTGAATTTTTTGACAATTTTTGGTGATTTTCGCTATTGATTATATTTTTTGGTCACCTTTAAAATAATTTTTCATAATCAGATAGGTTTTTAATAATTTTTTTGATCTCTTACCTATTGATAATTTTTTCATTTTTCCAAGAAAATTAAAAAATTGTCTTGAAAAAGGGTAAAATGAAAATAATAATGATAAAATATGATAAATAGATGATGAAAAAATTAACAAAATTATCAATAGGTGAGCGACCAATGAAACAAAAAAAAATCTTGCATTGTGGAAAAAAAATGCAAAAACGTGATTGAAAAATAATCGATTGTAAATACCACAAAAAATTGTCAACAAATTAATTTAAAGAAAATTGTCCAATATACTCTAGAAATAATCAAGTGAGAATGATAATGAACAAATATGGTAAATGAATGATGCAAAAATGAAAGAATTACCAACAGATGAAAGATTACAAAATTATTAAAAAACATTGGATTGTAGAAAACTAATATAATGAGGTTATTAAGGAATAATAAATTTTAATAAGTTGTATTCGCCTGAAGACGAGTCGTCGTTACGACGCGAAACGTCGCGCAATTGAAATCGTTTATTATTATTATTTTGTGTGCCTTTTCTTTAAACAATATACCCACCACTCACCGAAAAAGCAATTATTCTACAATAAATTTTAAAAATCACCAAAAATTGTTAAAAAATTCATCAATTAAAAAAACTTCAAAATTATCAAGAAATAGTCAAATGAAAATAATAATGAACAAAATAAGTACAGTAAACATGATGAAAAAATGAAAAAATTATCAATAGATAAAATATCAGAAAATTATTAAAGAAAAAATTGAATTGCAGAAAGCTGATCTAAAGAAGTGATTAAAAAAAAAAAATCAATGACAAAAATCACCAAAAATTCTCAAAAAATTCTGCAGTTAAAAAAACTGCAAAATAGTAAAATAAAAATGATTACTTTGATGAAATAAAAGTGAGTATAGGAAAATAAGAATGAGGAAAATTACAAAATGATGTTGAATAAAATAAAAATGATGAAGAAATTACCAATAGATAGCAAAAACAAAAAAAACACGAAAAATAAAAAAAAAATGAAAAATGATCAAATTAAATAGTTTGTCAAAACGTAATAACTTGATAAGTAAATAAAAACTGACCAAAAATTTCCATAAAAATTCCTAGTAATCATTTCTAGAAAGATAAACGATTAAGCATTAAAAAATAATGATAGTTGAATAGTCAGTTAAAGATAATATTATGAATGAAATATAATGATAGTGGTTTTAAAAAATTGAAGTGGGGGCGTTAGCTAGAAATTTTTCATCGGGGGGGGGGGGGTTCTGGAAATCTTTATTGTTTATTTTCAACCTTTTGTCTTTCAATTTTCAAGATCACGCTTGAATGCATTATGCATCGCATAATTTTAAAATAACAACTCTGATAATAGAGATAGAAAAATATAAGAAAAATTTTGTTTAAATCATCAAAAAAATAATCATTGGGTTATACACAAAAAAATCGAATTCTATATCAATGGTAAAAAAAAGTTGAAATTCAAAAAAATCAAGGTGGTAAAAAATTCCTGAAAAAATAATAATGAAAATTGCTTAAAATATTCAAATAAAAATAATAATTGATGTAACTGTGATAACCAAAATAAAAGAAAATGTTGAAAAAAGTAATCATTTACTGTAAAAGAAATCAAAAATGAACAAAATATCACGAAGAAAATGTCAAAATGGTGCATAACTCATGAATCAAAAGGGTTGTTGAATAAACTATCCATGAATAAGTAACCAAAAATTGTTAAGTAAAAGTACATTTTCAATAAATAACTTTCAAAAATTATTAAAAAAAAAAACTATGATGAAAAAATGAAATAGAAAGAAAAATTAATATTTTTCATCAATTTTATTAAAATTTTGCTTTTTTTGTGCTCTTGTATTCGATGTTTGAAACAGTATGTAAATTCAAACTTGAATATATATAGAAAACCATTTGCTCTAATTTAAAAAAATTCAAGGCCCTCAGTATACATCACTTTGGATTTCTCATGAGAACTCCTTAGATAGGCAATTTTAACGACACCTTTCAATAGTGTTAGCATTCTTGTAGGCAACTTATTCAGCTTTTCTCGTATAGGATTTAACCGCGCGAGCGCCCCCACGGGGGGTACTATTCTGTATTATTTTCACATTATTTCCAATTTAACAAATGAGTGTATGTCATTATTATTTCAAATAAAAGATTAATTCTGTTCCCTATCTCAACAATCGCTCTAACCTCGATGCACTTTAATTTTACAGGAAATTTGACTGACGTAATAAACGAAAAAAGACTGCCGAATACTGAAACTAAGCCGGACGTAATGATGAACAATTACAAGAACACCTTGTACAACCAAGAACGCAAACCCACCTCGTCACCGACTCAAACTGCCCGTAAAGCCAGTATCCCCGACCTAATCGTGCCAACAGTCAAAGACAAGCATAACCAAAGCTTCTACGACCAGCCAAGTAAACACGACACATCCGCTGCTAAAGATAACTGTGATAAAAACCCATACATAGATGTGAATTATATGACCACCAACGATTCGGGTCTAGGATCGGACGAATCTATACCATCAGTATCGGAGGGCAGATCGTCCATCGAAGATGCATACGTCAAGGCTAGCAAACCACCCGAACGTCGAGGCAGTACGTTACAGAATTTCACTATTACTACGTACCAGAACACCAAGCCAACGGAAATCTTTCACGATGATAGCGTGAAGACTTCCAAGACCACACAGATGGCGAAGAATAACCACCCTTACGTTAAGTTGCCATTTGAAAAGAATACGGAGAAGAGTAACGGATTGAGTAGGCATAGCTCTTTTAATACCGAGAAGACGCCTAATTCTATTGTGAAAAGGTCCAAGTCGCATATATCGTTGTTAAGCGGTAATTTCGCCAAGTTCAATAAATTCGGTAAATTGAACATCAAAGAGGATGACCATTCGGGTGGTACGAGCCCTATGTATTCGTCTTCGGAGAATATCCAGGCTGTTGAAAGCACCCCGAAGCCTCAGGCTTTTCCGTTGCCAAGATTGAGGAAGACTCTTAGCGAAATTAGTATCAATAAAGGTAGGTAACTAGGTATCTAACATTTTTGTGTTTTTATTATTTTATTTAAATTTTATTTTTTAATTAAAGACAATACATACGAATGAAGAGTTCAGTTTATCAACTTAAAAAAATATCAGCCTTCTAGATAGAGTTTAATAAGTGTACTTGAAGCTAAGAACTGGTTTCTGAGAATAAATTAAATCATTAAATTTCTTTAGTCTTTCGTATCTCACTTTTTAATTCTATCTAATAAGCTCAAACTTCGTATGTATGATCAGGTAAAGACCACAATACGAACTCTTGAATTTAAGCCATACTCTTACTCATAATGAATGAAAAATGGAGGTTGCTAAAAATTTTAGAAAAACTTGATGAGCCTTCATATAACTCATAATACGATTACTATAAGGTTTAGATCTAAGATATCATTTAAATCTAACTTCTCAACTAGACTATATCTGAAAGTTCAAACATGTCCCATGAAAAATTCAATCCCCATTATCCGGGGTGGCTGCTTACAATTTTTTATTATCATGTTTTTTCAATTACTTATTCAATTATTTATTTTATTATTTATGATTCTTTTTTCCCTGCACAGATAATAATAAAGGTGATGACGAGTTACTCGAGCTTCAAGATCAATTCATGAAATGGAAAGAAAATGAAAAACGAACAAACGCGTTGAATAAAATGAGAAATGTATCTGAACTTCAATCCCTACAAGTATGTATCGTGAATTCGTGATGACATCTGTAGTCCGGGGATTTTATGCAAAAGGTGGAAAAAATTCAGATCAGCAGTTTTTTTGCGGTAATATGTTCAGAAGGGTCCCAGTAGTTACCCTATAAAACCCAAGAGCCCCAAGTAAGGAGGAAATTTTTTTTGGGGGGGGTGAGAACAACCCCGAAAATGAGTTTTTTCGCATTATTTTGAAAAATATCAACTTTGAATAAAAAATAATTACAAATTTGGAATCTACGTCCAATTTCCGATCCGATGATACCCAAAACGACCCCGTTCAAGTAAAACATGAGCCCTTAAGGGGGGGGGTTCAAAATTTCGAATATTCGACAATCTCAGATAGTTCAGTTTTATGAGTTGAAATTTGTACTCGAATGATACTTCATCTTACCACAACAATTTTTTATAAGTATGTAAGGGATTGCAAAAGTATTTTTACTCAACGCACCTCTATCCTGGGGATGGGCTATTTTAATATTACCGAAGCGTTCACATGCACATACGTGTATTACATCAAGTGAAAATGTTTATTCATAAATAAGAGATTACTACAGAAGCAAGATATTTTCAATTGTTCGAACTACCTTCACGTTGCATTTCTCTGTTCAATATTTTTTGTATTTTAATTTCAATAAGGTCAAGCTCGTCGAAATCATTTTTGAGCGCAGCACGCAAAGGTAAAGCAAAATGAGCTCAAAAATTTGTTTCATTTTTTTGAAATTGAAAGTTGCATTATATGTGGCTATAAATACATACTCAAATATTGAAGAAAAAAGTGGGAATCATTTTTTGAAGAATTTCGTGAAATGGTGTTCATCACTGTCCAAGATTCGACATTCAAAATATTTATTTTCCGATTTTTTTCTTCAGAATATGTTGAAAAATCAAATAATGCCAAAATTACGAAGGCAAAAATTGTGTACCATTAATGCTCTCATCTGACGAAAGTGATGCAGAAGACGTTCAATTTTAATGTTCAACTTATTACTTTTTTATTATAATATATTAAATTTATGAAAAGTACAAAATTTTTGGTGATTTTGGTAATATCAGTATGGTCCATCCCCCAGATAATTGAGTCCAAATACTTTTACAATCCCTCAAATACTTATAAACAACCGCTGGGGTACGATAAACCATAATTGGGATCCTTCAGCGAAAGAGTCGGTACCTGGTGATAAAACGATGAACTACTGAAAACGGGGATTTCAATAATTGATAAAGTGTCATTATTGGCAATGAATTAATAATTCTGGTACTGAATTGAATTATTTTGAATAGAATTAATTGTTTTTTGTTCAATTGTAACGATAAATTGAGTTCCAGTGTTATTGTTACGAAATAAATGATTATTTTTCATGCACTTACTAATGACTAGTGATACAATTATCGCGAATATCATAAATACCGCGCGAAAGAATCTCATTTATAAACCAAAATGATAGATAAGTATTAAATTAGCCAAACCCAATTCATTCATTTCATTTATTCGATTTATTTTCAAATAATTTAAACATTTCACTGTGTGAGTCCACAACTGGCGGCAAAAATTCCCCGTTTTCAGAACTGATAATACCATTTACATGTAAACACGACACTAGCGCGCCACTGCTCTGAAGGATCCCAATAGATCCAAAATAGCGGATCATCAAAATTGAGGAAAGCTTGAAATCCTTGAAATAGCTCAAACATGATAAATATGAACTCATATGATTTCTAAACGTAAAATTTATACTACGTGTTAAATCCAGGTTCGTACGTGATTTGGGAGAGAGGGGGTTATTGCCTTTAAAATGTGGTATGGGTAAACGAAAGTTCGAAAAATTTTTACTCTGGTGTCATACGGTAGAAATGTTGAAATCAACTTACGTGAATAACGTAATTCAGTTTTAGCCTTTACTTTTACCAAGAATGGTTTTTCGAGGGGGCTCATGCGATAATGTCATGAGCATGAAGTACAAATGAACGATCAAATATACATAATTGTATCAAATTTTATCAAATTAATTAATTTGATGAAATCATATTAGGATGTAAAGATCAAATTCAGTAAAATTGAATCAAATTAAATTTAATACCATTTGGATCGAATTGATGTTCAGATTAAATCATATTTCATTGCATTTGAGAACTTCATGAGAAAAAAAAAAACTTCAAATTTGATCAAAATTTATCATATATATCTATTGTAAAATTTGATGATATTTTATCTACAAATTAACCAGATATCATTGAATATATATTATAATCTCGTCGAAGTCGATAAAATTTGGTAAAATGGATAGAATTCAATAATATTTGATCAAATGAAACAATCGCTGTTTAAATTAAATCCTAAGTAATTCATTATATATTTGATAATGTATTAAGAAAAAAAAAAAAGTAGATCAAATTTGATCAAATATCATCACATAGGTATCATAAAATTTGATGAAATTGAATCAAATGAAATTCAATACCTTTTGGATGGAATCACTGTTAAAATTAAATCCTATTTCATTATATTTGGTAATTTCCCAAGAAAACAGGAATATATCAAATTTTATCAAAATTCATCATATTACATTGTAAAATTTGATGGCATTTCATCAACAAATTGACCAGATATGATTAAATATAATCTAATCAAAGTTGATCAAATTTGACGGAATAGGATTTGCTGTAATGAAATTAAATCCAAATGGCATTGAATTTAATTTTTGTTCATTGAATTTGATGAAATTTAATGAAATTTTATCATGCGGAATGAAATTTTATAAAATTTGATCAAATACGGTAATATCGGTTCAAATGAAATGTAATACCTTTTGGATCAAATTTGATCTTATTTGATAATTTTATGTCTAATTTTTGGCAGAATTCATCAAATTCCATCAAATTTGATCAACTTTTATCTAATTATATCAAAATATGTAATTGTGTTTAATTTGTTGATGAAATTTTATCAAATTTTACCATATTTGCTGAATTTTGATCAAATTTGATGATATCCTTTTTTTTGAGATAGGATCAACTTTTACCTACTTATATCAAAATATATAATTATGATTAATTTGTTGATAAAATATCAAATTTTACCACATTTGTTGAATTTTGATCAAATTTGATGATGTCCTTTTTTCCTGTCTTGGGTAGTTATGGAAGAGGTAGTGTGGAGTTTTTAGACTACATAGTTAGAGGGTGTGATCTCTGCACATGGAGGGATTAACAACATTATCTGCAAACCTGAACAAGCCTCAATTGAAAGCTCAGCTTCTGTAGTAGGGCTTGTCTACTCTCATTTTTTTCCTTCTAAAGGAGATTTGTAAGACGTTCAGTTTTTCTAAACAATTTTTATTTTATTTTTCAGGTCTTAAAAGATATTTTACCACAAATCAATAAGCCACAAGTACAGAATGTTCAAAATAGCAGTTCAAAGTGAGTTTTTTTTTTTTTTTTTAATATTTTACATCGTGGAGAATTATGTAATTGCGAAAAATTCAGATTGCTTACTTATTAATGTTGTAATTTTTTTTTTCAAAAGAGTTTTTTTTCGAATTCCTATTTTTTATTCAGTATTTTCTTCTAAATGTTATCTAACTTTATTTTTTTCTATTAACGTCTCATGTACTGCGCCTAAGCTTGAGGCACGAAAAAAAGAATTTAAATTGAAGAAAGGAGGCGAGATGTTTGATGAGAGTGTTTTCGTCATTCTGTAGGATGTATGGAAGAGAGGAGAGAAGGAGATATATTGAGCGAGTGTTTTCGTGTAATGTATCTAATATATGTTTTGTAGAATCTTTTTTTTTAATATTTTATTTTTGAATACCTATTTTCCTTCATTTGATAAGAAATTAATTAAATTTTTTTCTCAGTTGTTTTCCTTCTAAAAACAAATTTTTATTAATATTTTTTTCTATTTATGTAACCAAGAAAAAAATATTATTTATGAAATTCACAATAAATTAAATCTCTTTATCTAAATAAAATGATTTAGATAAAATTTTCAAGTTTTCTAAAAACAAAAAATTTTTGTGAGACCTTAAAAAAAAATGTAAGTTTCATAGACATAGTACATAGATCCACTGACTCTTCTACCATCTAATTCTTAATTGTAATATCTCCAGAAACACCGTAGAAGACAATTACCCATCTCGAGCACGCTGTTTCAAAACCGAATCGAAACCAAAACCATCATTCGAGCCCACACCGGCGGTAAATCTTCAATCGTGGAACGAACGTCCGAAACGACAAGTCAGCATCAAAACCGATCGAGACTACGTATTCGGTAACATACGCCGACAAACGGAGAAATTCGAAAATCAATCTCAAACTTGCCTAAAATCCACAGATGGTGGCAAACCTTCTAGTAAAGAATCAAACGATATTTCCCACGTACCTATCGTACGAGCGGTCGAGTTCAAAAAACCGTTCGTGCAAGCCAAACAAGAAACCCCGCATTTCCCCGTGCACGAAAACAAGGTGGAAAAACCTTTGAAAGAACGTACCGAAACGAAACCCAGACCCGCCTCGTGTTATTTGTTCGGCGACCATTTATCCAATGGCGTTAACAGGTCGCAATCTGTATCCGTGAATAAGAACGAAAATGATAAATTAAACGGCGATTACGTGAACGGACACGAACAAAACGAGCCGGTACAGTGTAATCGTGTGTCGAAGACTAAAATCATGTTTAATAGCTCCGCACCGTATAATAACAAGTACAAATCCGTTACCGAAATCAATGACGATAGTTCCAAACGCCATAGTATTCATAACGGATTCGCCGCCGAGTTGAGTAATCGCGTTAACGAATATACTTTCAAAAATTATAAAAATAAATTAATGGAAAATGAGAAACTAAACGGAGACATTAAAACCGCCAAAGTGGCCATTGAAGATAACAAATCTCCTAAAATGAACGGCGAGAAGAGCCCGGAGAAGAGATCCATATTTCGGATATTCCGTAAAGAAAGTTCGCCGCCGGAAGTAGTAACCACAAGATCAGTCGGTATACCGCCCCCGCCGCCAGTAATGCCCACCCTTAAACCCGTTAATCAAAAGTTTAATTGCCAGAAACCCTGTTCGGAGAATCCTCGCGATATGCTGTTATCTTCGATTAAGAATTTTAATAGGGATAATTTAAGGAACGTTAGAATCAAGTGAATTCGTCGACTGAGCTTCAATTACGATAAATCCACCATTACCTTCGTTTTTATGTGAGATTTTATTTTTTGTAATTTTTATTTTCACCTTTGTATAACTTTGTATATTATCGCGAAGAATATATATATCGTTATTTATTTCGTAAGCGATTATCTCTTTTCTTTTTTCTTTTTTTAATATCACGAATACTCTAGGTGTTACGTGAAATCTTAAATAATTTATTTACTCTTGCAATGAACTGTATTTATTTTTAAATTTGTAAATTGTAACTAAACATATACCGTGAACTGTATGTAACGAATATATTATTGTTTTATTAATTGTTGGTCGATCTTTCACTCGAACGTGTCTCAACATCTACAGCTAAATTGGTATTTCGCCAATTCTTCCATTGGAAATACAACCTCAAAGTAACGAAGTAAATTAGTTCCACGCAACTGAGCAAAGAGCCTCCGAGAAATAATCCGGTACAGCCGCCAAACATGACTGAAAATTGAAATTTCGGTAAGTGGGTCGACGTTCGCAGTTGATAAAATATACAAGAGCTGTTATCATTTTACCGAGTAAGTCGAGCATTCCAATCATGACGTCGCTTCGATATAAAATACAGGTGGATTGGCGAAAATGTATGTCCAAAAGAACTTCTTGCGATGAGTTTCTACAACATAGTGGTAATTAGTACAGTGGTAGTAAGGTGGAATTTTTTTTTCTAAGACTTACGATTCATCTGCTACAGTTACTTCAGCTATGTACATTTGGTGATTGCAGTCGGCTTTGCAGTCGCAAAACATGCCAGTTTCGTTTTCGCCGAAAAATGAGTGCGCGAAATTTGGCAATAAGTTGTTGAATATACCTGCGGAATGATCAAGGTCTCGAAATTTGTTTTCAGCTTTTATGAGGACATTAATTAGGTAATTGGAAAATGAAGAGCTTCTTCAAAATAGTAAACTATGATATATTTACATCAGGGTGTTTCACATCAATCTAAGTTCCTTCATAACGTATGTAGAGCTACTCTTATGACATTTATGCATGATGGTTTGCCCACCTCATTTGCTGAAGGGACTAAGATACAGGATTTTGATCTTTCATTTTGAATCTGATCATGATCAGCTTAGCATTTTCAATTCCTTATTCAAGGCAGATAGAGATGATCTGCATGCGCCAAAATATAATATGTACAATGTAGTATTGCTAACACAAAACTGATTTCAGTGCAGGAAGTAGCTGGGAGCTGTAATGAAACTAGTGTGAAAAAAATCGCCTTTTTTCATGTTTTGCAAATAACATTTAAAAATGGTAAATTTTTTTTCGTAGTTTTTCACGCATTTTTTATTATAACTCCTAACCAACTCCCATATCCAAGACAATTTTTATGTTAATTGATCATCATCAAATTAAAAATAGAATATCAAACTCTTGTATCTCAGTCCCTTTATGAAATAAATAGGGCAAATCATCATACACGAGTGCCATATGAGGAGCTCTCATGTGTTGTAAAGGAACTCAGATTGAGGTGAAACACCCTGTATAGACGATGGAAGATTACTTCAACAAGATACCAAAAGTTTATGTGGTAAATTTAAAGGCAGGCAAGATATTTACCAGTCAACTTCTTGTAAAAATATTAAAAGAAAAGGTATAGGGGTTGAATTACCACATTAAAAATTAAGAGCATTGCAATATTAGGTAGCTATGTTTTTCAGTTGCTTATTTATAGATGAAAGAACTTACAAAATTCCTTTCTTTGAAAAAAGTTGCGTTTTTTGAGGAAGGAAGAGAGATGGTCAAAAAATATCATCATATTCGGGATCAGCGACCACGAATTAGTGAAAAACGATACTTATCTCGATTTTTTTGGAATCGTCGAAATTTCGAAAAATCCACGACCTATAGGCTTCTTCGTTTTTTGGTCAACATAATTTTTTGTCAGATTTTTTCGTGCAAAGTGTGTAAATATTGGTTTTGGGATCCGAAAAATTCATTTCTGTGGTCAGTTTTTTGAAATCGTGCATTTTCGGCGAGATAAACAGAATTTTCTAACAAAAACGTCATTTAAGGGGCAAAGGAGGAACCACGGGGTGAATTTGGTACCATATTCGAAATCAGCGTGTTTAATTTAGTAAGAATCAATCCATTCTTCAAGACGAACGCATTCTACCAATGTATAAAGAAATATTCTTTCAAAATACGTAATAAATTCATTTAATACACGTACAAGATGACATTCGCCTTATATCGAGTGGTATGCAACTTTACTGACGTATTTGAAATTATCGAAAAACACCTATAATTTGTTAGCAGTTTGGTAGAAAAATAAAGGATGAGTCGTTTACTACTAATTTAAAGTCAGTGATTTCGAAAATCTTAACAGATTCACCCCGTGGCTCCACCTTTGCCCCCTAATTGATGTTTTTGTTAAAAAATTGTGTTTATTTCAATGAGAACACACGATTTTGAAAAACCGATCGCAGAAATGAATTTCGCGGATCCAAAAACCTATATTTAGACATTTCACACGAGAAAATCTGACACAAAATTATTTTGACCAAAAAACGAAGAAGCCTATAGGTCGTGGATTTTTCGAAATTTCGACGATTTCAAAAATTTCGAGATAAGGGTCGTTTTCCACTAATTCGAGGTCGCTGATTCCGAATATGATGGTACTTTTTTGCCCTCCCCCCTCCTTCGTGGAAAAATTGCAATTTTGTCAAAAAAATTAAGTTTTAGAGGTGATGGAGGGGAGAGCGCCAAAAAGTACCATCATATTCGGAATCAGCGACCTCGAATTAGTGGAAAACGACACTTATCTCGATTTTTTTGGAATCGTCGAAATTTCGAAAAATCCACGACCTATAAGCTTCTTCCTTTTTTGGTCAAAATAATTTTGTGTCAGATTTTCTCGTGCGAAGTGTCTAAACATAGCTTTTCGGATGCGGGGAATTCGTTTCTGCAATCAATTTTTCGAAATTGTTCATTTTTGGCGAGATAAACTTAATTTTCTTACAAAAACGTCAATTAGGGGGCAAAGGTGGGGCCACGGGGTAAATCTGTTAACATATTCGAAACCACTGACTTTGAATTAGCTGAAAACGTCTCCTCGTTCATTTTTCTAGCGAACGGCTAACAAATTCTACGTGTTTTTCAATACTTTCAAAATACGTCAATGAAGTTGCATATCACTCGATATAAGGCGAATGTCATCTTATACGTATAATGAATTTATTACGAATTTTGAAAGAATGTTTCTTTATACATTGGTATAATGCGTTCGTCTTGAAGTATGGATTGATTCTTACTAAATCGAGCACGCTGATTTCGAATATGGTGCCAAATTCACCCCGTGGCCCCACCTTTGCCCCCTAAATGACATTTTGGTTAGAAAATTCTGTTTATCTCGCCAAAAATGCACGATTTCGAAAAACTGACCACAGAAATAAATTTCTCGGATCCAAAAACCTATGTTCAGACAATTTTGCGCGAAAAAATCTTACACAAAATTATTTTGACCAAAAAAAGAAGCCTGGTCTTGGATTTTTCGAAATTTCGACGATTCCAAAAAAATCGACATGAGTGTCGTTATCCACTAACTCGAGATCGCTGATTTTAAATATGATGAAGTTTATTTCATTGTAACTTAATTTTTTGAAAAACACTGTAATTTTTTTTAGAAAAATGATGTAACACCAAAAAATATCATTAGGTACATTGGAAATCAACTAGTCGAAAAGACATTTATTTTTATATTTTGAAATTTATTAAAATTTCGATAAAATTTATGATCCATAAGCTTCTTTATATTCTGAGTAGAATATCCTAATTTCACATAGCTATCTAAATATTATTACCTACATTTTTGACCTGAGCATTTCATTTGTTGTCAGTGTTCCATCTACTTCATAATTTTGGATATTTTCTCGCTATTTTCCGCTTATGCATGTCATGTACTTACTACTTATCATACAGAGTAATCATAGTAATTGGTCCCTTTTTCCGATCACGTGTGCAGTAATCAATGAGCAACTCGGAAAGTAGTAAATTACTTCGACTTAATCGTAAAATGAAAACATGAACCAGCTATAATGATTCAAAAGCACAAAAGAATTTCATTCATTCATTGAGAATTGAACGATATTGTTTAGGAAGGAGATTTTACCACATTCTAACCTTATGATTGGTCGTTACGTGCTTGATGTATGACCAATCAGAAAACGGACCAGTTACTGTGGGTATATTACTTTATACAAAATTTTAGCGGTTCTTTTCATTTACAGATAGGCGATTTTTACAGCAAGAAATCTCAGTTGTATGCCTTAAATTCGAAAACTATCAACATATTCAGCACTGAGGGATTCTATTTTTGTTAAATCGTTATATATTTTGTCCATTTCATCCCTAAAAGAAGTACTGAAATTCGGATGATTAACACGACTGTGTATCTAGAAGAAGAATCTTTTATTTTAGAGGATGATTATTGGTTGTAGATGAGTACAGTTGAAAGCATCATGGCTTATAATATGTAATGCATTTAATTTATGTTGCATGCATGAAACGTGAGATTGATTGTACTTACTGTTATACTTATTCAAACACAATAAGTCTTGCACAGTGCATGGTGGATATGTCGGATTATTTTCTTAATGAAGAAGAAAATTTAAAACAAAAAATTAGATCTCAACATACATATGAAATAGTGCTCCGTAAAATTTTCTTGAAAGCAATCACCTTACCATTGGATTCAAAAAACATGAAATCTGGGGTGCAATTACAGTACTTGAAGGTATGATACTTGTGACAATCCACTTTACAATTTTGCCGTGTATAATATGGAAGGCCTAGAGCTTCTGCTTCGTCGCTATACAAACATTGCCTTTTATTCAGATCTAAATCACGTAACCGTTCAGTTGAATGAATTCTGTCTCCCCATATATGAACGTTACCGTATTGACCAGCTCCTATTGTAATCTCTCCTCCCATAACAAAGGACCTGGGTTCACCCACTAGTACCTAGAAATACCGTTCCATAAAATAATTTTATCAGGCGTATAAACTTCGATTAAACTTGGGTATCCCAGGAAAAAAGGGATCCATGTAAAAAGGACTGGGTCAAATTTGCAATTTCGCAATAAAAAAAAAAAATCACTATTAGATGAAATCTGATCAAACTTTATCAAATTTGATCGAAATCTGATTAAAAATAATTTGATCAAACTTGATTTGATCAGATTTGATTAAATTTGATGAAATCTGATAAAATTGGGTCAAGTAAAATTTAATATATTTTTGATCACATTTCATCAGATTGGATCCCATTCATCTTTGGTAACTTTAATATCAAATTTTTGTCTAAATACATCAAATGATATCTGGTTAATTTGTCGATAAAATTCATCAAATTTTATTACATTTGATAAAAATTTGATCCAATTCTTTTTCTCTAAGGATGCTAAAGCTCACCGTCATTCCTGGCTTTATAGCAGTTCCTGGTGGTAGTTGACTCACTGGAGGGGTGTTAACGCTTACCCGTAGTCCAGACCATTGCCCTCGAGATCCAGTTCTTCGAGGTCTTAGCACACCATCTGGATCTCTCCAGTAACTATTGATGCCATCTTTCACGACAGACAGCCTATTCGTTGTTTTACCAAGTCAGTAATTTATTTCAAATAAATTTAAACACCCAAATCGACGAATAATGAATAGTACTTTTTACTGTATTCTGATAAATCCGAGTTGAATGAGTAGCAATAACCGAATTCCGTTTTCTGTCTTTCAAACAACAGGCAGCAGTCGATTTCGTGACTTCTCCACCAACATTTACCAACGAATATCTCCTCGCAGTTTCGGCTTACCTACAAACCAATGCAATAAATTTTATTCGTGCACCTTTCATTCCTGTACTTTTCATGTATATTATCCTCTTGTACGTACAAGGGAAGATGTGTCGGTACCTACCTTAAGCAACAACTCTGATATTCTTAGGGTTTTTAATTTCCCAAAAACATTTTTATATGGAATAAGATTCTCGAATTCGTCAAATTCGCCGAACTCGATTCCAGCTAGAATCCTGAGTAAAGCAATTATGGCTGGTTTGGTTTCATCTGTATATTCTTGCACTATACTATAATTGAAAAAAATATTATAGGTAAAATGGAGTTCTTCTTTGTAAAATTAAAAATAATTGGGGCGTAATTTCTTTTTTTACCTTTGATTCAATTCTAAAACCCTTTTCCAGTCAACTCGAGAAGCTTCGCAAATAACAACAGCTGGAAAAGCTATTTGCGAGTACTTATAGTAAGTGGTTTCCACTACAGTTTCGGTACTGCTTCGCGTATAATGCAGCCATATCTGACGCACCGATGTAATAGCTCCGCAAAACGCACCGAATAGTAAACAACCCCAGAATATTCTAATAAGTTATCTTGGTTTATAATATGGCTCGAATGAATGCAGAAATTCGTTTATTAATTAAAGTAGGTACTCACTTTTCCAGCACCGGTCGTTCATCATCTACGAAATGATTTAATCCGTGAAACGACAAGTTATTACAAAGATCGACGAAAAATTTTTTCCAAAATGAGTTCTCATTAGTATTAAATCCGTTAAAACTAGATCGAACATTAATTCTCATTAGCTGCCTCAAAGTTCGATTTTTGTATCGCTGACCGTCATTCATAGTCACGATGTAACGTTAAGCCATTCAAATACAACAGCTCACTATTCCTATACTTTTTTCGCCTTCCCTAATAGCCGCAGATAGCTTCGTTAAAAACGCTGAAAACCCATTGTCAAGTACTTTATCGATAGCTTCATTCAAAGTTGACGCTATTATGGTTGAAATTTCAATCTTTCTAAGT
This sequence comes from Phenacoccus solenopsis, assembly GCA_009761765.1. Classification (NCBI taxonomy): domain Eukaryota; kingdom Metazoa; phylum Arthropoda; class Insecta; order Hemiptera; family Pseudococcidae; genus Phenacoccus; species Phenacoccus solenopsis. The sequence continues at coordinate 11,484,602 of CM019755.1, read as the reverse complement.
TGTTGACAGCTTTTAAAAATAAGTATATCATTGAGGAAATATTTTATTTAAAATCTTTTCTGTAATAAAATGAAAATTCACGCGCGATAAATGAAACTCGTGTATTATCGATCTTCTGTTCCATTCTTTTATGCTTCTTTAAAATATACGAGACCACTTTTTTGACAATTTGGAATAATATTTCGGCTAAACTCAATAACGAAGCTCCTAAAAATAATTCTACGATACCTCCATACGATGCTGAAACATGAAAATAGAAGTTCCTCTAGGCTACACAGTATGCAACTCTTACTACAACAATTATGTGAGGTATAGATATTATATAGGTACCTACTTACCTATCGCATCCATGTAATCAAACGATATATCGGTTCTGTACAACGAACAAAATGACATCTCAAAATGAACATCGCAGACCAACTCTTTTGCGGAATCCCTGTATTGGTCATTATGAAACTTATTTATCGATTGTTGAAAATCAATTTTAGTAACTGAAACTTACGAGTTAACTGTACTCAGTTTGGCCAAGTATTTTTGACTTTGGCAGTCATCTGGACATTTACAAAAAGGACTGGAAGATGAGTCGTCATTGATGCTTTCTTCACTCAAGTGATTTATGAATGCATCTATAATGTGACGAAAATGAATTAAATTTTAAGTTTAAATTTCATAGTCAAAAATAACAACGCAAGAATGAGATTTCTTAGAAAAGAAAAGAGATACATTTCATAATATTGCGAAAAGTTTTTTAGATGAGAAGATATGTAATTCTTCATACCGTGTGCAAATAATTGCATAGTTAGATAAGAATTATGCAACTGTTTTCACGCAAAAGTTGGTTACTATGCATATATTTACTTTTGAAGGAATTCTCAATTATTTTGATTAATTTCTATTCCGTAGATATTTATGCAAATTTTTATACATACAAGTTGATAATTTTGCATAGCTTTTATTTTGAAGGAACTCTTAACTTTTTCATTATTCCTATTTTTCAATCAGTTAGGCAATTAATCGAACATATAAGTCGATAAATTTGCAAAAATCTCCTTTTAAAATTATTATCATTCCTTTTTTTTAATAGTTAGGCGATTATTTACCCATCCGACATGATACATTTGCATCCCCAAGTTTATTTACGGAGAAATTTAATTTGCTTGTGAGCAGGGACCTAAGGCACGTATTAACTCTTTCAGTCATGAATGAAAGCAACAAAACCTTGATTATATAATTCATAAATTTGAATTTCATTCAAAATAAATTTTAAAAAAATATGATGAAAAATAAAAATTTGGTACTAACCCATAAAAGTTATTTGAATGATATAATAACGATAAATGAACAGAGAATGTGGCAAAAAAATATGCATATATCCGTAGAAATCATATGAAAAAACAGTTTTTTGTGTAAAATGACATTCAGCATAACTATGAGGCTCGATTCTTTCACATTTTGTTTTTGATTTTTGAGAGAACATAAATGAAGGACCGCAATTCCATAATTTAGTTGATCCTTAGTGAAGGCTCGATGTCTGTACCTATCATATAGAAAATGAAAACATGATTTTTTTTTAAGTAGAACATATTTTGTGGCGAGCTTGCACAGAAAAATTCTTCAAAAAATGTCGACATTGATAAGCAAATTTCTCTTCAAAGAATGGTGTGCAATTTTTACGATGTATAGGTATTGCGAATAGTTTCCTTCTGATTTGAGAGATATTTAAGAAAGAAAGTATTATTATTCTCATATTCACAGTTATAATCCGCAAGGCACGTCAAATGCTTCATTCTACATGGCGACAGTTTCACACCTAAAATAATCCAATTGACGTATACTTGAATGAATGACAATGAAATATTTTAAATTCATATTAATCATAAAATACCACTCATCACTTACTACTATTAGACTGAATTTGATAATAAATAAAATCCAACGAGCATTTGCAATTAGACTGAACGAACTTGCGATAACAATTGGCGATACAATTTTGCCTAAGATATCCTCTAAATAGAGTTCTACTTTCATCGGGGAACAAACACCGACGCTTGGATGGTGAGAGCTTGCGGAGTCTATCGGTTGTCCTCAGAGCATCTCCTCGTACCCCGATATTTCCCACTTTACCGCTCGGCACGAACACATCGTTTTCAAATGGGAAACCACTGGGATCACCGACGATAACCTGTTGACAAAGTTACCTATTAACTGAAATATTGTTTATAAGAGGAAATTAAAACTTACAATCACTCCAGGTTTCGCGTTCACGTAAGATGGTATTTTTTGAGTTTGCACGGTGAACCTGAGTCCACTCCATGGTCCGTGACCAGCTGATCTTCGAGGTCTCACTTGTCCATTCCAATCAGTCCATCGTATATTTTGATCGCCATTTAAGCCGTAATTCAACGAAAGTCTAAAACGATCATGGTTAAACGAAGATTACCTGGATTACGTGGAATACTCTTACGCTGGTCAGTTCAACGTACAGTTTACTCTTTTCCGATATATCTGAATTAAAACTGTAACAATATCCATAACCGGTTTTTTGCAATTCAAATAAGTCGCAGCAACGATAGTAACTCGTACGCCACCAACATTTATGCGGTTCGAAAACTTGTTCGCAACGCCTGAACACCTGTCAATTGTGTACATGTACGCGCCGATGCGCATAATGAGAACCACGATCGACAGCATTTCCTCGTTATTATTTTTTATTCATTTTTACCTCTCGTAATAACCGACTGATGTGAACTTCTTTTAGAGATCTTAAATTATATACAGTTTTCAAATGATTTAGATCTTTCGGAGCACCAAACTGGACCGTAGATATTGCGGCCAATAAGAGCTTTAGGTCGGATATAATTTTAGCGTGATCTTCATTCGATATTTTTCTACAGTCATCGAAGAAGTCGCTGAGATTCCTGTAAAATTACTCCGGTTAGTGTTAAGCAACCAAGATGGAGCTATTCGGTAAAAAGGAGTAGATCAAATTTGATAAAAAAATAACTAGATTGATATATTTGATAAAATTTTGATGAATGATAAAATTCCATCTATTTGATCAATTTCGATAAAATTGAATTAAATAATGAATTCAAATTCCTTTTCAGATCAAATTCGATCAGATTAGATCTTATTTCATCAAATTTGATAACTTTATTATTTTTAGCTATCCTGAATTACATTTTATTTTGTTCATTTTATTTGTTTATTTATTTGTCCATTTGTTTGTTTTATTTTTCAGCTATTCTGAGTAATATTTTATTTTGTTTATTTTATTTGTTTATTTATTTGTTCATTTATTTGTTTTATTTTTTTTGTTTTTACCTTTATGCTTTGTTTTGATTTATATTGTTTGATACATAATTTCTTTTGGTGGTAGCAGTAATCCCCCCACCCCTTTCGCTCAACAATCGCGCATAAGGGCTAAGAGTATCAAAATTTTACCTTTGTAGAAGTTCTCTTTATTTTTGATCTGTGTTCTTTTGTTGTTATTGTTGTTATTATTATAATTATTATTATTGTTATTGTTGTCTTTTCTTTCTTTGTTATTCAAATTTATTCAAATATTGTATCTTTTTTCTTCAATATTATTATCATTATTATTATTAAAGTTCAATCATATTTCATGAAATTTTATCAAAAAATTGACTGAGCATAATTTGATTAAACTTTATCAAAATGATGACTAGACACAATTTTATCAAAACTAATCAAATAAGATCAAATTTGATCAAATATTATATCTGCTAAATTTGTTTTATCTAAATTGATATAGTTTGATTAGATTTGATCAAATAATGGATTTTTTTGATCAAATGTTATGAAATCTGATCTAATTTGATCCAGTACTTTGTTCATGCGTGTGTGTTAGATACCTACTTATAGTGTTGTCAAATTTGATGCAAGAAGTATCGGTATTCATTCGATCCAATTTCATCGAATTAGATATAATTTCATCTTCACAAGTTCACATGCCAACAGAATTTGATCAAACAGGATCGAATTTCATCAATTTCGATAAAATTTGATCAAATTATGTTTGGTTACTTTTTCAAATCAAATTCGATCCATTCCTTTTTCTTAAGTGAGTACTCACAATTTATCAACTCTATGCCAATCGACGCGACTATTATCGCATACAGTGACCGATGGAAATGGTATGTTGGCGTATTTGAAGTACGTGCTGATAATAGTAGTTCTGGTCAAATGCGTGTTATAAGTTTCCCATACCTTCTGCAAATGACACGCTGCTCCGAATAAGGCCGACGTGAACACCAACATCCAAAATACTCTGTGAACATAAATCCAAGCCTAGCATGTGATTCGTGAGCACCATCATCGTCGGTGAAACGTGTACCACAAATCAAACTCTTGATAACTATTTGACGTTTCCAATATTAATGATAAACAGTCTAGCCGCAGATACATAAACGAAAAATTTTCTACTGAGAAAAGTTTCGCATATTATGCAAATCTCTCGGCGACTCGATGTACGCTGTTTTACGCAATGGCTAGTTTATACGAACATATACGTTTGACTTTTGAAGAAAAATTATTTACAGCTTACTTTTCCCAATACGTTGTACGATCATCCAATAGGTACTTTAGACCGTGAATGGTACCTCGTGACAGGACATTTTTTATAACAGAAGATTTTTTCCGACTAGAACCGATCTCCCGTTGGTTTTGCATTGCGACAAACGACCGATTCGAGTTGCCAATAATCACCATCTGAATACGTCGATATGAAAGGATTCCTCGTACCGCCTTATTTTTTATTCACGACTATAATTTTGCTGGTATTCGCGCGACCGCAACTTGAAATCGTATCGTCGTTATTTTCAACAGAGTTTTCGAAATAATTGATTACACATGGTATTGATTATACGTAAGAATAGACCAGCCAACCGCGCCAACTGGTTTTTCGTCGATGGCGGATTAACGAGGCGCCTACGCTGCATTGTTAAAAGGTATCATTATGTACGTAACTAAGTCTACATATTCGCGATAACATCACCATTATTATTCCGCCGATAAGTGGTATTTTAATTAAAGTAATTACATATCTTCTATGCTAATTGAATACCTACGGAGCTCGGTGGACAACCAGTTACAACCTTATCTCGGCGTTTTCGCAACATCTATCGATCTCGATCAATGGCGATGCTCGACGTTTGTACGGCGGTGTGAATTCGTACGCGGAGTTATTAATTACTACGAGCGGGTTGAAGGGTTAACATTTACACATTATCAGGTGAGCTGATTAATGTGACAGCGTTGTTTGAATTGCAGAAATTCTCGACGCGCTTTTTCACCGGCCACGACGATGAAGTACGTACGGTCGTGAACTACCGCGGAAATAATGATTTAATCGTGTTAACGGCTGATTAATTGACATCATTTTTCATTACGAGAGTTTAGCTCGTCGTCGAAGTGTATTTTTGTCTAATTGCTCTTCGGGAGTATAGTTTGTTCAGAATAAGTTCTTTTCATTTATCTCAAAGAGATATCTTATCTATCATATGGTTGGTATTGAAAAAAAGGAAGAAATAGATACTACCACGTTCTACTATTAATTTTTAGTTTCGACTCATTTTCCGAAGAAGAAGCCACAGATCAAATTTGTTCAAAATTTAATGTAATCTTATCAACAAAATGATGTGGATGATATGATATGATATGATATGATCAAAGTTGATCAAATTTTACAAAGTTTCATTTGAATTTCATCAAATTTTATTATTTTGTCAAATTTTATTAAATTTTTTCAAATTTTATTAAATTTTATCAAATTTTATTAAATTTTATCAAATTTTATTAAATTTTATCAAATTTTATTAAATTTTATCAAATTTTATTAAATTTTATCAAATTTTATTAAATTTTATCAAATTTTATTAAATTTTATCAAATATTATTAAATTTTATTAAATTTTGTCAAATTTTATTGAAATTGATCTAATTCATAATTATGTTCATTTTTATCGAAGTTTTTAACTTAAAAATGATACTCATTGCAGCTTTCCTGATTATGGAGGGGAGGGTCGGGGAAAGGTGTAGTTCTCAAATTTTTGTGTTTCAAACCGTTTGTAATCATCTGGCAATCGTCCAATTTTTTGGTAGATAATACATATATTTTTCCCAGGCACATAGCGCCAGCGGGTATTTATGAAATTTGCTCAAAAGTTGGTGAGAGACTTTTCTTAGAAATCTAACAAAAGTATTTTTTTTTATTTTTTTTAAATAAAAATTAAAATGCCGCATCACTCAAATTTTGAAGGAAGGTTGGAAAATGAGCGAACAGCTCAATATTTTTTGATTACATATGAGAAACCAACATTTTGGCTTTTCATGTGCATTGAAAGAGGAGTTAGAGCAAAAAACAGATTTTTGAGGAAGTTTTGAATCATGGAATTTCTTGCATCTTCCATACCTTCTCACCAAATCCTCTTAGAAAGATAAAACTTTGTGTGTGTTGTTAGTTGGTGACCAGAATATGATCCCTCGAATTTGGATCAAAATGGATTCAAAATAGCGGATTATCAAAATTTGAGTAGAAGTTGAGGAGCCTCGAATTCGCAAAAATAATAATAATATGAATTCATACGATTACTGGGCATAAGAAGTATACTATATTCCCAATTAACATCCATACATGATGTTGGAGGTGAGAAGGAGGGATTATCGACCTCAAAATATAGGTGGGGCACACGGAATGTTGAAAATTTTTCATTGCGCGGTCATATGATGAAATGAGCTCAAGTGACTTACCCATTCTAATTTCGGCTTCCCAAGTACATTTGTAGGGAAGTTGGAGCAAAAACGGCTTTTGGAGAGGAAATTACTGCAAAAAATTTCATGAATCTTCCATACCTCGTCAACAAATCGACCTACAATGATTAAACTTCGTGTGTAGACTTAGTTGATGACCATAATATGACCTCTTCAGTTTTGGTTAAAATAGATCCAAAATGGTGAATCTTAACAATTTGAAGATAATTTGAGGAGCCTCAAGTAGTTATAATGAGAAATATGCGCTCATATGATTATTGCATGGCAAGAAATACTACATTGTTCTATTTATTGCTTCTCAAGTGATATTTTTCCGAATTTAACATTATTAAAAAAGAAGAATGAAGTGAATGAAGAAGATTTGAATACTTAAGGGGATCTTTACAAAAACTAACGTTTTGTAAGGAAATTAAAACTTAAAAAAACTATGAATTTCAAACAAAATTTCTAAATGTTGAAAACAATAAAACGTAAGTAGCTATGCCACATTACTGGCGCTGAGTTCTTAATTAAGGTTTCTTCAAATTTACAGATAATGTTAACGTTTTCATGCCTATAGGACACACCAGTACTGAGTCAGAAAATCTTCCTATCCCCTTCATAACCACCTAAGAAATCAAATTTAAAATAGTACTCTTGCTTATAAGAATCACGTGAGCCCATAGTAATCAAATTAGCTATTTGTTGAGGCTTCTCACACCTTCCTCAAACTTTGACTATTTACCATTTTATATTCCTTTTTTATCTAAATTCAAGATAATGTATTCTAGGCCTGTACAAATTAAGTATACAAAGTTTGACAATTTGCTTGTCAAAATTTCAAGTCAATATTGGAGTATGTTTTTGAAAATCCGAAAATTTAGAAAAATTAATTTTTGGTCAATTAAAAATTTTTAGAAGCTAAAAACTACGTGTCGCTGTCAAAGACTGAAAATGAATTTGACCAGCAAATCTGCCAACATCTTTTTCAAAAACTAGTGAATTTTTTAATAATAATTATGAACTTACATAGGGGAAAAATGTAACAAATAAAAATAAAACAATATTAGTAATGAATGATGAAGAAAATGTGAACTTAGGGAAGAATTTAAAATTACCTATAGGGCTATAGAGGGTTCAAATTTTTCTCACAAAAATGGTAAATTTTGAGATTATTGAATTTGCTATAAAAATATTCCAAGCTATTCAAGAATAAACACACAATTATCTCGGTAAGCATTCTGAAAAATGTGTACGTCTCGAGATTTTTAATCGTCCAGAAAATTCGAAAATTGTAGAATAATGTAAATAAACTTTTGGAAGAAAAGTTATTTAAAAAACAAATTATCCATGATAAAATCGAGATTAAGTGTCAACATTTATTGATATCAATAAAACTGAAACTATCAAATTTTATTTTCTAATTTCTTAGCAGCTGCTAGCCTGCTAAACATAGAATTTATCACCCACAGTTTAACATTGTTTTCAACAATACCAATGTCAAGAAGTATCTACAAGTAGTATACAAATTCCTCAATTTAAGCATTAAATATTACCCGCACCTCCGACTGACATAGTTTTTAATCAAACTGGTGCCGGCGGCTACTCACGACTTGCATCAATGATCGAAAAAACGCAACATCCAACTGTTACTCTTCACTGATTTCCCTAAGTCGTCGAAAAATCTACAAGAACCATCCACCACGTTGGTACCCTTTCTGGAATGCTTACAAAAATGCTCCAGCAACTTTAACGCTCAATCGGTGCAAAAAGTCTCACGAAAACGACGACATTAATGCGATCAAACGTCGTATCTTACGACCCACTGAACTAGAACAGTACGCTCGACGTGGGGCCAATGCGCTTAATGCAGCCCAAATCGCCACAGGCGGCTTTACTTTTGCAATAAAATCGATGTTGGCGCTTTAACCGTAGCGTGTTCGCTCGGGGCAGTTTTGAAACTTTTTTTTACTTTAAATCCCACCCGAAGCTGTTACCGCGCTTGATCTAATAAAAGTGATGTAATGGCGTAATTTATTAAATCATTATTCGCCTTATAAATAGGTCAACTGCCCGAGTTTTTTTTGCTTTCGTTTAGGCTATATGCGTGCAATTACCGGTGCGTTGAAAATAGAAATTTATTTCCGATCGTGACCTTGAATGTAGATAATTAAATGGCGAAGCGCTTCTTTAATTGGATACTAAATAGTTTTGATTTATCGCCTCCACCGACGCGGTGAGTCGTAAAGATTCGCGAGTAGCTTTGATCGACGTTGAGTAACGGAGCCATTAGCTATGACCGATTGGTGGATTTTTATTATCTTATTAATCGCCTCGTTATATTGTCAACCATGTATGTATCTCTTATGTAATTCGAAGCTTAGCCAGACAACTCATACGTAATTGTATCCAGTCTGGAATAAATTCTTTCCGTGCACATCTTAAAAACGATATAGGTACATAAAGAAGAAGTTTGGTGATTAATAGTAACTGAAATTTGGTCTTATTTGATTCTGTGAATTTACGATATTAAGATTCTATTTTAAAAGGAAAGCTTTGAAGTACCTGCGCTTCTCAAATTTACATCAATATCGATATTGAAATTTCCAAAAATATTTTTATTGTTGATTGATTTTTTTTTTGGAAAATTTTTCAACCTTTCAAAGCTCTGTATAGGCGACATCTCTTCGAAATTGATCTTTGAAAAAAATTTCAAAGCGTGATGTCAATAAAGCATTTTTCAGACTTATCTACATATATAAGAAATATGAGGAAATGACCAATTCTTTCTTCAGATGATGTACGGTGGTTGAAATAATTTAAAGTTTTCTTGAATACCCATAATATAGAAGATAAGCTGTGGTAAATCCTTTCATACGGAACCGTAGTGGTTCTCTTTACACAAAGATTCAAATATTGAACATGATTTATTCAAATTGAAAAGTAGGTACGAAAATACAAGTTCACGTACCTCCTCTTTCCGAAGGAGTCCGTCGAAAAACTGATCGAGGTTTTCAACTTCTAAAATAAGACGAACTTGTAACAAAATGTGAACGATATATTAAGACTAAGCTCAAAAATTGTTTTTTTTTGGTCGATGTAAGATGGAAAGATTCAGTGTGAAAATAAATCGATATCAAATTGAAGAACGTGAAACTTTTATTTTTTTGCGATAATTATGAAAATTCAACGTGAAGTTAAAATAAATTTAAAAGAAAATTTTATATTAAAAATTTAATAATAAAGCGCGATAAGAAGTAGGTACTTGTTTCATATAACACTAAATGCTTATAGTATAAAATAAGCCCTTACAAAATAATGAGATGAATAAATTCATCCGAAGTGATTGACATATTTGCCTCTAGTAATACTAAGTTTTTGAACATACTTAGTGAGCCGATATAAAAATGATACTATACAAAATTGAAACATTGATTTCTGATATCTATAGCTATATCCCTCTCACTTAGATTTTTGGAATTATGAACGTCTGGAAAAGATGTAGGTTGAGTGTTGAAACGCAATGCAACGAACTTTCGAATTAAAAAAAAACCTAATCAATTAATATGCATTCACCTATTATTAACATACTTAATTATTATTATAATTATAACTATATTTATCCATTCCTTGCAAAAAAAAGAACATTACTAGGAGCTAGTAATAATCACTACAAGTTACTAGTAGTGGTCACTGCAACTGCTTATAAGAAGTGACCACTACTAGTAACTTTTAGTGATTAATATTGAAAAACACTACTACTATGTATTGGTAGTAATCAATTGGTACTTGTTTTAAACTGGAAGTCCTGACTACCATTCATTTTCTCATCATGTACTCACAATATGTGTAGACAGCCCTCGAGTTCGTGGGTGGAGGTGCATAATTGCTCTTCAACTACAGTCAAATGAAGCTCTTTCTTATATGTAGTAATACAACACATTTCATCTAAGAGAAGCAAAGTGCTATACAGACTGCTAGTAGAACACTAGTAAGTACTTATCAACATCTTGAGTGCTACTAGTCAACTGCAAAAGTACAAGTACTCTATTTATTACTAGTTTTACTAGTAGTTGCTATTTTGATACCTACTCGTCATGAAAAAAATAACTGAAGAACGAAATAATAGTTTTTCACTATATATAACTTACATTTCATTCTTCAACTAGTAATCAGGAGAAGCACTAGTAGTAACAAACTACTATTCTATTGAAGAACTAAGGTTTATTACGACTGCTAGTAGTGGTAAACTAGTACTCTGTTCTTAAACTTGTAATCACGAACTACTACTTATAATAAGATAAACTAGTAATCATAGTGCAAGTAGTGGAAAAATACTACTCCATTTATGAACTTGTAATCACGAACTAATACTAGTAGTAACATATCAGTATTCTGCTACTGAACTTCTAGTAACTAATAACAATTCACTGCAATTCATTTACCTATATAACTACTAGTTTACTTGTAATTATTAGTAGTTATGTAGCGAGAAAATACGTACATATATGCACTAGTGTAAGGCTCTTTATTAACTGACTACAGACTAGTTCTCTTATCTTATCTCTTATATTATGTACTAGCTAAATATACTCCCGCTACAGGTTTTCCCCCCTTTAAAATTTTGATTTTTTTTTTTTTTTTTTTTTTTACATACAATACATATTGGTATAAATTACAAAAAACAGAAATGTAAAGACGTACAATACCACACATACAATACACATCGATATAAGTAACGAAAAACAGAAATGCAAAGACATACAATAATAGATATAACAAAATGAGTAAAATTTGAAACATAAAATCACCCTCTCGATACCAGCATGGAAATTAATCATAAATATTATAAATCGACTAAATTTTATTATTTTTCTTTTTTTCTTTTTTTTTATTTTTTTATTTTTTTTCTTTTTTAATTTTTTTTTTTTTTTTTTTTTTTTGTAAGGCTCTTTATTAACTGACTACAGACTAGTTCTCTTATCTTATCTCTTATATTATGTACTAGCTAAATATACTCCCGCTACAGGTTTTCCCCCGCTCTTTATTAACTGACTACAGACTAGTTCTCTTATCTTATCTCTTATACTATGTACTAGCTAAATATACTCCCGCTACAGTTATTGGTAGTGTTTTTTTGCAAGGCATAACTTAAACATCATTTCTTTAACACTGAATGGTAACTTTAACCAATATATAATCAATCTACCTATTATTTAATATTACCTACTTTACATGCATTTATCAATATTAAAAAAACACAAACAAACAAACAAAAACAAAAGATTAACAACAAGAAAATACCGAATAACATTTTCATAATTACTATAATATATATATGTATATGGTACAGTACGTATCTTATTATAATTTTTTTTTATTTATGAACTAGAAAAACAATCACCAAGCTTCAAGATAAATAGTAAGAACTTGATGTCCATTACCCTCATATCAAAATGTTTCTTTATTATATATTCCTTTTTTTAAAAAAAAAACACTGGTTGATGCAATTTTGTTATCTACATTGCAATAATTATTATAATTTTAACATGAAATTAAAGAAAATTTGAGCGCAATACAAATATAAAAATGTGTTAGAGATTTGGGTAAGCATAATAAATGGTACCTATCATGTAGTATTTGTTAAAACATCATAACGTTACAGAATAAAATTACCCCCTACCCCTACAAACGTTTTTATGTTATTAAAGGTACAGAACGTATTCCATTTTTCTTTAATTATTACTATTTTTTTTTAATTTCAACTGTCCATATTAATCTGACGAATTCAAATATCTTATTCATAATAACTGGAAACAAACCTAACGTGATAGTGTATGATCCGAAAAAACCTATTGTTCTTGTTCTTTGTGTTAGGCATAAAAATGTAAGAAATACTCTTCGCTTCATAGGCGGGAGATAATACCAAGGGCAATTATACAGTTCTTCAGCCAAATCAGTGTTCTGAAAACAATATAAATGAATTTACTACCAAAGCGCAGCTTACCGTTCATATAATTATTTTGTATAGCGGATTCCATGTGCAACCCTACAGTAAGATGAAAATTGAACATATACCACTTCTGCAAATATGCTTCCTATCCAACAACAAATAAGAATGATGATTGATAGTATTAAAGCTTCTGCTAAATTCTCTTGATTTATTTCAGTAAAATTTGATGTCATCTACAAAAGAGAATCAAAACATATCATGAATAAACTCATCCTATCACTAATTTTGTTCTTTACTCTAATATTATTCAGGATGATTGTCCCTAAAAATACAAACCTTGCGAACATGATAGCCAAAAAGTATAATAAAGAGCGATGTTAAGCCCACAACAATTTGAAGCATGGCTTTAAGGTATTCTTTAATTGTTTCAATGAGACTGAAAAATAAGTCAAATTTCGATGAAACATGGCTAAACAAAAATAAATTAAAGTATTGATCGAAACTGAGAAATCAATTTTGACAACACAAAATTTGATAAATAGTATATCACCTGGGATCCCCATGGCAAAATCTCAGTCGCCAAAGCTGATAATAGAGAGAAGCAAGGTAAAGATAAATATTTCATGAAAATTATGGAAAATAAATTTAAAAAAAGACAACGTGTAAATAGTACGGGATGCAGCCTCCGGAAGATACTACATTTTTTGGAGATAAGAGTTGGAGGTAAAGTGACGAAGGTGGAAGTCCATCCTCAGTCCCTAAATTTTTGCTCACCTTATACCTGTTACGCCATTTGCAACAGTTGTAAGAATTATTATGTACCAGTTGTTTCTTTATTGTTTTAATTTTTCAGTATTTTCATATTTCACTTAATTTTCGAAATGATGGAACTTTCCCCTACCTCTCTCACCTATATCAAATATGGTAGTCCAGATTTTCGTAGTGTGGTTCTCATGTGATATACTTTCTATCAAACTTTTCCCGTCAAAATCCATGATTCACGGTTCGAAAGGATCTCTGTTTAATATATACTCTGAAAACTCACGCATTCAGATCTTGTTGCTTTTGAATCCACTGGCAAAGTTCGATAAAAATTTCTTCCAGGTACTTTTCACGTATTTTCTGTTCGGCCATCAGTCGCTTTTGTTTCACTTCCAAAGTAACTTTACTTTTCATGATTTCTCGTTCATTCGCGAAAGATCTTTCGAGTTTATCAAATGTTGAAGTGGATCGAGTTTTAATGCGACGTTCAAGGGATCTGGCTTGATTTTTAATAGAAATGATCAAAACGTAAAGTACAAGGGAAAGCGAATAACAAGGCATGGCGAGACTGGTCATCGCAACAATTTGTATGAGGCATATAATAACGTACGATATGGGCGATGGTGATTTAACGAGCGGAAAAGGAAAAATGTAATCCTGAATGAAATCAATTGTGAATGTACCATTTATAAATTCGTTTTTGAAAAAAGGCCGCACGAGTTTAATAATTAAAAAACTCGCAGCATTGAATGAGACAAGTTTAGCGAAGTGTAGAATGAGTGTATCAATAACTGTCTCTTCGTAATCATCCTTGTCTTGCTCATCTTCGTTGGAGCTTCTTTCGCGATCATATTTATCAACGAATTCGAAAATTTATAGAAGTTTTTCGCCAATAATAAGTCGATGAAACGACGAAAATTGAAGAAAATACGCAAAGAAGAGGTAGTCCAATAGTAAATACTGATGAAAAATCGAGTGTTTTTACTTGCAGCAGGCTCATAGTGCAACTAGACGTTATTATGAAAGCCGAACATAAATTGAAAAAATTCCAAAAATACCTGAACCAGCTATGCATGTACGCTTCGTAATACATCCCTCCACAAAGAGAGTAGGCAACGTATAAATGTCGGAGTTTAGGCGAGGAGTTATGGAAATATTTCTTCTCCAATATATATTCATTATTTTATCTCTTGAATATGATTTTTTTCACAAAAAAATAATCACGCACTGAGTATTACGTTCACTTGCACTTGGGCCTACATTGATTAAATGAAAGGACTTTATTTGTTGAAGAAAGAAAGTATGTACCAATTCATCGCACACAGGTGCCTGCCAGAGGAATGCTTTATAGTTCTAGGAGTAGGTAAAGTGCTTCGTATTGATACACGCAAATCCATCATTATTGAGTGTATAAGTACATTCTTAATCATGAAAAAACTGTTATGAATTCTTCGAAGCTTTTATATCGATCTTCATTGCTTTGAAATATTAAATTTTTTGACGTTGGGGTCTCACCATTAAGTAAGAGCTGGAAAAATACATGTTAAATGTTCTCAATAGTTTACAACGCAGGAAAATGCAATTTAGTGGGTCGTTTGTACTCTCTTTGTGCACGTTAGTATCGCAAAAATTTTCGTTTGTACCTCTCTCCAAACAGAGATACTACAAAGGCTGTACAAATACCTACCTCCTCCCTAATTCTATGCTAAGAATAAAATTGAAAAATGTACCCATTTGTACGACAAAAATTGTTGATGTTCGTATCATTCCCTAATTAAAAAACCACCACATGTGAGCTTATAGAAATATTTTGGTAATTTTTCAATCTAGTAAGTTGGCAAAACTGCCTAACAGCCTATTAACAATCAGGCAGTTTTGCTACCTTAAAACCGCTATAATGGATTGAAAAATTCACTAAAATCTGAATTAAACGTAACGATTTCCATATCAAGTAATAAAAACTCAGAAGTAATTGATATAGGGTGGCCTCTAAAGATACAAACTTTTTGAACATATGTACTTTGATAACCGATATAAAAAAGATAAGATGCAAAACTGAAACATTGTTCCTGGGCATCTATCGCTCATTTAGGTTTTTCGACTTATGAAAGCTCGAAACAAATGTACGTCAAGTATTTCAACGCAATCAAAAGAACTTTCGAATTAAAAAAAAATTAATTAGCAAAATAATACAAATTTATTTGTATATAATTAATATTAGGATTGTAACTATAGGTATCTATTTTAGATATTAAGTATTTTTTCAACATTGAATAATAATCTTAACAATATTATATAGGTATCTTTTATATAATAATTACTGTGCATAATTCATTATAATTAAAAAAAAAAAAATGATCAAAACATTAGCAACAAGAAAACGTCGAATAATATTATCATAATTACTATTATATTATATGGTACACGCATCTTTCAAATCATTTATTATAATTTTCTATATGCGAACTAGAAAGAGAATCGCCAAAAGTTTCAAGGTAAGTGATAAAAACTTGATGTACCCATTACCCTCATATCAAAATATTTCCTACCTATTTTTTTTTTCGATTCTTCTTTTTTTAGTACCGGCTGATGTATATTTGTTAGATTATTACAATAACTGTTATGAAAATTTCACACAAAATTAAAGAAAATTCGATTGAAACACAAATATATAAAAGTGTTGGAGATATAGGTACAATAAATATTACCTATCATATAATACTTGAAACATCAAAATGCTATAATGTAAATAATTGTCCTCTACTTACTATCGTTTTTGGTGTTCAATTTCTCAAAATTAGCCCATCAATATATTTTTTTTTTTCATTTCAACTGTCCATATTAGTCTGATGAATTCGAACATTTTATTCACAATAACTGGAAACAAACGTAACGTTATTGTGTATGAACCGAAAAAACTTATAGTGTTTGTTCTTTGAGTTAAGCATAAAAATGTCAGAAATGTTTTTCGCTTCATCGGTGGCAGGTAATACCAAGGACAGTTAGAGTTCTTCAGCCAAATCAGTGTTCTGAAAACAATATAAATAAATTTACTACCAAAGCGCAGCTTAACGAAGATATAATTATTTTTTGACTGTATCTGAAAATCGAGAAGATACCACTTCAGCAAATACGCTTCCTATCCAACAACAAGCAAATGTGATGATGGATGTTGCTAATACTCCTGTTAAATTCTCGTGATTCATTTCAGCAAAATTTGATGTCACCTGCAAAGGAAAATCAAAACATACCTATCATGAACAAACTCATCCTATCACCAATTTCGTTTCTCATCTTACCCTTATGTTATTGAGGATTGGGTTTTCTTTGAAAATACAAACCTTACGAACATAATAGCCAAAAGCATAATACACAACGAAGATAAGCCCGTACCAATTTGAAGCATGGCTTCAAGGTATTCCTTCACTGTTTCAATGAAACTTAAAGATGAGTGAAATGTTGATGTAATATGTCTGAACAAAAATTCACCAAAAATATAGATTTTTACGGTTGAACCTTTCTAACTGAATAATCCATTAGGATAGGACAAAATGTGATGAAAAGCTTATCATCGGCGCCCACAGGACAAAGTCTCGGCCGCCAAAGCTGCTAAGGGGCAGGTAGCGGAAAGGATGAATAGGTCAAAAATTAGGTAAAATAATGAAAATTATAAAATAAATAAATAACAGCGTGTATGTAGTACAAAGCACATGGAAATAACATACTTTCATCAGAAAACCCCCAATAAGCAAAACAATCCATCAATAACGCCTCCATGGTTGGGGGGAATTAGAGGAGTTCAAGGGGAAAATGCGTAAACATTAAATTTTATATTCAGGAACTGGCACATTCTTCATCGTTGCGCAATGCATTCATAATAACATATTTTCGTTAGGTTTTGAAATTTATCACTTCTGCATGTTACATAAAAATTTCTCAAAGATTTTGTTTTTTCATATATTTTTGTTGTTTTGATGACAACTGTTATGATGAAAGTCATGTGAAATGAAAATTTTACAATGCAGTGTTACCAATTTTTCACCATCAGAGCTGCCAATTTTTGGTTTTATGCCCAAAATTGTTCTAAAGCATTACAAAAAAAAAAAAAAATTGAAATTCCTTATGTTGAGATTTCAATAGTGTTACCAACTTCTTTTTATCATTTTTGTATGAAAAAAGTTAATGTTATACTTCATAGAGGAAGCAAGAAAAAATGAAAATACCTTTGTATTGTACCGTGTAACATTCATAGGGCAATTAAGATGGCCTCCAGTCGTTCTACCGATGAGCGAAGGAATTGTAAAAACTAAAACTGCATCTTTCTAGCCATGTGTGGTATGTATCGATTTGGAGGCTACAGAGGCGAAAAACCACGTTTTTTTTTTTTTTCTAAAATATCCCTACTTTGAAGACCCCTATATCCCCGCCAAATAGGTCCATTTCGCTGGCTCCGCCTATTCCAAAGTGGGGTTTGAAAATAGTGTCAATCGTTTGTGCATCGTCTGTGCACGTTGGTGCACTCATAATTTTCGTTTGTGCCCCTCCTTTTTTAATGGGCGGGGCTGGAGAAATGCTGCCCATCCATCAGTGGTGGGAGGTAAAAAATATGTCAATCATTTGTGCTTCGTTTGTGCACGTTTGTGCACTCATTAATTTCGTTTGCGCTCCTCTCCATTGTTATATTTTTGTAAAACTTCACGGCGGGGCCTGGTAGCGTGCTTTTCAAGGAGGGAAAATGCATTTATTCGACTCTAAAGAAAATTTTCTATGTCAATTGTTTATGCTTTACATGCAGAGGTTTGTGCACTTATTACTTTTATTTTAACCTAACCCCACGCATTTGTGCTTCTTATTGATTGGTTTAATAGAACTGCTATGCCTGTTATTGACTATTTTGAATATGTTGTTTTTGTTTCATTTTTATTTCCTATATTATTGGATGTATATCTGTTAGCTCAAATTTTTTGTTTTTCATTTCATATAAAAGAGTGAGTCATGGACACCAAAATATTCAAATTTCAGCTCCTTAAGCGCATTTTGACGTGAGTTAGAGCAAAAAACTCCTTTTTGAGGAAGTTTTAAGTCATGAAATTTCTTAAATCTTCCTAATCTCATCATAAAATAAATCTAGAAAGGTCAAACTTTGTGTGTGGGGTTAGTTGGTGACCAGAATATGACCTCTTCAATTTTAATCAAAATAGACCAAAAATGGCGGATTATCAAAATTTGAGTAAAGCTTAAGGAGCCTCAAATTAGTAAAAAAATTATTAATATGAACTCATTAGATTATTGGAGATTAGACGTATACTATATTCACAGTTCACCTCTATACACGATGTTGGAGGGGAGAAGCAGAATTATCAACCTCAAATGTGGTGGGGTACACGAGATGTCGAAAAAGTGTTCATTGAGATGTCATACGAAATCATCCGCCCATTAAAAGAGAGGGCATAAACGTAAATTATGTTTGCACAAACGTGCACAAACGAAGCACAAACGATTGTCATATTCTAGAATTCCCCACATAAAATGGGCGGGGCTGCATTTCCCCAGCCCCGCCCATAGACTTTTTTCAAATAAAGAGGTGGAGGGGGACACAAACGAAAATACTGGGTGCACAAACGTGCACAGACGATGCACAAATGATTGACACTATTTTCAAACCCCACCTTGAAATGGGCGGGGCCAGCGAAATGGACCTCCGCCAAAGGGTCCGTGGGTTCTGAAATTTTGTATGGGAAACTTTGAACTCAAAGTGAACCACCTCCTAAAATTTAATCAAAATTAAAAAACATTTTTTTTTTCACCCCACTTTAATGTACCTACTCGTCGTCGGCTGCTGAAAGTGAAAAAGGGTTCCGTTGTTTTAGCTACATCAAATTTGGTATGTAGTCGAGTTATAGTATTAGCCCTTCCCTCAATTTCAAAATCACGGGCTACGTTGCAGTTTCGAAATAGATTGAGGATGATTTAGAAGTGTGATGTATTATCACAATGAACAGTCTCGCTCTAATTCCACCTGTTTAATTTGACCTCTACATGAATGTAATTTTACCTTGTACCAAAAGTTTTTTTTTTTTGTAATTTTTCAAGATTTCCATTATTACACCTATGCTGGTTTTTAAAAGGTAGAACTTCCCCCCTACCTCTCCCATTCATATAACCTTGGCAGCTGAAATTTTCGTCGTGCGGTTCTCATGCCATACACTTTCCATCAAACTTTGCCAAATCGAAGTCTAAAATTCAAAGTTCGGAAGGTTCTCCGCTCGACATACTCTAAAAACTCACGCATTCAGCTCTTGTTGCTTCGGAATCCATTGGCAAATTTCGATAAAAAGCTCTTCGAGGTACTTTACACGTATTTTCTGTTCGGCCATCAGTCGCTTTTGTTTCACTTCTAAAGTAACTTTACTTTTCATAATTTCTCGTTCATTCACGAAAGATCTTTCGAGTTTATCAAACGTTGAAGTAAATCGATTTTTAATACGGCGTTTAAGGCAGTTGGCTTGATTTTTAAAAGAATTGATCAAAATGTAAAGTATAAGATGACACGAATAACAAGATAGGGTGAGACTGTTGAACGCAACAATTTGTATTAGGCATATGATAACGTAGGATATGGGCGATGGTGATTTAACGAACGGAAAAGGAAAAATGTAATCATGAATGAAATCAATTGTGAACGTATCATTTATAAATTCGTTTTTGAGAAAAGTCCGCGTGAATTTGATAATTGAAAAACTTGTAGCATTCAGTAAGACAAGTTTAGCGAAGTTTTGAATGAGTGTAGCAATGATTGTCTCTTCGCATTCATGCTTGCCTACATGTTCTTCATGAGAGCCTCTTTCGTGTTCATATTTATCAATGAATTCGAAGAATTTATACCTAGAACGTTTTTCGCCAATAATAAGTCGATGAAACGACAAGAATTGAAGAAAATACGCAAAGAAGAGGTAGTCCGATAGTAAATATTGACGAGTAATCGTGTGTTTTTACTTGCAGCAAGCTTATAATGCAACTGGACTATATTATCAAAGCCGAAAATAAATGGAAAAAATTCCAAAAATCCCTGAACCAAATATGCATGTATGCTTCATAATGTACCTATGCCTCCACAAAGGGAGTAGGCAAAGTAGAAATGTTTGACTTTCGGCGAACAGTTTTGGAAATACTTTTTATCCAAAATATACTCCATTACTTTTAGTACGAATTTTGTCACGAAATAATATCACGCACCGTATTACGTTCACTTGCAGTTGGGCTTACATTGGTTAAATAAAAGGACTTTATTTGTTCGAAAAAATATATCAATTTATAACTCACAGGTAACCACCAAAGAAAAGTTTTATAATTTTAGGAGTAGATGTTTTCGTAATGATACATGCAAATCAATCATTATTGAATGTATAAGTACCATCTTGAAGAACAGTGTTGGCGATAGGGGGAAGCAGAGGAAGCAATGCTTACGGGCGCCAAAGGCTGGTGGCGCCATCGTCATACACCTCGCCTCAAAATACTCTTAGTTGAAATTCCTTTTTTTTATAACTCGTATGTTCTTGAAGAATGAAGGAAAATCACGAAATAGGTACAAAAACTTTTTTAGAGTGGGGTGCCTTCTTCCATTTTGCTTACGTGCGCCAAAATTGTATCGCCGCCACTATTGGCGAAGTTTATCATAAAGATATTTTCATGATGTCATAATCATAATATGAGCAGCGTGATATCATGACGATATCATAATGATGTGTAATATCACAGAGATGTCATGAGTACATCATAATGATATAAAAAGCGGACGTATATTAGGCATTCGCATGATATCATGATTTACGACAAATGCCAATAGGGTACATTCTTAATTATAAAAGAAATGTTATGAATTTTTCGAAGTTTCTGTATCGATCTTCGTTACTTTTAAATAATAAATTTTTTGATGTTGGATTCTTACAGTTTGGTGAGTGCTGACGAAATACATGTTAAATGTTCTCAATAGTTCACCGGTGCCATTTCATAAGGAAGGTCACTTAGAATGCGTTCAGCTATTTTTATTCTTAACTTAACATTTTCAAGACGGTTTGTGAAGAATGAGGAGAAAAGAAGCCACGAATTAAATCAAATTTTCATCCCCGCTGCATCATCACAGATATTAAACTTGGAAATTTTCATGTCTCCAACTTGATTATTTGTTCTCATGAGGAATTCTATGATTAAAATCAGTAGCAATTGTTTTCAATATTGTTATTATATTTGAATAGACTACTTATTGCAAATAAATACGACAGCTTTCGATTTTGGCCATTCAAATATAAGTAGGAGTACGGAAAATGATCGATAATGATGAATAATTTTATTATCAAATTCAACACTCTTGAGTGCTTATTTAACGAATGTGAACGATATCTTAAGACTGAGTTCAAAAATTGTGTGTTTTATTATTATTATTATTATTATTTTATTTTTTTACTGTCGAGGTGATTTGGAATGATTCAACGTGAAAATAAATCAGTATTAAATTGAAACAAGAACATGAAACTTTTATTTTTTGGCGATAATTATGAGAATTCAACATGAATAAGTTAACGTAAATTCATATGAAAAATTAATATTAAAAATTTAATAATTACGTAAGTGCGATAAGAAATAGATACTTGTTTCATATAACACCAAATACATATAGTAGGTATAAAATAAGCCCTTCCAAAAAGATGAAATAAATTCACTCATCCGAAGTAAGTCACATAGTTGCTTCTAAAAATACAAACTATTTGAACATACTTAATGGCCGATATAAGAACGATACGATACAACATTAATACAACATTGCCTACTTCTCGATTAGATTTTTTGAATTATGAAAGTACGGAAAAGTCGTAGGTCAGGTGTTGAAACGCAATGCAACGAACTTTCGAATTAAAAAAAAAATTAATCAATAAATACACATTTATTATTAACGTACCTAATTATTATCATAACTAAATATACCTAGTCATTCAACTTGGACATTATTTTTTCAACATTGAATAGTAACTTCAACTAAGATATAATATTACTTTGCATGTATTTATTAATGTATAATTTAAAGCAAAAACAAAAACAAACGATTAGCAACAAGAAAATACCGAATAACATTTTTATTATATTATACTATAACATAAAAGGGCACACGCATTCTCCTATTCGTTTGACATGTGAACTAGAAAAACAATTGTCAAGCTTCAAGGTAAGCAGTAAGAACTTCATGTCCATCACCCTCATATCAAAATGTTTCTTTATTATATATTCCTTTTTTTTTTTAAAAAAAAAAACACTGGTTGATGCAATTTTGTTATCTACATTGCAATAATTATTATAATTTAACGTGAAATTAAAGAAAATCTTTAGGGAAATACAAATATAAAAATGTGTTAAGAGATGTGGGTGCAATAAATTGTATTTATCATGTAGTACTTGTTGAAACTTCAAAATATTATAACTTAAAATTATCCCCTATTTCTACAAACGTTTATATGTTATTAAAGGTGCAGAACATGTTTCATTTTTCTTTAATTATTATCAATTTTTTCTGTTCATTTCAACCGTCCATATTAGTCTGACGAATTCAAATATCTTATTCATAATAACTGGAAACAAACCTAACGTGATAGTATATGATCCGAAAAAACCTATTGTTCTTGTTCTTTGTGTTAGGCATAAAAATGTAAGAAACACTCTTCGCTTCATAGGCGGGAGATAATACCAAGGGCAATTATACAGTTCTTCAGCCAAATCAGTATTCTGAAAACAATACAAATAAATTTATTACCAGAGCCCAGCTTAACGTTCATATAATTATATTTAGTGTGCATCCCATGTGCATTTTAGCAGTAAAATGAAAATCGAGCAGATACCACTTCAGCAAATATGTCTCCTATCCAACAACAAAGAAACATGAGGATTGATAGCGTTAAAACTCCTGCTAAATTCTCGTGATCTATTTCAGTAAAATTTGATGACATCTACAAAAGAAAAAAAAAAATTAAAACGTATCATGAATAAACTCATGCAAACATTAATTATATTCGTTACCCTAATATTATTGTGGCCAGTTGTCCCTAAAAATACAAACCTTACGAACATGATAGCCATAAAGTATAATACACAGCGATACAACGCTTACATCAAACTGAAGCATGACTTTAAGGTATCCTTTAATTGTTTCAATGAAACTGAAATACGAGTCAAATGTTGATGAAATATGGCAAAACAAAAATTTATTAAAAATATCGATTCTCACAGAAGAACCTTCCAAACTGAAATGATTTCAACCAGACAAAATTTGATGCAAAGCATAATTCACCTGGCAACCACTGCACAAAATCTCTGCCACTAAAGTTGTTAAGTTGGTAGATAGGGGAAAGGATCAATATTTCCAAAAAGGTAGGCAGTACAAGCAATGATGGAAAACATTATGTTATGGTTTTCGTTTAGCGTTTTGGTAACAAAAAAATTGAGTTCTTTTATTTGTGTAGTTACGTTGTTATCAAAAATAACGTTCTCGTTACTACATTTTAACGTTTTTTTTTTGTTCGTTATTTTTTTCCTTCATAGGAAATGTGATAAATAAGTAAAAACTGAGAAAAAAACCTAAAACATCAAATACGTATTTCCTGCTTGATCGAAAAGTACTCGCTTGATGTCTTGAATGTATAAAGAGTAGACTGACTAAATTCATATATTTCATAGGTGCTTTTTATTTTGTTACTACCTATTCAATGATTTTGATGGAAAATATGTCAGAATTTTTTGAAATCAGTATGATTGTTGTTATGTATTCTATCTATATCTCTCTACATATTAAAATGAAAATGAAATCGGTTTTGAGATGCGCGCGCATCCTTGTTCTGAATAGCAGGTATAAAAGGTATAACAAAGTATAATAGCACATATACAAAAGAAAAAAGGTTGTAAATTTTAATAAAAGCCTTGTACATGCACAAAAGTAAGTCATAAAATAGTTTTGAGTAACAGGTATAAAAAGTATAAAGGATAGCAGTCATACAAAAGGAAAATAAGGAGATAAATTTCAATAAAAGTTTTGTACACAGGCAAGAGTAAGGGTAAAGTTATAAAATTGTTTAAAATGGCAGGTATACAAAGGTATAAAGGGGCAAGCCCATCCTGAAAGGAAGAACTCTTGGTGGGGGTAACAAATAAGAATAAATTGTGTTGTGTAGTTTGGAATGTAGCAGTACTTGTCTGATAAAATAACTTTTTTTTCTTCCTTTAATTTTTATTGCGAGCCCCGAAGGGGCGAGGAGGCACTAGTATATATTACAGTCAAAATGAAATTGGTTTTTAGATGCGCGCGCATCCTTGTTTTGAATAGCAGATATAAAAGGTATATAAAAGATAGCAGGTATACAAAGGGAAAAGAGGTGATAAATTTTAATAAAAACTTCGAACATGGGCAAGGATAAAGTTGTAAAATTATTTAGAATGGCAGGTATTCAAAGGTATAAAGGGGCCCGCCCATCATGAAAGGAAGAACTCTTAGTGGGGGTAACAATAAGAATAAATTGGGTGATGCAGTATTTAATTTGGCCATACATCGATTGCGCTCGGTCATTGTTTTTTACCCTCTTTTAAACCTATCGATTGCGCTCTTTCTTATTACAAAGAAACCCAAAATGATTAATGATGTTTTCCAAATTATAGTGCGATTGCACCCGTTTTTACATTTCTTGTAGATTTTATATTTTTTCAAAAGTGATTCCCAAAATTTGTTAAAAATAAATGTGTTCCGAATCAATGAATTTTGAAATATACATTATTGCATTCTGCTTATTTCTTCTCTATAAACACTTAGCTGTTCAATACATGATGAAAGAGATGAAACTGATGAGTGGGTTTTTGACAATTATATAAATTATTTAATTGGCGACATTACTATATTGAAATATTTGAAAAATAGCAGCCATAAGTACGCCATCGCAACTTAATATATTTTTTTAATATTCAATACTGTTACCTATTTTATGAGTATAATTTAATTTTTTTTTAAATATTTTATGTTATATAAATTTTCCAAAATCGTTACCTATTTTGTGATCATAATTTTAAACCGTTTTTATAAGGTTGAGTATTAAACGAGTAATACAATAACTTAACTTCTTATTCATTTCCCTATTTTAAGAACCCCTATCCTGCCACCATGAAAAACACGCGCAATCCTATCGTTTATTAATGATCACCGTTCCTCTTTTGTTATTTGACCAGTGAGCGCAGTGGCCCTATAAATTTGGGGAAGGAAAACCAAAAACGAGCGCAATCGATTTTTCACCTTTAATTTTTATTGTGACCCCCGAAGGGGGTAGGAGGCAATCCGAGCCAATCGAGGAGCGTTGCAAGGGTTGGGCCGCGAAGCGGCCAGGGGGCGGAACCCTAATTACTATTAAAGATCAATGCATTCTCTTTACTTGATTTAGAGATAGACTTGTACGCTTGGTACGCCATTTGCGCGTGTGGCAAGGTTTACGATTTTTTAAAGAATGGTACCCAAGTTGGAGGGGAGTGTTGAGTTCATGGGAAAAATGCGTAAATATCAAATTTTGTATTAAAACCTAACACATTTTTCAATCCTGCTCGACACGTTCAGAGTATCATATTTTAGTTCAATTCATAATCACAGATGGTATTTTATGGAGGTCCATTTCGCTGGCCCCGCCCATTTTAAGTGGGGGTTCGAAAATAGTGTCAATCGTTTGTGCATCGTTTGTGCATCGTTTGTGCACGTTTGTGCACCCACTATGGACCTATTTTATGGAGGGTGGCAAAGGGCAATTTTCCAAAATTGCCCTTATAAATTCGGGTAGGAGTTTTTTCTGATGGAGACATATAATTCTACAATGTACCACATGTATTTTGTTTGTTGTAATTTTTCAAGATTTTCATTATTTCCCTTATCTTTTTAAAATAAGTAAACTTCCCCCTACTTTTGCCACCCATATTAACTTTGGCACCCAGATTTTCTTCCTGTGGTTCTCATGTGATATGCTTTCCATCAAACTTTGACCGGTTGAAATCTATGATTCACAGTTCGGAAGGTTCTCTGTTCGGTTTGCTCTAAAAACTCACGCATTCAGCTCTTGTTGCTTTCGAATCCATTGGCAAAGTTCGATAAACATTTCTTCAAGGTACCTTTCACGTATTTTCTTTTCTGCCATCAATCGCTTTCGTTTTTGCTCCAAACTAACTCTACTTTCCATGATTTCTCGCTCATTGGCGAAAGATCTTTCGAGTTTATCAAACATTAAAGTAGATCGAGTTTTAATGCGATTTTTAAGGAAACTGGCTTGATTTTTAATAGAAATTATCAAAATGTGAAGTATAAGGGGAGCTGAAAAACAAGGCATGGCGAGACTGTTGATCGCAACCATTTGTATAAGGCATATAATAACGTACAATATGGGCGATGGTGATTTAACTAGAGGAAAAGGAGAAATGTAATCTTGAATGTAATCGATTGTGAACGTATCATTTATAAATTCGTTTCTGAAAAAAGACCGCATGAGCTTAATAATTAAAACACTAATAGCGTTGAATGCGATAAGTTTAGCAACATTTTGAATAAGAGTATGAATGACCGTCTCTTTGTAATCATACTTGTCTTCATCTTCTTCGTTAGAGCTTCTTTCATGATCATACATATCGACGAATTCGAAGAATTTATAGAATGTTTTTCGCCAATAATAAGTCGATGAAACGACGAAGATTGAAGAAAAAACGCAAATAAGATGTAATCCGAGAACAAATATTGATTTGACATCATTTGTTTCTTCTTGCAGCAAGCCTATAGTGCAACTGTACGCTATTGTGAAAGCCGAACATAAATGAAAAAAAATCCAAAAATACCTGAACAAAATGTGCATGTATGCTTCATAATATATTCCTCCACAAAAAGAGTAGACAACGTATAAATGTTGGACTTTCGGCGAACAGTTATGGAAATATTTCTTCTCCAATATGTACTCCATTGCTTACACATCTTAGGTATAAGGATTTCGTCGTAAAAAAAATATCACGAATTGAGTATTATGTTCACTTGGAGTTGGGTAGACATTGGTTAAATGATATGACTTCACTTGTTCAGAAAAAATATATCAATTCACACCACACAAGTATGTGTCTGCCAAAAGATGGCTTATAATTCTACGAGTATGTGTTCTCGTAATAATATACACGCAAATCAATCATTATTGAATGTATAAAAACATGCCTTAATCATGAGAAAAAAGTGCTATGAATTCCTCGAAGTTATTACATCGATCTTCGTTACTTTTAAACATTAAATTTTTGATGTTGTGTTCTTTCCATTTAGTCAGAGCTTATGAAATAAGTATATGGTGAATGTTCTCTATAGCTCACCAGTGCCATTTTTATTCCTAAATTAACATTTTCAAGACGGTTTGGGAAGAATGAGGAGAAAAGAAGCCACTAATTAAATCAAATTCTCATCCCCGTTGCATCCTCACAGACACTAAGCTTAGAAATTTTCATGTTTCTACCTTGATTTTTTGTTCTTGAGAGGAATTTTATGATCAAATTCAGTAGCAATAGTACCATGCCTGAAAAACTGCTTTCAATATTGTTATTAAATATATTTTAATAGACGACTTATTGTAAATAAATACGATAGCTTTCAATTTTGGCCATTTAAATGAGGATAGGGGTACGGAAAATGATCGATAATGATGAATAATTTTATCATCAAATTCATCGCTCTTGAGTACTTATTTAAGGATAGGTATGGTACTCGTCATATGAGGTATTTAAATCAATGATAATATTTGAGAAATCTTCGCCCAACCCCACACTCAAGAAAAGCTCATGAAAACAGAGCTGCGAAGAATCTCGTGAGTCGATGAGGAGTCTCCCTCCTAAAATGACAAAAATTGTCCAGCATCCCCAAGGATCCAAACCTTATTTTTTAAAATTGTAAACATGTTTTACTTCAACAATGAATAACTCCATTTCTTCGCCCCATCGCATTTTGAGATAGGGGGGATGAAATTAGGTGAGTCGTTTTGTAGTATTAATATTATATTTGGCAACAGCGCTAGCTGTTTTGCTACGTGTCAACACTGTATTAGTAGTTGTTAGTTGTATTGTTTAGATTTAGATTAGAAGGAATATACGTTTTAAATTGTAAATGTGCTTTTTCTCTAAATAATCATTTCGTTAATAATGAAAGCTATAACATTAAATGGCGACGAGGTGAAAGAAAGTTATACTCGTTTTGCAATGTATTTGCCTGACATTCATTTCCTATTTAAAATGTTTTTCATAATTAATTGTGTCAATTTCAAAATATCTGTATCCGCATCAATCTACAATGGCTATGTCTGCGGATCAATTCAAGCAATTCTTAGCGACGTTTCGTGAATCCATGGGTCTAATTCAAGCCCAGGCTCCAGCTCCAGCACAATTTATTTCACGTTTCGAGCCTTTCGAGAAAAATAAAGAAACTTTCGCCCAATATAAGGAACGATTTGAAAATCATATGAATCTCAAAAATATCAAGGATAAAGGTATTTTCAAACAACAGTTTCTAGACAGTATTGGAAGTGACCTCTATCATGAGGCAGAAACAATAATTGCGCCAGAAAAATTCGAATCGTTAACTTATGCTCAGATTATTGCTAAACTTGAAGCCCACTTGTGTCCAAAAACAAATATTATTGTAGCTCAGCATAGATTTCTTTCAAGGTGCCAGAATGATAAAGAAAATACAAACGATTTTCTGTGTGCGCTGAAAAGTTTATCTTCAAAATGCGACTTCAAATGTGAATGTGGAAAATCTGTAGCTGATTTGTTCATCAGAGCCCAATTTATTCGTGGCTTACGTAATCCAGAAATGCGAGAAAAAATCTTACAAGAGTCGAATGTAACTGTTCAAAGCGCAGCTGATAAGGCGTTAATTATGGAAGAAGCTCGTCTTAACAGTAACGAATTATCAAATAACAGCATGGTGGTATCAGCAACTACTGCCCCTTCAACTCATCAAAATATTCAAACTGCTTCAACAGTTAATCGTATGTCACGAACACGAAATCGTTCCAGATCATCATTCAATACGCGAAATCAAGGTCGTTCTGAGTCGAGACATTATCGCAGTAAATCTAGAGATTATCGAGGTAAAAAATTAGATTTCAAGAGCATCGGTATTGATAATTTGTGCATTCGATGTGGTCGAGATAACCATAAAGTTAATGACTGTCGAGTACCTCACCATAAAGCAAAATGTAATTCGTGTCAACGTACGGGCCATGTCGCAAAAGTTTGTATTACTACGTTAATAAAAAACAAAAATAAATCAGTAAAATTGATCGATTCTGACCAGATAGACGATAATCAAGAAATTCAGTATGTATCTGATATTTACAAAATCAGTGCAGCTGATGACATAAAAACTGTCGATTTATTTGATCGCAATTTTATTGATAAAGATACTGAAAAATATTTCGCGGATGTAAAAATCAACGGTACAAATTTCACGTTTGAAGTTGATTCTGGTTGTGGCTATACGTTAATTCCACAAAATCAGTTTGATAAAATCCAGCCAACACCTGAAGTACATAAATCTCCATTAAATTTTCGTACCTACGATCGTGGTATTGTTCGTCCAGTTGGAGTTGCAAGAGTAAATGTAAACTATCAAAATCTTTATCTGGCGGAACAGACTATTTTTGTTGTTTCAAATGAATTTACACCCCTATTAGGACGAGCATGGATCCGGCGTCTCAATATTTGCTTAGCGGAGCTCGATAATCCAATGGAGCCGACTATTGCAAATGTGAATACCATGAATAAAACTATGACTATTGATCAACTCAAGGAATTATTTCCAAAAATTTTCGAACAACGTGTTGGGAAAATACCAAATATCAAATGTTCTTTAAAATTACGAAACAAAGCAAGACCACGTTATTTCAAACCAAGGGACATACCTTATGCAATGCGTCCTTTAGTTGAAAAAGAAATCGACGACCAAGTACGTGATGGCATTTTAACACCAATTGAAAAATGTGATTGGGGTTCGCCTCTTGTTCCAATACGCAAAGAAAACAATAAAATACGATTATGCGGCGATTATAAGGTATCAGTTAATAAGCAATTGGTTTCTGATCGGTACCCTATTCCCAGAATAGAAGAAGTTTTGAATAAAGTCAAAGGAGCTCAACGATATTGTAAAGT
The DNA here is from genome assembly GCA_009761765.1 of Phenacoccus solenopsis. Lineage (NCBI taxonomy): Eukaryota > Metazoa > Arthropoda > Insecta > Hemiptera > Pseudococcidae > Phenacoccus > Phenacoccus solenopsis. Next base: position 11,453,884 of record CM019755.1, on the reverse strand, counting down.
AGATTTGTACAAAGCTTATAATCACGTTGAAATGGACGATGAAAGCGCAGAGATTCAAACAATTTCGACTCATAAAGGTACTTATAGAGTTAATCGGCTCGGTACTGGAATTAAAACTGCACCCGCTGAATTTCATAGAATCTTAAGTAAAATTCTAACAGGGTTAAAAGGAATTGTAATATATTTCGACGATATTCTAGTATTTGGCAATACTGACGAAGAATGTCTACAAAATTTACTCGCCTTATTGCGTCGATTGGAAGAAAATGATTTACATTTAAATGCTGAAAAATGTCAATTGTTCCAGAAACGTGTGCAATACCTTGGATATGTTATTGAAGGAAATACAATCACAAAAAATCCATGTAAAGTAAAGGCTATAATGGATGCTCCACGCCCCAAGACACCAGACGAAGTACAACAATTTTTGGGACTAGTCGTCTATTATTCACGTTTTATACCGAATTCTAGTTCGATTACATACCCTCTGCGTCAACTAACAAAGAAACATGCACGATTTTATTGGTCTGCTGCATGCGAAGCTGCTTTTCTAAAATTAAAATCAATAATCAGCAGTAATCAGGTGCTTGTTCAATATGATCCAGATTTACCAGTTATAGTTGCCTGTGATGCGAGTCCCATTGGTATTGGAGGAGTCATTTCGCACATTATTGATGGAGTAGAAAGACCAATCGAGTTTGCATCCAGATCTCTAACGCCTGCTGAGTCAAACTACAGCCAGATTGACCGTGAAGCCCTCGCTATAGTATTCACAGTTGAGAAATTTTTTATGTATTTATATGGCCGAAAATTTACGTTGATGACTGATAATAAGCCATTGACAAGGATTTTTCATGAACATGCAAATTTACCTCCCCTAACCGCAGCACGTATGGTTCGATATGCAATTTTTCTCAGTCGATTCGATTACGAAATTAAATATCGTCAAAAAGAAAAAAATACAAACGCTGATTATCTCTCTAGAGCTCCATTAATTGAAAAACCAGGAGGTATTATTGCAATGATAGAATCTGAGATAATTGAGTATCAAGCTGTTACATTGAACCAAATCACATCTGAAGTTGTCACTAGTGATATCATTGCAATTGAAACTCAGAAAGATCCTGAAATGCAGAAGCTATTCAATGAAGACACTGATAATAAATACTCAAAAACCAAAAGCGGCATATTTTTCTATGGAGAACGAGTAGTTATTCCAAACTCCTTACGCCCATTGATCTTAGCTGAACTTCATAGTACGCATATAGGAGTTTCAAAAATGAAACAGCTCGCCCGACGTTACTGCTATTGGCCAGGTATTGACAAAGCCATAGAAAGTTGCGTAAAATCATGCAATCAATGCGAACAGTATCAGCATCATCCATCAAAAGTACCACTTCATCGGTGGGAAATTCCAGAAAATAATTTTGACCGGATACATATCGATTTCGCGGGTCCTCGGAACGGATTTCAATTCTTAATCATCGTTGATGCTAAATCAAAATGGCCTGAAGTAAAAATTTTCAACAACGATCCTACTTCGTATTCGACTATGTTGGCGCTAGAAGAAGTTTTTTCAAATCATGGTTACCCAAAGATCATGGTATCTGATAATGCGTCAATATTTAAAACTACAGATTTCGGAAAATATTGTAAGGATCGTGGAATACTTCAAGTATTTTCTGCACCTGGTCATCCGAGTTCAAATGGATTGGCAGAGCGTTTCGTTCAAAGTTTAAAATCGAAATTGAATAAAATGGAAAACGAGAAGATGCCTATTAAAGCATTGGTCAATAAAATTTTACTCCGGTTTCGTTCTACACCTTTAATTGATGATGAAAGCCCAGCTGAAAAATACTTACATCGTAAAATACGGATTCAATTAGATGCAATTAAACCGAACATCTTGAAGAAGAACTCCAGTAATGCTAATATCAAAGTTCGAAAATTCAGAATTGGAGATCGTGTAGCAGTAATTACGCGAACCATATTGGGAAAACCTACATGGGAAGCTGGTATAGTTGAGAAGACATATGGACGTCTCCACTACCTGATAAAATTAGACAGTGGTCGTTTTGTAAAGAAACATATCGATCAATTGAAGTCGACGGAGACTAAGCAGGGTATTATTACAGAACCTGTGACACTTCCTGTTACAAAGAAAGTTACTTTTCGAGATGAATTTCCAACTGAAAGAGTTATACCGAATCCAGCTCCTGTACTTCAGAATCCTGCGGCTGAAGACCAAGTGCAAGGTTTTCGTGGTAGGCGACGTGAAGCATGTCTACCAAGTCGATATAGAGATTTTATACTTTCATAATAATTAAGTATTAGATTTTTTTAGCGCGGAAGATTGTAGTATTAATATTATATTTGGCAACAGCGCTAGCTGTTTTGCTACGTGTCAACACTGTATTAGTAGTTGTTAGTTGTATTGTTTAGATTTAGATTAGAAGGAATATACGTTTTAAATTGTAAATGTGCTTTTTCTCTAAATAATCATTTCGTTAATAATGAAAGCTATAACACGTTTGCACTTGGTTTGTGCTCCTTCTGTGCGGCAAAAACTTTTGTTTGTAACTCTCCAGTTCCATATGGTCTGAGGAAATACCAGCCTTCAAATAGAAATATCACATGGGTGGCTATAGAACTTCCAGCACCATCTTCTCGTTCAACGGAGGGAAATGAAATTAAGTATGAAGCATAGACAGAGATATTACAAGCTAATCTTTCACCGTGTCAACCACAGTAACTCCGCAAGGGTTGGACATAGAGACTCAATAATTGGGGTTGAATGTTTTTACAAAAAACATAACATTTTGACCCCCATTAAATGAAATTTCCATCAATAGCTGTTTTCGCAATTTTGTATGGGAAGATAGTGCAGGTAAATGTAAAAATTTCAAATTTCAAAAATAGCTATTCATAATTATATACATATTCAGAACTTGGGAGAATATCTATTACATGTGCATTCCCATAGTGAACTGAAGTAAAATAAGTTTGTCCTTTATCGTTTATTGTTTGTTGTAATCCCATTTAGACGAGCAATTATACCCACTTTTATTTTTCATGTTCACGATGATAATTTGTAAATTATGAAATCACTATCAAGCATTACGATACTTTATGCATCAGTAACTCTTAATCACTGATATCATACCCCTTTCACAAACTTCTCAAAAAGATATATGTACACACGTGAATTATAAATGAATAAAAACCATTTAATTGAACACAATAAATACGAAAATACAAAAGCTAGGTACTCTAGTACATCTTATCACACAGCAACATTCACGACGAGGTAATCGTTACCATATTAGTATGGCTTGTAAGCTGGACGCGGGTAAGATGGAGCTGGGTACGACGGGTAAGCCTGGAGCTGGGTACGAAGGGTAAGCTGGAGCTGGGTAAGCTGGTTTGCTGTAAGCTGGCGAAGCATAACCGTCCTTCTTGACTACAGCGTTGAAACCGTATCCATCGTCGGAGTATTCTACGATACGTTTGGTACCGTCGGGTTCAACCAAACTGTATTGGCCCTGTAAATTAAATCACATAGCTGATTACCTAAGCCGACCTTGACCGCAACCAAGAGCAATGAAAACTTACCTTAACAACATCTCCGTCTCTGTATTCGTATTGGCTTTTGTAATCACCGGTGTACGAATCGGCGACTTCGTACGAGAAATCGTATTTAGCTGGTAATTCGTATTCAGGAGCGGCGTAAGGGTAGGGTTTGTACGGAGCTGGGTACGCTGGTGCTGGGTATGATGGGTAAGGTGAGACGCAAGCTCCCAAAGCTAATACTGACGCGAATAAGGCGAGCTGTAAAAACACGCAAACATTATTCCATCTCGTAATCGTAAATCATCGACCTATTTCATATGCGCTTGTTACATTAGACATACACGTCTAAAAGTTTAAGCTCCGGGTTAAGTCCGGCTTTACAAGATATTCGAACGGACTTAAGTGCTTTTCATTGTACACCCAATTCTCGATAATACGTTGATATAAGGCGGAAACGATGTTCTCGAATACATCTTTCATACGAACTTTTAATAAGAAGACCATGTTTTTTCCATGTTGCAAAAAATTAATTAATAAACCAAAATGCTGAGATAAATTAGCGAAGAAGTATATTGTACTCGTTTCCCTTTATTAAGACTGAGAATTTAGGATACCTAATTTTCAAAGAGAATAAAGCTTTTTTAAATTTCCACTAAATTCTTGTACAAAAGACTTGTCGAAAAAATAAATGTTCGTGCCGGGAAAAAAATTATCACGATTTTCAAGTCTTTTCACTCGATTTTTTTTTTTTTTTTGAAATTTTATTTATTTAATAATTATTTTTTTATGGGCCGTTTGTAACTGCATAGGTCATTATGCCACACGACGATCTATCCTTGGGAAAATAGTCAGGATGACTTTAGGATGGAGATGATGTGATTAATATGTAGTTTTTGTATTGTCAGGAATAATCATATTAAGATATTTATGAATTTTTTCGTTGGTTTTGAAAAAAGGTGCATTCAGTGAGGAGTTGGATCATGTTTAAGGTAGCGTTTTGACAAAATTCACATAATGGAGTCTCTCCAATTCGTTGGAATAGGTAAGAGTTGGACATCAATTTCAATTTTTGTATGAAAGAGTTTATTGCTTAAGTGATTTTTAAAAATTGCTCAATTAATATGAAATAAGGGAATTTGAGTAGGTATAAGTATTTAGCCATTAAAAATTGAAAAAACATACCTATATATTTTTTATACATATTTAATTTACGAAAAAAAAATTTATTAAATTATTTCAAATTTCAAAATTTTGATTCATCTTTAGAAAATGATAATTTTTTATCGTAAAATCACAGAGTAAAATTTCTAATACAAATTTTCAAGACATAGGCAAATTGAAAGATGACCGTCAATCGATTCAAAATTTTCAAATTTTGCATTAAAATGATTTCAAATTTAATGCCAGTTTTATAAAATGTCTTACGACGTGTAATGACAAATTCCAAATTTAAAACTAATCTCAAAATAATATCTTCTTTAAATTTACAAAAATAAAAAGTTTGAGAAAATTCATTTGAAACTTAAAATATTAAATTTTCATGACATATTTGTGAACATCAACATAAATGGAAGCAAATTTTGAATTTTTGAAAGCAATTCATTTCACTACAAGTAGATAGAAACCAATTAAACATACTAATGGGTAGAAAAAGACTCTAACAATAAATATTAAGGAATGATTTCACGTTAAGAAGGTACCCTATATGCACACTATGGCTGATAGATAATTAGATAACCTGTTTCTATTCTTACATAGTAGACGAGAAACACCATTTTCAGCTTATATAGATATATCTTATGAACATCTTATAGATATGCTTTCAAGCCGAGCTTGAATTAGTGTCGAATAGATGTCAATGGATATCTATAGGTACTTTTTTATAACGAAAAATTTTGATATCTATTTGACATTAATGTAAGCTCAACTTGAAAGTACATCGATGAGATGTTCATAATACATGTGTAAACTCAAAACGGTGTTTTCTGTATAGCTATTTGCCATAGCAATGCGCACATAGAGTAATAATCATTAGTCAGCACTTGAATAATTAATTATGAAAGCCAACGATTAGAGAACGAAAAAATCAATAAAATTGAACTTAATCTGCTATTTGATAAAGATGAATATTTCACCGTTTCGAACATGAATGAAGATTAACCATGATCTAGTTAAAAATCGAATTCCACAATTAAGATTTTTTTACCGAAACCGACAATTTAATTCATTAACAAGCACGAGGCTGATACGAAACACTACACTTTAAAGAGATAACCGCACTATGATTACGAATCAGCACCAGCGAAAAAATCTCGGTGTAACACGCGAAACAAAATTCAAAACCGCTTACCTGGAAAGCCATTTTTACTGTGTGCTACAGTGAGGTAAAAAAATGATAACTTATTCCAACGGTGGATTAATTAAAAATATGTAACAAAATGCATTATCAACTGGTTTATATACCGAAGAGGGTGTGTACCTTTGAGCATGTGTGCGATTGTTTATCTAACTAGATCCGCCCTCAGCGTAGTTGCATTAACATTTTAGGATTTTTTTTTTTTTCAAAACTGTTACCTAGATTGGTCACATATGTAGCCTGGCAGAATTAGCCTTTCGGGTATGGGTGTATTGTCTGGTATTGACTTATTGGTTTTACGCGGTCCGATTTAAACTCCGCACGTGCCCCTGCGCTAATTGGACATTTTTGTGTTAGATAATTCATGCCCGATAAATTATACGATCTGGTGCTCGTGTGACAGTAGAACTTGTTGCTGGAATGTAAACGGTGTATGGGGATTATGGTGATAAAACGATATGGACAATTTTGGCGTAACGAGTTTTACCTGTTAATTGAATACGTCGGTTAGCGCACCGTATTGTATTAATGAGCGAAAGTAAACAACGCCTACAATTTAATCAGAACTTTAACGCCCTTTGGACGCATATTTTGCGAGACGATAGAGCCTTCGGGCGTTAGATTGAATTTTGAGTCTTATGTGTTTGAAACCAAATGTGTCTGGAGGAAAATTCGTGGCAGAATGGAAAATGAAGAGAAAGAATTCGAAGCAGAATTGTTGAAGAAAAATTTTGGATATCAGCTCGATTCCATGAGTATTTCAATATGTGTCATGTAATTATAGGCGTTCAATTCTTCAAGGTCAGATCATTTTTTATTGACCTTTTGTTTGAAAAATGCCAACACATAATATGAGGGAAACTATGGAAACCTGATTCGGTAAATATTTTTCTCGTCAAAAATTTATCCAGACCAGCCAATTGCTTTTACTCATATCAACCATTAGGGCCTTCTTTTGCTGGAAACGACTTAATGATTAATAATAACTTAATGGCTCAATAAATCAATAAAATGGGCGTGGAAAAAGAAATGCGCATAAAATTCTTGAAAACCGAGCAATAGCCAACGAAATATCCCAGGGAGTATTATAATCCTCCCTTAGCAAAATTCTGTTAAAATTTTGAAATGCTAAATTTTTAAGCATCAAAATAGGTACCTAGTTGAATTACTACTTTCCTTCATTAGTGGAAAAGAGAATTTTTACGCTTAATATGAGTTTGAGAACAAAATGCTGCATTTTTTGCCTCTATTAAAAAAAAAGAGGAAAATTTTTGAAAAGCATCTATTTATAAATGTGTGTTATTATTGTCTCGAATCACTTTTGGCCTTTGCTACTATCCTTTTCTTAGTCTGACAAGCGGAAATATTCTCGTATTTTAATCTTGTACAGAAATTCTTAATGAAAAGAGTTTTCATGGTCAGATATTGTTGGAAGTTTTTTTTCCTGTACCGATTTCCAAATATGTCAAGGTGTATGTGGTGAGATGGGATTATTTTTTTTTAGAGAGTGAAAAAAGCCAAGGAAATCTAATCGCAAAATGACTTAAAAACTGAAAAAAAAATTCAGTTCGGAATGTTGTTGAGAGTACCTACCAAATTTTTTTTTTATTTCAAAGGAATTGATTTTCCAACAATCTGAATTTCTTTCGCGTTTAAATTTTATATTTTTTATCTAAAAACAATAAAAAATTTTATGTATCAATTTTCTTTCGAATTTAAGGAATATAAACCTTTTAAAATTTCTTTTTAAAAAACACTAAAGGCACATAAGATTTACAGAAGATAAAATTCTTTCAGTCTAGATTGATTCATAGCAAGTAAAATGATGTAGTTTCGAAGCGGTGTGGTGATAATTTGAGTACCTACCTCTGTGAGATGTGTACAGATCGAGAATGAAATTAAAATTTTACCCACTTTTAAAATATACAAAAGTTGATGTTAAAAAAAAAAAAAAAAAAAAAAAGATGTTCTCATCAACTTTGAGGACTAAAACATTGTTTAAATTTTCTGAAAGTCACATAATGACAACTTTTCTTTTAGCCTCCTCCCTTATTTTTCGAAAAAATCTGAAATTTGGTCCACCCTAGATTTGCTCAATAATTTATAATGCACAAATTCTTGGAAATATAATTTATACTGTTCAAGGTTAGATTCAAATGAGTAAGTATTCTAATAAATTGACACTATTTGACAGATATTTTAAGATTTTCCTTTGTTATAAATAATTAACTTAAATGATTCCATCGCAGTTAGAAGCATAATGTTTTGAGCATTAAAAATTTCAGGAAAAAGGAGTACGTGTTGAGAGAACAAATATTGAACATTCCATGAACATAGTACTAATAAAATAATACAGAATTAATTTTGATAGTGAGTAATAGAGTTATTCTAAGATGTAGTTCTGCCTTGTTTGGTTAGCTTCAAAGATTTGAATCGGTAGTTTTAAAATTTTTAATAAAATATCTAATTTCTGTTCAACTAAATCGGATTATGAAATTTTTTAATTTAATAAAAATACCCTATGATTATAAAGAGAAAATGACATGATAACCGAGACACTCATTAATTACATGGTTGTAAAAGAATTGCCGAAAAAAAGATTAATAAAAAAAGGTATTTTTTTTGAAACAACAATGTAAATAAGAAAAATTATCAGGATCAAGAACAAGGCGAACAGAATAAAACAAATCAAGAAAAAAAAAACAGTGAAAAAAAAATTGTTTTCTTAATTACATATTAAATATGTTTACTTACTCTATACCTAATTATTGTTGTTGTTTGATTTTTCTTAATTTTGTCATAAAAAGTGACTTTAAATTTTATCAAAAAATATTTCTTAGTTTTATTTTTTTTCAACAATTCAATTTTCAGTAGAACATAGCCCTTCCACTTTTTTTCAAATTAAATTTCAAATTCCTGTAGTTCAAAATTCTTCTTATAATAACCCATGCATACAAACAATTAAATAAAAATTTTCGAGAAAAAAAAAACAGAAAGCAAATTGAATTAATTTTTTTATTTGAAATACGACAAACTTCAGCTGTACTCGATGGGTTAATTTAAATTCCAGTGATCTTGAAAAAAATCCTGAACAAAGGATATAAAGGTATTGAAGTAAGGATATTTTTAAAATTTACAATAAATCGAAGATATCTTCAATATCGGCAGGAGGGAGGAATCACGTACAGATTGCTCCAGGCCCAGGTTCCTAAGAAAGACCGGAGATCCAAATTTTAGATTTAACAATTTTCATGATTCCAATTAAGTTTTTTTGTTTGATTTTCATTCATTTTTTTTCAAATTTTCAATACAACTAAAAAAAACTTGAAAAGAGGAGTCCCAAAGTTATTTTTGCCAAGGAGCTAATTCTGGCTCTCCTCATAGCTCTGTTCAGTAATATTTTTCAACGGTAATTTCAATTGGTATTGCTTCATTCATTTAAATTATGATTACGTAAGAACGATAATCGGTAATTCCTTAAACGGATATAGATTTGAGTTGCCTCACATTTATTCTAGATAAATGGAGATATTCCTGAGGCATAATCGAATTTGAATTCGACTTGACCTAAAAATAGATCTTTCGATGCTATCAACTAATAGGTCTATTTTTATTTCATATGGCACAACCAAAAAAGCCAAAGCTCGTGTTCCTAAAAAAGAACGAGCCTATAAGAAACCCTTGGGAAAAATTCTCCGCCTAGTAATTCAACTATGGAAAATGATCATTAAGTGATTAGTTAATTAAGTACCATATAATAAACGAACCGTTAATAATATATAATCACGAAACGAACAAGTTATTGTGTGGTTAATTTATTCATATGAAATGATTGTTCGAATCTGCTCGAAACAACTAATCATTTAATTACGATTAGACGCGTGAACTTGAGATCGACGAAATTGCGTAAAAAAAGACCATTAAAAGTGACCTAAAATTTAATATGTAATATCGACTCATGATGCCCACTATGTATTCGAATGTATTACGGTGTAAAGAGGCATGTCATTTGATTTAATCATGGGAGGGTCGTAATAAGTGATCTAGATTTAAATATCACCTATAAATAACTTCTAGTGTGAAATAGTTGTCATATAGTCGAACGCTTTAGCGTGGTTTTATCCGATATACGTCGCACATTAAGTAATTGCCGTTTGTAGGTGCTCGCGGTTGTGTAATTTATCCAGTTCCAGCAACGTTTGGGTTGTGAGGTGGGAACGAGAGGAAAGGGAAACTTTATTACAAGATTTTAGAGGCAGTTTATGGTTACTCTAAGTCCAAACACTCTAGATCTTATAAATAGATTTCAATGAAGTCTATATTTTCAATAGTCAATGATTGAGCATTATATATGCTCTTTGAGCAGCATACGCATAATGAGATTTAGATAGAACTCATCAATCATCCAAGAATGAATTGTTGTACAACATCAAATTTAATTGTCCTCATATTAGTAGCTACCTATGTTTTATATATTCTTTAAAGAACTCGTGAATGAAGGGAGAGGAGGTTGTATTATTCATTAATATCAGGGGCGAAAATAAATACCCAAGGTATTCGTGTAATTACATCCTTAGTCTGCCAAACATAGAACTTGAAAGATCTCCAAACATTCGCAACCAATAGATGTCATTCAAGGGTTTATTATTATTTGTCCAATTCATTGATCTCTCAGCAGAAACTTTCTTGAAGCTTCCATTTCCGGAACCTACTACAAGTTTACTCGTTAGATTTACCTCGTTCATAAACTATTAGGCGGTCAATGGACAATACGTAGATGATAATCAACGATATAAAAAATTACCAACGATGAAATGCATAAAATCATACGAACGCGATTACGCGTCAAGGTCAATGCTGGAACGAACAGGTTATGCCCTCAGCATCATTAAAAAGTGGTATAGGAACTTGGTATGCTATTACGGTAGCGTTTGCGTGAAAAATTAAACACCGAATAGGTACGGCTGGTGCTTTCTTCGGCTCAATAAATCAACCGGTACTTTATGTAAGCGCGGTGAACTGTTTGCAAGGGACAAGGGCATTGGTAAATGTGTTAACTAAGGTGGCGTTTATGAGATTCTTAGATTATCGACCGAGTCTAGTTTATTGAAATGTTACAAGTTACAACGGTTCGGTTGATTGATTATTTTTGCTGCAAGCTTGGATGTTTTTTCTATGAATTTAACGAAGGTCGTAAGTTATGAATATTTAAAAATTAATTAGGTACTTGATTGGATGATGAACTGGTAGAGTAAACGGTCAATGAAACGTTGGATTGGTTGAAGTTTCAAGTACGATAATGTTTTTTATAAATAGTTTTGAAATTAAGTTGAGATATTTTTAGTATTGTTTTTATTTTTTATTTAATTTTATACCGCCTTTTGTTTTCCTCATTGATACAAACAAATTTATTTAGCGAATTATAAAATCAAAAGCCTTGTTCTTTTGATTTCTGAGAAGAAGCAATCGTTTATTTTGTTCATTTTATTTATTTATTTATTTATTTATTTATTCATTTATTTATTCATTTATTTATTTAATTATTTATTTATTTATTTATTATTTTTTTTATAACATGAACATAAATACTGAATTTATGACCAAATATCTTTTCATTTTAATGAAATTCATGATAGTACACGTTCATACATAGTTATTGAAAAATATTGATCAAAATTGGTACCTACTTTAATGCTGAATACACTACAATTTTTAATTCTGTATTATTTTTTTTATTTCATCATTAACTTTTTCATCTTTTTGATTTTGTTTTTATATTAAATCTGTTTCTTTCTTTATTTTCTCTCAATTTTTTTATTAGGTTTTTTTTTTTTATGAAAGTACTAAATGTTTTTATTTTTTATTTTTAAATTGGACATTATTGAAAATCTTTGATCTTGGAATTTGATTTTTTTAATTTTAATTTTTCCATGATTATTTTATCACTCCCATGTTTTCATCTCTCTATTGTTTCATTAGAAATAATCAATTTTTATACGTCATCATTTATATTTTAATCGTTCTGTGTTTTTAATCTCTTAATTGTTTCATTTTTGAAGAAAAAAAAAAAACAATTATAAATCTCCAATTCTCAGATGAAGTTGTTTTCTTGAATCATTATACTCATGAAATCAATCACAGAGTAGAGCAAAATCACTTTTTTCTAGAGCATAATCGAGATACCAATACCAAATTACCATAACACATAGATTCCATTTACAACCCTCACACAACAAAATGAACAGATGAATTAAAAATGAGCAAATAATTTATTGAAATAAATAACTTAAAGTTAACAACTTAAACACTTCAAACATGACTGGATACGTTTTATATACAGAGAAGAAGAGATTTGTACGTATTACGCATCAGACTACGAAATTAGTAAGCTGGTTTGTAAGCGGTTGGGTAAGCTGGAGATGGGTAGGCAGCTGGAGCGTGGTGGTAAGATGGAGCTGGGTAGGAAGCGTAAGCTGGAGTTGGGTAAGCTGGGGCAGCGTAGGCTGGGGCAGCAGCGTACGGAGCTGGTGATGGGTAGGCGGATTTGTAAGCGGGTTTCTTGTATGCTGGAGATGGGTACGATGGGTAAGCTGGGCCAGATTTGTATGCAGAGGGGGAAGAGTAAGCTGGTGCGTATCCGTCCTTGAGTACAACAGCGTTGAAACCATATCCGTCATCGGAGTATTCTACGGTACGTTTGGAACCATCGGGTTCAACCAAACTGTAGGATCCCTGTGGAATAAAGAAAGTATATTAGTGTCTCCAAAAAATACTCTTGTGCGGAAGAGGATTTTAGATCAACGTATAATTACCTTGACGTAGTCTCCGTCTCTGTTTTCGGTTTGGCTTTTGTAGTCACCAGTGTACGAGTCAGCTACTTCGTAGGCGAAGTCGTATTTGGCTGGGGTTTCGTATTCTGGAGCATAAGCAGCTGGTTTGTAAGCTGGGCCGTGAGAGTAAGCGGCTGGTTTGTACGATGGGTAAGCTGGAGCTGGGGCATAGTGAGAACTATAAGCTGGTGAGCTGTAGGCTGGTGAGCTGTATGCGGGTGATGGGTAAGCCGGGGCGGAGTATGGGGCAACTGGGCTGGCACTGCCTAAGGCAAGTACGCTGGATAAGATGACTAAGAACTGAAATCAGAAAACGAAATATTTTAATCAAACTGTAACATAAATATCAAAGGAAAAAATCTAAATTTTTTCTATCATAAAAATATTCTAATAGTCAAGTTTTTGTGAGCGTTTAGCAGTGATACTTTTTCGGTAGAGGTGAGAGTCATTCTTATGTTTTGAAATAAATATTTAGATCAAATGAATAGCGGGTTAATTCATAAAATTTGAGAGTTAGAAGTTGTTAATGCTAAGACACTTTCATTTTTTGATTCAGAAGACTACAATTTTGAATAATTTAAAATAAAGGATGGTTTCCATGAAAATTTTTAAAAATTGCTATTAAAATAAAACGAAAACGAAAAATTCTTAAATAAGAATTCTAAAAATGACGACTATTGAACATGTTTAGCACTCGCTGTAAGATTATTTAAAAGATTAAAATTCACATAATATTAAAGAACATTATTAAAACAAAACAAAAATTAATCATTTTCGTAAAAGAAAAGAAAAAAAAAATCAAATAGTTAAATCTTTTTTTCAAACATAAGATCATTTCATTATCACTTTTCAAATTATTAAAACACACTGCATGAAGGGAAACATTATAAAATCATCGAACACCGAAATCAAAGCGAAATAATATTTTTATGAAAATGTAAAACAAAACTGTATCACGATAAACCTTAAACTATTCGCACATAAAATAACACAAAGTCACTACTGATATAAGTTAAGAAAAATTACCGAAGACATGTTGATGTGTTGGTTGTTGGTTGTGAATGTTTACTCACTGAACTTTGAAAGTGAAATGTACTTTGAGATTGGCGAACTTCGCTTATATACAAATTAACCAGTACCGGCGATTTTTATGCGCGGGTAAACTCCGGTAAAAAAGTGGTATTAGATATAATACAATACCTGAGGGCGTTCTGCAACTGCGTAACATGTTAGCAAAGAAAATTTGAACAGTGATTCGCAAATTCTCTACAACCATTTATTATGTTAGATTATTTCTGCGAATTTCTTTACATAATTTTGCCATGATATATGTAAGTAATTTTAGATAAGGAAAGAGACGTTCTGAAGAGTTAATTAATTTTTTTTTCATCTTCTTGTATTTTGAGATCTTCCAATATCGGTTGCTCTATATATGACACTCCATAATTACATTACTTTTATATTCATAAACAAATTTTTCAAGAGGAAGAGAAAAATAAAGAGATGTAGGTATCTTAATAACATATAAAAATGTATTAATTTTTTCAATTTTTAGCTAAATTTGACATGAAAAAACTATGTTATCCAGCCTACTTCATTTGATGAATAAGGATTAAGAGGGGGCACATAATTTGTAATGAAGAGGCAAATGTCTAATTTTTTTACACGTATATTTTTTTGTTTCCTCATCATGCTACATAAAAAATTTTAGAGCAATCTCATCTAACTGGTTTCAGATTAGATCAAAATCTTAATTGGACCACATTTGGTATAAAAATTTCAGCAGATGATTTCAAATTGGATCTGATATTGGATACAATGATAAAAAAATTAAACATCAAGAAAAAAGAAAGTGATCAATTTTGATTAAAAAAATGAGCAGATAAAATTTAATAAAATGTTATCAAATTTGATGGAATTCCATATAATTTGATTAAATTACTTAATGGTATTAACATGCGAATATCAAATTTGATTAAATTCGATAAAATTTGATCCAATGCTTTTTTGATCAGATTAGATTCTATTCCATCAAAAATGATGCATAGCTTCACAGATATATAATTTTTGTCGGGATACCTAAAATTAGATCAACTTTAATCAAATAATATATTAAATTATAGCTGGTCAATTTGTTTTCATCATATTTCATGAATTTTAAGTAAATTTGAGTTATCCCTTTTTTCATGGATACGATCTATGTATTGTACTGAATTAATTTTTCGTATCAAATTCAATCAAACTTGATCTAATCAACATTTTGATTAAATTAGATCTAAAATATTTCACTGGGTACAAGGAAACCTTTTTCATAGATACTCCCTTGTAGCGTTTGGGTACCATGGGGCCAATTTCAATCTAAAATTGGTACTGAGTTTGCAACATATTTTATCGAGGAAATGAAATTCAAGGAGGTCACTTTCGTCAGGAGCAGATGGGTAATTCTACTTATTCTGCCCTACGTTCTGAAAATGCTGTTGGCCCTGCTACAAATTATCATAAACAATCGAATGAAACTATCAGTATAGTGTCTTGTGTTTGCTCTCTTCACTTCACAAGTACAAAATCAATGAATTGGTAACACAAAGGACCGACCCCGCTAATGTAATTTAAATAATATCTTTATATTTTTACCTTTAGTAGAGAAGCTCTTGGCCTTTAATTTATCTACAAGTTGAGCCTTCAATTTATAATTTCTGATCACATTTCTGTTCCCCAAAAGCTGAAAATTGCAGGTAGTCAAACTCACTCTTTCACCTTAATCATTTCTGTGATAAGATCATAGTTTAGAAATAACGCATGCTATATGGGTACCTATTAAAAGATTCTTGTTGAGAATTAACTTTTGAAATCAATAGTAATAGCAAAAAATTTATATTTAATGCTTCCATTATCAAATTCCTCAATATGGGGTTTTCATTTTTTTGCATTAAAACAAAACGTCGAATGAAAACCAGTTCGATAATTTCGTTACCTACGAAGATTTCATTCAAGTTTATCCAATCTTACGTACCACTGGCAGCAGCCACGCCTTCGCCACAGTACGAAAACATTTTATTAGCCGGCTGGATTTTGTTTGATCGAATTGTCCGTCTAGTGGTCCAGTTACTCAATGATATAATAGCAATTTCTCTTTTGTTTTATTGGAGGCCTCCCTTGAAGGCATTTTTCAATGTCGCTTCAATGAAGTCCAGCTCCAGGGTAGGTCACTAACGAGATTCAATCGCCACTTACAGTGTAATCGTCTGTGCGACTAATTATTGCCCTACTCGAGTACTTGTGATATTGGGTCAAATCTTAACCTCAACAACTGCCCGTGGAACTCTTTAACCCCAATCATCTTTTATGAAGAAAAAAAAATTGAGAAATCTTCTCTGACAATTTTTTCAATCGAATGAGGAACCAGGAAACGTGACTGGTATTACATTGAAACCTACCAACTAAAACGGTGACAGCGCGACAGGACGTCTTAGACGTGCTGGTTCGATTCGTTGATATAGTTTGTTATTCTTCGGTTCTTTGACGAAGAAGCATCATTCGTGCATGAATGGTGTAGGTGTTGATAAACGATTTTTATTAGGGCCAGATAATGGATTCGAATAGGTGTTACAAATATGTGACGTAATAATGGTAAAATTGCAATCTTCGAAGGATCCCATAAATCATAACTTAGATGACTCCGATTAAACTTAGTGAACGTTAAGAAAAGGTGATTGTAATCCAAGGCTCATCGCCCCTCGAAACCTAAATGAAGGTTCTGGTAAAAATTAAATACACCACCCATGATCGTCGTAGCTTCCGTAAGGCGAATGAGGAAGTGTTACTGGGTTTCTGCGGGAGCTTTTTTTTCTGAAAGGAAACATTTTCAAGCTAGTATCCAATTTCGGGATTTATTTCATTTTCGTACCAAATATTCGAACACAGTATCGCATTACGTCTAGGAGAAATGTTCTTTTGTTATACGAGGAAGTAGTGATACTTATATGATAAATGTTTCGAGGGGATCAACGGCGTGTTCGAAGGTTGATTTATTGCCTTTTGGAATTCTCGCTTCTCAAACTTTACACCGAAATATCTTTCATTTCATTCACGAGCCTCGTAAATATTTCGACTTCTCGAGTACACTTGGTAAATAGTTCTTTGAAAATAAAATGAATAAATTAAGTTAACGGGTATTTCGGAGATTTCAAGATCTAGTCTGAAATGAATAAAAGTCAGTAGAATACTCGAACGAGAAGTTGATGAAATTAGATGTAACCAGAAGAGAATTGGTTCGAAAAGGTCCAACGTACTGATTTGGCCTGTGAGTCCGTAATTGATCAAGTGTATTGCAATTTCTCACAAAAAACATATAAAAGTATTTCTGTAAAGGATTAAGAAGCAGTCAAGCCCGCAGGAACTGTTATTGTTTTTCTGTAACTAAGTAAGAATTAATAGAATCCAAAATTTAAACCATCAGACTCTCCAGGAAAAAAGTAATAGATCAAATTTGATAAAATTTATCAAATACAATAAAAACTGATAAAATTTTATCAAAGAAATTGGCCAGATACAATTTGATACAATCTGATCAAATGTTGATCAAATTTGATGAAATGTGTTATACTTATTCCGACAAAAAATAGATATAAAATCACTCATCAAATTCGATCAAATAAAATTCAATCTGATCAAATTTGATCCAAAGCGGTATTTGATTTCATGATCGAATTTTATTGAATTTTGATCAAATTAAATGGAATTTGATTAAATTTGATAAAATTTTATCAAATTATATCTAGTATTTTTTTTTTCAAAATGAAATTAGATCAATTTCATTTTCCCTGTGGCGGGGAAGGGCATTTCTTTTATTTCTTGGGCATACTTTTTTATTGATAAAAAATTTTAAAGCAAAGAGATCCCTCTTATTGACATTGAAACCATTGATTCTCTTTTTTTATGGAGGCTTGAAAATAGGATATCTAAAGGATTTCGATCGATCTGCTTCTCTTCCCCTTGGAGTATTTCTACAGCAGTATATAGGTAGTAACGATTTCGTCACTAGAATAAGAATGGAATGGGATCCAAAAAACTGAAGTAACAGTCTCACAATTTAATTAATTATTTATTTTTTGCTGAGTTTTCAACAAAACGATAGCTATTACAGCCTACCTGATTTGGGAAGGGAAGGTCGGGGGAGGGGAGGGGGGTCTTCAAATCTTTGCGTTTCAGACCATTTGTAATCATCTGGCAAATGTCCAACTTTTTGGTATATATATATTTTTTTCCCCCACGCGTAGCGCCGGCGAGTATTCATAAAATTCGCTCAAAATTTGGTGAGGAACTCTTCTTGAAAATGCGCAGAAGTATTTTTTTTGTTTTTTCGATAAATTTCAAAATGGCGGATCACTCAAATTTTGAGGGAGGCTGGAGAAGAGGCAAATAGCTCAAATTTTTCGTTTTTGATCTCATATGAAAGAGTGAGTCAAGGACACCAACATATTTAAATTTCAGCTTCCTAAGTGCATTTTGAGGCGAGTTAGCAAAAACCTGTTTTTGAGAAAATTGCGTTTTTTGTGTCACTCACTTTGCGCAGGGTGTGGATAAAATTCGCTCAAAATTCGGTGAGGAACTCTTCTTGCAAATACGCAAAAATAGTTTTTTTGTTTTTTCGATAAATTTCAAAATGGCGGATCACTCAAATTTTGAGGGAGGCTGAAGAAAGGGCAAATAGCTCAAATTTTTGTTTTTGATTTCATATGAAAGAGTGAGTCACGGATACTGACATATCCAAATTTCAGCTTCTTGAGTGCATATTGAGAGGAGTTAGATCAATAAACGGCTTTTTGAGGAAGTTTTGAGTCATGAAATTTCTTGAATCTTCCATATCTCCCCACCAAATCAAGTTAAAGAGGTCAAATTTTGTGTGTGAGGTTAGTTGGTGACCACAATATGACCTCTTGAATTTGGATCAAAATGGATTCAAAATGGCGGATTATCAAAATTTTGAGTAGAGCTTGAGGAGCCTCAAGTTGGTAAAAATGTAATTAATATGAATTCATATGGTTATTGGGGATAAGTTGTATACTATATCCCGAATTCACTTCCATACATGATGTTGGAGGGGGAAGGCGGGGTTACCAACCTAAAATAGTGGTGGGGGTACAGGAGGGGTCGAAAATTTTTTATTGCTGTGTCATATGATAAAATGAGCCCAAGTGACAAACGTATTTTGATTTTAGCTTCCTCAGTGATTTTGGAGGGGAGTTAGAGCAAAAAACGGCTTTTGGAGGGGAAATTGCTGCAGGAAATTTCATGAATCTTCCATATCTCATCACCAAATCGGCCTAGAATGGTCAAACTTTGTGTGTAGGATTAGTTTGTGACCAGAATATACCCACTTAAATTTGAGTCAAAATGGATCCAAAATGGCGGATTTACAAAATTTGAAGATAATTTGAGGACCCTCAAATAGTTATAATTTGAGAAATATGTGTTCGCATGATTATTTCATGGCAAGAAATACTACATTTGTGCCAAATTGAACTTCTTAAGTGTTTTTGGAAAGGATAGGGTAGGGGTTTTCAGACTTGGTATTGGGTGTGGCCTGTAGTGATGAACGGTTGAGCATGGTTATTACTAAATCAAAACAAGCCCCAGTTAAAAACTCAACTCCAGTAATGCGGCATGGCTGCTTACGTTTTTTTTTTAATAAAAGATTCAAAAATGAAAAGGTTCTTCTTATTAGCCTTCATGCATTTTTTCTCTCATTTCATAGAGTACCTACCATGATAAGGATGCGATTCCGTCACTAGGTGTAGTAGTGGATGAGATACAAGGATTTGAACTAACAATCGTATCTCCTTATATTTATTTTTTTATTGATGAAAGATTCCAAAATGTGAAGATACTTTTCATTAGCATCGATGCCTTTACTCCCCCTTTTTTTGGAGAACAACTAAGGATTTGGTATCAAGAGGATTCTGCCCTGTTCCTCTTTACTCTTGTGACTTTTTTACGCCTATAACTCCGTGATTCCTGAACTAAATATGGTAGTTAATATGATGTAAAGATCTAAATATCAGTTATCCATTATTTTCCTTCTTTCTTACGTATTTCTTCCTCATCTTTTCAATTTTTTTTTTCATATAACAGTCAAAAATTAAAAAATTCCTCTCATTGGCCTTCATATTCTTACTCTCCCTTTTTGTTTCAGAGGACTATGGAAATTTGGTATTGATGGGATTTCAACCTATTCTTCTTTACCCTCGTGATTTTTTTGTACTTGTATCTCAGCAATCCCATCACTTCATGGATTGGTATACGGAATCCAAATGTTTGAAACAACATCAGTTTCATTTACCTTGTTTCTTGTGCATTTCTTTATTTTATTCTTTATTGATTTATTGAAGAAATATTTAAACATGAGGTGATTCCTCCCAATGGTCTTAATGGCTTTTACTCTTCACATTCATGAAAGACTACTAAAGACCTATAATCGAGAAGATTTTAACTTTTTCCTCTTTTCCCTCACGAACTTCTTAGACTTTTGTTGGATATTCTGTTGAAGCCTTTCATTCTTCCTTTCTTTCTTTCCTGTCTTCTGTGACAAATATTTCCACTAATCTCCTTCTGCCTTTTTTTGTTATGGTTCATCTCAAACATAGTACTCGTGGTTTGAGAAATCAAATTTGAAGATTGAAAATGTAATGTAAAATTTTAAAAATTCCCCCAAATCCCTCGTGAACCCTTGTTTAAAACACTTTCACGAGGCTTAACCATTATATAACCGAATATTGTTAACCGACTGTCTGCGCAGATAATTGGAGACCAATAGGGTCATTGTTTTTACCTTCTATTGCAGACAATCGTGATTAAATCAGGTATCGACGGACATTAGGTTAGTAGGTATATTTCTACGCTATTCTCACGACCCGGCTGTAGCTTACCTTGACTTGAAGACAAGGCGTTATACACATTATAAACACTAATTTTTTCTACATACTATGCGCGGCTGTAAGAAAAAAAATCTTTAAATAATAGTTTTGACGCGCTTCAATGATACTGAAACTGGTTAATCGCATCTCGATTATTAATTATTTTACAGCTAAAGGCAAGCGCGCTAATATCGATTGGCGGCGGTCAAAAAATTATGATTGATAAGATAAAGATAAATGAGGGCACACGCTGCTAGCCAAATTGACAAGTACTCGGCGGTTAATTAAAGGGGCTTCGGCTCCCACGGTTCCACGGCTACTTGTACTTATTTGGAATGGAACAGAAAAAAATTTCGTTCGAGTGGGGATTGGAAAGTAAACCGTGTACCTCGAGGCTGAACTCGAATCAGATTTATTAATGAATTTGAACGGCATCTCGCGTCAGTACGGTGTCGGTCGTGGATTCGGTGCAGCGAGGGCTCGAACGTATCGCAGAACGGGCGTAGGAAGATACAAGTGAACGAGGATTAGTTGAAAGTGAACTGAATAATTTATGAAGATAGAAGATTTATTGTATGATGCAAGTATTTAGTTCTTATGGATAATGGTGCAAAATATAGGGCAACTTGGTTTCCAACGCTGCTACCTTATCTTTATTAATTTCGCACATCTCGAGACCTGTGTACCAACTGCGTATACTCGTATATTCGAAAATATATCATCAATTCGTTCTCACGTACCTATATGGGTTTTTGTATCGGCGTTTCCCTCCTAACCGGTTATGCTTCGTAATTCGATACGTTTAATTTTTAACCTCAAGTTCAAGCCGCCTAAGCTCGTAATATCTCGGTATTAACTTTTTATAAGCGGGCTAACTTTGTAACGAAAACGCTCCGGAGTTTAAATCGCAAATACGGCGAAATGAGAAAGGGTTATAAGAGGGTTTATGATTTAAACGCTACCTCAGGTACGCCTATAAATTATTCATTGTTATCAATGAATCTTAAATAAAACGGCTACGTTAATTTCGTACCCTTTATCACGTTTTAATGCATCAAATCTCTATAAAGCATTCGTCGCTCTCCAAGCTCCGTCGTGTCTTTGAACCGAGTGGCTACGGCTAGGTATTTGTTTCCAACGCGAATCTAAATTATCAGTAGCCGCAGACACACTCGCCTTCCTTTCCGTATTCATTATTAAACGCGTCGTAAAATCGTCTTTTATTCTCGATCTCCTCGCCCTTCATTGGATTTCTTTTCACTTTTTTTTTTCAACGCGATGAATAAAAGAATAACATGTCACCGTTTAAGCTGGCCTGTAGCTAGCCTATCACATCAGGAATAATTAACTAAATTTTAGAAGGGGCTTTGACTTTTTTTTTTTGCTGGTTGATTCATTTGTATCGAATATGAAATTTTATGAAGGGATTCAAGTTTTTCTAGAGGGAGCTCAGCCCCCATAGCCTCTCTCTGGCTATGGTTTTGGTACATGATCGAAGTTGACTGATGGATAAACAAATGAAATGTTGTTTCGCTGTCTTTTCACAATTTTTCCGTACCTATTTATCTATTCATGTGCAACAAGGCTTCGAATTCGAGTTCATATGTAATTTTGCGAACCTACTTGGAAGTTGATTCCTAAAAGTCCAAGGCGTTAGCTAGGCATGTGAGCTCACGTTTCCAATTTTCCATGAAAATTAATTACCCACAGTATGAAAAATTTGAAGGACTCCAGAAGGAACCTTTCCATCAATCCATCCATATTGGTTACGTACACTTTAATCATTAATAAATGAAATACACGATGAAGACAAAAAAAAGCAATTCAAAAATTTCATAAAAAGTTAGGTAATGAAACTTAAAAGACTTACAATCAAAAAGATTAATTTTTTTAGCAAGAAGGATCGAAGATCGTAATCAAAGGAACCCATCATTTTCGATTATTTCTTGGAAATAATGCCTCGAAGATTGTGAATTTATGCAAATATATTACATGTAGATTAGTATGTTCTGGGACTACTGACAGTGACGAATCTTTGCATTTTTCGAAAAACAGATGGAAAGAAGAAAATAATCTGTCAATTAACTCACAATAACGTGTAAGAAGTTTCAGTCCTTAAGGTTGTTGGAAACATTTACCAAAACAAAGTCAACGTATTCGTGCTTAATTTTGAAAATTTCAAAACAATAAATTAAAGTTATAATCGTTTAAAATGTTTTACACTCAAGAGTTAGTCGCCCATCAAACACTAAAAACAATTAATGTCCAGTACTTTATTCAAAATTTATTGGTTTGTGACTTCGATTGTTTTTAATGTATCAAGTTTTACATATTTGAAAATACGAATTATAAAAATGTAATCATAGGCTACTCGCACAGTGAGAGCTTAATTAAACATTTTTAGGCTTGAAGAGACCAAATGACCGATTTTCACTTCACAATGAGTCCAAAAATTTTAAACACTATACTTATGAGCTCAAAATTTTATTGAAAGTAAGTGCCATAAATCAGAATTATCATGTGCAAACATTTACATAGGTATCTACTATCTAAATTATGTGTAGA
Organism: Phenacoccus solenopsis; assembly: GCA_009761765.1. Taxonomy (NCBI): domain Eukaryota; kingdom Metazoa; phylum Arthropoda; class Insecta; order Hemiptera; family Pseudococcidae; genus Phenacoccus; species Phenacoccus solenopsis. The sequence goes on along the minus strand of CM019755.1, from coordinate 11,430,647 downwards.
TGAAGGTGCGAAAAAATATAGCTTAAAATACTTAAATATACCTACATCATTTTTTCAAAATTTAATTTTTTTTTCTACTGTCGAAATTAATCTAACAAATTCAAAAGTTTTATTCAAAATCGTTGGAAAAAGGGATAATGTAACTGGGTACATTCTAAAAAGACGTAAAGTTGCTGGTCTTTGCGTCAAACATAAAAATGTAAGAAATACTCTTCGTTCGATTGGAGGTAGGTAATACCAAGGAGAATTGTAAAGGTCTTTAGCCAATTCATCGTTCTGAAAACATCATAATTATACCATTAATTCATTATCTTTTATTAATTGTATTAACTTAAGCATAGGATGAATGTTGAATAAGTAGAGGTGCCTACCACTTCAGCCAATATATTGCCTATCCAACAAACGATGAGCAAGAAGATTGATATGAGTGATGCTACGATGAAATATTCAAAATTTATTGCTACGAAACCTGATACTATCTGCAAAAGAATGTGGAAAAACTAGTTAATTATTTCATGTTAGCAATAATGCTGGGACCAGCATGGAGGATGATATGATTTAGAAACACCAACCTTTCGCAAATGGCAACCAAAAAGTAAAAGAAGCAACGATGGAAAAGGAATACATATTTGAAGCATTATTTCGAAATATCCCTTAATGAGATTCATAAAACTAAACAAAATATTCAAGTAATAATAAAATAAGGCCTACAAAAACAGTACAAAGGCGATAATTCGAATAACTTACGCAGTCAGCTCTTGATGACTTCGAATCCATTGGCAGAGGTTGGCGTAAAATTCTTTGTTGTACGTCTCTCGTATTTTTTGTTCGGTCATAAGTTTTTTTCGTTTTAATTCCCATAGTAACTTACTGGCCAAAATTTCACGCTCATTTGCAAAGGATTGTTCGATTTTCTCGAAAAAAAAATCACATCGAGCTTTGATGTGACGTTTCAAGAGAATGACTTGATTTTTAGTGGAAAAGGACATAGTGTAAAGGAGAAGTAAAACAGAATAACCTGGTATGATAAAAATTGTTATGGTGATCACTTGCAATACACATATAACAACGTAAACTATGGGCGATGGTGATTTTATCATCAAAAAGGGATACATGTAATCTTGAATGCAATCTATTGTAAATGAAGAGTTACCAAATCTATTATTATAAAATGATCGCAGTAACTTGGCCGATAGCACACATATTTCAATGGATATGATAACTTTAGGAAAATATCTAAAAAGAGCATCGAAATTCGTAATTCGATATTCATTATTTTTTTCTCCATCATCCTCATTAACATCTCTTTCTCTGCCATGCGCGTTGATGAATTCAAAGACAGCGTTGAAATCTTTTCGCCAACAGTAAGTCGATAAATTAATCAATAATATCGAAAATACAGCCACAAGATATGATACAGATGTAAATACTAATGAAATATCGTACGATTCTACTTGCAGTAAGGCTATGGTGCAATTATGTACTATTAACAAAGCTGAACATGAATTCAAAAAACTCCAAAAATACCTGAACCAAAGTTTCATGTATCCTTCATAGTATATCCCTCCACAAAGAGTGTAGGGAATGTATAAATACCTAACTTCTGGCGAGCAGGTATGGAAATAATCCTTATTCCATATGTACTCCATTGTTTTTACAACTAACGTATACTCCAAGTTGGAACGATTCTCTAACTACTTGCAAGAAAACTTTACGAAGCCCAAGCTTAACATATGAGGTGACTCATTCCATTGAATATGCAATGATTGTTTTATCAATTCGAATACACTATTAACATTAGAGAAGACAGCAAGACATGGGCAGTGAGGAACAGCTTATTTCCGATGTAATTTGTGATGAAGGTTTTTAAAAATTTTAAAAACAATAACTTTATTAGATTTCTACCCTGAGGGCGTTTCCTCCACGAGCAAGCCGCTTCTCCCCATTCATCCCTACTTGCCCTTCCTCCTTAAAGGATCAGGCCATACCCGGCCACCACTAGCCCGACGGAGCTGCTCCCGCAATCAGACCGGCCCTCGCCACTTCACATTTCTTAGATGCAGGGATCTCCAACTCTGAGAAACCCTGAAAGTAGAATAGAGGAGTCGGGATCCCTTGAGGCAACTTGGGACGCAAAAAGAAAAAATTAGTTGATGAGGTAGAAAAAACTATCTAGTTTTAGAATTTTTAAAGTTGAAATTTTAATGTCCTATGAATTAGGTACTGGAAACCAACATGTAAGAAAAGTCGATGTTGTCTATTTCTTTGTGCGTTGTAAATACTTTTATTAGCTCTTATTTACAGTATAGCTCATTAAACGAATTAGGAACTGATGTACTCTACAATGTTTATACAAACAAATCATGAAGTGTAACAGAAATCAAGTCTTTAAAGACATGAATGGTAATAGCTGTGCTGAGGAATTTTCCGCAACCGGTGTACTACTTATGCATACTTTTAAATGTATCTAAACAATTGTAACATCTCGTTAGTAGGTAGGTAGGTACCCGAGTTGTTATTTCATGGTCGAACTATTCAACGTGACGATGGAATTCGTTTAACGTGTAATACAACGTATACAAAGCGATCAATGAATTTAAATGGTTAATAATTCATTTAGTGGGGTGAGTTTTACACGATGATAAATGACTAGGAAAAAAAACAGGATTGAAATTGAGTAAATTATGAAGAAAATTGAAGTCTTAGAACAAACGACGCAGAACGTGAAAATTAAATATGTAGAAAAAAATTGAAAGCAAAAGTTTGCAATTGAAAGGAAAAATATTGAAAAAATGAAAAAGGATATAAAAGCAACAAAAATATTTAGCAATTAAATATTGATAAGAAATTGAAACGAAGAATGTGAATTAAAAATTTCAAAATTCAAAAAATTCACAAAAACCTGTAAGCTAGCTCATACAACAGATGAAACCATCATCTACAATCAATAAGAAATGTCAATCTAGACGTTCTGTAATATGCACGAAGATAGAATTATTTTTGTTTTTTGTTTATTTTAAAATCGATCGCTCTTGGACTTTCATGGCACCAGTTGATGCCGATAAAATACTGAAGAAATCTCATCCTCTGAAATTAAAATATTATCCTTTTATCGTGGTCAAAATTAAAGCATTTTGTAATTTATAAAAAAATGTTGTAAACTTGAGTTTTGAATGACTCATGATTTTTTGCAGTTAAGCTTCATGTTTTGGTTCTCTGAAGAATGCGAAAAAATTGCTGTTAATTTTATTGATTTTCTGAGGTCCAAATTTTTTCTTATAAATTTAGGTATTTATACTAACGAAATTTTATATATTTTTAAGATTTAATAATGTATGGATTATTTATCACTAAAATTTATACAGCATGGGCTAAACCTTCATCCCATGGATCCAAGACACTTTTTGTACTCAATTTTCACTCTTCAGGTGTTTCCAAATTATTTATTCTTTTTTAAAAAAAAATTTGAGCTAAATTGAGAACCTTGAAAGGTTAGAATGAAGTACCTATAGACACTGCGTCTCTTGACGCCATTAAAAAAAAATCAAGCTTATACTATACATATCATCGATAACTTATTCACGTATTATTAATTTTAAAAATAAACGGAATATTGAGTTTTCGAGGAAATTATAAATCATTAAAAAATTTTCAAAAGTAAAAAAAATTGCCAGATAAATTTTTTCCATTCATTGGATAACTAAAAATTATTTGTGAATTCAAAAAATTTCAAATTTTATGAAACTATAATATCAGTACATATACATTATGAAACTATAATATAAGTATATATACATTTTTTTTTTGAAATATCCAAATTTTGATGCCGTTCAAGAGAGAAAAATACTGAATCACGAAACTAATTTTTTTTTTCATTTTATTAAGATCTCCAAACCAGATCATAGATTAATCATACCTAGATAACTCCCCACATATAAAACTTCATCCTACACAAGAAATCAAAAACATGGAGTAAAAATAGTTAAACACTTTCACCACAGATAGCGTTTACCATATTTGTACGAAAAGAGAAGGAAATAACATTAATGTACGTCGGGTATTCCTCCTGCCTACAACCTGCCTTCCGGCCAACTTTAATCGTTGCGGGATGAGAAAAAATATGCTGAAGCGCTATCTTTGAACAAGCTCTATAATTAACTCATTTCGGGCTCTTTTTCAGTAAAATTATGAGCGACAAATTTTCTATATATAGGTATGCTATGTAGTTATGGTAAAGCAAAACACTATCACATTTATACCAACTTCATCGTTTTCTGAGAATATCAATAAGAGTACCTAGGTAATCATAGTCAATTAATCATGAAACATTCAATTTAAAGAAAATTCCAAGAAATATATTTTAGTATAAATTTACACAAAGACTGCTGTTATAGAGGAATTTACAACATTTACTTAAATATACAAAAAACCAAGTTCAAGGAAGGGGTTTTGATCCCCAACCCCTTTTTCTCGAATATTACATATAGATAGTTGATTGGAGTACGTAGGAAGAATTAGAAAATGAAAAAGAGAATCCAATCTCAATGTGAAAATAGTGTACATAAATGGCAAGTACTTCAATCTGCCTGGGTTTTGGGCTTCCAGGGCGAGTTTGGTTGGGAGAAGTGGTGGCGAAAGCTTTCTTTGTAGAGAAGGACATAGAAAATGAGGAATCAATAATACATAGTGTATACCTACTTGTAGGAAGACAACATAATTTCGTGGTGTTTTTTTGGGAAGGGGGAGGAGTCGGTTTTCAAGTACAATGATCCAATGTCGGTGCTGTGCAGTTTTAACACATTTGAAACAAAAAAATAATAATAAATAAAATAATAAAAAAGCAAAAAAAAAACACAAATGAACTCTTTTTACATTTCAAACTATTTTCCGTTTTTTTTTTTTTTTTTTGACTGGAAATCAAAACATAATTATGATATTTTAATTTTAACACAGTGCAAAGTACGGAAAATTTTTTTTCAGTTTTTAAAGCAAAATAATCATTCAGTTGAATGTTCAAATCCTGGCTAAGCCCTTGTCTATTTTTATCTCCTGGAGGCCTTATATTCCACCTGGCATTCATTTTTTTTTTTTCAGCAAATAAAAAATGGAAAACAAACAAAAATTGAAAAAAATAAAATAAAATAAAATAATTACATTTCATTACTTTGGAATAAAAATTGATATTTTTTCCAAACATTCCACATTCCAACTCAATATTAATTTTTTTCAATAAACCCCCCCCCCCAATTTTATTGAAGCAAAAATAATAACCTCTTTTGGTCATGTAAGCATATTCCTGAAATTAAAATACTCACAACACCAAAATTTACTAAAAATTACGCCAATTTTTATTTATACTTTTAAAAATGTGTTTTATGTTTTTTATGTTGATAGGTATGAGTGAGCGATTAATCATTACAGCATTTGCCACCGTAAAATTGCAACTAGATAAAACCTGCCTAAACTTTTTTTGGGAAGGCGGAGAAATTACGCATGCTACCCCATCTTGCGCCACCACTGGTAAAAATATAGCTTCAATTCAAATATATTTAATAAACAGAACTAGCCTGTCTGTTGTACTTGGATCCTAATTGAAATGTACCTTAAATGTCCACTCCGCTTCACTTATAATAACGAATAATCTCAAATCACCAACATAAACCTAACAGTATGTACGACTGTACGTACATCTACACCAGATAGCTGTACCGATGTCGAAATCTCATCACTGGAATGGATCATTGATCACAATAGGCTACCTGCCGTACTACCCAGTGACCATGTGTATGTTTAAAGAATATATTATCGTACACGGTCTCCACCAAGGCTAACAAAAATGTACTTAACACCCATATATATAATTAAAGTCGGACGACAAATGAAGAAGGCAAATTAAGCTACCTAAGGGAACTCCGAATGAGCACAGGTGATTCAATTCGTGTGATATTATTAATGTCTAATGACAAGCCAAATAAGTATAACAAGCCATATAGACCTCAAAGTGCCACATAGTCAGCCACGGGCTACTACGATTCGACATTCTTGACCAAGGCTCCATTCGTATCTAGACTATGTCACAATCATCCGGCGATTAATTCACTAATTTATTTTCCACCTCAGAAATTTTTTTCCAATCTAGTAAACTCGCACGAAAAAAAAAATTTTTACACTCGTCCAAACCTAATTATTGATAATGATCGAACGTTGGAAAGACGTTCACCTTGGTTAAAGTCAGCGGGGTGATAGAAATTGAAAGTATTGCATTTTTAACCCGCGGACAATGTAACGCCTCCAGTCTAAATGGCGAACACGTATCGAGATTACAGGAAGATAGCGCCTCGCTTATACACATTTAATTACGTCGTCGATTCACATTTACCAGCTGAGCGAATACGCAATGGCATGTAAATTCGAGCAGCATTTCGGGTTAACGGTTCGTGTTCGATTTATAGCGAGTGACCCGTATATCGGCTTCGTAGATTTACGAGATACACGCCAGGCGTTGGTATAGTCGACCTTGAAAATAAGTCGTGCATTGTGTTTCCATGGTACAATTGTCTCGACTATTTAATGAGCAATTTTTTTCGGCCAATTAACAACTACACGGAGTACATGTAGGTTACGACGCGACTAGAATGATTCATACTGTCTACAGCCTGCAGTCGGAAACGTCTCCGATGGATTGGTTGGGTAATGGTGGATGGTCGAAAAATGCCAACTGCACCCCGATCACGAGACAATTTAACGTCCATATAGTAAAATGAAGAACCAGTTTCCTTTTTTTACATTATAATAGCGAACCTTGTACGATGTAACTGCCTCGATGCTCGGTGCGCCGGCCAACTTTAATGATCTAGATTTACGCAACAGGTATCTGTAATTTTAATGACCTATTTAAGGGTATTCCTGTTCCAATCCTTTCGGTGCTCGTGTATGCAACGATGCAAAATCCATCGGTCATTATGTTAGCTGGTCTATACGATACAGCATGTTAGCAAAATTCATCTCAGCGTTCTCTGTAAATTTTTATTTCAAATAAAAACACAATTCTTAACACGTATAACAAAAATATACTATAAACGTAAACGAGGGAGGGGGGGGGCAGAAAAAAATTCACTACGTAAATATACAACGAACGAAAAATATTTTTACACGCACAACCATATTTAGTCATGCTTTCACACTGAAAGACGAAAGTCGCCCTTATTAACTACATCTGTACAATGCTTAAGCTTATAGTACAACATCGAGGGGAGCACAATAGATGGAAAATTCAGATAATATACACGAGAGAAGAATACAAAAGTGTAAATAATTCTTTGAGATAACGCGCCAAAAAGGTAGACGTATAAAATTAATAGTATAAAAAAATTTCCCGCGCAAGTATTCTAATTTACACGCAACTTTCTGGTCCTGGTATTGAAAAGGAATTAGGTAATATCATGCCGTCCGCTTCTACCGTACTATCGTGACAAGTTGATTCGACCGGCGAACGTAATTCACTTGAACGTTTTACATCCGAATGATTGCTGCGTAATACCTGTAATAACGAGAAATTTTTAATAAATTGAGTCGTTTTTACTTCGTTTCCATACGCCATATATCTAAATCGTATATCATAAATTTCAACCTCCGTGAAATTCTGGCACCCTTCGCAATACCGTTAAAACTACACCGTCGAGTTCGCGAGCCGGTAAATTAAATTAACCGTATTACCAGCCGGCGACGTTATTCAGTCTCGTCCACAATTCATACCCGCAGTTTGGAATTTTAACTACGATTTAGTAAAATTAATTTTTAAACATTTCGACGAAAACGTTACGGACGAAACGTTAATTATAATCGTTCGGCTATATTTTTACATTAATACTGTTCGTAATATTTCAATCGCGTTCACGCTCAATGACTAAAAGCTAATTAATGTTCGATAAAGCAATATACCGCAGTTATGAACGTTTCCAACTCTGCTAAGTCGTTACGTGAACCAAATAGGCAACTTTTCGTGCACGCGTACGTCGAAATATACACGCTTGATTTGCGAACGGGCGCCAAATAACTCAATTCGTACTTCGGTCGGCCAGATAGGCAAATTGTTTCACATAGATGAACAATGAGTTGCGTCGGTGAACCGCAGTTTTTACCAGATGATTGAAACAATGAATGTTGCGAAACTTCGTGATGCTCTGACGCCTTTTATGCGGGTCGAAAAATTTACCATCGTTTTGTGGACGTTTAGTGGCTATTTTTGGTTTATCTATGGTCACCAACCATTAAACCCTCGAAGTTACATTGGAAAATATTGATTAATGTGGAGAACTTTCAACTTCACAATATTTCAATTTCACTGATTTGGCTAAAAGATGTTTGCCATAAAACGAGCTTTTTCTTATCACTCCTACCCTTCATGATGGAGCTTGATTGGAACTTGAAAAAATTTTTTATTAAAAAAAAAAAAATACAACCTACTGAGAAGAATGAGAAGAATATCTAACGGAAATGTGAAAATACACACAAGTAAGTCATACATAAAAAAAAATGTTAGCAGCCATGTGGCATTACAGCATTACTCTAGTTGAGTATTTAATTGAGGCTGGTTCAAATTTACAGATAATGTTGTCATCCTCTTTGTGTCTACAGGCCACATACAGTAACGAGTTTGAACACCCCCACCCATACCTTCCAAAATAAATTCGGAAGCCGAATTTACAATATGCAGTATATCTTAACAACACAATCACATGAGTCCATATTTATCAAAATATAGCTATTTGAGGCCGCTCAAGCTTTCCTCAAATTTTTACGAAGCATAGTTGTGATTCACATTCAAGGGGTCATATTCCACTTTCACACAAGCCCCACAAACAAAGTTTCAGCTTTCCGAGTGCACTTAATGAAGGAATAAGGACTGATGAAATATCTCAACTTGGTTTCTTTTCAAAAAATCGTTTTTTGCTTCAGCTTTCCTGAAAATTCACTTGAGGAGGTAAAATACTCATTTCAACATTTCAAGGACAATAATCCCTCTTCCTCCCCTCTATCATAACCGGTAGAAATGTATTTGAGATATACCATTCTTCTTATTCTAAGTAATCATATGTATGAGCTCATATTCATCAATTTTGGGCTTTTTGAAATTCCTCAAGCCAATAAAGGATAAGCCATCTTACTCGTCATCAAAAACAAGAATAAACATGTAAACATACATTAACCAACAAATGCGAAGTTTCGAAAAAAAATTCCTTCACGAGTGTACAACACGCACTACTACACTCTCATGTGAGTGTGTATTGCGCAGTTACCATGGTAACCCTCGTTGTGTCGGAAGTCTTAGTAGCCGTTTATCTTAACGTGACTTCACAAATCGGAGAAAATTTGTTGAATAATATTTTTTCATGATAAAAAAAATTGAACTAACTCCATGCACAAAACTTGATTTTTTTAGGTCGATCTAGTGAAGAAATATGAAAGATTCAAGAAATTTCGTAACTCAAAACTTCCTCAAAAAGTCGTTTTTTCGATCTAAATCCTCTCCAAATACACTGGGTAGGTTGAAACTTGTATATGTTAGTGTCGGTAATTCATTATTTCGTATGAATTCAAAGATGAAAATTTTAAGCAATTTCCCCTCTCTTCATCTCTCCACAAAATTTGAGCCAGTTGTCATTTAAACCAATTCCATGCTCGAAGGGTAATATTGTGCTTTCTGATTAAACCCACATAGAAAGTTAAACTTTTTGAAATCCATTTAGTGAAGAAAGGTAGAAGCCTGAAGAAATTTCATAACTCAAAACCGCTTGAAAAATTTGCTGTTTCTTTTAACTCGCTTCTAAATTCGCCTAAAAAGCTGAAACTCAGAAACATTCGTGTCCTCAATTCACTTTTTCATAGGAAATCAGGAAAAAAAACTTCCACTCTCTACAGCTTTTTTTAAATTTGAGTAAGCCGCCATTTTGAGGTGCTTTTAAAAAATAAAAATATCACATTTTTCACCTTAATTTGAGCTATTTTCATCTACATTCGTTAGGGATATGAGCGAAGGCAAAATAATTATGCATCGTAATGGACATTAGTCAATATTATTTACGTATGAGAAATGACCTTGAACGCAAACACCCCACTCTTGTTCCCGAAATCAAGCGCTTAACCTGTAATAGTTATCGTTTACAACATATTGATAAAGTGTAAATGAGATAGGAAAATTTCTCTCCAGCCTCTCTCAAAATTTGAGGGATCTTGTGGTGAATCAAAAAAAAAAAAATACAAAAGATGTAGTTTTGGGGAATTCCACAAAGAATATCTCTCTTTGTGCACCAAAAAGTTGAACATTCGTCATATGATTATAAATGAGCTAAAACCATAGATTAACTATACATAGATAGCCCCCCGGTATATCGAATTTATCACTCATAAATGTTGAAAAAGGAGCCAGAAAGTTTTTTATTAATATCTAGGCAAAAAATTGAGTTAGAGTGTTCGGAAATGGCTTATTCGAAAGAGCTTAACATTTTATACATGATTCAATACTAAAATATTATTGCTATCGATGTGAGTCTCGAGTTATTTTAATAAAACTAATTCATTTTTTAGAGCGCTCTCTGTGAATGAGCTCCAGTACTAAGAATAAATTAGACTTATTGCTTGGTTTTTTGCAAATATCTCAAGAAAGAATATAGATAGAAACTTTACAAGTAGCTCATTCGAAAGAGCATAAAATTTTGAATGTGTTTCACTATTAAAAAACAATCGTTATTGATTTACTTTTTGAGATAATTCATAGTAAAGTAAAAAAAATCGTTTTTCGAAATTAATTGCAAAAGTAAACGGACAGGAGTAACTTTAGAAAAATTAAATGATTCTCTATTCCAATCTCTTTAAAATGAGTCATTTGCAAGCCCTATATCTTGAATTGTTTCCAAGATATTAGCAAAAAATGATTCCAACTCAGTTTTTGAGTGATAAAAATTTAACGTACGGTGGGCTATCTATGTATGTTTCATCTATGCTGAAACGCAAGAATAAGGAATTCCCCCTCTCTCCACTTCTCCTTCCCAAATCAGGTACGCTGTAATAGCTATCGCTTTAAATTGAAACCTAAGCTAAAAAAAACAACTGTTTTGAGAAAAATAAAAAAGAAAGAACTAAAGAACCAAGATAGAAAAAAAAAATTGTACCATAGTATTTTCTCATTCGTCAAAAAATTACAAGAACTAAAAAAGTAAACTCAGAGCGTCGGAATCAAAAGTATAAAATCAATATTCAAGACTATCTTAGTTTAGCTGAAAATAAAAAAATATAAATTTCAAACTCTTACTTCGAATTTAGTCGTTGTCAGTCTGTTATTTACATTATTCGACTCGCTGATAAAATCTTGTTGAGCGTTTTTATTGGAAAGAGGAGTAAACTGCTCAGCTGAAACTACGAGATGAAAAAAAAATTAATCCACAAGCATAGCGAACAACAACAAAAAAAGTTTGAATACTCACCCCTGTTTAATATATCGGGTTGTTTTAAATTAGGTACAATATTATAGGCAATGGTGTAATGCTGATTATCCCCTTTAACTGGCAGCTGTACATGCTTAACGTCGCTTTGAGAATGGGTATCGAATTGCGAAGCACCCATATAAAATCTTTGTCATAATTTCACTAACGCAAAAGCCATCAAAAGGACCACCAATGTAATCACAATAATTGTACACGCTAATGCTGTCGAAACACCGCTACTGGAGTTTTCTTTTTTCCTCCATTCTGCAAAACCATGGATAGAAAGAATTCCTGGTTAAGCTTATTAAGCATTTAAGCGATTGATTCGATATGCTTAAAGGTAGGTTGATGAATATTATACCTGTACTTTTTTCGGCTGCGTTTTCGAAAACCGAACCTGCCAACATGAATAGGTCGCTTTTGCCTTTGATATTAGTGGCATATATGACAAGCTGTAGTAGAGCAACGTCGACCACATTTAACGCCTTCATGTCAACGTAGAAAATGGGCTGGTCGTTGGATACGTTCATTAGTAGCGAATCGACTTGGTAAATTTCTAAATGGAATATTTGCTGAAGACCTCCATCGTATCCGGGAATACATTCGATTTTCAATAAACTGGGGCTAGGATTCTCCATAACGTCGAACGAGCAATTATGCAATTTCGATGGTTTGGCTGAAAGAGCGAAGCGGGGATATAGTACGTTGATATTCTTGGCATCGTTACACTAGTACGACGAACTCACCTGCCGGAACCAAATGAAATACGCAAGGATCTAATTGTCTTCCTATCGCGTTATCCGCCCAACAGATTAACGTACCATAATCCAAATCAGATATCGGTTTATACGTTAATTCGCTGGTCGTTTTATTTATCGTCCTGTACACGCTGCCTAACACCTTGGTGCTTTCGCCGGCGCTGTTGTTAAATTGCCATGCAAATTTCACGCGATTCGGATCGGCGTCTACGTGACATAATACGTGCAATAATTCCCCTAACGAGGCTCCTATGATGGCTAAATCTGGTTTTTTGCACTTCGGTACATCTGTAATAGAGAAGAGCGGGAAATAAGAACGAGCAATATTAGGTACGTCGTTGAAACCCTGCGGCGAAGCTATAAAAAACAATGTCTTTCTATCTACAAAACTTGCCAAATAATTTCTCGTAAATGTTTCCAAAGTATCAGCATTATCGCAAATTTGAATTAACTTCGACGTAGTCAACAGATATTGTTATTTCGTACTCCATTTTCTCAACCGCCTTCGTAATAACCCGCTAACGCGTTCGCAACATTATCCGAAATAAGAATTCGGGTATCATGCGTGATCAATGCCCACCCCCATAGCTAATAAAAAAACATAAGCAGCAGTGCCGCTTTACCGAAGCTGGGTTTCGATGCTAGAATAGATAAGATTTTCAATGTCTTCATCCTTATAATCTAAGAATCCTAACATGAATTTGATGAATTAAAATTCAAGTATGAGTTGACACTTATCAAATTTGATCTATTTGGAAGGTCTCAGGCTTTTCTATTACAATTCAAGGGTCATTTTCTATAAGTTGCTTTTTTCATTGATCTTCCTCTAAACTATATCGAAGGTAATAAAACGTTAATACCACTGTTTGTATTACGTGCTTACTCTATCATATGAAACAATATTCAACAACTTTCGATTTTTCATTCGCAATTACCACATTTCGAAGTTGTATACACCTCTTTATTCCCTCAAAAATATGAAGCAAATTGAATTTGGATATATTGCACTTTTTGACATAATAATTACCTGAGTCTTTAATTATCAATTTTGAGTAATTTGAGACATCTCATGTTTCCACAAATTTTGACTATGATTTAATTTTATCACTCGAAACCTCCTCAGAAAGCCATGTTAACTTCAACTACTCACTAACTGCACTTGGAAAACTGAAATAAAGAAATAAAGGGGTCTGCAACTCACTCCATGATAGGACATTATAAGCAATTTCAGGTATTTACACAAATACTCTCGAACCAAACCTTGAGCAACTTTTTCTTCATACCCATCTCTAGAACAAGGGACTTGAAAATTTATAAATTTGCCAACATTTCTCAAATACTGTATCTCACTCCAACTCCCCTTCATCCCCACTTAGAAGGCTAAAATTTGAGTACGATGATGCCTGCAAGTTACTTTGCCATAGAAGACCATGTTTAGAAAAATTTGAAATTCTGGACCCTTCTCAATTTCCCTTAAAATTTATCTAATCAAAAATCTGAAAAAATTACATAGCAAAGAATCTATATGACCACCTCAGCAAATGCTGCTGCATGGAGGTGCAAGGTGTTGCCTACTCATTTACTTATAAGGAAACCAGTTACTATATTATCATTTTTAAAATAAATATTGAAGTAAAAAAATGTTTGACCTTTTTTTTCCTCGACTTGAAAAAGTATGAAGATTGAAACTTTTTTTGACCTTTGCAGAACCAACATACTATGTTTGTAAAATGATGGATGGCATAAACCAAATGTTAAATTTTGGAACATTAAAACTGCGGAATTTTTTTTTCATTTCTGCATCAAGATTATACAAAATAACCACTACGAGTATCATTGTACCACGCATAGTAATCGTTTTTCTAAAAGGAATAATGTTTTAAGGATATGAGCGCCTTCATATTGCATGCAAGCAATTTATTTAACATTCTTGAATAATGATTCGTCTATCCTGCCAGTTGAAGGGGCGAAGATGCAGAATTTCAAAAAATATTCTTTACTTTGTAATGATCAAATACGAAAATTTTATTTCATCACCGAAAACAGATAAGATATGCTGCTTGCATCAAAATTCAGAGAGTAAAATGGTCATCTGGCTGCGAACCTCCGAAAGAAGGGGAGAGGCGGTGCGGATATGGATTGGAGACTATCGCACAACCGAAAAGATAGCGCAAGGCGCGGAGAAAAATAGACACTGAAACCCACCAGAGGAAAGTATGGTGACCTAAAGAAAGAGATGGAGCAACAGCCGAACTCCCAATATGGTGGAACGAAGGCGGCGCATTTGCTCTCCTGAGCGAAGCTAGGGGAAGATGTTAGCCTGTTGCCAAAGTACCCCTATCTGTCTGGAAGTAATGCCGCAAGCAGTTCTTGGACAGGTAGCGTTGCGTGGGTATAGAAATTCCGCAAAAAAAAAAAGACCAAAATGGTAGGATATGAACAAATAAAAAAAAAAAAACAATGGAAAAAATTAGTAATGTTTTCATATTTTTCACAGATAACTTCGATGGGTGGGTATTAATCTTATATTTTGAAAATTTCAATCCATCTTCACTTTTATTTCCTCCTCCTAAATAATCTAGGTAAATGTTTCCAGATGGTATTAAATGCTGAAAAAATTTCTGGATTTTGAAGTAAAAATACCTGTTGGAATAATGGGAAAAAAAGTTCATTTATTTTTCTCATTTAAGGTTGTCTAGTTGACATCTACGTGACGCATTGGTGGGGAGGTGGGTGGGAGAAATGATTTTTGTACTAGACTTTAAAAATCTATACGTAGATTCTTCTTTACAAGCTCAGTAGCATATTTTATCCGCCATTCTCAAAATTAATCATTGCTCAGATTTCATCTCATACCCTTCAGCAAATATAATAGGCAAACTATCATACATGGATATCACATAAGTAGCCTTACATATAGTATTAAGGACTCCTATTTAGAAGAAACATTCTGCATGTATACCATGCGTTCAATTGATTAGTTAAAATCAAGCGCAGAAACTCCTTTTTTTAATTATTAGAAACTATTACTTTAAAATAAAAAGTGAATTAAATGTTTTTAAAACGAGTTCAATATTCTCAAATATGAATAAAATAAATTAAAAAAATAATTTCCAATTCACAAAATAATTATAATTTAAATAATACAAGTATTAAAATTATTTGGGGAAAAAAGTTTTTGCGTCAAGTGTCAACTAATCAGTTGAATGTACGGTGCAGCATACTTCGCATAAACATATGCCCCTTCAACTAAGTGATTAGGCAACTCTTACTGATTAAAAACCTTATTTGAAGTATGGGCTTAAAATGTAAAGGGCATGAGATATGCAGCAATAAGCACATTTATAAACATTGAACCGGTAGATCAAAGCAACTTTTTTCAAATTTCACCAAATTCATGAAAATAACATAGGTAATAATTTTAATAATTTTTTTGTTTCAAACATAGTAAACTTCCTGAATTTTCCATTATTTCTATCAGAGACATTTCAAGGCTTTTGAGCTTTCAGTCACAAAGGATGGAGTCTACTGAATAATGACCGAGAACATCTGTATCAGTTGAAGAAGAAAGGGCTTATGTAAAACACCTACAACATATATATCTTTTGTTTCAACTATAACATTTAGAATATGGCTATAAATGATTTGAAATACAAAGATCTGAAGACTCCACCCCTTTTTCGATTGATACATTTCAAATACAGTACCCTGCACTACCGCTTTCACGAAATACTCTGCTAAAAGTATGATATAATTCTTACTTTTTACAGCCATCTCATGCTTCAGTCGAATTCGACGCGTTTGATAAGTGATTGCGTAAATTAAAGCGAAAATCTTTTTAACTTTGACCGTTTATAAAAAACATTACTGACGTAGTGAGGAAGCGAGAGCGAAGGGATGTATTTAAAAATACTCTCACTCTGACGCACTATATCGAAAGGATACCTTTTTAAAAGGTAGATTAAAAAAGCGAATGTTTTTGGCATTTTTTATTTAAAGAAATTCACTCTGTTCTCATTATTTAATGGTGAGTGGGAAATTGAATTTTCACCGGAACTGTGAAGCTTTGTTGGTAGAATGAAAAATGCGTAATGTTTCGGAAAATTTACGTACACTTTCGATAGAAGCGGAAGTGCGTTCGAAAAAATTAACGCTATTCTCTCGATCATCGTTTTATTCTAAGGTTATACAGAATTTTGCAAATTATTCTTATACGATCATCGTTTAGATACGATGACCTGGTACGCATGCGGACCCTTATATGCGGTTTAGACCAACACAAGGATCGCATCGGCGTCTATGTTTTTGTGATAGATAAAATGGTGTAACCGGATTCGCGTGTTAGTTATCCTTTTTAAAGTAATCATTTAAGGCTAATATGGCGGCTCTTCGTTTAGCTTCTTTGATAGTTTCGGCCTTAGCGACGTATTTCTTACCGCGTATTACGAAGGTGAATATATGTTTGGCGAAATGAGCGGCGCCTTCTTCTTCGCAATGCATTTCCATCGGCTCGTATCTGAAGATCTGATATAATATTTGCACCGGATGCTTGTTATCGAATTGCTTAACGTCGTATTCGGGCTGGGGTATATCGTTATCCATTTCGATCTTCAAATCGGGGAACTGATCGTGCAATACTTGCTTGGCGCATAATCGTCGCGCTTCTTTGAGGCGAGTTGCTTCGGCACTATAGGTCTTACCATTCACCTTATAGGTAACCCGGACCTGACTAAACGGGCCGTCGTTGATACGTTCGTATTCCATTACAAACGCTTCTTTGCGAAATATCTGATGCAGTAGCTGCACCGGGTGCATTTTATTGGATACCTTCTGCCTAGGCGGGTTATTCTCTTCGCCGTCTCCTTTACAATGCTGCGATTCTACCGGATAATAAGCTTCGTCAAATTCTTTACTGTATCCGGCGCCGAGGTTGTCGTAACTCGCATTGGGTACATAAACCGGATTTTTAGGCATTATCCAGCGGTATCCTTGAACGTTATTGATGAGCTGATAGTAATAACAGTTCTCCTGACCGGGCGCTGTTACATTCGGTTGCTGCATCATCGGATACGACATGGTGGAAAACATGAAACAGTTTTGTTGATTAGTACACCCCTGGTTATTGTAATAATATTCCATCATCGGTGGCGCTGTGGGAAGTATCAAGAAGTTCGAAACACGAGTGACTCGTTTACTTTAAAATTGACTCGCGTCGCGGTAATAATTACCATGGAAATATGATTACACTTCTATAAACCCAGTATCAGCTGGTTACACGGTACAAATGCTTGTAGCCATTCACAACGACCAGACGAAAACGCTGAATTATAAATGTTATTCGAAAGCCATGGATGCCAACAAAACGAGTACGGTCACCGTGACCGTGATCGTTTTGTTGGCATCCATGGCTTTCGAATAACATTTATAATTCAGCGTTTTCGTCTGGTCGCTGTGAATGGCTACAAGCATTTATACCTTGTAACCAGGTCCATTTCGCTGGCTCCGCCCATTTTAAGTGGGTGTTCGAAAATAGTGTCAATCGTTTGTGCATCGTTTGTGCACGTTTGTGCGCCCACTATTTTCGTTTGTGCTCCCCTCCAACTTTTTATTTTTTAAAAAGTCTATGGGCGGGGCTGGGGAAATGCAGCCCCGCCCATTTTAGGTGCGGGGTTGTAGAATATGTCAATCGTTTGTGCACACATAATTTTCGTTTGTGCCCCCCTCTTTTAATGGGCGAGGCTGGGGAAATGCTGCCCCGCCCATAAGTGGTGGGGGATGAAAAATATGTCAATCGTTTGTGCTTCGTTTGTGTATGTTTGTGCACACATAATTTTCGTTTGTGCCCCCCTCTTCTAATGGGCGGGGCTGGGGAAATGCTGCCCCGCCCATAAGTGGTAGGGGATGAAAAATATGTCAATCGTTTGTGCTTCGTTTGTGCACGTTTGTGCGCTCATTTATTTTGTTTGTGCTCCTCTCCATTCCTACATTTTTTATAAAACTTCAGGACGTGGCTGGGAGTATGCTTTTCAAAGAGGGGAAATAAATTTATTCGACTCCAAAGGGAATTTTCTTCAAGTATGTCATTTATTGTTTGTCCTTTGTATGCTGAGTTTTGTGCGCTTATTACCTTCATTCTAGCCCTACCCATTTGTACTTCTTATTAATCAGGTTAATAGAACTGTTATGCCTGTTGTTGACCATTTTGAATACATTACTTTTGTTTCATTTTTATTTTTAGCAGAAAGGGCGAATAAGAAGAGCTGGTCATTCTCAAAAGCATATGTCTACCGTGAGGAAGTATAATTTAACGTGAAGTCACGTTTTTGGAGAAACTGTGTGAAATTATTGGTTTTTTAGACCTGTTTGAACGTAAAATGACCTAATCTCACACCATTCCAAGTTTTAGGTTATAAAAAGATAAATTACGTGAGGTCATACTTTGTATAATACTTGATGAAATTTAGAATAAGCGGAGTTGGTAGAACTTTGAATTTTAGAAAATTTATTTATTTATGTAGGAAAATTAATTATTCAAATAACTTTCTTTAAAATAGTATAATTAAAAAGGTCTGCTTTTAAGATACTTAGTATCTTTTAGTTTATATTATTGAATGTATATTTTTTAGCTCAATTTCTTTTTTTTTTTTTATTCTTTTTCATCTCATTGAGAGAGTGAACATATCCAAATTTCAGCTCTTAAGTGCATTTTTGAGGGAGTTAAATTTGAGAAATATGTGCTCATATGATTACTTGCACATTTACTTACTTACATTGCTGCAAACCAAACTTTTTTAGTGTTGCCACAAGGCAAGCACTGGAGTTCGGACAATGACTTTTGAAATGCAACTTGCACATATGTGATATTTGCTGTAGAAAGGGCCCTTACATGTAAAAAATCATATTATTATTTTTTTTATTCTAAAAACGTTCCTTCACAACGTGGTGTGGTCAAAATGTCGCAAAATTACGTATTTATACCAAATTTTTGAATTTGAAGTTGACATAGTATGGTGGTTATACCGCCTAGTGGTTTTATTTTCGCACCCTTTCTACATCAACTATCACATACTTAGTTTTGTGACCTATGCCCTGCAGTAAGTAAATCCAGACCTTGAGACTTATTAATAGTGAGAAAACCTTTAGGTGTCATAAATCGATAATAAAACGCCATAATTTTTAAAAACAATAATAACAATATTATATAATGAAGATGGAATTGAAAAAAAAAATCAATAAAATGAAACAGTATGCATAGAAATATATAATTTCTTAAATTGACATAATTTCTTATTTAGTAAGCAGCAATGCCATGCGACCGAGTGATTATTGCACCTCTCAGAGTGAAAGTCCCGACCTCTGAATTGAATAAAATTTCAATGAAACAGAACGGAAATTAGTAACCATTCTGAGAAAAACTTGCACTCAAAATCCCAACACTGCCATTGTTGTTTAAGTATTGCTATTTGTCTTTACTGATGCAATAGTTAGGTATCGTTATTTTACTTAGTGACATTGAGCTTGTTAGTATTGCTGCATTGTTGGTGAGTTTGAATTTATGACTGATGTTGATTTTGATCGCTACTTCTATTGTGAATGTTATTACTGGTGTTATTTTGCTTTTTTGACATTGAGCCTATTCATGTTGTTATGTTGTTGATGAGTTTGAATTTTGTAAGTGATATTGATTTTGACGGCTGTTTCTATTATGAATATTAACATGTTATTATTGGGGGTATTTTGTTTTTTGAAATTGTACCTTTTGATATTGCTGTGTTGTTGGTGAGTTTGAATTCGTAACTAATATTGATTTGGATCACTGTTTCTGTTGCGAATGTTATCATTAGAGTTATTCTACATTTTGACATTAAGCTTGTTGATGTTGCTGCGAAATTGATGAGTTTGGATTTATAAGTGATGTTGAGTTTGACCGATGTTCCTTTTAGGAATGTACCCCGTATGACATTCTATGGCAATATGATATCATACGCGTATCAATATCAATAAGTATATCAAAATTATTGCTCAAGAGAGTTTTAGAATATAATCGATGTCTTCATTTCATTAAAATCAAATCTTGCAAAAACATAGTTTCATATCAAAATACGACGATAAATATTTGACGATTTCATGAAATCAAATAAACTATGATAAACCTAGCTACCTACATGTTTGTCGTACAGATCAGAATGTTATCACTGGTGGTCTTTTATTTCTTGACAATAAGGTTTCTGATGTCAGCAGATATATCATTAATGATTTCAAATTATAGCTTATGTTGATTTCATGTTATTATCGTTAGTATTTTAAGAAGAAAGTAGGAGAACACATTGTATTTTAAAAAACGACAGAAATCGATGGCGATACGTCGCGTATTAATCGCTAAATATATAATGTAGTAATTCACGAACCTCCATTTTGAGAAAAATGGAAAAACAAAAAAAGGAAACTTCATGCGGGAAGTGAATGAATCTAAAAGAGGTTTTGTTCGGTTTTTCTTCTATTTCTTTTTTTTCTTTCTTTTTTTTTTTTTTAATAATCAGTAATGTAAAGTAATTTACTGAGATTTTCATTTCATTTTCTGATAATAAATTTACTTTTAGTTGAACAAAGCAAAAAAAAAACTTCATGTTTTGACAAAAATAAAAATATTAAAATTGAATATTCAAAAAAAAAGGAAAAAAATTATTAATATTAAGCGATTTTATTTTTACTTTGTAAACGAAATGTTATTTTTTTGTTTTGCTACGCTGGTGGGTATTAATGTCAATAATGAAAGTGACACTAAAATGTACTTAGTTCAGATAGATATTGCTAAAGTTGTTTTTGTGGTTGTAGATGGGGCTGTTCATGTTATTGACTTGTTGTTGTCGTTGTTGAATAGATATCGCTGATGATTATTTGTTATGTTGTTGTGATTATTATTGACGATGATGCATGGTGGTATTGTTGTTTTTATTGTTGTTGTTGTCGTACATTATGTTAGTGATACCTACGTTGTTCCTAATATTAATCATACTCCTATCTTGTGATTACCAATTGTTGCCATTGTTATTTGTGCCTTAACGAGTATGTGTGATTCATGCTAATATTTTTGATGATTTTATAGTAGAGAATGATGTTGAGCAAGTTATTTACATTGCAGTTGTAGTCGGTTTCGATTGAAATTATACGCCAGTTCACACCCCTACTGCAACAAGACCACATCTCAAAACACGTCAAATAACCGAAACTCAAGAAAATTGCTTTTTATTTGCTTTGTAAATAACGAAATACGAATTCAAATTCATTTTTTTTTTTCATTGATCCTTACTAATTTTTCACGTTCTCTCCAATGGTAAAGACAGATTTTCGCAAAGCAAATTATTTTTGGTAGTTTTTTGAGATGTGGTGTTTTTGCAGTCGAAGATTTTTTTTTGAGATGTGGTGTTGTTGCCGTAGGGGTGCGAGTTGTCGTTGATAACACAATTATAGTTGTTGGATGCATCGTAAGAAGATGTTATTATTTATGTTATTCATTTTTGACCTCATATTAATTTTGAAAAATCTCTCAAAATTGACAAAGCAGGCAAATTTAATATTTTAGATTTGTTCACAAGTTTGCGAACTCTTCAAACATAGACTGGCATGTTGTATCCATCAAATCCCATACATCTCTCGTTTCGCACATCTTTAAACGTTTAGAAATAAAAACGGAATGCGTAAAAGGCGGAAAAACATTCGATATTCAAATTGCACATCTTAATGCGAAACACGTTCTCGAGAAATTCGGCGCGGTTAACGTATTACCTTAATATTTTTTGAATAAATAAAATCAACTTTAGATACTTAAATGAAGAATCGACGGGTCGGGGGTGACGTAAATAGCGAAAGCGTTTTCACGCTATCCTCTACATATCGGCAATTTTGATGACTTTACAAGAATATTTTTAAAACGAATAAGAAATTTAATAGAAAATCAATACCGCAGGTACCTACGAAGGTGACGCGATTGAAAATACATAAAAAGGGAAATTATTATAAGCCGGAAAAAGAAAACGACGCTGAATACACGCGGCATGGCGACGTAACGTTTACACAGTTTAATTTGAAATTTTATATTCTTTATTCGTTGCGACGCAGACAAGGTTCGCGTATAAATTTCGGCGGAAAATGACACCACCTCATCGGATCTGTGCGTTCACAGACGGTTAAACACGATTTTGCGCCTCATTAACGTCGCGACGCGACGCGTCGCGGTTCCGTGCTGAAATTAAAACAATCAACGAATTAGCCTTTAGCGACGCAGCGCATTAGGGTCGGAATCGGATACCGCTACAAATCGGTTACTTTAATTCTATACACGGTGAAATACCACGTTATAAGGAACAAGCACAGCGTTAGGAATAAAAATAATATCAAAATGTACAGAACGCGCGGAACTTGCGAGATAACGCCGCCGCTCTCCAGCTTTTTCGAATAGGCCGCGAAACAATTTTCCATATTTATTTTCTCCGGTTTTTCGCTGAAATGGCTACCGTTTCGAAACTTCGTCTCGATGCAGAAGAATTTCAAACCCACATCTGTGCATTTCCTTTGGAATTTGCTGGATAAGTATATGACGCTGAAGAAGAATAGTAAGAAGTATACGGTCAATGGGAAAATGTACACTATGAACTTTCTCATAATTTCAACGATATAATACGAAATTTTACGAAACACTCTTAAACCATTATCAATAGATTATCAAATTGTTATTCATAACTTTTCATTTGATTATCAGACACCCAGTATCTCTAATGGCCAATGATATCTCAAAATAAGACGAAAAATTAGACATGTAGTGACGTCACCTTAATGTATTTCATTCATTTTTGAAAATCATGATAAACATGCGACACATAATTACAAAATTTAGTTTTTCAAGCGTTACGTTCAACACTACATATATTTTATTTTTCAAAATTTTCGCACAAATGGTACATAGTCGCAGTTTGTAACCACCACTGCAAGTTCCATTTGAGAAAAAAAATTGATGTCAGATTTGTAATTTCATCTGCATAGGTCGTACTTCATTTAAGAGCAAGTTTTAAAATTCATTAATTTAAACCCAAAAATGACGTTTATTCCAAAAATCCATCTTATACAACATACATTAGGCTTTGATTATAAAATATGGAGGTTGATATAGAGGTTTGAGTATTTGTACATGCGCTAACGGCTTGACACTAAGGGTATACATAGAACAAGGTGAAGGGAGCTACTCACGCTTGCGCATAAGTATCATTCTGGTACATTTACCCAAAAGCGAGTCAAAAGATCTTGGACCAGCAGTTTAAAGTTGATGACTCGGTTTATATTACACATAATTAAAGACACTAGAGTACGATGAATTTCCATTCATTTTCGGAATAGTGAAAAAGACTGGGAAAATTAGTTGCCAAACAAGATAGCTCTTGACAAAATGAGTTGGAAGTTTTCAAAAATTTAAAAAAATTGTTTGTGTCAATTTTTTCAGTGTTCAGAGCTTCTGAATTTTTTTTATTTCTTCGAAAAAATGCCAAAACTTCAAAAGGGTTCCCAGACTATTCATTTCACTCCTCAATAATATGTTTAGAACTTTTACAGTAAACGTTCAGGCCACGTCTTCAAAATCTAGCCATCCTACAGGTGGCGTAATAACCAGAGCAGTTGAATACGCCACCAAAAAAAAAATAAATAAATAAATAAAAATAATCAACATCCACCATATAGCACTGGACTGCCTCAGCAATGTTACGAAAATGAACCCAATAATTCGATGTGTTGAAATCAATTGCTACTGCGCATGCGCGAATTGTAGTTATCACTCATCAACTGGTTGTGTATAACTTGCATTAGCTTTAGCAGAATTAATATTTTTCGGGATTCGTCGCAACTACTCGGAGCAAGTGGTATTACGTTCTTGTATTCCTTCATGCTTTGTTTTCGCGGTAGAGAATAAATATTTTTTCATATTCGTATATTATGAGAGCCAGTTTATTTCGTCTTTCATAAATCGCAACTAAATCGTCTCTGTAAATAATTTCAACCCGTGATCAACTATTGTTCCATCCGATTTCGACTTATATCGGAGGACTAAAACCTACACCATAGAGACGCTGGAGAGTTCAACCACGAAACACAGACGTCTCAGTCCACTATGCAAAGATGAGTACTTTTTTGTCAAAAATTTCAGTCTCATTACTTATCTTAAGGATGACATTTCCATGAGAACTTTTAATTAAAAAAATGAAATTAGTTTCTTACATTTTGACCTCAGAAATATTTTTAGTCAATCTACCCAACGCATCCTATTGTACAACAATCCCTTAAAATTATATTACAGCTACCCAGCTCCATTCAAGTCAACACTCGCGCTCACCAAGGCCTTATAAACGACCTCATTTCATAATAAATATTTTAACGTAAATACTCACATTGAACTCGTAAATGCAGAGGTTCGCTGGAAGTTTCACCGCGTTCGTTGGCAGCCTGGCATACATATTTACCGGAGCTAAGGTACGAGACGCTTTGTAACACTAAACTTTGAGCACTTAATATAATTCCGGAAGACATATTTTGAGTAACAACGTTTCCCTGCAACATATACATATCGCGCACGTGTACGCTACGGAATTAAAAAATAAACTCAAAAGGTTACGTTTCAATTGCATCAGCTATTTCATATTCGCAAACGTAAAACTATCGGGTTACTTTCATTAACGTACGTGCGAAACGTCTGGGCGTATTTTTATTTTTATCGTCGTCGTGTACGTCAGACGGCGCGCATTTTCATCAAACTAGAACGTGCTAATCGTGAAAAACAGTCCGACCGAGTTAATGTCGAATATCGAGGTTTTACGGAGCATCGTTTTCAGAAGATTTTATCTTTTATAGACTTCAAGTTGTGTGAAAACAGTGGAAATGTAGCTTTTAAATATGAAGTATAATTCCTTTTTGCTTCTTTTTCTATCTATATCATGTGTTCCAGAGTAGAAAATGTGGGGAGATTTATTCCAGAAATCGAAAATAAACAGATGAAATAACTTGTCCAAGCACACTCTGAAGTTACATTCCAACTCCAAAGCTGAAGTCAAATTTTCAATAATTTTAGGAATAGAAACTAACAAAAAAGAAACTCGGATGCAAAGTATTGAAAATTCGAAAATAAAAATACCTTGACTTTGCACTTTGATCAGTCGACTTCGAGGCATCAATATTTATACTAAAAAAAGGAGGACTCGAAGTTACCCGAAAAATTAACTCCGACTCCAAATGGACTCCGTAATATCTTCCAGTTTTACTCCGGAACATTCGGAATAAACTGGGCTCCCATTTTACCATGACTCCTAAATCACTATTGAAATTTGATTCCAACTCTGACCCATGACTCAGAGCTTGACCCTGGAGTCAGTGTGGGAGTTGAAACCATTAGGAGTCATTTTGATTCCTATACCGAAGTCAACATTCCTTCTTGAGGCTTATAGATAATAATGAGTCGATAAAGCATTATGAAGTCAATAATTGAATTATAAGAATATATATTAACTCATCTTTACTTTTGAAGGGATGATGAAAACTCAAACCATTCGGATAAATTGCATATCACACTAATTCAAATGATTGCCGAATAAGCCCCTTCGAAATTAGGCATAGTCAAATATTCATGCAGGCAAATAGCATTATATTGTTAATTATTAAGTACATAAAGTGGAACAATTTTTTTTCTTGTATTCTTGAGTTGAACCAGAAGAAAAAGTTGCTTTTTATGAACTTGAACTAGAACATAAATTTCACTGAAAATATACTGAAATTTTTTCAAAGCATTTTGTGTTTAAAATTCATTATAAAATTTATGAGGAAAAAAATCACATTTTTTTCATGTTTGAAAAATCAAACGCACTGAATTAAGGTATTTTACTTTACAAAATATCATTATTTAATCCTTGAAGGAATTCCAGAAAAAACAATTGAAAAAAATTATTTGAATTTTAACTCCTTCGATACTTTAGAGTTGTTTACTTACTTGTTTACTTGTTTAATTAACGTACCTTATACTGCTGCTATGGCCAGAGGCACGGTAAGGACTTTACTGGTTAGATTTGAGGAAAGATGCATGTGAGTCCGAGGAACTTCATGAGATTTGTGATGGGTGACTCATCGTCAGCAAGAAGTTGGTGCAGAGTAGGTGGTAAAGACAGAAGAGAACGCTGGGGTGCGAATTTAGGACATTCAACGAGGAAGCGTTGGACTGTGACAGGACATGAGCAGAGGTCACAGGAAGGAGGCAGAGATTTAGAAAGAAGGTAGGAGTGGGAGAATTTTGCATGGCCAATGCGAAGGTGGCAGAGGGCAACTTCTTCAGATCGAGCGGCGCGGAAGGAGGTCGGCCAGGAGTCTATGACTGACTTTAATGACCGGAGTTTGTTCGATATTGGAAGGTTGTGCCAGGTATTTAACCATTTTTCAGCCAGAAGTTTCTTGTGGAAAGAGACAAGGTCCACACGAGGGATTTTGATGTTTGGAATGGGGAAGCATGTCGATGCTTCCTTCGCGAAACTATTAAACGATCGATTTTCATTAACTTCTGTTGAGGTGCTTGCTTTCAGTGGAAAGCTTCCTAAAAAACTGAAGACTCGTAATGGGGAAAGGGGGAGGGGATGAGCAAGTTATAATATCCTATTCGGAAAAATGAAAATGTTTTGAACTATTGAGCGCCTACGCAAGTTCTATCAATCGTTTCAAATCAAAATTAAAAAATACTTACTCTCACATTATTTACAAATTAAGTCACTTTGTGTTCAAGGCTCTCTAGATCTGAAACACAATGTGTGAATATTCCGAACGAGGGATCAGAAAATTTATACCAATTTGTTTGGCTTTGTATTCATTTCTTTGATAGAATTAGAAAAGATTATAAGTATAGCGATGAAAATAGCTTTTCGATTCGTTTAATAGTTTATTGGAAATGCTTTTGTAATTTATAAACTACACTATTTGCCAACCCTATACAAATGTGTCTAATATAATAATTTCAATTATAAGATTCAATTTCGAAATTCGGAACAAGTAAAGGGATCGACTGCCATGGGGGAGAAGAGATTTTCTTATTTAAATGGTCGAAATAATTACATTATTACGGTTCATTTCTCACTGGTACGAAATAAATGGGTTCTCAAAGTTTTAATTAGCTTACGAATTAATTCGATTTACTACCTAATTCGTTTTATTAATGAGGTCGAAGTTCTTAAGAACATCGTAAATAATTCTTCAGCGAAATCACCTAATGTATAATCTTCATTTGGCGGGAGGAAAAAAAAAAGAAAAAAAAACATAAATCTATATTATGAAAGCGAAGGTACACAAAATATGAACACCACTGCAACAGATTTCACGAATGGCGCGCGAATCTTGGGCTATAGTTTATATCGACATTCCGAGAAGAGGGAAAGTGTCGGTATACTGTATATGTGTGCAAAATGAATACCCCAGAGGGACACATAATAAGCTAAAATAGGGTTTTATCTTACGCCGTAAATCTTAATACCGTTTAAAAGCAAATCCGTTATCTATCCCTTCGATAACTTTTGTAAAATCATTAGCAGCGTTTATGCATTCAAAGTACCTCGGTAAAGTCGATGGAAAAGTTGAAACGCTCGCTATATTAATTTTCACGTACCTACGCATCCGCCTATACCCCAATAGCGTCGATTTTTTTGTAAACAATTTGAGACATTGTCAACTTTTTCATAAAAATTATCGCAGCTACATTGTAACCATATAGCAGCCCTTTTTACTCACCTTTTTCTCGTTCAACTTTCGTGTTTAAACATTTCACCAACGTAATACGTAACACCCAGCAAACTGTGTAAGTGGCCAACTTATCAACCAAAGCGGGCTAAATTAGCGAAGCGCTTTTCGCTAAAAGTTAAACAACACGTTTCGCCTTTGTTTTAAAAGTTCAACTTGCAAATGACTATTTAAAATTTTAAACTGGGTAATGTCGGTGGATAGCTGCCTTTCTCTGGCGTTCGTGTGTCGTAATAGGAGTCATCGGCGAAATTATATATAGGTATTCGGATATGTAACGAGTTTTAAATTCATTATATGCGGCTTTCCTTCCATATAAGAGCTAGGCAACGTGTGTTACCTTCATTTGTACCACGTGGTATAAGACTACACTCTTTGAAATGGTAATTATGGTGAAAGATAAATCCTTCTTTTGGTAAAAACATTATGTTGGAAGGTACGGAATGGCTCATCGAGCTATTCAAAATTTTAATATGCTCTTTTTAATCGAAAAAGAAAATACAAAGCAAGTAGAAATGTCATTAAATTGTCGTTTAAGTCACAATAAAAATTGAAACAGTTCATACTTTAAAAGAAAATTTAATTCGATATATGACACTGAAGGCTTTACCTTTAATCTCTTCATATCAAATTTTTTTTGAACAAAGAAAAAAAAAGAAAAAAGAAAAAAACATTTAGAGATTACTGACAAAAATTATGAAAACTGAAGAACGCATAGATGTTATTATTTACTTTATTAAATTTTAAGAAAATCACAATTTAGAATCAACGCTAAAAATATAATTAAATTGATTAACCTTACATCCTAGACAATCTTCCCCAATATCATTTTTATTTGCTTATTTATTTACTATTTTCAAGGTCTACGGGTAAGGAGGTTCACCAAACATAGGCTTTTCTGGTTCAGTTTTAAGATGAAGTCAAGGGCAAAGGGAGCACATTGTCCCAAGCCAAATTTTCCAAAAGGGTCCGGAAATTTAAATTCTAGGTTTCTAGGTTTTTTTTCAAATTATAATCAAAGTTTATTTTTCACTAAATTTTTTCCAATTTTTCATTAGATTTAAAAAAAAAAAATTGAAGATGAAGATCGAAAAATTATTTTTGCTTCTGTTCAATTCTGATTCTTCCTGTTGACTGAAAGATCCTTAGTTTAATTGAATTTCTTGAGTTATAGTATGTGTATGTAAAAAAAAAATAAAAATTAATAATTAATAATTAAAAAAAAAAAAAACATTAAAAAATTAATTTAAGCCTATACTGTCATTTGTGGAAAATTATTCAGAAAAGTATTTCATCTCAAAAATTTATTTTCCTTGAGAAGCAAAAATATAGAATTTAAAAGCAACAAAATATCAAAAATGAGGTCGTCTTCGTTCACCCAAGAAATTTCTTTCAACAACTCTCTGCGTTCCTAAAGGTATCGCGACGAAACAAAGTTCATCCCAATAATACATATAGATAGCTCACGCCCAATATGGAGGAAACCATAATAAGCGAAATCTGATACTTAATAACTTTCAATACGCGTCACGACATCTAACACGAGAGTTAAATTAGTTTTGAACATCGAAACAATCGCTACCCGACTGATAACGTCATTATTATCACGCTACCTCATAGCTAAGTACTCTGCGCCAAAAAATATTATTACATTGCTATTATGTCGCTTAAGCAAAACGAAATAAGATAATAAGACACAACTCCGGGAAAAAAATTACGACCATTCGCATTTGGTGAAACATAAAGCACAACAATGAATTTATCTATTCGGTGGAGAAATCTCGTTGATAAGGTAACAAGCTTGTTTGATAATGGACTTCATTTTTAGCGACGAAATATTAATGAAAGTTGGGTAATTTGCAAAATTTAACTCTCACTCGGGGTGCGTAATTATTCTCGTTAGAATTAAAGGCGGCACCGGCATGAGGCAGTTTACCAAATTGCGCGCCAAGCGGGTGGTAATTTAGGCAAAAAAAAAACTAATCGGTTGAAATTAAAATCTAGCGTGTTGCGAGGCAGTTTTGGCGAAATATTGACATCCATGGGTTTCAGAATCTAATGTCGAATGAGATTTGCTGAAAGCTGTCGTTTGTAAAATTAACACCGTATAAAGGTTTAATGTTTGGTTTTTATATTACCGTCGTCGACGAAAATCGCAAGGTATTTTCAAAAGGTAAGATTTTTTCACCGAGATTTAAAAGCAAGAAAAAAGCTTTTAAATTGAGTACATAGGCGCGCTGCGCTCGCAGAGTAAAATTAATAATTACCGAGTAATCCGTTTTATTGAACAGTGTTCTACTTTTAACGAGATGGAGGAAATATAAGATACGCGACATACCTCGACCCTCTTAATCCACCGACGGAAACCGCTATACGAGCTCGAGAAAACGTCGCGACGCTGCGTGCATGCTTTTCACCTCCTCGCGTTACGGCCATCCCTACACCTTCACGAAGAACGCCACTTACTTTTCCCAAATGGCTAGTTTTTATGTTAGCTTTTATGGTACATTAACTAATAATCCTCAATTTGGGGTAAGATTAAAAGCTAATAAATAATATATTTTAATGGCCGCCAAAGTCCTATCTATTCGATTCGTTCATTATTTTTGTCCTTCGTGCAAGTTCTCCTTCATTTTTTTCTCGCAACATCGTTTTCCTCCTATTATGACGGATAAAATTGAAAAAATTTTCTACCCATTTAATTTATATATTGCGTATTTTATTACAAGAACGTTATCCTTATGTTGCGAATAAGGCAATTTGTATCGCAGAGATGTAAGATTATTTGCCTATATTTATGATCGATGGGGAAATCATCGTTTCTTTTTATATATTTTTACTTACACCTTTGCTGTTAGATTAAGGAAATTTATACATCACGAATGTGAAATAATTTGCCTATATTCGAAATTGAAGGAATAAAATTGATATTACTACTAAAATTCTACGTTATTCTTATACTACATTATGGCAGTTCATATTTTATGAATGCAACAAGAGTTTGCATTCTTCGGTAACTGAAGAAATAAAATTGATATTTTTACCAAAAATACAATTTTTTTTATGAAATAGAAGTTGCAATAAGTCTTGTTTTTGGGCCCACTTACTTTTAAATGTTGGAGAATGAAAGTTACAAGATAAATCTTCGCTACTCATAGAAAACTGTACCTTCTGGCGAAAGTACTGGATCCCCTGGACAAAAAATACTTTTTTTTAAATGACTAAAAATGATAGGGTATAACTCAGGGCATTGTGTAAAGAGCATTATTTTCATAATGAATTCATTTTGGAGAAATGAGAGGAGGGCTTCGTTTTTGAAAATTTCGAAAACTATGTTTCTCACCCATCAACGTTATTTAACAACAGACATAGAGTTGTATTCCATAGAACAGCTCTGTCTGTTGTTAAATCAAGTTCAAATCTTAAGAAATTGTGGAAAAAACTTCAAAAATTGGTACTTTACGTAGAAAAGAAGGTTCGATGTAATAAAATACTAGACGATTCATCTACGATAAGAAAATGTTCCATCATATAAGATTTTACCCCATTTCACAAGTTTCCAAAATTGAATTTTTTTCAAATTTACATGAGCCAATAGCCAATGCAACTTTTGTTAAAAATTTGGTGAGGCTTACCCATAGAACATCTATTCGGAAGACAAAAACAAAAATTTCGACGTGCAATTTCACACTTTCATTTACCATGAGGTAAGAGAAGTGAGAAGAAGCAGAAATAACTGGAAATCGATTTTTTTATCTCCAGTACTTTTTTTATAGGGCAGAAAGTGACATTTTTAATTGTAAAGAAACACCTTATAGCACCTGGAAAGGAAAGGTAAGAAAAAGAAATTTCAAAATTTTCAAAAAATTTATAGCTTCCTCGTTTCTAAAAAATAGGTCGATTGTCAAGATAATCCTCCTTATGTAATGCTTAGATCGTACTCAATCATTCTTATACATAGAAAAAAATTCATTTTTGACAACAGTTCCAAAATAGAACTTCAATGCCCTTTCTACTCACAGAATTTGTATTTCCAAGAGAAATGAGGAATCCATTCCTTATTGGGGTCATTATACACCACAACATCTTAATCACAAGATTTGCAAGTACGTGGAGTAAAAATAGCCCTTATGTACACTCTTTTCAATTTTATAAATATTCAACATAATTGTAAGCGCAGAACACAAGGGAAAACATAATTTAATATTACATACAGCGTCGTTTCTTTGATTACAAAGTTAGACAAGCAACCCCACATTTTCACGAATTAAATTGTCTTATTTGTGATATGCAGGTGGTACGCTGATTATAGGATGGTCTGCATACTATATCATTAACGTGACCAAACTCCGCTTCATTTTACCCCTTATTCGAATTTAAAGTGTCACTGAACTTTCCGAGGTAATTTTCCATTTAGGCGAGTTCTTGTTCGAGGAAACCCTTTTAATGAATGATTTTACGGCCAAAATCGTGAAATTTAGAGTCTTCGGTCAAGACTTCGTACCAACTCTCATACCTTCCTTGAATTATAGTTTTACTAATAACTAAGAAATTATGACTGAAAAACCGGAAATTTTTTTTTTTTAATTTTAATTGAATTTTTAATAAAAAACGATAACTATCACAGTCTACCAGATTTGGAAAGAAGAAGTAATGGGAGGCGGGTGTTTTCATATCTTTACGTTTCAGGTCATTTGTAATCATATGGCAAAGCACCAACTTTTTGGTATATGTATATTTTCTCCCCCAGCCCTCTTGAGTAGTGCATGAGGGAATGAATAAAAATCGCTGAAGATTTGGTGAACATTTTTTGTGAAAATACTCCTTTCGTTTTTTTTATTCACTTCAAAATGGCGGTCCACTTAAATTTTGAAAAAGGGTCGAAAGGAGACAAATGACTCGAAATTTTCATTTGTAATCCCATACGAAAGAGTAAATTAGGGACAACGATATTTCCAAGTTTCAGCCTCTTAAGGGCATTTTGGATGGAGTCAGAACGAAAAACAGCTTTTTGAGGAAATTTTGGGTGATGACATTTCTTGAATCTTCCATATTTCCTCACGAAGTGAATCTAGAAAAATTAAACTTTATGTGTGGAGTTAGTTGGTGACCAGAATATGACCCTTTAAATTTAGGTAGAAATGGATACAAAATGGAAGATTATAAAAATTTGAGTAGAGCTTGAGGAGCCTCAAATTAGTAAAAATGTAATTAATATGAACTCATATGATTATTAGGAATAAGAAGTATACTATATTCCAAAATCATTTTTACATATATTATTGGAGGGGGAAAGAGGGGTTATCGACCTCAAAATACAGTGGGGGTATACGGAAGATGGAAAATTTTTTAAAAAGAGTCCACTTTCAGCCATGATTTATTTTATATCTATATTCATGAAAACTTACGATCTATGAGCTTCCTTAACTTTTGAAAGCAAGATTTTGGCCTATTAGATAAATTCTGCATATTTTTCTCATAGAGAAAAAGAGTATCACAACTTTCAGACTCTCTAGGCTACACTCACTTAGCTGAGCCTTTACCTATTATAACAAAGCCAAAATAGAGACTTTGAAAACGAAGCCAGAATGCCACACTCCTTTTCAACATTTGAAGACCACGAGACCATCAGAAAGTGAATTTTCATCATTTTGTAATTAAACAGGAAAGATAGAGGGAAATTATAGACTAACAAATAAATGTATAGGAAAACATTTTAGCCATTTTTCTAATCGAAATTTCACCTCATTCCATCGACCCATCTTGTAGACCTTTCAGCTTTGTTTTCACATCTACGTCAAAACAAAGCACTCTCCCCACACACCGAATTCTAATAAATCACCCGGTAGCTATGAAATCTATCATCAATTCTTCTTCGATTACGCCAAAACCAGCATCAGGTGTTAATTAGACGAAGCTTACGGGCGCGCACAACGACGCTATTTTGCACGCTTACGCGGTGGCGTTCCAATTCCGGTGAAATAATAACGCAATTACCAACACAAAGATGAAAGGTTATACGCGAAACAATAGCTGCGGAAATAATAAAAGAACACGACGCCAGAGCAAATACAGCGGTAGAATTTTATGGCAATTTTGGTATCCACTTTGGCCTTTTTTTTTGTGTAAAACGAGCTCGGGTTTCTGAAAGTTTTACAACTTCGATGGCCTTATGATCTCGACGAAACGAAAATATCGCTAGAAGGTGATCTCGCTTTTTTGCATAAATAGCTATACGCGGTGAGCGTATCCGCGTTAAGCTGCCTTTCTAAATCTCAACTTCACTTAAGGGATTGCGCGTTTAATGCACATTCGTTCATGTCGCGCATTAATTTTTCCCTATAGCCTCATATATTCTTATTTATTTGCCAGCTGAATTACCTACTCTGTATGTGGTAAATGGGCGAGTAATCTTGATTAAAGATTTTCCTATGGTCTGGCGTAATTGAAAGAAATATAGGTATAAGGTCCTCTCGAATCGACGTATTACATTGTTAATGCTTGAATAATGTAATTTACCAATGAGCCATTAACTTAGCTCCTTCCAAATTAATGTAGGCAACATTATCGACGTAGGTTTGTAATATGTTGCTTAATCTTTTATTTCGAGAAATTACCCATCTGTACCCCTTCGATGTACCCGACCGCAACATAATTAACATTTTTACCGAATATTTTGCCGAATCTATAATCTTGTGGCATTTCAGGCTTTGAAAATTTACAGACCAGTCTATATAATTATGAACATCCTTTGACCTTGGCTGCTTTTATAATTTTTACGCTCCAAGTTCCCTCTGTTTATTGGAAATTATGAAGATAACTCGTAGCCAACGAATACTAACGCGGCGTTTCGTATATGCGGGATAAACAATACCCGAAATTAATTAAAAAATAACCCACTTTAGGTTCAGGAATTTCATAAAAGAGTGTTTTAAATTAGATCCAAAGGGTTCGCGAGCGAACGAAGGAAAAAAACCTCGGCAACATATCAAGCGAGAAATATCGGTTGAAAAATTATTAAATATTTTCCGTCATCAGTAAATATGAATAATTAATCCGCTTTGTTGTAAAATATTCGAATCGTCTTAAGGAAGTATTTTTTGTTTTATTAAGCCTAGGAAATACTGGAAATTCTTCTACTGATTCCATTCAAGCGTTATAAACTCTTAATAAAGATAAAATGAAAATTTCGTAGATTCTTAAAAGGAGAGAATGGATTGAGAATTTATTCGCGTGACATCACACTATCACTCCAAGAATACGTAATATGAAAATCAAAATAACACCCTTCCTGGTTCGAAGTTTGATGACAAAATTTTACGTCCTACTGGGTAAGTTGATGGCTTAATTGCCCTGTCTGCGTGGTAAACAACACAGGCCACAATATTGGAGATTCATGGTTTTATTAGGTTATTGTATGGTTTTGAGTGCTACATTTTAGTGATTTTGTTATCATAAACTCATAATTAATGAATGGTATTCAACACGTGAAAAGGTGAAGACGGATTGTAAATATTTCCCAGAGCTGTGGTGAACCCCTTTAGCCGATGGAAAGATACTTCCTCCCCCCCAAAAAAACAAAAGCAGATCACCCCCATCAAATGTTCAAGACACATTTTTCTTAGGTACATATTTAAACTATCTAAATTATTAATATTTCACTTTCTCTTCTTCATTGTGCAAATTTAAAAACAAAAAGATTTACTTACATTGTGAAACCATGTGATTCGATGCTGCATTGGATTCGATCGAACTTTACATTCGAAGTAAACATCATCCCCTTCTTTGATATTCTTCGGGTTTAACGAATTACCAAAATGCAACGATACAATAGGTGGATCTGCACAAAAAAGGAGTAAGTTTGGATTAGAATCGAGGGTACAAAATTACACGTAATTATGATAATCATACAGAAGTCCGTAGTGCATTGGTTTGATTTCATTTCCTTGCATTCGCCATCACAGGGTATTCGAAAGAGATAAAAATAGTAATCACCGAGGCGAGAAAACTTTAATAACTATTTACAGACGAATGCGGGGATGCAACGAGTATTGAGGAAATGGTGCTTGCATAACACTGGCACTAGCGTATATCGGCGTTATAATGATAACGTCACCTGTCACGACTGCCAACTTAGCACAATGGAACACGCTACCCTTAAATGTGATGTCTCAATTAGTGCCAAGAAACGGCGAGCCTTAAAATAGGACCTTTAAACGTCTTCGGAGCCGGTGTTTTGAAACTTTTAGCAGCAATCTTTTAATTTAGTTATAACCTGCCTCCCATCACCCCTTACTCGGCTACAGCTGTGTCTGCTCCGTTAATGTATGCTAATGGCTAATATTTATTATTTTGCGAATCCATCCGCGCCTCCCGAGCCCGTCCGAAGTTGTGGATTTTTGATTTATTTTCAGTGACGTGATTCGCGCCCATTAACTTTCACATTTTTTTTCGCCGAGGGGGTTTCAAATCACGATACGAAATTGGTCTGCGAACGAAGTTGCTGCCGCAATTCCGATTCCACACCCAGGTCAACGATTTTCCTAATAATAGCTCGATTACTGAGTCAGCCGCGTTCGTATAATTTAGGCGCGCGTATAAATTAGCGATTCGACATTTTCACGCGTTCTACGAATATGTCTTCGTGAAATGAACGTACTACGCGGGTAATAAACTACAGTACGCTCGTTTAATGTACTGTTATCGACTTCTAAATGCTATTAGAATGTGTGAGCCTTTTATACGTACATCACTACAGTTTTATTATTTAGTAGAGGGGGAGCGAACGAAGCTATTATTGCAGTTGGTAAATTAAAAAAAAACGAGACAAAACCAATATACTAATGTAAGTTGGTTACTCAATGAGGTTGGAACATTTTGATCTTGCTTTTCAAATGAAAGTTTCATTCTAATCTTTTTCTTTTCGAGCTTGAAAATTAATCATGCGTGAAAGGACACCCTCGTATAATAGACTAAAATTTTCTATCAAGTTCGTGTATAATAAAGGATGATCATAAAATCAAAGAGTTTTCAAACTAAAAATGACTCTTCGAAGAAATTATGAATCATGAATATTCTCGAAATTCTTTCAGCTTCTCACCAATTGCCTTCAGAAAGTTCAAATTTTAACGTAAGATTATTTGAAGATCATAATACATTCTTTGCAACAACTATGTGCTAAAATGATACAAACATGACCAAAGTCTAAAAACATTTAATAAAAGCTCGAAAGATGTTGATACTAAAAATCCCACGAATATGGGAATCATATGATCACTGCGATCAACAGCTGGAACACATTTCAATTTCATATGCACTTTAGTTCAAAAAGAAGGGTGGGCAGGAGGAATACCTTTGAAATTTCAAAACTTGGGGGGAGATGGCACGCAATATTTGGAAGAATGTGATGTGGAAGCCGCATAGTTCATTTTGCTTCTGAAAACACTTCATCGCCTCCTTAGATAATGATTTTATTCGAAAATAATAACAAGAAGGAATTTATTCTTCTCGCATAAGTTTAGAAAAGAAATAAGGCAACCTATCTATATCATTATTTGATAAAACCCATAAATCTAAATATTGTAAACAGGAACTAAGCCATTCATATTAAAGTATTAGACCAATATCTTCTAGGTAGATTCCACTGTACGATATTTATGCGCATGCGCGAGCGATATAAACAACTCCCTCCCATCACTGGCGTTTTATAAGCTTTCCGCACTCGTAATCACTAAATATTAAGCACTATTAGCATGGCAGGTGAAAGCAACGAATACAAAATAAGAGGTAACATCAGCGAGTATAGAATTAGAAAAGAGGGAGCATGGCATGAGCTGCGCAATGTAAAATGTAACCTTGTCAAGCTACCTCCCCACTCTAACATATGGTAGTGGGCATGCTTCTTTTCAGTGTTGTAGGAACAAACCAAAGAACAAGAACGAAGAACAACAAGAACGGAGAATTTTTATTGTTCCTGAGGAACAGGACCAAGAACGAGAACATAAAAGTGATATATCTGAAGAACAGAGAACAGAACGAGAACAGAATATTTTCAAACTGAAAGATCAAAGAACAAAACGAGAACCAACTAATGAACAATGTTGAGGTACAAAAACAAGAACAAGAACGATGTAATTTTTTGTTGTTCTTCGTTCTTTTGAAAGTTCATGATTTATTATAAAATTAATAGATATCATGAAGGGAATGAGAAAATAAGAAATTTATACTTCGGGCAAGTGCTACACATACCCATATAGGTATTTTTTTTTTTTAATTATTAGCTTCAATTAATTGATTTTCAATTTCAACAACAACATTAACTGTAAACACGTTATCAAAAAAAAAAGAAAGAAAGAAAGAACAAAAGAAAAGTTGAAGAACGAGAACAGAACGAAGAACGAACAAGAACGAGACCATAAAGGATTGAAAGAACAAAGAACAGAACGAGAACAACATCATAAAGAATGAAAAGTACGAAGAACGGAACGAGAACAGTTGAGACATTGAGAATAAGAACGAGTCAGGAACAGGATCAAATGACTGGGTCTTCCCAGGAATGAGAACAGGAACAAGAACAGACCTATGTTCGTTCCTACAACACTGCTTCTTCTATTGTAAAACACGGATAGTTGAGGTATACCTGTGTAAAAAGGGTAAGAGGCGGGCGTTAAGTTTTGGTATGGGCATAGATGAAACATACATAGATAGCCCACCGTACGTTAAATTTTTATCACTCAAAAACTGAGTTGGAATCATTTTTTGCTAATATCTTGGAAACAATTCAAGATATAGGGCTTGCAAATGACTCATTTTAAAGAGATTGGAATAGAGAATCATTTAATTTTTCTAAAGTTACTCCTGTCCG
This sequence comes from Phenacoccus solenopsis, assembly GCA_009761765.1. Classification (NCBI taxonomy): domain Eukaryota; kingdom Metazoa; phylum Arthropoda; class Insecta; order Hemiptera; family Pseudococcidae; genus Phenacoccus; species Phenacoccus solenopsis. The sequence continues at coordinate 11,391,735 of CM019755.1, read as the reverse complement.
TTTACTTTTGCAATTAATTTCGAAAAACGATTTTTTTACTTTACTATGAATTATCTCAAAAAGTAAATCAATAACGATTGTTTTTTAATAGTGAAACACATTCAAAATTTTATGCTCTTTCGAATGAGCTACTTGTAAAGTTTCTATCTATATTCTTTCTTGAGATATTTGCAAAAAACCAAGCAGTAAGTCTAATTTATTCTTAGTACTGGAGCTCATTCACAGAGAGCGCTCTAAAAAATGAATTAGTTTTATTAAAATAACTCGAGACTCACATCGATAGCAATAATATTTTAGTATTGAATCATGTATAAAATGTTAAGCTCTTTCGAATAAGCCATTTCCGAACACTCTAACTCAATTTTTTGCCTAGATATTAATAAAAAACTTTCTGGCTCCTTTTTCAACATTTATGAGTGATAAATTCGATATACCGGTGGGCTATCTATGTATGGTTAATCTATGGTATGGGTTATTCACTTCCCTACGAAGTTCCCCTCTTTTCTCATTCTATGCTCGCTAGGTAGTACAGCACGGATCATGTAACATAACATGGTAAAGACATAACTCGCTTGGTGCGATTTGTTGAGCTCTATCTGCATAGGTATAAGCTTTCTAATTTCTTATTCTAAGCTAGCTGAGTAAAATGTTACTGATATACCACCAGCGTACACTCAGACAAGTAAATCCTCCCATCACTATTTTGAACAATTTGGTTCTTAAAATCCCCTACAGAGATAACTTGGCCGCTATATTATTATATTCCTACTGAGTACAAATTGCATAAGTCGGCACAGTTATTACTGTTGAATCAGCATCTATAAAGAAGTAGCTATTTAGAGATGTTACACAGGTATGCCTTGCCTCCCTGCGTTGTACAATAACTGAAGAGTGTCCGGGGATAGCTCGACTACATTATATTATAAATTGCACAGCTTATTCTGTGCTCGCTAACGCTATCTCTTATTTTATATTCACTGCTTCCATCTCTTTGAAGATATGAATTAATAATAACATAGAGTGCTGATTTATGATAAAATTCGATATTGTAAAAATCGGAGACCAGATAAAAATTCACCCCTTGACCTTCTTTCTTAACACTGATCTCGTTCATTTAAAGTTATATCATTTTCAAAAAGAATTTCAACGCAGATAAATAAAAAATAATTGCAATAATTTCGTAATTGTACCTCAACTTTCAAGACCCCTTGGGATACCATAATTTCTCGCCGAAACGGAAACGTATATGTAAATTCTGACATTTATCCTGGAAAAGGGCTCGAAAAGAGGGGGCAACGGTGGAACACTGAACGTTGTTTTCAAATCTCATTCGCGTCTCTCACAAAGACTTATTTGCGTCGCTCTCGACGACTGCGTTTACACAAGGGGCTCGTAGGTGTCCAAGAAGTAATTAGTGGGATTGCCTGCGGGATAAGTTACATTAGATAGAGTGCATTTTTACGAAAGTTCGTTGCTCTTTTATAAGAGGGAGAAAATACTTGGACTATTTTCTATACACTCGTTTCTAGTGAATTAAAAATTTATTCGTTACTTTCCTGTTAATTAAATTGGACGAAATTTCAAGCTCGATGAGAAACCCGTAAATACGTCGTTGCCAGTCTGCTTAAAATTTCTATTAGACTCTAAAAATAGAGCTTTTTTAGACGTGAAAATAGTTAGCATTTTTATCAGCTTATATTAAAACGAATCTGTCGACTGGCTGAGTATTCAATTAAATTAATTTCCTTTGATCTGACATTTCTAAAATACTCGATTCGAAGCAAAAATGCTTTGAACGAATACTCGAGACGGCGAGAAAAATAACCTTTTACACGATACAAGAATTCCACGCGGGCATTATTGTCGATTTTTTACTCGCATGGAAGAGATTGAAATCTACGCAGCATATGGTAACGTGAAATATCTACGGTATAATCGGAAACGTCGAATTGCCGAATGAGTATCTACGTACAAAGGCGGATTAAGTCGCGTACCTCGATTGCATCGTCATGAAAATTAAACTACAATTGATCATTTCCTCGCATCGGTTAATTACCATCACGAAAAAGCTCTCCGAGGGGAACGGCTGCGAAAAAAGTTGATTGTAGATTTTTCAACACGTTCGACGCGAGAGCGTGGTAAAAGTTGACGAAAATGTTTAGTAACTTTGGCAAAGTGTTGCTTTGCGAAAATTTACTATAACGAAACGGAATTGCGGCGCAATTAATGCCGAGTCCTGAGTCTTTTGAATTTATTTTCGCCATTTTAACGGCTCCGTTTCGTTCGTTACGGTAGCTTTTGTTTCAGCTCGCACAAAATTAACATTAAACCATACTCTGGATAAAACGTCGAGCTATTTTCTTTTCTCGGTTTTATTCGACGGCCGCGTTGCCCGGTTTTTTTTCATCTCCTTTGGAATATTCAATTTTTTTTTCTAAACTTCACGGCTTCTTTTTAATTCGACGCCGAACAAATGTATAATCGCGATAATTGGTGAATTTCGTTATTACACTGCGTTAAAAATTATTTTTACTTTACGATTTTAATTAAAGCTAAAATACCGAATAGATGAGAAAGCGAGGTAGGAACAAGTAATAACACGTAACTTACATAATACATTCAAAACGATGAAGTCTTCTAGCGTAGCATTCGCCAACATCGGATTTTCGGCGCGACATTTTAAAATATGACCGTTGTCTTCCGGTCTGGGTACGAACGTAATTGAGGTGTAAGAAACCGTTTCGTTTTTCCGTTCCACAATCTGCAATATTGAATATATAATTACTTGAAACCTACATACACCGGATCTCGAATCTCGAATCACGCCTAATCTACCATGCAGCGGCGTATATTACACAGTATATACATATAATTCCCTTCGCTGAGTAATATATAGGTCGATATTTCCAAGAAAAATTAAACCTTCTAAATTATGAACTACGTGAACACCGAATACAAGAATTCACGCGCTTCGTGTCCTGACGTCGAAAAAAAAATGCTGTCAATTTATAAACCGAGCATTATTGGGCGTAAATTCTAAGATCAATCATTCGAGTATTTATTATGTTTTCATTAATCTTTTGTGCGAAGAAAAATTGGAAAATGCTTTTGTATGGAAAATGTTTTCTTCGCCATTTTCGCACATACTGTAATCCAAATATCTTCGAAAAACAATATTTTTTGACAAATGTCATCGTATAAGAAATTTTTACGCCAACACAAATTTACAACAAAAACTTTTCGTAAAATGTCGTAAGATTTTTTTTTCAACATCAACGATAATAATCTACAAATAAACACTCGCAATTTCTTCTATTGTAGTGCACGAGTATTTTAAATTATTACGATTTTTAAATAATGTGAAAAACCGCATTATTTGCATTTTCCATTCTCTCCTTTATGATCATCATACCGCCATATTGGATACACATATGTACATGGGCATACAATATATTCCCAAGAGGTATAACATCAAAAGAAACACATATTTGGTGAGTCAGCCGACATACAGGAGGGAATCCACACACGTTATAAAAATGTCGCAACTCTTTTTTCCTTCTATGTGCGCTTTTTTTTTTCGTAAAAAAAATATAACCACTAAATTCAGCCGTTTGAAATATGTGAGATGTTTTGAATAGATTAAAATGCTACCCGGATACACACGGTATATGTTTCGCATTACATGCGTCTGGTTTTTAATTCGCTCTCGAAACGCAAACAAGAATAAAATTGGATTGTTCTAATAAAGCTTCGTGCCAGATGGAAAAACTTACGAAGCCTGGGAAGCTATCTTTTACGTCGCTAAAAAGAATATACAGAGTCTTATTTTGTTACAATTTTATTACCGTTTCGCGGCAATTAGTTCTCGTGTAGGTACTTTATGTGCGTTAACCAACGAAAATATAGTCGCATCGTGGTTTTGCGATAACGATTTAAACAACTGTTTCATTTAATGACTTTTTTTCAATAGAAAAAAATCTTAATAAGATTTTTGTTAGATCAAAGGAATACTGAAGGTGAACTCACTAAAAACTGAATTAAGCCACAATATAATAGTGCTAAAATGTTAAATTACTGGGAAGGCTGCTCTTAAAATATATTTATATGTAGTGTTTATGTATTAAATAATAAAAAAGAGAAAAAAACTGTTGTAGTAATAAAGCATTCGAAAATTGTTTAAACTGATAACGCTTCTATTACATTACCACAAAACCTAATCAAACTGATAATATTCCAATTACACCGCTGGAAAAACCAGTCAAAGTGATAACGCTTCTATGAGACCGCTAGAAAAAGCAGTCAAACTGGTAACGCTTCTAAACGACTGCTAGAAAAATGTGTCGGTAGTAACATTCTTATTATACTGATAGAAAAATCAGTCAAACTATTATTAACATTCCTATTACACAATGAAATTCCAATTATACTGCTGGAAAAACCGGTCAAACTAGCAATGTTCTCATTGTACTACACTAGGAAAACTAGTAAAACTGGTTATGCTCCGATTCTACAAGAAAAACTGGTCGAACTAGTAACATTCACATTATAATGCTAGAAAAACTGGTCAAACTAGCGATGCTTCCATTGTACAGATGAAAAAACCAGTCAAACTAATAATACTCCTATTACACTGCTAGAAAAACCGGCCAAACTAGTAACATTCCCATTACAATGCTACAAAAACTGGTTAAATTGGTAATAATTTCATTATAAGGTGATTGCGGGAGAGTTGCCCCACCAGGAGCAATGTCTTATTTTATAATTCTTTTTGAAGGGTACACTTACATTAAGAATTAGGTTTCATCAATGTGTATCTTGCATTAAATTTCCAAAGCGATGCATAGTAGAAATACTGAATTAGAATTTTTGGGGAAATAAAATATTTTGGCGAATAATTAACTCGTATACAATAATGAACTTTCTGGATAGTATTCAGAATATATGAAACCAATTTCTTTTTTTAAAGGAAACACTGAGTTTGAAAGTTTACTAAATTTTCAAAGGGGAGAATTGCACCATAATAACCATGTGCAAAGAGTGAGCTGATCAAAAATATTCGATTAAGCATATGATTACATTTTTGTCATTATTGCCACTATCTTCTAATTTTTCAGAAAATAGATAATTTTTTAATGAAAAAAAAAAATGTTTATATTTTTTTGGGTGTAGAGCATCTCTCATTTAAGAGTGTTTTATAAATTTAGAAGCGGTCTATCTCTCTTTTTGGTTGGGTCATTACGACATCAAAAATGAGTTAGGAACATTTAAAAAACATGAGGTATTTTTCCTACAATTACTTATTAAAAAGTTCCCATTATATTGCTGAAAAAATCAGTCAAATTGTAATCGCCCCTACATTTCAATAAAAATCATCCAAACTATGTAGTAAATTCCTATTACAATGCTAGTAAAACTGCTTAAACTGGTAGCCCTCGCATTACACTGGTAGAAAAAGTTGTAAAACTGACAATGCTTCCGTTATACTGCTAGAAAAACTAGTCAAACCAGTAATGCTCCTATTCCACCACTACAAACACTGTCAAACGAACAACCCTTTCCCATCATACTGCTAAGAAAACTAGTCAAACTAGTAATGCTACCATTCCACCACTATAAATGCTGGTCAAAGCGACAGCGCTTTTCTATTATAATGATAGAAAAACTGGCTAAATTAGTAACACTTCCATTATACTGGCAGAAAAAACCAGGCATACTAGTAATGCTCTTATTTTACTACTACGAAAACCAGTCAATGTGATAAGGTTTCTGTAACACTATGTACTATTCATAACAGTTTGGAGAAAAGTAAATAATTGAAATGGACAAAACATCTGAGAATTTTCAAAATTGTTGTAATCGTCAATTAAATTAATTTTGGCGGAAAGATTCCTTTGAAGAAGTAGATGTAATTTTTTAGGAATTCTAATGATTTATGAAGTTTCAACTGTTGATTTTATTTTTAAATTTATACATTAATAAAATTAACTACTTCTTTTTATCATTCAATTTTTCTCTATAAGTTTTGAAAATAAATTTAATTTCATAAAAATGTTCACTAGCATTGGTAAATATAATTGGAGAACCTAGGTTCGGTAGCAACGGAGTACGTTTGAACGAATTACCACGCATTTATTCACCTTTTCGAAAATGTTGGATAAGCGGATTTTAAAATCATCGGCTAATTATGTGTTTCACGAGCAAATACTCAAATGGAAAAAACGCCCTACAAGGCTCTCACATCGTTACCGCGTAAAATGATATTTATTTTTTAGGTCAAGAGATTCTTAAAAAGCGAAAAAGAAAGTCTGATTACATTTCAACTTTTTGTGGAAAACTGTTTATACATAAACACAACCTAGCTGGGGAAAGAACCCCCTCTTCTTTTCGGATGCCGAAAAATAAACATAATTAACGAAAATGCGATATTAACAAATACCCGAACAACGGAATTGTTTGCAATAAGGTTAAGACAACACTTGTGATTAAGCCGAACAAACGGAAATAAAATGGAGGAATTACATTATTTAGACGATAAATCAGCGTCGTTGCGAGGAAACACGAGAGAGCTGTCTACGGCGTTTTTCTGAAAAACTAAACGCGGCACAACAAAGTGAGCCAAAAACAAACCAAGGGAAAGAAAAAACCTTTCGCTCGGGTTTAAAAAAGACGCTCGTCGTGACCGACTTGAAAAGCTACTCGAGATTCGTTGTTAATTTTTACCGTCTGAAAGAAAATAATCTTCCACGGTTGAATTTGTAAGCTGCCAGATTCGAAGAGTTTATTTAACGAATGAACGTTTTTCGAGATATAATTTATTATTTGATAAAGGTTTCAATGTCAGTTACTCAGCAAACAGTGTTACGAGTGTTCGAGATTAATTAAATATACTTCGTGGAATGACATATCTTACCGGATGTTGAAACTGAAATTTCACTTATCGAAGCAAAATGTGAAAATCGCATGATGACCTACCTTGGTACGATTGACGAAACGATTCTCCGCTTTCCACCACGATAATCTAGCGTGAGGTCTAGATCCGTAAACTTCGCAAGTCAACGTGTACTCGTCGCTGGAAACCAAGAATAGAGGTTTCTGTACGATTTTCACAGACAATGGTTTCACTGTAAAATATAAAAGGCGTGTTTTAACGGTCGCGAATTACGTACAATAAAATTCGCGCCAACTCCAATTCCCCGTAGAGATAAGATACGTATAAATTTCCTAAACCATATAAAAACACATCTGAATGTATCTATAAAATATTAAAATGGTAAAGTTTTTAGCTTCGCTACGGCTTTATAAAGAAATTTATAACGCAACTTTAATTGCAGACTTACGATGAAGTTCCACTCGCACCGTCCTGTGATACGGTTGAATTAAATTCGTATTCGTCGCCTGACATGTGTAAGTTCTGTTCAAATACGATCTGGATACGTTCGGTATGTCTATTTTACTAATTACCACCTTACCATCCGAAGGTACCGATTCACTGTTTATTAAAGTGTTCTCCATGTACCAGCTGACAATGGGTATAGGTTTCCCTGCGACAACGTAAGCACACATTACACGCGAATATAGGCGATTTCGCAGTTACCAAAATGCAAACATAAATTGTATTTAGTTTACTATACATAGTGGATGAACGCGCCCTGAGATAGTCCATTTCAAGTCTTCATCAGATATGAGTAAAATCAATATGCCAATTTACCCAGCAATAATTTGAATTAATTGTACATAAATTTAAGAACAAGATAACGCTGAAGAGAAGACGAATCGTCGTATTATATTAATTCCTTACTGTCTCTAGTGTATTGAAAGGTTGATACTATGATTTGTTCCTTAAGCTCTTAAACTATGTTCGTAGAAATCGAAGGAATTTAAAATACCCTATTTTTCTTCGAGTACCTATTTCACGAGTCGAAAATTTAAACCCTATCATTTTAAAGGTACTATAATTGCACTTCGGAACGAGAGAACATGCTCGTACAAAGATTTCTACGTATTTGAAATTTCGCACATTCATCTTGAACCGATTTTTCAAAATTTAATCTCCAGATAAATCGATAGAATGACTTTCTCTTTTACGCTCGAAACAGGGGTGTAATTAAGAGGGGAATAGGGGGGAGCTTCCCCCCAGGTGTTTTGAAAAGTTGAGAAATTTATAATTGTTCAACGCTAAAATTGGGAACTTGAATTTCTTTTGGGAAAATAAGAATTCAATAAATTCGAACTGATGCCAACTCATATCATGTATAGCGCACAACTAGGGACGTACCCCCTTGGCTTTTGGAAAGTTGGTAAATTTAGAGTTTTAGCGTAAAGTTGGTAAACTTGACCACTAGGGTGCGTCATAAATCAAAACTTTCAAAATTTATTTAGGACACCCTCTAATTTTGTTCACGTTGGTGAAAAAATATTCTTCAAAAAATTTCAGCCCCAAAGTCCAAGATTTAAGGGTGGCGCAAGAGGATCAAAATAATCAGATTTCAGAAAATTCAAAAAAAAAAATTTTAAGAATTTTTTCAATTTTTTTTTTTAATCAATAAATCAAATAAAATAGCTATTTCACATTACAATATATCTTATCAAAAAAAAAAAAAACTATTCGTATGCGTCTAAAAAATTTTTTTGGTACGCTTCTTTATAAGTTTTCTGTGCTCCTGTACAACTTGTAAAAGAAACTGCCGTTGCTCCTCCTTTTTTACTATAATAGAGTTGAAGTTCGTAATGAGGGCTATACCTCTCTCAGCCACATCATTGACCACACAGAGGTGGTTAATTACCTCTTTTCCCTCAACGTAGGTCGTATCTTGGGGCCATTCTTCAGGAGACCCCAGGTGTTTTGAAAAGTTGGGAAATTTATAATTGTTCAACGTTGAAATTGGGAACTTGGAATTTCTTTTGGGAAAATAAGAACTCGAATAAATTCGAACTGATGCCAACTTATATCATGTATAGCACACAACCAGAGACGCAGCCCCCTTGGCTTTTGTGAAGTTGGTAAATTTGGAGTTTTAGCGTAGCAGTATTATTACAACTATTTTAAAATTTTTGAAGACTAAAAAAAAAAAAAAAAAAAAAAAAAAAGGTCAACAGTTGGGAAAATTTCATGATATTAATTGGCAATTTTTGGTTTTCTCCCCCCCCCCTGAAGAATGTCTTCGTTACGCCCCTGGATTTACCTGATGAATTATCAAGTTTAGCAACGGCCAACAATGTAAGCTACATATCGAAACTACTGTCGCTACGTTTTACTGCTATTAAGTGAGGTTTTAGCGTAAATAAGGCCATAAAACTGCATATTCTCATATATTAAAAGTTCAGACTCTTTGCGCCACCTTTAAATATTTATGAAAACTTTTAAAATTTTTTGGAGAATACTTTTAAACTAAAAAGAACATTTTTAGGGGGTGTCCCACAAAAAAATCAAAAAAGAATTTTTTTCCATATAAATGTGACGCACCCTATTGACCACTTGCATTTTTAAATTTTTTGAAGACTAACAAGACTGTGACATCTTATACATCTTATTTTCTTGGAGCAAAAAAAAAAAAAAAAAGTCAACAGTTGGTAAAATTTCATGGTATTAGTTGGCAATTTTTGGTTTCCCCCCCCTCCCCCTTGAGGAATGTCCTTGGAACGCCCCTGGCTCGAAAAAGTTTAAAGGCTTCAAGTTGATGAAATTCTTCGGTAAAAAAATAAAAATCTTAAATTTTTTTTCAATAAATAACCTGCCATTTCTTTATTTTATCGTTAAGACACGAAAAGTTGTCTAATCAGTTCTTCAAATATCCCCTTCCCATAATTCGGCGAACAAGATAGACCAAGATGTGCCTAGAATATTTTCATATAATCACTTAAGTACGATAAATTGCCTAATAAATACCTAAAATATTACTATACTTAGGTATCCAAGCATAATAAGTTGCCGAACCAATGCCTAAAACATTGATTTCACCCTTGGGCTATGAAAAATTGCCTAACCAATCCTTACAAAATTACTATTCCATTATTTAAATACAATAAGTCGCCTAACAGGGTGAAATGAGGTTTTTTTCGGAAATTTATCTGCCTTAGGGAGTGATTGTTTCAAAAAAACAGTAGAATACAGAAAAAATTTTAGCCTCCTAAGTTGGCAGGTTAAAATGGAAAATTTTATAGCGATGAGGAAAAACGATTTTTAATGCGAGTTTTGGAAAATTCGAGATTTTCTTTAGTTGATTTAAATTTAAAATTAATATACTTAATTAACACAAAAATAAAAATGAAAATGATATTATCTAAAATTTAAATAATTTTTTTTAAATAGGAAATTAAATATATTAATATAATATATGTATTAATAAAATAAATAACATTTGATGAAATAAAAAAAATTATGATTTAAATAATATCAATAAAATGTTAATAAATATCAGTTACGGTACGATGGTAGACCAGCTTTCTGCAATAAAAATGTATGTAAGGATCACTGCCCATATGAAAAAATAAAAAAACAAGGTCTATTTGAAAAAATGAAAAAATAAAAAATTTCAAAAAATGGCTACTCGAAAAAAATAAGTTTGACCTTTCTAGGTCGATTTGCAGATGAGATATGGATGATTCATGAAATTTGCTGCACCAATTTCCCTTTCAAAAACCATTTTTTGCTCCAACTCCCCTCCGAAATCACTAAGGAAGCTAAAATCAGAATAAGTTTGTTAGTTGGGCTCATTTTATAATATGACAACACAATAAAAAATTTTCGGCCTCTCGTGTACCCCCACCACTATTTTAGATGGACAACCCCACCTTCTCCCCTCCAACATCATATATGGAAATAAATTGTGGATATAGTACACTTCCTACCCCCAATAATCATATGAGTTCATATGAATTATATTTTTACCAACTTAAAGCTCCTCAAGCTCTACTCAAATTTTGATAATCAGCCATTTTGGATCCATTTTGATCCAAATTCAAGAGGTCATATTCTGGTCATCAACTAACCCCACACACGAAGCTTGACCACTTTAACTTGATTTGGTGGGGAGATATGGAAGATTCAAGAAATTTCATGACACAAAACTTCCTCAAAAAGTCGTTTTTTGCTCCAACTCCTTACAGTATGCACTTAGGATGCTGAAATTTAAATATGTTAGTTTCCGTGACTAATTCTTTCATATGAGATTAAAAAAAAAATTGAGCAATTTACTCCTTCTTCACTCCTTCTTAAAATTTGATTGATCTGTCATTTTGAAATTTATTGAAAAAACAAAAAAATTACTTTTGCGTATTTTTAAGTAGAGTCTTTCACCAAATGTTGAGCCAATTTTATGAAAACCCACCGGTGCTACGAGTGGGACACAAAAAACAAAATTACCTAAAAAAAACAGGTTTTTGTTCCAACTCTCCTTGAAATGCACCTAAAGAGTTGAAATTTGGATATGTTAATGTCCGTGACTCACTCTTTTATATGAGATCAAAAACAAAAAATTTGAGCTATTTGTCCCTTCTCCAGCCTCCCCTCATAATTTGAGAGATCCGCTATTTCGAAATTTATTGAAAAAACAAAAAGTTGTCCTGCGCATTTTTAAGAATCTCTCACTAAATTTTGAGCGAATTTTATGAATACCCGCCTGCGCTACACGTGGGGGAAAATATATACATGTATACCAAAAAGTTGGACATTTGCCAGATGATTACAAATGGTTTGAAACGCAAAGATTCGAAGACTCCACCCTACCCCAAGCTTCCCTTCCCTTTTCTTCCCTTCCATACCAAATCAGGTAGGCTATAATAGCTATCGTTTTTAAGTTAAAAACTCAGCTAAAAATAGTATTTAAAAATTTTTAAAACGTGTAGGAATGCTGCCTTAAAAACAAAAGCATTCTCAACATTTCTCCAGCAAACAAAGAATCTAAAATAGCTAGAAAAGTTGGAAAGACGCAAACGAGATTACTCTGTGTAGACTTCATATTGGCGACTATGCCCTAATTCATTCATACCTTGTGCCCTATAGTAAGAAATTTATATTATGTATTATGTGAATCATCATGATCACAACTGAATTTAGAAAAAAAAAATAATAATAATAATGATAATGTATTTCGAGAGATTGATAATGACAATTTTTTAAGAAACAGGTTAGATTAACGGGCCCCATATGCTGTAAGGCGAGTTGGGAGACCCGGATTATTATTAATACATATAGCAAAACACTAGAAATAAACAAATACCTGACAAGCATGAGCAGAGACAACAATAAAAAAATGAAAATGAAAATTGATAGACAAAACAGTAAATAAAACATAGAAAAATACAAAAGCAGGCAAAGGGCGGCGAAAACATAAATACATAAAACATAATACAATACAAGGGATCCTCAAGCACCGAGGCACAGTTTTTTCAATCTTTTTTTAAAGACCCTAATATTAGCATCCCTAATAGCCGACGGAAGAGCAGAGAAGAGATCAGGACCTGTAGATGAGATCTGAATTTTCGAATGGTACTTTTTGTAAGACCTAGCCTGAAGCCCATACAGCCTAGCTAGGGTGCAAGCGGAGAAACGGTATAACCCACCAACATCCAATATACCCATATCCCGCATTTTTTCAGCTAGTTCAAAATTATGGACAGGTGAACCAAGAATAGCGCGAACGGCGCGCCTCTGCGCAGCATTAACTGGTTCGATATGGGTAGAGGCCGCTGAGCCCCAACATATGATCCCATAGCGAAGAGTAGACTCATAGAGAGCAATATATACCCTCAATAGATGCTCACGCGGCAAGTGTTTGGCCAGATAATAGAGAAGGTAATTCAGTTTACGTAATTTAGATCTAACATACAAGGTCTGAGCGGACCAAGTCATCCTACGATCAAAAACAACACCTAAATTTTTAATCTCAGATACCTGCTGCAGAAACTCACAATTACATTCAGATTCAGATCCCCCAAGGCAAGAAGTATGGAGAACAATCTTATCTCTCAGATTTGGCTCGGCCTTATACGAAAAAGCAATTACCTTAGACTTGGTAGGATTAGGAACCAAATGCTGCCCATAGTACCATCGAGCGATCTCCAACAAGTCTACATTAATTTTTTCAGCTAAAAGATCAGATCTACTCGAGCTATGAACAACAGTAACATCATCGGCAAATGCAAAAATAGAACCCCTCAACTTAAGCCCCAACAGATCATTGATATATACCAAAAACAACAATGGTCCCAATACACTACCCTGAGGGACTCCATAAGATACAGGTCTTGGACCACTTAAGGAGGAACCTATCTTGACACGCTGGGAACGACCCTGGAGATACGAAGACAGCCAATTCAATAATTTGCCCCTAATACCACAACTATACAACTTATCTTTCAAAATAACATGATCTACAGTGTCGAACGCTTTAGTAACATCTAATTGGACTACCGAAACTAAAAAACCACCCTCCAATTTATCAGTAATCTCAGAAATCTGATCAGCCAATGCGCTCTCAGTAGACCTACCAGGTAGAAAGCCATATTGCCTAGGCGAGAACACTCCAAACTTCAAGAAAAATCCCAACATCCTATTCTTAACTACTTTCTCAAAGACCTTAGAACAAGTAGGTAAAATAGAGATAGGACGATAATTAGATACTAATCTTTTAGATCCAGTCTTATGTATAGGAACAACATGGGAACTCTTATAGCACTCTGGAAAAATTCCCTCACTCAAAGATAAATTAAACAACTTAATTAGAGGAGGAGCAAGTACATCAACATTAAGTTTTAAAATCTTAGCTGTGCAGAGGTCTACCCCACAACTATTTTTATTATTAAGACTATATATGGACGAAGTAACCTCAGCTAAGGTGACATCCCCAATAAACATAGTGTTTCCAATTAACGGATACTGCCGAACGCAGAGATCAGTAGCTCCACAGCCTACCGAGGCAACTCTAGAAACCACAGAGTCAACTGATTCACTAAAAAACCTAGAAAAAACCTCAGCCACCTCAAGAGAGTTACTATCTACATTAAGAACTCGACCATCCACCTCAAGACTAGCTAAAGGTTCATTGCGCCTACCCGCCAAACAGTTTAACAAATTCCAATACTTCCTAGAGTTGGTCCCATAACTACGCAGCATATCACCATAATAAGCCTTCTTATCCCTTTTCACCCTATCAGCAACCAATTTAGAAGAAGCCTTATATCTCCACCTCAACTCAACACTATTAGGGTACTTTATTATAAGCTTATATAATCTATTTTTCTCATTACACAACCTCAGCAAATCCTGAGTAGCCCAAGGATTCCTAGGCCTAAACCTACCTCTAGTTACGAATACACCAGTAGATGAGGATATACATGACCTTACTTTCTCAGAGAACAAATTAAACCCCCTTATTAACATCAACATTAGATAGTATAGAACTCCAGTCAACCTGTCTTAAACAACGCTTTAAGACCCAACCAGTTAAGCTTATTAAAGGAACGACTAGACTCAACCAGCGACAAACTAAACACCAATGTTGAAAATATACAAAAATGATCACTAAAACCAACAGGTTCAACTAAACAAGAAACATCAATGCGATGGGATGAACCTTCATGAAGTCCCCTCACCATAACATGATCAATACAAGTAGAACCCCAAAAACCAACACGGGTAGGCTCATTAATCAAGCTATCAAACCCAAGGCCTGAAAGTAAATCTAAGTAATCACTGCCCCTGTCCTCGTGTAAAATATCTATATTAAAATCGCCAGTTATAAGCGCATTTTGGCTACAGGAAACAGCCACTGGTTCTAAGTCTCGCAAAAAACTACTAACTGGTTTACCATTAAAACGATATATACAAACAAAATCAAAAACCCTACCCCCCTCTAATGAAAACGAAGCCTTAATACCATTATAATATGAAGAATTTAGATATGAAACATGAACACATAAATTTTCCCTAATGAATAAAACAACACCAGCCGATCTCTTCCCCACTCTACTCTGTATGAACATTCTATAACCAGAGATACTAAACTTAGCAGCATCATCTTCAGAGATCCAGGTCTCAGTAAGTGCCAATATATCTAAGCCCTTATCACGAGTAAACAATAATAAATCATCAAAGTGGGCATTTAACGATCTTATATTTAGAGTAATAACTTTAAGTTTATTAAACACAGCGTCTGAGGAATCTCTAGTGACGGAAGAAGTATTTAATTTATTATTCACATCCATAATGGTAACAAAATAACCAAAAGCAAAGAATTCAATAATCAATCAACAGGTTGAAAACGATCTGGAGGAACAGAGTTCATTAATCGATCAATATCAACCTGACCATTGATACGAACCGAACGCTCACCAGGAACATCTCTACGAACATAAATATTTCCGTCACTAGTCCAAACAAACTTAAATCCTACATTTTTGAGGTCCAAAGCCCTCTTAAACAAAGCTCCTACTTTTGGAACCAAGTGTTCGTTAACGAAAATACGACCGCCTGCCTGAAAACCTATCTTATCACACGTAAGTCTAGCCTTTTTTACATTAAACATAAAATTCTGCTTCATATGACGATTAACAAATTTAACGACAATTGAAGGGCTTTGGTCCGGTTTATCCCTAGGAACAGGCAATGCATGACATGCATCAACATCACCCATTGCAACATTCAATCCCACACAGTTACTGATCTTACTGACCACTTCGTAAGGATTCTCCACTTTAGGTAGGCCGCGAATTATTACATTATTTCGACGACTGTACGCTGCAGCATCATCCTGTTTCGTCTCGATTCCATTCACGCGGCGAGTAAGATCCTGAATTGTATCCTTCAACTCAGCATTCTGTCTACGAAGCTCAGAGTTTTCCGATTCTAATCTATCAAGCTTGGAGGAAATAGCATCCATAGAAACACCAAACTCTTTAAAAGTATTAGCCAAACTATCTAACGTGGTCCGTAAAGGAAGAATCGCATCTGAAATTAAATTCCTCAATTCATCAGCTCCATTTGGACCAATAAACCCACACGGATCGAGGATGTCAACAGCGTCCGGCATACTATTTCTACGTCGACGCTTTGAGTTATTTCTAGATGGTTTACAATCAGCACATTTCCAGTTCTTCTTCAATTCATGTCCCCAAGAATTCCATGTAGACTGCTGGACCGTTGTACAGCCACCATGCATACGAAAATTGCAAACACTACAGAAAACGTACTTTTTTGGATCCGGAGATAAATCAGAGTTGCAATATTTACACGACCTACTATCTGATAAGGAGCCGGCACCAGCCGGCGTAGTTTGGCCTGGCATAACTGGTTTAACAACTGGTACAACAGAGGGTAGCAACTACTAGCGCTACGATGTAAACAAATGAAACCACCTCTAGGAAAGTATCAGTAACCGGGCCAAAGGAGCAAACAAGATATCATCACCAATGACTTGCAATATATCCAAAACTATAAATGATGCCCAATACAACAGAATTTCAACAATTACACAAGAAAGCCGTAATGACACAAAAAACTTATAACTTCACTGTGTATAAAAAGCTTAGCCGCACACTAATAAACTTTATTTCGTTTAAATTGATCAAATATTCGCGAATCCACAGCGATTTTCTGAAGAGCACTTCCTCCAATAATAATAATAATAATAATAATAATAATATATGTGATAATAAGAATAATAAAAAATCAACATCATGAATAAAACAGAAAAAAAATTACAGACAATAATTTTTTCCAGCTTTTAGAGACCTTAAAATGAAGCCTGAATACAAAAATCTCGAATTGCCCAAGATTTAATTTTAAAAATTTGTCCCTATTATGAGAGAACTAAATCTTAACCTATATTCCAGGCATTTTATGCAAAAGGTGGAAAAAATTTAGATCAGCAGTTTTTTGCGGGAATGTGTTCAGAATGGTCCAAGTAGTTACCCTATAAAACCCAAGAGCCCCAAGTAAGGAGGAAAATTTTTTTGTGGGGGGGTGAAACACCCCCCAGAATGAGTTTTTTGGCATTATTTTGAAAAATATCAACTTTGAATAAAAAATAATGACAAATTCGGAATCTACGTCCAATTTCCCATCTGATAATACCCAACATGACCCCGTTCAAGTAAAACATGAGCCCTTAAGGGGGGGTTCAAAATTTCGAATTTTCAAAAATCTCAGATAGTTTAGTTTTATGAGTTGAAATTTGTACTCGAATGATACTTTATCGTACCTCAACAATTTTTTATAAGTATGTAAGGGATTGCAAAGGTATTTTTACTCAACACACCCATATCCAGCCAAAGCGTTCACATGCATACATTATATACATGTATTACATCAAGCGAAAATGTTTATTCATAAATAAGAGATTACTGCAGAAGCAAGATATTTTCAGCTGTTCGAACTACCTTCGCGTTACATTTCTCTGTTCATTATTTCTGTATTTTAATTTCAATAAGGTCAAGCTCGTCGAAATCATTTTTGAGCGCAGCACGCAAAAGTGAAGCAAAGTGAGCTCAAAAATTTGTTTTATTTTTTTAAAAGTATTGTATGAATTGAAAGTTGCATTATATGTGGCTATAAAGACATACCCAAATATTGAAGAAAAAAGTGGGAATAATTTTTTGAAGAATTGCGTGAAATGGTATTCATCATTGTCCGAGGTTCGACGTTCAAAATATTTATTTTTGGATTTTTTTCTTCAGAATATGTTAAAAAATCAAATAATGCCAAATTGCGAAGGCAAAAATTGTGTACCATTATTGCTCTCATCTGACGAAAGCGATACTAAAGTATTTTCAAATTTTATGTGGGTCACATTGTAACAATCAAACTCCAAGTCACAAGGTTTGAAAAAAAAAAAATGAAAACAAAAATCCTTCCATTTTATTTCTCAAGCAACGCCTAAAACACTTCTACCTAACCATTCAAATGTAATGAGTAACATAACGGGTGCCTGAATCACTTTTGTTATCACGAAGTCATCAACAAAGTAAGTTGTGCTGCTAAGCTAATAACTAAGATGCTTCTGTTTCTTCACATCAATTCAACCTACCTCGATAAAGATTTTCAGGCATTGATCAGGCAACATTCACGACAGTAATTTATTTTCGAGCACACAATATAATAAATATTACTCACCTCCTCTGACCTCGCAAGTCAAAAACATATCCGATCCTTCAGTCAATGGTCCCACCACTGAATTCAGTTCGCGTCCCGAACTATCATAAATGATTAATTGATGAGGAGGCACTGTGGAAAATGATAAAATAAAAAAATCAAATTACATTCGCTTTCGCATTACAACTTACATTCGGATAAAATTGTTGGAAAATTTACGCCACGCTTTTAAAATTTTCGTACAAAATTTACCGAAATTACGACATACCTTCCGCATTCGAACATTCCTATATGTAAAACGAGGAATAAAAAACTGGCTAAACGTTCCGTCTGATGTTTACATTGCGCGAACTGATAAAATGCATAAATTATGAATATTTTAACGCGCCCGTGCCGCCGGTTCAACGATTAGCGAAGCTAGTCGGAGTCTCTGGCGCGCCAACAGTTGAAATTTTCACGTAGGTAAATGTGAAAATAAGGAAAATAAAATTGTAATATTTAAATTATTAAAATTTTCTCGCGACTCGAGAATAGAATTATATCAACGTTTTCCTACGGTCTTGTAATTTAAACTTTGTTCGCGAGAAGATAACAAGTTATTCGCTTTTTACGCTGCAAATAGTATTTTTTTAATGCGCTTCGCTCGTTTTGCCGTAGTCGGCTTTCGAAGCACTTGCTCTCAGAATGGTTTGTGGATATGTGACGGATACGATGAAGGTGGATGGGAAGTTTTGGTTAACTAGAATCAGTCGAGGATGCGGGTATTTTAGAGTGGCGAGGTATTTTCCTCGTATTGTCGAGATAGGAGAATTAAATGGACTGACGAAAAGTTTTTTCCCTGTGAGATCTAATTGTCAGGTGTGACATCAACTTAAGAGCTGTATGTGGCATTTTAATTAAAATGTAAAAATTGCATATTTAAATTAATTCCGTGTTGGATTAAATGCGCATCGACGTTAACTAAATTGTCTAATCACACGTACTACCTAATCCTTTTCTGGAATAGATTTTCAGTTGTGCATAGAACTGTATTGTTATAGTAATCTAAAATGTGTAGGTAAACACTATTTGTAACGCAAGTATTGGCGTTGAAGATGAATGAAAGGCTGTATGTTCAATGGGTTTACAGAAGGTATAAGCCACCACCAATGAAACATATGTTTGACTCGTACAATCTGATATATTTATATGTACCATTATAATGATTGTTCCTTTATACTGAAGGAAAAAGGATGCGATAATGAAGTAAAACAGTTGTACAGTCCTTACATTATTAGTGAAATACTGAACAAATGTAAACTGCCTTGAAATTGCAAAACTTTGATTTTGAAGAACTAAAAAAAATTCAAGAATGAAAAAAATCCTAATATGCTCAAAAAAAGCCCAAAAATGTAAAAGGTAAGAAATATTCAGAAATTGAAAAAGTATTAAGGTCGTGCATAAGTTCCTTGCCAAATCTCCTCCGCTTCGCTGCAATACTGTTATTCTCATGGAATGTTCCAAATCCAACCACATTCGCTGAAAGCGTTCTCTTTTACTTCATTTATAAATCTCCTCAGTCCTCAGCGATAATGAAGAGATATGATTAATAGTAACTCGAGTCATGTTGTATGCCAATTTCACTTCACACCTGATTTTGGATGGGAGAACAAGGAGTTATCGAAATATCAAAAATATTTGATTATGATATCAGATGAGAAAGTGAGCCTAATGCTCTAAGATCTTTCAATTTTAGCCTCCTTAGGGAACATCGAAGGAAAATGAAGCAAGAAACAGTTTTTGGAGGGGAAATCATGGTAAGAAATTTTATAAATCTCGTATATCTCCTCCCCAAATTGACTTCCCCCTATTCCAGGATTGGGTTTTTCAAAGTTCAGGATTTTTTTTTTTATTGGGGGAATTACTTCTACGGCACACGACACTACTTGGCTGGGAACTGCTTGTGGCATTACTTCCAACTAAGTAGGGGCACCTTGGCGACCACCCTACATCTCCGCCGGGAGTTTCTCCCTATGTGCTGGCTTGCACACTAGGGGCCCTCCTCATCGAAAGTTCAGCAGTCGCTTCATCCTTTCTGGAAATATATGAGGCAAATAAGGAGAGATTGTTAGCTCGTGGGAGCAGCGCTCTCAGGTTCAGCTGACGGCGTTCTCATGCTCCATCAAAGAGGGAAGGCTGGAGGTCCAAAGGTGGCCAGCTTCGCGCCCCTCCATCCAGAGTCACCTGACTACCCACCGCATATATGATACATACTCAGGGTTGGAGAGCCAGAGGGGTAGACCCGGTCGATCCCTGACGTAACGAGGGCAATCAAGGAAAACGTGCTCAAAGGACTCGACCGGATGCCCACCTCTAAACTGACCCAAAAAGGTCAACTTTTTAAAGTGAGGAAAGTTGGAGACCTAAAAATTATCACTTGAATTTGAGTCAAAATCGATCAAAAGAGGATCCAAAATGGCTGATGGTCACATAGCTAAAATTGGTAAAATACGGACTGTTATAATTCGTGTGGACAAAAAGCTACGTACATATTTCAAATTAAACTTTTTGGGTTATTTTTGAAGGAATAAGGTGGGCCTTTTGAACTCGGTAATGAATAATATGATCTATGAGATTGAGAAGTTCACTTAACAATATTACTTTCAAAATGTAAACAAGTCCCAAGCCTCAATTGAAAACTCGGCTCCGTAATGTTGCATGGCTGTTTACTTTTTTTATATTTAAATAACTGAATGTAAATAAAATAAATTCTTGAAAATTATAGTGAAATTTAAATAAAATAATACTTTTTTAATGCCTTTTCCCAGAAAACTATGGGATAGTATGAATTTTACCCATGCATAGATATGTTATCTAATAGATAACGAAGAAAAATTCTATTTCTCCAACGTACATCTACGCAGTATATTAATTATTTTATTTCAATAAAAAATTAAGTATATATAAATAAAGAACATGAACGAAATAGCCAACTACGCAGCATAACGAGTGAAAAAAAGAGAAATTAACATTTACATTCGAATATCGTGATATCTGTTTCGACATGACCTAAATAAATGAAATGCATTTTTCGCTTCAAATTTCTCTATCGAGAAATAATAAGCTTTTTGTTAACTTGAACTCCGAAATTATTCATCATTATATTTCTTCAATCGCCACTCGTCTGGCATAAGTATCCAATTTTCACACTAAAACCGCGCTTTTTGGCTTCGATTCAAATTCTCCGAGCTATCAAAGTCGATAATTCGGTATAAAAAACAAAATAAAATTCTTCGCAGATACCTCCTAGGGTGAAAAAACAGCGAATAATCAATCCGGAAAAGTTTACAGGTGATTATGTTTCTTATTTAATTTGTAAAACTAGCGATGAAACCGGATAACGCGATTTTACAGCGTGAGCTAGTCGTGAAAACTGTAAAATCTTAATTAAAGCTAACTCGAGTGAATATTTCATTAAATACGAAGAGCAACGAGAAATCGATATTTACACGACGATGTTGGTACTAATTTTTTACATAGAGAATATAGGGAGTTTCAAAAATTAAGCAGCGAGAAATTCTCGTGCCGACGTCATTATTCGTTTCCATCAACGCTTTAAAAGATTACATCATACTGTTTTGATCAAATTACCAGATAACAATTTTTGAATCTTGTAAAACAGAAAATTGCCGAACACCGTTAAACTTTTAAACGCACCGATAAAGTTGGTATTTCGTGTTCGGCATGCATAAGCGTACATCCCAACCATTATGTCTATGTATAAGAAAAATCCAATGGAAAGGAGAGGGAAAAATGTAAAAAATCTCATTTGATTTATGAGCGAGCTGCCGGCGAAAGTGGAGTGATGTACAGAATGAAAACCACTTAACGATAACGATCTGATGTTTTATATTAATTAATTGCGGATTACCAGCATCGAATGGTGGTGTAAAATCTGAAATCTGCGTTCCTATTAAAAGAGCTACGAATGTCATTAAAAAAGTTTATATCCTTTTTTTCTTTTTTTTTAGGGGGGTGAAACTTCACTGCTTTATCTGCGTTGTTTAAAACACTTTTTTTTAAATTGTTCGGCGACGTTTAAAGGATACAATAGGAATTCGTGATTTCTGATAATACCATCAGCGAGTACGGAGGCGCGGTAAAGAGCAGTATAAGCAATTTAAACGCAAAGAAGCTGAAAGAATTATGTCGGTTAGGAGCGCGCGAAAGAAGCGAGCAGTTCCATTGTTAAATAGGAGACGGACCTCGGTTGTATTCGAATCGGAGGTAAAACCTTCAACATTTCCGAGTTGGTAGAAATTTACAACCCCTAAACTTAACCTCTCCAGTCTAACCGCAAACCAAACCGACAATCGTCCCCGCTATTATGATAATTCTATTTCTTTACTCCTGCTCGTCTAATTTTTTTTTCTTCATATAAAAACGGAAAATTTCTTATTCCTGTTGAAAGCTTTTCATTCAATGGCACAAAAGAAAGATTTCCATTCTGTTTTTCAACTTTCCATTTAACAATTTCGCTTATACACACGAAAATGCGGGCGAACGAAGGGCGAAACGGGAGCCCTTGTGAGTACAACGACGGACGGCGGGAAAATACTGTATACACTATTTAAACAACATTCAAAAAATTCAATTTCACTTAACTTACATGTGAAATGTGCGTCGACGAAAGAGTTATTTTTGTATTTTGCATTCGACGAGGTTTCCCTTCGAGTTAATCTCCTTCTGCCATTTTCAATAAGTTTATTATAAAACAACTTGACGAAAATCTCACGTATTGTATTAAATTTTTCTTCCCCTCGTTTCTCGCCATGTTCTTGTATTTTCATAACATATTTTTTCTTTACGCCGAAATCTAATATATTTCGCCAACTACAAGGCGGTGTTTTTTTCGCGCCGCCAGCGAAGTTTTTAAAGTAGTAAGTGAATTTTTATTTTTACGTTTTCGAATTAGGTACCGCTCGTTTCTCAACGATAAGTAAATACACGCTGAGTTCGTCTTATTACGCGAATAAAGCGAGCGAAATTTTATGAATCGAAGGAGATAACGTGAGCAATGTTTAGATTTTTTTATAACGCTTTTCTTCATTTACTTTTTTTCTTCTTTCGCGAATCTACCTAGTATGGAAGAATTAGAGTTTCGACTTCATAATTTTTTTCATTGACTGTAGATTTTAAACATTTTCAAATGGGGATAGAGCAGAGAACAATTTTTTATAGGGGTAAAATTCATCAAATGAGCTTTTCAATCTCTATGTAGTCTATCTAAGTGGGTGTTCGCTCTAAGGAAGAAAATGTACTTACTTGGTAAACGTTGAAGAATAATATTGAAAATTATATGGTGGAAACAACCGTTATTTATTCATCTTTCAAAGCTATTAGATTTATAAAAATAAAAAAAAGATGAAAAAATTCGTGGAATCAAACGAGAAATTTCATCTTCTATCAGCAATTCTTACACTCAAAAGAAAATTTTTAGCGAACGTAATAGAAAATGTTGAATTCATTCCTCTCTTAAAATGGAAAATTACTGAGGATCGCAAACGATATTGAGAAGATGATTAAGTTTTTTTTTTTTTTCGGAAAGTGAAATAACTGGTGAACATAATATTGACTAAGTTGTACTGAATTTCTGTTTTTTTTTTTTTTTTTTTTTTTGAAGAGTAAGAGGGGCAAAGAAAAGTTATTGTCAAATAATACTCAGAAAATCAGAAAATACGAAAAAAATTCTAGCCCAAAAGCTGGTGAAAGTATTTGCCAAAATGAGTTCAAAATTTTCAAAAATTCGCAAATTTCAAAATTTTAATTTTGAATTCAGAACTTTTGATTTTTTTCTATTTTTTTTTCGAAATAGCAAAAAACTGTATGAACATTAAAAATGAACAATAAATTGATAGTATAATTTGTAAGTCGCATGTATATTAAGAGCTCAATTTGAGATTTTTAGGGGTTATTGAAACAAAATATTTCCAATATTCACCTCACAAGAGCTTTCAAAGTATGCATTCTTTCAAGGTAATACATATCAGTCATATCATTTTAAAGTAATGTGATGATCGAGTAAAAGACTTAGACTTATACAACACACATGACCTATAAAATACCAATTTACCTATTACTAGTGCCTCCTCGCCCCTTCGGGGCTCGCAATAAAAATTAAACGAAGAAAAAAAAGTTAATTAATTTATCAGACAAGTACTGCGACATTCCGAACTGCACAACTCAATTAATTCTTATTTGTTACCCTCACCAAGAGTTATTCCTTTCAAGATGGGCTCGCCCCTTCATACCTTTGTATACCTGCCATTTTAAACAATTTTACAACTTTACCCTTACTCTTGCCTATGTACAAAGCTTTCATTGAAATTTATTACCTTTTTTTCCTTTTGTATAGCTGCTATCCTTTATACACCTTTTAAATCTGCTATTCAAAACAAGGATGCGCGCGCATCTCAAAACCGATTTCATTTTGATTTTAATATATAGAGATACATTTTTAAATGCACAAAATTTTATTCCTTTCAAAAATAAAATAAAAAATTGACTCCCTTCAACTTGATGGCTGGACATTTTCTTGGATATTTAGAAGACAAAATTCAACTTCTTGACCGCAAAAAAATTTCGAATTGTTCAATCATAAATTTTTTTAGATTTGAAAAATTCAACTTCATTTGAACAGACATTACACCAAGTTTGAGAACTGAATTTGTTCTCAAGATTTCTAAGCTTCATTTAGCAACTATTTTCCGGTAACTTGACCATTCCTCCGCCCATTTTGACGTTCAACCTCAAAATTCGGTCATCTTAATGATTAAACTGGATAAAATCATGAAAATTGTGAAAATCGTGAAAAATATGAAAGATAAGCAGCTATGAAGCATTACTGGAGCTGAGTTTTTAATTGGGGATTGTTCGGGTTACCCCTTAATGTTTACAGGCTACACCCAATACCTAGTCTGAAATATATCTATCCCTTCCAAAACAACTCAAGAAGCTAAATTTAAAATAAATGTAGTATTTCTTGCCGTAAGTACATATTTGTCGAATTGTAACTACTTGAGGCTCCCCAAATTATCTTTAAATTTTTACGATTCACCATTTTGAGATGGATCAAAAAAGTACATATTTCTCATTTTCGAAAGTCTCTCCAAATTTTAAGCGAATTTCATGAATACCCGTTGGCGTTACGCGTGGAGAAAAAATATACACATATAATTACAGTATATAATTATACCAAACAGTTGGACATTTTCTAGTTGATTACAAATGGTCTGAAATGCAACAATTTGAAGACCCCTGCCTCCTCCCATACCCCTTTCCAAATTAGTTGGGCTGTAATAGCTATCGCTCTCATTAAAAACTAAGCTAAAAACAATATTTAGTACAGAATGAAAGGAAATATTCATTTAACCCATTTTTGAAGTATTTTAAAATTTACCACTTGAGTTTTTTGAGAAATTTGAAAAATTAACGTCTCATAATTCTTACATCCTTGCAAAAGTGGTAGATAAGTGAAATATCGTCACAGAAAAAGTTCTAGTTATTTTTGGCTGCAAAAAGTGATACCCATATCTCCCGGGCATCCTAGTTCCAGCACAGCGTGGTTTAGAGGAGTCAAATTTATTTACTCATTTTTGACATTTTTTTCAATAATTGACCATCCTTCTTCCTGGTGTGCGTCGTTATTATTTCTTTTTGTTGTGGGGTATTTTGCAATAAAAAAATTTTATCTACACAGATTAATCATACCTAGACATTCTACCCTCACATAACAATTTTACCACTCATAATTCTGTTGAAAAGGAGTCAGAAATGAACTAGTTGTGAGTTTGCCCAGAGATAGCGCTTCAACATATTTTTCTTATCCCCTAGACGATTGAACTTGGTGAGAGAAGGAAAAGTAGGTGCATAGCGAATACGCCAATGTCATTACCCTCTCATTCGAATACCAGACTTTTTTTTTTTTTTTTTTGTTGCGGGAAAGTCTTTTACCCCACACGACACTACTTGGCTGGGAACTGTTGGTGACATTACTTCCAGCCAAGCAGGGACACCTTGGCAACCAGCCTACATCTCCTCTGGGTTTTCCTTAGGTGGGTGTGCGCCCCCACCCAGGTTCCACCACGTTGGATGTTCAGCCATTGCTTGATCCTTTCCTTGAGGACCTACTCCCCGTTGGTGGGTTTCAATCCCCAATTCTTCTCTACGGCCTTGTCTGCGCAATGCGCTCTTCTCGAGTGTATGATGGTCTCCAGCCCTCACCCCACGCCGCATCTCCCCTCCTTTCGGAGGATTCCCACCGGTTGCCTTTCTGCCTCTTACAGCCTACTAAGCCCGCAGGCGAACCAGAAGTCATACACTCTATGGGCCCTACTTCTGTCTGCTTACCAGACCTGGAGTAATCAAATGTAATAAGGTAAACGCTCTCTACAATAAAAATGAAAAACTATGTTTTCTCAATGTTTTTGATTCCTCACAAGCAATGAATTGTGATACAGCGGTGAACTATCTAGCAGGTCGACTTATCTATGATACCTAAGGACAAGTAAGTAACCCTGCTGTATGACTAAACCTGAGTTTTTAATCCCTGCATGTTTAGATTTATGAAGAATTCGTTCAATCACTTTACCTCTATTTCCAGTACCGTTTACAATAGATTTTTGAAGTTGAAATTCTGATAAATTTTAACTTATTAAATTGAACTTTTTACTCATCCAAAAACTCTCTTCAAACTTTAGAACGTATAGTGATTCACAAGTAACTTCACACACAGTTAAGGCTTCATTGATTGCTAGAGATGAAATTTCCACGCTCACTCGCCTCTACTATTTCATTTTGAGTCACAGAGTAAAGATCAATTTGTCAAATTGTAGAAAACTGATGTTCTATTTATCTTCTGCGTCATCCAAATGACCCGAAACTAATTCTGGAATATTAGTAGAGCATAAGGTGAATGAAGGTAATTACCAACACTTCCTATCTCGTTCGTAACTAAAAGAACGAAACATAAGGATAAATTTGAATTACCCTCGTACGTTGAAAATAAGTCACACGTAACGTGTAATAGGGGAACGAAATGGATTTCGCGATGTTCGACTCGATTTAATTGCCAAAGCAACGGAAAATAAACCACATACAAGATCAGCGGCGATATGAATGAAACCATCCTTTATAATGGAAATACTTTAATGTGGACGTGAAGCGAAAATTTACTTGATTTTAAATTTGTATATTACTATTTAGTAACTAATTGCTTTTACCTAATAAATATTTTAGGCGGAATATTGTATTATCAAATTTATTTTTCTCGAAAGAATGAAAAAGCTAACTTATGCTTACCAATTACAGTCAAGTTGATTTGAAAATTTCTTGTCGGTGCATTTCGAAAATCCACTCGACATCGATAAACGCCTTCATCGTCCAACTGCACATTCTCCAGTTGAAGGCTTGCAGGTTGCCTAACGGTAACAAAATTCGCTCGAGGTCCAAAAGTATTTCGATCCGACCAATGTAAAGCTTTCGTGAATGCTCTTCCTCTGACATCGAAACTGAAAGAGATTTGCGGTAATTAGAAATCGAATTCAAAACGGAGGAAGAATTTGAAGATAGTGCCATGACGAAAATCTTTCACATACAACTGGCCAGGTACACATCGCGCTGTTCGGCGCGAATACGCACGTCATAAAAAATGTAAGTCTCGACCAAATACGTGTGCTCAATTTTAAGGTTCGTTAAGTAAAGCAAAATTGCCGGAATAGTCGAAACTTGTTAGAAAAGTTGTTAGCAATCCCCATGACTTGTGAAATGGGCTGTATCGACAATCCGATCTCGCATCGAAAAGCCCCCGGAGCCTATCTCGAATACTTTCACCGATATTCTGACATTCAAACGCCCAACAGCTGCGAGTATATCTTCTTTAATTTGTAATCACCGCGCGAACGATTCGAAAACTTTTCCGCTCAACTTTTCCTCTCTTCTGTCAATCGTTAATTCTTTCAATTGGCACCTCGGTTATCGGCAAATTTGAAAACACGTTCTCGTATTTTTTTTTCTCTTTCGCTTCTTCGTACGCCTTTCCTTATTATTTTTTTATTCTTATTTTTTCAATAGACCCGCTTCGGCAGTTGTGGTAAATAAATTCTTTTTTCTTTGAATCTACCAAATAATAATGAAGCGAATTCGAAACCCCAAAAAAAAGAATGAGGGATCATCACTGCAGCTGATAATAGCATAATAAACGGAAAAAGCCACATTTGAGAGTTGAATCGCGTATCGATTAATTAAGAAAAATCTTATCAAGTTTCGCATCCTCTATTCGTGTTTCCAGTCAATAGATCCCTCTTTGTTTGTGCTCTTTACACAGACGAGATGTCAAAACATCATAATTTGTCTTCGTTCGGAGCAATATTATAATTTATTGATAACTATAGCGTAGACGTTTTTTACCCTAGTTATACTATAATCTTTCATTTGAAGCACGTTTTATTTTAGCACGTAGGCTGTTACTTGTTATAAAATGTTAAGCTTGGTAATTTGGATACTCGCTTAAATTACCCATTCTCATCGAGGCAGACGATATTGAGAATTTCAATTAATTTTCATTAATATCACTTCTATTTGACGCATTTAAAAATACCGTAATTTAGCACACCTAAAATCGACCATGTCGGAGAATAAATTTACTCGATGCAAACCTTTCGAATTAAAAAAAAAACCCACTTGGTTCGATTCGTGGCACGTGAAGAGTATTAAAATTTCCAACACTTCGCGCCAATAAAAACGAAAGTCGAAATTATCGAATAAATTGGTAAACACGACGACGGTCACGTTACCGCGAGCTATGTGATCGAAATTTTTAATTATTCCGCCGAAATCATTCGCAATCGCGATAACGATTAATAGAAAGCAAAGAGGGTTAATTATGACCACTAAAACTTTCAAGAAAGTCGATAAATTCGCCTTGATTTAGTGTCCGTGTAAAAAGGCAGAGAGAAAATGGGGGTCAGAAGTCGTTATTGCAGACAATGTAGAAACTTGCTGACAGAAGTATTTGTGTAAGGTTTCGCATTTTAAAGTGGCCAGTAATGTATTTCGCGCCGGTGATTCTGTTCGCATTCAGATAACGCGCGCAGCGGTGTAAGGAACCGTGCGATTCCTTCTACGCCCCGGTGTCCGAGAGCATCGAAGGGACGAGGTAACGGGAGTTTAGACCCGTTCAAACCTATACAACAATATGTGTGGAAACTACCCCGAAATGTAGTAACAGGCTACCTCCTTATATTACTGATATGGAGATAAACCCTCATTACTGCGAACGTGTTCAGGATACTCAAACGTACTTTATTCTTTTGATATGTGTTACAATAAGTGGTTATTAAAGTGCGCCATTACTCGCCTCTTATCCACGATCTCTCGTATCTGTATTCGTGTTTGCCATTGAGATATTTTCAATATCTATGAAAGGTATATTTGACGAGTTTATTTTTTATTTTATTTATTAGTAACGCGATTACGAAACTAAAAATAGAATTTCAATTGTCAAGTACGCGAGAAGGAATTTCAAAAATATGGTCAAGAGATATTTGAAAGGAATATATTCTCGATAAATTTTCTTCTCGAGGACTCAAACAAATTAGAAATGAGAATAATACATGCATAAAGAATTAAAGTCCTCTTAATATCAGTTTCACCTTTATCATGTATTTTCAAATGTACACAAGTAGATATTAATAATATAAGTAGTTATCTATCTATTAAAATACCCTATTCAAATTATTACATTACCCAAGATGCAAAAAACAAAATCAACTCATTTCATCAATTACTATAAAAGTAAGTTTTTCATTTAAATAAAGCATATTATTGAATAAGCAATTCAACGTTTACAACCATTTAAACTAATTCAATATTCAAGGTCAAGTTCAATAACCAGTGAACATCGCGATGAAAACCAGTCAGACGGGTTTTTCATTCAAGGTCAAGTTCAATCTAATGAGATTATCATTCAAGATCGGGTTACATAATAAACCAACAAAAGCAATAAAATAGGTTAAACAGGTTTTTTAATTCAATGTTGAATTCTCAAACCAGTGAATCTAGCAATTACTTAGAATATTTGCTTAAAGTCGGCTTTGGCCAGTCACGTATACATAGATTTTTATTCAATGTCACTGATATATGAACAAATAATCTATTCATAACAAGGATAAAATCAAATCATCGCAAAAAATTTGCATTGAAATATCGGAATAAATCGAAAATTATATCGACCACGTACAAAAAGTAATATGAAACTTTCCAAGTATTATTCAATGCAGGAACCTTCCGACCTAAAATTCCATTCGCCTTTTTATTTGCGTAATAAAATTATGAACAGATTTCTGTACCAATAACGAACTTTAAAAACCCCTGAATAAAGAAAGTAAGCTATAAAATAAGAACTCCACTTGTTCGCTTCCCTACGCAGTCACAAACTCCACATTGCTACGTGTAACAATGTAAATCGGGCCATATAATTTTATTAACGATCGAATTCCGAAATACGCGGTTAAAATACAAATTCGTTTTCTCCCGTCGAGTAATATTTTATCGGAGAAGTTTACTTTTTCATCCGATTTCGAGCCAATTAAAATTAACCCTTAAATAACAAGTTCTTTGCGAATGTCTAAAAAATAAAATAAAATTAATTGAAATATTACATTAAAAAGCTTTCATGTATTACACTTTTTTTGGAATCCGATGTTAAATATTTCATCGATTCCAAAACGATATTCTTTTGAGGAAAATTTTTCGAGCTGGTGGGAGCAAACCTTCTGTAACTGATAGTTATATAGTTTGGCGCGATTTAAACCTATTCTCGCGTGAAGTTCAATGGAACAGTATAAAATTATTATACAATTGTTCCCGCGTGAAAGCGGCGCGAGCGGTGAAATAAGGAGGGTCTTCATCTTTTTATTATAGATTGGCGGGACTTACACTCGTGAAACTCTATTGTACTCTTTAGCGAAGCAAAACTTAACGGGACTCGAGGGCGCGATTTGAAATTCTTACATTAAACTTAGCGTAAATATTTGCAACTTTGTAATAATATAACCTTGCGATACTTGACTAAGTAGGTACATATAGCGGATTATAGATTCATCCTGTTTGCGACCGGCAATTAAATTTTGACACTTAGCAGAGACGCGTTGTGGTGAAAAGTTCCATCGAAGTTGATGTGTTTCATGCGTAAGCGACTGGAGATATGGATTAATTGAGAACTGATTATGCGTAAAGCACCTTTTCGTGGAAACTTTGGAAGTGGGATAAAGACAAAGTTTATATCACATTTGACATACTTAGTTCATCTTCGTCTTCTAGAAGGTATGATGAGTTTCCAAATGCTTCGTTAAAGCTAATTTTTCTAGTTTAACGAATAAAGGTCAAGAGTGCTTTCTCTTCTTCTCTTTCTCGCAAGCTTACGTGTCAATTTCCTCAAAAGTTTTAAACTGATTTTTGGGTTCAAAAATTAGAATCAAAGTCAACTTCACTGTTAACAACCCAATACTTTGTACTACGTTTATTAAGATAAATGGATTTTGAGTCGTTTCAAAAATCGATAATGGATGGGTAAAAACAACTGTGAAACAGTCTCAAACTAAACACAAAAAATTTCAGCTTTGTAGGGTGCAGCTCAATATTTATTCCTTTGCTAAAAAATTCAAATGTTATTATCATAGATTTTTTAGCAAATGTCCAACTTTTTGATACATATTGTATAAATTTTTATATATTTTTCTTCCACACGTAGCAAAATTTGGTGAGAATCTCTTCTTGAAAATACGGAAAAGGGTACTTTTCCTTTTTTTAATACACCTCAAAATGACGTATCATTCAAATTTTAAGGAAATTTTGAAGGGAGGGGCAGTAGAGGAGGCAAACAGATCAGAATTTTCGTTAACAATTTTCTGAAAAGAAATATGCAACATCGTGACTTGTGTGAAAAAAAAAACTACATAAGCTAACGAAGAGATATTCATGCATATCGATTCAAAGAAGCATAAGGGTCATCCAATTATAACCCACAGAGATGAAAATGGAAACCAAAATACAACACCCCATATCGTTACAATTTACCGATGGTAATTTGAAGCAATTGTTCGATGAATAATTAAAACAATTAATCCAATAATATCGCCTTCTCTACCTGACGCAATTACCAACGTAGATATATTATAATCTTGAGTTATTACATAACAGCCACCACAAATACGCGTATCACTCGGACACAGGGAATTTCGATATTTAATCTCCAGGTATATTGGGCTTCTAGCTCCGTATACGCATCATGACTGCCTAGCAATTTACCTAATGAAAAGCATACCGCAAAGAAGCTCTTAAAAAGCGGCTAACCACTTCATCGTACATATTCGTATTATTCAACCGAAATCATTTGCGCAAATATTGCGAACCCTCATAGGTTCTTTTTTTTTGGAGAGCTAATCGAGTTCTTATTTTCACAAACAGATCGCCGACGAGGAAATTAACCGATAGTATTCTCATGAAACACAATGCTTTCTAATGAAAAATTTCCACACACAGGAGTTCAAGTTGTGAGGGGAAAAAATACTGGAAAAAACTCGAATGAAAAAAGGACATCGAAACCTCGCAAAGTTAATCTTATATATCTATTCTAACGAAAACTTGTTTCAATAGAGGAAATACAAACTAAAAATAAAAATACCCCGTATAGAGTTCGTTTCCTCTTCAAACTACTCAAATATAAAAGTTTATTTCACGGATAGCGCAATTCGTACGAACTCAATTATTGTAATGCTCGAGCTTTTGAAATGAACTGCGTATTACTGCTAAATATGCAAACTGCGATACTAGCGAGCATACGTAGGTAAATTCGAAAACTAATAAAATTAGGAATATTACATTCTGCTATGTTGATACACCTCTACGAATCCAGGTACTACGTATGCAATCTCGAAGAAAATAATTTAGTGATCTGGGTGGCCGCGAAAACCGTACAACCCGTCATTAATATCTACTGTGGGAAAACCTTAAAACACATTTAACAGTTCAAATGTAATATTAAATTCGCCTCGAATTATGTCGACTGTCGAAAATTCTTTCGCCTTATCTCTGTCGCACCTGCGCACAGAGATAAAAAGCGAAGATCGGTGCGGCCCTTACTTAACTCCTACCTACCTTTTTTAAAAATTAAATAATATTACCTACCAAATAGAGACAATTCCCTTTTACATGCAAATACCGGTGGTTGCCGGATTTTGGAGCGCAGGTCATCGCCCTGAATTTGGCGACAGGCTGTCTGGGACGAATCGTCCATTGTTCTAAGGAATTTCCGTACGTACGACATTCTTGCCTTTTTTTGGCGTTTCTTTACGTCAATTTTTTTTTTACTTTAATTAATTAGAATTTTTTCTCGTCTCAAATGGCAAGATCTAATGGTTGCGGTGATGCCGCCTTTGTGAGTAGTTTTACTAATACTATTTCCCTTTTTATTTTTTTTTCATAAATTTTAACTCGATCGAACCTCCATGGCTGTCTCGTCCCAGACCCTATAGCATCAATTTAGTAATAGATTTATTAACTATTATAGATCTCTTAATATGTTTCTTTAGGTTTCAGCTCACTTAGATTACTGAATAGCAGTAATCTAATTCCCCCCTTTATTTTTTATAGATGCGGACGGAGCGGCCAAATAGATAAGGACTCATTTTTCCACGAAATTGTCGTCTTGGATTTCAAATTTGTTCGCTTTCGATATATATATATTAAGCTATAGTTGTAGATAGTAGAAATTGAAATATAATTTTGGTGAAGTATTTGATCCCTTTTTTTTTTAATCACTTAGAAAATCTTACTTCTTCCTCATTTCTTGCAAAAAAATTAAACTTACGTCGTGTAAGCCGACCCTTACCACGATTTAAATATCGCGGGTCAAGTGTCGGCTTATCGAGTCTGCTTCCACTGCTATTCTGCCTTTTAGCGTCTGTGTCCCCCCCTTGTCGTATTCTCTTCCCTCTAGGTCTCAACGTTGAAAAATACGACATCGACCATATTTTCAGCGACAAAGGCAAGCTTTGTGTACGCCTCAGTATAGTATCCGTCATAAGTAATAGAGCACCTGATGGTTTCAACAATTCAGGTGTATTGTTTAAATATCTGGCACACATCTTATCATTTAAAGGCGACGTGTAATTTCACCCATTAACGCGCCTATTTAGTGGGTAAAAATTATTACGTCGAGTTATCCAGTAACGCCGGCAACGCGTTCTGGAATCGATTAACGCGATAAATTTACAATGAGTTTGGCTTCCGAGAGTATCGAAGGGGATTCGCGAGTTTGAGTGCTACGAGTATCCCAATTCCAATAACCTATTCTGTAGGCGATAATGGAAGGGAAAATTTTCGAAATGAGTGGCATCACGCGCTCGTACGTTGAGTTAATGGAATTCGGGGGGTCGCTGTTTTCCGACTTGAAACAGGTGAGAATATGTACTTCTCACCTACTACCGAAGCGGTTACATTACATTAGGGAGCATATTGGTGGTTCTTCGCTTACGGATGTTGCGAAAACTAATTTATTTCAAGAGTGACTCGATACAAAGAGGTGTTTCGTTTGAGACCAGCATTTCCTATGGATAAGTTTCGCCGATAAATTCGGAATTCATGTTGGAAAATTCCGGTAATCAATTTTCAATCACAACATTCCTTCTTAAATTTTTTTTTCAGAATGTCAAATTTTCAATCAAAAATATCGATTACAACATTCTAATCTAAATCACATTTCATTATTGCTACTGCTGTTATATCAGCGATGTTGAAGTTGATAATGATGATAATAAAATTGTTGTCATCATAAGTTTAGTTGTAGTAGTAGTAGTAGTAGTAGTAGTAGTAGTAGTAGTAGTAGTAGTAGTAGTAGTAGTAGTATAGTAGTATAGTAGTAGCAGTAGTATCAGCATTACCAGTAGAAGCAGGGGTTGTTGTTGTTGCATTTATTGTTGTTCCCACTGCTGCTGCTGCTATTGTTGTTGTTGTTGTTGTTGTTGTTGTTGTGATGAATGTAGTTGCAGTCCCTGTCCCCGTTTTTGTTGTTACTGCATTGCTAATGTGTTTACTACGGTAGTTTTTATTGCTGTTGCTAATTCTGTACTTGTTTTAGTTGTTGTTGCTACTGTTATTGTTGTGATTGTAGTTGCAGTCGCCTTCGTTGTTGCTTCATTTGTTGTTGTTACTTCTGCTAATGTGATTGCTACTGTAGTTGTTGTTGCTGCTCCTGATTCAGAGGTCGTTGTAGTTGTTGCTGCTATTGTTATTATTGTAGTTTTAGTTGTCGTTGTTTCATGTTACCGCTCAAGACTAAAACTGAATGCGAAGCCAAAAAAATACATTTTTTTTATGTGTTTTATGAAGGTTTTATGATCAGTGATTTAATGTTGTTTTGAAAACAAACTGAGACATCATTTGCATCCAAGATTTTGATTTGTGAATAGTTACAAAGCTAGAGCCGAATGCGAATCTCAGAGTAGAATTCAAACAGAGCCGAAACTAAAATCGAAGTCTTATTCTCTTCACTGCATGATGCTAAAACCAAATTCGAAGCTAAAAAATCTTAAAGCTTCAACTCAAATCTAAAGCCATCTTTTTTAGTTTTGCAATTCAATAATTACATTTAATAATGATTCAAATTCGAATTATATATTATAGTAGAACATCGGTTATCCAACCTAATCAGGGCTGAGAAAATGTTGGATAGCAAAAAAAGATGGATAATCGAAGGTTGGCTTTTTTAAAAGTAAAGGTAAAAACAAAAAACATTATGAAACGTGAATATATTAGGAACATTTTTTTAGAGTAGAATTGAAAAAAAAAAAAGAAGAAGAAAAAACGTAATTAAAAGACATAACTTTATAGGGAACATTATTTCTTTGAGAAATATTACATTAATAATCGTTGATGACCAGAAGGAAATCTTTTTTGAGCTGCATAATCGCGCTACTTTAGAATAGTAAGGATGTCTGGCCCTTCTGCTTTTTCCATTTCAAAAAATTGCAACGCTTTTGGAAAATATTATTCGCCTCATCATACGAAATGCATTTTTTTTTTTTTTTGAATGAGTTTAAACACGTTTGTAAGTTTTCCGCTTTCAGGACGGATAAAAACGATTATCCGACCTCTGAGAGACGGTTAATAAGAGGACGTTGGTTACAAAATGTGGGTCGGATAATGCGGAGTGTCCGATAACTGAGGTTCTACAGTACACTGAAGTCAAAGTGGTTTGATCTATAACAGGTTAAACCATTCCGGCTGGCCACCAAGAAATTTTAATAAATTTCTATTGGTTCTCCCAGCCACAAGAATCTGAGATGGTCGGAGAACAACAACCAATGAAAATGAAAAATATTTGGTTCTGAATGACGTCAATATGAGCAGCTAAATGTACATGTGGACTTATCACTTTTGCGGTGTAAGAGGAGAGATGTAAATTTTATCAATACTCATTGAGACTGATGCCTTATTGGCTGTTGATATTATCAACTCACAGTTGCTCATATTGACGTCATCAGTAAACACTGCGCTTGAAAAAATAAAGTTGAAATTTTTCACGTGATCTCAAATGGTGTAACCTGTTATAGGTCAAACCACTTTGCACTGAAGTAGAAATGCATGTACGAAGTAGCCAGCAGTAGCGTGACTAGAAATTTTCTCAGCAACGATTTTGTGTAGAGAAGTCTTGGCCGTTCCCTCTCCACATAGGTATGTGGGCACACATTTTTTCTATTATGAGAGTATAACATTTTTTCTCAGTTTCAATCATATACTTGACGCTAACAAATTTTTTAATTTATGTAAAAAACTAATTATTGTCCATGAAAAAGTCAGTCTTGCCTCAGAATTGAAAATTAATTTTATCATACCGTTGGCTATTATTAGTACCATAAGACATTTTCAAAAAAATGTCCTCTACGTCACGTTACAAACTGATTGTCTCTCCATAAAAGACTCACTAGTTGAAGAGATCTATGGAGATATTTTTTTCAAGATGAAGTCATCTCAAAGACATCACCTCACTATACAGATATATACCCTACATATCAAAAATAGCGGGGAGAAAAATAAAAGAGAAGTATTTCAAATCACCCATTTCCTATTTTAGACTCGAGTCTTTTATTTAGGTTAGGACGTCCTGAAAGTACGAGAAAACCCCTATCCCAAACCTTGCAAGAGTTTTACCATCTTTCACTTTCCCTTTTAAACTTTCAAACTCGTCGACGAGGAAAAAAATAAAACTTAATTTTTCAACGCAAAATCTCTAAATAGAAATCGTAATTTTACCTCAACACGACCACTTCACATATGATGCGAGAAGAAAAAAACTTCACGAGTATTTTCACGCCTGAAACAAACTCGAGCGCGTATGAGAAAATACGAACCTACGACCACTTATTATTTCGTTAGTTCGCCGTTTGGCGGGCTAATTTAACGAAAATTTCGTATCCTTAAAAAACATCTACAAACATTCCCCGAAACGCTTTCCGTCGAGCTCTAAAAATCACTCCTTTTCCTTATTCTTTTACGCCGAGCGACTCTTATCTTGTCGTTATAACAAAGAAAATTGTAAATTTAAAAAGTACTCGTGGCACGCATACGGTAGCGTAATGGCGCGTCGTACAGCGCGTTGCGAAGAATATGAGGAGAAAAAATGGCGGGTATTACAAAAGAAATTTTACTCGTAATTTTTCCCAAACTAGGTAATTCACTCGCCTGATAAAAGCTCAATAAAAGCTATTTTCATGCAATAACGTTGGGCTAACGGTCTTGTTTCAATATCTTACGACATACCGTGAGTCTTTACTTTGTTTCCGAATTTTTCAGATATTTTGAAATTTTTTTTTCGCTTTCAAAAAACGTTTCCACGTTATCGTAATATTCGTCGAATATGTATTTTTGACGAAAGTAAAGAGGTAAAAGAGAACTAGTCGTGAAGGGAATCCCAAAAAAGCGCGAAATTTAAATTCTCGAAGCCGATGGGGCACCTCTCGAAATAAATCAAAGTTTTCAAACATTTCAAAATAAAATTTATTTTTGCGTAATTTGGATTTCTTATCTTCAAAATTATTTATTTTGTCGTCTTGAACCCCAAAAAAATGTTGGCCTCAATTTTTGAAAATTTATGAGTCTTGATCTTTTTTTCATCTATATGAAAAGGCACTGATTTTTTTTATTTTTAAGGTCAAATTCAACTTATAAAAACAATCAATTTAGTTTGCTTTAATTTAGTCTTCCTGTGGATTCAGTTTTGGCTTCAAAACATTAATTTGATTCGATTTTAAAATTTATAGTCGATTTTTTTACTTTATTTAAACTTAGTTAACATAGAGTTTGCTCCTTACTCCTCAACCTTTACACACTTTAATTAGTTTATTAACTGAAATAGAATGCCCTAAACTTAAAATCTGATAAAGTTTTGAGTTTTATTCTATAATTTCTGAAACTAACGAAGTCGAATCTGAAGCCAAAAATAGTTGAATTTTTCGGCTTCAGATTCGGATTTGGCTATTCCGTAGCCAAATATGAAACCGGAGCTAAATTTTCTACATCACCAAAAGCCAAATCCGAATCTGAAACCAAAAAATTTGCCTGTTTTCGACTTTGAATTTGGCTTCGTTAGTTTCAGAAACTTAAGAATGAAACCTTAAATGCTATAATATTTCTAAGATTTCAGCCAACGTACTTATTAGAATTTTGAATGATGAATAAGCAAAGTGCAAACTGTTTGTAAAGGTTACAAAAAGAAAAATATCTGAATATAAATTTTAAGCCAAAGCAAGTAGAGAATGTTGAAGGCGAAGCTAGATCCATAAACTAAATTAAGCCACATTGAACCGAATGCTTTTTGAAGATGAACTTGGAACTGAATTTGCAATCATATTTCGTTCGATACTGAAGCTGAATCATGCCGGAAGCAACAAGCCCAATTCGAAGTTTTATTTTTTAGCTTTACAATTCTGTACCACTTACTTCACTTTTAAACTATTTGTAAACTTATAAAACTAATGTGCATAAAGTACTTACAAGGATAGTTCGGATTTAGGTTATTTTAGAAAAGTAGAACAGAAAGAAAATTAGTTAACGGAAAAATTGGTTTCGTATGCATCGTAATACTGGAGTGCAATGAAAAGTTGCTAATAAGGAACACCAAGCTGAACGAGAGAGCTTCATAGTGAAACGATTCATGATTACGTTCCTTCCATAAAATCTATGACGTCAGCATACCTTTCAGATCTTTTGAACCTGAATGACTAGCTCGCTTTAAAACCATTTTCGACAATACCGCATCTACGTTTAAAAAACAAAATAACATAACGAATACGCCAACGAACCCGGAACCTAATCAATCGTTACCAAGTTTCGAACACCTTATTGTTTTCTTAACAATACCAAACTTTCTTAACTTGTTTATTGACATGAAATTTTTCTGTAAATATACGGCCAGTACTTTATTACGTAGGTATAAACTTTAGAGCTCTTTCAACAAAAACTTATTTTTTCTGAAGCTCGTTCTCCCCTCTCAAACGTTCTGGTAAAAAAAATACATAAGATCAATAAGGAAACTTAAGTAACATTAATTGTCAAAATATTGAGTAAATAGTTTAGTAAATAGTTGGTCTTGGGTAAATTGCTTCCAACTACGTTTAGGTCACTGTAACATTGTACCCTTTGAAATATTTCCGTCGTTACGAAACATCGGAAAAAACCCCGGTGACTCATAGACGAGTCGAAATAAAGAAGAAAGTTATTGTCCATTTCGCCGAAAACCTCGATGCGAGAAAATCGAATTAAAATCTTTTCGAAACTGGCAATGTGGAAAAAATGATCGAATTTTATTTCACACGAGCTAAACGTTGTTACCTAGGACGATTCGTATTATATAATAACGCGAAGGGGACGAAATCGAAAAACGTAATAATTTTCTTAAAGTCTCGTAAAGTAGTTCTTATATATTTCCGAATAGGAGGAATCTAAAAATACCGTTTTTACCGCTGAACCGTGAAATTGGAAATGCTTATTGTATTCTGGTCCACTTTTGTAAATTATAAAAAATAAATTATTACTTTAATAATAATTTATTTCACATCTCTTTTTTCGAGCCAATAAAAATTCTCCTTTTGGTGAAGACCGAACGGCTGTATTCTAATACTTAACGCGAAACGCATTCGTGGAAAATTTTATTAAATCGTGGAAATTGCGTTTTTTATTCGTTTCCTACGTTCGTAAATTGTAATATTAAATCATTTTGGTATAATTATTACGCTTCTCTGGTTTACGAATTCAGAAATGCGTTTATAACGATGTAAAAAAAAATTATTGAGTTTTTACCGAAGCAAGAAATGATAGGAAAATGAAAGAATTAGGGGTATAAGAGGCGGAAGGAAGATTACAGAGAGAAATTAATACCTGTATATCGGTTTTCCGGCGCTTTCTTTGAACCATAGGACCATATAGACTCGATGATCCTTGACTGAAGATTCGATATCACAAGGTAAATTGGCAATACGTCCCAATACTGATTCCACATGTATTACTGCTCCTGTAAAATCCCAAAAAAAGATTATTAGGCTTACGTATCTGAAACATTATAGGCTGGGTTGAGTTTCGGGTTGTTTGGAAAAATGAAAAACTCAGAAAAAAGTAATTGCCAAATCACACTCAAAGAAGTTCACAAAATTCCAATCCTCAAAGTTAATGGTAATAAGTAACAACAAAAATGAGATCAAGGTTTTAAAAAAGTTGAAAATACAAAAAAAATTATTTTTTCGGTTGTTTGAATTCTTTTCATTCAGAAGTTACATTTTGTTATCTGAAGACTTGAACGATGTTTAGCTGTTAATTTTTCGAAAACTTAAAGTCTCGATACCTTTTTTTTGATGTTCTTGAAAATGTATAAAATTTTTTGAATTTTTATGAATAAATAATAAATGGGTAATTTATGGGTCACGTGCATATTATGAGCTTGATATGACACAATATACCCAAACTTACCTCATAAGGGCTCAAAGTATCAGCAAAGATGTTTTATCATGAAATAATAATTCATATT
Organism: Phenacoccus solenopsis; assembly: GCA_009761765.1. Classification (NCBI taxonomy): domain Eukaryota; kingdom Metazoa; phylum Arthropoda; class Insecta; order Hemiptera; family Pseudococcidae; genus Phenacoccus; species Phenacoccus solenopsis. The sequence goes on along the minus strand of CM019755.1, from coordinate 11,350,531 downwards.
ATAAGAACTCTTATTGTGATTTAAAAATTAAAAATATTATCTCCCAAATCCTGAAGATCTCTAATGAAGTTCATACTATACACGAGACATATAAATTATCGTTTTGCTATTCATTTTGGAAAATGTACGTAATTTTATGTTTAAAAAAAATTGAGACTCCTAAATTACAAAAAAAAAAAAATCGATTACCAAAAATGTTCTTAGTCTTCAAATGACCAAATCAATCTGAAGAAAGCAAACAATCAAATTAAGCAAAAATCAATTTTTTCAAATTTTCAAATTTTTGAAAACTTCATCAACTCTGTATTTTGATAGATGCTCTCATCAACTTTTAACGACAATTTTTTTTAGTCTCTGAAGATTTCGGTCCTTTCCTTTTTTTTTTTTTTAAAAAAAGAATCTAGTTCACCTTATTAAACACTTTCATGTGAACATGTAAGGCATGAGAGATAACAAAATACCAAAGAATAAAGTTCTTTTCGTCCTTCACCGGAGAAGAGGACAGGCTACGATTTCTTTTCACGAAAAGAAAAAATTTGGGCTGCAAAATTTTTCAAATAAGAAAGTGATATATTAATGGAAATTGAAGAAAAAAATTTTACATTGAAATATCTATACCCTGCACAAGAATTTTCAATAACACGAATACCTGAAATGTTCTGAAAATTACTAGATCATCGCTGGAGGGAGGCCACATACATCAAAAAATTAAACATCACGGTCGTTACAGCTAAAAAATTAAGCAACGTAAGCAGCCGTGCTGTATTACTGGAGCTGAGTTTTTAATTAGGGCTTGTTCAGGTTTGCGAATAAGTCGCTAACCCTTCATGTCTGCAGGCCACACCCAATACCAAGTCTGAAACCCCCCTACCCTATCTTTTCCAAAACCACTTAAGAAGTTAAATTTAGAATAAATGTAGGATTTCTCGCTATTCACATGAACACTCATTTTTTAAATTATAGCTACTTGAGTCTCCTCAAACTATCCTCAAATTTTTACGATCCGCCATTTTGGATTCATTTTGACTCTAAAAGGTCATGTTTCGGTCATCAACTAACCTCACACAAGAAATTTGAACTTTCTAGATTGATTTGGTAAGGATAATCTATATGGAAGATTCAAGAAATTTCATGATTAAAACTTCCTCAAAAAGTCTTTTTTAGTCAACACCCCCAAATTTTTACATTTGATATCTTGGTGTCCATTAGTCACTCTTTTATATGACATCAAAACAAAAACTATAGGCCATTTGACCTTTTGTCCAGCCCCCTCAAAGTTTGAGTAATCCGTCATTTTGAGATGTACCGAGAATATAAAAAAGCAATTTTTTGCATTTTCAAGAAAAATCTTTCACCAAATTTTTAGCTGATTTTATAAATACAGGCCGACGCTACGCGCAGGAAAAAATATACCACATATGTCATATATACTAAAAAGTTGAACATTCGCCAAACGATTACAAATGTTCTGAAACGCAAAGATTTGAAGAACCCACCCTCCTCCGAACCCTCCTTCCCAAATGAGGTAGGCTGTAATAGCTATCGTTTTTATTAAAAACTCAGCTAAAAATTTGTACGCGTTAGATTTATGAGGAAAACTGAAGGAAAATCAATTTCCCCTATAATAGGCTACATTGAAACGTTTTTTTCCAGCGGCAAAAAAAAATGTCATCTTCGTGATATATAGCTCGAGTATGAATTTTATACTTCCCAAACGAATCGAGTCACGTATACGATTAAAAGGATTAAAGTAATTAATCAACAACTTAAGCACCGCATTAAGAATTAGCCGTTTTAATTGTTATAAGGGGCGAGGAAGCTTGGAGTAAATTTACCTAATGGTGTTTCGAAGTGCACTGAGCTATTTGTTTGCGAAAAGTTCCGCGATAAAACGGCCAATAAGATTACTTTGGAGGTGGATATAATTACGGAATTATATTTAAAGTAAATAATGCGTATAAACTTTTGTTTTCAAATTATCACCGTCAGCCGTGAATGTCCAAGATTTCTCGTTCTAGTATTATTTTTGTAAACATTTTGAGCGCAGTTCATTTAGCTACCTGTTACCTCGTACATACAGACCTTTCATCGACTTAATCTTAAAGCTTATGATTTTACTTATTAAACGGGTCGCGTAAAGTTTTAATGCACTAAAGCTCGTGCCGGGATCAGCACTTCGACGGTAACGTTGGCGCTTTCGTTTTAATTATTTATACAAAAAACACAGCACATATTCACCTGAAGTTGGCTGAATGAAAAACAAAAACGTTCCCCATTCGTAGAATTAAAACCTGGCTCGAGTTATCTTTAATTATCGCAAAACATTAGTTTGAAGTTTGATATTATCTGCGTATTCACGCACCGACACCTATTACAACACGTTGATTCGCAGTCGTGTTTTTATGTTGTAACGTGCCCACAGTGCCATAAATTTTTTCAGCAGGCGTGAAAAATGCGAATTTTGACGTTTTATCGACACGAGAGTAATCATTAGGTTACATGTTCTGGTTAGGAAATGTAATAAATAAAAAAATTTAATCACTTCTTTTCTCGCAAAATCATAAAACAAAGTTGAATTTATTTTTTTAATTTACAAAACAATAGTAAAAATGTTTAAAAGATAGGAATATTTAGAAGCATATTTTTCAAATCTTTGACTGTACTCAAAATTTAAAGAGAGCTGGAAAAGCCTAAAATTGTCAACGCTTTCGATCATGGTTTCATATGATAGAATGAATGAGAACACGAATAGGTATATCTGGTACTTATGTACATTTCCAAGTAATGATGAAAATGAGTTAAAGGAATAAATGTCTTTCTGAGGACATTCTGAGTCATAAAATATCTTGACAGGTATGTTTATCAAATGCACCAAGAAACTGCAACCTCGCGTTTAAGTTTGTTGGAAACCACAATACAACTTGCCAAGTTCCAAGTGGAGTTGGATATCTCAAAATTTGAAGAAAAATTGAAAAAAATCATTAAAACTCACATAATTAGTGGAGCCAAGAATACATCAAATCCAAATTTCCATGATGTTACAAAAAGGATGAACGAAAAGTAAATTTTTTCATTATAATTTCATATTGAAATCTGAATACAACCATTTTCAAATTCTAGAGGAAGACTCGGAAGGAAGTTAGGGCAAAAAACAGTTTCCAAAAAAAATGGCCCAAAAAATGTCTCAACTAGTACATCTCTCATTACCAATAATATATAAGACCGGAGAGCGCCAGATTAAGTTGCGGGGTATAAATATTTGTAATTTCCTCGAAGCAATTTTAGTAATTCCAGAATTAGTTCCCCAGAGATCAACAATATTTATTCACCTATTTTTATAATAATGTTGATGATAAAAAATTAAAAACAAATTTAAAAAAAAAAAAAACAAACTCTACTTCTACAATAATTTTATTTACGAGCGCTTTCGGCACCGTGCGTTCTTCTTCATGCTTGTTTCAAAAATGAACATAGTATCAAAGTACTAAAGGCTAGGCAAATAAAGGGCGTGGTTGGATAGTAGAAACCACACCTCCTTCTGTACTCAAACCCCACCACATCCACTTTCCAATCCCGCTCTTTGCCTAGTCTTGAGTACTTTGAAATTATGTTCATTTGTGAAACAAGTCTAAAAAAGAACACATGGTGCCTGAAAGCGCTCGCAAATAAAATTATTGGAGAAGTAGAGTTTGTTTTCTTTCACTCATAGTTATGCTTCTCAAACTAAGATTACAGTTTTATTATCATTAAAAATAAGCTTTATACATCATTGCAGGCACATCTTAACAAAATGTCTAGTGTTATTTGGACTGCATTACACAATAATAGACAGAAAAGAAATCAGGCATCATAAACTTTAACTACATCAAGTTTCTAATGTATTAATTCAAGTCTAAAAAGCTAGTACCGATCAAACTAAACAAATTTCGCTTGCATGTCTTTAAAATTAATGAAATAACGTGAATGATTTCATTTATTACCAGTTTTACTATTTATAAATCAAAATAAGATGCTCAACAAGTTTATGGGGCCTCATTTCGATTCTACTTATTTTTGAGTAATGCAATCCATTTTAAACTCACTTTCTCAAGTGATAAAAGATGAGTTAGGTACCTACTGATTTCAAAAATATAGATGAATTAAAAAACAAAATTGTTGATTATAGTCTTCGACAACACACGTTTCTGAGTGATCAAAAAAACGAAATAAATGTTAATAAAGGATTGGATTTCTATTAACCAGAAGATTACTATTGGGATCCTTCAGAGCAGTGGCGCGCTAGTGTCGTGTTTATATGTAAATGGTATTATCAGTTCTGAAAACGGAGAATTTTTGCCGCCAGTTGTTGACTCAGACAGTGAAATGTTTAAATTATTTGATAATAAATCGAATAAATGAAATGAATGAATTGGGTTTGGCTAATTTAATACTTATCTATCATTTTGCTTTATAAATGACATTCTTTCGCATGGTATTTATGATATTCGCGATACATTGTATCTGTATCAGTCTTCGTTAGTGAAGTGCATGAAAAATAATCAGTTTATTTCGTAATAATAACACTGGAATTCAATTCATCTTTACAATTGGATAAAAAACAATCAATTCTATTCAAAATAATTCAACTTCAGTACAAGAATTATTAATTTATTACCAATAATGATACGTTATCAAATATTGAAATCCCCGTTTTCAATAGTTCATCGTTTTACCACCAGGTACCGACTCTTTCGCTGAAGCATCCCAATAGTGCCGACCACGAAACTTGAGACTTGCAATTTGTAAACAAACAACGAAATTTTTCATCCAAGATCAACTATGTTGCCATATTTCTAGGGTTGCGTAATATTTGATATTCAATATTTGTCAGAGATGGAAAGCCGTATGATAAAACTTTTGCTTTCAGCTTTAGCTTCTGACCTTGAAAAATAAAACTTCGGCTTTTGCTTTTCAAATTTTTTCATATTCAGCTTTCGCTTTTGGCTTTTTCTTTTCAACCCAAATATCATTAGCTTTTAGCTTTCCGCTTTGGACTTTCGGCTTTTCCCCTACATTTTGAATATTTTCTTTTTGTACAACATAATAATTTTTTATCATTAGAGCGAGACTTGATGAAGAGGGAGTGAAGCGTGAAAACTGACACGAGATAGGAGATACAGCTTGAGCTCACGAGTCACTACGTCACGAGGTCAGGTCACACTAGATAGACACTACTGCCACACAGAAACGTCAGAAAACGGCATGACATGAAGAGAACGAGATAATCAATGAATATAAAAAATGATAATTTAAAATTTATAAGTACTGGAAAAGCTGAAAAAATAAAACTTTCGCTTTTGCTTTCAATTATTTGTGCGTTCTAGCTTTTGCTTTTTAGGTAAAAAACTCTCCACTTTTAGCTTTTGGCTTTTGGCTTTTGGCTTTTAGCTTGCTTTCCATCTCTGATATTTGTAACGAAATATTTGCAAACACATCAACATTCGGTTACTATATAGTTCATGAAAAAAAAAAACTAGGTGCGAAACTAAATTTTATGCTTTACAAAACAAAAACAAGCGATCAAAAGCCAAAAAAAACAAAACAAAATAAATAATTTGATTAATTGTCGTGATTGTATCATGTGCTAATTTTTTAGCGATCCTAGGTTTTTTTGATGAAACTATATTTGGATATTAACCGAATAAGCAAATACCTGACAAATATGATATTTATTCGAGTGATATTCGGTTACAGTCAAATATTAAACAACCCTACATATTTCCTGAAAAACATTTAAACATATCAGCTGTTCATGCATTCGAATGAATTTGCCTTTCCAACATCAATTTCATTGAAAAATATATGCTCACCAACTTCTCATAACCTTACTTGCTGTTGGTAAATCTGACAACATAGCGCTTATCACAAGTCTCAAGTTTCGTGGTCGGCACTATAGAATGTATTAAATTATTATGTAGCAATTGCTCTTAATAAAATAAGAACATGAACGATTAATAAAAATATTCCAGCTATACAAGATCATGATACAGTATAAGCCAAATTTAGGAGTGTATGAAATTTTCAGCTTCCTAGACAGAATTACACTAGAAAGAAAATAGAACCACATGAGACAAATGAAGAAAAAATAAATCATGATATCTCTTAAATCTTCCATATCTTTTTATTAAATACTCGTACACAAGAAAGGCTTGTACTACATAAATATAATAATTATGGTTTTTTAAATTTGAATGAAAAATATCTAAAACAAAGAGTAAACCAAAATCTACAGAAAGCCAAAGTTTTCCCAAATTATTGAAATTATGTGATGTCGTGAGCATGGACTCAAATGATTATTGAGACCAATGGTGCAGCTTGGAGTAAGTACTGAATTTTGTTATTCATTGGGAAAAGTAATTGAAAATTAAAAACACGTACAGCACAACCATATGATTTCTATTTTTTTGTCATCCTAAAATTGTTTGGGTGAATCAAACAAATCCAACTTCTCTCGGCAAAATATGAATCCTCATACAACCAATAGAAAATAAATAATTCAAATAATTGAAAAATGTGAAAAACATATTCGCAAAAGATAGAGGAGATGAAAAAAGTTGAATTTTTCATCAAAACTTATCTTTGAAATGAAAATCAGATTTCATTTTTTTTTTCTGAATTGGGAAAAAATCAATAAAAAAAAAACAAATATGCACAAAAACTATGAAAAATAATATTTTTCTTGAAAAAATCTCATCTGGATTCAAATTCTTTTTAATGAACTTCATAAATGAAAACGAAGCAAATAAACACAGCAAAACACGAATAGCTCGCAATTTCCTTACTTGTAATCTGCAGTAGAAGGTGAAAAAATACAAATTTTAAATTAAGTAAATACGAATCAAACTGAGTAGGCATTTTAACGAGCTTTGATAAATTTAAATTATTCGTAAAATATGTCTAAATATATAGGCGAAAACATAATTACGCTTTGAAATGAACTAAAACTTAATTCAAGTCCTTTGGTAACATTTTCAATAGATGAACCAAGAATAAAGGAATTAATAAACGAAACTCAATCGAAAGTCGGCCACAGTGTCCGAACTTTCGATACTTACCAAGAAGAGAATTTTTTAATTTAAAAAATACTCGCGGTTTTGAATAAGTTAGCGAGTACGGGAGGTCATTTGAGAGCTCGTTGAAACGGCAACAAATTAATTTGGTCGAAAGAAGAAAATTTTCGCCAGTAATGGCCAGCACCGCGAAGCATTACGTCTACGGCGAGCGAATTCATCAAACAAGTGCTCCAATTAAGGTCCGGCCGTAAGATTCGCCTTATAAAGTTGTAGATTAAGAACGGAGTCGGTTGCTCGACCACAAGCCTAGACTGTGACCGCAAAACAGCCGACGAATTTGTTGGCGAAATTTTACGTTGTATCAATCGAGTCAAAAAGGATGCCGCGTAAGAAAAAGGTTTCGTTAATTAAATAACGGTAACGATTAAAGGAATATTTTCGCTACTTCGTTCCACTTTATTGTACACCCAAGGGCCAAAAAAACCATCCGTTGGAAGGTCGGTACCTCGTACGTACGCTTTAAATTCATTCCAAACCATTAATGCGCTTATTCGTTTAAATACTCGAATCATGCGACATCATTCTTCACATCTGCGTCCTACTATACTCTTAATATGTTCTATGCACGAAGAACGCTACCCTGCAGCTATTACAGTGAAAATCTTCGTAGGTATCGTGTATTTTTTCTCAACGCGCTTGTATACCTATGTACCTACTACAAAACCGGCACACGGATACGTTTAACGTATCGTTTTTGATTAACTACAAGAACGTAGCACAAAACTGTTTAACTTTTGCCAATTATCACCTGCTCCAACACGTTTCCGAAGAAATAAGAAAATTAATTAAAAAACTTGAAAATCCAACTTCTGATAACGTAAAAATTTATTCGCTCGGTTTTACGATGTTTTTCGTTAATTTTACCAAATCTGAGAGATGTAAAAGGAAAGAGGAAAAAAACGCATTCCGCAGCATTTCCTCTGTTAAAAACGAAAGTTGAGAAAATAAACAATTTCAATATGTTGCACAATACAAAAAGTTCAATTTACTCGCGAAATTTATTCGCAACGAGTTAAACTTTTCAGCAGTTCGACGTCGGTTAAACGTGTAAGAAAATAAGGTTGTAAAAAAAATACCATTTACCGTTAAAGATCTCGCGGATATCTTTTCTTTCAGTTTAGCTTTTTTTTCCACTCAATGAGGTAATATCTGTCAGTATTTTTTATGTAAAGCAAATCAATGGTGACTAAAGTTATCCGAATTCTCGCCCATCAGCGAATAAATCTACGTACATTTCTTATAAACACCTTAACGATCATAGTGTAGGAGACTTTTCGCTTCTACGAAATATTTTCAAAAAGTTTTTGCGTCTCTTATGAGTTATGCTACGAATAAAATTCGGCGAATTTAATAGTGGATTCGGTGAAAATACATTAGCAACGATTTCGCAGGTTTTCTACATTTTTCGATTGTTTGAAAAATAAGGAATTTTCTCATATCTGTATTTTTTGAGTTTTCGACATTTTTCGCATAAAATACCAAGCATCAAAAATAAATTAATCCTTAAAAAATTTTTATTCCATTCCTGAGTGCACAACCAACCAGGTATTCTCAAATTAAGATATTCGTTCGTATCGGGGGGAAAATGACGAGTGTTGTTCATTACATAATCAAACTCAATTCACTAATTTTCAATCATCACTAGTGCAAAATTTCCAAATGAACACACAATTAAGAACATCTTTAAAAATCATAATTAGCACCCATTAAAAATGCTGCTTTAAATAATTTATACCAGCAAAAATATTCTTTTAAAGGTGCATTCAGTGGCTAAGCACACTTTTAATATGGATACGCTACATACATTATTTTTGAAATCATTCCTTTAACTACACAAGTAACAATGGGAAACTTCGAACATGTTTTTAAAAAAAGTCAAAACACGTATATATACAATGAAACATTGCTACAACTTCAAACTCAAATTTTCAATTCAGCGAATAAAATGAAAACCTTAATCGAAAGTTGGACGGAAAAATTGACTAGAATAATTTTTTATACGAATGTATTGTATTCTTTCGTTTAAATATAAGAATGGAACTAATTTTAATTTCCCATTGGTACAACGAAGAAGAAAAAACGTAAATTAAGTAAGATCTTATTCATGATGATATAGAAACTTTTCATTGGAATACAGAATCCTACTACTTTTTCTTTTATTCGAAGTTGCATGTTGAGCCATTGTGATAGTTTTCTGGAAGTAGAATAATTTTGCTATATCCTAATGTTAACGTTGGTAATAAATGTCGGAAGAAGTTCACCAAATGACTCGATTAACGTAAATAGTTCACATAGGTACTCGCTTTAAATTACATCGATTTAGTTTTCATCGTTTTTTTTTGTAGCGTAAATGATTGAATATTATAAATTAGATAGAAAATGAAAAATCAGTAATTAATTAAGAATAATAATTTAAAAAAAATATAATAATAATAATAATAATAAAAACCAAATAAACTAATACTACCAACTAAGAAAATAGTATAAAGCGAATTAGCATAATCGTTGAAATACTGATTAGATAAGCCAGCATGAAAAGAAGTATAAAAATAAAATAAAACCGTCTGTAGCAAGTAATGTGAAAACCACGAATGAGCGAAGTGCTGACAAAATTGAAGTGCGAAATGACGAGAAGCAGCGCGAATAGGTGTAGTGTTAATAAAATTAGAGTATAAAGTAACGAGAAATAACATAATGAGTAAAGCATTGATGAAAATAAAAGCGCAAAGTAACGAGAAGCAGCGTGCATAAGCGAAGAGTATACAACATTACAGTATAAAGTAACAAGAAGCAACGTAGTATACTGATAAAATTGAAGAAGAAAGGAACGCGAATAGGCGGAGCGTTTAAAAAAGTAGAGCTCAAAGTAATGAGAAAGAATACTAATGGGCGGAGCGTCATTTACATTAAAGTAAATGTAATGCGAAAGGAATGCGAATGGGAAACGTTAGATATTTATAAAATTAAATATACTTCATACATATAATGTGATGAAGTATTAATAATTTTCAATTAATTATGAATAATTTTCAATGAATCATGAATATAACAAATATTTCTTCAAAAAAATGTAGGTACACATATTTACGTAATCATAATTATAAAAAATGGTCAGGTTTGGCTTTAATTGCACATTTACCTGAAAAATACACATATCTAGATACATACTCAAATACGCAGCAATATATATATTATCAACAGAAAAATTTTACACCTAAATAGTCAAAAATATCAGACAACAACATGCTACTCGATAACCCTAGCACATTCGATTACGTGAAAAGATGGATATCATCCTATCGAAAAGTAAAAACCAAGCGACAAAAAATATAAGAACCACTGGATGAAAAAATTATCACCAAACTTTATTCATTTCTATTGCGCTTCCCTAAAATGGCTCCGCTTTTATAGACAATTTTAATGGTGTCAATTTTAGCGTACATACGAAAATTTTATAACCTAGGAAATTTACGTTGTTTACCTGCATATTAAACTATTGACAGCCGTTCATTTTATATAAACAACTTCAAGAAGTAAGAATCGTTTTTCCTCGTCATTTAGTTTAATGAAATTCTGTTTGTTTATTTTGATTCCTATTACAAAAGAAGTTCATTTGGAATTTTATTCTTCCAGTCAGATATTTACGAGTTTTCGCGATTTCGCGGAGCTAATATAAAATACAAATTCACGTTGAATCGTGATACTTTCTTAAATACTTGTTTTAAAAAAGAAGAAGGATAAAACAACAACTTGTTTTAAAAAAGAAGAAGGATAAAACAACAAAACAAAAGAGATGTACCTGGAAATGGATATGGATATGAATACCTATCAAAAATTTCTAACTTGTAGGTAGACAAAACTTACTTTCACTTTAGTCTCTTTTTTCGTTTCAATTAAATGAAATTTACGAGCATACCCGATGAATGAGAATTTCAAGCTTTTATTGGGCTATTTTGTAATTTATGAACAATTTAAATTTTTCAAAATTATCTATTTAGTGAAAAACACCAGATGTGGTGATGATAGATAGAAGTTTGAAAATTTTTGATTATGTGTTACTAGCATAACATAATGTGAGCCAAATGACTGTTCTATTTTAATTTTAACCTCCCAAATGAATTTAGAAGGGAGTTAAATAAAAAAAATGTAAGTAGCCATCGAGCATCATTTGAAGCTGAGCTCTTAACTAAGGCTTTTTTCAAGTTTACAAATAACGTTGATAACCCCTTCATGTCTACAAGTCACACCCAATACATTATATTTGAAAAATAAATAAAAACTTTTTTGTTGGAAATTCAAAATGGATGAAGTTTGTTCTTATTTATTTTTTCTGCGAGTTCATTATTAACGGAGGTAACTAGCAAAAAAAAATTCTTGAAGAGTCTTGCCCTCCCTTTGGAAGATTATACGAGAGTTCAAAGGAGACAAAATTGTCGTAGGTATGTTTAAGATGTTAATTTTGATAAGTTCATTTTCCGTGTATTACTTTTCAGTTTCTTTTTCTTTTTTTTTTAATTCGTTATAGAAAGTAAAAGTTATATTAATATTCCAAGTATTGAGCAAAAATTTTTTTTCATTTATCAACAACCTTCGGTGATAAAAAAATATTTTCAAACGGAATCGTTAATGCTTTACTAGAAGAACTATGTATTTACCAATTCCTAAAAAAATTAATTTTAACATTTTTTCAATGAAAAATAAAAATGTTCTATGTTTTGTAGATTATACAACAAAGACAGAATCAGATCGGTTCATATACTCGTACTTACACAATGTCCTATATTTGTGACTCAAAATTACAAATAATTTTCGCGCCTTTATTAAGATACTGCATCAACTTACCAAGTTCTCATCACCAACTATTAGTCAATTGTTCCAAAATGTAGTAAAATTTTTTCCACATCATTAAAAATGAATACCAAATAAATTACATGAAAAAAAAAAAAAAAGGAATTGAAATAAAAAAAGAAACAATTTATCCATCATAAAAATATACTTGAAAAATAATTTTTTTAACAATCGAAAAAAAAAACAACTTTTATATTTTTTTCTCATGGGCTACTTTTTCATTTAGATCTGGATTGTTCCTTATGACATTGGCAGCCTTTTCGTGGAAATTATCTTCTTCATAAGAACGTGGCAAAGGGTGCATATCGAGTGGCAAGTATTTGAACCCGGTTTCCAGTGCGAGCGGTACTGATCGTACATTAACGTAGAAATTCATTTCGTTTTTAGAGAGCATTTTTTCGGTTTCGGAAGCAGCCTGGTATTTGTATTCATCGAATGAAACATCGGATGATTCATATAATGGACGGAGGTAGCCGTAGGAACCACTATAAGGTGAACCGTACGAACCGTAGGCTGGAATGCTATTGTAACTGCTACTTATTGAGATGGGTTTGTAGGCCGGTACAGATGGAATGTTTTGTTGCGAAGTAGCTTGCGCGGGTTGCAGTTCCACTTGAGAAGAATACCATATCACTGGTTTTGAGGCGGTGTTTTGAGACACAGGGACTGCAGGCGCTGGAACAGAAACTGATGAAACTACCGGAGCTAAAGGCGAAGCTTGATAATAATGGTGCCCCTGATACGGCAGCGGAAGTCCTCGAGGTTTGATAATCGGATATAAGTCATTCGTATTTTGGAGTTTGGATTCCATAAGACTCGTTGAAGTGTCGATGAAGTGCCTTCTATCTTCCTTCAAATCCACTAGCAATGCCGATGATTTTTCCTCCGCTTTCTTGGCAGCCGGTTCATTTTCATTGACTTCGTTACTCGTATTCAAAGATGTATCGAAGGGAATGGCGAGAACGCATTGAAAAGCGTATATTAAAAACAACGACCGCGAAACCGATAACTTGATCATATTGATAGAGCGACTAAACTGCTTAAAAAAATTTCTCAGAAGATTAAAACAAATGTCACTCGTTCGATATCGACGTGAATAATGTCGTTGGAGTTTCTCGCATAAGAGTATAAATAATGAAAAATATTCGAGCGGGGATGGAACCTCAGCGAGACCAAGGCGCTCGGTTGTTTACAAAGACGAGACACGTGTTTATATTGCAATCAAATCGTGTTAACGATACGCCGACACGATACCTAATTATTACATTAACCGATTGCAAATAGAATAGATAACTGCATAAAAAAATATTAAATTATATTTTTATCGTATCACCAAAGTCTAAATACGAATGCAATTAGCTCTATTTTTCATTTTTTAACACGAGCGTAAAGCGAAAAACAGCATAATTATTATGATGAGCTATATTCGAAAGATTAATTCAAAACAACATTTTTCACAAGATTATTTATTTAGTTTATTTCCAGCCAAAGTGGTTTGACCTATAACAGGTTAAACCATTCCGGCTGGCCACCAAGAAATTTTAATAAATTTCTATTGGTTCTCCCAGCCACAAGAGTCTGAGAACAACAACCAATGAAAATGAAAAATATTTGGTTCTGAATGACGTCAATATGAGCAGCTAAATGTACACGTGGACTCATCACTTTTGCGGCGTAAGGGGGGAAATCGAAATTTTATCAATGCTCATTAAGACTGATGCCTTATTGGCTGTTGATATTATCAACTCACAGTTGCTCATATTGACGTCATCAGTAAACAATGCACTTGAAAAAATAAAGTTGAAATTTTTCACATGATCTCAAATGGTGTAATTTGTTATAGGTCAAACCACTTTGATTTCCAGCCTAATATGAAATGGTGTTGGTGACTCAAAAATTAGATTTTGGCAATTCATTTATACAATTAATTTAAAATTATTCGCACATGTCGTCAAAGCTGGATTTAACATTCTGTTGATGCAGACAAAAAATATTTTGCTGCCGGAGGGGTAGAGGAAAGGAGAAATTACATAAGATGATCAAAATAATTATGAATTAGAATTTTAGAACGGTGGAAGTAGATCAGATTTTGTTAGAATTTTGTTTAGCAAAGATGAACGACTTATCAACTTCGAAAATTGATTTTTCGATTATTGCTAAACATTTTATGTTTACGTAGTTAGAGGTACCTACTTAATTTTTTGGCTGTAAAACTTTAATAAAAAAATTTTTGCACCCAAGAACAATTATTAATTTCTTACGCATAGATACATGATGAATTACTTTTCAAAATTAATATACCTATATAATTACCTATACGATAGGGCGAAGTGAAAAAAATTTTTGATGTTCATGAAATTTCAATATCTTGTTTACTTCAAGTTGAAACAACGTTGACCAAATTTTGAGCCTTGACTGACTGTTTGGGAAGAGCTAGTGGTCCTTAAAATAGCGTCATTTTTGAAAAAATTACGATTTTTCATTATCTCAAACCGCAAAACAGGATTTGAAGAAAACATCTTACAAAGGAAGGGCCTGAAGTGTGACATTAGGTTTTGTAAAAACAAAAATCATTTGAAAGTGCATACCTAGAGTACTTCTCATCCAAAATTTCAGCTATTTTAAATGATTTGAGGGAGCTACGAATTTTTCAAATTTTCATATATCTTATTCTTGTAATTTTTTGCTATAGCATTTATAACTTTATAAAACGTATAATACGCTTCATTAACAATTATTACTTATGGCCTAATTTTCAAAATCCAATTGTCAAATCTTGTATTCAATTTTTTTTGTGGGGGGTCACTTATATACAAGTAGAACTATAAATCGGACAATACCGCCAAGCTCGAGGCTTTTTTTTCTAATATCAAGCTCTATTCAATGCCATAAAGGCCAAACCGATTAAAACACTTTGTGATTTTGGTAACGTGAAATTTTTCAAATTTCTAATTGGAAATTAATAATTACCAGGTATTTCGAAATGCTGCAAAGTAACGATACTAAACGCATCAATTAGCTCAATAAAAATATTTTAAGATTAAGAAGAAGCGAAATTGGTTTTTATAAGATAATGATTCGTATTTATTGAAATGCGATGAAATCTGACATTCATTCACAAATGTCTCATATTTAACGTGATTTCATTTTAAAGTAGTACTTTATGGAAGTGGCATCTCACAAAATTCGCAACTACTCAGCGAAAAGGAAGTATGTCCAAAAAAGCGATTTTGAGATATCGACGAAATAAGTTTTATAAATGTTAGTAAATGGTGACGAGATACGAAATGCTTGGAAATAAATGTATAAAATTTCACTCAATACTGTGGTGGGAAATTATTGATTACAAATTTATTTTATTTCATAACATAGTTATATTTACTATACTCACAGGTTGATGATTTATTTATTCATTTTTTTTTTGTTTTTATTTTTTTTGTTTAAACAAATGGTTTTTAACCCACATTGAATTTTTTTACGTTCTAAACAATCAATTTTTTCAAAACTGAAGCTTTTGGTGCTCTAAGTGGATGAATTTTCAATATAATTTTAATATAGAAACATATGTTGAAAAAATCAATAATCTTTTGTTCCCTTGAAACTCAATTTTCCAAAAATTGGGTTCTGGGGCTTCTTGAGGGACTGAATTCCAAAAATAATTTCGAATTCAAATTTAGCAACCTCAAAAACATATTAATTAATATAAATGAATATTGTGCTTCTTTTGAAGCTCAGTTTTCTAAAAATTGGGATTTTCATTTCGGGGTTTTTGAGGACCTATATCACAAAAAAATTTCAGATTCGAATTCAGCGTCCTCAAAACATATAGTTCAACATGAATGAATAACTTATTCCTCTGAAACCCAATTTTTCAAAAATTTTGTTTTTTGGGCTTTTGGGGCTTTTTGAGAGGTTGCATCGCAAAAAAAATTTCAGCTTTGAATTCAGCGACCTCAAAAGCATATAATTCAATAAGTATGTAACAATAATTTATTTCTCTGAAACCAAATTATCTAAAAATTTGGGCTTTTGGGACTTTTTGAGGGGTGGAAAAAAAACTAATATCAAATTCGAATTTAGAGACTCAAAAAACATAAGGTACGTTCATTTAAAAGTGAAAAAGTTACATTTTAGAATTTTGTCCACCTAGATTTGCAGTCGCCCCACTGTGTGGAACCTAGAAAGCTTTTTTTTTATCAATAGCTTACAATATCTGTTACTACAGAAAAACGTCAAACGTCAAACATCAAAAAAGTAGGCCTTCAAGTCCTAAAATTTTAAAATCAATGCAAAAATTAATTTGAAAGAAATCAAGCAAAAAATCAAAAAAAAGTCCCTAGCCCTATTTATGGCACATAGAAAGATTTTTTTATCAATAGCTTAGAATATCAGCTATCACAGAAAAATGTCAAATATCAAAAAAGCAGGCCCTCAAAGTCCTCAAACTTTGAAATCGTACACATAAACTTACAAAAAATAATTCGATAAAAAATCAACTAAAATTCGGAAGAAGTCCCTAGCCTTTTGTATAGCATCTAGAAAGTTTTTTTTTTTAATCGACAGCTTATATCAGCTATTACAGAAAATGAAAAAATATGAGCTTTTACGATTACTGGGAGCAAGAAGTATTACAATGAATTCTATATATAATTTCTTATGTGAGTTTTGAAGGGATACGGTGAGGGTTGTTAGAGCCGGTAGCGTGAGTGGCCTATAAGGGCTTGAAGAGGTTAGCAACATTATTTATAAAAACTCAGCTCCAAGAATGCGGCATGAGTGCGACGTTTTTTCTTTTCACTTTTAACATCAATTGGCATTTTTTAAAGCTTCAACTTTCATATAAGATTTGATATATTTACAAATTTTGTGTCAGGTGGCAAGGTTTCTTAAAAAATGCTATCAAGCCATTCGACATTTTTACGTGAAAATGCTGATTTCGCAGAGAGCTTTCGTTGGGTTTTTCATTTTGGTTTCGGTTTTCTACACACTTATACATACTTGGGGCATAGTGAATAAAACTGGACGTTAATTTTTTATCGAACTCGTCAATTTCAAACGCTACGAAGCGTAATTTTATTGCTTTTACATTTCTGGAGGCTAAAGTACGGTCACCCAGATAAAGAAGGGTTGCCACACAGACGAATTGTACGGCGACAATAAGGGTTCGGTGAAACTTGTGGCAAATAAATTCTCGCATTCACATTGCGGAAAGAATGACGTAGTGGAAAAAGTATCGACGAAACTTTTTGTCGACGTAAAATTGAAAATAAACGTCTGCTTTGAAATTCGAACCGGTAATAAATTCAACGCGCCGAATTGGAATTAGAAAATAAATGAGCAAGAAAATCATAAAGAAATGGCAAACTGATTTGCATAATTTCTGCAGCTTAAGAAAAATGTAATCTATGGCTTGCGGTTTAACGTGATAAATCTCGGTCCCGTTGACAGCCTTCGACGTATATGTGTATCAGAATAAGAAAAAAAGAAGGGCAAGATCATAACGATTCAGGGAGTTCAAATCACTATTCGACCCTTTTTCCATATAAATGCGTAAATAGTTGCTCGCTAATGCGATCCATATCCGAACACCTTGGTCGAAGAAAAAAAACCCGAACGACGAATCATCGAGTTATATCTCATTAAATCAGTTTATGTTGTATTAATCTGCTTCAATGATTTATGACCAATGAGGGAGCAAAATTTAAATAATTTTTGGCCACCTCGTTTATGAAAAAAAGTCTCAACTATATCGTTCAACTTATTTCGTTTATTCGGCTAATTCGTTACTTTTTTTTCCGTCTTATTTATGTAGTTTTGTTTGAGGAAATTTTACGCTCATATTTTGCTGTACCTCGTCTTTTATTACGTCTATTTTTCACGTTGTATCGCTCAATTTATTATGAAAATATTCAATTTTTAATGTCGCCTAATTTATTTAGCTTTTCACGCCGCCGACTGGTAATTTTCATTGCGACTTCCATACCGAGCCGATGTTTTTCTCTCGTACTCGTTTATCGTCCAAGCGAGAATTTCCATACGCATTAACTCGTTATACACTCTCCGTAGTATTGAGTATCAAAATGCAGTCATTATACGCAAATCGATAAACAAATTGACTTCTCCACTTCGTTAAAACAACCCCGTATACACCATAATATCACATTATAATAAGTTGTATGTAAACCGAAACCTCCATTATAGAGTAGGTTGAATGGTTTGGTAAATATTTCAAATCTTCAATTTACTTCACTCATCCATCAGTGGTATTTTACTCGAACAAATAAACCGAATTTAAACATCGCTCTTTGCCGGTCCTTAGCGTACGAATATGCGCTGCACAAATGTCCTGACCGGGTCCATCATCGAATTGGAATGATTATAACTAATAATTCTACCACGAATTTAACAAATAATTCGACACTTATATCGAGCATTCTTATACAGGTGAACTCGGGTAGTTCTTATTGATTTTTCCTTATGTGAAAAGGAATCTTGAAAAGGAAAATGAATATTTGATGAACTTATCATTCACGCATTCGCATATATTGGTATGGTATTCTTCACCATCGTATGTACACATACACGCTTTCACTGAGTCGGTAGTTCCCAGCTTATTATTAAGTTATGTATTGTCGTGCCCTTGGTAACATGGTTCAAATAATAAAACATGTAAAGGTAACGCGTTTGTTTTTCGATTACCAAGTATTTCGACGTGGGTACCATCGCTTATAAGTCGGGTAGATGTATCGATGGAGCAAATTGCATGTCGAATGACTATATCTTGATAACGTATACGAACCTATTTATTATGGGATTTTCTAAAATGTGCGGGTTTACTGTAAGATTTGATGATAGGTGCGTTATAGCAAAACAAGGCATAGGTAAATCAAGTTTCTACTTCTTAAGTATACTGCAGCCTAAAATTGAGCTGAAAGATTTCTCAAAATTGCGGAAACATTTCAAAACAAATGTCAATGTGAATTGCCCAACAATAGCTGTCTTTTTCTGCTTTGGATACTTCAATTAAATGTAAGGCTGGTGATCATGAGCGGAACAGAGCATTATGATCGATTCAGAACACTAAAATTTTAGTTATAAATGAACGATAACAGAACAAAACAAAATTATATTTGGAACAAATAAACTGGAACAGAACTAAACAGAACGAAATGGAATGGAACAGAACAGAATGGAACAAGAAAAAAAAGGTAAAAAAAAATGAAGGCTAACTGAACTGGATAGAAGAGTTTTTTTTTTTGCCTCTCTATGAATATTACGATATGGCGGTGTCTTTCCTTTTTTTTTATAGCTCACAATGGCATCATCAAAATTTGGACTTTTGATTTTTGAAGACTAGCGTAAATGCGTAATAACGCAAATTTTCATATGCCTGATTGTTCAATAAGTAAATGTTTTTATTCTTTCTCAATATTTCTCAACAGCAATGAACGAAACCAAACCGAACTAAACTGAATAGAACAGAACAGAACAGAACAGAACAGAATGGCATGGAACAGAACAGAATGGAATGGAACGGAACGCGGAATGGAATGGAATGGAACGGAACGCGGAATGGAATGGAACAGAATAGACCGCATCGGAATAGAACGGAACGGAACGAACGGAATGGAATAGAATACAATGGAACGGAATAGAATACAATAGAATGGAATAGAATACAATAGAATGGAATAGAATAGAATAGAATGGAAGGGAATAGAATGGAATAGAACGGAACGCGGAATGGAATGGAACAGAATAGACCGGATCGGAATAGAACGGAATGGAATGGAATGGAACGGAACGCGGAATGGAATGGAACAGAATAGACCGCATCGGAATAAAACGGAACGGAACGAACGGAATGGAATAGAATACAATGGAACGGAATAGAATACAATAGAATGGAATAGAATGGAATAGAATGGAATAGAATAGAATAGAATAGAATACAACAGGACAAATGAAATTGAGCGAAACCAGAACTGAAAGATAAAGTGTGTGATTTCATTCAGTGGTAAATAAATATTTTAATTTTTATCCTCTGATCAGGGCGTATTCTAAGAAAATTTTGGAACTGCACAAACATAGTTCCATTGAGAAATTTTTACTTTTTATTGCTCGAGGATGCGAATATGTAAGATGAAGAAACGATTAATTCTCAATTTGGAAAAGAAGTGGAGAAAAGAAAATCATTTGTTTAAATTTTTATAGGCTATGTTACCAACTTACATAATTTTGTAAGATTTTTGTTTAAATAATCGTAAACAGTTTACGTTCCAAATTTGATGAGATATAAAAGATTCCAATAAGAATGTTATAGCTCAAAACTTCTAAAAAAAAACAAAAACAAATACTTTTTGCTTCAATTAAATTTGGTTCCAGTATTTTTCTCGTAACTATCGACTATATCGAGTGTATAACTCAATCAATAGAAAAAATTGATGATCTACATTATATTTTAATGATGTTTTCAGCATATTTCATCATCTAAAAGCATTTCTCTCCCCAAATTTATATAAATATTGCCTAAATACAATGATTACAGGAAAGGGTTTACATTACGATTTCGCAGCTAATAGAAAAATTGATACATGTGAAGTTTGGTTTATATAACAATTCATATAGGTAATTTATTTTTTTGCCAATATCACGAAATTCCTTAGAACTAACTGTTGTAAGAGTACTTAAGCCTGACACTCAAAAAACGACAAAATATGTACCTATCAAAATCTTTTTAAAACATTCCGCGTAGAATCAGTTGACTTTTTTCGAAAATTATATAAAAGCGAATGAATTGTATCGATTTTAAATTACATGCTCGACTGGATATTATTTGCGTGGTATTAGGTATTAGTTTTCAGTTTTTTTTGTATGACATTTCGAAAAATATTTCATTCATAATATCGCCTTGAGTGTAAAAAGGAAGGAACAATTTAGCTGGTGGAAGATGATGGGGAGTATTCAGTACTGAATGAGAAATTTTTTGCATTATTACCAAAAACAAAAATATTTCAACGTAATGATATCTCGTTTCAAGAAACAAGTGACCTCTTAAACATTAACATCTTTTTCGCATTCAACCCACATACGGAAAATAGTAGCAAATCAAGAGAATGGCTGAAATGGGTATTTTTTATGAATTAAAAATTTCGCCGCTGCTGTATTAATCGGAAATAAAGGCCGAGTCTAAAGACGTATTTTTTCTTTCTTAGAATTTCACAGTGGAAAAATTTGTAAAGGTTTTCCTTTCACGTTTTCCGTTTAACGGCCATGTAATAGACGTATAATTACGTTTTCTTTTTATCGTTTAAGCGAACGGTTCGCCTTTCGAATTTTTATTAAAATCGGTATTGCATTGGTATGTCGGTAAACGGCAGGCGTTCTTTCGGCGGTGAGGAGGTTGCGACAGAGAGTACGTCTTCGATTGGGGAACCGGAAAATACGTTGGTAGAACTTTTTTCATAAACTAATTAAAAATATCGCCGACAAGTTGAAAATTAAAGCAAAGAAAAATATGCGTTAAACGAATTATAAAAAGCTGGAAAGTTGTAGATTACGAAGTTTCACCGACATTCCCCTCTCGCGGTGCCTTTTGACCTCAAATATTTGTTAACTCGACCTCTCTTCTTCGGTTAATGAAATAATAAAAGTTAACCGCCTCAGTGTTGTCGGCAACGTAGGCGATGAAAGTTGAGCTTATGTAACCGTTCCTAAGAACACATGGTCGAAAGCCTTTACCATTGTAAGCATCGGCTTTTATACACCGGGGTTAAAGCGAAGAAGCGAGAGTGTGCATGATTGATGATAGCACACGTCTTCCTATGTTACAAACAATCCTTTCGTCACTCTGCGCTGTACCGTGCCCGTCGTATCTATCTGTCTATCTAAATGAGGGTGAGTCCATTGCTGAGCCCAGCTGTATTTTAAATGGAATGGCCTGGACGCCCGAGGCTTCTTTATAAAAGATGTCGTTTCGCGTGCCCTCCTAAACTACTTTGCCTCGTGTTTTTGCTTCATCACTTTTTTCTTCATCAATTTCCACAATTTTCGACGACTTGATTAAATTAATGGCTCCGAGGTACGTCTGAATTTTTGATGAGTTTCTTTATTAGCCGTCAATATTTAGTTTCATTAAGGATTTCTTCAACCATCCAAATATTGTAATTAATTCCATCTTAAATGATGTTGTTCCAAAAATTCATTTTCGTACTTATTATATAATTAAATAATAAAAAAAATTCTTAACATTTCAAAAAAAAAAAATCTGAAAAGTTATTCAGAATATCAAAACGATGAATGAAGTTGAAATTACGTAAGACTATTTCTTACACATGCAAATTTTATTATTCAACTCCTTCAACATAACTCATGCGCAATTCTTATCACATTTGAAATAATAAAATTTACTTTTCCTTAATATCATTGCCTTTACAGCATTAGCAAAGCCATTTAATCGACAGAAATGAATCGAGTAAACATGGTGAATTTTTCAGAAACGAGATTTAATTTTAATTAAGTCATCATCGGTCGTTTAATGAAATTAAAAAGGGCCAAGTTTGACAAAATTAATGAAAATATCGTATTTAAATTTCAAACTCATTTCCCAACACGGTTTCCTTCTCCATCAAATCATCGTAGTCAAAAACTCGTTTTTCGGACTCGATTCAAGGCGAAGAAGAGATTAAAGTTACACGAAAAATAGTTTTTCTTTATACTTTGAAGTAATCCAGCATACACAGGCAATGGTTTTAATTACACTTCGACGAGAGCCCTTATTTGACGCATAAAGCTTTCCACACCTCGTACCACTAATGAACCGTCACAACGAGGGGAACCGAAAGCTATACTTCTGTAGGTACGTGGAAAAAAAGGGTTTGACATGACGTGCTCTTGTCGTTCGTTAAAACAACTCATTATTTTGACAAAACCGTTATGGGTTTTTAGCTCGCCCTGGATATAGCTTATTAACACCACTCTGCGAAGCTGTTAACTGGTGCTACGTAAATAATTAAACGTCGTTTAATTTTACGGACACCGATTCTTTCGCGTCGACATTTTTTTTTATTATTGAATTTGGACGTCGCTTAATTCTGAGTGAATAAATTTTATACACTTGTTGCGCGTTGTAGAGTCGATTCCGTCTATAATAATTCTCTTTAATGTTCGAACGTGAATGTTTCAATGAAGCTTTGTATATCAAAGGAAATCTATTACCAATTTATAACCATCGTATACCAGACACTTTAATGATGTCGAGACTTCGACGTAATTTTAAATCATTGTCGAAATTCCGACGTTGGAAATTTTCGCGAAGGCTTATATGAAAGAGCTGAAATTAATCATCATTCTGGTGCCTTAGGTGAGATTCTTATTTTCATTTTGAGAATACACAGACACCAAGTCAAGTGACGAGATCTCTAGAAGTCGCGTTTAAGTATATATCAAAATTCAATGATTTCGTCCACTGTGTCATGCATAGCCTTATGGGTACCAAGGGTTTCGGCGGTGGGGCTGACCCCCTCTACAAAAATCTGAGCTCACATGGTAAAATTTTGAATTTAATATAAAGTACCAATTAACTGAAAAACTATGATTTGGTTAGCTAGCCTTCCTGAAATAACAAACTGGCTACAGGCCTGGAGAAAATATAGATATACTATGTAAATGCATTGAAAAGGGCCAATGAACTACAATACGGATTGAAATGTCTAGATATATACGAGATTCACTTCCAGCAACTTTCCTTCCCAAATAAGGTAGTCTGCAATAGTTTAACTTTTCACCAAAAGCTTGGCCCTTTTAGGGATGTTTCAATATTTTAATTTTTCTAATTTCTTTTTGTTTCCAAAAACCTTCTCAAAACAGAATATTTAGAATTCTTATAGGCACTTAATTTATGTATGTTAATCTTTATGCCTTTTTCTTTCGGCAGCCCTGTTACATTCAATGTGATCTACAAAAGCCAAATTCTAAATCTGAGGCATTTCTCAAAATCTTTTTTCTGTCTCGCTTTCAACGCAAGAACCACTTTTGAAAATAATTTTTGATGTTATGGAGAAAATTTTTGAAAACATAGTTCATGGGCCCCACAGATATATTTTTCAATTTCATTACTTTATAAAAGCTACTCCAAATAAAAAAAAATGTAAGCAGCCATGCCGCATTAATAGAGCTGAGCGTTTAGCTGGGGCTTGTTCAGGTTTGCGAATAACATTATTAACCACTTCGGCCCTCATGTCTGCAGACCACATTCAATACAAAGTCTAAAAACCTCCATCCCATCTTTTCCAAAACCACATAAGAAATTGAATTGAGAACAAATGCGGTACTTATTAATTACCATGCAATAATCATATGAACACATATTTCTCAAATTATAAGTACTTGAGGCTCCTTAAATTATCTTCAAATTTCTACGATCGACCATTTTGGATACATTTTGACCCACATTGAAGAGGTCATATTCTGGTCACCAACTAATCCCACACACGAAGTTTGACTTTTTTAGGTTTGTTGGGTGAGGAGATATGGAAGATTCAAGAAATTTCATGACTCAAAACTTCCTCAAAAAGCTGTTTTTTGCTTCAACTCCTTTCAGTATGCACTTTGGAAGCTGAAATTTGGATATGTTAGTATCCGTTACTCATTCTTTTATATGAGATTAAAAACAAAAAATTTGAGCAATTTACTCCTTCTCCAGCCCACCTTGAAATTTGAGTGATTCGCCATTTTGAAATTTATCGAAAAAACAAAAATTTTCCAGCGCATTTTTAAGAAAAGTCTCTCACCACATTTTGAGCATGTTCATATAAATTATATTTTTACCAACTCAAGGCTCCTCAAGCTCTACTCAAATTTTGATAATCTGCCATTTTGTATTCATTTTGACTCAAATTCAAGAGGTCATATTCTGGTCACTAACTAACTCCACATACAAAGTTTGAACTTTCTAGGTTAATTTAGTTAGGAAATATGAAAGATTCAAAAAATTTCATGACTCAAAACTTCCTAAAAAAGTTGTTTCTAGCTCAACTCCCCTCCAAATGCACTTAGGAATTTTAAGCTTAGATATGTTAGTGTCTGTGACTCACTCTTTCATACAAGATCAAAAAAGAAAAATTTAAGCTATTTGCCCCTTCTCCAGCCCTCCTCAAAAATTGAGTGATTCGTCATTTTGAAATTTATCGAAAAAACAAGAAATATTGTTCTGTGAATTTTCAAGAAAAGTCTCTCAACAAATTTTGAGTGAACTTTCTGAATACCTGCTGGCGCTACGCGTGAGGAAAAAATATATATATGTATGTCAAAAAGTTGGACATTTGCCGAATGATTACAAATGGTCTGAAACCTAAAGATTTGAAGACCCCATCCTCCCCCAACCTTCTCTTCCCTTCCCTTCCTTTCCCTTATCAGGTAGGCTGTAATAGCTGTCGTTTTTTAGTTGAAAACTCAGCTAAAAATAGCATTTTGAAATTTCTAAAACAGCTAGGAATGCTGCCTTAAAAACAAAAGCGTTTTCAACATTTCTCCAGCAAACAAAAAATCTAACGGTAAGAAAGCTAGAAAAGCTAGAAAGATGCAAAAGAGATTTCTCTGTGTAAACTTCGTCGCTATTTTGAGGTGTATCAAAAAAAAAAAAAAAAAAATAGTATTGTTTTCGCATTTTTAGGAAGAGTCTCCCACCATGTTTAAAGCAAATTGTGGGGGAAAATATATATACCAATGGACATTTACCAAATGAGATTACAAATGATCGGAAAGGCAAAGATTTGAAGACTACCCTCCCCAACCTCCTTCCCTAATTAGGTACACTGTAACACTTGTTTTTAATTTGAATATTCAGCTTTAAATAAGAAATAAAAACACACACTTCCAGATAATTGATTTCCTATGCCTTATATTTAGTCTTTAGATTGACAATAAATATTCTTGAACAATTTTCACGACGTAAGCCATCCCATGTTTCTCTGCAACCTTACTAACACTAAAAATATACATTCATCATATCATTAACTGCTTCATAAGAAACACGAAGCAAAGGGGGAAATGAAATTAATCAATTTTTAATACAAATTATATATTCTCTCTAACTACACCTCAGCTATGTGATACTACTAGTCACGAATAGCACTTTTTCATTCACATCCGTGTTGAAATTCCCCTCGTGAAACACGAAATTGATATAAATAAAAGATATCAACAGCTTTGCGAGATTTGATTTCATTCAGTATCATCTAATATCATCCATATCGGGATATTATATAGTTCACTGTGTGTCTCGGGCGAAACGTCGGCTCAAACCATACTTCAGTTTCACTTCTAACGTTTTACAAGCTGCGAATAAATGTGAAATGAAACGTGCCGTATCATTTATCATTTTATTAACGATTGGCGCGGTATAGCAGGGTGGTTACGCATCATCAAATATTATACAAGTCGCGAGTTCATTAAAAAGGCCCCTTACAAGGCTATAAATTTCAACGTTATATCGCGCCCGAAGAATGAATATATTATACAATGGGAAAACCAAGCTCGAGACCGAGGAACCAATGGCGATACGATAATTGAATAAAGGAGCCAATGAACGAGAAAGAAAAATAAATACTAAGCACAATAACAATTTACGTGCCGTCGCGGGGTAAGTTTATCTGTGAAAGTTATGACAGAAAAAGAAAGTTTTTCCGATGAACTTTTACAACACTAAGGGGAAATTTTGTTCATTTCGCTGTATAATATTGATACATATACAATACCTAACAAGAAAGTTTTAACATAATTATAAAACTTACCTGTCTTTTTCCACCCTTCGTCGTTACCCAAAATTTTCTAACCTACCAAATCGATTTGCTCCGCAAATTCGAGATTTATTTTTCTCTGTTTTTTTTCCCTTTTTTTTTTTTTTTTTTTTTATTTATTTGAAATAAAAATAAAATAAAATCCCGTATAACAAAGGAAATACGAAAAGTAAAACGTGTATAGGGTGATTTGTTTATAAGAAAAATAATAATAAAACTAGGACGCGTTTCTTTTCATTCTTTTTGCTTATGTTTCGGAGTAAAAAAGTTTTGAATTCTTATTAGCTTTACTTCTTTTCTTCGCGATGCGATAACAAACCTTGAGCAAGATTTATACCATTTCGAAACACCTCATCGAATGGAAATACCCGGCGAGTGTTATTTTGTCGCAAATTTTTTACTGTATATCATCAAGAAAACTATATCGCCACTAAGTTCACGTACGAATACTTGTTGAATCATCTATTCGAAATTCATAAGCTCGCCATCCGCATAAGTCTCGAGATACCATGTCGACGAAGCATACTCTTAATTTTCTCCCATGTTAAAATATAAATTGAACTTCATTTCATGAAAACCAACAAACCAGCTTAGGACTAAAATTCCAACAAAAAACTCCGCAGACCCAAACAATCGTATCATAACCCTAATAGGCTTTTAAAAACAACACTACATCGGCAACATATTAATTCGAGTTGCATTGTAAAAACACCACGAGCTCGTATAAAATGGTAAAAAATATTGAGAAATATAGTCCCACAAAGGCCGGCACGGACGACCGAGGCCAGTTTATTGAAATAGGATTTTCTCGTCGAACAGATTGAATAAGGTTAAAAGTCTATTAAAGGAAGTTTGAGAATCAGATTGTAACATTGGAAATGTGGGACGAAACAGATAATACAGAAAATTGGAACTACTGAATTGCCTCCAGAAAATAGGTTTTTTCTGTTATTAAATTAGAATTTGCTATTGCCATTGTGTTTTCCATTGCCTTCGTCTTCTTTTTTTTTTTTTTAGAATAGATTACGATCTTCCGGTAGATGTGCACGTTTTGGAGCACCTTTTTATATCGAATTTAATGTTTCGCTTTGGAATCTGATTTTGTTCTTAGGGTTTTCAATATAAAAAGCAAGAAGGGACGAAAAATTTATTGAAATCATTTCGTTGATTGTTTCGCACACGCGTACAATTTAAAGCGTCTTTATTGTTGCTCCAGTCGGCCGAATTTTTGCCCGTAATTTCTTAGACGAGGGAAGCTCGTGTGATGTTAAACGTGTCCACGATAGAGAGGTTTGTGCACGTGACTAGGGCGAATGTGTTTGTGATTTTATACGTACACTCGGCTGACCACCCGTGTTTGTTGGAATTCAATAAATAAATAGAAACCGCAATCGATTTTTTCCTCGGGCTTTGAAAGTTACCGCGTTTGAAGCAATCGTGAAAAAATTTTAAACATACGGTCAATGAAATTGTGAAGACTGACTGAGTACGAAATGAATTTATTCTTGAAATTCAACTTTATATTCGAACCTCGAAATACGCAGAAAGGCAAAAAAAGCAAAACCTTGAAATTTCTCGCATAACTTTGAAATAGCCAATGCGTTTCAAGTACCTATCGCGAAGATGAAGTATAGGGTGAGAGACGAATGTTGATAACAAAATTGGGTATATTTTTATGATAGAAAAACCGTCAATTTTCAATCAAATTATTCAGTGGGAAGTTTTCCATAATTTTTGACAATTTCTCCAGTTTTTATTGCTGTGTGAAATTCATACCATTTTGAAAACGAGTGCATAATTTTGAGTAATAAATATCACCTAGAATTGGTTGAATGATTTTAACGATTGTCAATAATGTTGTCTTCTATTCTACAAACCTCATAACAATTTGTAACATTTCTGTTAAGTTTTGAAGAAATGGCACAATCTTAAATAATTTGAAATATTCTTAATTATTTCATCATTTTCAACAAATTTGTGCAATTTTTGAACAAATGGTACCATTTTGCACAATTCGAGATATTTTTAATTTTTTAATAATTTTCAAGGAATTTGTGTCATTTCATAGAATTCTGAATGAATAGTAAGTATACTATCTTAAAAGATTTAAAAAATTTAAATTTTTTTATCATTTTCAACTAATTTGTGCTATTTTTGAGTGAATAGTACTATTTTGCATACTTTGAATTGTTTCATCATTTTTATGGAATTTGTGCTATTTTGAACAATGTTGAAATAGTACCATCTAACACAATTTGAGAAACTTTACATAACTGCTTTATCATTTTCAATAAGTTTGCGCTGTTTCAAACAATTTTGAATGTTTTTGTACAATTCTGAACAAACAGTACCATCGAGGTACACAATTTGAGAAATTTTGAATTGTTTCATAATTTTCAATGAATTTGCACCATTGGGAACAATTTTGAACATTTTTGTATAGTTTTGAATAAATAGTACAATCTCACACAATGTAAAGGATTTTGAATTGTTTCATTGTTTTTAACGTACTTGAACAATTTCGAACAATGCTAAAACATTTTTGTACAGTTTTGAACAAATAGTACAACTTAACATGATTTGAAGAATTTTGAATATTTCCATCATTTTAACATACTTGAACAATTTCGAACAATTCTAAAACATTTTTGTATAATTTTGAACAAATAAAACAATCTTTAACTAAGTAACACACATACAGAGACGGGCCGAGCCTTGGAAATCTAAAAATGCCAACTGGTATTTTCAATTTTCCGACTACGATTGATTGATTTGTAATTTGATGTACGAGTAATATCACATTTATATTTGCCTAAGAATTCAAAGAACACAGAGAAGCAATTAGAAAAATCAAAGTGCAGTCGTTTTTCGAACTGCTTGAGAAGGTGATACACGGTATAAGTTTAATTATTTTGATAATGTAAAATGGATATTCTGAATCATTTTGAATTTTGGTGAATAAAAACGGATGTTGAATTTTTAAAACTATCAAGTCACGAAGTAATTTCTTAAGATAATACAGAAATCAGAAAAGAACAAAAATGTTTTTTAAATGCAAAACCAGAAATATAAAGAATTAAAGAATATCTAAAAATTAATTTTTTTCAAATTAAAAAAAAAAAAAAACAAAGGAAATTCAAGAATTAAAGAAATCCTAAAATTAGAAAGCAAACAAGTTGGGAAGTCTAGAAATTAAACAATAATATTGTTAAAAATGAAAAATTCCGAAAACTAAAAAATGCAACAATGAAAGATATCATGAAAAAAAGAAAAAATTATAAGATGAAAACAAATGTACAAAAATGGAGTAATGTTTCGAACTGAAGATAATTGCTAAAATACCGGGTGATTACTTGATTGGAGCACCCCAAGCGCAAAAATCTTACACTCATAGAAATAAATTATATATTTGGATGATATTAGCAAGAATAAATGACATAAATAAAATTTATTTAATAATTGAAGTAAAACAATATTAATTTTAATGGAACATCAGTTTTCATTAATCTCGTTCATTTCCGATATTCAGTATCTCCTTCTCAGATGGCGACATTACCACTCCTAGCGTAGACAAAATTCGGAGATAGAAAAGCTTCGAGCAGAGTAAGCAAAACAATGTGCAAATACATATGTTTCTTTGTTTGATTTAATTATTTATTGTTAAATTTTCGCTGTTAATGAGACAAGTGAAACAGGAATTGTCGAATTTTTCTCACCGATGTCGATTTGCCGACTTTAGCCGACTGCACAAAACCTCTGGGGGGTGAGCACCCCCCCCACACACCTCCCCCCCTCGGTCCGTCCCTATACACATAATGCCATTTAGAACAATTCGTAACATTCCAAACTCTCCATTCAGTGTAATTTGATCCTTTACAAAAATTCCATCATTCTCAGTGTACTACTTTGAATGATTTTTATCAGAGCTATTCAACTAAACTTGAATTATTATGAATAGTTTTCATCTTTTGAACAAAATTGTAACGTTTTGAATGATCGTTAAATATGTAGCAGCTCTGAATAATTCACATTGTTTCGAAATAATGAACAAAATCTCAATAATTTTAAAATGCGCACTATTTTTGAGCTCTTCGATCATATTTCTATTCAGTTTGAACAAGTTCATAAACGCTTGAATAACTTGTGCAAATTGTATCATTTTGAATAATTTTGTACAATTTTGAATCACTGAAACAAATCTGAATAAGTTTGAATAATTGAGTAACTTTGAAATAGTTGGTGATGTTTTGAATATTGGTACATATCGGACCATTTCGAACAAGTCTGTAAGCTTTTGAACAATTTATACAAATTGTACCGACTAATTTAAATAATCTGCACGATGCTGACCTATCTGACCAAACTGTAATAATTTTCAGTTATTTGTATCATTCAGAGCTTCTTGACTGAATTTAAACCATTAAGAATAATTCATACCATGTTGAGCTACTTGACCAAATTCTAATTTACATTTCAACAAGTTCATAGACGTTTGAATAATTTGTGCAAACTGTATCATTTTGAGTTAACTATTGAAACAAATCTGAATAGTTTTGAATAATTATTTAACTTTGAAGAAGCTCGTGATTTCCCAATATTTGGCAGAAAATGGGCAACTTTGAATCACTTTGATTAAATGTTGAACTATTTGACTAAATTTTACATTTTTGATAATTTTTAACATACTATTTCATAAAGTTTGAATAATTTTTTGCAATGTGCGAAATTTGAAAGAAATTTTTGAATGATTTATCCCTAAAATTATATATAATAAGTATTTGTCAAGACATATTTGTTACCAGTTTTTTGTATAATATTTAATAAGAAATCAATAGGTAGTCCAAAAGTTGATAACAAACCATTAAAAATACTTCACCTTGATTCAGAAAAATAACAAATATTTCCATCAACATTTCCAGATAAAGCAATCTCATTTAATTCCCATTCGCTTCTAATAACGACACAACAAGAGGACACCAACGCAAAAAAGTCGAAGAGAAAGAGAACTGTATCGAAGCGGGGAAAAAAACGCCAACAAATACTTCGTTCGCTTAATCATTCAATTCGTCAACTCGATATAGACGAATAATGTTGGAAATTAAATCCACGCTATATTTTACCAACAAAAAGATAACATCTCTGATAGCATACTTGATAGATACGAGCCGGTACAGAATCGCTCGTCGAACAACAACCAACGACAGGAAAAATGAACGCAATACATTAAAGCAGCGGAAAATCGCAAATAAAATATTGATTAAAATATAAATCCCCGGTAGCGTTTCCTTCAGTTAATGTTTTCGGCGCGTATAGATAAACGTAAAATTTATACTCGACGTAGTATACGAAAATTAACAAATCCGTAAATTACGGTGGTACAGCGATCGAAAGAAAACGCGCTTGTAATTAACATAAAACGAGTTTTGATTACCTTTTTTCGCAACGTCCGTTGGCGCGTTTTCGGTAACATTCAAAATGTTAATAAGAACGGTCTACCGTCAATTAAAATATACATGATTTCTGCGTATAATATCATTTTCCGTACCCTTTTACGCGATTAAATGGACGAGGTGGGGTATTAAAAAGGTTGGCTATTTTACAGTTGCCGAACATGAATGATATTGTTGCGCGGTGTTTAAGAAAATCCGCAAAATGTTGCGGCTACGTGGTATAATCTTGTAGGCGGATTTATACGTGTATACGCGACCCGCTTGTGCGAATATAGGAAGGAAATTTTCCACGCTATATGGGGGGATTTTTATTTATTTTAGGATGGTCTAGCGATACTATAATGTTATTCTGTTCGAGTTATACCGATGTTAAAGGCAATAAAAACAAAATTCGTATTTTTACTCATTGCGGTACATTTGGGATTTAGAAAAACAAATAATAAACACCTCGTACCCGACGCTGTTTGCAATTAAGAGAAATAAATTTTTTAGGCCCATGTGTATGTGAAGTATCGCCACACAACCATTATACATTCCGTGTCTTTCTCTTTCCTATTCGTAAATAATAAAATTAAAATCTCTTTGCCCATATGAATCTCGCTTGGTCAGTTATGTTAATTGAAATTTACTAGATATTCGCAAATTTTGATTATGACTTGAGAAAAAAAAAAGTAACTAGCTATACTGCATTATCAGAGCTGAATTTTTAAAGGAAGCATACATCAACACTTGTAAATAATACTGTGAACTCATTCATACGTACACACAATTCTGAAGCAAGAAACCCCCTCTTATCCCCTCCAACATCACCTATAAAAGTAAATTTGAGATATCGTACAATTCTTCTCACCCTCGTAATTTTAGTTCGATTTTGACCTAAATTTAACAATTCAATCGAAAATTTTCCGATAACTCATCAACACTACTTGTGAATGTGAATTTGTGATATAATTATTTTTCGTTCATAGTAATTACATGAACCCTCATTTATCAAATTTAAGCTGCGAACATACTTATTATGAAAAAAGGTTGGAAATTTATTGTATGATTAGAAACAGCCTGAAACGCGAATCGCCTCCATCCTTTGCCTATCACTCTCAAAAAAAAAATTTATACTCTGCGAAAATATTCAATCGAAGTAACCAATTCAAATTGAAACTGTTTAAATCCGAAGCTTTTAATTACATTTCGTCGTATAAACTTTTAAGCAACGTATCCATGTGAATTTATTTAAAAGCAATCTTCAAGGGCCAGTGATTTCGAAAACGCCTATTTAAGAAAGACTTCCATTTTATTCACGGTCCAAAAGACTGCGAACCTTTTGATGTGAGTTCATGACCGAAAGTATCTCGGTAATCGTATCTCTGAAAGATATCGATCGATGTTGTAATTATCAAATCTTGTAACGTTAAGAGTAGCCAAGTACGCGACCAGATAGCCTCTGAATACCACTTCATACGCGTTACTTTTCATATGGCATCTTCCGAATGCAGTATTTTTTAAACAAACGTCATATATAATAGTCCTTTGGAGCGTATTTGTTTATATACATCTCTTATACTGAACCCAAACGCGAGATCAAAGGAAGCTCGGATTTTCTTTCTCGCCAAATAGGTCTAGCGAGACGTCTTGGCGACGGGATAAATATCCTAAATCTCCGGAGGGTATACTTTCCATTCGTATGGTCTGCGAAAAAGAAGGAACCCGTCAAATAAAACATTCACGGTGAAACGAAACGCGGATATGAATTTGATGCTCTTTAATTCGTTTCAAATGTGGAGCAGAGATTCGACGAGATGAAAAAATTATACTTTCGACTCGCGAACACGCTATCGTTCGGGAAATGCAGGTTAACGCGCGACTTAGCGACGGTTTTATATTTTTTATGGGGACAATTCGGTAAAAATGAATACACCGGCACAGATATTATTTTCAGCATGTAAGATATTTCAGTAAAATAGATCGTGAAATTCGAAAGATAGATGACTTAGGTGATTTCACATGCATGGCATAATTTATTCATCAGAAGTGCTTGAATCACATCAATATAGCAATTAATATAACGAATTTAGTGACTTTTTCAACCCTTGCAACATAAAAATAACAAATTCCCTGCGCGAAATCAATTATGCAATTTGATGTACTCGTGTGTCGAAAATAATGTGCGCCATTGAGAATTTTCGATTGAGTTCCAATTTTTCAGAATAGGAACTGTAAAAATGTACGTTTTGTTCTCGGTTCATAGCGAAGCACCCTAGATCCCTTGGTACTCAATGAATTTTCATATTTTGAATCAAATGGAGGGTGTACGCGTGTTTTTCTCTTCATTTAATCTTCCTCATTCGTTTTCCTTACCATTTGTTTTTTTTACTTAGCCTTCTCATTCTCTCCTTTTATTCTTGATTTTCAAGCAATCCTTGAATCTTTTTTCATGACTTTTATTTTTTGGTTCTCTTTTAATTGAAAGCAATAGTTATTACAGTCGACCTGTTTCATGAAGGAGAGGTGATGAGGAGGATTTCTTAAAAAACTCAACATATCTCTTCTCATACATAACGCAGGTAGGTATGGAATCCCTCAAAATTGAGTGAAAAACTTCTCACAAAAATATAAAAAATTGCCATTCTTGGATTTCTGATTCACCTCAAAATGGTAGTTCACTCAAATTACAAATAGCTCAAGAGGAACTGGTCAGATATGTAAGTCGCCGATCTGCTTAAATGGTTGCCTATATTGAAGTACCTCAGGCACCTGCCCACACGCCGTATAAATTTCATCTGATAAGGGCCTAGTTTTTTCGTAGCAATGTTGCCAAGATGAAAAATTAATACTAATGAAAAAACGAAAATTTTACGATTTTGAAAAAATAAGGTGAGAACTGGATAGAGGTTGATTAAATAAGTAAAAACAGTTATATGCACAAATTGTCTAACTTGAGATTTGAGGGAGCAGTTATTCAAAAAATCATTAAAAATTTGTACAAGAAATCTTATTCTACTCTTCATGGGGCTTTGAAAAAATCATGTATCTTGAGAAATGAAGGCGCTGTGTGAATTACTACTTTCTTTGGGTACTGCAGAACAACATACAAAAAAAAGAAAATTGGTAAAGTAAGTACTCACAACATATTCATTCAAAAAGTTCGTTCCCACATGTCATCATATATTGATTGAAATTTGGAAAACATATTTTGTGATTTTTCTATATTGATCGGCTAGCACTCATATCATCATATACCGTTAAACTTGGAGGGATGATGAAAAAATTCATCCCTAGTCTTTAATTATCTTCACGTTTTAAAAAATTTCAATGTGTGGAGGTGAATAATTTTGATTGGTAGGTACCCTGAAGCAGGTATTACCGATTAAAAATTTTAAGAAATTCATGAACAATTCAAAAAAGTAAAAATAATGAAATAAGAATTCATTTATTTTCAAAAATTTTTAATATACAATTATTCACCCAATGATATACACACACCGCACCTTAAATTCTCAAGATACGCGATTTTAGCAGAGCACCATTTTTGTTCTTCTCAAAGAGTTGAATAAGATTCCTTGAACAAATTTTTTTTTATGATTTTCTGCATAACTGCCCCTTCAAATCTCAAGTTAGGCGATTTGTGCATGTTACAGTTTTTACTTATTTAATCAACCTCTATCCAATGTCCACCAAACTTTTTCAAAATTGTATTTTTTCTGTTTTTTTATAACTTAATTTTTCACATTGGCAACATTGCTACAAAAAACCTAGACCCGTATCAGATGACATTTATACGGGTTGTAGGTAGGTGCCTGAAATACTTCCATATAGGCAACCATTCAAGCAGATCGGCGACTTACATATCTGACCGTCCCTCGTCAGATTTTTTTGTAGATTAATATAAAAGAGTAAGTCTAGAATACCAACATATTCAAATTTCAATTTATTAAATGAATTTGAAGGAGAGCTGAAGCAAAAAACAACTTTTTTAGAGGGTTTGGTCATGAAATTTGTTGAAATCTTCCATATTTCCCCACCAAATCGTCTTAAAAAAAGTCAAAATTTATTTGTATGTCTATTCAGAGAGCAGAATACCAACCAATAAAGTTTGATCAAAATTAATCCAAAATGGCGAATAATAAAAATTTGAGTAAGGCTTGAGAAGCCTGAAATAATTCAAACTTGATGAATATGAGATCATATGGTTATTGTGAATAAGAAGTATATCTTAATTACACTCACAAAGGTGATGTTGGCGGACAAGAGGAGGAGTTATCATTCCCAAAATATGGTGCAGGTAAACTAAAAAGGTGAAATCTAGTTTTCTTAGATTTTCCACTCGACTCAAAATAGTGATGCATTCAAATTTTAAAGAAATAGAGTGACTTGAGTACAATTAAACTTTTTTAGCGGAATTGCTTTTCGAAGTAGTTCATTTGCTAAAAAATTTCTCGAATCGTCCAGATCTACTTAACTAATCCAGTTCGAAAACTCAAACTTTATAATTATGTGAAAATCATCATATATGTACGTACATAAAGCTGCAGGGTAAAAAGTCGAAATTAATTCCGGAAAAGAGTCGCAAAGAACTCCCGAATTTTTTTTATTGCACATAGAAAGCTATTTTTGTTTTAATCGAAAGCTCATAACGTGCACTATAAATAAAAAATTCGAAACTCTAAAAAGTTGACCCTAAAGCTCCAAAAATTTGAGATACATTTGGAAAATTTTAAGTTTTCCAACTTTTTTGCGTATATAAGTTTTTCTTGCTATGTAATACAAATAATTATACTTTGGGGATGTGTTTGTGTTGAACGTAGGTGTGTAAATGTGTGGGTGAAACAGTTGACACGTTGAATCATGTTGATTCAATTTAGTTGAAAACTTTATTTAAAGAATTGCTTATACTTCCTATCACTTAAAGAGTCGTGAAGCGACAAGGAGGGAATGGGTTGGGCTGCAAAGTGGCCACAAGGCGCAGCCGCCTAGTAATGATATAATCTCTTGAATTTTTAATAAAATGCGTCGAAAATATCACATTAGCTAAAACATGAGTGTTGAAAGTTTCTATTACATGCCTTCTTTTATTGCATCTTTATATAGCCATTTCCGTTGTTTTTAAATAGATATTGAACAATAAAGGAATATTTTTATCTGCTTGCTTTTATTACATCTTCGCATTGTTTACTGCCTTTGTGTTATGTGAAATTTGAACAATAGAGGAATTTTTTTAATTCAAAATATTTGTTTTTTGTTCTTACCGTCTTATCATGCAAAAACTGAAAAATAAAGGAATTTTTATTACTTGCTTTTATCACCTTTCAACATAATAGACTACATTTTTTATCTTTCGTGTTGCGTGAGTATCTTGCTTTCAGCGTCTTATTTTGACTATAGAGAGATAATTACATGACAAAACATTAATTTGAAAGTAAAACGTTCAAAGAACTCAGACTTTCTATGCTATATGATATACCATAATACTTATAACTACCATTAAAAATGCTACATTGACCAGATGCTTGTTTTTCATTCACGTGAATTACAAGTCTATGATACAGTCGAACTATTCTCGCATAATCTCTAAGGATAAAGCATAAGAGATGGTTTGCAATTAAGAATATCGCCTTCTAAAAAAATTATTACACAATTCGCTAGCACAAGTGTACATTAAGTTGCCTACATTTCTTTAAATTTTGCGTAACAAGGGGTATATGTATACTCTACGTACATGCTATCGCGAGCTCCATTCACGAAGTTTGATCATTGAAGAACAAGGCAATCCATGGCGAAGAAAGTTTCAACGAATAATTAGGACATCGCAACTTTTGCTTCGTATTTAATAACGCACCTGGACGAACTCCGAATAATAGGTAAGCGGGAATTTTCGCCTCTATAGAATGGTTGTTGGAAAAATAGTAACAAGTACAAATACGGCGAAATACCGAGCAGCGTTTGTGTTTAAAAACCTAATTAAAAATTATTCCGAAATAATTCCACCTCGTTGACATACACTCGTTGAAGCCTTTCGCAGACGTACACTCGAGCTCGGTAACTTCAAAGAACGACGTTATGATTTTTCCGCCGAAAACCAACGACGTCGAGAGAGAGTAAATTAAATTACTACGAATGTTGTCGCAAATGAAACTAAAAAGTGGGTGACAGAATACGTGACGCGAGATATAAGCAAACATATCGACCGTCGGACCGATTGAACGAACAAAGCGGCCAGTCGTATCGAAAAATTAAGAAAAAGACAACACAACACGAACAAATCTCTCGTCATCGATGACAACCTCGATTGAATCTAATCTAAATGTTAATTAATTGTCGAGCGAAATTCACTCGAATCGAATGTTTTTTCTTTTCCCACAACGAGTTTGTAACTTGTCTAATTTTGACAGCTCGAAATTCATTTCCTACTGTATAGTAAATTTGACGAAATATTTTTGCTGAAACGAAATTAAATTGGAACGTTCGCTTTATTTTGTTTTCATTAGCGATATTGCGGTAGCGACGTTGATTCTTTTGTAATATATTCTGACGTTTCCTCCCCGCACGAATCGCGAATGATTTTTCAATCGTCTTATTCACCTATTTTGATTCGCACTCGAGCGTGTACATTTATCATATCGAAAATGCTTCCATACGTATCTGATATACCGGCTGCATACCTGCAGGAAATAAACTAATTTCGAAATTTCCATACCGTTTGGTTGGCGTTAACTCGGTGATAAGTTATAACTTAATATGCGGGTGCCCTATAACTCTTTCATTCGCTTCGCATATTAAACTATCCGGTGAAAATTTTAATTTCGTATTCCATCAACTGGCAAATCTAATGATGAAAAATTTACCATCCAAATGGTTTAATTGTTAATTATTCCATTCGCGTTAATCCAACTATAATTCGTGCTCGACTTGTATCTTCTTAAATGTATATAACTAAGTAGGTATTAACTCGAGTTCTTCGAGAAATTAAATCGCTCCATTTAAAGGCAATTACTTGGATAGTAAATTTATTGTGTCAGGATTAAGCAAAAATTCTAGAGCATCATTTTTTGTCGAACAAACATGTGTTCCATCTCTACGTTCGTTACACTTCTGTTTTCCCTCCTTAAAACTACTTTAGTCCTTGAATCTGATGATAAGAGGCATATTTAATTGAATAATAACATTTTCAACCAATACACTAAGCTGGAAATTTCCTCTAGGTAGCACTGGGTGAAAATACTGCAAGCAGTCATGCAATATAATTGGAGCTGAGTGTTTACTGAGAGTATGTTCAGACTCGCAAATAATGCTGTAAATCCCATTAAACCCACGCCCTATACAAGAGTGGAACCCCCTCGTATCTCCTTCAATACACCTATGAAGAAGAATTTGTCGACTTCTCATCCTCAATACTTATAAACCTATCTCTGTATATATTAAAATCAGCTAGGCTTACAAAGTTTGAGCTTTCTACAGAGATTTGGTGAAGGAGAATTCACAACATTTTCTGACTCAATGGTCCCTCCAAAAATCGTTTTTCGCTGTACCTCCACGACGAGAAGCTAAAACTTGAATGTCAGTGGTTTTAGTCCACTCTATGGTATACTATTATCAAAAATTTTCTGATGAACCCTTTCCCCTCCAATATCATCTGTAAACACAGAATGGAGTTTTAAAATACTTCCAGCTGACAGTAAGTAATCATATGAGCGCATACCTATCAAATTTGAACAATATGAGGCTCCTCAAGCTTACTAATTCAAAGAACCATATTTTGCGCTCTAAGTAACCTTACGAACAAATTTTTAATTTTCTTACTGGATTTGATGATAATAGATTGTATGAAAAGATTCGAGAAATTTTACACTACTAGAGTTTCTCAAAAAGCCTTTTTTTGCTTTAACTTCTCTCAAAATTCACTTAAAAACTGAAAAATGTTATTGTTCTCATTTCACTTTATAACATGGTACTAGCATCGTGAAGTTTGTAGCATTTAGTATCCCTTCAGCTTCCCTCGAAATTTGAAGGAACCGATAGGTTAACTCTAATCCCAAAATATGAAAAAAGCAGCTCTAGATT
The DNA here is from genome assembly GCA_009761765.1 of Phenacoccus solenopsis. Taxonomy (NCBI): domain Eukaryota; kingdom Metazoa; phylum Arthropoda; class Insecta; order Hemiptera; family Pseudococcidae; genus Phenacoccus; species Phenacoccus solenopsis. The sequence goes on along the minus strand of CM019755.1, from coordinate 11,310,268 downwards.
TTCATAACAACAATGGTTGAATAAATTTTAAATGAATTCACAGCCCTTCGCGTTTCAAAGTGGTGAAAGAAATATGCATATACCGAGCGTCACACTAATCTTCGATCCTTAGTTAGTTTAAATAAGAATATTTTGGATTCGTTGTGTGGTAACACTCATTCAAGATCTCCACGTTTTAGTCCGTGATACCACGCTGCGAATCCAAAGTACTTTTATTAAGGCACTTGAGAGAGATTTTTGCTCTGAGAGGGTTGAAGATCAATGCAACGCACGGTATTTATATGGGTATGCTACGATAAAGTCAGAATAGATCTTGGAGATGCAGTATCCTACGTCGCGAGACCCCTTCTGGGTTTCGTAACGGAGGAATCTCGCAACGTTTTGTTTGTATATTTGAGCGTATATAGCTTTCAGTTTTATACAAGCGTAGGGAAGCTCTAGATATGGTGCTATCTTAGGGAGATACACCTGCGCTTGGCAAGGATGGTAATAAATCTGAAGCGTGTGTCATAAGAATCGTTGCATATCATTTGTATATGTGAATTTTGAATTTTTCTTAATCCTCCAAAGGTTTCTAAAATGCTATGTTCAAGAGGTTTCCAAAAATCTCACGCACGCATCTCTCGTTCTTTAAGTAAGATCGGGTCTCGGAACGTCTATTTGGCATCTACTGTCCAAGGCCTGATAAAGATAGTGGCATATATATTAAAAAAAAAAAACAATTAACTGTTTGTTGTAGCTAAATAGCTCCTATACACCCATTTTTTTTAAACTTTCACTTGTAACTCGATACATAGATTCATGTACTACATATAATAAACAGACATGCTGCAGCAAAGATGGTCTGAATTCCGAGTATGAAAATCTATTAAATGTTAGATTGTTATCATATATTGGGTCTCCAACAAATATGAGAACCAATACATACTATATCTATATACACCTAGTTACAATACTTTGTTGCACCCACCTACGTGAAAGTCTCCATTACTGCACCCGATAAAAGAACGACCAACGTGGGTGAATAATATGTGAATTTATATAGATGTACTCCTATGAGCCAGTTAACGCTTTGAATAACAATTTTATCAAAATATTTGTATAATATCACATACAAGCAAAATTTTTTAAATCAACGGTACATTCTAGAAAGAAATAATTACATCTACTAATGCGTCTAGTGAAATATGTACGTTATTGTACCCGACATGAAATTCGCCCCCGGACACTACACAGTGTTACCAACCACTTTAAAACACTCTAACGATAAAACGTTGTAGCATCCGCAATGGGTGCAAGAACGTCGATTTCGGGTGCGGTAAGGTACTAAACTATATGTATGTAAGATGTTACACATCAATGGAGCATCTTCATATCACATAAAGGGCAACTTTTCTTTTACATTCATGCATGATAGTTCGCCTGCCTTACAAGTTGATGGTATTGAGTTATAGAACTTCCAAAAACATTAACTTAATGATATCCAACTTGGAAAATGTTTATTTTATCATCTAAGACTGATGAAAAATATGTTACTTGGGTCGAAATATGAAGTTTGCAATGCAATATCATTGAAAAAAAAATGGTTATAATGAAGGGGATATGGAGAAATTATGAAAAAATGGAAAATGAAGGGGAAAATAGGTAGTAATTTTTTTCATATTCTTGGCACATAACTTTGAAAAGTGTTATGTTAATCTTTTTCATCATTTTTTATTAATAACTGCCCTTCCATTCATGCCTAAAAAAATATTTTTTCTATACAAAGAATCCATACAAAACTTTATTAGGAATTTTTTTCTGAAAACGCAAGCATGGTAAGAATGTGTAGCTCGCACCAATTTAGTATTATTAACAAAAAAAAGAAATGGAGTATAATTATAAAAAAAATAGTAATAATTTCATAATTTTTGTTGATAACTTGAAGAAATACACTATTGACTCATTTTTTAAATATGTTTATAGACCTCTACTCCAGCCATCGATATATATACCTTTGAAAGATGTCCTCTACATAACCTTCAACTGCAAATAAAAATTTACAAGCATACGTATTGTTATGGTGAATTAAAAAATAATAGGTTTCTTTACACTTTTTTATGTCACTCAAGATTATCCAGTGTCCATTCATCCAGCAGGGATGTCTACAAGAGGGAAGCCTCTAAACGATATGAAAGTGGTCCCATTAACGTGAAACACTTTGTATATTAATGAAGAAGTTGGGCATTTGACATATGACTACAAATAAACTAGAATGCCGTAATTTGAATACTCTCTTCTCCTTTCACCTCTCCAACCCAAATCAGAAAGGCTGCAATAGCTATCGTTTTCATTGAAAATTGAGCTAAAAATATTCAACTATACGCTAATTTGTTCATCATAAGATCGCTGGATAGCTACTGAGCGTAATGAAAAAAAGAGATTTAAAGATATACTTTGCCGACGTAGAAATAATAATTTTTATAAATCTAGCAATTCAACTCGAGCCCACAACGAGCCGGTAAAGAACAAACGCGCGGTAAATAAAATGCTGAATTTCAAAAACCATTAAGAGTAGTTTTCTCGTCCGCCTTATACGGGCTGTTTTGAAAAGAAAAGCTTTGTGTACTTTGAAGAAAGGAAAGAAAAATAAAATAAAAACTTGTAAAAACGTGCCAACTGCTTTCTTATTTCAAGAAGTTTTATACGAAATGTCACATTAAATAAAGCAATTAAAAAAGTTTCACACTTTGGTAATTTTTTTGCGCAAAATTTCACTTTTCGCGACGATTATATTGTATAGGCGAGGTTTCGAGATATTTATTATTTCTTTCGTTTTTTTTTTCCACCGGTCTACGATACATAATGAATCAGGTTAGCTGCTTGAGTACAGCCGGAGCTTTGTTTAGGCAGAACGGAAATGATAAACGTTATGACGTAGCTTTCACAAATACAAATAATCGCCATTTACCTCGGTCGCGTTTGGGAAACAAGGGGAGGAATTCATTACTCAACTCTCTCCTATCGTGTAAAAACGAAAAATGTTTTACGTCATAAGCCCGGCTGCATGAAATGAGAATACCTATTAAATACTTTAATCTGTCTTCATTAAATTTGGGAATACAATATAACCGACCTAGTTCCTGCGAAGCCCCCTTTTTTAAAAAATAAAACAATTATTATTGTTTTTGATAGGTATAGCTTTATACCGAACCTTATGGTGGAGAGGAAAAAACTGATATAAATAAATGGTTTGTTTCCACTCGCTCGTTTGTTTTCTTTCGTCCCCCACGAAGCTCGACGTTTTCTTCGAAGGAGGCTTGTTAGTCATAATTGACTTTGAAAAGAAAACTGAAAGCTCGATTGAGAGAATAATTATTTCATCGATTTGGCTGATTCGCGAAATAAACATGTTGCCAATATCCAATAAGCTGCTAAGTCGAGAAATTTATTTTTCGACTGGAAATAATTCAGTAAGCGAAATTTTTCTTCTTCGAAGACCCATCCTATCGCACCAAAAAAAAAGTTAACAAAAAATGCCGTATATCAGAATATAATAAAGTAACATGCAACCTTTTTCACCAAATTCTTTTTAAGTTTACCATGCGAGACTAAAACTCTGTATAACAGGAAATCCGCTGGCCGCAAATCCGGACCAACTTGGTTTTTTACTCACGAGGGCCCATTTACATTAATTCCTGCTCGGTATTTTTTAAACTTACTCCAACTTTTTACTTTCTTTTTCGCTTTTCACTTTTTATTCGCTTTTCTACTTGATGATTTTTTTCTCTTATTTTCCCTTTTGTATGAATACAAACTGCTAATATTGTCGAGGTTCAGTGAAGAAATTCTATTTAGAGAATTTACTTTCTTGAAAGAAATTTGAAAAAAATTGAAATATATGATTTTATAAGTCTTCGCATATTATATGATGAAGAAGTTTTATATAGGTAAAATATTATTTTATTTTACATTTCCCGTTGAAAAAATTAACTTCATATTTTACAACACAAAAGCCTATAGAATTTCTGTATTTTTCCTTTTTTTGTTTATTTAAAGCTATTTCGCACCAAGTCGGCGCAAATATACTATAAATTAGTGATTATCTCAGTAAATTCGAGACTACCAGTTTCAACTACATTATTTGAACATGAATAATGGAGTGGGACGATTTTTTTTTTCAACAAATTAAAAGACCGAACATGCAATACTTAATAAACAACTTCAAATGAAAGACGTCAGGCTCTATATTCAATTTTAATCGAACAAACAAAATAATTTCGATGTAGAAGTTTTTTGAAAATTCAAACTTTAAAAAGATCAAGAAAACAAAATTGTTGGGTAACTTCATTCGAATAAGCTATATTTTTTATGTTTTACTATAAAAAAAAAACAAAACAGTTATTTATTTATTTATTTCCAAACAAAAATCTAGATATGTTCCCCGATTTTCTAGAAACACGCCATTGCATCAAACTTTGGGATTTTCTGAACATTAGCAATGCATGAATAATTAAGACAAATGACAATGAATAGTCAATTTTGCTTCAGCGTTTTAGACTCGAAAAATAATTAACACCCACTTTTTACCTTTAATGAGGTTTTTACGAACATAAACGTTCAATTTCTAAATATGTAACATGAAATGAGTATTTTGTTTGATTTAGGCACTACAAATACATAATACTCTGACAATTTCTGAAAGGTAGAAATTGCAATATTTCTTGATAGTGACGAACTTAAGAACAAGCACTATAGTAAATGTAAGACGAAGAGAATTTTAGAAAGCTACAATTTTATTCAATCATTTTGTCACATTGCACAGTGAAGTTTACTCGAGAATGATATCTATTTCAAAAACACCCAAAAAATTTAGTTTGAAATATGTGGTACTTTTTGCCCACAAAATCACAAAAGCTCATGTTCGCCTATGTACCAACGGAGGAAAAAATTGAAATATCTTAGTCAACTGGTTTCACTTCATCATCTGACATCATGATCTAAAATTGCTGATCTTTCGTTCACCCTCACCACGTTTTAAGTATAATAACTCCTCTTCATCCCCTCCAAAAACACGGGTGGAGGTGAAATTGACACACAACATACACCTCATCGTCATCACTAGTAATCATATGAGTCCACAGTTAACGAATCTGAGTCACTTGAGATTCCTCAAGCCTCCCTCAATATTTGGACATTAGCTATTTTGGATCTATTTTAACGCAACTCAAAGAGACTTATTTTGGTTCCTAACCAATTCGATATACGAAGTTTTACCTATCTGAGAAGATATTGGAGAATTAAGAAATTTGATTACTTGAAAATTCCTCAAAAAGCCATTTTTTGCTTCAATTCCTGTCTGTATTCACTTGGAAAACTGAAATTTACGTATGCTAATGTACATAACTCATCCTATCATATGAGACCCACCACTTTGAGGTGAATCAAGCAAACAAAAACAGTAGTTTTACGAAATCCTACTAAGAGTTCCTCATCAAATTTTCATTAAGCACAACATATGGTAGAAGATATGTACCTATAACAAAAAATGATTATAAATGGTCTGAAACACGAAGATACAAAGACTTACCCCCTCCCCTCCATGACACGTCCTTTCCTAATCATGGAGGCTGAAACAGCTAACGTTTTAATTTGAAAATTCGATTAAAAAATCATCTCATACAAGTGAAGGATTACATGTGCAGAATTGATTGAAAAAAATCCTGATAGATCAAGCTTGGGCAATTTTTTGCATATATAATACACATTCAATAACAGAAAGATAAAATTACAATTTCCCTTACTCCCTTCAAGGCAGTAATTCGGCAACTTTACATGAAACAATGTATTAAAAGTTGTATTTGTACTTTGTTCAAGGCATTTTTCCTTCACAGAGAGAGTTAGATGACATAATATGCGCAAGTGTTTGATGTATCGCAAAATGTACTTCCTGAAAATCTCTCCAATAAGTTGCGTAACTTTTTTGAAAAGAATTATCTCATGTAAACGGCTCCTTCAAAAAGATGGTTAGTCAATTATTATGTTATGCAAGTTCAATAGATTGCATATAAGTATATTCTCAGGAGAAAAATTTGAAACATTTCCCGCTTTTTCATAATGCTTAGTAGATTTTTTGGAAATCGACCTGATAACAATTTTATCGCACCCAATCGAGACCATAAAGCTCGTCTATGTTGATCATACGTACCCTATTCTCGATGAAGGGGAATTTCGTTGGCGCTGAATGTTCGTGATTGAAAAGCTATATTTTGTCACCGAAGCTGGTAATTTGTCGGTTCAAACTTAATGCGTTTTATTTACTTGTTTTTATTGGTAAAGGCGCACGTTGTCAATAAAGGTTGAGCGTAATAAATAGGTATTCGACGGGATGTGTTTATAGGGGTATAAAAAATGCGAAGGAGGATTTTAATGGCGAGAGTTGATAATTCCTCGGTGGAAAAAAAGGATACCATCGCATCGGTTCGAAGACTCGGTTGTTATAACGCAAACGGATCAGCACGTGCGGAGGAATAGAGCCGGTACCATGTACCTTTGACACGCGAACCTACCCTGTCATTATTGCCGCTAATCATAATTTAAACAACGTCGTTTTGATTTATGCTCCCGGGCCATGAAGAGTTCAAATACGCTACGTAGACAACGGCAGAGTTCGTTTTCTTTCGTTATTTTTTTCATCATCTAAATTATTCCGGTACGGGAGTATTATTACTGATAGTGTTAACCGAGGTCAAGGACGTTTACCCGGAAAACACGAGTAGTCATTTGGCGGAATAAATTTCTGTCGAAGTTTATTAAGCGTTAGTATAATTAACAGATCGTTTAGCCAGTATTAACGCCAATTCCCCGAAGTCCCCGCGATCCACGTATTAGAGTTTAATTTTTAATTTTAAACAAACTAACGATTTGTGGTGAACTACGATCCGAAATTAGGTCGCAACATGTTAATAGCGAGCGTTTTTTCCGCTTTATTTCCTTAGAGAAGAAAAAAAAATACGAATTTACATCGATTAGTTGTTCGCATTCGATGTAAATAGCAAAGTTTTTAGTACCGGTCGTTAGGCAAAGTGATATAAAACTCGAAGCGAAGATGCTTTTCTTTCAAATGACCATAGTTTTCGCAAACTCCTGAATACCAAAGGCGCGCGAATCCTATAGATATCTCGTAAAATTATATTTTATACTTTTGTAAACGATATTTCTGGTAAGACTCGTTCAATACGATAACTTTTTCAGAATCCGTCTTCAGCTGCGAAACCCATCGCTGTACCAGTCAATACAACCAATACGATGACAAGCACGACGTTCCACAATCGTTTATCACTTTCCACCGAAGAGCGTTTCGATTTGTTATCCTAGATAAAGCGAACTAGTCGATGAAGTTGTCATGTCAAATGCACAATTTTAGTTTTAATATAAATTTCGATACTTCGTAACTACTTTTTGCATCACTTTATTTATATGCTTTAATTATTTTACCAGACGCGGTGCAAGACTAGAGTTTGCTTTATATTTTTTCTTTGTTAAAATACTCGATGAAAGTATTTTGATACTCGGTAGGTCCCTTCGGGCTTTTGGTGGCGAAAAATGACCCAAATCTAGCGTGAAAGTCTTACCAAAACAATTTCTACCTGCTTGCGGAAGATTTATGCTTCTATGTAAATTATCGAAGCTTCAGAATGTCAACTTTTAAATGACCTGAGGGATGCAAGCATTTATCAAGATGTGTTGCTCCTCTAATTTATCACCTTTTCTATTCTCACTGCTTCCTCAAATCGGATCATTTCACAAGAAGTAACATCGCTTTTTACCCAGAAATAAAATGAAACGAAGTAAGGTCATTTAAATTGTACATTGAACTATTCCTTAAGATGAATTGAAAATCAATTTTTTTGGATGATGAACAACCATTGGCTTAAAAGTTGCCAAATAATCGGGAAGAATCCGTTACAAATGAAAAATTTGGAATAGTTCAATATTTGGAAGGTACCCAGCCTCTCTCGCTAGTATGGATGTTATTTTCATATTATAGAGTTTGAATCCAAAAAGCTTTTCCGATTTCAAAGATTTGCTTAAATTCAAGTATTCCATATATTAATACGCTGAAGTATGAAAAACTTTAAAATGTTAAGTAATTTTCAGAAATTTTCGATAACAAATTTTTTATGTGCTTATGCGAAATTTAAGCCTCTACACTTTATCCATTTTCAAATTTGAGTTCATGCATATACATTAAAATTTTTATAAAAGAGCGGAATGAAGCATCAGGATGTTGGAAGATTTTGAAAATTTTGGAAACTTTCACAAATCATGGTTTTGAATTATTCGATAACTCGCAGCACTCTAGAGCGCTATTTGATCCATCCTACTATTTAACACAGAAACACCAAAGGGCTTAAGGAAATTATTTTACTTTAAATTCATATACTTGTGGGCTAATTCGACTTTTCACAAAAGTAAAGTAGATCATTATAAGAATACAGGGGCGTAACTAAGGGGGGGATGGGGGGAGCTTCCCCCCAGGTGTTTTGAAAAGTTGGGAAATTTATAATTGTTCAACGTCGAAATTGGAAACTTGAATTTCTTCTGGAAAAATAAGAACTTGCATAGCGCACAACTAGGGACGCAGCCCCCTCGGCTTTTGGAAAGTTGGTAAATTTGGAGTTTTAGTGTAAATTTGGTAAAGCTGACCAGTATTATTAAAGCTATTTTTAAATTTGTTGATGACAAAAAAAAAAAAAAAAAAAAGTCAACACCCCCCTGAAAAATGTTCTCGTTACGCCCCTGTAAGAATAGAGATTGAAATTTTCAAATTGAAAGAAATGAAGTGTCCTTTGTCAACCAATGATGATGTTAAACAAATTATAAAACAGAAAAAAAACAAAAACAAAAATTTTTGCAATAAATTCAATCTATGGCAGAAAATATCATCATTTTGAATGCCTCTTCAAAACTTTAGATATGTTGATCAAATAATAAAACATCAAAAACTTATAAAAAGTGAAAATCTTGATAAAATTGTATTTGCTGCCCCTTCAGAATAGTAAATATGCCAAATATTTGACAGGAGATTTGAAGAAGGTGCATCATCCCCCGAGATAGAAGGGTTGCGTTGCACTTTTTCCGCTGTCCTAGGATTTGCGTTAATTAAAAACCAGTATTGCAACAATTCTCACATATGTAGTATGCTAAAGTTGAGGAGAACTCAAATTTTGCGATACGTTTTGCATCTTTGTTCCTTAAACTACCTAAGTTCTCCTCTTTCTATGATTCTTCTATTAGATAATAAATTATTTGACACTCATGCATAAAAAATTGCCTACATAGACTTTTCAAGGCATTCATAATAATAACATTAAATTTATTCGATAGAGTCATTACAATGTCTTAATTTAATAAATAAAATAGAAATGAAAATTTAATGTTTAAAAATAAAAGAAAACTATGAAATACCAAGCTTAATCACTGTGCGAGACACTGTTGCACCACATAAAACTTGTCTGCAATCAGCTATTCCCTAAGTTTCCTTTTAAAAATTTTTTACCAAGGTATGTTCGTTTGAATAAATTGCCAACTACAAGTGTTCAACTAACTTTTCGATCTATATAATTTATTTCTTCCCCTTCACTGAATAAATTGTCTACTTTAATCATCTTGGAGATTCTTAAAATTGGGATGTTCTTCTAATTTTCACGCTAGGTGAATTGTACACAGTTAGGCCTGTAGCCAGAGAGGCTAAGGGGCTTGACGCCCTCTTAAAAATTTGAATTTCTTCAGTAGAATTTTAACAACCAACAAAATAGAAGTCAAAGCCTCCTTTAGGACTGAGCTGGTTACTAAATGACGAGCTCGCTACAAGCCTACATGGAATGCAAATTTTGTGTTGTATCAGGCTTCATCGTAATTTTAGTCGCCCCTAGTTTTTTATATTATACGACTTATTTGACTTGAATGTTGGATGAATAGCCTATTTCGATAGTTTTAGGCATTAGAGGATTACAAGTCGTACAAGATAATCATACTAAATAAATAACACATTTTCAAGGATTCAGGGCAGTATCTGGAATAATATTACTTCAACTTCTTTGATGATTACATAAAATAAATTACATAATATCACTACTGTGAGCATCTCTTTCAGTTGTATGGTTGGAGGAAGATAGCTGTTCACCAACTCACATTCTTCTTTTAATAAATGAAAGATTATTGAAATTTGGATCTTTAAGTAATCTTAGTATGGAACAAGAAATAAGAGCGGATGATGATAATTTTTCCTACACTCAAAAGTCTCAAAACCTGAACCCAGATTAAATTAGCACAAACTGACCACGCCATTATATTCGACCTGCCACAATTTGCCTCATGAATACCACTTAATAGTATTTCACCGTATAATGAACGAGTACCTCTTCAACGCGACCATCATTAATAATTAAGAACGCTTATTACCATGTATTTACACGACATGTACAAATAGCGTTCCCTCTATCAATACATGTCAATGAATATGTCAGCATTTAATTTCCTTAATTCGCATTCATCGTAAAATGTACTTTTTCGTTATAATAACGAATTTAATAAGTTCGATTCGGTAATTTTGCTCATCGCGATGTTGCCATGTGTTACCGAAAGCGCAAAAATGTATGTTTATATTTGTCGGTGAATAAACTTTCAGGCTCGTTAAAGAAATTATTTTCAACTCCAAACATGCCTACGCAGGCAATATTCTAAATAATTATTCTATGGTTGTGTGTTTAATATGGAGCCGTTATTCATCATTATACCGAGAGGAGAATGAAGTGGCGAGGCAATACGAATGGGAACTTCGCTTCGCAATTTATCAAAGGTAACCAACCATAAACGAAACCAAAAAGTAACGAAAACTGCTGAAATGTCGAAAAGATACGAAATGTAAATTAAAAGTTAAGTAAACATCTATTTTAGAAAAAGTACGCGCGGAAAAATTCACAAAACAAAAGACCGTAGAAGATAAAGAAAGTTATCTAACGATGCAAATAAATTTAGATTGTGAAAAAGATTGAAAGAACTTTTTTGCTCGCAAATAAATTCGTGATTTGAAAAGAAGAAAACGGAAGAATTTAATTAAGAAAAATTTTGATGATAAAAAAAGCATTCCAAATATTTTAATTTAAGATATTCTCGGCGTTTTTTGCGCGACGTTGCGAAATTATTCTTTTGTCCGATGAGACTTGGGTAGTTCCGCTTTTGAAATGTCGCGCATCACATTGTAATATGTTAATCTTTTAAAAGGATTAACCGGGTCCTATACTCTTGAAAGCTTTTTCGTGTATGTGAACGATTTTTTCTTTCATTCTAACTCTTATGAGTATAACCATATGGTATAATGTACCAAAATACAATATAATCATGTATGAGAGCGAATAATAAAATTTCCAACATAATTTATTGTTATATCAGTCCAAACAATGGAAACGTCTTTCAGCATGTTGTGCATATCGCGACATTCATTACTGGACTTCCTTCAAATGTAAAATATATGAAGAATCGATTTTCCAATATTTACATGATTTGACGTTGACCTGCTCGCTCGTACATCCTTCACTTTCGTACACTTGGAATGAAAACTATACATATGTCGAGCTTTTCAACTCACGAACCTTCAGATTAGTTATTTTCTTTCACTCTTCCATTCGAAGCGCCCGATCTTACCCGAAGATATCTCTACTCGCATTTTCTACCCATATCATTTTTTGTTTATCTTGTTAAGGAATGTTTTTCTTTTTTTCTTTCGCATAAATGACGCGAATTTTTAGCTTCCATTACACAGCCTGAAGCTGAACAAGTATTTAGATGAGGCTTCAGTTCTATAAGGAAATTTATATCATAACCCATCTTCTATACACAGCTTGGCTTTCCTTCGCAAAAATCGTGTTTTATCCAAGAAGTTGTAAAAAAAAGGTAAGGAGGCTTCAGGTCGACGAAATATTATGCCAAATCACTTCTTGAGAACAATGTACGTCGTCTTCATTGAAAAAAAAAAAAGAAAGAAAGAAAATCTCTTGGCTTTACTAGAGGTTGATTGGTTTAACGCTTAAGTCTACTTTTTTTGCGAAATTCCCAAAATACGGGTCAATTTTCTATAAATAACTCTCAACGTTAGGAAAATCTGTACCAGACCTTTTAGATGTTTGCTCTCTCAGAAAATCACAAACTTATAAGCTATAGTTTCATGATTGTACCTATTCAAATTATTGCTCATTTGCAACATATTTTAAACACCTTCAAATCTCGAGTTATGCAAAACTTCTGACAATAATGCCTTTCATCTTATATTGTCAAATATTCAAATATAGATGTTATTAATGTTGCATACTAATGCACATTTGCAAACATGTTTCTAACTCCTTCAAATCTCGAGTTGGGCAGAACTTCAGACAATATTGCCTTCGATCTCATGTTGCCAAATATTCAAACTCCGATATTATTAATGTTGCATACATTGGTTCCTTGATAAAAATTCCTACAGGTTTTCGCATTATGCAACTAATTTGACATCGCCACATGATGTTTTGCTTATCGAATAATTTATCAGGTATGGTTATATAAAAATAATAAATAAAATAAAAATCTTGTCATGGATAAGAGTGATAATTCATTCATATAGAACTTATACTACGCAGAAGACGAGAAAGATTGCCAAAAATTAGAAGAATTCTTTCGAAGCACAAATAATCGATGTAAACAATAAACGAGTCGAAAAAGAAAACACTACATAACCAAAACGAAACACATGCACGAAACAATTGGTACAGAATGAAATTTTAAAATAATTCGTTACACTTTATTACCGCTGTCTGGCTTTTATTTTCACGTTTCTTTATATTCGTATAAACGCATTACGACTCACCCTACCCTACTCTTCGATTCGTGTTTTATTTCGTACTCGTATTTCCATTTTTTCGATCTTTTATTTACGTATTTCAAGGGTTTCGATATTAAACCTTATCATATTTTCCTTTATCCCACTCAATCCATTTAAGTTTCCCTTCACTGCTGGTTAAAGCGCGCAAGTTGAAACTTTCAAAAAGTTGTTATCCTTTTGTCTTATTCAGAGCTTTTTTTTGTTGGTATTCATAAAACGAATGTAAGTGGGGGAACACGACGCGATACTTTTATCATTTAGGTCAGTATCGTTTATCGAGAAGTGGTCGGATTAATTGAAACAACGGTACGGTTTCATAGCCTCTCTAGAGTCGACTATTTTTGAACAACGTTCAATCTTGATCATAAGCTTATTTACGAGGAAAGCGCGAAAATAAGAAGTTACATTTTTATCATTTTCTCAATCTCGAGCCCGTTTTCTAATTTATCCCGTGGCAGGATATAGGCGTGCACGAAAAACCAACGGAATTTATCTTGTAACGAGTAACAAAGAGCAAATTTGATTTTAATAACGTATTTGTAAAATTTACAAGTAACGAGGATGCATCCAAACATAAATCTTTTTTTTCTATTACCTTTTAATGCGCTTTTGGGGTTGTTAATTTGAGTTATTATGGGTTTCGGGTGATTTGCATGGCCAAATTTAAAGGCGGTTTACCATTAAAAGCGATGAGAAATCGTCCAACTTCTCGCTCCAGTCGTTGTATTGGCTCGATGCCAGGCTTGTATTTCGTTTCGGTTTTTCTGGTGGTTTGTCGTGTTTTTTTTTTTTCAGTTACTTGTTGAGATACTGAGGTTAGTCAACATATCAGACGAATAAAATATCCACGCAAACGATTCGCGTTCATTTTCACACCCCGCACAAATACATAATTCATATTTCCCTTCGAATAAATACCTAGTATGTCTATTCCACTCAAAACTACCTTTGGAAAAAAATCATAAATTTCCTGCAATAAGAACCGGAGAAAGGTCACCGAAAAATTCCACATTTAATAAAAACTAGTGCCTCCTCGCCCCTTCGGCTCGCAATAAAAATTAAAGGAAGAAAAAAAAGTTATTTTATCAGACAAGTACTGCTACATTCCAAACTACACAACCCAATTTATTCTTATTTGTTACCCCCACCAAGAGTTCTTCCTTTCAGGATGGGCTCCCCTTTGACTATATACTCCTGGACCGCTCGAACTCATTGTTTAGAATAGCACAAATTTCTGTCGATATCAAGTGAACGCTCTTAGACCAAAATGCGTCTGCGCATGCGCTTGTTCAAAGTTATTAATATTATTTCGAGTTTCGAGCATAACAAGTTCAACTGATATCAGCTATTCCTGTTCTTATCTTTGACTCGCCCATGCGCAGACGCATTTTGATCTGAGAGTGTTCACTTGATATTGACAGAATTTTTCTTTGCAGTTCGAGCGGTCCAGGGGTATATAGTCAAAGGCTCCCCCTTTATACCTCTGTATATCTGCCATTTTGAACAATTTTATAACTTTACCCTTGCTCTTGCCTATGTTCAAAGCTTTTATTGAAGTTTATCACCTTTTTTACCTTTTGTATACCTGCTATCTTTTATACTTTTAATACCTGCTAATACTCAAAACAATTTTATGACTTATCTTGCGCATGTACAAGGCTTTTATTAAAATTTAAAACCTTTTTTCTTTTGTATACATGCTATCCTTTACATACTTTTATACCTGCTATTCAAAACAAGGACGCGCGCGCATCTCAAAACCGATTTCATTTTGATTTTAATATATAGAGAGAAGAGAGATTACGCCCTGTAATTGATCCAATCACTCGTTCTTATTAGTTTTGTTCCCCTGCAATAATGTGTATTTTTGTAATTTTCTGACCATTATCTAAATGTCAGATGTGTATGAGACTGTAGGTTTCGTTACACAAAAATGATCACTCGAAAAATTACCATTTACTCCCATATGCACTTCTGATTCAGTTGAGTTACAGCAAAAATTATGTTTTATTAATTATTTTTACCATCCGAGTTAAAAATGGTAGTTTACTCAATTAGCCAATTATAATCTTAAAAATGTCAATTCACAGCACAGATAGTTATGGTCATCTCTGTTACGCACTAAAAGTGATAGATTTTCTTTCGTACTAAATATGGTAAAATAATAATTTACCACCGTAATTAGTGTAAATATAATGATTGATGGTAAAAATGCTATTCAATGATAATTTTTTTTTTATTTGCAGTAAGAATAGTAACACATACATCTGATATTTCAAAACAACAATCAAAGGTAAAAATGGAAATCTACTATCATAATTATGGTAAATACGATAACTTACAGTGAAAATAGTATTTTGTACTGGTTTGTTCTTTAATGAGATGAAATGATAATTTACCTGGCTAATAGATTAAAATGTTCCTCTACAATATTGACAATATTCACCATATTTTTATTTTTATTTTTTTGCAAAAGAGGAATAATTATGATGGCGAAAAGACAGATAATGGAGCAGTTTTTCATTCATAAATAGCAAGTTTATATTTTATCAATTGCATATATCAGCAAATTCAGCCTACGTATATAATTTAATACTAACATTTCAATTTATTTAATGATCCAACATTCGCTTGCCATTTCGATTTTTCCTTTTTTACTCAGTAAGTATTTGTTATGACAACGTTATATCATTATTTTGTGGAAAAACTGTTAATTTAGGATATTTATTCTTGAAATAAATACATAAAGAAGTATTAGTAGTTACTGAATTTTCCAGTTCCAACCAAAAAAAAGTAGGTTGAGAAAAATATTACCAAACCAGAACAAGTTCCAGTTAAAAACTCAGTTCCAGTAATGCGACATGGCTGCTTACGCTTTTTTTTTTAGCTGAGTTTTTAACAAAACGATAGCTATTACAGCCTACCTGATTTGGGAAGGGAAGGTCGGGGGAGGGTGGGGTCTTCAAATCTTTGCGTTTCAGACCATTTGTAATCATCTGGCAAATGTCCAACTTTTTGGTGTATATATATACATATAGATATAATTTTAGTCATAGTGGTGCCCGTTTTTAACGTTATGGTGCCCAATTTGGGCACCACAAGGTTTTTAAGCTAAAAACTATCAGAAAATGATCGTCTCACCTCTTAGGGTCCACAGCTGAAGTTTTAGAGGTGGGCACCACAATGACTATATTTATATATTAAAAATTAAAACCCTTATAAATACTGGAGTTTATGGTATATATACGTTGTGGTGCCCGATATGGAATCCTTGAAAGACACTTTCTTTGTGGGCACCTCATAGTTCAAAATATACAAGGGCACCACAAGATATTGAATACGTATATTTATATTTTTTTTCCCCACGCGTAGCGCCGGCGAGTATTCATAAAATTCGCTCAAAATGTGGTGAGGGACTCTTCTTGAAAATGCGCAAAAATAGTTTTTTTGTTTTTTCGATAAATTTCAAAATGACGGATCACTCAAATTTTGAGGGGGGCTGGAGAAGAGGCAAATAGCTCAAATTTTTTGTTTTTGATTTCATATGAGAGAGTGAGTCACGGATACTAACATATCCAAATTTCAGCTTCTTTAGTGCATATTGAGAGGATTTAGATCAAAAAACGGCTTTTTGAGGAAGTTTTGAGTCATGAAATTTCTTGAATCTTCCATATCTCCCCACCAAATCAAGTTAAAGAGGTCAAATTTTGTGTGTGAGGTTAGTTGGTGACCACAATATGACCTCTTGAATTTGGATCAAAATGGATTCAAAATGGCGGATTATCAAAATTTTGAGTAGAGCTTGAGGAGCCTCAAGTTGGTAAAAATGTAATTAATATGAATTCATATGGTTATTGGGGATAAGTTGTATACTATATCCCGAATTCACTTCCATACATGATGTTGGAGGGGGAAGGCGGGGTTATCAACCTAAAATAGTGGTGGGGTACAGGAGGGGTCGAAAATTTTTTATTGCTGTGTCATATGATAAAATGAGCCCAAGTGACAAACGTATTTTGATTTTAGCTTCCTCAGTGATTTTGGAGGGGAGTTAGAGCAAAAAACGGCTTTTGGAGGGGAAATTGCTGCAGGAAATTTCATGAATCTTCCATATCTCATCACCAAATCGGCCTAGAATGGTCAAACTTTGTGTGTAGGATTAGTTTGTGACCAGAATATAACCACTTAAATTTGAGTCAAAATGGATCCAAAATGGCGGATTAAATTTGAAGATAATTTGAGGACCCTCAAATAGTTATAATTTGAGAAGTATGTGTTCGCATGATTATTTCATGGCAAGAAATACTACATTTGTGCCAAATTGAACTTCTTAAGTGTTTTTAGAAAGGATAGGGTAGGGGTTTTCAGACTTGGTATTGGGTGTAGCCTGTAGTGATGAACGGTTAAGCAAGGTTATTACTAAATCAAAACAAGCCCCAGTTAAAAACTCAGCTCCAGTAATGCGGCATGGCTGCTTACGTTTTTTTTTTTCAAGAAGATAAAAAGAATTTCTAGCTGAGCTTTTGATAAAAAAAGAAGGCTTTTACAGCGTATCAAATTTTGGAAGAGAGTCGATGTACAAAAAAAGGTTGTGTTTCCCTATTTAATGCAATTCCATCATTGATACAAAGTTGAACGAACTCCTTTCTAACAATTTCATAAATTTTGTCGATAGCCTTACTATTTCCCAATTCTTATGCCTCACTAAAAGAAAATTTTACGCTCCGAAATTGCCGGTTTCTTTCCAATTTATTAGGTTTGTAATCGAAAGAAGTAAATTACCGTACTCCAGGGTTATCCTTGAAAGTGAAATTAATTATAGACACGGATACCCCTCTCCTTCGAACCACAATCAAAAAGAAATGACCCTATAGGGATATAAGATTGTAATTAAAAATACACGCTACGTTTTCTCGTATAAAAGTGAATATTTAAATGAAACACGTGTACGTCGCAAACATAAGTGACAATTATAATGGTCTGGTTATTATTAAAACTTAGAACATACAATATAAATAAATTACACCGCCGAAGAACTTATACAGTATATGTGTTCCAGTGTAGGTAACGTGGAAGCAACTAATAGCGTGTCAACTGTTGACAAGTTTACATGTCACGTTTACATTGGACGCGTACAAATTTCAAAAAGGAGGAAATACGTTTGGGAATTTAAAAGGTAGCCGCTATTAGCCCGTAATATTCGTGTTAGACATGTTTGATTAAATGTAGATTAAACACGGCGGTACGTAGATATTAGCCGGATCAATTATCTATACCTGAGGGCGACCGGGATGAGCAAAAAATTGAATTAAAAGATTACTCAATCCTACGCGAGGTTTTTTTCGGTTGTAAAATGCATGAAAAAGGGTATACGAGCGAGTCGCTTTTACCTATAATTGTTTATCCAGGCACCGAATGTATAATATCACGTATGCATATCATCTACGGTATAGCTACGGAATACATTTCGCAAAAATAACTCCATAGGTTGAAACGAATGATAAGAAAGCTAGCGAAATGCGTGAAGTAAAGAAATCGTTCGCGATGATCTTGCCATCATAGTGTTGGCCCGTTCATTCGTAAATAAGGTTTTTGTAATCTTAGCTTTAGAGAATTATCGTCGTATGAATAATGATACGTATTGGAAAAAGTTGGGTAAATACTTTGATCCGCAAGCCGAGCAGAACGTTCCTCCGATGGCGCTTTTTAATCCGTCGCGGAAATTTTCCTCATAGTAAACAAATCGTATTAAAGCCATTGATTTTTATTTGCTGTTATTCTAACCGCGCGAGTAATTTTAAAAGTTCACGATCGTTTATAGCGATTGCGGACAACCTCAAATGTTCCACCGTAAAGAACAAAATTCAACGTGATACCGCAACACGAGTTTAAACGGTATGCCTTTAAACTGGCAGTATTAAAAAGTTTCTCCTCCGTCGAGCGTATATTTAAATTAAAATCCTGTCGGCGGCTTTTTTCGGGGCCGCGTCAAAGCTACGAATATGAGCTGGTGTAAGGTTTTTTGTATACCAGCAGCTAGTATTCCTACACGCTCGACTAGTACCACTAGATTGTAAAGACTGAGAATTTCGTTGCTCGATCGAGTAGATTAAAAAATAAAAGCACGGTTTACGGGTACGCTGGTGAAACTTTTACCAAGTTTTCGAATCCCGATGTTACCCTCTGAGGTCTTGTTTATAGGGCCAGTTTTTCAACCTGCGAATCTAAGCCGGTGAAATGTTTTTTTTTTCCTCGTTAAACTCAGATTTCAAAATTTCATAAATAAGACCATTAGACCAACGAGAAAATTACCAATAAAAATTTTCACCAGAGTAGGAGTTCCTTCGTAGTGTATGTAGTAGTATTCATACACAATGTCTAACTGATTTTAACATCCCCAAAGTTTGCAACTCTATTAAAAATAACTTTTTTTTTTTTTAAATTGAAGAATACATTAGAAAAATTTAGTAAAGAATCAGTTTAATGTTTCAATACTGAATAATTTCTAGATTCAAAGTCGAGAAGTTTAAATTAAATTTCAAATAAAAGTACTTTCTGATTTAATGGAGTACTAAGATCAGTTAGACACAGTTTATAACACTCATGTACGATGGCCTGCCTACTCATTATGCCGCAGAATTTGCGTTGATACATAGAACAATCGATTTATGTAATTTTTTTTTACTTTCCTATTTTTTGCCCACACTTAGCACGTCTGAGGATAGTATTTTTTTATGGCCTCTATTAACATCGAAAGATGTCATGACATCATGTGTGGGATTGTATGTCATAATCAGTTTGAGAAATGACATCAAAAATTAAATAGCAATGTAATGCTATTATTTAATGAAACCATAAATTAACCATACATAGATAGTCCACCTCTATACAAAAATTTATCGCTCATAATTTGCTTTGACTGTTATAGACCAAACTAGGTAATGAAAAAATACAACTACAGAAAAGGTTGAACATAAATTCCCGAGCCTCGCTTCTGCGCATGCGTAAACTGATGAATGATTGCGTGTTCTCTTTTTTTAGCTGAGTTTTTAACAAAACGATAGCTATTACAGCCTACCTGATTTGGGAAGGGAAGGTCGGGGGAGGGTGGGGTCTTCAAATCTTTGCGTTTCAGACCATTTGTAATCATCTGGCAAATGTCCAACTTTTTGGTATATATATATTTTTTTTCCCCCACGCGTAGCGCCGGCGAGTATTCATAAAATTCGCTCAAAATTTGGTGAGGAACTCTTCTTGAAAATGCGCAGAAGTATTTTTTTTGTTTTTTCGAAAACTTTCAAAATGGCGGATCACTCAAATTTTGAGGGGGGCTGGAGAAGAGGCAAATAGCTCAAATTTTTCGTTTTTGATCTCATATGAAAGAGTGAGTCACGGACACCAACATATTTAAATTTCAGCTTCCTAAGTGCATTTTGAGGCGAGTTAGCAAAAACCTGTTTTTGAGAAATTGCGTTTTTTGTGTCACTCACTTGCGCAGGCGGGTGTGGATAAAATTCGCTCAAAATTCGGTGAGGAACTCTTCTTGCAAATACGCAAAAATAGTTTTTTTGTTTTTTCGATAAATTTCAAAATGGCGGATCACTCAAATTTTGAGGGGGCTGGAGAAGGGGCAAATAGCTCAAATTTTTCGTTTTTGATTTCATATGAAAGAGTGAGTCACGGATACTAACATATCCAAATTTCAGCTTCTTGAGTGCATATTGAGAGGAGTTAGATCAAAAAACGGCTTTTTGAGGAAGTTTTGAGTCATGAAATTTCTTGAATCTTCCATATCTCCCCACCAAATCAAGTTAAAGAGGTCAAATTTTGTGTGTGAGGTTAGTTGGTGACCACAATATGACCTCTTGAATTTGGATCAAAATGGATTCAAAATGGCGGATTATCAAAATTTTGAGTAGAGCTTGAGGAGCCTCAAGTTGGTAAAAATGTAATTAATATGAATTCATATGGTTATTGGGGATAAGTTGTATACTATATCCCGAATTCACTTCCATACATGATGTTGGAGGGGGAAGGCGGGGTTACCAACCTAAAATAGTGGTGGGGGTACAGGAGGGGTCGAAAATTTTTTATTGCTGTGTCATATGATAAAATGAGCCCAAGTGACAAACGTATTTTGATTTTAGCTTCCTCAGTGATTTTGGAGGGGAGTTAGAGCAAAAAACGGCTTTTGGAGGGGAAATTGCTGCAGGAAATTTCATGAATCTTCCATATCTCATCACCAAATCGGCCTAGAATGGTCAAACTTTGTGTGTAGGATTAGTTTGTGACCAGAATATAACCACTTAAATTTGAGTTAAAATGGATCCAAAATGGCGGATTTACAAAATTTGAAGATAATTTGAGGACCCTCAAATAGTTATAATTTGAGAAATATGTGTTCGCATGATTATTTCATGGCAAAAAATACTACATTTGTGCCAAATTGAACTTCTTACGTGTTTTTGGAAAGGATAGGGTGGGGGTTTTCAGACTTGGTATTGGGTGTGGCCTGTAGTGATGAACGGTTAAGCAAGGTTATTACTAAATCAAAACAAGCCCCAGTTAAAAACTCAGCTCCAGTAATGCGGCATGGCTGCTTACGTTTTTTTTTTAATATTTCTTGCGGGAAATATGTAACTGATAATATAGAATCGAGCCTTGCTAAAGACTTTTTCGTTCATTTGAAAATTTTAAATTCTCATATCTTTTTCTAACATGAAGTATGGCACTTATAAATATTGTTTTACTCATAATCATTGTTGAATATCAGAAGAGTACCTTCTTAATCCTCAGTTGCTGTAAATTAAAGCGTAAACAAATTATCAAGATTCAAATCATCTTTCTTAGTATTGCTTGTATTAATAAAATCTATTATTCATTGAAACTGAAAATTATTACAAAGTATCACTATCTACCTAATTTTTTTCCTATTAGAAACTATAATTTCGAAAAAGAAATATGTACTTCCCGTTCCCAGAAAAACTCCATACACATTGCTTTAATATTCCGCTGATTCTAAGGAAGTGGTTGAAATTAAAAATGGAATTGTTGATTTTTCATAAATCTTTTTATCGATTATAAAAATAAAAATGACCAACTTTCATCTCAATCAAAAAAATCAGTTCTTCATACTTTCTTATGGTTATCCATAAACAAGTAGCAAAATAATCATGATAACAAGACTTTGCGCATGCGCAGAATTGCGCGTTGAAAATTTATGATCAACTGTAATGTTTCTACATGTATATACTCAAAGATAATTTGCAGAAAAGGAGCCAGAAATGCTGTGTTAATAGAACGAAGTCAGAGATAGCGCTTCAACATATTTTTCCTCCCCCCCGCGACTGCTTGCAACGACACATAGAGTTAGTATGCGGGTAGCAGATGGCCCAACGCCACCCCCGCTTCCTTCTAGTTCTGGTTAACGCTATCTGTGACAAAATTGCAAAACTATTTTTATCCATATATAGTTAATCTATGATAAAACTAATAATTATTATGCTTATAAAAAAAAAGTTAGTAGTTATACTGGATTACTGAAGCTGATTTTTTAATTAAGGCTAATTACGTGTATTCAAATTACTCATGTGTATTATCTCATAATAATCTGAATAGTAGTGATCGAAAAAATTGAAAATGTTCACGTGTTCAAAAAAGACACTTGGGTAGGCAACCAGCGTATGGGCAATATACCTTAATAAAGAGAAAGAATTCTTCTACTAGGTACATTCTACATACAGCAAATGCGAATAAAGGGAGGAGAAGATAATTTCTTCCAGAGCTTTTTAGGTTCAAGTAGCATAAGTAAAAACACGCAACATAGCGGCTGAAAAGAATTTCATATTCAAGGAAAGAAAAAAAACGTAAAAAATAATTTGATCGGTAACCCTTCCCGGAATAAAGAACCTCCGTCTCACTAGAGGTTACCAATTTATCTCGCAGCACAACTTATTAAATTGAATAAAAACAGGGAGTGTTTTGTACAGAAAGAAACTATAAAAATAAATTTTTTCTTTGCATTAAAACGAACGACGAAGCAATATTTCGTTTTAATAAAAAAATAAAAATTTATCGTATTCGAAATGAATTTTAATCGCGAAATTGGCCGCGTTTACAATTCACAGCGCGTAAAAAAGAAATCGTCTTTTATAGAAATTGTTAGCAGCGAAAGTTACGAGGTGTTCTAAGGTCATAAAAAGTCACTTTATTTAAAATACAATTTTCTAATGACATATTGCGTGGTAATGACTTGGTCGTGAAGTATCATTAGCTTTTGTGTATTTTTAAATAATTTCTTTCGTATAAATAAATCGCTTCAATTTTTATTTATTTGAGTTTCTTTATTCTATCGAAGTATTAATTCGCTTCCCCAGCCATTTTCGTTGCGACATGGTTACTTTACTGGGAATAAAGGTATTTGAAATTCTTTGCTGACTCTGTGAATGTAATAGAAAAAAGTGGCCGAATGATTTGGAGAGTCTCCCTAATTCCTCTCGAAATTTGAGAAAACGGAAGTTATGATAGGAACCTCTCCCTCCTCTCCATGCTTCCAAAAATGGTATTTGTTACGCAAATACGTGAAGAAAAAATTTGACGACCGATCACCACCAGATCTAAAATCAGACTGACGACGAAGGATCAATACAATCATCTCCTTCTCTCTTCACCGTACTGCAAAGAGAAACTGGTTTCCTTTGTGTACGGTAATGCGCGTAAACATGTAGCTATCGACCTTTGTTCATTGTACCAAGGGAAGACAGCCTGTTGTAACTGGTTCTTCGGGTTTCTCCCTTTGTCCTTAACCTGTAAATACGTTTCAAACATTCATGTTGATTCACAACGCAGCATTGTCATTGTTTCCAAACAATGCATCTATATAACGAGCTATTTTAGGCCCTTAATTATCATCACTAAATAGCACTGCATTTACATAAATATATTTTTGCTAAAATTTGAGCAACTTTCATTCATACTTGGCAGAGCTCTAACACCAGTTAGAGTTCAATTATTTACATATCCAAAATCATTATGTTTTGGCTTTAGGAAGATCAAAAATTTAGTTATGTAATTTTTTTTTTTTTTCTCGAAAAATAATTATTCATCTCAAAGCTGCAAATAGCGAAATATTTCAAAATTTACCCTATTTTGGAAAAGTTTTCCATCAATTTCAAGACTGATATTTTTATTTCTACTCAAAGAAATTTGGTAATTGCTATACTATACCGTAGAATTTTTAAGAAAAAAATCCAAAATCGTTCCACCCTAGTATCTGCAGCTTACACATTGTTCGCTAGAAATTTCTTCCATCTCGAAACATTTTATCAGAAATTTACCGACAATCGCTCAAAGAAACAAAATATTTCGCATTTACGAACAAAATTTGTATAAAATTTTATCGCATGATTGAGCTGCAAAAATTCGGCTACCCAGGAGGAGGTTTTTCGAAGCAGATTAGTAGAATTCGTACGGGTTTAATGAGGTGAACGACGGGTGGACGAGAGGAGCGGTAAATGACCGACGAATCGCGTGTCTGGCGGTTTTTCCCAACTGATTTGGAGTGATTCCAACAAAAATGTACCTTTATACGAAGGGATTCGCAGTAACCAAAGTGACGTGAGCCGGCAAGCAGACGCGTACAAAAGAATAAGATTAGTCTTCGATATCGGTGCGCTTATTTTAGGTTACGAGCGAGGGTGTTTTTAAAAACGTGTCTTCGCAACTTTCACGATATGCGAGGAAACAGTTTTGCGCGCGAAAAGACCTGAAATGGATTTCTGTTAACGATTCGCGCCGCTACGCTTTTTCCAATATGGTCGCTGTTTACGACATCTTTAATGAACGGGAATTTAAGGAGCGTACCGTCGCGGCAACGCAGTCAATTCGAACGGATAATGATCATTTCAACTTTTAAAACTTGTTACGTCAGACTTAACGCCGCCTTTGACACGTTCAACGATACGAGCCATCTATATAAAAATTTTCACGAGCTTTCAAATCGCTACGCCACGCCATCATGGTTGCCACCTCGTTCGCGCTGACTCGGTGTTTTCCTTCATTTCGGATATCCAATTCCGTAGGTTTTATCGTAAATCCGCCCCAACACCTCGAAACACAATATCAATCTCCGAAAGAAATCCTAATTTGGAAAGAAAACTATACCGGGCTCGTGCACATTCCAAGTACGCTCCCAATTATCAACTTACATCACGTAGTTAGCGAGTTCTTGCAGACGCCGTAGCCAACTTCTAGGATCGCAAATGAAATTAGAACCGCGTCAACGGCTAAAAGTTATGAATAGAATTAATAATATAAACCGTAAAAAAATACCGCCATTAAAGCGTCTTCCTCTCGAGTGGAAATTCGTAGCATGGCGTCTGCTCCAATTTTCTATACATGTTTTCTTTTTTCGTGGTTTGAATAAATTTCCTTACGTTTGCTCTTCTCTGTATACTGAGTATAAAACCAACATTACGTTATATTTCTTAACTTCCAGCTACTTGAGAACTTACATTTTGGGCTTTAAAGATCGGCGAATCAAAGTTCCACCTCTTACATCTTTCACTCCATAATTTCTACCAGTTTCAATAATAGAGGAATTATTTTAATTCATACTAGTGCCTCCTCGCCCCTTCGGGGCTCGCAATAAAAATTAAATGAAGAAAAAAAGTTATTTCATCAGACAAATACTGCTACTTTCCAAACTGCACAACCCAATTTATGCTTATTTGTTAGCCCCACCAAGAGTTTTTCCTTTCAGGATGAACTCTCCCCTTTATACCTTTGTATACTTGCTATTTTAAACAATTTTATAACTTTACCCTCACTCTTGCCTATGTACAAAGCTTTTATTGAGCTTTATCACATTTTTTTCCTTTTGTATACCTGCTATCCTTTATACTTTTTATACCTGCAACTCAAAACAATTTCATGACTTACCCTTGTGCATGTATAAGGCTTTTATTAAAATTTACAACCTTTTTTTCCTTTGTATACGTGCTATCCATTATATACCTTATTTATACCTGCTATTCAAAACAAGGATGCGCGCGCATCTCAAAACCGATTTCATTTTGATTTTAATATATACAGAGATTTGGTTTACTAGAGATCTGAATAGTTCTTTTTGGAAATTGTGAAGTCAACATACTACAGGAGTGAAAAAACACCTCATAAAATACCAGTATACAATACAAAAATCACAGTGTTCAAAGAATTTGAACATATAATAGCTTCGTGCCTATGATTCTTTTATCCATATGAACGCGCCATATACAGCGACTTGTTTACAGGCAAGTGAATGAGACAGGTTAAGGGAAATCAGAACATAGGCCTGTTTTTTTTTAGATAAATTCGGATATAAAAGATATTATAGTAGCTTCATCATCGAAGAATAGCTCAGGGAGGGTTGGTGAAAGCGAAAATGATTGTTAAGAGATGTATAACGTACTGAAGAACATGAAGAACGATTATTGGAGGTTCACAATGATCGCAGGTTGGAAGTAGAGTGCACAAAGGTAGATGGAGGGGTGAGGTAAGTATGATCTATTCTAAATCTACAATGTTTACATGGTGTGCCAGAATAGGGTGCTTTTTTTATACATTTAAGTTTGATAGAAGTAGGGATACGTGATCAAGTACTAGACCATTCTTAAGAAATTTTATGCTCAATGGCTGTTTTGAAGTTGATAATTAGAACTGTTAGTGCATTAAAGAACTAATGAATTACAAGGCTCCTCAAGCTCTACTCAAATTTTGATAATCCGCCATTTTGGATCCATTTTGATTCGAATTCAAGAAGTCATATTCTGGTCACCAACTAAGCTCACATATCAAGTTTGTTCTTTCTAAGTTGGTTTGATGAGAACATATGGAAGATTAAAGAAATTTCATGACTCAAAACTTCCTCAAAAATCCGTTTTTTGCTCTAACTCCCTTCGAAATACATTTAGGAAGCTCAAATTTAGATATTTTGGTGTCTATGACTCACTCTTTCATATGAAATCAAAAACAAAAAATTTGAGCTATTTGCTTCTTCTCCATCTCCTCTCAAAATTTGAGTGAATTTCCATTTTGAATTTTTTCGAATAAACAAAAAAGCACTTTCGTTAGATTTTTACGAAGAGTCTCTCATCAAGTTTTGACGGATTTTATGAATAGTTACCAGCGCTACGCGTGGGGAAAAATATACATATGCATACAAAAAGTTGGATACTAGCCAGATGATTACAAATCGTACCCTCAGTGCAATAAAGCCACATCTCAAAAAAGTACTTCTTTTTACATACATTTTTGGGTGAAATTAATGTAAATTGGTAAAAGTGTGACAGATACACTAAATTAGCTCATTTTACTCCAAAAAAGTATAGGAAAAGGGTACCTTTTTGTTGAATTTTTACATGTTTTTTTTAAGATGTGGCCTTATTACACTGAGGGTGCGAAATGGTCTGAAACGCAAAGATTTGAAGACTCCACCCCCCGACCCACTTTCCCAAATCAGGTAGGCTGTAATAGCTATCATTATTAAGTTAAATACTCAGATAAATAGTGAAAGGGTAATGGTCACAAAAGTTGCTTAATTACCTCAAAAGGACATCATGTGTACAAATTTCAGTCCCTAACTCAATTTTCAGATACCACCGTCGTAATAAAATCAATGTTTGAACATTTAAAAAAAAAAATCCAGGTAATTGAAAATTTTTCAAGTTTTAAAGTCATATTTTGTTACCATAAAATTTAAAAAAATTCTAGTCGACAATTTTTTTAAATTTAAGAATCTGAAAAGTTTTTATTTTTTTTAAGCTGAAATTTCGATTGCATTAAAGAATTAACTATAAATGGTAATTTACAGGTGGTGTGCAATGAATGCGCTTAATTTGAGTACCACAGAGAAAATATACTCGATTTTTATCTCACAAAGCTTTCCAAAACATTACATTCTGAATTCGCAGTGACTTCATATGCATATTTTAGCATCAAAAATCTTAAACTTTAGAAATCCTCGTGTAACAAAAACTGAACATTGTTCAACTCTTGAATCCAAAAAAGCCTAAATTGAGCACGTACTATGTACATAGTCCCATGACTAATGAATTACTCATTTATCGTTCATTTTTGAAAATAGACAAAATGATACTTTTGAAAAAAATTTAAAAACGGTTTGAAGGTAAAAATTCACTTCCATGATAATTTCCCCTTTCTCCTTCACCATAAACTGATGGGAATATTACTTTTGTATTCATCTAGATGATTTGCCGATGTTTGATTTCCTATCACACACACTGTACGAACAATGAAAAATACCTCGATGGTATTTTCACACAATACATTTCCATTCCCTAGTGACACATTTTTTTCAATCAATTTGAAAAAAATATATTCGTGCCATATAAAATGGATACCAATAAGACAATATTAGATATTCACACACTACAGAAGAAATGAGAAAAATTCCTAAACATCGACTTGGCGAACGGGAATCACCTAGGTATAAAGAAAATCGTCAATCCTCGCAAATGTACTTTCAATGGTACATCATTTATTACCGACGTTTATAAACAAGAGTGACAAGATTTGAATAAACGATACGTATACATACTATACATAGAAAATATGAACCATACATAAATAGAAGATAAATCTACGACAGATGAAAGCAACGCAGAATTTCGAAGAGAGAGAAAAAGTGTGGAGGAAGAGATACGAAAAAACTGAAATGAAAAAATGCTTTGATAAAAGATTAAAAGAAGAGAGAAGTTAATAATAGGGAAGGCGAGCAACATCGAAATGAACTTACGGAGAACGGGATGAAAGCTACAATTAATTTTCTCATTTCATTCCATCATATTTGTACAGGATGACGGATTACAAAGCCATGTAAAATAGGTTTGAAAAAAAATTCCCACGTATGGAAGGAAACGTTATGAACGTGAATTCCGTAGGGTGTGTAATTTAGGGTCTAGAACGTATACATTTCGCGTTGTCATTAGAGTCATTAGAAACACGTCACGAGGTTATACGAGCTGCGATTTTCACGATGGTGGGTGTTGGCAAGATTATAGAGGTTGATCGGGATCATAAAATCGTAGATAAGTTACACACGAAATCTAGAATGAGATTAAGTAGCGGTAATGCTAGAACGACTATAAATAACCAGCTGGTAGTCTTAATTCAGAAAAAAAATAGAAACTTTGAGTGGTATGAGTTTGGTAAATACCATAAGAAGCGATAAAATTATTTGAGTCGCTCAAATCTAAAAATCCGCTTACCAACGGGATACCAAATCATAATTTGGTCAACTGATATCAATAAATCACTTTTCACCCCTGATACGTGCAGAGGTATAACTTTAATAACGAAAATATCGATTTTTCCCTTCAAAATGACGCTACAGTGTGGTACATTTTCACTGACGCGTTTTAATTTTTAACCGCTCGTGGAGTTTGGTCATTCGAAATGGCTAACATAATGAATAATAGGTAGAGAATGGGATACAAGTATATGAGAATTTCGCTGCTGGAATATCTCCACTCTATTACTAACGCTATAGGTATCCCTTACATAAGACCGAGAACAAGACAGCAACGAAAATATGTGTATTATTAAAAGTCAAACACGATGAGAAAATATCGACTAAATTTTTCTATAATGATTACATCCTTCATTCCGCAACACTTCCAAGATTATTAAGAATATTGTTAGAACTATGGATAATAATTTCAGAGAACGAATGAATTTAGTACTACTTGCGAATGAACGAAAAAATCAAAGGTGCAAATACGATAAAAAGTTTTCTAGAAATCGTTACCTCATTAATAAACGTCCCCTCTTTATTTCCGCATATATGTTTGATAAGTTGCCTATACTTTCTCCTGCTCTTTAACAACGAATCCATAAACACGCATAGAAAGTCGAATAAATTGCCTACCTACCCCTCGGGTGACATTCAATTAGGCTTTCAATTAGGCAACTTATATCGTACTGGTGACGAATATTAGTATCAAATAGGGGTTAATATAGCGTGAACACACAATATATTTATTTCACGACGTTAATTACTGCAAATGCCACATTTCGGATATTTTCTCGTATTTCAGCATCTTAACTCGATTATAAGTTATATTCGCGACATCAACTTTCACTTGTAAGATATGTTATCATGTTGGGGTGGTATTAAGGGTGAAATGTTGAGGGATGCGGTTTCTTAATTAACGAAACGTGCCAATTTCTAAACATCAAGTGAGAGGCTGACATTACCATCGCGAATATGTGAAATTTAAAGATTTTAACTTTGCATCGAGTCGACGGCTATCGAGCACATTATTTATCGGATAAACGACGGTAATAACATTTTATTTACATAATTTTTTACCCTTATTATACACTTCAATTGTAAAATTAGCTTTTTTATTGCCCAAATATTCTCGTGTTCAAAAATAAACGTATAATAAATTCAACGACGAAGCTATAAAATAAGATATACATTTTTTATCGTTTATGCTCGTGTCACTGGCATAAATACGAAACGTACTGGTGTATTTTCGTATCGCGGATTCCATATTCCACCTTTTTCAATGTGGTGTTGAAAAAGTCTGGAAATTTTCTTTTATTCTCGGTAAAAAAAAAAAAAAAATACTAATGGTCAAGGTGAACAAGATGTAGTATTCGGAGAAATATAAGAATTTAGGTTTTCCAGTCTTTGCGATAATTTAATTGCTCGATAAGTGGTAAACTTTCAAGAACCAAAATTCCCCTTTATTCATCCCTATATACTAGATCTGCCTGTTCTTTGGTGAATAGAGCTGAAGAGAGGTGTAAAAAAGTCGTTGAATGGAGGCTTATTCCGTTTTCAATATTTACAACCGCCAATGCACGTCCGTCTTTAATTCGGTTAAGAAATTAGCGCTGGAGGAGGGATTTAAATGTGTTCACACCGAGTACATTCTATTATTATAAATCGTCGCCGAAACAAAATAAGTTTTAAGTTTTCCATGTTGGTGGAAAGTTTACTTAATAGAACAACAATTAAATTAAGCCGAAAGCGGTTTGCTCTTCTCTTGTTATCAACTCGGGTGACTAGTAGTTGAAGGTGGCAGCTTTCTTGTAACTTTGGTACTTGTGATGAATTTCGCCCTAGCTTTTACGTAGAAACGTATGCAACGATTACAGACTTGGTGGATGACAATAATCATTTTCAGCACTTTGCTAATACGTGATGGTAGGTACTTTTTGCGACATTTCGCTCGAACGTTTTATCCTATTAAGTATGAGCCGGACATGAAATCTAGAGTTGGAACTCGTTTGGTGATTAAATTATGGCCAAGAAGTCGAGTTATACCAGTAAAATGTTTGTAGCAAATTTGAGCAATCTGAAATAATTTATCGGTCTTTTAAGGTTTGCCAATTTTACCCATTTTATTTATTATCCAAAAATGCGCAGATGAAGAATAATCGAAGTTGATATGATTTGGATGGAGCCAGAGAGGGTAATATCTGCCTTTGAAACTATTTAGGTAAATCATGCACGTTTTTAACGAATATACAACGATGTTTTGCATAAAACCATGCTTCTTCAACCAAGAAATGATACGGATGTTGTCGAGCATTATTTTATAGACTCTATACCCATGTGACTGGAAGTTCTAATTGCTTTGAAAAGTCTGATAGAAATAGTGAAGTTCATGTGTAAAGGTCTTAGAACTTCTTTCTCCTTCTAAAGTGAGGAATTTGCAAACGAAGGTTACTTTTTTCTAAAAATTTTCAACATATTAGAAAAATTCAACAAAATTATCAACGATATAAAAAATTATCAAAATTGATTAATTTTCATGAAGTTGGTAAATTTGAAAAAAGTTGCTCTAATCAACACCTACAGGTCTGATGTCTATGGATGTACACATTACTACATATCTAGCACACTTTAAATACTAAACCTGTTGTTCATATTATTGTTTTTAATCGGTAAGCGATGTCTAATCACTGGACTGAAGAAGCATGGGTTCATATGAAACACGGGGTATAATACGAACACTTACCAGCTTCATCATCACCGCCTTCTTGGAGATCATCCCATTCATATTCGGGGAAACTGATCACGGTTATACGGGTCACCAGTATTTCCACCATCATTAACAGGTATATTAAGGTAGTCATCTTGAAATTCAACTCTCCTCCCTCTAGTGCATTAAATTTTCACGAATCATTCCACCATTTTGATAAGATATCTGAAAGCAAAGCAATGATTCTTCAAAAACCGGCACAAATAGTGCAAAAATAGATAGTAGGAGATAAAAGCTAACGAGAAAAATACAGATTACGTTGCATTTTGAACCGCCTCACAAAAGACTCATACGAACATTGCTTGATCATCTGCATCAATAAATTTCAAACCGACTAAGCACCAATTTAAAAATCAAAAATTTCTCATCCTGTATTATGCTTTCTTTTACAGTTCACTAATCAAAAAAAAACCTCAATAGTTCAGCAACGGTATATTTTCCCATATCATTTATTTACCTTAACAAAAAATACGCAGGTACACGAGAATTGAATTGGTATTATGTAGGTGGTTCAGCAAACGAAACGCTCTTTATTTCTCAACAATTAACTGTATTTTCGTATTAAACGCGTTCCGAGATAAATATTATTGTTAATACGATGAATGGAATTTAGCATCAGTTGAGCAACTCTTTTAAAAATTATCAAAAGTACATCTATTTATGAATTCGCCGTCGTATTTTTCTTTGACCTCCGAAAATTCCGTTTCCGCTTTTTAAGCTGGGATAATCAAAAATGCATTTACTCGAGTGTTATGGCATAAACTCGCGAATTCCATTCCTCCTAAATAAGCTATTAAATTATTTCGTCGAATGTACTATACAAAAAGCTAAGCAAAAAAGTCAAAAGCTTTTATTACCAAGAGCCCGCATCGCGAGCACTCGACGCAAGAATTGTTTTATTTTTTACCGCTAAATATTATTCCGATACTCGAGATATAACTAAAGAATAACTTCCATGTAATTTTTATTAAATAGGTACCATTTATTTAAGCGAGTTCGTCTCGGTATTCGAGGAAACTCAATATTTCAAACGTTTGTATTTATATTGAAGAGTGAGAGGTTTACGAGTGCGAAATGTACATGTTAAACATAACTTGGTGGATTAGCTACAAACAAGGAACAGGGTCGAAATTTATGTAATTCTTGTAGCGAAAAAACCATTACGATGGAATAAGAATTATCAGCCAGCATGGAATAATTTACATAGGAAGCATGTAGCATAAGAATAGCACCATAATTTTTCATAATTGATGAAATTTACCTCTTCATGGTATTGGTTTAAAACGTGTCACATGAGGTGTCAGCATAAAAAAAATATACCTTTATACCTATCATAACTTAGGTACCAGTTCATTCCAGTCTAGGGTCAAAAATTATCAAAAATAGTAGATTCAACCTAAAACTATGGGAAATTAACCTCTCAGTTTTGGTACGGGAGGTATCATATTTGAGAACCATAGAACTGAAATTTAAATTCTTAGATGACCTAGAGCAATTGGTCATCAAAAATTCAAAATCTATGCCAGAGACTCAAAAAAAGCAAAACACTAAATATTTTATAATTTTATCGTTCAAATAAAAGCTTTACACAGTACAAGTACCTAGTAACGTAATCTATTGTATTACAAAGCCGAATATCTTGTAAGAGAAATAACTCTCGAGATTCACTCCCTTTAAAATTGGAAATGTAGCTCATTCCATTTCGAAGCTCCACATTGCGCCCAAGTCGTATGCATTCCAACAGTTTGAGAACAAACCAAAAAAATGTTTCTTCAAAAACTGAATGTAAAATTTGGAATTTTAAGTAGTGAACTAGTCCAATGTTTTGATATCTAACCAATTTTAGGTAAGAATCCAGGAATTTTATAAGGGGATTTGAAAAAAAAAGTTTTTAATTTGAAGGGGCGAAAAAATCATTTGGGTACATAGCATAAGGTGTGTGAAACAGGAATTTTTAAATTCACCCCTTTACAGCCTGGATATGCAATTTATAATCTTTATGAGCTAAACAGGTTGCTTCATTTCAATATGAGCTCCTTCATACCACATATAGAACTATTTGTGTGACATTCATGTATGATAATTTGCATAGACTAAACGTTGAAGGGGCCAACATACAATTACATAGAAAATATTTTTATACTTTTTTATTATTATTATTATTATTATTATTATTTATTAGGATTACGGGTGACAATTATGTTGGCCGAAGTAGCCTTCCTTGTGCTCACAAGAGCTTTTAAGGAGAGGCATATATTTTTATATACCTTAGCGATGGTCAATTTTAACGATTTTGATTTCATTATCAAGGACAGATGAAAGTATGCTATTGCGCCAAAGTATTAGTGACAAAAAATTGGTTGTTGAAGAGATAAAGGTGAGGAGCAATAACAAAAAATGGTAGAAAACAGCAGAAAAAATAAATCATTTTTCATTTTTTCTGCAAATGGTTTTGAAAAATAATCAAATGACCTTATGTTTAAAAAATTTTTTGGCTCACTATATTCTCTGGCTAAATCGCTCTCTCCCTCCCCCAGAAGCTCTAAAAGCGAAAATATATAATTATATTTGTTCATGATTTGTTCAAGGATTTTTTTCTTAGTTCCATCTCAGAATTCAAGCTTGGTGGGAAAATGTGATTTGCCCCAAAAATGTGGAGTATTCAATGTAGTATGTAGGTGGAAAAAAATAATAAAAAGAGTAAAAAATTATGGAAAATTTGTCATTCTCACATATTTTTTTGAAAACAACTTTATCTGCAAAAAATATAAAACAATTCAAATTTTTCTGTAATTGTTTATACTTTCTCATTCTTTCTCCACAAGCCGTCTCTTCACTTCCTCCATTTTTAGAAAGTTAATACGTATTACATTAGATACTCTACATTCTAGAGACCACTACACATTCTTACTTACTATAAATTTCAAGATTATATTAAAATGAAAAAAATGAACATATCAGCAACAAAATCGATTTTTTTTAGCCTTTAGAACTACTCAGAAGACATTCACTCATAGTATGTAATAGGATACAAAGTGGGGGCTCTATGAAAATTCTCAAGGCATATAATTCAAAAAGCATCTTTGAAGTTATCTGCTTAAAATAAAGTAAAAATTAATAATTTTTTCTATCGTTTTTTACAACTTCCAATCATTTCTTCCCACCTATCCCTTGCACTACTACCAATTTTTTTTAGTAATACTACATTGAATTCTTTACACATTGGCAAAAATAGCATATTTTTATACTTTAGATGATGAAATAAAAATATTTTTAGAATTGGTCAGTACCAAAGTATAAAACTACTTTTCAAATCTTTGTACCTGGAATCCTTCAGAAATGGGAATAGGCAAACCATCACGCACTAATGCCACATAATTAGCTTTACATGTAGTATGAAGGAGTTCGTATTGAGATGAAACACCCTGCACAAGTTGTATGAATGAATCACCAATCCTATTAAAATATATTAGATCTATTTCTTTATAGTTTCACTGTTGAATTGTTCGACATGTGAAAGTAAGAGATCGTGGAATTTACTTTTCCATCGTTGAAATATGCAAATTAATTTTTTTTAAATACAAAAATGCGAAAATAAATAGAGCAAAGTTTTCGCACCAACGAACCGTCGAGTTTTCCTAAAACTAGCGAATGATGTGTTAAACTCGAGTCAAGTTACCGTTAAAACGAAAAGCCTTAATGTAATAAGAGTACGACAAATTTGATTACCATTTCATGTTCAAGCTGACTGCAAACTAGCAATAAGACAAATTTCAAATAAGTACCTCGATTCTTTGAAAACTTCACGCCCACGTGTTAGACTAGTTAAAGCAACACGATGAAATTCTATTTCAGCATTTTTCATTAATTTTGAAACTACTAGTAAGGCGGAAAAGTTAACATCTTCCATTACTCAATCTTTTCATCGCATAAAAAACACTTATTTTCATAAATACAACGACGCGCGATATTGAATCGGAAGGATGCACCATTTAAACGATGCTCCGTTGGCGGGATTTTTCTACTTCCACATAAGTAACGTGCTGCCGAGCGAAAGACTTAGCTCTTATCTTTTATGGTAAGTTTTTCCTTTTCATAATTTAAATAATGTGCGACTAATATATATGACCTCGAATTTAGGGGGAGATTGAATACCATAAAATGTACAGGCAAAGGGTTTTGACAGCATATACGTCAAAAGCTGTAAACTTGGCAAAAGTTGCCAGATAGGCGATACCGCGAAAAAACGCTTATGAAATATTTTTCATGTGGCCGATGAAAAGGAAACGAAAAATTTTTCGGTTATTTTTAAAGTGGAAGAAAAAAAAAAGGCAATTTTTGGTGCACGGTCGCGTAGTCGCGTTCGTTCTATTGAAACGAAAAAGCTAATTTTTTGTATACGCTATTTCATACGATACATATTTTCTATTTTAGTTTACTTATTATTGCGTAAAACGTTTCTCGATAAATCTTTAATATTTCAACTCTTTTTGACGTTTTCGTTACGTCGTCGCCGATATCAAAGTATACGCCGACAATAAAGCTTCGTGAATTTTTTGTGTACTTTTGCGCGCCACAGCGAGCTGTTTATCAAACTGAAATTTTATTTTAATGGTACCTCACGAAGGCGAACTTTTCGGCTAATAAGTTGCCATTTTTAATATACCGTGTCACCTTAGCAGGCGCAGATAAAAAAGACAAACTAAAAGTATAACGTGTACGCGATGTGCCTTATCTACCGAATACACTTCAAGGCAATATTACGCCGTTTGAGTCTTCTACTGGAATTTATCTCGGTTTGAATTTTCAACGACATATATGAGAGAGATAATTGGATTTCGGGTGCCGCTGAAATATTTGATGCTTTTGTGTACTTGTAATAAGAGCTATTTTAGATACAACAAATCAAGAGGTTTCGTGCCGTGATTTTTTTTCACCGAAGCTCGATCCTTGAAACGAGAACTGTATCGCCGTAAGCGACGAAGCGTATACGTGTAGGTATTTGGCAACATCTATTTACTAAGCTATAATTTTCCTTAGCACGATATTCAAAGGGGAATAGTTTCTAACAAATGATACAGTAATCTTAAAATACGATGCGATGCTATGGTGCGAAATTACCAGCACGTTTTATTTGGCAACGTTGCCGAAGGATTCAAAAAAATTTTGGAATTGCGAAGTATGTTTATTTATTCAAATATTTCAAAATGACAACGATGCTTGAGAAAAAAAATTTCGACGCCTTTAAAATTTAAGCGAATAACGAAAATGAAATTACAAAAACTTATGAACAATTTTTCAAATTATTAAATAACTGAATTTATAAAAAGCAAAAAAACAAAAGAATAAAAAATATAAATAAAATTTTGCAACTCAATTTTTAAATCTTCAAAAACCAGCATCCGATTAATGTATTTTGCCGTCCTACGCACAGAACATCCCTCCCCCTCCCCTAAAAACTCACTATGAATCAACAATCTCTTACTTCTATTCTCAAAATTTTGAGTTTCAATACAATATTTTATTTTCCGAAAAAACACCATAGCAATTCGTTTTAGTTATAAATTCGTAAATAAGTTTTATTCGAAAAAAATTACTTTAATTTCTTTCTTTCATTTTCCTGCAAAATTTTACATCCTTGAAAATTTTGCTGCTTCACAGACATACGTAGTGGGCGTCTAAGGTGATACGACCCTGTCTTAAATAAAGTCAAAGTTTTAAAAATTTTTAACTTTAAAAAAATGAATCTCCAGCCAGTTGAATTTTTTACTTTCCAATGCCATATTTTGTCACCTAAAGAATACAAAAAATTGAAAAAGCTTATAGTGAGCACATCATTTTTTTAAAAAAATTGGCGGATGAACTTTTTCTTCAGTTTTGATGACAAAATAATTATAACGTTGGAAGGAAAACAAATTTAAATTGTAGGAAAACTCTCGTTTTAACCAAACTTATTTGACCTTTTTTTTGTATAAGTTGATGTAGGATGACCAAGTCAATTATTAAATTATTATTTTTAATTTTTAATGAAATGAATATTTCGATTTCATAATTAACGATGAACGAGTGCTGGTTATACTAGTTAATCAACATGTCTGCATTTTTAACAATTCACGGCGAATCAAGTATGCAATTCATTTAACATCCAAATGCAAATAATTTTTCCATTTACGACGAATTGATTGTGCCATTCATTCAACATCACCTCCTTACCCTACAACAAGATATTTTAACGGCATTCCAAAATAAAGAACATCTTTGTGCTATTTTTTTTTATTTTTTTTTTGATATGGAAAAAGCATATGATAAAGCTTGGCGCTATAAAATTCTACAAATCCTTCACTCGATAGGAATTAGAGGACATTTGGCAAATTTTATTAAAATCTTTCTATTTAATCGAAGCTTTCGAGTACTCGTAAATGACACCTATTCATCATTGCACTCTCTTGAAAATGGTGTTCCTCAAGGCTCAATTTTAAGCCCCACATTATTCATCCTATTAATCAATGAAGTCTCCAAAATTATTAAACCCCCAGTATGTCTTCGAATGCTCGCTGATGATATTAACATTTCAATAAGATGCAATAATCCAAATTCTGCCACAATAATTCTCCAAGAATCCCTAGATCAACTGCAAAAATGGAGCAACGATTATGGTTTGACCTTTTCTGAAATAAAAACTCACTTTGTTGATTTTAACCGTAAAAGAAAAAACCATGAATATCCTCACCTTACTCTAAACCAAAAAACACTCATACGTGAAGATTACACTAAATTCCTAGGACTCACTTTTGACCAAAGATTAAAGTGGAATATCCACATTCAAAACATTAAAGCAGAAACCTCAAAACTACTCAACATTCTTAAAATTATTAGAAATCCCAACCATAATCCAAATAGAAATCTCCTTATTAACGTATTCAGGGCCTTAATACGAAGTAAAATTGATTACGGAGCTCCTGCTTTTATAACTGCCTCAGAGTCTACATTAAAAACATTAAATTCTATTGAAAATGAAGCTATACGAATATGTATTGGAGCACTAAGATCTTCCCCTATTACTAGTATATACTGCGAATCGTCACAATTGCCTCCCACATATCGTAGAATGCTAATATCTAACCGATACTCAACTTCAGTGTTTAAAACTAACCAACACCCTATCAAAAAAAGAATATCCACAACCCATAAACAATTAATCCATAAACCAATTTCAGAATTTATTTCCTTATTAACAGAAAATCAAGCTTCAGAAATTCTATCATGGAATAATAATATCA
Organism: Phenacoccus solenopsis; assembly: GCA_009761765.1. Lineage (NCBI taxonomy): Eukaryota > Metazoa > Arthropoda > Insecta > Hemiptera > Pseudococcidae > Phenacoccus > Phenacoccus solenopsis. The sequence continues at coordinate 11,271,029 of CM019755.1, read as the reverse complement.
AAGAAAATACGCCTCCGTGGCTTAAAAAAATCCCACAAATTAACTTTAATCTCACAAATTTTCCAAAGTCACAAAATCCTAACATAATAATCAAAAGTAATTTAAATGAACAACTCTCACACTTCAAAGACCACATTTTGTGTTTCACCGATGGCTCAAAAAAAACATCATATTCAGGATACGCATTTTCGGTAAAAGAAAAAAATTTCAACTTTCAAATTCCCAACTATTCCTCCATTTTCACGCTGAAATTACGGCCATACTACACTGCATCTATTATATCTCTGAAACTCACTCAACTGAAATTATTAAAAAATACCTTATATTAACAGACTCACTGAGCTCCCTTCTAACAATTCAAAAGCCCTTTAGTGACCACCTTATCGTGAAAGAAATACTTAATCTATACCAAATGCTGGAAATAAGTCACATTCAAATTAAATTCATGTACGTCCCAAGTCATACCGGCATAACTGGAAATGATGTAATAGATAATTTGGCTAAAAACGCGGTAATAATGTCCCCGATCTTTATCCCAATCCCTAAAGACATTCAAAATTATGTAAAAACTTTAGTTTATAATTTATGGCAAGATTCATGGTCCCAAAATTTAACTAATAAACTCTTCGAACATAAAAAACAAATAACTCCTTGGAAATATCTCTCCCAACTTAATCGATTAGAAGAAGTAAAAATTACAAGACTACGTTTAGGGCACACCAAAATTACACATAACCACCTATACCAAGGAATTAGAGAAACCCCAAATTGTTCCTTTTGTAATAAATCCCCTATAAACTCCCAACATTTACTCTTTAAATGCGACTCCTTTCGATTAATCCGAACCACCCTAAAAATTCAAAACACCACTATTGAAGACGATCCTCAACAACTACAAAAAATTATATACTTTCTTAAAACCTCAAAATTATGGACTAAAATCTAAAATCCACCCTTACTGTCCTGTAATTAACAGATACACTGGCGTGATAATCTTGGCAATTACATACGCCAGTATAAATAAATTAATAATAAAAAAAAAAAAAAAACATCAAAAACATATTCATTCAAAAATTTACAGCACACTGGTTCTGCAACTTATTTGACACCATTATCTCAATCTTACAACATGCAATATGGGTTGATTTTCCCTACCTTCTTTCGCGAATTTGAACTTTAAATTGGTATCATTCGTTCATACTTCGTTTGTGCACGAATTTATTTCGTTTGTACACATCACGTTCATTATGACTTTGAAAATGACTTCAGGGAGGGCTGAAGAAATATGCCTTGCAACTGCGATTTCCAACCAAAAATGGTGTCGATCGGTGCTTTTTTGTGCACATTTGGGCATAAATTCATTCTGAGGAGGACTGAAGGAATGCTGCCCCTTTTGTAAAATTTCGCAACAAAATGCATATCATTCGTTTGTACGTTAATTGTACACATTTGTGAACACATTTATTCTGTTTGTGTATCAATCACTATCACGTGGAGGGGGGAGGGAAAAGGGAAATCAACCACAATTTTCATGATTGATTTTCAACGTGAAATTGTTGTCATTCGTTTGTGCTTTGTTTGTGCACACATTTATAAGAATTTTCAAAAACATACATGTTATTTGAGTGCTTTGACAAACTTCTACACTTACTCATCGCCGATTCTCAAGAGAACCAAAAATCGAATCATTCCAGAGAAAACTCAAGTGTAATGCTTGAAAAACACTGCAGATACGAACTGGCTTCAAAGAAGCTCGCATAATTATGATGATAAGTGATAACAATTTTAGAAGGAAGAACACCAACACTCAACTTTCATTCGACTGAAATTACATAGACTGAACTGAACTTATTCCCAACCTACTCTAAAGTAAGAGAAGTTGAGAAGAAATGAATTTCACAAATTTACGTCATTTTATGTGATTGAAAAAGTGTAAATTATCACTTTTAGATCCAATAAATTATATTTTACATGCCTACCTGATCTACCTACTCGTAAGATCCCACGTAATGTTCTGCTTCATCTTATACTCCATCTTACAAAGATGCCTCCCACCCAAAATAAACATTTTCCCGACTCTTCAGTTCGGTACGGTCGGAAAACTCGATAAGCGAATTTCCTCATTGTCAGTGGCCATTACCAAAAACTACGTCAACATCAATCCCGCCAACATTTGCCGATTTAATGGAGCACAACAATTTTAACCGGATTAGCTGCGAAAGAGACGGCGAATTTCATTAAGCGCGTTAAATGAAACGAAAAACGTAGAACAAAAGAGAAGAAGACAAACGTCCGATACAAAATAAGCGGCGCTGATTTACAAGTCATCAGTTATTAAAATCTTTTAAAATTCGTTACGCTTATTAAAATGTACGAGAAGACGATGTCGTAACAAAATATCGCCCGAAAAGGCTCGCAAAATATTTTCATAACAGGCTGAAAAGTTCGCTCACAAATTTCCAATAATAAAGAAATTCTTCGAATTTCTACGACGAATATTTCAAGAATTAACTTCCGCGGCGTTGAAATAGGCAAATGTTTAAAAAGGTAATTTTACTCGAGATTTTCGGTTATTAAAATTATTAGCTAGAAAATATCCTAAATAAGGTTTTCATAAGATAGACTTTCAATTACTCTATCTATAACGATACAGCGTTAAACATTCGGTATTCGATGAGCACTGAGTATTCGGTTGAATTTTTTCGCATTATCGACAAATCCGCGCCCCTGGAACTCTTTAAATTAGAAATTAATTCGAAAAACACTCGACGCTAGCCGCAGTTCTACGAGCGAAACCTAAGTAATGAATGCAAATAACGAACCGCGCCGACGGTAATTTTCTCAACCCGGCCAAGGATTAACGGGTGGCTCGCGATTCTCGCATTAAAAAAATATTACAGACCAGCAAATTAAAATCTAATATGCTGCTCTGGAATACGAAAATTAGCCCCCGTTAAAAGATTATTATTACATAATGAATTTAAGCGTTTTTTATTTCATTATTAGCGCTTCTTAAATAAAGACGAAGCTTATAAGCAGAAGCACCAACATTAACATGTAAAAGCAGCGTACAAAAAACAGTTACAAATCTCTTCTTCGAGTCAATAACGAAATCAGTTTAGAAAGGGAGGCAAAAAAATACCTTCCGACGGAATGCTACGGCGTACTTGGAGAACGTCTTCTAATTTCATTAGGAAGTTAAGGCGCGCCAGGCAACCGGCATTAGGCAATTTAATCTCATTAATTTACCGGCTCGAGAAAACACTAAAAGACTCTCACCTAGTAAATATTACCGCGTGAATTAGGAAACGAAATATTTCCTTATGAAAAAGCAAAAGTTGACGTTTGTAATTAAACGACAAATCGCATATTTGCGCGTACCGTAGTTCTCGAATCGATATAAAAATTACCCGAGTGAACGCGAATTCATTGAACCGAGTATTTATTAAAATGCACACCTGTGCTGAACTGCAACGCCCAATCGCTCCAGATAAAATTCAAATTTCCATTGCACCGAGGTAAACACACGTACGATGCTGTGCAATTTATTCGTCGATTTTGAATAGGTTTCATACGCGGTAGTGTATACTAAATGTAAACGTTACATTAACAACGTACTGTGCATTTCCGCTGTTTTCTTAATATATTAAAATGTCAAATATTCCAGATAAGATTTCAAACGAGACGTGTGTACGATGCGACGAATACTCTGCGTCGTCGAGTATTACTTCGCGCATTGGTATTACGATGTGATTCGCTGAGAAATAAATTGAATCGACGAAAGAGACGATTTTATGCGCTCGATTTGGATCATTTTTGTTTCCAGTTCGATAGTGATTCGATCAACGTACCACTTCGGTGGCCGCAGAGAAAATTATTTCATCTCGATCAATCGATACGAGGGTGCTACGAATTAGGGTATGCGTGATTGCCATTTCCTTCCTTAGAAAGACCTCTGTTTTGGATTCATTTTGACCCAAATTCAAGGGTCATCAACTAATTCCACACATGAAGTTTGCCTTTCTAGAATGATTTGTTGAGGAGATATAGAAAATTCAAGAAATTTTATGACTCAAAACTTTCTCAAAAACCTGTTTTTTGCTCCAACTCCCTTCCAAATACACTTGTGGAACTGAAATTTAGATGTATTGGTGTCCGTGACTCAATATTTCATATGAAATCAAAAACGAAAATCTTGAGTTACTAGCTCCTTTTCTACCTCCCCCCTCAAAATATGAGTGATCCTCCATTTTGAGGGATAACAAAAAAATAAAAAAGTACCTTTTTTGCATCTTCAAGAAGTATCTCTTATCAAATTTCACCAAATTTTATGAATATCCCTAGCGTTACCCGTGGAAGGAGAAAATTTCATGACTCAAAATTCCCTCGAAAAACCGTTTTTTACTCCAACTTACCTCCAAATACGCTTGAGAAGCTGAAACTTGGATATGTTAGTGTCCGTGAATCAATCTTTAATACGAAAAAAAAACCAAAATGTTTGAGTTATTTGCCCCCTCCAAGCCCCACTTAAAATGTGATGACCCCTCATTTTGAGAAGTATCAAAAAAACGAAAGTTTCTTTTTTTGTTTTTCCAGGAAAAGTCTCTTCCCATATCAGGTAGGCTGCAATATCTGTCATTTCTCAGCTAAAAATTGAAAATAAAAAAAAACGTAAGCAGCCATGCCGCATTACTGGAGCTGAGTTTTTAACTGGGGCTTGTTTTGATTTAGTAATAACCATGCTCAACCGTTCATCACTACAGGCCACACCCAATACCAAGTCTGAAACCCCTACCCTATCCTTTCCAAAAACACTTAAGAAGTTCAATTTGGCACAAATGTAGTATTTCTTGCCATGAAATAATCATGCGAACACATATTTCTCAAATTATAACTATTTGAGGGTCCTCAAATTATCTTCAAATTTTGTAAATCCGTCATTTTGGATCCATTTTGACTCAAATTTAAGTCGTTATATTCTGGTCACAAACTAATCCTACACACAAAGTTTGACCATTCTAGGCCGATTTGGTGATGAGATATGGAAGATTCATGAAATTTCCTGCAGCAATTTCCCCTCCAAAAGCCGTTTTTTGCTCTAACTCCTCTCCTGTACCCCCATCACTATTTTAGGTTGGTAACCCCGCCTTCCCCCCTCCAACATCATGCATGGAAGTGAATTCGGGATATAGTATACAACTTATCCCCAATAACCATATGAATTGTGATATAAGAAATAGGGGGTGTCCTATTTCTTTGAAGAATACGGTAATAACCGTAAATATCGCGAGTGCACCACCATCAAAAGAATCCCCGAACGTTAAGGCATTGTGTACTCGCGCGTGTTCCTAAATCTCTTTGCATATGTGTATCAGGTTTCTCTATGTTGCCTGGTTTACATATCGCAAATGAACCGAGCTACGTTTCGCGCCGAAGCAAGTTCGGCGGTTGTAATTCTGACCTCATCGCATACACATCTGTGTCCTTATCATTTAACATTCGCGCGCGTATTTTTGAACGTAAATACTTTCGTTTTAGTAATTAGATCGTTTTTAATTACTATTCCGCCTTCGCGAGTTCGGAGTTAATTTGTTCTTGAAGATACCGACATCACACGGATGGTGGAGAAATATTGAAGACTTCGACAAACCAAGATAAGTCATTAGTTAAGATTGTATGTAGGGTATAGGTACCTATCTGCTAGGAGTTCTTATTAATTAAACCTTCTTCACTTCAAAAAGGTGTTGTTATTTAGTTAGGTAGTTTCTAGGTAGGTTACCTAAGGTATACGGTGCGTGGTAGCACGCTCTATGCCGTAGGTTAACCCTTCTAAATTTTCCAGCTTCCCCTCAACACCTCACCTCTGCGTGGTGAGGTGGCTTATATGTTGGCCTTACGCCACATATAAGTTAATTTGGCGCCCAACGTGGGGCCATTCCAGGCCATTTTGGCAGGTCTGGAATGCGCTGGAAAAACCACAGAGGGTTTCCCTTGAAGTAGGTTTAACCTATCTTCACTATAACCTAACTTTGGTAGTCTCTCCTAAATTTTAATATGTCCTAAACTCTAAATTAGTTAAAATAAAGAGCATTAAACTTAAAATTAAAATAATGATCCACTGGAGAAACCAAAGTGGTATCAATTTTAGATCTGGAGTTAGCTCTCTCCAGCAAAGAAAAATTACTGTTTGCGTTGGTGTTTTAATAACCATGTTTATCGGCGCAAAACGGTAATGCAATGAGTATGTAATTAATAAGCTGAAATAATTATCATCATTATAATTTCGAACTTTAAATTCATATCTAGATAGGTAAAATTTATGTTGGTTTAGATGCCAATATTCTAATTTTGATTTGGTGATCGTCCTGTATGTATGCATTGTGCTTATTTATCTCGTATTCACTTCGGTTGAAATCGAGGTATTTTTTGAAATTCTAGAATCTCGCTCCAGCGGAATCTAGGTACCTAATTTAACTATGAGTTTGTATTTTGTATCTTGTATTTGTATTTTGTATTTTGTATCTTGTATCTTGTATTTGGTGTTGGCTAGTACAGTGCCTGAGGGCGGCACGCTAGTCATCACTACCTCCTATCCTGGAGAAAAAGTGTTTTGGCCCTATTTTGGGTATATAAATAGGTGCCCGTCTGGATTCCGGCAAGATACCTAAGGGCGGTATCTCGGATACCCAGGCGGTTATGTATCCCTCATAGTTTATTTTGGGTCAAAAGGTTTCGTTGTGGGGGGTGGAAGGAGTGAAAAAAGATATTTTCGGTGATATTGAATGTTGTTTGTGTGGTATTTAGGTATATTTGTGTATGTATTTGATGGTTTCCATATTCAAATGTGAATTTGGATTTAAATCAGAACATAAAAATCATTTTTAGAGAATAAGTTACTGATACCTATATATTCGCAAAATAGGCTTTTCAATTATATGTTACCAGCTTAACGCTGATGGAAAAAGAATTAATCTCGAAATATTTACCCTATTCCCTCCTATGAGGTGAAATAGGATGCACCTACTTGACAAGTATACTCCATTTCCGTCTGGTGAAATCAGATGATGTTGGAGAAATACTTTTCGAGAAGATAGGTATTCAGATGTGATTGCGAAAATAGATCGTGAAGAAATGTGGTGTTGCGAATACGAAATTATAATTTCGTAATGATTCTGTATATATGTATATTTACGTGTATATTTTTCTAATAGGAAAGCCTTAGCAGATGGTGACGCACGACAGTGGTTCCTATTTTTGAAAACTCAAAATCAATTACCTATCTGTATCGTTTGGCGTGATACAGTTAGCAAAATTATTTCAGGAAAGTTTGTGAATCTAATTCATGCAAGCTCCTACATGGAACGAGTATGGTTAGAGGCAACGAACTTTAATGAAAGCGATTGTGACGTCGTGTTGGTGCGACGACGGCAACGCGCCGTCGTCAACCAGATTACGTACGTTACGAACACGCGACGAGGATACTGTCGTTGCGGGGTACGGTCTGCTAACGTTCACTACCACAACGAAGACGCAACGAAGCGCAGCGTTACATCGGCCGCATAACTACGCGAGAGTAGGAGATACGTCTTCTGCTTATTTTCCTTTTCCTCGTTTTCGCTTACCTGTGTTCTCCTTGAAGATCGACGCGCTAGGCAAATTATCGAACGCCTATGTCTTTTCCATATGATTCCATATACGCGCGAGTTTATTCTTATTTTTTTTATCCGCGATCGTATGAAACGTTTTTAAAGTAATATTTAATTGATTCAAATGGTATGATTTAATTATTTAATTTTTCCATTTTCGAAATCAAAATAAATTAACATAATAATTTTAAAATTCGTAATATGAACTGATGGATATCTAAACAACCATGATTTATTTATTTATTTTTTTTTATCATGAATCATGGTATCCACGGTCACCAACCTAGCCGTTATTAGGTGGTGGCGCCCAACTGGGTAGGTACCTACCTATTCAGAACCACGTTCTCGTGAGCCGTGGTCATTCTCGATTTTGACTTTCTTGATGGTTGATGGATAGTTTGAAAAGTGATTCTAAATTATATAACACCTAAGAATTACAGATACATTTTCCGTGGGTTCGAGCCCCAACGTTGGCCTAGAAATAGGTAACGGCGTTTGGGTTTTGAGTGGTGTTTTGCTGACTTGGTGAACTTGTGTTTTCCATGTTGGTGATATGCTCAAACGGAAATGATGTTCTGGTAAGTGGACTGTCATGTGTGCCTAGCTAACATACATGATAGATACCCACTTAAGAGGGTTAAGGTGATACAGTTGACCCGGTATGCTGTGTCATCGGCCATCTTATAAATTTCTTGTAATTAATAAATGATTATTAGTTAAAATTCGATAAATCGCTAATTCCTTCCTAAAACTGTCGTATTCCTTATCATGAGCTCGAATTACCATGTTACATCGATGGATATGGATTATGTTTGAAATAGCAGAATTACAGGTCTACCTGAAAATTCGTATATAATGATGACATTATGATAATTGTTGATATTTTATAAATGTATTAGGAATGAATTTTCAGCCATGTTTATTTTAAATTTCTTATCATGTATTGCATACTATGTATTTGCATAAATTGACATCTCTTGACCGTATTGCTATGATATCATGGACTTGGTACACTAAGTGAATGGTAATTTCCCCTATGCATGATGAACATTCCATGCATCCCAATTTTAAACAGATTAGGCTCATGTCAACGCAGATTAAATTAATTTTCCCCACTCTTTCGATTTAGTAACCGCGGTATATCGTGCACCCGTGCCTATTCTAAAGGTATTCTAGTCTTTCCGAGTTTACGTGAATTTCGGTCCTTACAATCTTTGCTGACGTCACTTCGATTGTCCTAATCGTCGCCGTGGTCTATGCCTGGTCCTGGCCTTCCAAGGTACACCTCCGATAAGCGAATTCGGAAACCTGTGGAAAAATACGACCCAGCCATACCCATGACCAGAAAGAGAACGTCGAGCCCTCCTAAGAAGAAGGACGGTATACTTACCGAATCCGACTCCCCTCAGGAGCCCAGCAACGTCCCTCTTCCCGACGATTCAATGGAAAGTCAAACCGCTACGAATCCCTCCTCCGCACCCGAAACCACCGAAACCCGTCGAGAATCGGAGCCAGACGGAGTTTTCAGTAAAACGTACGATAGATTCTCTACTATTGTGTCGGTTCATGAGGTGGAAACTGCTAATACCGAACCAGCATATGCTGTAGCTGGTACTTCCACGTCGACTCCCCTCACTTCCACCCAGCCTAAGGCGAAGGTGGACAAGCCTAACCAACCTCGTTTTGAGAGTTGGGATCAGGTAGCCAATCATAGTAGGGCTGAACCGGTGAATCGAGACAACGTTACAGAAACCTGTACACAAATACTATCGGAACATGTGAATACGCTCAATAATGCAATTAAGAATGCCTTCTTATCCATTGTCCAGGTGAACGAAGACTTTCTGACCAAATTGAGCTCTAGAAGTATTGGAAGCGCAAATACTCAGGCATCTCCATGGATAGATCCCTATGATATGGAGAATCCGATAAGTCTCCAACCTCCTCTGATTAATCTGGTTCATTCGGCGCCTGCTTCTCGTATCAACGTTGGAGGTAATCAAAAAACACAGATCAATCATCCTAAAACCTCTGTGTCTTGGAGTCGTCCTTTAGTCCAGAAAGTTACCTTGCCACCAACAAATGTGAGACTAAGGTCAGATCGAGAATACGACGCTATTGACATTTTTGAGGACGATAGTGATCAGAGTGAAGTTGGTAATCCGACCCCTCAAACCAATCAAATCGATCTCAATGCTCCGGTTACCTTTGCTCAAATGAAGGAGCTATTCGACCATATGACCTCCCGCTTAGAAAATGCTTTCCGAGGGTCATCAAATTCCCAAGCGACTATACGTGAAGATTCTAAACCCAAAAATACTCCGAAACCGTCGAGTCAGCGGTCTATATATATTCCTACATATAATGGTCAGCGGTTGAATGTTGGAACGAGTATTTCCAGCAATGATGAACAGTCCGATCAATCTGATGGTGAAAACGATGATCACTTAACCCGGCAAGATCCATCCGATATACCTCAATCACGAAGAGAGTTGATGGAAGATCTTAATAAATCCATTGCCGTTCGCGAGTTAAGCGGTCGCCCGTCGTATGCCATTTCTGCCAAACCTGCGAGACAGGTTAAAAAGATCTTCCAGACCCATAGGAATCTCAAACCATGGGATCCTAATAATGACATTCGTTCTCCCATGCAATTCGTCAACGAATTCTGTCGAAAGGTAATTCCATATGTCATGCAACCAGGTGATGCGGTGCATGCATTCCTCCAGCACTTGGCAGGTGACGCTGGTGACTGGGCAATGGACCAAGATCATGAATCACCCTTTTCGGAGATCTTGGATGCCTTTACCACTGAATTCTACTCTCCAGTACACCAAAATCGTGAGGATGCGATATTTAATGCCACTGACTATCCTATGTTCCCTGGCCAAAGGATTTACGAATTCGCAAGTTACTGAATTGAGAGGCTTCGATTCAACAAAGTAATTCCCACCGAATCCAAATTCGAGAAGCTCGGTGCAAAATTACCTACCAAATATGACGAATATTTGGAACGAGCTTATAATTTATTACCCAATCCAAAAAATCCCACTGAGAGAGAGTGGTTAAAAATCAAACGTGGACTTCGCGATATTGAGACAAAATTCCAAAAGAGAAAACCGGAGTATCTCTTTAAACCACAAAAGGCAACCAAGGAGGAATTTGATGTTGCTCTTGGTAAAATTAACTACGATGAACTACCCAAGAAGCCTAACAACTCCACAAGTGCGACTCACGGTAATACAAATTCCACATTCGTGAGATCGAAGTTAAAAATTACTCCTGCTAATTCTGGAAACTCATCATCCGATAAAACCGCGCAAATCAAGCGGAAAATCTTCCAATTTAGAAAGAAATCGGTAAACCTAATCGATGATGCCGAAGGTACTAGTAATGAACTCGATGATTTATCGGATGCTGGAATTGAACTCATGAACATCGACGATTCTTCCTTAACGCCCGATACCCCCACCAATAGCCCGACTGGTGTTGAGTTCTATATGTACGACCATGATAGTGGTGAAATTTGCTTAGTCGACGATTCCATATTTCGGTCAAACTCAACCTCCTCCCGGAAGATGTCGGGAAACTCCAAACAGCTAATGGAGCGGACTCGTCCGTTGGCTGTTCAGACTCCCAAGAGCAAGGGGTCATCTCAGAGTCCAAAACAACTGTTGAAACAGCAACCGACTAATGAACTTCCACCTTTAATCTGGCAAGGTTACCAAGTGATTGGTGACTCAATTGCGAAACGACTTTCGAATCAGATTCCCTCCAAGTGCGACTTCACAATGTGCCATTCGGGTCATACTATTGCCAAACTCCACAATGAGGTGAAATTGGTCAAAAAGCTAGCTTCCAATAAATTGTTTGTGTATATTGGAATTAATGATGTCATTACCGATCCAATGTTTGACATTACCAGTATTGCCCTAAAACTCGAAGCAATTGTCAAACGCCTCCTAGAGCTCGGTGCCGAGGACATCATCTTATGTCAAATTGCACCTATCTTGGATCGAGATACAGATACCCGTTTTTGGAGTAGATTGCGGGAATTGAACGATAAGATTTTCTTCATAGCTCGTGAAAAGTCGAAAGTCAGATGTTTGAATTTATTCTTCTATTTTGTTTCGCGAAAGCCAGAATTTAAGGACGTAAGACCGTACTTCTACGTGTTCGGTGATAAAGTCACTTATGCACCTAAATCCCAGATGTATAGGAAGATTACACCCGATGGTCGCGTTGATAAGGTACATCTCAATGAGGAAGGTTATCGAACTATTGAGAGAGTCTTCAAAAACTTCATCGGTGTCCAGCCAGAGGTGGTTCAAACAAAGCCTTCGTCAACCACAACTTTCGCACCAACCGCTATCCTCAAACGCGCGAGTAATGAGGTCAACCTCATTGATAAATTTACCTCCGGTGATCCTGATGCTGGTTGTCCAGTCTTTAGGACTGAAGATTTACCTCCCACCTCATCTGAGAGACAGGTGGCATTTGTCGAAGACGCTCCGGTAGATCTGAATGAAACCCTGAATCAGGAAGTCTCCAATATTGAGAGTGGGGTAAACGCGTTTGAAGATGACATCGAAAGGGATGATCAGGTGAAAAACGTTTACCAACGATATCGTGACGCGGACAAACCACCTTTAATTATGTTATCCTTCGGTCCCATCAATGAGGTAATATTGATGGATACAGGAGCTGCTTTTAGCTTCCTGGGTGAAGCATTATTCCAACAGATCCAAGAAAAGTCTCCCGAAGCGGTGTCTTCGGTCATTAACCTCTCAGGTGGTCAAACCGGTTTTACACTAGCGGCCGGTAAAGGAAAAATCCGTCCAAAACAAGCGGCGGTAATCACCTTTAAATTCACTAAAGCCCCTCCACAAGTCAATAAAGAGGTACGGATGACTGTGGCTATTATTCCAGACCTAAACCGCAATGCGTTGATTGGTCGGAACGTTCTTCTTAATTTTAAGATGAAGCAAGACTTCGAGAAGTTGGTCCACAGTTTCAAATACCCTGGTACAGACGATGAGATCTTCGTTCCCTTTGAGTCGAATTCTACCCGCTCCAAGGCAGACATAAACGCGGTTCTAGATATTATCGCGAGAATCGAATTTGAGCCTACGCCAGAGCTGTTAGGTGAAAACTTTGATGTCCCAGCCAATGAGCCGGCAGTCCTGATTCCCAACGACCTCTTGGAGATGGAATGCAATAACATCGAATTAGACATTCCTCACCTGTCGAATCCTTTAAACTCCGTATAGAGAATGAGGAGCTGAGTCCTCAACAAGTCGACGATATAAAGGACCTCGTAACCAGACATGCAAACCTGTTCAGTGGAAAAACTGGTAAATGCGCTATCTATACGCATCGGTTTGAGTTTCTGAAAAGTCCACCTCAGCTCTGGTGTAAATACCGCGCACCACCGCTCTCACGGAAAGAGGATGTCGACAAGACCATCAAATCGTGGCTAGCGGAAGGAATCATCATCCCTTCAACGAGTCCAAACCGTATCCCGCTAGTCTACGCTACGAAATCTGACGGAAGCACCCGCACGTGCGGTGACTTCCGGCCTCTTAATGAATACCTCGCGATGCACGCGAACGAGGTTCCTAAAATCGAAGATTTGAAGTATCGTTTGGCAGGAGCCAAGTACTTCACTTCTCTCGATTTTAATAACGGTTTTCTTCAGATTCCGCTCAGCGAGACTGACCGGAAGTATACTGCCTTTTCGTATGAAGGTAAACACTTTGAGTTCGCTCGAGTACCATACGGAACAAAGGACAGTATGCCTGCATTCATTGCTGCAGTGCAGCAGGTACTTGAAGGTACCGATGAGTTCGTCGCGGCATATGTCGATGACATTATGATTTTTTCCTCCACATGGGAGAGGCATGTGGATAACATCAACACCGTATTATCTCGAATTGAGAAAGCGGAAATGACCCTTTCACTGAAGAAGTGCCAGTGGGCGAAACCTGAGATCAAGTATCTCGGTATGGTCATTACCCGTGAAGGAACGAAACCGAATCCGGAACGCGTCGAGGGCATAAAGCGAATACCCCCTCCGCAATCGAAAAAACAATTGCAATCGTTTCTCGGTACGATTAACTTTTATCGCTCGTATATACCGACGATCACTGCGATACAAGTGCCGCTGAACAACCTCCTCAAAGACGGAGTGAAGTTTCGGTGGACATCGGAGCATCAAGATGCATTCGAGACCCTTAAGGAGAAGCTGGTTAACTGCACTTTGCAATCGCATCCAGACTTCACAAAACCCTTTCATGTTTTCACGGATGCGAGCATTAAGGGTATCGCAGGGGCAGTTTATCAGTTCGATATAAACAACAATCCCGTTCCGATTAGCTTTTCGAGTAGGACGGTATTAACCCACGAACGTAACTACACTGTCACCGAGTTGGAATTATTGGCCATTATTCATACGCTTACCAAGAACTTCCACTTATTGTGTGGTAGGAAGATACATCTTTATACTGATAATCATGCGAACGTTTTCCTCAAACGTAAGGAGATGATGCCATCTAGGATCAATCGATGGTTCTTGTTCCTGGAAAACTTCGATTTCACCATACAGCACCTTGCTGGAAGTCGGAATACCGTTGCCGATACGCTATCGCGATTTCAGCGGCTAGACCCACAGCAAGCGTCGGAGAGTATAATTGCTACTGACTATAATATAGCTCTCTTCGACTATGAAGTTTCCTTCGATCTCCTGAAGAAGGTAAAGAATATTAAAAACCTTCAAATGAAAGATCAGGATCTCGCATGGTATATCAGGAAGCAAAATTCACATCTCTCCCTCGATGAAAAGGGTATCTATCATTGGACAGCCAATGATAAAATTCCTCGAATTTTCACCCCAAGGTGTCTGAGGAAACCACTCATCGAATACTACCACCAATATTATGGACATGTTGGTATAAGCAAGACTATTCGAGTTATCCGACGTCGATTCGATTGGCCTGGCCTTACTTCCCTCGCATACCAGTTAATCACCAACTGCGATATGTGCCAGAGGATGAAGAAGGCAAATCTCCATCACATTGGACCGATGGTATCCCATACACCTTCGAGAATAAACGAGACAGTTGCTATTGACTATTTTGGCCCGCTTCCGGTAGCACGGGGATCTGCCAGATATGTGGTAGTAATGCAAGATCTCTTTTCGAAGTATGTCCGGTTATTTCCGGTAAAGTACGCCACTTCTACATCCACAATTAAATGTGTGAATAAGTGGGTAAGGGACATTGGGAAGCCGACTAATCTGTTGTCGGATAATGGACCCCAGTTCCGTTCCCAATGTTGGTCCGATTATTGGGAGAAGGCGGGAGTCAACATCATCAAGACCGCCACATACACGCCAAGCTCAAATCCGGTAGAACGGGTGATGCCCAACCTCGCCACAACCTTCAGAATTTACTGCGAGGGCAAAAACAAAAAGTGGGCACACGTTCTTGCGGACACAGAACTTAAGCTGAATGTTCTGGAGTCCACTACTACCGAAGTTACACCGTATGAGCTGATACACGGTCATAGATTCCGTGATGACGTCGACAAATGTTTCAATCAAGATGGCCCGATTCCGATCGATGAATTGTGTCACAAAGTCAAGCGGAAGGTGGAGGAAGCTGCTGCTAAAAGAAAGCTGTACTCTGAAAAATCCCATAAGGTGATAAGCCTTAGGTCAGGGGACTTAGTCTACCTTAAACAGCATACCTTGTCTCAAGGAGATCGAGGTATATCAGCAAAGCTGTCTCCGCAATTTTCCGGACCCTTCAAGGTGATTTCGGAGATCTTCCCTAATTACTATAAACTACAGTCCATCAAAGATGCGTCGTTGGTGAAATTCGCCAATATTAGGCGCCTGAAGGTTATCACCACTACTCCACCTACATAACCTTGTCCATATTAGCAACCGGTCAAGAGATACAGTCCGTTAGGATAGTATCTCACGTTAGGTTTATTTTTCAGCCAGTCCATCTGCGATTTGGTGAAATGAGATATTCGAGTATGGTATTCCATCCAAGGGTTTGTTGTTGCGTCCATCCATGATGAGAAAGTGGAGTATGACTGTCATTCACGATTGTGGCAATTACCAATGAGAAAAGAAGATTTTTGTATTTCTATATTTAATTTCCAAGAAGATATTGTATATTTTATTTTTTTTTATTTATTATTTCTCTTCATTATTATGTATAATTTGTAAAAAGTCTGGTACCTATACCCATAACTCGCGATCAAGTAGAGATTGTGTAGCCATCTAGATTTTAAGTCGCGTTTAAATCCCTTATTTTTTGTAAGAGTTTAGGGTTTCTCGATATCGCGTTTAGGGTTATTGTATCGATGACGGGAAGTCGGTTTTTTGTGTGTTCAGGGTACAATCTTTTTATGTTTCCAACCTCCGCTTGAGCGTGAGTGTTGCTAAAAGAAACCCATTCTTGTATATTCCCATAACGTAACTCCTGAACACTGTAAATCCGCGAAACGCATCTCGGTTCTAGTCCCCGTCCGGCACCTCCATTTCGGTATTTCATTTTCAATGATCCTGACGGTGAGTCAAAAATTTGGTTCCCAAATTTTTGACCACTGGGGAGGGGAGAAATATGTGATATAAGAAATAGGGGGTGTCCTATTTCTTTGAAGAATACGGTAATAACCGTAAATATCGCGAGTGCACCACCATCAAAAGAATCCCCGAACGTTAAGGCATTGTGTACTCGCGCGTGTTCCTAAATCTCTTTGCATATGTGTATCAGGTTTCTCTATGTTGCCTGGTTTACATATCGCAAATGAACCGAGCTACGTTTCGCGCCGAAGCAAGTTCGGCGGTTGTAATTCTGACCTCATCGCATACACATCTGTGTCCTTATCATTTAACATTCGCGCGCGTATTTTTGAACGTAAATACTTTCGTTTTAGTAATTAGATCGTTTTTAATTACTATTCCGCCTTCGCGAGTTCGGAGTTAATTTGTTCTTGAAGATACCGACATCACACGGATGGTGGAGAAATATTGAAGACTTCGACAAACCAAGATAAGTCATTAGTTAAGATTGTATGTAGGGTATAGGTACCTATCTGCTAGGAGTTCTTATTAATTAAACCTTCTTCACTTCAAAAAGGTGTTGTTATTTAGTTAGGTAGTTTCTAGGTAGGTTACCTAAGGTATACGGTGCGTGGTAGCACGCTCTATGCCGTAGGTTAACCCTTCTAAATTTTCCAGCTTCCCCTCAACACCTCACCTCTGCGTGGTGAGGTGGCTTATATGTTGGCCTTACGCCACAGAATTCATATTAATTACATTTTTACCAACTTGAGGCTCCTCAAGCTCAACTCAAAATTTTGATAATCCGCCATTTTGAATCCGTTTTGATCCAAATTCAAGAGGTCATATTGTGATCACCAACTAACCTCACACACAAAATTTGACCTCTTTAACTTGATTTGGTGGGGAGATATGGAAGATTCAAGAAATTTCATGACTCAAAACTTCCTCAAAAAACCGTTTTTTGATCTAACTTCTCTCAATATGCACTCAAGAAGCTGAAATTTGGATATGTTAGTATCCGTGACTCACTCTTTCATATGAGATCAAAAACGAAAAATTTAAGGTATTCACCTCTTCTCCAGCCCCCATCAAAATTTGAGTGATCCGCCATTTTGAAATTTATCGAAAAAACAAAAAAACTATTTTTGCGCATTTGCAAGAAGAGTTCCTCACCAAATTTTGAGCGAATTTTATGAATACTCGCCGGCGCTACGCGTGGGGGAAAAAATATATACCAAAAAGTTGGACATTTGCCAGATGATTACAAATGGTCTGAAACGCAAAGATTTGAAGACCCCACCCTCCCCCGACCTTCCCTTCCCGAATCAGGTAGGCTGTAATAGCTATCGTTTTGTTAAAAACTAAGCTAAAAAGAACCTTAAAAGTAGAAAAAAATTTTTAACCTGACACCGATCCATTAGCGGCTCGCTGATGCGATTGCCTTAATTTCTAATTTCTTCCCGTCCATTCAAGAAGTCACGTATAGGTGTCTTTTGATTTTTTTTTTTTTATTAAATCTATTAATTTTGAGAAATTTCATTTACCCAACCATCCCAAAACATAAATCTATAATACGTTACCTTCAACAAAAAAATACAATGTCGCCTCTTCCGAAATCCGCCGACAAGACGACGATTTTTGTTTTCATTTCGTTTCCCCCCAAGTAGACGATACATTACAGGTTCTTCAAATTATCCAACCTTCAAGCATATTTTTGTTCTCCAACTTCACTGCACAAAGGAGCGTAGATAAAAATTGCTCAAATTTCAGTGTTGAAGAGTTTTCATTTAAATACACGGATACACTTTTCTAAAGATTTGAGTCAACTCAAAATGATAGATCACTTTAATTTTGAGAGAGGATGAAGGAAGGGAAAATCTCCAAAAATTTTCGTCAATAGACCCATATGAAACAGTGAGTTAAGAACAACAACATAGGCAAATTTCATCTTACTACGCGTATCTGGAGAGGAGTTGGAGCCTAAAACGTCTTTTTCAAGAGTTATGAAACTTCTTGAATCTTTCATATTACCTCACCAAACAGACCTATAAGAAGCAAATTTTGTACATGAGGTTAGTTGAGAAACGAAAAAATATAACCCCTTGGATTTGGTTCAAATTGGATCCAAAATGGCAGATAGTAAAAATTTGAGGAGTGCTCGAGGAAGCTTCAAATAACTACATCAAATTTGATGAATATGGTCTCATATGATTACTGGGAACAAAATGTGTACCATTTTCCAAATTCACTCTCAGAGGTAATGCTAGTGGGAAGAGAAGGAGATACTGTCCTCAAAATGTGGAAAATATTCAATTTATTACAGTTTCATATGATGAAGTAAACTCAAGTGACTAATACACTTGAATTTAATTTTCTTTAATTGGTTTGGAGGAGAAGCTAAGTCAGAAAATTTAATGATTCTTTGTTATCTTTTCATTAAACCTGTTTGGAAAAATAAAAAATTTTCGATGTGTGGTCTGTTGGAGATGAAAATGAAGTTCTTAAATTCAAGTCAAAATTGGAACCAAAATAGCGTTTGAACAAAACTGGAGCCAAAATAGCGTTTGGTCAAAATTTGAGAATAGCTTAATCAAATTTGACCAAATTAAGTTTTATACGATTACTGAAGCAAGAAATTTATTATATCAAAATCTCCTTTCATAAATGTTGTTAGAGGCTATAAAAGGGGTTCTAAGGTGAATTGGCTACAGACTACAGTGTTGCCAGATAGAAATCGCGAAAAATCATCATCTGTCTGTAACAGTTCATCACTAGAAAAATCACTAGATTCAAAAAAGTAACCCTCTCTTCCCCTCAAAATGGGTATCAAAATGCAGGGGGTTTCAAATGGAGCAGCTTGATCTCATCGAAATTTCAATTTAAGCTGACTTATGAATGAAACAGCAACAAATGTTGTATTACGTATTTTCGTTTCAATATTTAATTACACAATGTAAATTCAAAGATACTATTAATGAATGATACTTGATCTTGATCGTTGATCCGTTGGTTAAAATTCAAATTTAAATTTTCGAAACAACATTTCATAACGTTCTCATATTTCATATGTTATTCGTTATTTTTCGGCTTTTAACAGTTCTGAAACGACGAAACAGCTATTACTTTTTTTTGACTTTCGGCAGCATGCTCGTGGGATTTTTGAGATTTTTTATCAATATGGTTGATTTAAATGTTGAATGATCGTCGTTTCTTAATAAATATTACAATAAAAACTAAAAGTAACTAGTATTTTTATGATTTTATGGCTTAAAATGTGAATTGTGGCAAAAAATCAATTCATCACTAGATTTACGAAATATCACTACATTTGTCACTAAACATTTTCAAAACATTGAGATATCACTAGATTTAGCAATAAATCACCAGCATTGGGAACACTGTAACAGGCATGCCATCAGGAGAGGTTAGTGAAGTAGAAATAGATAGGTTCTTCTATGAAGTAAAAGAGAAGGGATAAAATGGAATTATAGAATTCATTGTCTAGATGGAGTTCAGGAAAAATTGGTGAGAATCTAAATTTATAAGGTATAAAAAATGATTTCAAGCACAATTACATAAATAAAAGTTGGAAGAAATCAAGAAATTCAGTTTAAAACAAAATTTGAAATTACATTCTAGATTCTTATACAACAGAAAACTTCAACGCAACAAAAACTAAAGAATTGCGTTAAGGATGCGATTGTTCAATTCAAACATGAAAAATTTTGAGATTTAATTTTTTTTTAGTTCAAAAATTTTGTTAAGAAACAATTTGAAGAACACAATACAGTTGAAGATTTCACATTCTCGAACACCGATAATTTCATTTTCGGAAAACCACGAATTTCAGTTGAATGTACATATATTTAAATTCTCATTCGCATACAATTTTAAGAATCAAAAGAAAGAAAGATGAGCGTTAAAACTTCAATTTGAGATGATAAAGTAGCTCATTCAAAAAAATGATATTTAAAATTCCCGCACATAAAAGGCTAATAATTTTCCCTCGTAACTATATGGAAAAGGAAAGAATAAAGTTGAACATATTACAGTTCACTTGAAAGGCCATACGGCTCCACAACACCTACGTGTTCGCGTCAATTTGGTTAATTTTCATTCGGTAGAAACAAATTTAAAAAATCCATCTTCGCCATTAAATTAGGGCGAGTTTTCATATAATACGGTACATGTGTAGAAAAATTTGCATATTTTTCGCTGGCTCGTGAGTATCTTTAAAGAAACCCATGCAAACATTGGTTATTGCGTGACCTCTCTGGCACACGTGTACTTGAAAAAAAAAAATCCCCGGCGTGAAATAATGTTCATAAAATGGAAAACCTTTTAAGGCATTTGAAGGGCGGCGGAGCGGAGACGGAAAAACGTACTCGGTATAAAACCGTTCTAATTTCTTGGCAAGTTTTTCGAGTATAGCGAGAGAAAATTTGTATGCAAAATTGAAAACTATCGTTAACCGCAAGACGGGCGTGTGCGAATATGAGAGGAATCACAGGGCGCAAAGACGCGTTACTCGAGTGACACTTCTCGGGGCCGTACAACGAGAAGGAGGGGAAACGGAGGATAAACTTTCACGCTAAACAGATTACGTTTATAGGTTTAATTTAGCAGCAAGAAAAATAGTACGTAGTTTTTTCTCATAGATATTTTTGACAATTTCGAAAATCTGTTAATCTCGAACGTAATATTTCTAAGGTTTATACAGTACTTGGCGAGAACGAACTTTTCGGGCGAAATCTTGTTTAATGTATTTAACGTCATAAATAACGGTGTTGAAAATTTCACGCGGCCTGTGCGTTCGGCATATCGCGCGCACGTCAGGACGGCGGTGGCGCGACTTATGGAGCTTTAAGTTTACAAACTCGTCCGGGTTCTCGGTTTATACGCTCGGGTACGGAGACGCGATCGCTGGCTTATCAGGCGGCCAGACGGAAGACACGCGTTAACATATAATGTAAACGGTCGCGCTGACGGTTCCGTTGAAGAGATGCCTTATCGGCAACATTAATTCCGCTTCATTAGTCATATTTTACAGTAAAAAATGGCTTCGCTTAATGAATACCCGAGGCGAGGTTTATTTCGAAAAAATCGGCATACGATGCCGTACCCGATTCCGTAGGTGGGAGGTAAGGCGAGGATGTGCGTCGGCGAGGTGATAAATTGTCAGCTTTATAAATACACATTAGCGCTCTATTTTTCCTTTTTAAGTTTGAAATAAATCTACATAAACGGGCAATTTCTTTTCCGCTGTTGGGAATTCTTTTACATATTTCAATGTTTAATGGCGAATAGGCGGTATGGCGGTGCGAGTGGGCATGAAACAACCGCCTATTCAATCGTTATCCACGTTCGCGAAATTTCCACCGTCGACCAGTCCTTCCGGACGCGTAATTAAAGTACGCTACCTTAAATTGATATTCAAATGAGCAAAAAATTTCGTTACGGTCGGCCGTCGTAACGTCGAAAGCGAAAAAATCGTGTAATTTTCGCAAAACACGACGTCTGTAGCTTTGTTTATTTAAATTCGCCGAATAACAAGGAAAAAATTTCGTTTCGAGATGGGAACGAGATAATTGAAATTTTTAATGACGTATTTTCTCCCCTTCTTTTTGTTTCTTTTGCTTTGTTTTTTCACGCGGCAATTTTTTCCGGTGGCTCAATTGGTAATTTACGTTGAAACGGTGTTTCTGTCGACGCGACGCTTGTTTGACAGGTTGCGACATTTTTTTCTATTTAATAGAGCGTCCTTTTTTTTTTTTTTTTTTTTTTTGTAGAGACGAGTCTTTTAATTTTTCATCAGTTTAAATGAAATTCTTCGATAAGAGAGAGAGAGAGTAGATGGCCAAAAAATTTTCATATATAGATGGAAAATTGAAATCCGGTTAAATCGACCAATTTATTAAACATTCCGGCCACAAGCTATCCCCATTCCCGCAGGACTTATAAAAACTTTTACGTTCGCGAATACAGTAATGGTAACAAAAATTGTACTAATTTCCGAGCACGACAAAAATCCGAGCAGCTTCGAATTTGCATTCGGAAACTAAATTTTTCATGTAAAGCGAACATATCGCTTAGCAAGGGAAAAAAAAGAAAAACAACGATTAAGCAAAGAAATTCAATTTTTTCACAGATGTTTTCATTTTCGGCTGTCGAAGAGAATTTTTAGTTGAATTCTACGTGCAAATGATAGCTATTGTAGTCCACTTGATTCGAGAAGGAGATAGCAGATCTAAATGAAAGATCGCTCAAATTTTGAGAGGAGATGAATGGAGGGGAAATTCGTCGAAAAATTCCTTCATAGACTCACAATAAACAATAGACAATAGACAATAGATTTGACAAAATACTACATACAAAATTTCTCAATAGTATTGTACGGCCACCAGTGCCCAAACTTGGGTGAGCAACGCGCCGGCTCTCAAAACTCTAAAGAAAAACCAAAAAAAAACAAAAAGCAAAACCAAATATACACTACAGAAAGAGCAAGATCATTTGACAAATTACATGAATGGAGGGGAAGGGGAGAGGGAACCAGAAAATGCCATCAGCATCCTATCCATCAAGAATAGCCGCCACATACTCACCCACCATACAGCACCCACATTCTTCATCTCTGCTGGCAGTTTGTTTTAAGCGTAAGCTGCGAGATAGTGAAATTAGGAGCGCAATCTTGATCTCCGCCAGTTAGGAAGGTGAACAAGACCAGACGCAGCACGTCTAGTGCATTCACCCCCCACCACGAAGCCAAAAGTATCTCTATACTTGTGCATAAAGATGAGCACAGTAGCCAAGTGTAGTTGCTTCACCTTAAGAACACCTAAGGAACGGAACACCGGCCGAGATGGCACATCCCAGCGTTCACCAGCCACCAGCCGAGCGGCTCTTTTCTGAAGCATGAGAAGGGGCCCGATCCAGTATGCATCAGCGCCATCCAGACCGAAATACCATACCTGAGAGTGCCCTCAAATGCAGCAACGTAAAACCTACGTAAATGAGCTCTCGAAACCAAACCAGTTAAGTATCGAATAAAGTACACAATTTTTAGTAATTTTTCACGTAGAGCTATATAGTGATATTCCTATGACAGACATGCATCAACACAAACACCAAGGTATTTATGGCTCACTACCTGAGCTTATGGAGCACAGGAACACGAATCACCGCAATCTCTGCCATGGAAAAACACTCTGCCATTCAAGTCACGAATGTAACGGTATTGCAAAGCAAAAACCACCGTTTCGGACTGGATGCATTCACTTTTAGCTTACGACTCTCAAAGCACCTTGAAATAGCATCTTTAAAGTATTTTTATCAACTCAGGCAGAGTAGCAGCAGACACTACTAACACGGTATCATCAGCAAATGAGCTCAGAATACCTCCCAAGGGCGAACAAAGCAAGCTATTGATAAAAATCAAAAACAACAACGGGCCCTGGATGCTACCCTGAGGAACCTCACACTTAACCGGCATATTTTCACTTTCGCAGTCAGCCACTCGAGAGTGAGTCAATAACACCAAAATATCAAAATTTCAGCTTCCCAATCATATTTGCAAAAGAGTTGGAACCTAAAATAAATTTAAGAGGAGATTTTGAGTTATGAAGTTTTTATACCTTCCATATCTCCTCACCAAATCAATCTGAAAAAATTAAACATTCTACTTGAGGTTAGTTGAATAGCAAAATATGAGACCTTTCGATTTTGGACAAATTACATCAGAAATGACGGATGGTCAAAATTTGGATATCTTAAAGGAGCCTCAAATACGTCAACTTGATGAATAAGGACTCATATGATACTGAAGAAAAAAAAGTACCATTTCCAAATTTACATTCAGAAGTAATGTCGGGACAGAGGAGATAAATGAGGGGAAATAGATTTCAAACTATGATGGAAATAAAAACGGCAGTTATTAGTTTATTGTAGCCTACCTGCTTTGGGAATGGTAGCGCTTTGCAGAGAAAATCCGGGCCCAGGATAGGAGGAAAAGTCATAACAGCAAAAAAAAAAAAGTCGTGGAGGTAAAGGCAGATTTTTAGCGCCAATGCGTCAAGTTGCGGGTCACGGCCCCAGAAAAAAACTTGGGTAGTGTGGGGGGAACCACCCTTTTCCTCTTTCCTCAGGCCTGAGGAAGGGGGTCAGAGAAAATGGGATCTTGGAATTTTGCGTTTCAGACCATTTGTAATCATCTGGCAAATTTCCAGCTTTTTGCATATGTACCTATATTCCCCCACGTATAGCACTGGCGGGTATAGATGAAAATTGCTCAAAATTTGGAAATAGATACTTTTTAAAGATGCAAAAAAAATACCCTTTTTGTTTTTTCAATACAACTCAAAATGGCGGATCACTCAAATTTCGGGAAAAGCCGGAAAAAAGACAAATAACTCAAATTCTTCGTTTTTGATTTCATATGAAAGAGTAAGTCACGGAAACAAACATATCCAAATTTCAGCTTCCCAAATGCATTTTGAGGGGAGTTAAAGCACAAAACGATTTTTTGAGGAAGTTTTGAGCTACGAAATTTCTTGAATCTTCCGTATCTCCCAATCAAATCATTCTAGGAAAGTAAAACTTCGTGTTTAGAGTTAGTTGGTGACCAAAATATGATTTCTTCAATATGGGTCGAAATTGAAGCAAAATAGAGGATTATTAAAATTTGAGTATAGCTTGAGGAGCCTCAAATTAGTAAAAATGTAATTAATACTCGTATGATCAACAGATACAAGAGGTATACTATATTCCAAATTCGCCTTCACAGATGATATTGGAAGGGAGGAGGAGGGGGTTATATACCTGAAAATGTGATTGGGATACATAAAAGGACAAAAAATTTTTATTGCGGCGTCATATAATAAAATAAGCCCAATCCCGATTTTAGCTATCCAAGTGAATTTGGAGGGGAGTTGGAGCAAAAAAACAGCTTTTTGAGGAAGTTTTAGGTTACGAAATTTCTTGAATCTTCCATACCTTCTCACCAAATCAATCTAGAATGATTATTGGGGATGAGAAATATACTATATCCCAATTCATTTCCATACATGATGTTGGAGAGGGAAAGGAGAGGCTATCGACCTTAAAATATGGTGAGGGTACATGAAAGGTAATTTTTTTATTGTGGTGTCATAAATAATGAAATGAGCACAAGTAACTAATATATTCTGATTTTAGCCTTCCAAATGAATTTGGAGAGGGGCTAGAGTAAAAAACGTTTTTGGGAGAGGAAATTGATGCGGAAAATTTCATGAATCTTCCACATCTCTTCACCAAATTAATCTAGAAAAGACAAACTTTTTATGTAAGTATTACGAAAAAATAAGAAAAATTTGATCCTGAGATATCACATTAAAATTATTAACGTTTTTTTTTTTTTTTTTTTTTCAAATAAAACAGTTTTTATATGTGAGGTTAGTAGGTGACCAGAATATGACCTCTTAAATTTCGGTAAAAATGGATCCAATATGGTGAATTGTAAAAATTTTATGATGATTGGAGGAGTCTCAAGTATTTCTAATTTAGAAAATATGTATTCATATCACTATTACATGGTAAGAAATACTATAGTTCTTCTAAATTCAACTTCTTAAGTGGTTTTGGAGGGAATAGGGTAGCGATTTTCAGACTTGGTATCAGGTGTGGTTTGTGGGTTTGAAGGGGTTAGCAATGTTATTTATATACTCAGCGCCAGTAATGCGGCATGTCTGATAATTTTTCTATACGTTAATCAATACATTGAAGTTTTATGGAAATTATCCTAAACGGACATATGTTACTTCTCCCACTCCATGCCTCTACTGGAAAAAAACACGCATAAAAAATTTCATTTTAGTTGGCGTATAAATAATTCAGACACCTACGAACTGAAAATTTTCCAGTCTTCCAAATTGTCTAATTATGAAATCGATATCAAATCGAGCTTCGAGCAAACAGAAAAAAAAGTTTTTATTAGTTCGAAACGATCAATAATTTCCATATCTGATTCGGCCATTTACACTGGTAATCGGGGCAATTTGGCATCTAAGCTTGGCCAAGATTGATGATACAAAATAATCTGATTCTTCTCTAAACATGTATGCTCGTTAATCCGGAGCACGACCGCAACCCTCATACAAGGCGTTCGGATTGGAAATCTGGCTAGGTACCATTTAAACATCGCTCTCACAATTGCTACCTTATACGTATTAACTTCCGCATGATGGTTAACTCGCGCCCGTGGCGTAATTCCCAGTTATAATGGGACGCGTTACGACAAGAGGTGAAAACTTTGTTAGGAGAAGTGAAAATGGATAATTTCTTATACACAGAAATCAAATTATAAAGACGAAGTTTTGATTTAAAACATATAAGATGGTAATAGGTAAAAGTTACGAAGCGCATAAATGTTGGCGCGCACTAACGTGTCGAGAATCTCTAACGAAGAGCTTCGGTGAAGCTGTAAATGCGATAATAAAACATGTACAAGCTGGCAATAATGAAAACTTTAATTGACATACGAGCCTAAGGGGATATCGATAAAATGAATACTGATGAGAACCATCCGCGAATCCATTAAATTAGTCGCCCCCTTAAAGAAAATCGCCATCTCTTACCCATTGCGTCCATTGATACTGATACGTAAAAGAATCTACCAGTAGCCACAGGGTGTTCTCTTTATATCGTAAAAATTACACAGGGCGTGCTTAATCTGTACGGTCAGCTTAGCAATTTTGAATTAAGTCGACAAAAAATTAACCTCGCTCTTTTATCGAAATCTAAAAAGGAAAACACGCTCGTCAGACCGTTCTATTCTTTTTATCTAAACAAGCCTTCCTTTTCGTACCCTACCTCGTGGTTGAGCGCGTGCGTGCCGCTTTGATACGAGATTAACAGATTAAAAGGATATAAGAATTACAAGACTAACCGTTCTTTTATTCGGTGGCACTATTTAACCGCAGTCGTTGCGAAAATAATGTCGCCACTGGTGCTCGCAAATTTACTGACATTTACGTACTAATTTATTAAACGGCCGATAAAACTTTACGGTTGCGCAATACCATCTGGCTTTTCTTGCATGCCAATTCGATGAAACACGAGTACTAAGGAAACTGTTCGCGAAGCCGGTCGAATCGTTGAATGGATTTCAAATCAAGCAAAACTAAGACAATAAATCATCACTCTCCAGCATACTCTTAACAGCGAGCTAATAGGAACCGATATGCAATAATGATAATAATAAACTTTAAACATAAATTCATTACGCATCGACTTATAAAACACTTTTGTAGTGGTTTACTATCCCACACGAGTTCGCTATTACATGCTTCATTAATCCCTAAGCATATGTACTACTTGGTTAATTATTCAATAGGGTATTAAAAGCGAGGCAAAAGGTGATTAAAATTTCCAAAAATATACTTTCGAAGAGAATCTAATCATAATAACTGACCGATGAAAAATAAATAAGTATCCCGGCACGTGTGCGATTAGATACAAAATTTTGCCTAAATAAACAATTTTATTCGAAATCATATAGTGAAAGTAAGTGACCAAAATAAATGCAGATTAATAAATAAACATTGTATAACGTGGCCATAGCTATATCAAACGAATAATAGGATGAAATACTAGCTCCACGAGAAATGAATAATGAATCGATAAAAACGCAATTTATTTTTCATACTCATTTGAATGAAAATATTGGATGGAAGTTTAATCGAATATCAAGTTTGACTGAAAACGAAATTATACAATTTCAATGAATGTAAAATTTTGTCTAATTGTTTCGCCGAATAAGCATATGCCTCTTTTATATATCATGGGGAAAAAGGTTGCTACTAAGCTACTACACGTGTAAAATATGAAAAAGAATAAATGGTAAAAACTTGGCAATTTATCATGGTAGAAAATGTGAAAAATTTACAGTTTTAATGGGTAAATGAAACGTGATATTTAGTATCTAGTTTTTTCGTAATTCTCAAGCGATTTGGGCCAGTTCGCCTGTAGGTATATGCCACAACAATGGCTCAAAAGTAGGTAGCTTGATATTAAAATCGTAGAAAAAAGCAGCAAGTATTTATTTTGTGAAACGTTCTTATTGCAACACAGCAAGAGGTAAAATTTGTAAAAAATTGCTCGTGTGAAAAATTACGAAATTAGTAGATTGTTTCTAGTAGGTAAATTAGATTGAGAAATGAAATTGTGAGATTTTTATATTATTATGTATGTTTTCTCAATATGAGTATTTTTTTAAGAAGCATGAAAAAACCGCACAAAATTCACAAGATACTCGTAAAATTTTCATAAATTGTGCATTGAATTTTTAATTTTTAAATTTGGATGGATTTTCAAATATATAGAAATTTTTGAATTCATAAACGTCATTATTAATCATATAATTTATAAAATAATTAATAATTAGAAAAATATTTTTTACACTCTTCGTCCCCTCCTTCAATATATCCGCTAGATAAATCTTCTCACCAGCATCCAATACCGATCCAAACCGTGCCTCTGGCCTAAGCGGAAGTGCATGGCACTAATTAATTTAAAAATAAATAAATAATTTCTAAAAATCTTTTAATCGTTTGCACTTTGTGTAACAGCTCAGTTTGTCACCCGAGCAAAACGAGGGTGATAAGTCACACGAGTCTAGAATCAATTTTTCTCTCGAGTAGTAAACGAAATTTTTCTTAAATGCGGGAGAAAAGCGTTCGTTTGAGACCCTAGCGATTAGCGAGCGGGAGGTAAAGTAGCGCTTTCCTTCCCCAAGTATGAAAAGTACTATATATTCTGAATTAATTTTTTTAAGTTGTTTTAAAGAAAGATATGGGGTTTTCAGAATTGGTGCTGTGTGGGACTTGCGGGTGCAAGAGAGTAGCAACAATATCTGAAAATGTGGCACATATCAATCAAAAACTGAATTCTCTTAATTTTTTCTGACAAAGTGATTATAAAACAATTTTAAAGTGTTGAAAAGTTTTCAACGATTTAGGAGTAATTTCACGAAGTATTCTTGCTGGAGAATACTCATTACAGCTGATACACATGGCCAACAACTAAAAAGGAGATCTTTTTATAAACCTAAGAGATCAAGTGAAATAGGTGTTTCAGAAATATCTCTCTTTACGAAAGAACTACTTCATGATAAAATTACTAATTCCTTTCGGTATTTTTGATTGGCATGGAGGAAATGAGGGAGGCCGAATTTTAAATATTCAAATAACGCAACCAAACAAGAAAACAAAAATAACGCGATGTCTGACAATATTAGGATACAAGGGCTATTTTTCAGGCTGACGAAACAACAATTATACAGTTTAGCAGTAACGGATTAATTATCGTCGGATATTTGTTTGGAGGCGAACGTGCGGTTGACATTTTTATATAAAATGAATAATTTGTCGAATAATGGTAAATGAGTATCACAGTAAAGGTCCGGTATTTGTACAATGCTATTACCGACCTTTAAACACAAATTTACATTTTTCATATACAATTTGGAAAATCGTACGAGCCACCGGCCGGTACCATTAATTAGTTTTTCACTGAGAGAATTATGTTCGGATATTTTTTACTATACCGTTTTATCGTTATGGAGTGACCATTTTGTGCACGGTGCATTACGAGATACATATAATTATAGTTGTATATCAAATCCCAGCTAAAAATAGATTTATCGAATCAGAGTACGGTACGGGAAAATGGTATCGAGAAATGGCTACACCTGCACACATGTTCAATCAGCACGACGAAACGTTCGCAGAACGAATTAAAAATATCGGTGAACCCTTTATGCGAAAAAAGAGCGCATTGAGCGATAAGAAAAAATGGCAAAGGATCCGAAAGAAGGTACATAAAGAGTGATAAATACCTACAAAAGTACGCCATATATTAGATCCTATTTCGAATTCAATGCGATATTAACATCAGAACATTTATTACGCGCGCGAAAGGCATTATCATTAATAAATTTATGAATAGGGAGAAAAAATTCTTATATTTGAGTTTGCTTTCAGGGGCTTCCCAGCGAAATAATCACTTAAATGGCGGAATTTCAATGTCGACGAATTTGTATATATGTTCCTTCGTTACATTCGAGAATGAAAATTTAGTGACCGTTAGAGCTGTTAAAATGAAGATGAATTGCCAGAGATGTTCCACGTGGAAAAGATCGCTGGCGCGAAAAAGGAAATAAGAAAAGATGATCGGAATATTGAAATACCCTGGTAACTCCCATTTTAACTTCTCTGCGGGAAAATTCGAGCCGAGAAAATGATTCGAGACTACGATACATTTCATTTTCAAATACAACAAATGCCTTTTGAGTTGTTATTAGACAACTTATTCGACACATGTGCACGATAGATTGCCTAAATAATTTTTCAAAGGCTAGTTTTACACATATCATTGGCCACATAGGCAACTCATGAGACCAAGATGATTGAATATTGCATATCTCGCTACAGTCCGGTAAATCTAAACATATTAGTGGAAAAAATTACAAACAGTTTTATAAGTATTGAGTGAACAACTACTCAAACAACATCCTGAAAGTCTCCGTAGAAGGAGCGAAGCGCAGCCACTCCCGCCACCCTCCCAACCACGAAATAAGGTTTTTGCCAATGTCTCGTGAAAAAGGACTCCTAGATCAAAAACAGTTGGGTACAAAAACATTTCACACTAAATTTCACGCAAGTTAGGTCATTACCTTTTTTTTTCGAGACATGATAACCTAACTAATAGCAAAAGGAGTGAACTAATTGTTTGTAAAAAAACCGAAAAGCAATCAGATTTTAACATTCTAATCCCAATTTACACGGAAAAATTACATGACTAAATAATAGGCAACTAATCTGACATATTTGGCTAGTATGTTGTCTAGGCAATTTTATGAATTCCCTAGTTGCGTATACAAATTTGTTTCACACGTTTGGTAACAACTTGATTTTTTTGAAATCATTAATTTGGGTGTTAAAGTTTAGGGAGCTTACAAAACAATGAGTCTTTGGAGTTAAAATCCACTCACAAGTCTCTCTTAGGTAAAAAAGAAAGAGAAAAAAAATTCTTACTATACACCAAATCTTTAAATGTGCAGATACCGCGAGAAAATTGAAAAACAAAATTCATACTTCGAAAATGGTTTTCTCATATACCGAAAATTTTCACCGCCGAGGAAAACATTATCGCTCCACAAACAACTGTGGATTTCAACGGTGAGCCTACTTTAGGCATTCACGCGTCGTGTAAACGAAAAATTTCAAAGCTTTAAAAAGCATTTTTATTCCGTACAAAACGTTCATTGGCGGGAGAACAGCTAAAACGAGGTGACACGTTGTTGAAAAGAAAATCCCCGAGTCGTAGAAAAGACGGTATGGCAAGTCGAGTTAACAGCATTCCGAGCGTGCCGAAACAAAAAATAAAAGCACTAGTTACCGCGGTAAAGGAGCGACACTATTTCTCAAAAAAATTAAAAACATTTACACAAACCGGAAGTCACCCGTTTACTTTCACGAAGTGTTCTTTAATCCCCCGCTTTCTCGTATAGATTGTTTTTCACGTATACGCATTCGAGACGCGAACGAAGGGGGAGGGGGGAAATCGCCAGACGTTTTGGAATATTCTCGTTGATTTAATTCTATGGCACGAAAGTCCGCCACCAATGCGCCTTTTATTTATGTCATGAATAATACATGACGCGAAGTACGATCCCTTTACGAGGTTTTGTGAAATGCAAAACGCTAATTAAAAATCTGTGACTTTTGCTTCCCCCTCTTTTTCTTCTACTCTCCATATTTATTGAAACATAAAAAAAAAATCCGCGTAGTTAAAAAATATATCTCCGGATTGAAATTTCGGAGCGGACGATTTAAACCTATACCGCAACTGAATACCAAAACTTTTTAATTCTCATGCTATGTTCATATTCATTCGATTTCAATCAGCTCAGCAAAAGCTTA
Source organism: Phenacoccus solenopsis (assembly GCA_009761765.1). Lineage (NCBI taxonomy): Eukaryota > Metazoa > Arthropoda > Insecta > Hemiptera > Pseudococcidae > Phenacoccus > Phenacoccus solenopsis. The sequence goes on along the minus strand of CM019755.1, from coordinate 11,238,852 downwards.
ATTATATCTTTTGTGTTCCGTTAGCGTTATCAACCGCATTATCAAGCCATTGTGTTCTACACGAACCCTTATAACTTTTGTTAGTGTTCTTTTACTTCCTCTACGGTGCGAACACAAACATTTCCTTTTTCTTTGAATTTCAATAAAGCGCACGAAATTTTTTTCCCCTCGAATGTTTTAAATAACGATGAAAGAAGCTTTTTTACGGCCGTTTAATTCGTATTTCGGAAATTTTACGCGGCTGCGTGCCCGCTTTAATTTACTTCGTTGGGACGTTCGAGCTGCGAACGAACGCTTGTCTTTTCGGCGAAGACGATAGCAATTAACTCTCAGATAAATCTGCCAACTGGTATTGTTTTTAGCTTGAATCATATTCATAGGGCGAAATGTCTGGATATATCTTTTGAAATATTCTCGTATCGAGTTCAAGATGGCATTGTTACGCATTCGAAATTATGCTTCGTGGGTTTCAAGCCAAAATGTTTTCTAGTTGTCGTTTGTTATTTGGCGAGGGGTGATAATTGTTGCATACGTAGATGGCAGGTATTTTACACGGCATATTAGAAGAAGCGCCTATAAATATACCGAAATATACGGAATGTGCGTTAAAATTATATCAAGGTATGTTACGCAACGCATACGTCACATAAATTGCCTATTTAAATCGTTTGAAGGAGAAGTGTAATGTCTCTTGAGATAGCGTGAAGTCAAAAATTGGGACATATACGCTACATAAATAGCATATTTCAACCATTTGAAGGCATATATGATATTGGAAAATTTAGGTCATATTTAGACTGGCATTGCAATATATCAGTGTTATAAATATGTTTATAAATAGCGGATCCAAGAGTGCAATGTCTCTGGAAATAGTAAGAAGTCAAAAATTGGGACATTTTCCACATGAATTGCATATTTTCACTATTTGAAGGCGTAAATGATATTGGAAATTTTGAGTCATATTTAGGCAGACATTGCAATATATCAATGTTATATGTAGATGAATAGTCGATCTAAGAGTGCAATGTTTCTGGAAATAGTAAGAAGTCAAAAATTGGGCCTTTGCCACATGAATTGCTTTTTGAAGGTTTAAATAATATTGGAAGCTTTAGTTGATATTTAGGTTAATATTAAAACATCTATATTCCATGTCCATAAATAGTTGATCCAGGAGCTCAATTCCTCTCGAAATAGTAAGAAGTAAAAAATTAGGACATATCTACATTGTATATGCTGCATAAGTTAAATATTTTACATCTGCGGCTACTATATATACTTAAAATACATGTGTGTAATATTGAAAGAGCCTCCTGCCCAGATACGTCCGGTCAACGTGGGCAGTTTAGACCAATTACCCTTCAACCTCCTCAAGACAAATTTGTGAAAAACGTAATAAATTTAAAATCAAATCTTGAATATAAACCTAAACAGAAAAATTTGGATATTTGTGTGAAAAATTTGGTACATTCAAAAAAGAAAAGCTACAAATACAAAAAACCTAGAGGTAAATTTAATTTATGGATAGGTACCTTAAACGTTAGAACTTTGAAAGAAGACATAAAATTAGAGGAACTAGAAAACGCACTAAAAAACTCAAATGTCGACATTTTAGGTATCTCAGAAGTTAGGAGAGATGGAGAAAGAATAATACAAACAAAAGAAGGTAACCTATTGTGTTTTAGGGGGGATAACTCTGGCCAGAAAGGGGTAGGGTTCCTCATTAAACCTAATTTTCGAAAGAAATTGCTAGAATTCAAAGGTATATCAGAAAGGATGGCTGTAGCTAAATTTAAGGTGCCGAGAGGTTTGCTAACTCTAATACAGGTATATGCTCCAACAGCTAATTCACCAGAAAATGAAGCAGATGAATTTTATGATAACCTATCAGATTTAATTTCCCAATATAAACTCAATACAAAAAATAAACTCATGGTTATGGGGGACTTTAATGCTCAAATAGGGATGAGACAACATGGCGAAGATAGGGTTATGGGTCCTTATAACTATGGGACACGGAATGAAAGGGGAGAAAGATTGGTGGAATTTTGCTCTACAAATGATCTTAAAATAATAAATACAACTTTCAAAAAAAGAATTGGTAATAGATGGACATGGATTTCTCCAAATTTGGAATATAAAAATCAAATTGATTATATTATGATTACTACTTCAAATTCAAAATGTATAAAAAACTTTCTAGTAACTAACTCGTTTAAATTCCACTCTGACCACAGACTAATAAAAACTAACTTGATCCTCTCAAATAGAGAATTTATGCAAAGAAAAAAACAAGAAGTTAACATTTTAAAAATAAATGAGCAGAATAGATTATCTTATTCAAAAAAATTAGATGAACTTCTTGAAGGAGAGACTTGGCCAATGAATATGCAAAATGTTGATGATTTTAATAACTCTATTGTAGAAGCAATTCACCTAGCAACAAAACATTCCATAAGCGAAAAAATCTCCACCCAAAAACTGAAAAGAGCAAACTTCCTGAAGATATTAAAAAATTGATTAAAAAAAGGGAAATATTGAAAAGATTAAAGATTAAATCTATAAAAGACAAAATTGAACTTAATTTGGTTTGTAAGATTATAAAAAAGAAACTAAGGTACTACAACAGTCTTCGCCAAAACGAATTTATTGAAGAGACTTTGAACTCTACAAAAAGCATAAAAACTATTAAAAAAAATCGTTCTTTGGGCAAAGATTGGACAGTCTACCTAAAAAATGAAAAAAATGAGAAGGTTTATAACCGGCAAGAAATCAACAAATTAGCTACTAACTTCTATAAAGATCTTTATAAAGATACGAAATCAGATTTTTACAGTGGAAATATGTTAGTCCAAAATGAACCTAAATTTATGAAAGATGAAATTTATGTAATAATCAAAAACTTGAAAAATAATAAAGCCATCGGCACCGATAAAATATTTAATGAACAAATTAAACAAGGAGGTGAAAAGTTGATTAGTAAAATCACTGATTTATTCAATTTAATACTAGATAAATGTCAAATTCCAACCTCCTGGAAATTCTCTGAGATAATTTTACTTTTTAAAAAAGGTGACAGGCACAAAATAGAGAATTACAGACCAATTAGTTTATCACCAACTTTAGCAAAGATTTTTTCGAAAGCATTAGAAAATAGAGTGAAAAATATCTTAAATACACAACAGCCACCAGAACAGGCAGGTTTTAGAAAGGGATTTTCTACAATTGACCATCTTTTCACTATAAATATTTTAATAGAAAAATCTATAGAATTTCAACAAGAACTCCATCTTGCCTTCATTGACTTCAAAAAAGCTTTTGACTCAGTGAACCACGAATATATGTTTGAAGCCTTGAAAGTACAGGGGATACCAGACCATTTTTTGGTTATAATAAAAAATATGTACTTTGAAATTAAAGCAAGGGTGATTACGGATATAGAAGGGGAATTTTTTAATATTTTTAATATTGAAAAAGGTGTAAAACAAGGGGACCCATTATCACCCATAATTTTCAACTCTACTTTGGAACATGTATTCAGAAAAATTAACTGGGAAAAAAGGGGAGTACACATAAACGGAGAATATTTAAACAATTTAAGATTTGCAGACGATGTAGTCTTGATTGCAGAAAATTTTGAAAACTTGACAAAAATGATTTTAGATTTAACAAAGGAGGGAAAAAATGCAGGTTAGAGATAAACTACGAAAAATCAAAAATTCTTTCGAATAATAGCAATGTTAAAAACATACAATTGAACGATAATAAAATTGAAATAGTAGAAGACATTATTTATCTTGGCCAACTAATATCATTTGAAAATAAAACTGAAAAAGAAGTTAAAAAAAGGATCGCAGTTGGTTGGAAGAAATTTTGGTCTTTAAAAATGATATTCAAAGGTCCTTTCAGTTTAAAACACAAAAAACAAATATTCGACGCATGTGTACTTCCCACAATTACTTACGGCGCTCAAACTTGGTCTTTAACTGAAAAATTGGGGAAAAAATTGAAAACTACCCAAAACTCAATGACCAGATCCATCATGGGAATTAAACTAAAAGACAAAATAAACATTAATAAACTGAATAAGAAATTGGGCAGTAAATCAATTTTGGCTGAAATAAGGAGTAAAATTTGGGATTGGGCGGGTCATATGAGTAGGTTACGAGATAACAGGTGGACAAAAAAAACAAATGACTGGGATCCGTATACTAAACGAAAAAAAGGAAGGCAGAGGGCAAGATGGAGGGATCCGATTTCAAAATTTATAAAAAACAATCTTTTCGAAAGGGTGGCTCAAGACCGGACGGAATGGCAGAGGTTGAGGGAGGCCTTCGCCCAAAATATGGGCTGTAATGTATAAACTACAATTACAATAAAGGCTTTTATTAATATTGAAAGAGCATAATAGTAAATAAAACTGAGTGAATAAAAAAATTAAATTGGCATCCTTAGGGCCCTCAAAGTTGCCTATTGACCTGAGAACGGCATTGGCGAAAAAATTTCGGGAATCGCATGACGTCTCGAAGTTCTAACCCCACTTCGAAAATTTATAAGATTATGATTCTAAAAATTTCTACATTGAAGATAAAAATTAACATTTTGTTCCGCCAATTAAAGTACTCAATCCTTAAGAAATTTAAAAAATATGAAAATAAGAGCGATTTTTGAAACATTTTCATATAAGACTCCCAGGTTCCTAATTATTAAGTCCCCTTGGACTTTCAAATTTGAGCTTATACTTGGTCAGCGGAATTTTTGAAGAACAGTTGCGACCTCAAAATATAGGATGATTCCAAACATTTTTTTTTTTCACAAATCATTTTTCAGGCCAATTGGTAACTTTCAAGACTTCGATGCAGTTAATTTTAGAAAAAAAAAAACTTATTTTTGGTTCGGCCTTCCACACAGGTGACCTTCATTTCAAAATGAAGCGGATATTCTCAAGTGTCGCATTTGTTGCTGTATAAAGGCATCATTATCTAAATTTCATTTAAAGACATGAATACAAATCGAATGAATCCTTGGCCCATATGCTTTGCAAAACGATCATCAGATAGTTACAGCATCAACATACGCTCTAATCTCGAAATTCCATCCCATTCGGAACATTCGATAAACAACCCTTCGCACGTGAAAACGAAAACGCAACGACGACGATAAAACTACACCCTCAATGCCGACGAATGAAAAACGACCTCAAAGCGACCGCATAGCGCGGGCATATTTTCGATTTTTACGAACATTTCGCCAGCGTACGCGAAATGCGAAAAATACACGAAAGATTAAATTATCAATTTAATCCTTTCCCCGTGGTGTTCATTTTCTACGCTTGAAATTTTACAATATCATTTCATATCACACGGTTTATGAGGCGTAAAACGTAAACGTCTGCTACTAGCAACGTATTCATGATTTATAAAATGTCCACTGTTTAATTCGAGTACCATTCGTTCGCCTTCCAGCATCAATACTGATACACTATTGAAAACGATTTCAAAAATTCATTGAAAAAAAAAATCGTTATTGCTGATATGAATTGTATTATGATTCGTACAGCGTAAAAAGGAGAAGAAGAGAAAAGAGTACAAAATCTAGGAAATCGAGAGAACTTCTCTTTCGATGAAGTAATTTATCAAATTTTTCGAAAAAAAAATTAATCACGAAATTAAAAGAAAAAAACTTTCACTGTGGAGGTTATTTCTTTCGTTGAGGCGAGAAGTAAAACGCAGCAATGCGATAATTTAGACACTGATTCAAAGAAATGGACACCTAATACCACTTCGCATCAACTAATGGAAACATCGTGTAACTTCAAAGAAAAATAAGAAAGAATGATCGTCGAAAAAAGCTATACGGCCAAGTGAAATCGGTATAATTTCAAATTGAAACCATTTCAATGGACTATAAATAAAATAAGTTAAAAGGAAAAGATACTTATACGGGGTGTTTTACTTCATTCGAATACTCCGCTGACAAGTTCAGATTACGATTTGTTATTTAATTTCGAAATTACCCGAGCACCCGAGGTAAATGGGAATTGAACGCAAGAATCATCTGCCGAGTCGGTATTTCTAATAAAATCTCACGTTTTGAAAAAATATCGGCTATAGAGAAAATTACAATTTTAAAACCCATCTGAGCGGATGCCTATTTAATCTGTGATTGCGACCGCTTATACAAATCGCGAGCCAGATATCGTTTTAAAATTTCTTCGCACGTTTCGTGCGAATTTAAATTTCGCCCGAATCGCGTAAACGCTATTTCTAATTTCGCGATTTAAATAGAAATTACAAAAGTTGCCAGAATTAAATTGTTTATTCAATTCGGTAAAACGCGATCGAGCAGATTTTAAATGCTGTTTCAGTCCCAACTGATGACAAATTAAACGCTTTGTGATTTCTTACTTACTATATGTTTTTATAGAAGTTTTGTAGGAGGTTTTGTAAAAACGGAATTAAATAGTATTCGAATGAATTTTATTTTTAGGTAACCTTTTCTTGAAAGGAATATTGGCTTTAGTAGGCGTACTCGATTCATAAAAGGAAAACGGAAATATCTGAATTGCAAATATTTTACAAAATTGAATCGAATGAAGAGAAATGAAAAAAAAAAAAATATACAGGTATAAATAAAAATAATATATTCTATCAGGAGCGATAATATCAGATAAATTCAAATTAAAGTCTAAAAAATTTTGAAATGTATCACCACGCCCTTAAAATTGATCTAGAGAAATTATGAGAATTTTTAATGATATGCCACGCCCATTCCAATGCATATAATGTAACTATGGTGGAGTTATAGAATAGCCACGCCCATCTAAAGAATATACATTGATAAAAAGGCGGAGTTAATTACATATTCAGATGATGGCAATACTAAGGAAAGCAAAAGTGGATAATTTCGACATCACTCTCTAAAAATATACATTTATAAGAGAATTAATCCATGGTGATTTTTAACTTCTTATAATTAAAATACTTTTTAACAGGTTCAGTAAAGTAATAGCATAAATCCAATACTTGGAAAACTAGACTATAACTTCTTTTTTTTCTTTGAGTATTTAATTTTCTTTGCCATCGTCATCGGTTCAACTTTATTTTTATTCTTAATGTTTCAAAACTCTTACCTAGCGGTTTGCATCGACGTCGAAGCTTTTCGTATATTAATTTTATCCATTTCAATAACACTTACGCAGCGCTTGTTTTCTTTACACAAGTTAGCACAGCGTTTAAAGAGGCTCGTTATCAATTAAATTTCGCTAAACAAGTGCGCAGTTTCATTCGCTGCCATTGAATATTAAAGCGTATATGAGATTTGTAGTACTAAAGCAAATAAAGCGCGAACAAATTCCATATGAATTTTCATCTTCGGGATACGCACTTTCATAGCGATTAAAATTCCGACTATAATTAACAGAAAGTTTTCAATGTAATTTGAGCACGACAAGCGCTGCTCAAAATATCAACCCTTTCAACACTTGAACCGTTAAATGTACTCGCGAATCGAGCATGTTATTAATTTTCTTTTGAAAAGTCGACACGTTTGGATGGAGAAATGAAGGTATAGAAATGGTTTTTTCTTGCTTTTAAAAGTTTGCCTAATTTCATTAGATTGAAGTAGTAACGTATAGTTATTACTGGATATATATCAAAGACACTCTTTTGCGGGGAGACCAAATTTACTCAGAAGTAATGAGTGAAAATACAAAGATAGGATCTGCAAGTACACAGAGCATAATTAATAAAATGTTTTAGATGCTGGAATTGGACTTGAGGTAATGTTCTCCAAATTAATTTTCTTTCATTCCAGAAAAATGTTTATTCTGATATTATTAGATTATTTTATTCAATAGAGACATAGTGCAGTCAGACTTTAAATGAATCACACATACGGCTAAGCTTCAAAATATCTCTTACCCTGATATAAATTTATATACATTTAATAGGACAGAACAAATTTTGACTTATTTTCAAAAAGCGGAAGTAGTGAGATAAAATTAGTAGGCAAACGAACCTCAGAAAATATTAATGTTAACGCATAATAATATGAAATCAAAATTTTCAAAAATTGACTTTGCATAATTTAATTTTTTTGCATTTGGAATTCCAAAATTTTTTAATCACCAATTTCTTCAAATTTAAAAGACCTGAAACTTTTTTAAAATATTTTGAAAAACAAAATTTCAGAATATTTTCAAAAACAAAGTAGACAAGTCTGTAATTTTTTGGTCATATGCACATTATAGACTTGATTCCATCTCTTTACAACTCAAAGAAATAAGTATGCCCAATTTTCACCTTACATGCATTCCTAAACGCATCAAAACTTTGTTTCAAAATATCATTAAGGTGTTTTACTACGAAGCAACTCATACCTTGAAAAAACCACTATGTGATGAAAATTGCTCATCATCTTTCAAGTCCTAAAGAGGTTGAATAAAATCCATTGTATGCACGTGATCAATGAATTACCGATTTATTCTTCATATAAAAAAATAAACCGAATTCAGAGTTGTTTTCTTTTTGTAATCGAAGAAATGTTAAGACTTGTTAAATTTTGAAAAAAACAGGGAGACTAGAAATTTTTCTGGTCTTTGAAAAATAAAATGTCTGTTGAACAAAAACCCTTTCAAACTGCCTCTTTTTTCTATTTTTTGACTTCATTTTGGTTGGTGTTTCTATTAATTTTGGGGACTAAAATTTTTATCAGATTTTTAAAGGCCTTCGGGTACTGCCGACTCAAATTCGAACCATCGGTTTAAAAAAGAGGCCAAGAAAAATATGTCCCTCTTTTTTGTAAACCTGCTCGATCATCAAAATAATCACTCTTGCACAATGCCTGGGATCATTTATCTTATTTTAGATAATTTTAAAAAAATGATTCGAATTACGACTTCGACACTCCTTTTTCCAAAGAGCACATCAGTGTTTCTATTCAGGATGCTGAGGGTGCATTTCTCATTGTTGACATCACTTACAACTTAGGTAGGCACAAAAGCAGACTTTATTATCACTTTTCCTTCATCAATTCAACTTTTTTAGTAAATAAAACAACGTAATTATTACTCAAAAAGGGCTTCGGCAATAAAGTGAAATTTTATCAACAAAAATATTCAATATGATTGCACCACGAACCCTCACTAAATCTGTGACAGTATCAAAGAAGCATTCGCAACACGAAGCTGCAGACGGGTTCTGGTTAGCTACGTAAATTTTAAAACATACGAACCCTATTGATCTTTAAATTACCAATCAAAAACGCGAGCAGGTATAATGCAGATGACAGATGAAAAGTACATTACAACAGCCAGAAAAGTAGTTACAACATTAAAGTTTCATGGTGATGGAGAAAGTTTTGGCGGTGCGTTAACATTATGGATTACGGTGGAAAAATATGATATTATATTTGTGTAGAATAAGTTTAAATGTATAAGCTCTGGTAACTATCGAATACGTATGTTGATTTAAAGGTATATCCAGATTTCACATTTAGTTTCACGCATTGAAGGGCTATGAAAAGAATAATTTAACCCTCTGTTCGTCGCAAATTTTTTCCATTAATGAGAGTGATGATTATTCAACCGGCTAGCGCTGGGTAGATGAAGTAGTCTAACTTTAGTCGATAACAAATTTTCTCATCACGAGATGAAATAAACCTACATTAATCTTCTTGATCTTAGAATAATTATTACATGACTGAGTGGAGTCTACATACATATCTATTACTATTAGGTACGGAGAATGCATTCATCACGACATAAGAAATCTGATATGGCGTATTTTAAATTTCTCCAAAAATCAAGAGTTACTATTTTCAAAATGTTAAATATATTTTTTTGTGCAACTGAATTTTTGGTGAAATAAAATTACGCTATTTATTTATTTTAAATGAAATTTTCATAATTTCATATCATCTAAATTACATCACTATTACATGAATACAAATTTATGCTCACAAAAAAGTAAGGGTGATTTTTCGATGATTATAGTCATAATTGAATTTTAGAATGAGTCTTTGGCACCCAGCTCTCTCCAATAAACTATAAATTACAACAACTGGTAATGTTTTGCGCGAAACAGCTCTATTTTGAACAGAGCCTCAAAAATTTAGCTGTATATCTCTTTTCCAGGGTAAACTAAGAGTAAATCTCCCAAACCGATAAATATGACTTCATTATGTGAGAAAGAGAAAACTTATTCGCAATATGAAAATACTCCCACTCTGATCCATTCATTACCACTGTTATGTTTATCATCTTTAAAAACCTTGAAACCCCGAGTAAGGTAATTTCCTGGCCAGATAGGAACTGAAGTAGAAAAAACCTCTCAAACAATACCATCTCCGAAATTGCCTTAAAATAATAACCGAGCTAAGGCGAAGTTTCAGCGAACTGCATTGTTTAATGAATATAGCCTTGCCATGTAAAAGTATCTTCAAAAAGTAACATAAAAACAGCGGTAAATTTTCGAGTAACTTTTATAAAAAAAAATAACTACATAAAGCGTTTAAGTGTATGAATACCTTTTTTTACACTTCTCCAAAAGGATACGCATAGCTATTTTATTTGTGGAATGATTGATAATGGGGGAAATTTTTTTCGACGGATAACAAAATGTGCTTATAAATGTCGTGAAAACTTGTAACAAGTTTTTCGTATGCTTATATTGAACGTTATAATAATTTGTTAATAGCGGCTTTTAGAAATGAAAAAAAAAAATTAAAAAAACGAAAAGGTCTTCATTTTGTGAGATTCGTATTTTTTCAGCGGATTCGAAACGGCACTTTTGATGAATTTACTTTGTTTTTTATAGCAGTAATAAAAAAAAATATTTTTCAGTTTTTTTCTTTATAAAGGCTAACCTATTTCAAAAGCTAATAAAGAAATGTCGAGTTTCAAATGTATTTAAATAAATTCGTTGGAAAAAAAATTGCTCGACTATACTAAAAATTTTTTGAACTCAAGTACATATTTTCACAGCAGTGACATTTCCACACTAAATTTAAAAAATAAGGAAAGTGGGAGAGAAAAAAATCATAAGAAAAGAGAATTCAATTTCTTGATTATAATCCTCGAAAATTAATATTTGAAAAAAATGTTTTTTTTTTTACAATTTCGACGTCTAAATAAAAAAAAAAAAACAAAGCAAAAACATTTTAATCCGACTCACCTTCAAATACAGCTCAGCAACCGTCGAAAAAAATCTACCATCACGACCGAATGAGAATTTCATAGTCACCGCGTAAAAATTAAGTTACAAGACAAAATTCCCCTCGATAAATAACAACTACGAAAAAATAAAAAATTTCAATGTTTGAAAAATTACCACGTGATAACACGATTTTATACGCGACGAATTCGGTAACAATATCGCGTTGAAATACGACCCGTTCAACCAAGTGGAATCGCTTCGAATGGCGTGTGATTTGAAGTTCGGCTGAAATTAAGCGGTACTAGAGAGTTCGGGTATATTCGGCAAGGCCGAAAACATCGAGCAACGTGTACTTGGTTCTCGCGTTTTAATATTATTACACCATTAACGAGTAACGTCTCATATTTGTGAAGGTTTTTTTCCCTATCTTACATCCGTAACGTCTCGAACGTATTTTTTCCGCGAGTCGAATTAACGGAAATATTTTCGATCGATGCCAAATAATGAATAGAATAGATTTAATTAATAGCTTACGATGTGAAAATGAGAACATCAATAAAAAGATATGATCATAGAAAAACGCTTCAAAACAAAATCCAGAAATAATACAATTTGTTAGGATATTTACATGGAAAACAAACTTTAATGGAATACTTTTCAATTCATATCATATTCTTTAAATAAATGTGCGAAGTAAATCACCAGTTTTCTTCATAAATTTTCTAATTAAATATCTTTAAAAAAATTAAATGCTAGTACTTTATAGTCGATTATAATACCAACAACCAACCCACATATGTTTTGTTTGTATTATTTTAAAATTTGATGCCTGCTTAAATCCGTTGATGATAAAATTCTTCATCATTTCATTACGTTCCGATTTCTTTGTTGAAGTAAATTACTTCAAAAATTATTATTATCTCTTTTCTATAGCTAATTTTATTAATATAAACCAAAACTACTTTCAATATTAGCTAGTGAAGTACTTATTTGGCGACAAAAATAAATAAATTCATATGCTATACGCTTACTTCAATCTGTTGAATAAAAAAAACTATACCTATCAGCAATTATGGACTATGAGGGAATAATAAACATATGATTTTTCAATCAACTTGTCGGATGTAGCTAGCAGCCATCAAATATTGAAGTTCTTATTAGATTTGGTGTAAGATGTAGAATAGACAAAAATTCGTTTTTTTATTACCCTAATGTTATCAAATGTAAAGAAATAACAAAAGAAGTATAACTTACCAATTTTGAAGAAAACATACAAAATAAGTTAATAAAATAATAATATTAAGCACACTGAACCTGGAATACCAGGAAAACAAAATAGGTAAAGTAGTGATAAGTATTATAGATAAGAGGTATCATCTTTTACAAAAATTAGATTATCAATGTTAAATAAGTTGCATAATCAATTTGCCGTAAATGTTTGAATGAATATTAGAGGTGCTGAATAAATTGCATACCTGATTTGCCGTAAACTGTAATTAATGTTAATACATTTAATGCAAAGATATTACCAGGTATGTCAGAGTGTGAGGGGGTCCAGGCTATTGTGATGTTGCATGGAGAGAAAAGGATTAGGTAAATGATTTCTTCGGCAAAAGGGTAGAATTTTAAAAAAGATCTGAGGGAGCCTAAGGAAGCTGACAGTATATGGTACTGTTGAACTGGGTCTAAGCTGATGATTTTTGGATTCTACTTTTTTCATCATTTCATCAATTTCTTACCTACTTATCACTAACATTCGAAAAAAATAAATCAATGTGTTCTATCAAACAACCTAAATTTCTCAGCTGAGTTTTTAACTTGAAAACGACAGTTGTTGAGGCCCACCTGATTTGAGAAGGTGATCGGGGGAGATTGAGGCTTTAAATATTTGCATTTTAGACCATTTGGAATCATCCGGCAAATGTCCAATCTTTTGGCATACGAGAATTTTTTTTCATCCACGCTTAACACCTACAGGTATTCATGAAATTTGTTCAAAATTTGGTGAAAACTCTTCTTAAAAAATTTGTGAAAGAATTTTTTTTGTTTTTTTCAAATACATCTCAAAATAGTAGATCACTCAAATTTTGAGGGAGGTTGAAGAACGAACAAATGGCTCAAATTTTTTGTTTTTTAATCTCATATGATGAAGTGTGTCACCGACTTCAACATATCTAAATTTCAGCTTCCTAAGTGCATCTGAAGAGGAGTTAGAGCAAAAAACTGCTTTTTGAGGTAGTTTTGAGTCATAAAATGTCTTGAATCTTCCATATCTCATCACCAAATCAATCTAGAAAGATTAAACTTGGTATATGGGGTTAGTTGGTGACGAGAATATGATCTCTTAAATTTGGGTCAAATTGTTTACAAAATACGGATTATAAAAATTTGAAGTTAATTTGATCAGCCTCAAGTAGCTGTGATTTGAAACATGTTTGTTCATAGATGTACTTATTGTATGGCAAGAAATACTACATTTGTTCTACATTCAACTTCTTAAGTGGTTTTGGAAGGGATAGGGTAGGGGTTTACGTACTAGATATTGGGTGCGGTCTGTAGACATGAAGGAGTTAGCAATGTTATTAGCAGACTTGAACAAGCCCCAATCAAAAACTCAGCTCCAGTATGTGACATGGCTACTTGCATTTTTTTCATTATATTGTGCCACAGACAAGCGACGCATCATTTTAAATCAATTTTCAGAAATTACTAAAGCGCATCTAAATTATCTACGAGGTATTGAGACCTCTGATCAAAATAATCGCTGAGTAGTGAAAGAACGTTCTAATGTTTCAATTGAAAATAATTTTTTCGATAAATTATTCGTAACGATTTAAAATTCGCATTTGGATGTATAACAGGGCCAGAATATAACAATTTTCGACAAACGAATTTACATAATTTATAAAACGATGTTTCGATATCAAATAATATAATAACTTCGAAGCGTATAAAATTGAATCCAATGTTTGTCGTACGTTCCGCCATTTTTCCGGGCTTTATTTACCGTAGCCTCTCGCGATATGGCGCGCCTTTTATCGTATACACCAGTATGGTGCTGCGTAAACTTAAATGCACGTTTTTAAAAACAAACAAGATTTATTAAGTTTTACGAGTAAACGTTATTACAACCGAATAGATGACTTCTCGGTTTTATAATAAACTTATAAAGTGTTGCTCGTAAATAGAGGGCGTTAGAATCGCAATTTTTGTTTGTCTTTCCATTCTCAACGGGACCTAATATACGTTTAGTCTCGTAAATGCAATTACAAAATGAAAAAAAAAAGGAGAGCCAATCAAAAACGTGATGTTAAGGCAGTTTTGGCGGGAAATGTTGTCGATTTAATGTCTCTACGTGATGTTTTTTAATTGGCTGCGAAAAGTTATAACTTGATTTTTCGCGCCCATCTTAACGGCTCCAAAGAAATATTAATTTAAACTTTTCAACGAGGTCGTTCGCAAATTGAACAAAGTGAATAATTCCGAACAGTTTTCCTTTTCGACCCGTACGCGTAAGTCGACATTAATTAATATACAGTCGGTGACAAGTACTAAACGTCTAGTATCCAGTTGCACGTATACAAAAATTATACGCGCACGTAGATTTATCATATTTGATAATAATCGTCGCGTCGTCGTAGCCGTGGCTATTCCGGCGCGATGAAATTTAATCTACGCGAACGCGCGCTACAGGTCGTCTTTTCTACGGTTCTAGCTTTGTTTTATGGTTACATTGTTTTTTGATTTATATCTTTCGGCTTAATATCCTTTCTTTTGACCGCCAAAATCCTCTTCTTCAGCCATACACAATGTTTCGGACCAACGTAATTTGGACTACACGGCGAGACGAAATATTTACAAAAATTAGCCCGCGTAAGCCAAGTACTTCTTTTCGCGATAGCGATGGTTATTTTTTGGTCCGATGAACTTACTAAACGTACTTTTTCGGGTAAAATTAACGATCGGGTTTTAAGAAAGCGACCAAGCTAAAGCCGCTAAGGTGTACTCGATATAATGAAAGCGGAAAATAAAACGTTTATCTTGATAATTAAACGAGAACATTTTTACCAAACGACTAATGGCTCCCACGTGGAAATGCTACGAAGAACGGTATTGTATACTCGCGAGATGAAAAATTGTTTTAAATGGATTTTTATAAAGGTTGCTACTTTGAGTTGTAGCGTGTTCTCAAATAATCGTTGAAATTCTAGAGTAGGCGTTGAAAAAGAATACTCGATCTTTCGTTTCGCTAAAAACAGAATCCACGTATTTTTTCACAATACTTTCAAAAAATATAAAAATAAAAATAAGAAAAGGTCCAAATATATTTCAAATACATTCAAATTACTTGGAAACCTTTGATGAATAGGTAAATATTAAATTTTCAAATATAGTGTTTCAACTGGGATGGTACTTCTATAGAAATTTCGTCAAAACTCTGCATTTCATCTCATTTTTTTGAAACAGGGAGAGTGAAACATGAGCGAGAAAAGAACGAAATTTGTTCATTTTCACTGAAATACTCTGAAATGGAATTCAAATTCTGGAATTTAAATTTTTTGAGGGTGAAAGGGGTTGGAATCAAGAGTTCAGAATTATCCAGTTCCACATGTACTAGACTCGCTTCGAATAAGTCGACTTTTCGTTTTAAATTATTACACCTCCACAGCTTCCGAAGAAGCTCATTTCTCACATATATGCCTAAATTTGAAATGATTTAGTTATTTATAATTGACATAATCGATACAACCCATGAAGTCCATAACATTTTTTTAAACTTAGTATCATGCAGGAATCTTACAGAAACAACAAGCGGTGGCATTATAAGATGAGACTGAGTACTCTCCAGGGAGAAATGTATGAAACTTTTTTTAGAATCAGTTTTGTGATAGTTATCTGAAGCGAGACTAGAATATGCAGTTAATAAGTTTGTTCGGGCGACCTACTCAAACTACTCAATGTAGTAGGGTACGCAAAAATAAGTAACTTATTCTTGAGTAACCTACTGCACAAAATTCTTGTAGTAAGTTTAGTAGCTTGGAAAAAAAAACGTAAGCAGCCATGCCGCATTACTGGAGCTGAGTTTTAAACTGGGGCTTGTTTTGATTTATTAATAACCTTGCTTAACCGTTCAACACTACAGGCCACACCCAATACCAAGTCTGAAAACCCCTACCATCCTTTCCAAAAACACTTAAGAAGTTCAATTTGGCACAAATGTAGTATTTCTTGCCATGAAATAATCATGCGAACACATATTTCTCAAATTATAACTATTTGAGGGTCCTCAAATTATCTTCAAATTTTGTAAATCCGCCATTTTGGATCCATTTTGACTCAAATTTAAGTGGTTATATTCTGGTCACAAACTAATCCTACACACAAAGTTTGACCATTCTAGGCCGATTTGGTGATGAGATATGGAAGATTCATGAAATTTCCTGCAGCAATTTCCCCTCCAAAAGCCGTTTTTTGCTCTAACTCCCCTCCAAAATCACTGAGGAAGCTAAAATCAAAATACGTTTGTCACTTGGGCTCATTTTATCATATGACACAGCAATAAAAAATTTTCGACCCCTCCTGTACCCCCACCACTATTTTAGGTTGGTAACCCCGCCTTCCCCCTCCAACATCATGTATGGAAGTGAATTCGGGATATAGTATACAACTTATCCCCAATAACCATATGAATTCATATTAATTACATTTTTACCAACTTGAGGCTCCTCAAGCTCTACTCAAAATTTTGATAATCCGCCATTTTGAATCCATTTTGATCCAAATTCAAGAGGTCATATTGTGGTCACCAACTAACCTCACACACAAAATTTGACCTCTTTAACTTGATTTGGTGGGGAGATATGGAAGATTCAAGAAATTTCATGACTCAAAACTTCCTCAAAAAGCCGTTTTTTGATCTAACTCCTCTCAATATGCACTCAAGAAGCTGAAATTTGGATATGTTAGTATCCGTGACTCACTCTTTCATATGAAATCAAAAACGAAAAATTTGAGCTATTTGCCCCTTCTCCAGCCCCCCTCAAAATTTGAGTGATCCGCCATTTTGAAATTTATCGAAAAAACAAAAAAACTATTTTTGCGCATTTTCAAGAAGAGTCTCTCACCAAATTTTGAGCGAATTTTATGAATACTCGCCGGCGCTACGCGTGGGGGGGAAAAAAAATATATATATATATACCAAAAAGTTGGACATTTGCCAGATGATTACAAATGGTCTGAAACGCAAAGATTTCAAGACCCCACCCTCCCCCGACCTTCCCTTCCCAAATCAAGTAGGCTGTAATAGCTATCGTTTTGTTAAAAACTCAGCTAAAAATGTGTAGGCTACTCAAAGTCGCCTGAACAGAATTGAGTAAGTTACGCAGGTCGCCCGAACGCGTTTTAATAAGTTAAGTTACTTTGAGTAGTTTGAGTAGGTCGCCCGAACAAACTTATTATCTCGCCTCATCCAAAGTGAAACGCTGGCTGAGAAAAACAAATATCACTCATAATAGATTCATTACCAGCTTTAAAGTACTAAGATGTCAAATAAATTGCATAACTGATTCGCCGTAAATTTTCACTGAAATATGTCGATGTTGAATATATTGCATACTCACTTTGCCGTAAATGTTGAAACATCATTTCTAATTTTTGGAAAGTTACTTGAGACGGATATTAAGGTCACTGACATTTTAAAATTTATACCTTTCAAATTTATTTGTTAAAAAATAAATAGTAAATTTAATACAAGTAAAAAAAAAAAAAACGACAAACTGAATGACAAAAAACGCAAAAAATGAATACAAAATAGAAACAAAAAATTTGCAGAAATTCCAATTCACGTAATTAAAATGGAAAACGTTAATTTTGTTCCCTCGATGATTACCAGACGTGAAAATATTCACCACTCTAGGTTTACCTCGTCATTCAACCAATTTTGTGGTGCTGTTAGAAATATTCTCGCTCGCGCCATATTCAGTTTCGAGATCAGTGCGGCGAAAGGCAGCGTAAAAATGAATCGAATTCCAAATTAACATAAATCCGATACGCAAATAGGTTGACTACGAGTCACAAACAGGTGAAAGAAGTTTAACCTAATACACCTAAAAATGCCACGTACAAAATAGGAGTAAAACCGAGCCAATACGAAGGCGTAAAATAACACGTCTTTGATGCGTGTGTTTCCGACTGTTTTAAATTCGAAACAAATTTGAACATTCTTTTTGCTATAAAATGCTCGTAAATCTGGTAAAATAATTTTAGATTTTCCCACACAGCGTATGAATAAAGGCGCGACGGATTTGGGCGCACGAGGGTCGGTATTAAATCGTCTTTCGCGAGTTACACACGCGTTTACTTCTTTATTCCTCTAATACATATCAAACGGTTTGTTTTTATCGTTAGGTATAATAAATATGACAGCTTACATTCGAAAACATCGTAGATTACACGTAGAAATAAAGCAAATGCGTACGAAGAGAATAAGACGAGAAACAATACTATACGTAAAATTCCCGAACAATGATATCGTGATATAGCGTACTTAAAACAAAAACACAAAAAAAAAACAGAGGGAAGGAGAAAAAGCAAGAAACGAAACATCAGAGCTGCTTTTGGTTCAAAAATAGCTACTATTGTTTTTACTCATACTGGTAACATGGAACATATATCCGTTCAGTGTATTTCATTGTGTGGGAAAAACGATGCAAAGTATCTCGTTGCAAGGAATCTGTCTTATAAAGAAAATTTTTTGTTTTGTAAAAAGTGAGTATTTTTTTGCTCTCCCCTTTTCATCCCTTTAAGCTTCAGCATGTTATCCGAGTGAAATCTGTTGGTACACGCTCTCCTGCTATCAACCATTCAACCCTACTCAAAATCACTATAGCCGAGTTATTTTTCTCGTTTTGTTTTTATTTATCCGTAACAGTGGTACGTAGGAGTAGGAGAGAAAAGTAATTCCGCATTTGTGTAAAGCAACCCGCTTTATATGTTAAACGGAACGAAAATCAATTTTAATTTCGAAACTCGAGGCGTGATTAAACATTTTATTCGATGAAGAAGAGAGGGATTTTTTCTTGCGCCAATTTTTATCCGCTGTATCGTGTCGCTAAAGATGACATTCGATAAAAACCCTTTTCCGCATCAATTTAGCCATTTTATGTACATTAGGAGGAGTTTTAACTACATTCATTCTCTTTCGAGACTTTCTAATTTGATTTCGAGTACACGAGATATCGTTTAAATGGTTTTTCGATGAACTGAGAAATTTTCTTTTAAGTGACCTTACTTCGTGGAAATGCTTTTAACGTCCGATTTTAATTAAGTAAAAGGTAAGTTTCGAAGAGTAGTAGTTGTACTTTTGATCGGATCCATCTACGTAATTATCATATATGTCACTGCTGAGGTTACTTCAATCTAATTTTACTAAAACCGTGCTTTAGTATGATCATTAAGGCCTTACAAATTCATATATTAATTGAAGTGATATAAGATTTGTCAAAAAGTATGAACCATGTTTTGGGAACAAACTACCTTAGCGGATACCAATTTTTTATCCATCATAATTCACCTGTATGTACAAACTTTCTTTCACTTTCTTCAAGGCTGAAAATTATTTTTCATAGGTTTTCTTTTCAATATTGATTTTTATTAAATCAGAGGGAAAATTAAATGAAAAAAACTCTTAAGAAGCATACAAATAAAGTATACAGGTGACTAATATGTGGTACGTAATTCAATATTCAAAAGAAAATTATTTCATCAATACGTATAATCCATTATTTCTAAATTTTTAATGATCTAGACTTTTTTGCTATGTTTTTTCATATTCATATTGGAAGAATGGTTGCAAAATCCTAATTGAAATAGCAACATTAATTGGAAAAAAAGTGAATAATTCAAAAAATCAAACCTAAAACGGCAGAAAACTGCGATTTGCTGTCTCCGTGAGGCGTAAGGACAGCGAGAGCAGATTAGATAAAGGACTGATATACCTATTGACAGGTATTATGAAAAATGAGTGACAATAGTATATTAGATTTTGTTTCATAGGCAGCTTACTTCAATTGACTTTATCCTTCTTTTCAATTCCTTCTTTCCCTTAAACCAGTCTCTCTCTCAAACTGTATTCGCCCTCTTTCAAACCAGTTTCTATAGTACCTACCTATTTCCTTTCGAACACATGTTCTCCTTTTCTTATACTTCTTGAAATCTCTTATTATTTACACAGTTGTTAGTCCGTCAGTTTTTCTATAATGTGTAATACAGTGTCTGTCATATTCAGTTTTAAAAATAAATGAATTTCATAAATGCTCTTTATGACTGAAACAGCTGACAAGTTCCTAACATCATGTTACATTTTCGTAGATAAATGTTTCAGTTAATTCATGTTAGATGTACTTTTGAATTGACAGAAAATGATTGTAATTAATGTCATTTCGTTTTTTTAATTAGATCAGCTCCGTTCACTTGTGATTGTTTATTTACTTCATTCCACTTCATGTGGCTCGATGGCTTACCGAAGTGTATCCGGTACTGAATTACTTAGCACAGGTCAACGCACCGACCTGGCCCATTTCATGTTTTTTGGAGATAAGACCAAGATGTAGGAATTCTCTTCTAACATAAAAAGACTCTAAAGATATGTTATTTACCAAGAAACTGAAAACAACTGGAAGAACTCAACTGGCAATTTCTTAACATTGTAATTTGTGCTTAAACACTGATAAAATTTCACGACTTATCATTAATGTGGAAACGATGGAGAGATAATTGAAATAAGTGACTACAAATAAAAAATTCCTTGAAGTTCAAAATTAGGCAAACATAGGTGCATTCATGCTAAATAAGTTGCCTACTGTAAGAATTTTGGGCAATAGGCCACAAAATAGATACATTTTCAAAGAAATATAATATGAGGAAAACCCTTATCGTCGCTGAAACGTGCCAGTACTGGTTAGACTGACTCGAAGACAATAGACAATATAGATTTGACAAAATACTAGGTATAAAATTTCACAGTGGTATTATACGGCCACCAGTACCCAAATTTGGGTGAGCGGTGCGCCAGCTCTCAAAACTCTAAATTAAAAAACAGAACAAAACAAAGCAAAAAAAGCTAACTGAGTCGAGAGTTCGACCCGGTAGCTAATTCGTAGTGCGAACCAGTGATTCCTTATACCTTAAATTATAGATAAGGTGGTTTTTACGAAAAAAAAATTTCTAAGATACGGCATTAATTTTTGCACGAATACATGGTAACCCGAAACCGTTTTTTTTTTTTTTTTTTTTTTTTTTTGGCACAGTATAAAAATTACACGATAGGTTGCAGCATACACTTGTAGAGACCTTAGCGTATGACATCTCGTAAGGAGACACGTGTTCCAAAAATATTCCAAATTTATACATTTTTCACTTACCTTGAACCGGCCCTGCTTTTAAAGTAGTCCGATCAGATTTTAAGTATCATTTGAAAACACTTACAATATATTTCAATACGTTCAAACTGTAAAATCACAAATAGTTTTCATTTTAAAATCTCAACGATGGATTTTGATAAATGGGAGAGGGAAAAATCAACATCAAGACCGATGTGCAGGTCATAACGGTAAGTTGAACTTTATGAGGATAAATATTATAAATTAAACAAACTAAAAATCTAATTTCTTTGAAGTCACGTTTATTTGAATGAATTAGGCTTTCTAGTCCTTATTCATAGCGGACTACACGAGATTGCGTTGCTACGTCGAAAAGACGCTGAATTCGTACAAACGTAATGTTGGCGCAGCATACATAAAACAATGTCAAATAAATCATCCGCTATCTGGAACACCTTAATATAGGGACTTTTAACCTTTACGACATTTCGCCTAATATCAAGTTGATTCGGTAAAATACATATTTTGGGTACCTACATTCCTCGTACATGGAAGGATGCGGGTAAAAAGGGTGAAAATTATTCGTTTGGCAATTTTATACTGGCATTGTATTTACATTTTATGAATCGCTGGGGCATTCCTATAATGAATTGCTCCTCGCGGGTTTCACCATCTTAAAAGAGCGCTAGTCGTGAAAATTTACATTTCACCGAAACCGAAAGTCTCCTTCGCGAGTGCATTTTATAATGCTAAAACAAGAAAATAAAATTTTTGCGACGAAATGTTTTTATTTTTTATAGTTCACTATTCCTACTTCTTGTTTGTAATCTGAAGCGTCAAATCAACACCGTTAAACGCACCCGTATTTAAAATAATGAAAAACCTAAGGAAAACGGGGTGATTTATGGAATTATTATGAGATACAAATTACCGTTATAAAACTGTCCTGTTTGCTAACCGAATCTAACAAATCAAACTCTATCGACAGTCACATAATTTAAAGATAAGTTGAAAATGTTTTCAAGATTTTCCAACGGAGAAAGTGTAATTTTAATTTCATATCCGTTCGAGGAAAACTTTTCAAGTCCATCATTTATAACGGGAAAAGCCATCTAGTGTTATCTTTAAACTTTCCAATTGTAACTCCAACTTCTTAATTTCTAATGTATAGATTGGGACTTTAAACAAGTTTTTTTTCTCTTTCTTTTTTCCTTTTCGTTTTTATTATAACTCTAATTTTTCTTTTCAATCTTGTACGATATACGTGCCCTCCATGTGCGGGATCACTTCATGGTATTATCGTTGAGAACGATTTACACGATAAGTGATAAAAGTTCGACTCGTTTGGATGGCTATTTTGATTTATTATGTTTTTATTTATGTTTCGTCTCAGTGAGATCAGTCCTGTAATTGAATTTATCGAAGGGACTTAAGGAAAAATAATTGTTGGCGATAAATTGAAATGTTATTGGTCAAGCGGAACAGAAGGGAATGATCGTCAATAATTCATTATTTGTGTAAAAATTATTCTTTTGAATTTGTAATACCTTGATTGCACTAAAGAGAGCAATAAGAAAAATAAAAAGTAATCACATTTCGTAAACTCCATAAACTAAGTAACTTACAAGGGATCAGTAACAATTAAAAAAAAAAAACGTAAGCAGCCATGCCGCATTACTGGAGCTGAGTTTTTAACTAGGGCTTGTTTTGATTTAGTAATAACCTTGCTTAACCGTTCATGACTACAGGCCACACCCAATACCAAGTCTGAAAGCCCCCACCCTATCCTTTCCAAATACACTTAAGAAGTTCAATTTGGCACAAATGTAGTATTTTTTGCCATGAAATAATCATGCGAACACATATTTCTCAAATTAAAACTATTTTAGGGTCCTCAAATTATCTTCAAATTTTGTAAATCCGCCATTTTGGATCCATTTTGACTCAAATTTAAGAGGTTATATTCTGGTCACAAACTAATCCTACACACAAAGTTTGACCATTCTAGGCCGATTTGGTGATGAGATATGGAAGATTCATGAAATTTCCTGCAGCAATTTCCCCTCCAAAAGCCGTTTTTTGCTCTAACTCCCCTCCAAAATCACTGAGGAAGCTAAAATCCAAATACGTTTGTCACTTGGGCTCATTTTATCATATGACACAGCAATAAAAAATTTTCGACCCCTCCTGTACCCCCACCACTATTTTAGGTTGGTAAACCCGCCTTCCCCCCTCCAACATCATGTATGGAAGTGAATTCGGGATATAGTGTACAACTTATCCCCAATAACCATATGAATTCATATTAATTACATTTTTACCAACTTGAGGCTCCTCAAGCTCTACTCAAAATTTTGATAATCCGCCATTTTGAATCCATTTTGATCCAAATTCAAATGGTCATATTGTGGTCACCAACTAACCTCACACACAAAATTTGACCTCTTTAACTTGATTTGGTGGGGAGATATGGAAGATTCAAGAAATTTCATGACTCAAAACTTATCTAACTCCTCTCAATATGCACTCAAGAAGCTGAAATTTGGATATGTTAGTATCCGTGACTCACTCCTTCATATGAAATCAAAAACGAAAAATTTGAGCTATTTTCCCCTTCTCCAGCCCCCCTCAAAATTTGAGTGATCCGCCATTTTGAAATTTGTCGAAAAAACAAAAAAACAATTTTTGCGTATTTGCAAGAAGAGTTCCTCACCGAATTTTGAGCGAATTTTATCCACACCCGCCTGCGCCAAATGAGTGACACAAAAAACGCAATTTTCTCAAAAACAGGTTTTTGCTAACTCGCCTCAAAATGCACTTAGGAAGCTGAAATTTAAATATGTTGGTGTCCGTGACTCACTCTTTCATATGAGATCAAAAACGAAAAATTTGAGCTATTTGCCTCTTCTCCAGCCCCCCTCAAAATTTGAGTGATCCGCCATTTTGAAAGTTTTCGAAAAAACAAAAAAAATGCTTCTGCGCATTTTCAAGAAGAGTTCCTCACCAAATTTTGAGCGAATTTTATGAATACTCACCGGCGCTACGCGTGGGGGAAAAAAAATATATATAACCAAAAAGTTGGACATTTGCCAGATGATTACAAATGGTCTGAAACGCAAAGATTTGAAGACCCCACCCTCCCCCGACCTTCCTTTCCCAAATCAGGTAGGCTGTAATAGCTATCGTTTTGTTAAAAACTCAGCTAAAAAAAAAGTATCCATGCAGCATTATTGGAACTGAGTTCTTAATTAGGGTTTGTTCACATTTGCAAGCAATATTCTCAAGTGAACTTTTCAAGTCCATCAGATGCATTACGGAGTAGAAAAACCTTATTTCGCCCCTTCCAAAAACACCCAAGATATTAGATTTGACGGATAGCTAATGAAAGCTCACATTTTTCAAGTTTCAGCTTTTTGCAGTTTGTCAATCCTAACTCAAATTTTGCCCATTCCTCATTTTGAATCCATTTTTTCGCAGTTTTGATTCAGTTTTAAGAGGTCATATTCTGGTTAGTACCCAATAATCCAATATAGTGATTCCTTCTCCAAAAGCAATTGTTTTGCTCCAACTCCCCTTCATATTCACTTGGGAAGGTGATATTTAAATACCTTACTTACTTGAGGTCGTTTTATTGTATGACACCATAATATAATCTCAATTTTCCGATCTTTCCTTTACTTCCGCTACATTTTGAGGATAATAACCCCTCTCCATCCCTTCCAAAAACAAAAATGAGGTGGAATTGGCATACTTATTATTCATCACTTGTAATCATGTATGAGTCCACGTTTACAAAATTTGAATTACTCGAGGTTCTTTAAACCTTCCTCAAATTTTGGCCATACGTCGCTTTGGTTCCCTTTTAACAAAAATTATAAAGGTCATACTGTGGTTTATAAATAACACCGCATATGAATTTTGAGTTTCCAAGTAGATTTGATGATGAGGTATGGGTGATTCAAAAAATTTCACTATTCGAAACTCGCTCAAGTAGCCGTTTTTTGTTTTAATTCCTCTCCAAATGCACTTAGAAAGCTGAGATTTCAATATGTTAGTATCTAATGACTCATTTTTTCACATAAGACCAACAGCAAAAATATTGAGTAACTGGCTCATTCTCCACCTCGTCTCAAAATTTGAGTGAATTGTCACTTGGAGGTTATTCAAAGAAACAAAAAAGTGGTTTTGTGAATTCTGCAACGAGTCTCTCGTGAAATTTTCAGCGATTTTCATCCATACTCCTCCGCACTACAGATGGGGGAAAATATACATACACATTCATTCGCCATATGATTATAAATGGTCTGAAACGCAAAGATATGAAGGCCCATCCCTCCCTTTAAATCAGGTAGATTATAATAGCTATCATTTCAAATTAAAAACTCAGCTAAAAAGTACCGACAGTTTGTCCCTTAATAACGACAATCGGCAACTTAACTAACATCAACGTCGAATAAGTTGTCAGTAGAGAAATTACACTCGCTCTTTAAACTAAGGAAAAGGAACTTTTCGTGCGTTGCTGTCAAAAGGATCGCCATTCTCGGGAAATCCAGGAGCGGGTGAAATTAAGTCATTTTCACCCCTCGAACACTCGGTAACTTTTCAGTTTTCACGCTACGTATAGAAAACTTACTTAACTGACACTTGCATGTCTACACCCTTAATCACATCCGAGGCACATTTTCGATCGTAGCCCAGTCATGCAGTGGCGTGAAAGCGCATCAGACGGGGATGGTACGGAGTGAACTAATTACTTCGGCATCTCCGGCTGATTTTCGAAACGTCGAACGAGCTTGGTATAAAAAATCCGCGTGGTCGTTTGAAAATGGATGGAACTAATTTACCGTTTAAGGCTTAAGAATACAATTCTGTGGCCTCATGAAGGGGAGCCATTAGGTGACGGAAAAGTTACACCTAAAGCCCGATTCCCACGCACACGACATTTGAAATTTGTTTACGTTTCGAGCAGAATTGCTTCATTGTTATTGTTAAGACATTTATATTTGGGCAAATACGCGTTCCACACTGGCATTCCAGTTCAACGAGAGCATTATACAAAGCTGTATTGATAGAATCGTCGGTTAGTTTGCGGTTTGGTAAATATTCCAATTCCGTTGAGGTTACTTTATGTCTAATAAGCGGATTATAATAAACATTACTGGCGCGAACGGGTATTCTCGAATTAAGTTGAATTTGCGCATACATTACAATTAATTTTAGTACACGTACAATAAAATTTGATAGAGGATGATTCAATTCGGGAATTGGTACATGAAAGTTTCGCAATACCAGCCAACGAAAGCGTCCGCTTTTTACACGTAACTATCGCATACCTATACCCGAAAGGTAAAGTAATACTGCACATATTTCACACTTTAAGCCTTTTAGGACTCTCAACTTGTACACGATTGCGAAATTAGTTTCAATCGTATGGCTCTCCGGTGTCCGTTCACCTTCCCAATGCTGGGGATTCGATGTAACTTAATTTCGCCGCTTTAAATCTCCTCGTCATTATGCTTTCCGGCGGGCAACATCGTGAAACCGATAAACCACTTTAAAAAAATTGTCGATAGGTTTTTCCTACTAATCGCGTTATGCGCGTAACATTACATTTAATTAATCGTCCATTCTGACCCAGACGCTGTTGTTGGTGAATTATTGAAATTTCATACGTACAATAGATTGCACGTGTAACGCCCTTCGATAATTACACCGCCGGTGACTATGTAGTAGACACCATTATCGAAAATTATATTAATCAGGTTCGCCTTTCGGAATGCAATTTCATCGATATTTCTAGAATTAATTGACGTATGTTTGGCATAATTACTGTACCTAAATTTGTAATGCCAAAGTTTTCAAATTAACTACAAGTCACCGAATGAAAAGGGGTAATTCATAAACAATGATAAATTCTATACGGAACTTTCTGCGACATATATACATTTAAATTTTTGGAAATTTTGAATCGATATGGAAGAAAAAGCTTGAATGTTAATAATTTTTTTTTAACATGATTTTGTATTCAAAAAAGTATATAATGAAATTTTTGTTTTTTATTCACATAATTTTAAAAATAAATTAATCTGTAGCTAATACTGTTAATCTCTTCACCCACAAATTCCTCCCCCATCCCTAGGACCGATCATATGACTTAAAACTGTGATATTATGTTATAATTCTTGGTAGCAAGAAATACAATTTCGGTTCAAGATGCATTTCTTAAGATGAGAAAAATGAAACGCTACTCCTGCAATAATTTATTTACAAGCGTTTTCAAACATCATGTGCCTTTATTGAAGTTCAGTTCATTAATGAACAAAATATAGGAATACAAGCTAGGAATACCCGTCCTTCGGACGGGTTGCAAGTTGTAAGTTATAGGCACCTTTTGTACAGAAAAAAACATATTGTTTAATAATTTCCTTATTTCACCTAACGTATTATAGAAAAAAAAACGTAAGCAGCCATGCCGCATTACTGGAGCTGAGTTTTTAACTGGCGTTTGTTCAAGTTTGGTAATAATAACGTTGCTGAACTCTTCATGACTATAGGCCACACCCAATACCAAGTCTAAAAACCTCTATTCTATCCCTTCCAAAACCACATAAGAAGTTGAATTTGGAACAAACGTAGTATTTCTTACATGAAATAATCATTTGAACACATATTTCTCAAATTACAACAACTCGAGACTCCTCAAATTATCATCAAATCCTTATGATCCGCCATTTTGGATCCATTTTAACCCAAATTCAAGAGGTCATATTCTGGTCACTAACTAACCCTTCCCTCAATGTTTTACCTTTGTAGGTCAATTCGTTGAGGAGATATTGATGATTAATGAAATTTCCTATAATAATTTCTCCTCCAAAACAGGTTTTTTACTCTAACTCCCCTCCAAATTCACTTAGGAAGCTAAAATCAGTATAAGTTAGTCACTTGGATTTATTTTATCATATGACACAACAATAAAAAATTTTCGACCACTCTTATACCCTCACCACATTTTCAGGTCAATAACCCCCTCCTTATCTTCTCCAACATCATATATGGAAGTGAATTGGGGATATTATATACTTTTCATCTTCAATAATCATCTGAGTTCAAAATAATTACATTTTTACCAATTTGAGGTTCCTCAAGCTCTACTCAAATTTTGATAATCCGCCATTTTGGATCCATTTTAACCCAAATTCAAGAGATCATATTCTAGTCACCAACCAATCCTAACCTCGAAATTTGACTTTTGTAGGTTGATTTGGTGAGGAGATATAGAAGATTCACGAAATTTTATGACTCAAAACTTCCTCAAAAAGCCGTTTTTTGCTCTAACTCCCCTCCAAATGCACTAAGGAAGCTGAAATTTAGGTATGTTGGTGTCCATGACTTGCTCTTTCATATGAGATCAGAAACAAAAAATTTGAGGTATTTGCCCCTTCTTCAGCTCTCGTCAAAATTTGAGTGATCCGCCATTTTGAATTTTGTCGAAAAAATAAGAAATATCGTTTTGTTAGATTTCCATGTAGAGTCTTTCACCAAGTTTTGTAAATTCCCGCCCGCGCGCGGGAAAAAAATATGTATGTATATATATACACCAAAAAGTTGGACATTTGCCAGATGTTTACAAATGGTCTGAAACGCAAAGATTTGAAGACCGCACCCTCCCCCGACCTTCCCTTCCCAAATCAGGTAGGCTGCAATAGCTGTCGTTTTTGGGTTAAAAACTCAGCTAATTATAAGAAATTGGAATGCATAAAGTATTATTATCTGTGAAGGGAAGTGATGTAAATCATTATTATCCTTGTGATAAAGAAATTCTGGTTATTACCGTAATGTTTCGTAACAGGTGTAGTGTTACTATGATTAAGTACAGCACTACCTGAAGCTTCATCAAGTTTTCTTTTATAAGATGCAACTCGACGGTCAACTCGCGAGTTGCGCCCAATATCTTTTTTTCACGGTGAAGGCATTTAAATACACAAAACACACTGTCACATTGGATAATAAAAAAAAAAAGTAAGCAGCCATGCTGCATTACTGGAGCTGAGTTTTTAACTGGAGCTTGTTTTGATTTAGTAATAACCTTGCTCAATCGTTCATGACTACAGGCCACACCCAATACCAAGTCTGAAAGACCATACCCTATCCTTTCCAAAAACACTCAAGAAGTTGAATTTGGCACAAATGTAGTATTTCTTGCCATGAAATAATCATGTGAACATATATTCCTCAAATATAACTATTTGAGGGTACTCAAATTATCTTCAAATCTTGATAATCCGCCATTTTGGATCCATTCTAACTCAAATTTAAGAGATCATATTCTGGTCACTAACTAATCCTAACACGAAGTTTGACCATTCTAGGCCGATTTGGTGACGAGATATGGAAGATTCATGAAATTTCCGGCCGTAATTTCCCCTCCAGAAGCCATTTTTTGCTCCAACTCCCCTCCAATATCACTGAGTAAGCTAAGGGCTCATTCTATCATATGACATAGCAATAAAAAATTTTCGACCGCTCCTGTACCCCACCACTATTTTAGGCTGATAACCCCGCCTTCCCCCCTCCAAAATCATGTATGGGAGTGAATTAGGAATATAGTATACATCTTATTCCCAATAACTATATGAATTCATATTAATTACATTTTTACCAATTTGAGGCTCTTCAAGCTCTACTCAAATTTTGATTATCCGCTATTTTGGATCCATTTTGATCCGAATTCAAGAGTTCATATTCTAGTCACCAATTAACATCACACACAAAATTTGACCTCTTTAACTTGATTTTGTGGAGAGATATGGAAGATTCAAGAAATTTCACGACTCAAAACTTCTTCAAAAAGCCGTTTTTTGCTCCAACTCTCCTCGAAATGTACTGCAAGTGGGTGTGGTATTTTGAGAGTGGGTGGGGTTTGAGATGAAGAAGATCGCACCCCTACTGCAACAACATCACACCTCAAAATACGTCAAATAACCGAAACTCAAGAAAATTGCTTTTTATTTGCTCTGTAAATAACGAAATACGAATTCAAATTCATTTTTTTTTTCATCGATCCTTACTAATTTTTCACGTTCTTTCCAATAGTAAAGGCAGATTTTCGCAACGCAAATTATTTTTGGTAATTTTTTGAGATGTGGTGTTTTTGCAGTCGAAGATTTTTTTTGAGATGTGTTGTTGCAGTAGGGGTGGGAGATGAGCTCAAACTCCACCCACTTTCAACTATGCCCTCCTTCTAACTACCACCTTTCACTTAGTTTCCAGTATTTGTATATTTTTTCAATTGATGAATGAAACCTGAACAAGAACATATGACGCCTAAAAGTGTTTATGAGTAAATTATTGAAGAAATATAGTTAATTTTTTCTTATAGGATGAGAAAATCAGCCAAAATCATGTAAAATGTGAATCATCAAGTAGCTTCATAATGATTTCATTGTTTTTCGCAAAATGATTAATACTTTAATAATCCCTGAAGTTAAAATCGGAGATAAATTGTTCCAGAAATGTACAAAACTTCAAATCAAGTCTATTCTATTCACGTAACCTTAAAATTACTCCAGTGGTGCACTCAAATACCTATTCTAGAGTAAGATCCTCATCTCTCCACATATTTTTTTGATAACCAAAATTCTGATATGAAAAGAGAAACTACTTATCTATAATAATATCCGACATTATTAAATAAACAAATTTCTGATAGTTTAAGAAACCAATAAAATTTCACATATGAGTAAATTTGCGAAATTTCCACTCACTGGGTGTGGCCAATACCGGAAATAGGCGTAACCTGAAGTATAAATAGGCGTGACTCACAGAACGATGAAAAATCAACATATACATCGATAACAAGGTTTTTTCACCTGTCAAATTAGAATACAACATTAATTTTTCACGCCAAATGAAATTAACGATAGAAATAGCTCCTTCGATATATTTTAATTGCTCTGAGACGATACTCGACTACCGATACGATGTTCCAACTGCGATATACTTTATAATTACCATTTTGATAGCTTTTCATTCGATAAGTAGCGTTTTAGCGAGGCTTATATTAGATTTTACGATGTTTTTCAAAAAGCTCAGAAGATTTTATTACATTCCCGAACTACGGTATAAAAAGATTGGAAAATATATTTGTTGCAGAGAGTATCAGAGGAGAAAAAAAATAGAACGCGAAAACTCGTTGGCTAAAAAAATTAAATTTTTTCTTTTGAAAAAGGCAAAATATACGATTCCGATGAAACGATATACCCGTGTCTAATCACACAGCTCGATGACATTTACATACGAAAGCAATAGCGCGCGAATAGAAACTATCAAAAAATATTATCGCGATAAGGTTTTTTGAAAACGCGTTACCATAAAACCGCAATAAATTTCGCGCGTAAACTACACGCTGCATTCGGTATTCGCGGAAGAATTCACACTTCTCATATATCAACGGAAGATATATTTAGAGAATGAAAAAAAAATTCCTGTATGCTCGGCTAAAGCGGGTGAACTCGCCTCAAAAATCGAACTTATCGGTTTGCTCGGCGGGCTAAAAGTTTTCAAATTTATTGACAAAAAGCTTGAAGAACAATAGCGGGATAAAATCTGAGACATCGGGACTGTTATGGTTATTTTATTGTTGTTTTCAGTTTTGCAAAACTGCACTTCCTCTTTTGGAGTTTTAAAAAACTTTCATAAATTATGAGAAAAAGCACCCCGTTGAGATATGGTAATAATAACGGTCATAATAATTTCACTAGAAATATCGGCCGTGTAATTTGATGTTCTTCTAAGGCGTTATAATCAACACCACGCCACGTCTATGGTGTTAATTTTTTATTACCAGAGGCTCGAAAATCGTGGCGACATTTTTCATATCTAAAACTCGTCGAGAAAATATTCGCTTCTGTATCTTAACACTCGAAAGTGAAAATGATACGATGGTAAAAGGGACAATATACTATTATCACTCACGCTAGTCCAATTTACAACTATCTTAAAACATCCCCACAATACATTCCGAACACGTATATTAACAAATGAAATATAAATGAACTCAACCATTCGAAATGCTGAACAGCTTAAATTCCTTTCAACTCAAAACAATCCTTCATAGGTAGATACGAAATTCGAAAACAAAAAGTTGAATCAGTTTCCAACTTAAAGGAATTGCAAATTATGGTGTAAAATTACAAATAACTCGAGGGGGTGGTAAAATTACCAGCTGCGTTTCGCCATCGTTCGCATAAATCAATCAGCAACAGGCTCCGCATGTCCATTAATAGTTCGAAGAAGGTTCGCAATATCAAATGCATTAATAAGTTACCTAATGGAATACCTGTTTCTTAGATAATTAGTTTAATTAAACTCCTGTTTGATTAGGAGTGAAAGAAGGTCGAACTTTTCAACAAATCATTATTTAATTATCTAGTCTGAGACTAAAAGAATTGGCTATTTCGATCAACAATAAGAAGCTGAGATACTTTGGTTCTTTAAGAATAGAGATTCATAATTGACGACTATAGTTCGCTGTAAAATTTAACCCAATTTCGTAATTTGATAACACCTGAAAATTCCATATCCCGGAGCGAATATTACGTGGAACGCGACGAATACACAATGTAAAATTAACCACACATCTATTCACTTCTACGCGAAATTTCTCAATCATCACATAGATCTGGCGAAACATAGATGAATACCGCGAACAGGAAAACATCGATGCATCTAGCCGCAATGTATGCATACCACGAAACAAATGAACTAGAAATTCATCATTATGACGGCAGCGATTTCCTCAGGGGACTTTCCTAATGGTATTAGAAGACGTTCTATAACTTCACATGGTGGCGTTATTACAAATATAAGTATATTATTACTTATAAATGCAACCATTACGTAGTACTATACAGCGTATATTGGATTTTTTTTAAAAAGGTGAAAAACGACCAAGGAAATTTACATCAGGGCTACGTGCTTAATAAAGAGACGATGGCGCCGTGCTGCACAACAAAATATTACCACCATCAAAAGAATGTTATAATTTTACACTATATTTACGGAGCGACGTATAAGTTAGCGGTGGTCGACCAGTGTACAGAGCATTGAATGAATGCAATGCCTGAAGCTAGCCGAAACTACTATGAATTGATATTAAAATTTATGGTTACGTATGGTACGTTTGTAATGTTAGAAGAATGGTAATCGCATCGCGGATATGTGCTAGTTTATCGTGTTATGTAGTACCATGTTAATTTGAGCCACCAAAGAAACTTTATAGAATGGAGCCTTTTCTGGGCTTATTTAACTTGTGTGGTGTAGATATACGATAAAAAAGGATTTAGGTTTGTTAGACGATTGGACGAAAAGGTCAAATATCGTCAGCATGTTTCTGTTTGACGGAGATATTTATTATCGTATCATGCATGTTCCTTTTTTTTTTGTTTTGTTTAATATATACATAGATTTATAAAAAGTATCAATTTGTACCCAAAAAAGATTTTCATTGCGACAATATACCTCCACTTGGCCACTTTACCTCCCATTTCGGAGTTACTTTAGCATCCCTGTGAATATAGTGTTAGTTGACTAGACTGTCTGAGTGGGTGTCATGGCCCCAATGCTCATGCGGTGGATCGAGTAGCTGCATGAGTGGGGTCACGTCGACCAGATCCCATGGCCGAGGCACCGAACTGATTGCGGACCACCCCTACCTTGCTTCACGGCTTGGAGTAGGGTGGAATGACGCAGACAGAAGTAGGGCCCATAGAGTGTACGACCTCTGGCTCGCCTGCGGGCTTAGTAGGCCATAAGAGGCAGAACGGCAACCGGCGGGGAACCTCCGAAAGGAGGGGAGTCGCGGCGCGGGGTGAGGGCTGGAGACCACCGTACACTCGAAAAGAGCGCATAGCGCAGACATGGCCGAGGAGCAAATACTGGTACGGAAACCCACCAGAGGGAAGTACGGTGTACCAGGGAAAGGACGGCGACAGCTGAATTTCGGATGAGGAGGGCTCCTGGTGTGCAAGCCAGCACATCAGGGGGAAACTCCCGGGGGAGACGTAGGCCAGTCGCCAAGGTGCCCCTACTTGGTTGGAAGTAATGCTACAAGCGGTTCCCAATCAAGTAGTGTCGCGTGCGGTAGAAGAAATTCCCGCAAAAAAAAAAAAAAAAGGTTGTAGGCAATTCTTCAGCTGGAGATAATTTCGAACCCTCTACGTAAATTATATGCATCTAATTTACATGATGGTTTCACCAGATAGCGCCATCATCGAAAATGTGTATGTGAAAATTGTTTCAATTTGCTTCCAAGTACATCACAAAAATAACAGATGTTTTCAAGAAGAATATGCTTCTTATTTCTGACCGCTACCCACAGATGTATGTTGAAAAGTTATTTATCAATAACATTTAATACGGAGGCAAATTAGAATTTCGCATATGAATATCTGAAGCAAACTGTTCCATTAGGTGTACCGGATTCAAATACGTATCATAGGTTTGTATACGTATATATATATATATATCTTCATTTCAATAGAAATTTATATTGATATTTTTCTGAAAACATTACTGTAAATTTCAAGTTTTGAAATATTCCATCGAAAATAAAATAGGAAGAATAATGAGAAATTTGGTATTGAAGTATGATGATTATGAATATAATTATTTCAACTACCTACAATTATACACTTTTTGTTCTTCATTTCATTCATTAGGTTTTTTTATATTTAATTTGCATTTCCGAAGTAACATTTTTTGCACATTAATAACGAAGTAATGAAATACCACCAAAAAAGTTGAGAGACTGCCTTCCAACACTAGATCCACCTCCAAGCCCATACGGACTTTTCAGGTATCTTTCATCTGAAGGTGCC
The DNA here is from genome assembly GCA_009761765.1 of Phenacoccus solenopsis. Taxonomy (NCBI): domain Eukaryota; kingdom Metazoa; phylum Arthropoda; class Insecta; order Hemiptera; family Pseudococcidae; genus Phenacoccus; species Phenacoccus solenopsis. The sequence continues at coordinate 11,203,443 of CM019755.1, read as the reverse complement.
TTAAATTGAGAGCTCAAAGCATACGTCGATGGCTTCTCCCCCTTTCCCTTCACCTCCAGCTGCACGGTGCCTAATATTACCTGGAAAAACTGGGATAAAAATTGAGCAATTTTCTTGAAATAAACAAGTGCTGAAAAAGGGCTCAGTTACTAGAATTTTATATAACTTCTTATTTCAAAATTAAATATAAATTAAACAATTTTAATTAAATAAACTAATCTAAAAAATATATATATATATTTATTAAATTTTTATGTTTAACCCGAATACACGTATATAGGCCTGGCACCCAAATTTATGGTTAAAAAGGTGCCGGGCTTAAAGCGCTCTTTACAAAAGTTATTAGAATGATGTTCAAACTTTTGTGGAGCCAGTTGTTTGATATTATTGATAGTTGAAAGAGGGCTCATTTTATATTTTTTATATGAATAGGAACACATGTCTAAGTTTCCTTTTTTCTCCAAAGATGAAGAGAAAAAAAGTATTTGCAAAGTGCTGTTCAGAAAAAATAAAAGAATTCAGTTTTTAAAATTGGTGGGAACACAAGTACGAAAATTAAAAAAAAAAATTGACATTATAAAAATAACTTTTCGACAGTTAATTTTTTTTGCGGGGGGGGGGGGGCGAGAGGGGCTCAAAACATACATTTATCGTCACCAGGCTGAAAACATTTTCAGCTTCTAATTTTTTCATAATTAGTTCGGGAGATCCTTTTTCCATTTTTAGCTGAGTTTTTAACTTGAAAACGATAGCTATTACAGCCTACCTGATTTGTGAAGGGAAGGTCGGGATAGGGTATGGTCTTCAAATCTTTGCATTTCAGACCATTTGTAATCATGTGGCAAATGTCCAACTTTTTGGTACATATATAAATATTTGAATTAGATCTTCCAACCAGAGAAAACAAACAATAAGATGTTTATGGAATATTTTGTTGCAAGCAGAAGTTTTACTTGACCAAAAATATTTTATCTCAAATTATGTATTAAAAAAATTATGTTTTTAAATTGAGTAGTTTGGGAGGATTACCCCAATTTGTATTTTCAAGCTTTAACCCCTTTCAAGTAAAATAGATATCCTACTAATATTTCTAGTATCTAAAAATAATGACAAAAATTCGAGTAATTTTTTACAAAACAAGTTCTCATGTCCCTCTTCCTTTTCTTCACAAAAAAAAAACGTCATTTTCTCGACAAAGTTCATCTTTTCTTCTATCATCGAAATTGAAAAAGAATGATTTTTCATTTTGAATTTGAAGTCGACCTTACCTTTGAATTGCTGAAAATTTCATTTTTATATAACAAAATAGGCGATTGTTACGAGTTTTTCCATTGAAATTAAAATTTAGCTTCAGAAGGAAGAAAAGCTGAGAGAAAGCTCGAAGAAGAAATTCCTCTATATTTCATATGACGCGAACAATATATAACAAGGGCGTAGATAGCTAATAGATGTTTGAATATTTATGAAAAAAAATGCCTATGTATAACTCAACAGAGTGTCAGCTGGAAAATTTCAGTATCGAGTTGGACGTTTATAGGTAGGCATAAAAAATTGGAATAAATATTTTTCGGGGGCAAAAAAAAAAAAAAAAAAGGCGAGAACTAATTCCGCACATTGTCGGTTCAATTACCCGAAGGGGGAATTCAATTACGGACTGGCGCCCATTAAAATATTAATTCTATCGACGGAATTTTTTAGGGACGTGGGCGGCCTAAATCCGGGCATTTATTAAGGACGGGTTTAAATTTATTTAACTACGTATCAGCATAAAAACATGCGTGTAATGTAACTTAAATGCCCATACGTGGGTCATTAAAGTTTGAATTGAACAAAATGTAACAAATTTTTAACCGTTTTCGCCGTTACTATAGAAACGGGCGCAATATTTGTCGGTTTTATTTTCATAATTTGTACGCGCGCCGCGACCATATACTTAAAGAGATTTTTTCCCCATCCAGGTACTCGACTAGCGATAACGTCGCGCGCGCGACGACAGAAAATTTTCAGTCCAGAGATTCGAATGCGATTTAATTCGACTATTTGTCGGTTGACTTAATCGTAGAGATGATTTTGAATGGGGAGTGTTTCGATTTGCAAAAGTACACGATTCGAAACCGCGTGCTAACGTTTCACGCCGTGTAAAAGTTATACGAGCTGGGAGACTTATTTGACGAACTAAAGAACTATATGTCAATGGCAGAGGGAAATTTAAGTTGCTATGCCAAGTTAATATGGCAACTTAGTAATAATAAACTTAACCCACGACATCGGTTCACTTCAACTTATCTTATATGTGTGTGTACGACTATGGAACATATTCATTAAAACTTATCCTTTAAAATTCTCCTTTATAACTCAAAACGACTGATACTTCCGCGAAATGTGAAACCACACGTATGGTACCCCGGGTGGTGCTTGAAATGCAAAATAACTCATTTTCCCTTGTCTTCGCCAGTTTTATACTGTAAAATTTTCATCGCATGTTTTACGCGAAAATAAAAAAGTCTCGCTAAATTTTTCAACGCATTTTAAATAATTGCACATTGAATTGACATCGTCAATCGTTTTTTTTTTTCAAAATATGTCGATGTTTCAAATTTTTAACGAAAAAAAAATCCTACGCTCTCTGTTTTCTTCAAATATAACAATTTATGGTGATGAAAGGAAAAATCGAGATCGAAAGATAATTTTTTTAATTAGGTAAATTTTCTAAAAATTGCTTCTCACAGATGTAAAAAAATGAAAACCGTAGTTACTTCCATTTCAGAGTCAAATAACTCCAATTTGAATTGACTTCGATGCCGAATTCCTTTCAGTATCTTTAAAGCTATAAAAGACAAATTTACTCCATATTATTTACTTTTGAAAAAATTCAAAGTGACTTGAAAAAAATAAAGTACTAAAATACATATAAATTGATTACTCAACATTTCATGATTTTTACACAACAAAATAGCAAAAACAGTTACATTTTTCAAAACTAAAAATTTGGAATATTTCAATTTAAAAAAAATGAAATTTTCAAATTTTGTCATGAATATGGGAAGATGAGTAATGACTTACATGATCGGAATTTTTCAACGTACAGTCATATTTTCAGATGTTCATTTTTCTACAATTAGACATTTTTGAAAAAAAATTCACTTCCATTCGTTTTATAATTTGATCCAACTTATTCATATCTATTCTCTTCTTTGCATACATTTGCGATGAGTTGACTATGTAAATTATTAGGTGTAAATCTTTGTTTCATAATTAGGACGAATCGTTTATGCAGATTATTCAACACGTCTAAATTCATTATACGGCGAATCGGTTATGCAATTTATTCGACATATCTGTCTGAATACTTTTTCTGTAATAACGGCGAATTGGTTATGCAATTTATTCAACACCATTGAAATACTCATTCAAATATTTACGGCAAAACGATTATGCAACTTATTCAACACGATTAATCTGATTCTAAAATTGTAAAGAAACCAAGAATGAAACTTACCAATCACCTGTGCGCCATGATTTTACGCAATATAGTTGAAAAATTATCATCTTTTCAAATTTTTTTTAGCCGTTCTATGAGAGTAAGGATGCGATATTTGTCTTTTTTAGCTGAGTTTTCAACTTGAAAACAAGCTTACCTGATTTGGGAAGGGAACGTCACGGGACGGCGAGGTCTTAAAATTTTTACGTTTCACTCCATTTGTGATTATCTGCCAAATGTCCAACTTTTTAGCATATATACATATACATTTTCCCTACTCATAGCACAGGCAGGTATGTATGAAAATCATTTCAAAATTACGGTTCACTCAAATTTTGAAAGGGAGTGAAAAGAAGGAGAATGTCTCATATAAAAGAGTAAACCATGGACACCAACATATCTAAATCTTAGCCAAGTGCATCCGGAGAGGAATTAAAGCAAAAAACACCTTTTTGAGAAAGTTTTCACTCATATTTCTTCTATCTCCCACATCTCCTCACCAAATCGACATAGAAAGATCAAAATTCCCATGTGGAGTAAGTTGGAAACCAGAATATGATCCTTCAAATTTGGGTCCAAATGAATTCGAAATGGCGGATAGCCGAAATTTGATGAAGGCTTGAGGAGCCTTAAATAGCTCAGACTCGATAAATTTGGACTCATATGATTTTTAGTAATGAATCGGAGGGGGGGTATTGTCTTCAAAATGTGATGAGATGAACGAAGAGTCAAATAATTTTTATTATTCTGCTACACGATACAGCTAGCCCAAATGACCAAGATTTTTCAATTTTAGCCCCTCAAATAAATATAGAGAGAAGCTGAAGCAAAAAAAAATGGATTCTATATGGAAAATCATAGCTAGAAGTTTCATAAATACCTCAACAAATTAATATAGAAAGGTAAAACTCTGCATTGGATTCACTTAGGGACTAGAATAAGACCTTTTGAATTTGAGTAAAAATCGAGTACAAATGAATCCAAAATAGGGGATGGTCAAAATTTGAGGTATTATTGAGATTTCCCAAATAGTTAAAAATTGAAAAATAAAGACTTTTTCATCATTGCGGACAAAAACATTCTCTGACATTTGAATAAGAACAATTAAAACTTCACTCGATGTAAACTGCTTACCGATAGCGCGGTCAGATATCATTCCGCACCATGAGTAATTAATGAAAACGAAAAGTTACACGAAGGAGCACTCGAGATATAATATGTAAGACATGGTAAATCTCTATATAGTGGAAATGATAAATATCTTATTTCTTCTAATCCAGTCTAGTCTTTCTCATTCATGAATAATTTCTACATATATGTTACACGCGACACGTACACCATCTCAAATGTCAACGCGACATGCCGGGCCGATAATTCAATAAGATACGGAAACCGGGAACGCGAAATAGTGTAAAAATTTCATCACCTGTAGGAATGGAAAATGATACTGGTAACTCCCAAAGTGGTGATTTCAACGTTACTAAACGAGACGTGTTAAACAAGTGAGGAGCTGAAAAAAACCTCCACGCTCCCTTTGCGTCGATGCTGAGGCGATGAAATTTCCCGAATCGATAAAATATTCGAAATCCGCTGCCGTGAAATATTTCCGATCGAGGGCGGAATGCGGATGGGCGAGGGCGCACGAAAACATAACGTGTAAAAATTGTACAAAATGAAGAAACTCGCGTATCAAAGAGACGAGCGCATTTTTCAATCCGTTTTCCCTTCCCGTCGTATCTTTTGATCAATTGAATTACACTTTTCTTTACTTCGTTTCGCGTCTCTGACGCTACGTTTATTCTAAACACCTAATTCGAATTTTATTCTCTATCAATTTCTCCTCTTTTTTGCCCGACGCCGACGTCCTGGGCGCCCGTATAGTTCGTCTCGATCGAAAAACTAGTATAAATTCACGAGGGAAATCAATTTCGTCGAATATGTAAATTAAATAAATGTTTCATTTTCCGACATCGAAGGCGAATGCATTTTATAAAGAAATACTTAAAGATGATTCCGCCGAAGAGATGAAATTTTTTTTCAAAATGTAAACCGATTTCAACGACTTAACGATTGCTATCCGCCGCACCGCCGACCTCTTCGACCAGCTAATTGAAAAGAAACGTTAATCTGAATCGGTTGCGAAAGACGGAAACGAAATTTTACTCGACCGAACTTTTCTTCGATTGGAATTTCAGCGTTAATCGACGGAGTATCGAATGCACGTCCGACGCGTTAAAGGAAATTCACCCTTACGCGAAATAATAAGCGAGTAGGACGTGACTATCTGAAATTAGGAATAGTACACGCAATAGTATGCATTTAAAAACCGAGAGAATAAAACTACAAAAACTCGAGAGCGTTTGAATATAATCGGTTTATCCATCTTCCGCAATCAATAAGCTGTACGGACCCAGTAGATAATATTTGAAGCTAAGAAAATCGTAGCCTTTGATTTCGTAGATAGATAACTTAAAATACATCGGTATATGTATATTTGCCTAACTTCACTAGAAAGACGAATTTAAATCATGGAATTACTTTTCAAATTATGCATAGGCAACACATCATACATCAGCGTATGTACCTTTGCCTATCATTATCTTGATTGGCAACTTCATCACTTTAGAATACAAATTTGAAGAAATTTTTTTTTAATCATTTTCAAAGTTGAAAATTTAAAATTTAAATATTTTAGTAAATCATCTAGGGTGTCATCAAACAAGTGATATTAACATGTGTCACAAGGAGATGATGTGATTTGAAAATTACACTTATCAAAAAAATATATCAGTAAAACTTGATAAAATTTTTAAAAAAATCAAGTTTAATAATAAAACTTATTAAAATGAGAAAAAAAATCGAATTAAATTCTACAGAATTGCCCCTAGTATACCTCTTTACGTTGCCAATTTAAACTTCCACCAACTCTTCTTCACTGGGGTGCAGTGGCATACGCAAGATTCCACCACGAGGGCAGGGTTAGAAATACAACCAATTTTTTTGGTACATTTTTTTTTCTTTTATTTTGTTTGTCTCTTTCCTCATTCTTTGAATAAGTAGCATAGTCTCAAAGATCATTGTTGCCAACTCGGCATAATTATGCCAGTTCTGGCATAATTTAAAATTCATCTAGCATAGGCATTTTACATTTAGCACAAAAAATTCTAGCTAATTTTCTAGCATTATCACTTTCTAAAGCGGCATAATCTGGTATTCGCTCAGGCAGTTAAACATTCCATCTAAATCACATCATCAGGGCAGCTCTATCATTCGAAAAGCATTTTAGCCACAAGAAAAAAATCGAAATTCACCTTTTCAAAGAGTAAAAATAAATTAAAATCAACACAGATTGGCAAGGACATAGATTAACCATACATAGATAGCCCACCGGTATATCGAATTTATCACTCATAAATGTTGAAAAAGGAGCTAGAAAGTTTTTTATTAATATCTAGGCAAAAAATTGAGTTAGAGTGTTCGGAAATGGCTTATTCGAAAGAGCTTAACATTTTATACATGATTCAATACTAAAATATTATTGCCATCGATGTGAGTCTCGAGTTATTTTAATAAAACTAATTCATTTTTTAGAGCGCTCTCTGTGAATGAGCTCCAGTACTAAGAATAAATTAGACTTATTGCTTGGTTTTTTGCAAATATCTCAAGAAAGAATATAGATAGAAACTTTACAAGTAGCTCATTCGAAAGAGCATAAAATTTTGAATGTGTTTCACTATTAAAAAACAATCGTTATTGATTTACTTTTTGAGATAATTCATAGGAAAGTAAAAAAATCGTTTTTCGAAATTAATTGCAAAAGTAAACGGACAGGAGTAACTTTAGAAAAATTAAATGATTCTCTATTCCAATCTCTTTAAAATGAGTCATTTGCAAGCCCTATATCTTGAATTGTTTCCAAGATATTAGCAAAAAACGATTCCAACTCAGTTTTTGAGTGATAAAAATTTAACGTACGGTGGGCTATCTATGTATGTTTCATCTATGGCAAGGATTACTTTAGAAATCTGACATGATAAAGTGATGGATATGTTAGTTACGGATCTGCTCAAATGGTTGCCTATGTTGTAGTACTTCAGGCACTTACCTGTCACATGAATTTCATCTAACACAGCCGTGGTTTTCCTTAGACCATTTAGTATTAACATAGACCGCGCTAACTGATAACAACCTGGTCCCAACATATGGGTGATTCTATAAGCGATTCAGTTCCAAACAAACACAATTTATCAATAATTTTATTAGCTATATGAAATGAATACGTGATTATTAACATATTTTTGCAGATTTTGAGAATTCGTACGGTGGCAGTACATCACAATTCCTAAGCCATCTTTCCCTCGCATCTTTTTCTTTAGGAAGCTTGTAAAACACATTGGCTTCATCACTCTACAGTTCGCGAAATAAAGCATAAAAGCCATAAATACTTACTTAAACCTTGAAATCGTCGAATCTCGATTACCACAAGCAATGCAGGTTTCAAAAGTCATTTTCATTAATTCATTTTAACACATTTTCAACAGTAATAAAATAAAAACCTCGAAAAACTCGGGAAAAAAATCTTGATAATCACTGATAATTCAATTTGTTTGGAACTGAATCGCTTATAGAATCATCCATATGTTGGGGCCATTGATAACGTGATTTTCCATTAGTTAGCGCGGTCTATGTTAATACTAAATGGTCTAAGTGGTTTTCTCGTGGCAGTGTTGCCAACATTAAAAATCTTGAAAATTCGCAAATTCATATGTAGCGTGTATCGACGTGTGTTGGGCTCGGCGAAGCGAACGACTGATCATTGGGATTCCCAGGATTGTGCTAGGTCGCTTTGTTTGGCCCAACGCAAACATGATATCGAAAGCATAAGATCAACAGTACTAATCGTAACGGCACGATAGCCACATCAGCCATATTAACGATCACTACGATTTTTTGATTTTTCGTTTTTTTTTTTTCATAAATGAATTGTTAGAGCGTAGCCGTGATTACCCATGATGGGGTAGGGGCCCGCAGTATGGCGTATCGTGCTTCGTTTTTTTTTTCTCTCTCATTTATCTGCGCCGATGTATCCAATTCAACATAATACATTTTTGCGACATATCATGGCGTTTTTATTCCATCATCGACGAACTGAAGGAGAAAATACACACACTCACACTCGACACATAAAAAATCAAAAATTGGACTCACAAAAAATTGACTCATCATAAAAATAGTACTCACCAAGACAAACAAAGGAAGCCAGAAATTCTATGCATTTTTTTCAGGGTCTACATTAGGTTTGCATAAGAAAGGAGAGGATCACATCTGATGAAATTTTCATCAAAAAAATTCACTATTTGGTCAAATCTGATCATGATTTTTATCTAATTTGATCAAGAAAATTACCAAATATAATTTGATCAAATTCGATAATTTTTCAGACTTTCTAATCACACTTTCATTAATTCAGTAAGTTTTGGAAACTGGGAAATGAACAATTTATCAGCTTGAATTTTTTGTAATAGTTATTGAAGATGTCAAGGATGTCAGCTTTGTATGCCATCAACTCATCATTGTTACATTTGCCTTATAAAATTTAAAAAATTAAAAATTTGGAAATACCAGTCAATTCTTTGGAGCTGTCCAAGTGTCTAACCTGCCTGTAACAACAGGCCTTGGCTACAGCCTTGCGCTATAAAGGAACCTTGGTCAATGTATGGATCTATCTGAATCCTATATATTTAAATACTTCATGGCTCGTAGGGTTTAACCCTCAGTCAAAACGACTCACCAGTTCTCACATAAAGTGGATAATTGCTCACCAATCACCTTCCAGCTGAACCTAGATATACAACGTTACCTGTTCTCATTTTCTCGATGTAAAAGTTTTTTAGTAAGAAAATTCAACTATGAAATAAAACCAATGAAGAAATTTGTAATCATATACAATGATAAGTCATAAAAAAAAATTTAAAAAATCGTGTAACGATAAAAGATAAAAAATAATATCTCAAAATTCCTCAGTCCTACGTTTTTATGGTCTTCGAGGAAATTAAATTTCTAAAATCTCCCATTCTTACTTCAGGCTCAAATTAATACATTGAAATGAAATAGGCATAATTTATTACCAATCTTCGTATGAAATTAAAATTAAATAGTAACCATTAAAAATATACAACAGCGCATCAACCTACAAATACACCCAAGTATTCATTTACGAGTACAATAATAAAGGTAAATAGCCTCCAGAGGGAAAAACAATAAATAAATAACATCATCAACATGATAAAATTGGTAACCAAAAAACAATCATTGACGAAACTTTTCGTAACACTGATCAAAAAAATAACTACCGAGAACCTCGAAATTAAAAAAAAAAAAAAAAAAAAAAAAAAAAAAAAAAAAAAACATAAATGCTAGATGGAATGAACGAAGAAGATAAAATTCAAAATTAAGCTCTTGAAAATTTATAAGAGAGCACGTAGCCTCGATGAATAAAAATCTTACGATAAAACTATATACATTTTACTCTGAGGCTGAGATTCTCTTTGGGCAAGAATTAATGGTTCGGTAGACTAACCACCGAAGATACGCTGTTCGCACAACCGTGTGTATCATTTTGGTGAAATTTAAATAACGACAAAATTAAGTTCAGCTCGGCTTGGTAAGTAGAAAGGCTGAAAAACTAAGCCTGGTACGTGCTGGCGGATACATTTCCTCCATGTCCGGTCCAATTGGTGTGTACAAATTTACCGGGCTCTGAGAGTAATTCGTACGTATGAGCGCCAAAGTAATCACGTTGAGCCTGAAGTAAGAAATATTTTTTAAGTATTTCATCATTATAATTACCGCGACAATCGATGAGCATGTTTTTTTGGCAGGGTCGATGTTGAGTTTATCACAAATGAGATGAGGGAAGGTATGATGAAATGTTCGAACCCACCACCACCGCGTTTCTTACCTGTAACAAATTAGCTGGCAATCTAGCACTTCTGTATCCATCGTAGAAGGATAAAGCAGTACTAAAAGCAGGGACGGGTATTCCAACGGTGGCAGCGGTGGCCACCACATTCCTCCACGATTTCTGGGCGCACGCGATGGCGTTCACGAAAAACGGATCTTGAAGTAAGTTGCACAATTCGGGGTTGTTGTCGAAAGCGTTTTTTATATTACCGAGGAAGACGCTGCGGAAATCAAGAAACGATGAAATCTGCGCTCTCATTTCTCCGAGTTGGCGCAATTATTTAAATAGTACAAGACAAAAAGTATTAAAATTCAAATGAGCCATAACTTACCTGCGAATTATACAACCGCCACGCCACATTAGCGCGATTCCTCCGTAATTTAAATTCCATCCATAAAGTTTTGCCGCTTCTCTCATTAACATAAAACCTTGCGCGTACGATATAATTTTAGAAGCGTATAAAGCCTATAAAATAAAACACAAAAATATATTAAACAACTCGTACGCGTAACCAACGCTCAGCAACCGAAGACGCGTACACTTGATTTATAAATATTTTAAATGTCCGGTACTAAAAAATACTACGAATCGCGCTGCGGCTATAGGCGAAAAGTCGAGAATGATTAAAATTTTAAACGCGTTACCGACAATGAGACGGTTTATAATTCATAATGCAAACAATTTCCAGGTCGTTGTTTTCTTTCTACGTCCCGAGTCAAACTATATAAAATGAATTAGCCATATACCTACCTACAATGAAATTCTGTATAAAAATTTAATTTCGGCGTTTTCTTTTACTTTTATATTTTATATCATTAAACTAAGATAGGGAAAAGAAAGTCAAGTTTACGGGTAGTCGAGTTACTTTCAAAACTTTAATTTTTAATCATGAAGTTTTACGAAAATGGATTCATGTTTAACATGAGCGAAGTCGAAAATATAGATGAAGGAAATAGAGCACAATTTTTTTTTTCTTTGAAAAATTCAACGTAACTTTAGTTGCGATATGCATAGTCAACTATAAGAAGCGATAATTTTATCGTAACATTTAATTTTTCTTACACATAGGCAATTCCACAGAAATTTTATTCAATAATTTTTATCATATTTTGAAAAATTTTTTTATTATAAATGCAAAAATATTTCCTTTATTTATTATTATTTTCTAATGATTTTCTACATCATCTTACTTAAGTCGAATCGAGTCTTTGAAAATTTTTTCAATATTTTGGAAAGTTCATCTTTCTATTCCTTTTGAAAATTTCACCAGATAACGATGAATTAAATGGACACAACAAACAATTTTTTCGTCGTTTTTTATTTATTCTAACTTAATTTACAGTGAAAAAAATTAGGCTGTTTCAGCCTATGTAATTTGAGAAAAGAGTTGTCGAGTTGATGGAGAAGGAAACTACATGTCTTCATTTCATTAGATTTTAATTTAAAAATTTTTAACTCAAATAATTTTCCTTCAATTTTTTTCTTTTTTCACTTTTTCGTTCTATTTTTATTATTTTCGTTTTTCTTTTTCAGTCAAGTCGATGAATTTGTCTGAATATTTTGAAAATTTCATGAAAGAAAAAATTTTCTCTAATAGAGACTTCTTTTGCAATTCAATATTTATTATTATATTTTTTTTATACTCTTGGAGTTTTGACAATAATTTTTTTTATTTATTCTTTCACATTATTTTTTAGCTGAGTATGTACTGAAAAAACTAACTCATTACAAACTAAATAATAAGGAAAGAAGGAATTAGGGGAGAGGGAGACTTCAGAACTTTATTTCATTTTATTTTTGTTCTAAAATTTTCATAATAAATGTAAATTAATAATTTTTCTCATATTTATTTCTTTTAGTATTTTCATGCTTTGTACAGCTACAAAGACTACACGCACTCGTCTAAAGTAAAATCAGAGGAGGTAAGGTGGTTGAGGAGGGGCTGTATTACAGCTTCTTCATAAATGTTATCTCATAAGGCTAAGAAATGTTCAATAATCTCTAAACATCTGAATGATAATTACATTAAATTTTTAGGAGAAGAATCAATATTAAAATGAAAAGTAATGGAATACTATTAAATGACGTAAAAAATGAAAAAATAAAATATTTAATTTTCTTCAAAAGTTATAGAATAGTAGGGGAAAAATCAATTATTTTTAAGAGAAGAAAATTTCAAAAAAAAAACTTGAAAGATAAGATGAATAAATAGATAAATAAATGAATTAAAAAAATTAAAATTTTACAATTTCAAAAAATTATTAAATTAAATTTTTTTGAAAATCGGAAAATAAATTTCGTTGACAAAATTATACTGTAAAAAATAAAATGATGAAAAAATATTTCTTCAGAGGTTCAGAAGCATAAAGCTCCTAGAATTTCTACACTCCACATCCCTATACAACCTCATCTAATCCTAAACTATGTAAAATAATAAAAAAGAAACGCCTCTAGCCTAGAGCTGTACATGGCGTAATTTGATAAAAAAAAAAACAAAAAAATTATCAAAAAAATTTTTCATCATTCAAAATAAAAAATAAAAATTGTAAATTTGATTAAAAAAATAAATACATAAATGGAAAAATGGAAAAATTTAATAAAACAAATTTACCTTGAGTAAGATGATGAAAATGAAAATAAAATAAAAAAACTGAGGGTTTCGACAAAATTATTAATATTTTATCTTTTCAACAAAACTTTACTGAATACGAAATAACTCTGACGACATTATAAGCCTAAATACGCAAGAGCGCGCATGAGTATAGAGACTATCGCAAATGTTATTTCCCTCAAAAGTTTTCATTTATTCAATAGCTGTAAATTTTCCCATAGTGGTCTGAGAGCCAAGAAAATCAAAAACGTCACTCAAAAATCAATACAACAATTTTTTTTAATTTTCTAATGAAAAATACATACTTAAAAATCGAAAAAATTAATATATTAGATTTTTTGACAGTTGTTGGAAAATACAAATATCAATAAAAAAATAAAAAAATTAGAAATTAAATTTTCTTCAAAAGTTACCAAGTAATGAAAAAAATTGCATAAAAAAATAAGTTTTTCTTGGCATCTTTTTTTTTTGAATCTTTTGAAATTTTCAGAAAAAGCAATATTATAAAGTATAATTAAAGCAGTGAAATCACTCGACTCCCATAATATGATAGAATAATTAATAAAATGGAATACAAAAAACTAAAAGCTTCAAAATGTTAAATTTTCATTTTTTTCGATTGAAAAAAAAATTAAGAATCTGAGAAAAATTATAGAATGAAATTTTCGGAAAATAAAAATTTCATTAAAAAAATAAAGAAGAAAACAGTGAAACAAAAAGTTGAAAATTAATCAGATTTTCTCCAAGAGTTACTCATTACTAGTAGCAAGAAAAAAAACACTGGTTGCTCTGTTTATTATGACCATAGAATCTTATATTCTTCACCACAATACAATCTTATATTCTTCACCACAATACTCATTAACTCTCAGAAGCTTTTCTTCAGAAATGTTTTAATTATTTCCGACACTCCCTCAGCCTTACTGACAATAAATAATCACTAGTCTAAAAGATAACACCCCATTTTTATAAAAATAATGCTCGCTTTAACGATTAACGATCAATGTACAATGTACCTATTTACGTTCAATTCCTTCTCATCGTAATATTACTCAAAATGAAAAAGTAGAATTCTCAGCTAAAACTTTTTAATATACATTCTCTAATTCAAATATCCCAATGCCACTAAGAAACTTCAAAGCGGTTCTCGAGAAACACTTGCACATTTTATTCCAATAATTCGGAGACCATACCTAATACTCAAATGAATTGAAATTTTTCAGTTTTGTAATATCTACTTGATATTTTACAACAAAAAAAAAAATAATAATAATAATAATAATAATAATTCCACTAGTACTCATACTGGCCACTTCCTCTTAGTCCTTAGCAACGTTCTTAATAAACAGCCCACTTTTTTTATCTTGGTCCTGTTTCTATCCAAGTGAATACTTACTTCTCCGAAACCTAATACTTCAAAATAATGCAAATAGCATTAAAAATCTAGCTTTTCTACTTTACCTCTGTCATTCCTCTTATTTGAAATATCAACATGATACGCCTCCAGCTCAGAGGTAGACAAGGTGTACGAAAAAAATGAGTATAATTATTCATAAAAATCAGTTTTTGCTCCAACTAGGCTCCCTTAATTTCGTTATAATTCTTTTTAATTTTTTTGTATAAAATTGATCACTTCACAAAAATGTATTTCTGGCATTATACGAAAATAAATAAATTCTACACTTATTCTTTTCAACTCACTTGTTCAATATCCTTGAGGAATTGCTTTTTGTCGCCTTTAAAAGCAACTTCTTCAGGAGCACATAAAATTTTAGATGCTTCTTGGCGTTCATCGATCAAGGACGATAAACACCTAGCGAACACAGATTCGCCGATTAGAGTAACCGGTACACCGTACTCTAAGGCCGCAATAGCGGTCCACTTTCCAGTTCCTTTTTGTCCAGCACTATCCTTGATTTTTTCGACCAAATATTGACCTATTGCATTGAGGTAGGGTTAATGGCGAACTTGAGAATTACCTGAGATTAATTTAATTTCTGAATTGAGTATTAAAACATTTACCATCGGTATCTTTGAATTTCAAAATATCTCTGGTGATTTCAATTAAAAATGAATCTAGTACACCTTTGTTCCATTCCTCGAATACCTAGGGACGAAAAAAATCGTCGACTTAGCCATAAGCTTAGTGGAAAAACGTACCACTTGAATTTAAACATACCGCGCTCATTTCATCGTGGCCTAATTTCAATACAGATTTCATTAGATGATAAGCTTCGCAAATCAATTGCATGTCACCATATTCGATACCGTTGTGTACCATTTTAACGAAATGTCCGGCGCCATTTTCGCCCACCCAATCGCAACACGGTTCGTTGTCAACTTTGGCGGCGATACTCTGGAATAATTCAGTAAAGATTTAGTTTCAGGTATATCAAGCGGATATGTGACAATATCCACATACTTGGAAGATATCCTTGATATATGGCCACGCTTTCGGGTTACCTCCGGGCATCAAGGAGGGGCCATATCGGGCACCTTCTTCGCCTCCGGAAACACCGGAGCCGACGAATAAAATGCCTTTGGCTTCTAACTCTTTGGTACGTCTGACGGTATCTTTGTACTCGGAATTGCCACCGTCGATGATTATATCGCCTTTTTCTAGTAACGGAAGTAATTTCTGAATGAAATCGTCAACGGCGCTTCCGGCTGTAAAATAAGGCCATATGAGGTACACGAATCGACCTTCGATTTGACACAACACGATAACTAAGGTAAATAATTTAACGAAAGGGCGGTTCGTACGTGATTCATAAGTGTAATAATTATATGGTGGAGTGAAGTAGAATAATTGGTAAACAATCGATAGCTGTGATCAAGTAAATATTTTTCGATAGTAATTTCATCGAGGTGAAATTTTTATACCGACAAAGTATCATGAATTTGTAAAAATTGCTTGAAAATTTTATAAGTGATGAGTACCTCAGTTTAAGTCACAAGTTATACTTTTATGGTAGGTCATAAAAATAAAATTAGTATGGGTTGACCAAATATTAGATAAGATAGAGTCATTAGTTATACTCGTAAATCGATAAAATTTTATCGAAATACATAAACTAATATTTGAATAGATATGTGCAAATACGATTTGAAATTAATATCAAACGTTTTCCCTCAAAGTTGAATATTAAAATTTTATCTCGTTGATGAATGAGAGATATTAAAAATTTTACTCTTATATAACTGAAAATGGCAGTATCTAGGGAATGAGAAATTTCATCAGATTTATTAAATTAATTAATCAAATGATACGATGAACCATTAAAATATATCATTCGAAAAAAATTACTTAGAGGCATTAATAAGGGAGATGATACCTCAAAACATGAAATTAAATTATTTTTCAAATGAAATTATTAGAAAAAATTATTCCTTCTCAATAAGTTTTATATCAATACTTAAAATGACTTTTTAGCATTCCAGAACGTAAGAAAAGTATTCAGAATGATGAAAAAACTTCAAAACCTCATCACATGATGTCGAAAAAAAGTGGAGTAAAAAAAATAAAAAGTTGCCCACTTTTATCTTTCACCCCTCTTATTTATCGATACTTCAGAAAAAAATGGAATAAGAGGTAATCGAATAACCTAAGCTAAAATGCATCTCTTATCACGTTGAGCTATAATATCGAGGTACCTTTCACGAGCATCATAACACGTCTAGGTTTCTTCAAAGTCTTCACCATTTCTTCCAATGAGTGAGCTCCAACAACTTTGGTACCTTTAGCTTCATTTTTCAAAAAAGAATCGACTTTATCAGTCGTTCTGTTGTAAGCTGTGACCACAAATCCGTGATCGTTCATGTTTAAAATTAGATTCTGGCCCATTACGGCCAAACCAATCAACGCAATATCTGATCTGTAAATTTGATTTTTTTGAAACCGGTTACTTGAACATGCAGAAATTACACGAGTAAAAAATCGTAATACATACTTCGCTGACATTTTTTAGCAGATGATAGAAAAGTTAACCAATAACTAACACTATATAATCGAATCTAACGAAAAAAGAACTAAAATATGGAGAGTTAACGTGATAATATCATAACCGATTGACACAAAATGTTCTATAATCACGATTATGACCCGATTAAACGAAGGTTATTTTCACCTAATAACGAAGGTTATTTTCTCCTAACAGCGAAAATATTGTAAGGACCGGTACGTTGTGCAGGTATAAAGCTTAATAACCTTCATACCGTATTTCAAGATTAATCGTTAATTGAAAATGAAAGGTTTACGTTCGCAATGCGATTTGCAATTATAGTTTGTCGTTTATCGCTCACTCACGCATTTTTCTTATCAATACTTCTGTGTAAATGTTACCATGGAAAGGAAATAAAATTGTTGGTAATTTTTCAAAATTTCGAAATAGGCGAATGATCATCATTTGTGAATTAAAGTTAAATTTATATTACTAATCATTCATTATATAGGTTAATTATTTCATTTTACTGCACATTGTTGGGTTCAAAATTCGCAAAAATAAAATAAATAATAAGAACTAACATATTTTTAGTTTTGAAAAGTGTAACACTGATTATTCGCAACAAAAATACTTATCAATTTTTCAATTAATCAGTAAAAGATAAGTCAGTCACCAAGAACAATAAAAAATTTGGTGAAAATACGTCGATTCATATATGAAAACCTCACTTATTTGTATATTTGTTCCATATTTCCCATTTTACAATCATTTTTTTGCAGAAACTTTCGTGTTAAAACTTGAAAATTTGATTTCTGTTATTCAAAACTTCTGTCAAACATTGTCGTTTCTACTATTTGTCGTCTTTGGTTTGTAACGACACCTGCCGGACCTGGTTCATTAACGTGGATGACCCTTTTTTCATTCGAATAACAAAAATAAATAAGTTGAAAAAATTACGCACGTCGACACTTAAATTAAAATATAAAATTTTATAAATTTTCTCGTTTCATTAACGAAAATTCATGATAACTATCTAAATCTCACTTATATTCTCTTCTTCCATGATTTGGCGTGAAGTTGTGTTGAGTACTGATATCAAACCACTTGTATAACATGATAGCAGTCTTTTAAAAGTATGGTAGTCAAGTGATGATAAAAAGCTCACAACATGTCTGATTTAACCGTGGGACGTTTATTCAACGAAGACAGGTACGTGATTATTAGAGTAATTGGAGTTCAGTTTATGCCAAATGTTCTTAATTTATCTTGAATGATTTATATTAAATTGTCATATGTTACAGATTTTCCAACACAACATGGAAGGTTATTTTTCTACTGATTTATTCGCCAATAGGGATCATAATAGCCATGATAAGGATGTGCATGGTGCTTCAAGCTTATGTCGCCGCATCACTTCTTCGATCACAAGTTTCAATCAGAAGGTGCGTGTTTAAAATCAAATGACAATCACTTGAATAGAACTTGAAATGGAATGATTTTCCCACAGATTTATTTTACGGGTTGTTTGTTGTGCGTTGGGAATTATCATTGAAGAAGATGCCAGCAAATGTAAAAGAAACGAAACATGTCGTGTAATTGTTTCAAATCACTTATCGATATTCGATCACGTTACTATTCATTTATTGACTAATTGCATCTCAGTGAGTGTAGTTTGAAATTTTGATCGTATAGAATCAGAACTGGATATATCTAGACAGTTTGTATTTACAGTTTTTAAGTTGTGATGTACCAGACTGGTTATTAAACGGAATTGGGCTGAAGAATGTCCCAGAAAAGGAGTCTAGTTCAACGGAGGATGTAAGGATATCTACGTTGAAAGCTGAATTGAATCAACATAACGATCCTATTTTAATATTTCCTGAAGAAGAATCAACCAGTGGCGATACTGGTCTTTTAAAGTAAATATTCTGGCGTTCTTATCATCATAGATGTCAACAAATGAAAATAAATGAATTTATGCTTCAGATTCACGTCATGGTGGGCTTCAGAAATCGACTCTGTACAACCTGTAGCTCTATATTTAAAACGACCTTCTTTAGTTGATATAAAAGCATCTGTACTTGGGTCTAGTTGGTATTCGATTACTTTTGGTCATTCTTCGTTCCTTACACAGTTTATACGATTAAGTAAGTGTTGTTCGAAATGTTCTTATTTTTTAATTTTGTTGTAAGTCTCTAATAATTGGATATGATTTAAGATATTTACCGGTAATGGAAAAATAACGACGAAAGTAATGAGAGCTTTGCTGACCGAATTCAAGCAGCTATAGCTGAAGAAATGAGCATTGCTAAGACTAATTTCACGAAATTCGATAAGGTAGGTACATATCAGTTTGTCACGTTCACTTCTCAATAATTCATGAATTATACATGCATTTCAATTATTAGGCGGAATATGAAAAACGTTTCCTCAAGGATAGGCATCGAGAATATATTTTAAATCAGCAAAATATGATATTAAGTAATCACCGCGAGTTACAAAGAATGGTAATACAAGTATCAGAAGTTCTTCCACACGTTCCTAGAGAAGTCGTATTTAGGGATCTTGGTACGTATTTTGTTATTTTTCTTTGACCTTTCAGAAATCGTGGTTTGGTAATTTTAATCACTCATTAACTCTTGACTGCCAATAGAAATCACTGGAAATGTAGATGTTACCATTACAAATTTACTGGAAGGACGAATTGAGTATGTACCTACAGACATACATTCTAATCGAAGTTCACCGGAAGCAATTCCGGGCCATCGCCTTTTGCCTCTACAGAAGTATGTTTTTATTGACGTATTCATCTTTTTTTGATTTTTGTAAGCCACTATATTCGTTAATTTTATATTTATTGCAGCAAAAAATTGCTCCGACGAGTAGCATGGCTCAACAACACATTACATTTCAAGAACGTAAAGCCAAACTTATTGAAGATGCTAGAAGAAGGTATAAAGAGAAGCATAACATCCCTTAGATCCACTTTTTATAGTTTAGTCGAATAAGTCAATACGATTTTTTTTGTACTTTAGTACAGAGATTATACTTTTTTTTTTTTTTTTTTATTTCTGTAAACACGTGTCTTGAGTTTATTTCATTTATCTCATTTTAAGTTTTGTATCGCGATTGTTGAATTGCTTTTAATGTAATTTTTAAAGATATTGTTATTAGTGAAAGCTTCAGTTTTATTTTAAGAGACTGAGTAGTATAAGGGCAGACCTAGGACACCAGGACAATTCATTAAAAATATATCCTAAATCACTACTAAAATCAAATTCTACAATTTTCATGAATTTCTAAGCAGAAATATCCTTCATTTATCCACCAAAAAGCTCCAATTTCCATAGTTTTTTCCTATTATTTTATAAGGGCACAAGCGTTCAGCCAAGATAATAATTTTTAAAATTGAATATTTACCTATTTTAACCCTTTTCTCAGACAGAAATAGTCAATCAATAACATATCATTTTTACCAAGGTAGGTATACAGTAGAATTCATCATATTTTATTTTAAAAATTTTGTAGTCCTTTTAAGAGAAAATTCATTCATTTCTGGAGAAAAAACAACCTATTTTTCTCACAATATTTGTCATAAATAAATAAATTACTCAAAAATAATAACTGAAGAAAATTCTGGCGCACTCTAACGCAACTCTAGATTTCTCAATTTTTAGGTCAAATTTTACATTTTTCTCAAAACCTAAATTCCAACAAACTCAGATTTCTCATTTTTTAGTCAAAAATTCTCATTTTTGGTCAAAATTTTATCATTTCTTTCTAACACACTCTAGCGCAACTCGATTTTTCAATTTTTTAGGTCAAATTTCACCATTTTTCTTGAAACTTAAATTTCCAACTCACCTCTGTTTTTCATTTTTAAGTTGAAATTTCTCATTTTTATTCAAAATTCACTATTTTTTAAATCCTAGTAACACCTCAAATTTCTAGTGCAGTTCTAGATTCTCAATTTTTCATGACTTCATCATTAAAAAAGTGTTGAGATTTCAAAATATATATGAGAAAAAAAGAAATAAAATCTTATTATAATTTATTCTTTGTAAATGGACGTATGGCTATTCTTTATAGCTTATATACGCCGACAATCAGGCGTTTTCTGATTCAGTGTTCATGTTGGAATATGGGCTTCGAACATACGAGTAAATATGTACAAAAACTAAACATTATGTGGCGACGTAGTGTCACAGCATGTAAGTCTATAAATTTAGTACAAGTAAATTGTGTTCTGAATCGACGCTCGAGCCTGCAAAATTAATCCACCTCTAAATAAAAATAAATTCAATAGGCTAATTCGAAAAGGAGCTTAGGGCAGAGATCAAATTTTATCTCACAATGAAGCAAACTTCCTCGTTGAACCAACAAAAAACTTTTCAGTGAGGTATTCATCATTTGCGATCGACACATTTGATAGTTCCGGAAAGATGGCTGTCGGCACTGCTCACGCTTTTACATCAGCATTCAATACCCGCTGGAATAAAAAACGCGAAATGTAAATTACTAACTTATTCTTAAGTTGCATTAATCGAAACAATATTCAAAAAATAAAACTTACAGTTAAATAATGTTTATTTGATCAAAACCTGGTAGGACTACAAAACCTACAATGTACGTATACTCTGGTCTGTATAAAAATTGGTACCTCATGTTAACCACCTGTTTGTCCCAGGGGTTGAAGACTTCTCCTGGTTGCAAATCAAAATTATGATTTATCATAAACATCGTTCTTTTCTCGATCATAAGGTTAGTCAACACTCGTCCCTGGTTCATAAATATTATTTTCTGTTGCGGCAATTCTGCTGTTATTTCTCGAGCGCGAGTTGCCATTTCTAAAAATGTGAAATAAACTGCATCATCTGTTATGATGATGATGATGATGATGATGATACCATCCACTGAATTTCGATAATCAATGAACGCTGAATAGATGGAACATCATTCATAGAATTCAAAAACATCAATAGTTTGTTGAGTTGAAGCGTTGAAATCGGTCAGTATGATGAAATCAGCGATGCATAAATTACGTAATTTCCAAAGATACGTATTATTACGATAAATTACCGATGAGCGATAATATTTATCATAAATTTAGTGTATTTTTTCCTTTCATCTTCAGGTAAATATTGAATTTTACCTCTAGCAACAGGATCTTTAAAATATGATATGCCATTTTCAAAATAAAATTTATTTTGATCAACCAAAGAATCTTTGTAGACCTTCATTTACATAAAAAAATTTATAATAAGATTTTATTTCTTTTTTCTCATATATTATATATTTTGAAATCTCAACACTTTTTTAATAATGAAGTCATGAAAAATTGAGAAATCTAGAGCTGCACTAGAAATTTGAGGTGTTACTAGGATTTTAAAAAATAGTGAATTTTGAATAAAAATGAGAAATTTCAACTTAAAATGAAAAACAGAGAGTGAGTTGGAAATTTAAGTTTCAAGAAAAATGGTGAAATTTGACCTAAAAAATTGAAAAATCTCGAGTTGCGCTAGAGTGTGTCAGAAAGAAATGATAAAATTTTGACCAAAAATGAGAAATCTGAGTTTGCTGGAAATTTAGGTTTTGAAAAAAATGGTAAAAATTGAGAAATCTATATTTGCGTTAGAGTGTGCCAGAATTTTTTCAAGAAATGATGAAATTTTGACCAAAAATGAGAAATTTTGACTAAAAAATGAGAAATCTGAGCTTGTTGGAAATTTAGGTTTTGAGAAAAATGGTAAAATTTGACCTAAAAATTGAGAAATCTAGAGTTGCGTTAGAGTGCGCCAGAATTTTCTTCAGTTATTATTTTTGAGTGATTCATTTATTTATGACCAATATTGTGAGAAAAATAGGTTGTTTTTTCTCCAGAAATGAATGAGTTTTCTCTTAAAAGGACTACAAAATTTTTAAAATAAAATATGATGAATTCTACTGTATACCTACCTTGGTAAAAATGATATGTTATTGATTGACTATTTCTGTCTGAGAAAAGGGTTAAAATAGGTAAATATTCAATTTTAAAAATTATTATCTTGGCTGAATGTTTGTGCCCTTATAAAATAATAGGAAAAAACTATGGAAATTGGAGCTTTTTGGTGGATAAATGAAGTATATTTCTGCTAAGAAATTTATGAAAACTTTAGAATTGTGATTTTAGTAGTGATTTAGGATATATTTTTAATGAAATGTCCTGGTGTCCTAGGTCTGCCCTTATACTACTAGACTGATTGTTGAAGTAATGTACGTCTTAAAATAAAATTAAGCGCATCAATTTTTATGGAATATATCTTTTTATTTCTAATTAGAATCTAATGGAACATAAAAGTTTTACCTTAAAATTTAATTGTGATAATGATGATGCGATGATATACGATTATGTTTTGAAAGCATGATATGAGAGAACTTTGAATATATTATCTCGGCACAAAATTTATAATTTGAGAGGTATTTTTGTAAAACAATAATGATAATTTGATAACATACCACAATGTTGAGAGAAAAAATATGAATTATTACGAACATGTTACAAGGACATCTAATCGTGAGTTGTCTGTAATTCGCTCGTTTTGATGCTTTTTTATTTATGCTACCTCTATCCTCGTACAGATAGCGTTAATATTTCGTGTTTGAGATTGATGAGCCTATTTCTTAACGCTGCAAATCATTACGTATGGATAGGAAGATATAATTTATCAGCTACGAAAAAAGAAATACATGAATAAAATAAAATTCACTCTTTCTTCATAAGAGCTTCTGCAAACCATTTTACAGCATTTACCACACAATCTCATCTTGATTAAAGTACCTCACGACAATCATGTCGAGATACCCGTCATTTCTTCTGTATTCCGTCTCTCCATTTCTCTCTTTATCTGATCGAGTCATATACCTTTGAGAAATATTCTTTCAGCGCTTTGATTTTTCTTCAAATCACAATCCCTTTATCTGTACCAAATGAAACGACCAACTATAATAACATAATGAAACCGTCGCAAAAATATAAATCTCAGTTGAGCAACGCTAAATGAACAATAGCTTAATTTCGTACAGTCCGAAGTTTAACCCTACTATTTGAATTACGCGTGTTTCTCGAGGCAGGGATACGTGTGTAACAATTATTATCCTGCCGGAATAATTCTAGCGAAAATAATAGGTATGAGCGAATATCCCTTTTAACATGGTGTCCGGAAGAAACAAGATGGCCGGTTTGTCTTGTTATCGAAGCATTTAATGTTTTTTATAGTTTGGATGCCTTTTGTTCTGCATCTATATTTTATGATGGGAAACTCGAAACTAGGGGTGATGATTTGAAAATTGTTTCCTGCGATTAAAATGCGTTGTTGCGAAATAATCGGGTGTTTCACGTTCCTTCATATATGAGATTTAAAATGGTGTTTTGTTAAGGGAGAATTTATCGTTTTAGATGCCCTTCCAATGTTTAAATGATAATTTAAATACCAAGTGGTATAATGATGGTACCTAATTGCAAAAATATAGATTCGAGTTTGGGCTACTTTGGATTGGAACCTATACCGAAACTCTTGGCGTCTTTTTCCAAAATTTTTGATAAAGTCTTACAAAGCATGAGTGCATGACCAATGACCATACAGGTTACAGGATAACAGCTTCACCTAGGAATTTCTTTAACGAAATATACATATTGATGCTACCCACCTTTATCGGTTTTACCGGATCTTGGTTCTGGTTTGGTTCTGGTTCTAATTGGTTTTGCAGCTCTGCCTACGTTGAAATGACTAAATCAACGGACTAAACACATCTGTTTCATTATTCAATAAGTAACTTCAATCTTATTGTCCTACATTGTACCAGTCAGCAATCAGCTATCAGTATTTAGCAGAGTCACCTATGGTTAGACCAAAGCGCTCCAAGTGTTCAAGCTTTGAATTAGCTTCAGCAATATGGCAAAGCAATCTGAACATTTTATCAGTATCATAATGGTGTTATTTTTCAATTACTTTTCTCTTATCACTGCAAATGAAAATTTTAATTGTTTACTTACAAATTACAGATTCGTGAAAATTTGTTGATCATCATGTTGTATGTTATATTCACATTATGTAAATTGTATCTAGAACTTTGATGTTATAAAAGTGTTATGTAAGTATAGCGCCTACTTACGCGTGGTTTTTTCATTTTACTGTTAACTCATGTGATGTGATGTGTTTGTGCATCTGGAAGTGATATTTTTTCAACACCTCATTACTTACTACTTACAGCTTACAAAGAAGAACCGTAAGTATACAAAGTTATTAAGTGTATATCGCGTGCGCGCTTATGTATACAAACAGAAAAATCCATCTCAAAATGCTCGTCATCAAACTTCTTTTAAATCTACATGCCAAACATAAACCCTTACTTCAACAAAGCCTCTCACTACCAACCATCAAATAGTATCCAGTCAGTTCTTGCTCGAAGAAAATTATTCTTGCTCGATTGCTACCATTTGAAGCGAAAAAATGGCGAAAATTTGACACGATGGATGAGTACCCGGCGCCACGATAAAAATAACAGTCTTCACTCGTTCACAATGCATTCTATTAAGAAACATAAATGGCTTGTAATGACGTTATAAAATGCATCCATTGTTAGCAAAATACCGTATCCGAAACATTTTACTGGTTTTTATTGTGCACAAGAATCATTGACCGTTTTTCCATATTCAATATAACGCGGCCGTTCTTTTATACCCTTTGTGAGTCCGCGACACCGTACACAGGGCGGACCCTTGCTTTAAAATTTTATGCATTTTTTCATCGGCGCACGAAATTAAGAAGAATACAGCTCGTGAATTTTGTCAAACTCGGTAGGCGATGATTAATGGAATTTTCGCTGCATTATGAGTATTTCACAGCTTGTTACTCGTTTTATATAATCGTAACACCTTTCGAATCAATTAGATGGAATGAATTTTTCCATTTGAAAATAATACGAATTTTATTACATCGTAGGGTTGCATCTAGGAATTCAAGGGCTCAAGATGCAACTTGAATTGAACGAGTTTACGAGTTGATTTTTTTTTCATCATCTGGTCTATCTACACACTCGACATTTACCCTCCGCGATGTTGCTTTTATTTGTGAGTTGAAAGGGTCCTTTGTTTGCTTTAGATGATCAGCTATGGTGGTAGCTAATGAAAGGTATGACTTTTGTTTAACCTCTTACGCTACTGGTCAGCGTGAATGGAGATGGATGTTTGAAAATGGTCTTGACAGGTATCCGGTGTTAGGAAAGCAAAAGGATTTTTTTCTAATTACCACACACGTTTGAAACAGAGTCTTTTCACTGCCACTGTGGTGATGTGGCCAACTAAGGTTTTGTTTAGAATCAGTAGGTAACGCTGATGTCGATGGAATCATTTTCAGCTCCTAATCGAATACATATCTGACATCCTGACCTGTGGAATCGTTTTGATTTTCATACATTATGAAAAGAATTTCCTTCATCAACTGCTAATATAACGTCGGTCCTTTTAGATCGATTTGACGGCTTCATTGGCACCTTTGTAGAGCAGTGCGCGAATATTGGCCGAGAAATCAATGGACGATCGTTACACACCTTAAGGAGAGTATAATAGAAGATAATAAACTGTACGAGATGTGTAATACATTTTTTATAGACTTCCAGCAGCGGCGCAGCCGGCTTCGATTCGTAGAAAACACCCCTAAAGTGACGTTTCTCACATCATTGATTTTCGATAAATAACCTTTACGTATTTACAAATGCCAACGAAGAGAATTCCGTTTAAAAAGGCTACCAAGAGCATGTGTTACGCTGGCAGGGGGTAGCTGATGGCCAGTTTGGTCTTTTTTATTAGCTTCTTGTAGCTCTATACAGAAGCTTTGTAAATACATTTACCTGTTGCGGCGTATATTGGATGATACGTAAGTTGCTAATCATTCTTATATACCTCCTCGGTGCGGTTTTGTTGGACCGAAGTGTGCTGAAGTGCTGAGCAATAGGCAAGACGTGCGCTTATGTGGCGCTCCCTCAAGTACCGAGAATTGTCTTTTTTGTGGCTATAGAGAGTCGCGTGCACGTTTCAATAGAACTGGACTATTCTTGAAGCGGTATTGATTAATTTGTAAGAAAAAGCTTGGTAATATGGTTAAATAGCATGGTTGATATATGAATGACTTGGACTCAACACGTGTCGGCAGGATTAATATCTTCTCAGAATAATAACTGAAATATAAGAAAGACATTTGGATTTCAGATTTAAATTTAGGCACATAGTAACAATCTAGATATTACAAAAAAAAAGATTTGAATGTACTAAACATGACCGATTCTATTCACAAGTTGCACAATTGGGTATATGGCAACGTCGCATGAAGGATCACCATTACTTTCACTCACTGTCCGATGGCTAGAGAAGTTCAAATTTTCAACATTTAACACATGAATCGTTCACGAACGACTTGCGTTCATCATATAAATCATATTATGTATTTATGTATTCTAAACAAAATATGATATATCAAAGCTTCACAAATGTATCGTTCGTGAACAATTCATGTTTGATGTAAGTTTCAAAGAGTCATCAGCATTGTAAGATCATGTCACGTTTTTTGTTCCCAAAAGTTCTCATCAGCACTGCCAACTTTACTCATTCTCAAGATTAATTTTTTCACAACGTAATACTTCGAATCACGTGACTTCACGTTACCTCACATTCATTCGATTTCAAAAGTTGGTCATTCCTGAAGATTTACCTACTCTAGTCATTCACAAAATTTCGAGTCTATCTGTAAAAATTTACTCTATTTCTGTGATATGAGGAAAAACGTGACCTCAAGTTAAATCACACTTCCTCATGGTTGATTAACAGTAAAAGCTAATTAGCTAGCTCAAAGATAACAAACTCTAGTTATTCTCAAAATCCATTTCTTCTACCGTAAAATATGAAATTACGTGATGTCTCTGTATTTCGCTTTAGATCGATTCCAGAAAATAATCATCTGCGGAAGCTTATCTACTCAACTTATCTTCAATATTTCGAGTAATTCTTTTGAGATTTATTTGAGTTATCGTACCAGGAAAAAAACCTAAATTCATGCGACGTCACGTTACCTCAAGTGCGATCGACTCTAAAAGTTAATAGTTCTAAAAGTCTATCCCCTCTAGTTTTTAAAAATTGAAGAAATGTGTGAAAAAAATCAATAAAATTTTAGAAATTATTCTCAAAAAAATGTTTCAAATGTTTAGAAATTAGATAGAATTGAAAAAGTGCACAAATTGAATTCTTGAAAAAGAAATAAAGACACCTTATGTCCAACAGTTATGAAATCTTCAACAATAAAAAAATTTGGAAATTAAAAATGTCAAAAATAAATAAAATGTTCAGTAATAAATTTAGAAATGACAATGTTCACTGTTCAGCTGTTCAGAAACTGAAGGAATGCAAAAAGTGATAAAATACTTGGAATGTTCAAAAATTAGATAATGCTTAAAAATGAAAAAAAAAATGGAAATTAAAATAACTATGTCTAATATTCATAAAATTAAAAAAATAATAATAAAAATAAAAATGTCAAAAATAAACTGAGTGTTCATAAATAACTTGAAAAGTGAGAATGTTTTAAAAAACGAATAAAATATGAAATTATTTTCAAAAAAACAAAACAAAAACAAAAACAAAAAAAACATGAAGCGTTTAAAAATTAAATTGTGTTAAAAACAAGTGCAAAATGTATACAACTATACATAATACGTATTATTAAAAAAATTTTAGTAATGAGCAAGAAGTTCAACATTTTTTTCGACATATCTCATTGTTGTAGTTTCTATTATGAGGAATTATTTTCTTCCTTTTTTATTTGAATAAAAAAAGTAATAATAAATAAAAAGAACGTTAGCTGCCATGCTGCATTACTGGAGCTGAGTTTTTAATTCGGGCTTGTTTACATTTTCTAAAATCCATACCATATCCCTCTCAGAAACCCAAAAAGTTTAATTTGAAATATGTTATACTCTTTGTCTGCAAGAATCAGAAAAGCTTATATTTTTCAAGTTTAAACCGTTTGAGGCTTCTTGAGCACTCCTCAGATTTTGTCCATGCTCATTATGGATCCATTTTCGATCAAGTATTCTGTCCTTAATTAACCCCAAATACAAAGCTTTACCTCTTTAGGTCAATTCGTTGAGGGAATATGCGAGATTTATGAAATTTCTTGCCATAATTTCATCTACTGAAGTCATTTTTTTGCTCCAACTCCCTCCGTATCAGCTTAGATGGGTAAAAGTGAAATATCTTAGTAAATTAGGCTCACTTCTTCATCTGGCACCATAATCAAAAATATCTGATTTTCGTTCACCCTCATCACATTTTGAGTTCATTGACCCCTCCGCTTCCCTTTCAAAATGACATGTGAAGGTGAAATTAACATATAGAATACCTCTTATTACTAGTAGTCGTATGAGTCCTTATTTTTCAATTCTGAGCTATTTGAGGGTCCTCAAGCCTTCCTCAAATTTTGATCATCCACCATTTTTGATTCATTTTGATTTAAATTTGAAGGATCATATTCAGGTCCCTAACCAACTTTTCATATCAAGTTTGAACGCCAAGTGAATTTAGTGAAGAGATATGGACGTTTCAAGAAATTTTAGAACTTAGAACTTTCTCTAAAACCTTTTTTTCAGCTTCACTCACTTCAGAATTCACTCAGGAGGCTGACACTTTGATATGTTGGTGTCCTTGACTCGCTTTATTGTGGGTGATCATGATCGAAAAAATTGAGGTTCTTGGGATCCCTTCAGGCTCCCTTGAAATCGGAGTAAATCATCATTTTAGATCGAATCAAAAATCTAAGAAAAATACTTTTAGATATTCACTTGAGCATCTTGTGACTACATTTTGAACAACTTTCATGCTCACCTTTTAAGCTACTAGTTGTGAAAAAAAAATATACAAAAAAGTTAGACACTTATCGTATGATTACAAATGATCTAAACTGCAAATATAAAATCTCTTTCTCTCCGCACCTTCCCTTCCCTAATCAGGTTCGGCTGTAATAGCTGTTGTTTCGAATGGAAAACTCAGCTAAAAAATGAATCTCCCTATCTTAAAAATAATAACTCATTTGCGAAGCACAAATATTATAGAACAAATTAAAAATCAAAAAACTAGCTCGAATGGGTTCGATTGAGGAGATAGGCTTCTTTACCTAAAACAAGGCAGCAAGTAATGGAGTTGAAATTAAAAAGTATAATCTTTGTCATAAAATCGTAATAAAAGGTATTTTATTACCATACCTACTAATTTAGAAAATATATCTGTTATCTGATATAACGAACGAAAATAAAATAGATTTAAATTTCGCATTATGCTGCGGAAAGCAAATGATTGATGGATGTTATGCTCATTAAATCATCGTACCTAATTCGCAATAGGTACACCGGAGCTAGAGCACGATCATTAACGTTGGAAGAGCAACACATAATCGATCTAATTTGCAAACTTGTCCGGTAAGTAGATCTGTTCGGTTGCATCTCATCAAATTGATTTATTCGAGCATCTATACGAAGAATACGTTATGCTCGAAAGAAATGTTAATCACGCTGAATCTCACCCTAATAGGTGCGAAAGTCTAATTGATTGGTTAGCATAGACAACGAGCCTAAAACTATCGATATGCTCGCGTCTCGTACCATTAAACTACATGGACGGCACCCTTTATAGCTTGAATAAACAGCAGGAGATGATTGGACGATTAAAGGGATGTTTGGTACCGGGGTGAGCTGTTTATGAGCGAATTGATGCGATAGCGTAACACGAGTTAACTCGGTACGCCATCACCCTCGACGGTATATAATTTCATTCGATTTAGACGAGTGTTACCATTTCATTGGAACAATAATACAGCTATTTATCTAACTAGGTTTAAAAAGCGTACACCGAAGAAGGGTAAGTCTTCACAACCCTCTGGGGTAATGGTACGGTAATGTTCGTCGGGATGCTTTAACCCGAATCAAATTTGCAAAACAATAGCGCATTAATTTCGGAAATTATAACGACGATTTGGGAGCGCTCGAGTTGACGAATTTATTACCATAAGACCCAATTGGTGGTCGCGCCCTAAAAATAACATTCGTCGTATTTTTTTTCATACGTTGTGGAACGTTCGCCGGATGCTTTTTAAGTTTTAATTAATCTTTTAATAAGAAAAACATTTACCTTAGGTTTCGAGTATGGAGATAACGTCGAAAATCACTACCTAAGGATCCTGTACCGCGTCCGCAGTCGGTAAATGCTTTTATCGAGATAACGAATTTTCATAACGTTTACCTTTTTCGCGCCGATATTCGAAATTACACCAAATGAAATAATCCCCGCTTATGTAAACATTAATATCTTTTAGTCATTATAAATTCTCCAACTTTCGAGTATCGAAACGAAAATTCCTCGAAAACTACTTAATATACCGTGTAAAGTGTATCAGGGGTTGATAAACTGGCACTGTGATTTGTGCTGGTTTGGGCTTTAAGGTAAGTATGATATTCTACGACTATGAGGAAATTGTTATTCTATTATAATTATTACTTTTAATTTTGAGGAAAAAATTCTAGAAAGCGATACTCTTTTGTGATCCAGAAAAAGCATCGGGGAATTATAAATGTCATTTAAATTCATTTTCTCAGTTTCTTTATTTGTTTTTATAATAGAAGAGAGAGGAAAGGAGAGTGGTTGCAATTTTGATTTGAATTCGTTTCCCAAAGTCCACAGAGGTACTCAAAGTTGTCTAAAAAAAATTAATATCTATAAGTAATTATTTTAAATAAATGTTTTATTTGAAAAAAAAAAAAATGGTACCTCATTGTGATTATGAAAAAATAGCAAAAGTACACAAAAAACATAAAACGCAATAGGCGATACTGATGGTACAATTTCTGTTCAATCGTCTACAGTATTCCAACTTGCCTTTAAAGATATTAAAAATTATATTAAAAAAATAATGTATCAATCTTGGCAAAATTTATGGACTTGAAATTCATTAAACACGCCTTTTCAGCTTAAAAAATTAGTTCTCTTTGAAAAACCGAACGACTATAAACCGAAAATCAGAAGTAATCATAAACCGACTGCATTTGGGCCATGCCAAAATTACACATAACCACGTATTAAAGAAACACCTATGTGATCATTTTGTGTAACTATATTAACATTTAAATTCACAACATCTTTTATTTCGTTGCGAACACTTTAAAAATATTCGCTCCTTCTTATAATTACGTCAATGAGACAACAATAACAGATGATCCTAAATTTGTATAGACAAAATTTCTGAATTTCTTGATAAGACAAAACTACTGAATGAAGTATAAACATAAACTGAGGAACAGTTTTGGTGATTAAAAAACCAGTAGATATAGGAAAAGAAATCAAAAATCCAATATGAACTTTAACATTTGAAAATTTGAATATGATTATGTGAAGTGCCCTTCTCATTTTAGATATAGATATTAGGGGTACACAATTGTGTACGCGTTTGCCTGTCATCTTGACTGCGCTCAAATATTGTAATGTAATGAATAGTTCTCTTTGAAATTTGAAATAAACACACTCGGTCAATATTTAAAAAATCACCCTCAAGATCTTTTCGTTTACCTAAATATTTTCTGAAAAAAAAAATGTTAAATAAAAATTTATTGATAAGAAGTCAATGTTTCAATTCTGATAACTTTCTTACAAATAGTGGAATTATATTTATCTTGCGTATAAAACAAGGAAAGGTTTCAACATACATCATTTTAAATTTCAAGAAATTTTGTCAAATAGTTGCCTTAGAACAAGAGCTGCAAAAATATCATTATTTTAGTATCATAAATTGTATCTCCCCAAAGAATTACCAGCGCCTGCAATGTTAAAGTATGCTAAAAATTAAAAAAAAATGTAAACAGCAATGCTGTATTAATAGAGCTGAGTTTTTGATTTGGGCTTATTCACGTCTGTAAATAATGCTGCTAACCCCTTCATGTCTACAAACCACACCCAACAGTAAATCTGAAAACCTCTGCACTATCTCTTCCCGAAACCACTTAAAAAGTTGAATTTAGAACAAATGTAGTACTTCTTGCTATGCAATAAGTATATTATGAACTAATATTTTTGAAATTAGAGCTACTTGAGGTTTCTCGAATTATTTTCAAATTTGTGTAATGTGTTATTTTGGATCCATTTTGACCAAAATTCAAGAGATCATATTCTGATTATCTGCTGATCCTACATACAAATTTTGATCTTTCTAAGTCGATTTGATGAGGAGGTATGAAAGATTCATGAAATGTCTTTAGAATTTTCCCTCCAAAAGCCGATTTTGCTCTAACTCCCTCCAAATTCACCTGCGAAGTTAAAATTAAAATAGGTTAGTCACGTGTCCTCATTTTATTATATTGCACTGCCAATAAACAATTTTCAACATTTTCTGTATCACCACCTCTACATTTTTGTGTGAAAATGGATTTGGGATATAGTATACTTCTTATCCACAGTAATCATATAATTTCATATTAATTACATTTATATAAATATGAGATTCCTCAGGCTCTACTCAAATTTGATAATCCGCAATTTTGGATCTATTATGACTAAAATTCGAGAAGTCATATTCTGGTCACTAACTAACCACTCACACAAAGTTCCTGCAGGATAGGCTGCTGGTATCCCTGGCATTAGATGAGGACAGGTTAAACTCGGAGACATTCGTCCCAATAATGCTGTTGTCGCTGACAGCATGGAAAGCAGTTCAGGAGTTTGCCAATGATGTCATGCAGCAGAAGGAGGATGCTGAGCGTGAGCGCCAGGCGCAGGGGCGTGGCCACTGCCACAGCGGAGGAGGAGGAGGTCAGTCACGCGAGTGGCACCTAAGTCCAAGGATCCGAACCCTGGAGATCGGGACCAGGTAGTAGTGAGGACTATAGGGGCGAGAGGAGCGGCCCATGGCACCCCTGCCACACACGTTTCAACTTGATGTGGTAGGTTCTTAATGTGGCATGGGTAGCGCATGCCTGGTCAGATGTTGAACGACTCTAGCCGGATGAATGGGTACGTGTCATTGCCTCAAGTCCCATGTGGTGGATCGAGTAGCCGTATGGGCGGGGCTACGTTCACCAGACCCAATGGTCGAGGTGCTGAACTGATTGAGAACCGCCCCTACCTTGCTTCGCAGCTTGGAGTAAGGCGGGATGACGCAGACAGAAGTAGGGCCTTGAGGTGCAGGCGACCACCACACTCTAAAAAGGTAAGGGTCAAGAATCAAGCACTCAGGTACATAGTACACTCGAAGTAGGAGGTGGTGGGTATCAGCCCACTATGAAAATATGTGCACAGCACAGATAAGGCCAATGATAGCAATGGGCACTGGAACCCACCGGAGGGGAGTATGGTGCCAGAAGAAAGGATGAAGCGATGACTGAACTTCCAATGTGGTGGAACTTAGCTGGGGGCGCACACCAACCCAGGGGAGATGTAGGCTGGTTGCCAAGGTGCCCCTACTTGGCTAAAAGTAATGTCACTAGCAGTTCCCGGCCAAGCAGAGTTGTGTGCGGTAGAAAAGATTCCCGCAAAAAAAAAAAAAAAAAAAAAAAAGGTTGATTTTGTGAGGCGATACGGAAGATTCAAGAAATTTCATAACTCGAAACTTTCTCAAAAAGCCATTTTTTTCCTTTCACTCCCTTCCACTTAGGAAACTGAAATTTATATATGTTAATGTCTATGACTCATTCTTTCATATGAAATCAAAAACGAAAAATTTGAATTATTTGGCGCCTCTTCAGTTTTCCTCAAAATTTGAGTAATCTGCCGTTTTGAGGTGTATCAAAAAAACAAAAAATAACTTTTTTGTATTTTTAAGAAAAGTTTTTCGCCAAATTTTGAGCGCAATTCATGAATACCGTGGGTGAAAAAATATATATACCTAACAAAAAGTTGGACATTTGCCAGATGATTACAAATAGTCTGAAACGCAAAAATTCGAAGACCCTACCTCACCGCCACCCCTTTGAAAACCAGATAGGCTGTAATAGCTGTTGTTTTCAAGTTAAAAACTTGGGTAAAAATAACCTTGTATGCGCAATATACCCTTAAGATGATATCGTTGGAAATTGAGAGAGAGGAAATTGAAGAAACTGCGATAAACGATTTATTTTAAAATTTTTTCAAAATTTTGACTATGTTACACTCATTTTCAGGAAACTACAAAAATATACGAGTATGTTATAGAAGACCATATTTCAAAGTTTAAAAAAAGAATCCAAGAAATCTCTCTCCCTTCGAAAAAATTTTTTTTCCAACTTTTGAACTGCAAAAAAACATAGAATAAAATATGTTCCGCTGATGAATAGTTCAACTTCTTTCATGAAGCCTAGACATACGTATTACAAGTCATTTTTTACCCTTATAAACCTCAATAACTCCAGAAGGGGTTTGGGTAAAGAATTCAGAAATTGGGTGGAATGTTTCTATGTCAGTGGTAACATTATTTGAGCTACTTTAAAAAAAATCTCCATCAAAGGCCATTTTCACCATCTTATGAGGGGAGACCCTTTATGATTTCTGCCAACATGTTTTTTAAATCGAAAGTAAAAGCCGTCTCAAGGAATTATTCAATTTATTTATGAAATAATATTTTTTTTGCCAAAAAAAAAAAAAGAATCAGTAGAATAACCTGATATAATTATTTAAACTTTCGAACGAACGAAGAAAAAAATTACAAAAACATAAGCGCGTTGAAAGCGCCTCTAAAAGTACCCGAATTCAAACCATATAACGGTACAAATGTTGAGCACTACGGGTCGCGTTTAAAAAGCGAAGAACAGAGTTGAAAAGCTTAATGGCGAAATGATAATAGGATTTTCTTTTGCCCCGTTAAATTGATAGCTGTTACCCCTTTTCGCGATTAAAAGTAAGCAACCCATTCTATATCGTTGTTAGTCTATTTGCCTAAACCCATTACGCTCATAATCCGTGACGGAAGACTCAAATTGCGCTGCACTTAGGAGCTTGTTAGGGCGTTGGTAGCGACGACCACCCTTCGACTATAATTTTCCATTTTATACTGGTTGCCGCGTTCGACCCTTCGCCTGGATTTTTAAATCGTCGCATGGGCTCGCCGCGTCTCCGTTGCTATGCCAACGTGGCGAATTTGTTAGTTACATTGTCATCAACTCTAATGGATCATACATCAACGAAATGCGCGCAATTTCGGTCACGCTTTTAATTGGAACGTGTAGATGGAAAATCTGGTCTGGTACCCCTTTCATGATGGTGAAAATCTCTCGCTATGGTATTTATTCAGAGTTACGCGTACGCCTATCGTTAATTATTGCAGGATACGCGCACGCTTATATCTTGCACGTATAGGTGGTACGAATCTGTCAACAGTCGAAAGGAATATGTGAAAATTATTAAATTCCATTAATAATTTCGTATAAACAAAACCTCGCGCTTCACCTCCATCACGCATCCGGGTAGGTATTTTTTTACCTAGCCTTTGGAAAAACATGCTCCGAATGTGGAATCCCACCCACGGAAAAAAGCACTTAACGTTCTTATGTAATTTCCTAATAGTGTTACATGTCAAGGTGTGATGCTAAACGTTGGTACGGTTCACATGATGAATGATGTTGGCGAAAAGCCTGCCGGAGAGGGTTTCAGAGGTTGTTTTTACTACTTATAATCTTGACAGGGGGTTGTGACTTTCTGAAAACTCGTCCCTAATGAGCGTATAGGACGAACGGACGGTACGTTTATCTGATCTATTAATCGAAAATACGTATCAAATTTAGCCTGGATACATAAAAGGGTTCGAGTCCGGAATTCACGTTTATACGGCCGGTTCGTTTGAAGCGAATGCGATTATTGAAACGTTAAGAAATCCATAAAAACGAGAAAAAAATACGCGCACGCGGTACCATATAGGGTTTTAAAAATGTCAAATTTATCTATAAAGGTTTCAAATTACAATACCAAGTATATGGCTAAAATCTTTTATAATTTTTTCACCGATTTTAATTACGAATGGTAACCCGCCCATTACCCGGATTTATATTACCTACGGTCGAGTATTAGAAATTCCTAAATTTATGGCCGAAACATCGAATGCCCTGCTCATCTAAGTAATTAACAACGAAAGGGAAAGAATCTCGTAAAAAAAACGAATAGGTAAGCTATTAATAAAATGTATTTAGAGGATTGGGTGCCGCCAATAAAAACCAACGCGATGGTTTGTATAAATTACTCGCATACGGGAAGATGCATGATGGTATGGAAAGGCTGAAGCCTATAATTAGTGACCATTAAATAGGGCTATTAGGCCAGGATTCATTTTACCTCCTGCTGGCCAAATAGACGTTGAAATATTGTGTAATATTAGCCGCTCGGCGTTTCCTCCTAGACTGTATATAGTCCTGGTTATATTGGCTATGGGTAGTTGGGAGTTTGACATGTGTGAGAAAGGTACGGAGAATTTATGCAGGATGCCCGGTATGCGAAAACGTGTGAAATAGGTGGATATAGATCGGATGAGGGAGGTTTACCTTGGGGCCAGTCGGCTTGAGCAAATTCGACGAAATATTGGAGTAGATTCGGTGTTTTGATAAACGGTGTCCGGTTGATCTGTTTGTCAGGATGTTCCAGTAAGCAGAATTTTTACGATGTTCGACTCTCTTGGTATTTCTGATATAATTTTTTTTTTTAATACGCTATCATAAAAACTATCGAAGACCGATTTAGAATGAGACAAAATTCATCTTTATACGTTTTCTGTATAATGTCTTGTGTGAATATTCTTGAGAGAAATTAAAATTTTTTGAAAGAAATAATTATCATAAAATAAACACACAAATCAGCTGATGATTCAAATCACAAACGCATTTCAGTCGTTCACTGAAAACTGAACGATATTATTTAGGAAGGTAGAAATGAAACTACCTAGATTTTATCACATTCTAGCCTTGTGATTGGTCATTATGCGCATAACATATGACCAATCAGAACCCAGACCAGTTACTATAACAACCCTATTGAAAAATAGTCATCGAAACGAATGGAACGTATCATTTGCAACACTGATGATTCAGTTAGTATAGCGTATAAAAATCCTCATATGTTGTATGCTGGGTTTTTCACCAAAATCAAAGACAAAACACCTATTCTAGAACAGAGTGATCTAATTTATTCGATTCAGTGTCAAAATTGCGAAGGCATTTATATTGATGAACACCGAAAAAATTAAAAAATCTAATATCTCAGCATATGCGAGATATAAAAAATAAAAAAACCAGTACAGCCCTTTCCGAACATAGTAACTCATCAGGCCACTCATTCGCATTTAATGAGACCAAAATTCTCCGGAAAACTTGCGGAAAGAATGCGAAAAAAAGAAAAAACATTGAAGCGTTGCATATGCTAAAGGAAAAATAGGGGTATCAACAAAAAAACAGACACAGTGTGAATGAAGGGGTACAAGGGTTTAATCACATTATAGCTTCGTCAATTATTCGGTCGAACTTGTCATATAGTTATCATTATTCGCTTGAAAACGGCGGTAGATGCCGAAACCGGTCGCGATAATTATATTTATATTAGAAAAGTTGTCAAGTTATAATTTAAAAATAAATAATTTCTTTCAATAATATTTTAATGAAATAATTCTGTTAAATTTCTTCCAATTTTTTTCTCATTTTTGAACCATTTTTTTTTTCTTTTTTATAATTTTATATTTTTGAGATTATTTCATTTTTTAACTTTTTTTTTCGTTTTTAATTTTTTTTAATGATTTTTGAACAGTTTTTAATTTTTGGATGATTTCATTTTTTTGAAATTGTTTCATTTTTTAAGTTTTTTATTTTGAATTTTTTGCAGTTTTGAAAAATTTTTCAATTATAAATACTTGTTTACTTCAAGATTTTGATTTACAGTTTCTTTTAATTCGTTGACTTTTTAATTTTTGATCAATTCTTCATTTCCAGACAAACAACAAATTACTTTTTCACGTATTTTTGATTTTTACTTTTTTTTTTAATTTTTAAATTTTCATATTTTTATTTATTACAAATCTATTTATTTATTTATTTTTTATCACTAATTTTTTTAATTGTTACCTTACAAATTTTTAAACAATTTCTTTTACGCGCCATGTACAGCTACTACGAATAGAGGCGCATCGATGTATTGGTTTTAAAGTATGTAAAACTGGGTGCTATGTAGAAAGGTCAATAGATTATCGTTTCAGCCAGGATCGTTTGTCAGAATTTGGTTTGGGTTAGGGCTTCGGAAGTAGTTGAATCTTTGATTGTGATATTTCATTCTTAAACAATTCATTTTTTTAGAATTGTGAAAATAAAGTAAAAGTTTTCAAAAATCTGGAATTTTCAAAAACAAAAATTTTTGAGTGATTTAACTTAAAAAAAAAAATGGTTCTCGTAGAACTTGAAATGTTTTTTTATTTGAAAGTCTATTTGAATTACATTATGTCATTCAAAAACCTAGAAAAATTGTCTTTTTTTTCTTCAAATTTAGGGCTTTCAATCTTTTAATTTTTTTTTGAAACATATCCAATTTGATGGATTTAGAAAAATGAATAGGAAAAGGGTAATTTATAGGTCGCATGCATCTTCATATGATGGTCCTAATTTAAGGTCTTTGTGGAACAGACCAAAATTATCTCTTGAGTCCCAAACACCTCAAAGAAGCTTACGCTGGGCTCGTGATCCGTATGAATTACGCACATATTATTAATTTTTGCAAATGCCCAACATTTTTTATTTTTCCCAAAAAACCAAAAAAGGATGAAATATAATCTGCATGGGATGAAGAGTAGTCGGAGGTTGGACTGGTGGGTTATGTTCCTGGAGGGTTTGTTTGCGGACGGGATGGGGATACATTATTTCATCTCATGTTTGTTTGGTTTTTTATTTTTTGTCTTTTTTTGTTTATTTTTTGCTACTTATAGAATATAAATATACTTTTTTTTTGTTTTTGTTTTATTCCGTTGTTTTATTTCTTATTTCGTAATAATAATCCAGTTGCCTACAAGCCAATAGACATCTAAGAAGCAGTTGACATTTTTTTGTTGATATTCCGCTTGTAAATTATAAAGATGTTAAATATGTTCGATTTGAAATGATTAAGAAAAATAATAATTATAAAATAAATTTTCGAAAAGTTTTGGCTTAATTTTTTTTTTGTCTTATAACAAGATACGACTTTTTGAAGCAAAAAATTTCGAACTCCCAAAAAATTATTTTTTTGTATCTTCACGTTTTGA
The DNA here is from genome assembly GCA_009761765.1 of Phenacoccus solenopsis. Taxonomy (NCBI): domain Eukaryota; kingdom Metazoa; phylum Arthropoda; class Insecta; order Hemiptera; family Pseudococcidae; genus Phenacoccus; species Phenacoccus solenopsis. The sequence continues at coordinate 11,163,143 of CM019755.1, read as the reverse complement.
AAACTGATTTTTTGGTAGGTGTTATCTTTAATTTTGAGGACTGAAATTTTACAGTTATGTATTTTTTTTCAATCATCCTCTTAAAAAAATGAAATTCGGCCCGCATCAGTATGTAGTGTATGGTATACCTGTGCTTTGAAATTTCGAAAGCAATTTGGAATCTCAAGATGAGAGGCGATTCCAATTTTTATTTTTCAAATGGAATTTTAGCTCATTTGGCAACCTTAAAAATGTTAGTACAACTACTTTACAAAAAAAACAAAAACTGATTTTTGATTTGTGCAAATATGTACTCTTTATGAGTGCATTCAAATAAGTATCTTCAAGTTTGAAAATGATGTGTTCTCAATTCTAAAAATGTCTTCAATTTGGAGATGATGTTTCGAACTCAAAAAATCATAGAATTTGGTAACACTTCGTGTATTCAACGCACCAAATCAGAAATAATCTCTCCCTCTCACAGTGATGGACTCTGTCGACCCGTGTGACGAAAACCATAAGATGTCGATTGCGTTCTCGTCGCCAGGTACGGACTGTTGAAAGATAGTGACTGAATGGCGATGTGTATACCATGAAAGGCAATTAAGTTGGAAAAAATTTTACAGCATCGATTAGCGATTTCACCGAATCTTGTTGATACTACTTCTGCCACCGGTGGCGATTGATGAACACGTGAAAACATCGGCATCGGGTGTGGTCTATTTTTAAGCGTTCGCCGATTATATTTATGACAAATTACAATTCACACTGGTTTTTGATATTGTCGTAAAACCTTCGTTAAACGCGATTAAATTTTACGCAGCAGCGCATTTGTAAAACATTTTGTAAATGTACGAATGCATTATCTTTAATGGTTTTCGTCATCGCATGATTTCAGATGTTTGTCGACACCGTTCGAGTGAGTTTTTATCGCGATGGTAAACGATAAGGCTAAATGTCGGCACCCTGTTCGATATTAATAATTGTGTATATTTTATTCGCGCTTACACATCGGTGTATACTTTGTCGGTGGAATGAGCTCGAGATTTAACTCTTCTTCGGAGCATGACGCGAGCTAAATTAAGTAATCCAAGAAACGAAAAACTTACGCCGGAAAATTGGCGGTAGTCGTGAAATAAACGTCAGCAAAATAAATTAGTTAAACGATTAATACGTATAAGAGCGCGCGCTACCATATAGCGAAATAACCGCACCGAATAAACGAATCGAGAAGCGGCGAGGCGGGAAACTGTTTATAGCTTTTGGCGAAGAAATTGTTATTACGTAATATAAAACGAAGCCTGCGAGGAAATACATTCTAGGCTCGCGTTTAAGAGTAATAACGAGAAAGGATGGCAACATTGCTCCCAGATTAGCACTTCATTTGGAGCCGCCATTTCGTAAATACCTCACTCGTGATTGGCTGAGAGGTTTTAATCGATTATTCCCGAAAGAGCTTTAGACTTGGGGGTATGAGAGAGACGCCACGGCAACCCAACTTGGGTGCTTTTACAGCGAAATTACCCCCGGATTCTTCGTCGTCGGAGCATTATCGTCAGCTAGTGGGACTCAAATTGACGCGCTTAAGTTTATTTTTCGTTTCGAAGTTATGTATCGGACGTGGGTGGAATATTTTGATGCTACGATTATCTGAATACGATATTTATACTAGTCTGCGTAAGTTGATGAGATTGCTTATACGAGTAAATCGAGAGTGTAAATGAATCTCAATAAATCTAATAATTAATTTATGAGCATATGCAGATTAGACCAGCAATCAAATTATTTGTATGTGAATTTTTCAATGAGAAACTTAGCTATTACAGCTATTTTAAGAAAGAGGGGTAAAGAGAAGGCTCTAATCTTTACGTTTCAGGTTATATGTAGTTGCCGGTATAGTGTCGAATTTTTTGCGAAATGTAACATCACCCGATATGCATAAAAATAGCTCAAAATTTAATGTGAAGATGTGCATCCGAATACGTACCAACACTTCTTATAGTTTTTTGATTCCACTCAAAATGGCGTTACACTCAAATTTTAAGGCATCTTGGGAGACTCCCAAATTCTTCAAAATTTTTTATTATGGTCTCATATAATGAAGTGAGTAGAGGACATACTCGTTTCCAAATTTCACCCTTCCAAGTGAACGCGGAAGGAGTTTGAAGCGAAAAGCAGATTTTGAGGATGTTTTGATTCATTAAGTTTCTTGATTCCTTCATATTTTTTCAATTAATTCATCTGATAAGACTCAAAATTTGAATTTGAGATGAGTTAAGAATCGCAATATGAGCACTTGAACTTGCATCAAAATTGACTCAAAACGGCAGATGTCTCAAAATTTGAAGAGAATTTGAGGAACCTTAGATAGTGAAAATTGCATAACTGTGTACTCATATAATGATTACAATAACAGAAAAGTATTATATTACAGAAATTTCACTTTATTTAGAGTTACACAGAGTATAAGGAAGAGCTTTCAATTCTCAAAATATTGTCGGAATGAATAAAAGGAAGAAATAATGTGATCTTGGCTTCATATCATAGTGTGAATCCAAAATACTTGGATACCAACGTTTAAAAAATGTTTATCTCTTCGTTGCATTTAGTGTGTATCAGTGCCACCGAGAGCCAAGTCGGTCCCTGGGGCAAAGTGAATTTGGTCACCTATGATTTTTTCCCACGAATCCTGCAATTTCGATCAGCATGTTAATGTGCCAGTACCGGACCATTTGAAAAACTTCGGGCTCGGGGCAATTTTTCCCCTTTCCCCCCTCTCGGTGGCCCTGGTGAGGATGGAGAACCAAAAGTAATTTTTGAAGGAGAAATCAAGACATGTAATTTCTCGAATCTTTCTTCCCTTCGTTAGCTCCCCTTAGAATTCTCAAACTTCGTATGTAGCACCATTATACTTATTCACATTTGGGTCAAAATGGAGCCAAAATGGTGGATGCCTTGAAACTGAGAGAAGCTTAAGAAACCCTAAATACCACAAACTGAATGAAAATGGACTTATGCAATTAATATATCCATGAAGCAAATTAGGTATCTGAATTTTAATCTTCTAGATATTTTAAAGATTTTAGGAAGAACTTTAAATCCCCAAAATGTCGTCAAGATAAATTTGATTATGCAATGTGATAGTTCGTTGAAAATACCAACATTTGAAAAATATCTTTGATGAGAATTTAGTAACAATAATAACTTTTGAAAGAAATATTCAGTCTTGAAATTTTTAAAATCCTTCAACTCCTACAGATGCACTTATAGACATCCCATACTTCGTATTTAGGTCTTGATTAAAATCATCGCATGATCCTTTCAATCTTGATACAAAATAATCAAAATGACGAATGCCTTAAAACTGACAAAAGTTTGAGCAACTTCAATTGGACTCTTGTGATTCTTAGAGCAAAGAAATAAATATCTGAAATTTAACCTTTTAAATGGTTGTATAGATTTTAAAGAGCGACTTTAGGGCCAAAAATATGGTAATAATCAATTTCATTGAAGTTCCGTGTAATAGAGTGCGCTGAGAAAACTAATATTTGAAATTTTTCACTTTCTTATATAGATTTGGAGGAATTTAGAACTAGTAGTAGGTTTTTAAGGAAAAATAATTTCCTGAAATTCTATGTTTTCTTCAGTATAACACCCATACAGCTCAACATTTTTTTTTCTACGATGCTCGGAAGGCAAATACACTGTCAAAGTTAAGAACAAGGCTAGTGAACAAAAGGATTGTTTTGTTCTGTTCCATTCTTTTATTCTAGAGAATGTCTATTTTATCATTATGTTCTGGTTTCATTCAGGTTGATTTGCTCTGTTTTGTTTTGTTTTGTTTTGTTCTGTTCTGCTCTATTCTATTCTATTCTATTCTATTCTATTTTTATTCTATTGTATTCTATTCTATTCTATTATATTCTATTGTATTCTATTCTATTATGTTCTATTGTATTGTATTGTATTCTACTGTATTGTATTGTATTGTATTGTATTCTATTCTATGTTCTATTGTTGTATTGTATTGTATTGTATTGTATTGTATTCTATTCTATTCTATTCTATGTTATGCTATGCTATGTTAATTTCAGTTTCTTTGATGCATTTGGAAAAGATTTAGAGCCGAAAATTCCTTTTGAAAGGAAATTGAGCCATGAAATATCTTGAATTGTCTGCTTCCAACACATATTGAACCTAAAAAGCCAAAACTTAGTATGTGTATAGGTATAGTTCAGAATCACAATATTATCTTTAGAATTTATATCAAAATGGATCTAAAATGGCGGATAATCCCAAATTTGAGTGAAGCTCGATGACCTACAAATTGCTCAAATTTAATGATTAAGAACTTATATGATTACTGAGACCTAGCACGTAGACATATTTGAATTTCAACCCCAGATATATTATAGGGGGCATTGGAAGAAGGGTAAATCAAATAACAGTATTATCTGACAACCCGAATCTGTATAAATTAAATACTCAGCTCTATTGATGTGGCATAGATGCTCATGATTTTATCTAAATTTAGTATTCATTACTTTTCATAGAATCTAGATGAAATAATTTTATAAAAATAAAAAATCGCTCTTATCAAATTTACAACGTAGAAAAAAACACCATTTCGTTCGAGCCAAATGTTGGGCCCCCCTGAATTCAAAAACATTGAAACTTTCTCATTTTGTTAAATGGCTCCGGCGCGAAGACGCGAGCAGGGCGAAAAGTCTAACGAACAGAAGCTATTCATTAATAGACTTCCTGCAGTATGCTGAGTTTTCCTCTAAACTTGTAATACTGTTTTTGTTTTATGTTGCTGGAGAAAAGGAAGGCCATTTCTGTTTAATTAAGTAAAACTCGTATTTCGTTTAAAGCAATTTAGAATATCGTCGTGAGATATTTACGAGTTGCGAGAAAATTTCGGATTTTTTTCCCTCTTATAGCATCGCTCTTTTAATGCGAAAACGCTTTTTATAGTACTACACTCTATGGCCGACGTGGTGGGTTTTTTTCTTCAGCGAATTTCTTCTATGTTTGCTTTTTCGGATAGCGTTTCATTAGGAGGCGGCGTTTTGGCGGCTGAAACCTTTATAATTGTTTTTTCGATTTAATTTTATATTCGCCCGAATGTCACTTTAATGTGTAAGGACGAAAGGTAAATTAATAAATGGGCCATGGGCGACTTGGTGGTAATATAAAAATAATTCTCGAATCATAGTACAATTTCGATGTTTATCAATTTCAAGTGGCAAACGCTGGACGACTGGTTGGTATTTATTTTCAAGAATGATCGAGCCTCCAGTCAATGATGCAACATATCAAAACGATAGCAATCTGTATATACGAAAATCATATTTTCGCGTCGTAAATAAACGAAGGCATTTCACTCTTAGAGTTATTCAAAAATCCGATAAAATCGGCCAATAGCCGAGACACACTCGAACCTAGCACACCTGGACGAACGAAAACTCAGGTATAAAAACCTAACCTCGCGGCCATCGCAAGGCACCCTCACCAGTGTCATTCGACCACGTTAAATTTAAGCCCATATTGTACCCGAGCTGCGTAAATTTTAGTTGTGAAAAAATAAACTCTTTGTATTTAACCAGTAACGTCACGTTTACATAGGGTATTTATATTTCCGCGCGTGAAACAGACGTAGCGCATAAGCGAGCGGAAAGTTGTAAAAAACCGGCAACGGTATTAAAAAGAAAACGGAAATATAAAGTTAAAAAACAGGAAGACGCGCAATCATTTAAAATAAAAGGGTTGAAAAATGTTTAAATTTGCGCCAAGCTGTAATCGTATAGGCATCTAAGTTTCATTCGGTTGATAGGGGTTCATTACGAGGGTGGAAGAAGAGACGATAAAACAACCAGATATGATTACTATAATGGTACCGCTGAGAAGGGCATTCCCATTTTCCATGTTCAGCCAAAAAATACGTGCACGGAATAACCTTTCGAGCATTTTTCTTTACCGGGCGCGACGGTGTAGCGGCGTATCGTGATACGCTCGGCTCACCGGTAGATGAGTGTTTTTACGCTGAAGTTTTAAACGAGTCGATTTAAATTTTCATCGTTGTGGTGGAGTGAGGTGAGAGTTGAGAACGTATTAAAAAGGATATTTTCGGGAATGCTTGTTACGCAAAAGCGATTATAAATATAAAGGTGAAATGAATCCAAAAATTGTGGAAAAATACAATGAAAATAATATTGGGCGGAAAAAAAATTTTTGAAGTTGTTGAGAAATTTTAATTTTAAAAAAAAAAAAAAAGAACGAACTGCCATGCAGTATGGAGTTTATTTTTTTATTACTGCAAATTGCCACTAGCGAATAACTTGGTTAATATGTACCCTTACTCTCATCTCCAATAATATCACAATTAATCTGGTAAGTTTAAATAAGGATATATTATAGTTCCAGGTTTAAGTATTCATAGGAATCCATTCTAAGAGTGGAGTAAATTTCATTTTTTTAGCCAAGTTTTCGACTTAGAAACAATAGCTATTACAGCCTACATGATTTGGAAAATGAGGGTCGGGCGAGGGTGTGGTCTTCAAATCTTCAATGGCTAATGCCCAACTTTTTGGTATATTTATTTTTTTCCTTCACGTGTAGCACCAGCGAGTATTCATGAAATTCGATCAAAACTCGATGAGAGACTCTTCTTAGAAATACAAAAAAAAAAAAAAAATTTTTTCTTCGATAAAATTCAAAATGACGGATCACTCAAATTTTCAGGGAGGCTGGAGAAGAGGCAACTGCCTAAAATTTTTTGTTTTTGATCTCATATGAAAGAGTGAATTATGGACACCAACCTTTCTAAATTTCAGCTTCCTAAGTGCACTTTGAGAGGAGTTAGAGCAAAAACCGACTTTTTAAAGAAGTTTTGAGTTATGAAATTTCTTGAATCGTCCATATCTCCTCATCAAATCAACATAGAAAAGTCAAACTTTGTATGTAGGTTAGTGTATGACCAGAATATTACCTCTCCAATAGTCCCACCCTAACAGTGGCGTAAAAAACCATCAGCAGCTAAAGACGCCACCTTAATGAATCATTAATAAAAAAAAATACATTAAAAAAATGGGAGCCTCTACCAAAATTCGATCTACACGATAAGAAATTTGAAAATTTAAAAAAAAATTGATTTCTGTACAATATGAGATGTTTTCACGTCCAGAGTTACATCTTGTCATTTAATGCTACTAAAAATTTTTAAATACGATTTTTTTTTTTTCAAAATTCAGGAGTTTTTAATTTTTTAAAGTTATTTTTTATTTTTTCAAATGACAAAATTTTGTACATTTTCAAATGTGTAACTAATTGGTAATTTACTGATCATACACATTGTGTGAGTTTAATTTGAACTCTTCAGGACACAGAAAATCAAATATAACTGCTTTTTACTTCATAGGTGTTCCCAATAACGATCTTAATTATAATTTTGAAACAAGTTTTCATATTTTGGGTAGTACTCAGGCAAAAAATCAAGCAATTTCAATCTCGTGAGTTGTAAAAACCTCAAAAAATCTATAACTCATGTTTATTAATTGTTTTTTAGATACACAAAATTTGGTGAATTTTCTATAAATTACAGAAAAAAAGGTTTCTGCAAACATTTTTCAATTTTCACTTGACAAAATTAAATATTAGGAGGCAAAAAATTTTCAAAGTTTCCAAAAATTCATTGTTGTTCGGTATTTTTAAATTGCTAATCCTTCTCACATTTCGACTCCTCATTTTTGGAGGGGCGGGGGTAGGGGTTAACATTTGCAATTTCGAGTTTTGATGTATATCACATGAGCTGTATGTGGTTTTAAAAGGGTGCTGATTTCAGAAATCGAATCCATTCTATATCTTTATCCTTTTTGTATTGAGAGGATTTGAAAATTGGAATCAGCAGTCATCTCAAAAATAGTATAGACATCCCAAGTTGAAAATAATTTACAACTAAAATTTTTTTCAGTCTTTGGATGGCAAAATATGGGTTTAGAATGTAAAAAAATTAATTGTTCAAAAATTTATTTTTTTATTGTTTCTCATCTTGAATGGAATAAAGTGAGAAGTTAGATGAGTGATGAAAAGTTACGATTTTGAGTTTTTTTTTTGCTTATTCCCATAATTACTTTATTTTTTTGGCCTCACTGTTTATCGAAGAAAATAAAAATTTTTTTGGCATTTCGCATCAAATTAAATTATCATAATGCAATAACAGAAAAACAGAGACGATCAGAACCACGTACTCACGGTTCCATATCATGCTAAGCGACCGGATCGCATCAATCTGATATAATGTTATTTCTTATCGGATGCTATAAAACCATATATCTTTAAATTACATAAAGACGCTGTATAGTTGGTGTATGTGGCGTAAGTCGCATGGTACGTGGCTAATATAGAAGAACAGGGCTCGGTTACCATATAGCGAAGGTATTGTCAAAAAATAAGAAAAATGACTATATCACTGGAAGAGGAAGTATAAGCTTCGTACAACAGGGTGCGCTAAAGTGGTTGTTTGTATGTTTGATCGTCGGATACGATATGGAAAATATATACGGACTCCCGACGCGTATCAACCCCTATACAAGCTTCGACCGTTAAGTTTTTTATTATTAGAGTTGAAAATTTTTCGCTGGAAAAGGGATTACGTATACGACTTAATAGATGGCCGGTTGCGATAAGGCAGGTGGATACGTCTCATTTAAGTTAATTGATATCTATACCTGGTGCCTTGGTTCTAAGAATAGGAGCTGAGGAGACAGAACGAGCGTTATTTAAATACACCGAAGTGGCGAGCTTGTGGCCTGGTTTCGACGTTGAAACTCAATTTTCGCGTCATACGACGATTCAATTTCGGCGTTTTTCGGAACGACTGTATAGGAGATTCTTTTTAACGACCATATCAAAAAAACTACCCCCCAGGGAGCGACTACAAAGATTGGACAATTTCGAAATTTATGTCCGGTGTAATTTTGCGCCCGTGAAAGAACCGCGAGCCTACACTTTTTAGAACTTTTCAACAGCTAACTTTATGGTGATAAACTATGAAGGTTTTATTATCGCTGTTAACTACCCGAGGTGCCTTGTTTTTGCGCTTCTACGTACTAAACTATTACGTATATACGAAATAATAACGCCGACTTACGTACAATTTAAAAAAACCGTCCTCTTCGGATTGCATTATGACACCGGTAAGAATAGAGGTATTTTGCGATTCGCCTAAATCTATTGCAACGAGTCGACGGGTTATTTTTGAATGAGTTTTTCATCAGCTATTATAGTCTACCTCATTTGAGAGAGAGGGGTCTGAAGAGTAGGATACTTCATGTTACAGAGCATTTGTAGTTGATTGTCCAATATACATTATTATACATATTAATGTAGGTATTACCAAGGCAAGTTTTTCTGCACAATTTTCCTTTTAATTCCCATAGAAAACATCCTATAAAATTTCTAACATTTTGATTCCAACTTGATTCCTCATATTTTTGCATATTTTTCAATAAAAAAGTGACTCATATGCTTTCACTTTCTTGAGACATATTTGAGAATATTTGCTTTTAATTTGCTTTTTTTGAGGAAAATATTGTCGAAAAAATATTTTGGCTTCAAAAATGGTGATGCCAAAAACATGAAAATGTACCTCGTGGTTGCCTCGTTCTTAAAAAAATAAAAATTGTTATACGTAAAAATTATTTTAATTGATTGTATGTTTTGTTTGTTGATATTCATGTTTGCATATTGCTTTGTTAAAATTTAACTCGGAAGTATATACTTATTATATTTTGATACCCATATTATGTTGAAGAATATTTTGATAAATTTTGACTTTTTAAGAAAATATGGCTTTTTTAGAACATGTAGATACATGAAAATCATTCATCATTTATTTACGTATCTCTGAAAGTATTTTCTTCATATTTTTATTAAACTTAAAATAGAAACTTACTCAAATTTTGAAGGGTGCTGGAGGGATTTCCTAAGCCTCAAAGATTTGATTTTTGGTGTCATATTATCATAAAGTGAAATAAACCAAATTTCAGCTTTATGTGAATTCAAAGGGAGAGGAGCAAAAAAACAGCTTTAGAGGAATTTTTTTGAGTTTTGAAATACCTTGCATCTCATTACTTTAGTTAAATGTTCAATGAAAAAAAAAGCTATTGTAGAAGGAGAGTACATAATGTCCTCTCGTTCAGAGTAATTTGGTGGCTTAGCCAATACCCATTAGTATACGCATATCTCAAATTTTTAATTCGATTAAAAGTAAGCTTTTACTCAAATTTCCAGTGTGGCTGGAGAGATCACCAAAACCTCAAAATTTTCAGTATCTGTGACGTGAATGATGAAGTGAATTAACGGGCCTACTGTATTTAAATTTAAGCTTTCTAAGCAAATTTGAGGGAGAATTGAAGCGAATAATGGGTTTTTGAGAAAATTTTGAGTCATGAAATTTCTTAAATTTTCTGTCTCATCTTTACTAATCTACGTGAAAATATGAAAGTTTGTATGTTGGGGTTGATGATTTCTGAAATTTGGCTCAAAATAGATTAAAATTGCAGATCTTCAAAATTTCAAGAAGGCTTGATAACCCTCAAATAGCTCAAACTTGATCAATATGATGTCATGAAATTACTATGAACAAGAAGTATATTATATCCTAAATAAACTTCACAATATATAGTATTGGAGGGGGAAAGAGGGGTTATTTTACTCAAAATAATTACCCATGATAATAAATAAAAGGTAGAAAATTTTCGATCATGCTTTCACATGATAAAATGAGTTCGAATTATTAAAACTGAAAATTTTCAGTTTTCTAGGTGAAATTGAAAGTCATTTTGAGCGAAAAATTGTAATGTAAATGGTAAGGAAAGTTAGGTACGTAATTGGTTATAGATAGGATGGTCTATAAGGATATGTTGGATTGAAGTTGGGGAGTCACAGGTGGAGCATGTGGGAACAGGGTTTTTATTTAAAAGATATGAAAGAAATAGCGTTACTAATTAAGTGTAAGGATATTTTCAATTCCCAGACGTCTTATATCCTTATAGACTAACTTTTAAATTTTGCTAACCATAAATCCTCTTCCTTACATTTTATGGCTAGGACATATACCACATCTTACTGTATATATGAGAACTATTGCTTGTGTCCTAGAATCCACATATGTACATTTGAATTGTACTAGAAATGGAGAAGAATGGGTAAAGGAATAGTAAGCATTGTTTCATAATCTGAACACACATTATTTGTTTGTTTGATTGTTATTTATTTAGTTTGTTTGTTTATTTGTTTATTTATTTATTTATTCGTTTGTTTTGTTTATTTATTTATTTGATTATTCATTCATTTGTTTGTTTGTTTGGTTATTTGTTTGTTTGTTTGTTTTGTTTATTTATTTGTTTGTTTGGTTATTTATTCGTTTGTTTGTTTGGTTTATTTATTTGTTTGTTTGGTTATTTATTCATTTGTTTGTTTGGTTATTTATTCATTTGTTTGTTTGGTTATTTATTCATTTGTTTGTTTGGTTATTTATTCGTTTGTTTGGTTATTTATTCATTTGTCTGTTTGGTTATTTATTCGTTTGTTTGGTTATTTATTCATTTGTTTGTTTGTTTGTTTGTGTCACAACATATATTACATAGAAAAATTCAAAATGCTTCAGGGAAATTTTTTGCACCTATAGTAAGCTCCGTCTTTATAATTATGAAAAGTGAACTGGAGATAACGATATGTTCTGTTATAGAGTATTTATAACGACTTGTCTAGGTTCTAATTGGTCATACGTCACGCCTGTAACAACCAATCAGCAAGTTGGAATGTGATAAATTTAGCTCGACTAACTCATAAAATAAAAACACAAATCAGCTGATGATTCAAATCACAAACGAATTTTAGTCGTTCACTGAAAACTGAACGATATTATTTAGGAAGGTAGAAATGAAACTACCTACATTTTATCACATTCTAGCGTTATGATTGGTCATTACGCACGTAACATATGACCAATTAGAACCTAGACCAGTCATTATAAATACTCTATGAGACAAAATTCTCCCAAAGTGGTCAACATCGTAAAATTTGAGTAACTCCAAATACTTGCTGAAATTCGATGAATATGCACTCTACGATTATTCAGACGGAAAATCAATGCATATTATAATGTCAACCTTCCGCGTCTAATCAAGGGATACTCAGAGTAGGGGTAATTAAAAACTCAGCCCCAGTAATGCGGCATGGCTGCTTACGTTTTTTCTCTTTCCGCGTAAATGGTCGTGAATTTCTGAACTGCTGAAAAGTGTTTTAACACGTTTATTTAAATGTAATTTGTTTAAATCATCGTAATTACGGTAAAACGTGTTGCTATAAATTTACAATGGTATTGAATTACACGTTTAGTCATGATATAGTGGACGGTGTACGCATCTAGGTATCCATAGAGGCGAGTATACGCGCCGTTATTTATCGCCAGTTAGCCGATGTTATTCGTCAAAGATGTAAATTGACTCATCACTGATTACCATCGGTATCAAAATCGTGTTTCAGCTGCTTCTCTATAGCTTGGCGAGATCGTTTTTATTATACGTGGCGTAGCGTATATATTTTTTCATTTCGTGAAAAAACCATAGCAGTTACACATACAATGAAGATTTATAACGTGGTACTGCATACAGGATGTCCCACGTATACCGTATATGCAGGTTATTTATAAGCTAATGTTGTAAAGGTGCGGATGAAAAGCTCGAGCATATTTATCGACCACCGTAACGATCAAAAATAGCCTGCAAATCGCCGAATCTGGCACCCGAGTGGAAACACGCCTGTAGCTGGAAGTTCTTTATTTTTTTCACCAACCCTTTATCGCATTACGCCAGCGTGTACACATAGCGCACATCGTCGATCAATATGTAAACAAAACAGACATGTCACTCGGCAAATAAATAGCAAATAGCTGAGTTGAAATATGCGACCATCGAGGGAAATATTCTTCTCGTAATCTGGCTGCGTAAACTTTTTATTCTGGTCTTATACTATATTTTTCTGCTCAATGTATATCTGTATCTCGGAGGCGCGTTCTCGTCAGCTCCGCGCAGCTAATAAAACATCCCCGCGATACATATACGCTATTATTACTTTATTTTGTCTTTTACAGGGGTGATTTGTAATCCAAACCCTCGACGGTTATCCCTTTATTTTATGAACTTTCATACTCTATTACCCTTTTTTTGCTCCGCTGTTTCGAGTTTTCTTCGGCGACGATTTTTCCTATGCTCGATGGTGCGTATTAATGCGCAGCTCGACGTCGAATATGCGCACACCGTTTTCCAACGTGGGGTACGAAAGGTGAATTTCACCATTTGCAATATGGCGGTGGTATGGAGAGGTGGAGTAAATAACAGGTATGCTTGGAAAATTTTATCGAATTTTTTATTCTTTTGTTTTGGTGGGTGAAGGAAAATGTAAAATGATAAAGATATTCTCCTAATCCTATTTTCCAAAGTCTTGAATTTTTTAGAAGCTACGTTGTAATTCTTTGCTAATTTGTGATAAAAATTTTATCGATTGATTAATAATCTCAAATTTATCGATAAGGCCAAAAACAACGAAAATGAATTGGGTAATTTTATTTGAAATAATAACACTGATGTATTACAGCTTACCTATAATTTGGAGAATAAATGTAGTTATGAGGTTTCCGTTTTTTTTTGTTTTTGTTTTTTTTTTTTTTTTTTTTTTTTAGTAAGCATTCTATTTTTATGCAATTTGATGCTTTTCCATCTTAATAAAATATTCAACTCTTTGTGATTTCGTTGCTTCATTTTTCCTCAAATAAAAAACCAAAACCAAAGGCATGGTAGGTTAAGAATGGTGAATCACTCCCTCCCTCAATTCATTTTGGTTCCTCAGGACGAAAATCATTAATTCGAAAACTTGAAAAAAGGTGTACGTGGGTCAATTTTAATAATGTCCAAAAAGCTATTATTAAAATAGTGTCGTATAGTCCAATGCTAAATTAGCGAGGTGTGCGTAATTTTTTCCTCAGAATTTTTGAAGAATGAGATCTTTTATTTTATTCTAATTGTACACTTTAGTGAAGAAACTGAATTATAGAGTAAAGGTCGTATTTTTTAAAGGTATTTTGGTATGGAAATACGAAAGAGCAATGATTCTTTATGTTTTATATCCTTAAAAATAGTCTCTCTCTTCGATAGGTTCATTTCAACCCTTCTTCATTCTAGTGCCTATGTCCTTAGATATAAATTTGAAAAATTTCACCTCCTTTGATTTTTTTCTCTTGTTGAAAAAATGTTTGTTTTGGAATTATTTCTTCATGTGAATGATATTATTGGTTAATTAATTAAAATTTAAGAACTACTGTGCTTTATATTTTATTTTATTCAAGCAGACCATTCTGTTTACTAAACCGAATCATTAAGATAGTATGTCCTATGAAGTTATTCTTGAAATTAGAGCTTTATATTTTGTGGAATAATTGGTTTGAAAAAATATGTATGTGATTTCATTTAGTTTTTGAGTTGGAAACATGTTTGATTAATCATATCTTTTGAAGAATGAAAATGAAAGAATTACCTATTTCCTTCCCTTTGATCCAACATCCACCTAATCCTGATCAAACATGCTTATTAATAAAATAGTTTCAATTTTTTTTTTTTTTTTTTGGAAGTAAATATAATAGTTAGGGTAGTTGTTTTCCCTAAAGCAGGAAGTTAACGTAGAATGATTTTTTTTTGAACTGTATTTTAATATAAAATGTTGGCAAAATTTGATGGATTTTTCCTTATACTGATATTCAATTTATCGAATTAAATTGGTTTTATGTAAAATAACTCATACTAAAGTGCTAAAAATTATTAAATCTACCATTTTTTTCTTGAAAAAAAAAAAAAAAAAAAAAAAAAAAACAGGTAAAAGAATTAAAATCAAAAAATAATAATCAAGTTAAAATTTTTTCATAACAAGACCAAACAAATGAGGTAAATTTTATACGAATTCAGACAAATCAAAACCTCTTTATAGGCATATTATTTACTGAATAGGTGACCTATATTTTTGTGTGACGCATATACGTCCTTATTTTCATGAAATATATAATCTACAAAAGTCAAACTTTTTATATGGCGTTAGTTCAGGACCAGAATATGACGACTTGAATTTCTATAAAAAAGGATTCAAAATGGCAGTTCGCTGAAATTCAAGGAAAGTTTGTTCAAAGTTGATAAATATAATTTCTGAGGATGAGAATAACACAATATGCCAAATTCACTTTCATATATGGTATTGGAAGGGAACAGGATTTATGACCTCAAAATGTGGCAGGGATTCAAGAAAGGTCGAAATTTTTCTATTGTGGTGTCATATGATGAAGTGAGCTCAAATAATTAACATTATCCAATTTTTGCCTCTCGAGTGAATTTGGAGAGGCTTTCGAGTATAATATGACTTTTCAAGATGAAATCATTGT
Source organism: Phenacoccus solenopsis (assembly GCA_009761765.1). Lineage (NCBI taxonomy): Eukaryota > Metazoa > Arthropoda > Insecta > Hemiptera > Pseudococcidae > Phenacoccus > Phenacoccus solenopsis. The sequence continues at coordinate 11,147,674 of CM019755.1, read as the reverse complement.
AGGGAATTCCATGAATCGTCCATATATCCTCACCAAATCGATCTAGAAAGCTTAAACTTTGTATGTAGGATTAATTAATGATCAGAATATGACCACCTGAAATTAAGTCAAAATGGATACAAAATGGCGGATATTCAAAATTCGAGGAAGACTTGAAAAGCCTCAAATAGCTGAAAATTTGAAAAATATGAGCTCATACCATTATTCTAGGCAAAGAGTATTAAATATATCCCAAATTCTGCTTTTTAGGTGGTTTTGAAAAGGATAAGGAGGGGGAGGTTCGAACTCTGTATGGTATGCGGTCTTTAGTCACGAAGGAATTAGCAAAGTTATTTTTAATTTTCAAACCTTAATAAGTCTTATTCAGAAACTCAGCTCCAGTAGTGCGGCATGGCTGCTTACTTTTTTTTGATAATTATGAATTATCTATTCTTGAAAAAAATAATCTCAACTCCACCCTCTCATTGATCCATAATAGCTGTAGTCTTGTGTTCGAAAAAATTAATTTTTTCATTCGCTTTTAGTTCAGTGATAAACCTGAGAAAAATTTGGGTGGGTCCTTGTTTAAGATTTTGTTTTTAGTCCTCAAACATAAGTATATTAATGGAAAAATCAAATTTCAAATTCTCAGCTTACAATAAAATTGTAACATTTGAGGTCATGATACCGTGGAAAATTTTCGAAAATGTTTAAATTTTTTTTGATAATCAAAATTATGAGAAACCCATTATTCCCCAAAAAATATCAACAACAAAAATTTGGGAATATTTTATGCATTTTAATGTACCTACACACTTTTTATAGCCTAGTAACTAGGTGATAATTTTTAAATTTGTTTTTTTTTTTCATTCTCCATCATTTTTTTTTTTCAAGAGAAAAAACTTCCTAAAACTGAAAATCAAACGTGTATTGTATGATATCTTTTAATTTTCTTTCTTGATAAAGAAAAATGGTTATCGTTAAATTTATGTAAATCATTATTTTTTAAGATAATCTCATTTTTCTTAGGCAAGATTATTATTTCATTCGTAGTTGATCGTGGAATTCATACATCACAATCGCATTCCTAAAATATACGGGTAGTGATTACGATCAATACATATACGTGTAATGAACCTCATCGACTCACCATTCGTGCGTTACACGAAGTATGCAATATGAATAACGAAAGGCGCGCGAAATGCGATCGCCATCGCACGAGGTCGCGAACGCGGGACGATCAACACCAATTAAAACGAACACGACATCAACCGTCTGCACCAAATACCGGCTGACAGTTTACGTCAATCGTTTTGTTTTTAAAAGTCGATTTAATGGTACCTAATTCGAAGATACAATCGCGGAATGGAAACGCGTATACTATATACCCGTACGATATATTAATATTATAATTCCTGAACGTAACGAAAACCAACCAAGGAGAGTGGACGATTTTATCGACGAAAACGATCGGAAATACGAAACAGAACAACTCTTAATGCTCGCGTCCAAAGCACATCGGTGTCATAACAACAAATCTGGACGATTATTCATCGCTAATTATCATTTGGAAGGTATTCCTGATAGACCTCCCATCGTTTTATCACTCGCATTAAGTGGTCGTCGTGGCGTTCTAAATGCGTCCATTAATCTGATTTTAAATACGCTTTAGCGTAGTACGCGTCGAAATTTCGTGATTAAAAGCAATTGCGGACGTAACGACCTTTTGGTAAATTGTGGATTTTATGCTTGGCCCAAACCTATTTAATAGACACGTTAGCGAAGATTTATTTCGTAGCCGTTGGATAGCGTGTGAAAACGAGCTTAGGCCATTTTTTACCCATTCGCGTGTCGATGATCGCTCCCCCCTTTTTATTATATCGAAGAGTACTCCTGTAGTATCGGACTACCAGCATCCCTGAATTACCGATCTCTAATTAAGCGTTCGAAGACGCGCGCTCTTCATGCACGTCGTACAAATATATTACCTAATTTCGCCCATTCTTTGGCTAATAAACCAGCACCTATCGACGCAAACCGCTTTTGAAAAGGAGAAAAAACGATAAAGCTGAATTGGGTAGTAAATATACGAGAAAAGAATTCTTATACGGATACCAACATTACCCGCTGAATCTGTTCATTTAATCTTTCAATAGACGTGTTTATTGTTATTTGGAAACAAAAGGCTAGCGTCTTTAAACCAGTTCATTAATTAATGCGAACATTTTTATAACGGCCAAATGGGCAGCGTTGTCTTTGAAATACTTCGCCATCTACATAAATACCCCAGTAACTTAGCCACGCTGATAGAAATCTCGAACATTTAACGGATTTACAATGGATACGGTTGTTTTATAGAAATTTAATTTTTTTCTAATAGAAAATATTTCGATGTCATTACTGTAGGTGTAAATTATCTAAATGTTGAGCAAATGAAGCGTTTTAACTTTAAATAAATATATTTGATCTGGGAGATAGGGCTTGAATTATAGAGATTTGAAAAATAAAGAACTCGAAAAACCTACAAAGCGTTGGATATAAGATGAACAAAATCTTGTTCAAAATAATTTGTTCTTGATTTTTTTCTCAATTTTTTTTTTATTAATGTTATTCCTATTATAATTGCGCTTTATACGAGTTTAATCCGGATTAAATATCGTTTAATAATTTTTCAGAACTAGGATAGTTCTAAGATTGCTCTATATGATGTTAGGTAATTACAAAAATAATTGTTTTAATTGTGGAAAGATCCCTCTTGATTTTGTAGTATTCGGTTAGAACAAAATAATTATGTATGTATGGTCTTAAAGCATCATCGTACTCTATAAAAGTCAATACTACAGTCATTATGGAAAGAGGAAGAAGAAAGAACTTTTTCTAAAATCCAGGTAGGCACAGTACCAAAGTCCCTTTCGCAATATGAAATTTGTCATGAACTGTAGCAATAGGCTTTGAAATTGTGATTTCTTTAATTTATTGATTTTTTTCATGTTAAAAAAAATATTTCAACTATATAAGTAATCAAGTAGATGATGAAAAATTAATTTCTTTATAAATTTTTAATAATTAATTTTTATTTAATAATTTTATTTTTAAATATTTTTATAAATTAAATTTTTATTAATTCACTAATTAATTACAGTAATAATTAACATTATTTTTAATTCTAGTATAATTTTAATTCATTTATGTATTCTTTTTAATTTGAATTAAATTAAAATTTTTTTAATTTACTTTTTTATTAAAATTTATAAATTTATCCATTTTGCATCACTGCTTAGTTTTTGATTTTTTCTTAACATTTAAATTCAATTAAAGTAGGTGTTAGTATTAGGCATTAGCCATTAGGTACATTTTATTCACTCCAGTAACGTTCTCAAGAAATATCTCAACGGTGAGGGAGGGGGGGGGGTAAATAAATTTGACCAACTGACTGCTGCAATTTTTTTTGCATTCTCATTGATGATGAAAATTAAGCAAAGTATAATGATGCTGTATATGTAAAAAAATTTTAAAAAAAGTTAAATATATATTTCAGTTGAACGATATAGCCAAATTAAAAGAATGAACAATAAACATAGCAGCCGATAGGATCGCTGAGATTAGACTTCCATTATATTTTATTGTTTTCTGTGCTAAATTTCCGCCGTTTCACGTTATTTTTTCGTATTTTCTCGAGACGGTATTGAGGCCCCCGAGCCCCCACCCCCCATTGGGAACATCACTGATTCACTCCACTTTTCAATGTAGGCATTTTGGCGCTTTGCTTGTCTGGATTTCAATAGGTCGTAGGGTGTACCAATTTGTAACATATATTAAGAGCAGCATAGGCCAACAAAGGGGAGAAAGAGGGGCAAGTTCTTCAGGCATGCATGTTCTAAAATGGCTGAAAAATCCTAAATTTTTACTTCAGAATAAGAAATATTAAAGCTTACAAAAATGAAAGACTATTGAAGAGAGGCCAGTAAAAATAAAAAAATATAAAAAAATAGGAAAAAAAGGACTAATAAATTTAAAAATTGAAAATTATTCAAAAATGAGACTGAAATCAAAAATGTAAAAAAAATTACAATTTAAAAAACTTGTTAAAATGTGAAATATCTATAACCAATAAGGGAATTTTATACGTGCTATAAGAATAAAAAACGAAAAAAATATGCGAAATAGAAAGTGTTAGAGAAGTGATTTAAAATTTACTTACTTAAAAAATAAAAAATTCTTCGACAATGCTCAAATAAAAATTCACAAAATCGAAAAAATGTAAGCATCTATGCCGTGTTGCTAGAACCGAGTTTTTAAATGGAATTTCTTCAAATTTCCAGATAATTTTTCATTATTTTAATGCCCTCAAGCAAAACTAAAATTGAAAGCCTAGACCTACGCTTCCTAAACCAACCTTGGAAGTTGAATTTGGAATATGTATAGTAGGGTGCGTCATAAATCAAACTTCCAAAATTTATTTAGGACACCCTCTAATTTTGTTCACGTTGGTGAAAAAATATTCCTCAAAAAATTTCAGCCCCAAAGTCCAAGATTTAGGGGTGGCGCAAGAGGATCAAAATAATCAGATTTCAGAAAATTTAAAAAAAAAATTTAAGAATTTTTTCATTTTTTTTTTAATTAATAAATCAAATAAAATAGCTATTTCACATTACAATATATCTTATCAAAAAAAAAAAAAAAAAACTATTCGTATACGTCTAAAAATTTTTTTTGGTAGGCTTCTTTATAAGTTTTCTGTGCTCCTCTACCACTTGTAAAAGAAACTGGCGTTGCTCCTCCTTTTTTACTATAATAGAGTTGAAGTTCGTAATGAGGGCTATACCTCTCTCAGCCACATCATTGACCACACAGAGGTGGTCAATTACCTCTTTTCCCTCAACGTAGGTCGTATCTTGGGGCCATTCTTCAGGAGACTTATTAGTGAAATTTTCTGAAATTCCCAGTAAATTAAAAAAATGTCGCGTGTTTAAAGTCACAAAATCACTGATATCTTTACGAAATATTTTAGGTAATAGGCTCTCAATATCCTGTTCTGAGGAATGGTGTAACGCTTCACACATTTATATTTTAGTCCGATGGGACAGATTTGGGTTGAAAAATGAGAGACCAACAAATAATTCGTTTAGATACCATAAATGATTACTGAAAGCTTTAACTGCAGTCGTCGATACGCGTTGATCATTTTTTCATGTAAGCGTTTAAAAAAAGTTAAATCATTATGAGGAGCAGATGCTGCGTTTGGAGACGTATACCATGCTTCTACATAACATTTGATTACGAAAATATTAAAACGACGCAGGACACTAAGTTCATGTTCGGTCAAACGAAACTGAGATCGGAAAAGGTAAATTTTCAACGAATAAATAATTCGAGACATCCATTATCGAGCTCTATGCATAGCTCCACGAGCATGGATAAGGCAATCATTTTCTTCTCCTAAAAATAAAAGAGTTCTTTGTAGTCATCTCGTGGCTGATTATTATTCAACTGATTTTGAACGAAAATGATTATTTCCTTCTTCGTGTCATTTAGCTCGCTAGCAACGTTGTCGTCTCGAATTCCACTTTCGTACATCGTTCGGTTAATATCGTTCCAAGATTCAAAAAAACACTTAAATATCGAGATATTTGGTCCACTTGATGCTCCCATTAAAGTATCAAAAACTTTGCTTATGAAAATTTCTAAAATATGATGTCTAAAAGCTAAGTGAGCTAAATTTCGACCTAATTTTTCTTGAATAAATTGACAAGCTCCTTTGTTTACTCCTGCGTTAGGAGCAGTTGTGTCGAAGCACATAAAATTTATTTGACCAACTAAATTCCATTCAGTCAATGCATCATAAACAGCATTGGACTGAGATTTACCTGATGAATTATCAAGTTTAGCAACGGTCAACAATGTAAGCTACATATCGAAACTACTGTCGCTACGTTTTACTGCTATTAAGTGAGGTTTTAGCGTAAATAAGGCCATAAAACTGCATATTCTCATATATTAAAAGTTCAGACTCTTTGCGCCACCTTTAAATATTTATGAAAACTTTTAAAATTTTTTGGAGAATACTTTTAGACTATAAAGAACATTTTTAGGGGGTGTCCCTCAAAAAAATCAAAAAAAAAATTTTTTCCATATAAATGTGACGCACCCTAATGTATAGTTTTCTTGCCCATGACAATCATATGAGCTCATATTTGTTAAATTTTAGCTATTTGAGGATGTTTAAGCCTTCCTCAAATTTTGACTCAAATTCAAGGAGCCATATTCTGGTTACCAACTAACCCTACATACAAAATTTGAGCTTTCTAGTACGATTCAATGAAAAGTTATGGAAATGGAGATTTCGTTACTCAAAATTTCTTCAACATCCTTTTTTGTTCTAACTTCCCTGCACATGTATTTGAGAAAGTGAAATTTGGGCATGTTGATGTCCTTAATCCACTTCTTCATATGACAACAAGAAATGAAAATTTCAAAATTTCGAAGTATTGGCTTACCCTCCAGCTCTCCTCAAAATTTGAGTTGGTAGACATTTGGAGGCAAATCCAACATCCAAAAAAGTCTTATTGCGTATTTATATGAAGATTCTATCACCAAATGTTTAGCGACTTTCATCTATGTTCTACGTCATTCCACGCTAGGGAAAAAATAAGTATTTATGAACATCAAAAAGTTGAGCATTTGTCTAACATGATTGCAAGTGGCCTGAAAAGTAAACATATAAGACCCTACTTCACCCTTCTTCACCGGACATATCTTCTCAAGTAAAGTATATTATTGTAATGGTGGTAAAAACGCAGCTAAAAAATTCAAAAGAATATCGAAAACAAATTGCTCGTTCAAACGTAAAAAAAAGAGACTTGAAATTACCTATTTTCAAAAAATAAAAAATTGGATCTTCATGAAAAAAATTTTTTAAACCTTCAGAAATTGAAAAATATGGAAAATATTTCCTTATAAATCTAATCCTTTCCCGTTTGAAATTTTAGCGCCGAAACAAAAACCAGTCGTACATCTATACCAGCTTTATAGTAAAAACGAAAAGTAAAATAAATATATGGTAGAACTGGGTCCATATCGCATTACGAAGACCCCCTCCTGTTATTTGCGTTGCTTTTGTTAAGCGTGACAATATCGTCGTGTTCAAATGAATTCTGGTTATATCCGTGTGATTAGCTTAACATCTTTATTCAATATAAAGCCTACTGCGAGACTTCCCATTTTATAATAGAATGCTAAATTTGTTTTTTCATTGGTACCCAAAATATGCCGACGAACTCTTTCATTTATCAATTTGATGATCCATACGGATGCAATTAAACATTTTCCTGTATATGAGTATCACTGCATGAATATTCGAATGGATTAACTATCGGAGAGGAATACTTTACCAACCCCTTGTAGAGATAGCGAAATAGTCCGCTCAATCGGTTAAATACTGTAGCCCATTAGGGTGGAAAATAAGAAACATACCCCAATTCGTGTTTCTCTTCAATAACACCAGAAGTCAACCGTCCGCCGATTCATATACTTCCAAACCACTTAACTAAATTCCCATTTTTCGTACACGCCAATGCGTTCGCTATGTGAAGCAGTTAAATCGGCGAATGAATAAATCGCCTCGGTCGGAACAAAAAGCCATTTTTAAAGTCGACACCGTTCGACGAATATTTTCAAGGCGTTTAAATACGTAGGTAATTTTCGACGGCGCGCACGATGATCCTCGATAATGTGTTTTTTTCTTTGCTAGGGGTGAAATTGAGGCGTGAAAGTATTTTTACTCTGATATGTGGTGACTAGGGTTGGACAGTTCTCGCTTTTTTTCGGATAACTCTTAGTTTCCTATTTAAAAGAGTCGTGAAATGGCTTCAAAAGAAATACAAATTTTCATACCTCTAATTTACAGATGACTTCCCCTGAAACGAGTCAAAATTTTTGAATTTCATTATTAAAATGAGAATTTCGCAACTTCATTATCCTGAGTTGTTCAGACCTCTAATCATATTTATATCATTCGTAGAATTCGAAAACCACATTTATTAATAATTTTTGAATACACAAATTACTCATTTGGGTAGATAGGTGTTTTTTTTTTTTTTTTTTCATAAAAATAATTGAAAAGAAATAGGCATCACCAATTTTGAAAAAATTAGCAGATGAAATTTTTTTAAGTCTTCAAAATACTATTTTCTGCGCCCATAAAAATACCATATTACACAAAGATCAATCCAAAAGTTCGTTTCAGTTTACGAAATTTTTATTAATGTATTATCCTCTTTACTTCTTTAATAATTCAGCTTCTATTGGTGATATTTGAATCAATATTTTTGTGGCAGAGGCCATGACCCTATAAGGTTTTTTGTCAAAGGTAGCAGCGTTACTCATGCTTAGAGAAGAAGTAGATACTTTTGTATTTAGGGTTCTCTGAGCCTGAGTGGTGGAATTTAGCGGCCTCGATCATGAACATTTTCATACGAATAATGTTTAGATAGAACAACAAAATTCTGCTCTTTCTATAATATAAATTTAAATGATTTAGTTTTTTTTGTATCTTTTAACTCATAGTCAAAGAAGTAGAGGGCGCTACACACAGTAAAACAAAAAATTATGAAAATCCTCTTGGCATATTTTTCTCTCGTTTTGAAATTACCTAATTATTTAATTTTTCATCTTTTTTATCTCATCGTTAATATTTCTTTTGCTTGTTAGCGAGCGACAAGACCTCATGTCATCCTTCCCTTTTATGTTACTGAAATTTTGGTCTCTAAATTTAGTTATTTATTTTATTATAATTTAGTTTAACGTTCACTTGGTTTATGATTTTCTTCAACTGATTCCCTCCCCTCTTCTTTTATTTAATTTTAGATATAGATCAAGAAGCTATAAATATTTGAAGTGATGTTTATACGTGAATCTTTGACGATATACCCCTGTACCGCTCGAACTGTAAAGAAAAATTCTGTCGATATCAAGTGAACACTCTCAGACCAAAATGCGTCTGCGCATGCGCGAGTTAAAGATAACGACAGAAACAGCTGATACCAGTTGAACTTGTTATACTCGGAACTCGAAATAATATTGATAACTTTGAAATCGCGCATGCGCAGACGCATTTTGGTCTGAGAGCGTTCACTTGATATCGACAGAAATTTGCGCTATTCGAAACAATGAGTTCGAGCAGTGCAGGGGTATATAGTCAAAGACATCAATAGTTGTTATTATTTTTTTATTTTAATCAACTTTTTTAGCTGAGTTTCTAATAAATACGATAGCTATTGCAGCCTACCATTTGGGAAGAGGGGTGGGGAGAGGGTGGAATCTTAAAATTTTTGCGTTTCAGACTAATGCCCAATTTTTTAGTATACATATAATTTTTTCCCCATGCGTTGTGTGGATGGGTATTCATAAAATTTTCTCAAAATTGGACGAGAGACTTTTCTTGAAAACGCAAAAAGTTCTTAATTTGTTTTTTTTTATACATCTCAAAATGGGGGATCACTCAAATTTTGAGGAGGCCTGGAGACTTACTAAATAGCTCAATTTTTTTTGTTTTTGGTTTCATATGAAAGAGTAAATTACGGACACTAACATATCCATATTTCAGCTTCCTAAGTGCATTTGCAGAGGAGCTGAAGCAAAAAACAAATTTTTAAGAATATTTTAAGTTAAGAAATTACTTGAATCTTCCATATCTCCTCATCAAATCAATCTACAAAGATCAAACATTGTGTGTGGAGTTATTTGGCGACCAGAATATGACCCCTTCAATTTGGGTCGAAATGGGTCCAAAATGGCGGATTATCAAAATTTAAGTACAGCTTAAGGAATCTCAGATTAGTAAAAGTGTGACTAATTCGAACTCATTTGATTACAGGGGATAAGAAGAATACTATACTTATACCCAATTCATCTCCATACATAATGTTGGAGGGCAGGAGGGGTTATCAACCTTAAAATGTGGTGGGAATTGACGAGAAGTCGAAAAGTTTTTATTTTTGCGTCATATGATAAAATGAGCCCAAGTGACTAACCTATTTTGATTTCAGCCATCCTAGTGGTTTTGGAGGGGAGTTAGAGCAAAAAAGGCCTTTTGGAGATAAAATTGCTGCAAGAATTTTCATGAGTTTTCCATATCGTTTTACCAAATCAACCTAAAAATTAATTTTTTATATTTAAAATAATTAAATTTTCGTGAACGATTTAAATTAGGAGAATTTATTAATTATTCAATATTAAAAAATTTACACTTAAAAATTAGTGTTCGTTTAGCTAATATTCTTTCAATAACTATGTATGATTGTATGTAGAGTTCATTGATGACCACAATATGATATTTTAAATTTGGATCAAAATGGATCTAAAATGACGGATTATAAAAATTTGAGGATCCTCAAATACTTACAATAAAAAAAAAAAAAAAACGTAAACAGCCATACCGCATTACTGGAGCTGAGTTTTTAACTGGGCTTGTTTTGATTTAGTAATAACCTTGCTTAACCGTTCATCACTACAGGCCGCACCCAATACCAAGTCTGAAAACCACTACCCTATCCTTTCCAAAAACACTTAAGAAGTTCAATTTGGCACAAATGTAGTATTTCTTGCCATGAAATAATCATGCGAACACATATTTCTCAAATTATAACTATTTGAGGGGCCTCAAATTATCTTCAAATTTTGTAAATCCGCCATTTTGGATCCATTTTGACTCAAATTTAAGTGGTTATATTCTGGTCACAAACTAATCCTACACACAAAGTTTGACCATTCTAGGCCGATTTGGTGATGAGATATGGAAGATTCATGAAATTTCCTGCAGCAATTTCCCCTCCAAAAGCCGTTTTTTGCTCTAACTCCCCTCCAAAATCACTGAGGAAGCTAAAATCAAAATACGTTTGTCACTTGGGCTCATTTTATCATATGACACAGCAATAAAAAATTTTCGACCCCTCCTGTACCCCCACCACTATTTTAGGTTGATAACCCCGCCTTCCCCCTCCAACATCATGTATGGAAGTGAATTCGGGATATAGTATACAACTTATCCCCAATAACCATATGAATTCATATTAATTACATTTTTACCAACTTGAGGCTCCTCAAGCTCTACTCAAAATTTTGATAATCCGCCATTTTGAATCCATTTTGATCCAAATTCAAGAGGTCATATTGTGGTCACCAACTAACCTCACACACAAAATTTGACCTCTTTAACTTGATTTGGTGGGGAGATATGGAAGATTCAAGAAATTTCATGACTCAAAACTTCCTCAAAAAGCCGTTTTTTGATCTAACTCCTCTCAATATGCACTTAGAAGCTGAAATTTGGATATGTTAGTATCCGTGACTCACTCTTTCATATGAAATCAAAAACGAAAAATTTGAGCTATTTGCCCCTTCTCCAACCCTCCTCAAAATTTGAGTGATCCGCCATTTTGAAATTTATCGAAAAAACAAAAAAAATATTTTTGCGCATTTTCAAGAAGAGTCCCTCATCAAATTTTGAGCGAATTTTATGAATACTCGCCGGCGCTACGCGGGTGGGGGAAATATATATATATATATACCAAAAAGTTGGACATTTGCCAGATGATTACAAATGGTCTGAAACGCAAAGATTTGAAGACCCCACCCTCCCCCGACCTTCCCTTCCCAAATCAGGTAGGCTGTAATAGCTATCGTTTTAAAAACTCAGCTAAAAAAGTATTTATATCTTTATTGCATGGCAAGAAATACTACAGTTGTTCTAATTAATTTTCTTGTGGTCTTGGAAGGGATAAAGTAGGGGTTTCCAAACTTAGTATTGGATGTGGCCTGTAGGTATGGAGGGGATAGCAATGTTATTTGCAAAGCTGAACAAGCCCTAATTAAGAAATCAGCTCCGGTAATGTGGCATGGCTGTTTATAATATATTTATGTTTTTTTGTTTCTGCAAAAAGTATGTACTTACTTTTTTTTGTTCTTACACTGCGCCCATTCGATTTCTTTCCTTCTGAACCGCTTATTCTTAGAGATGCGAGTTCATACTTGAACTTCGCCGCTCTAAGAATAAGCTTAGGAATCGCTTTACTTCAGGTCTTCGAAGTAGGGTCATTCTTTATGATATGTTCTTCGAAAATGTGTCTTCACCTCTGCCTCTCTTCGACAGACCTTATAAAAGGCCTTGAGAAAAAAATCTCGTGACGACTATCCTAGGCTCTTACAGCTTTTGAACGATCAGAATTTCATATCGTTACTACTATTAGTATAGGCGTGACACTCGCACATAAGTCTACAACTTCATTTTATATAATAAAGAAGAAAAAGAATGTATGTTCGGTGCATTGTGAAAAGTATTTGCATTATCCAATTGGACTTCGATGTCGTCTTTATTGAGTCCCAACAACTGGTAGTTCTTCGAAACGAGTAAAAGTATCAAAAGTAAGTCTATTACCCTCAAGAACCTGAACTCGATCCCTACCTCCGATTCTTGCAAAAATCGCTACGAAAACCTCCGAAGGTAATAGCCGACGAAAATGAGCACACATTCGACACCATTGGTAAACGATACGGGCGACCGTACGCAACCACTATCACCCAGAATGGTAATACAGCTCGTCAATTTCACAGCGTTAGGCGACGAAGCGCAGTAGACAGGGCGAAAGATATGGTCGCGATATTTTGTAAAATCTACACAAACCTATGAAGCGGCTCGAATAGTCTGTAAAGCTGTTGTAGCACCATTCATCAGTGTCAATCAGTGTCCGCATCGGTTTCAGGTAAGTTGGCGCGGCATTCTTATTGAAAATGGAAGAATATGCCGACACGAAGCTGATTTTACACGATAATCGAAAAAAAATACTGTGCGACCCAGCAGAGGTAAATGAGCGGAGGCAATTCTGTATTAATTGTTGACCAGACGTATCGAAATGGCCGATGAGTTTTTATAACCAACATTGGCACGCGGCTACTGGGAGTCAATTAAAATCACGTATGGGATGTGGGTAACGGTTGCGAATTTTTTCGAAAAAAAATTTCAAATGCAACGCGAAAAAGTATAACCGCTTCTAATTGCCTGCAGTGCGTTTACAATAGCATAAGACTATTTACCTGTCGGCGCGGAGATTAGATTCGAAAAGACATTAAAAAGGTATTAAAGAATGTCGTCTAACTGGTCGTTAAAGTGATCTAAATTAGGATTATGTATTTCTTCTTGTTGGTTTTTTTCTATTTTTTTTTCCTATTTTTTTTCTTTTTCGCTGTAAAATAAAACCAAAACTCACCGTTGTCACAGTCACACTGTCAGTGTCGCTAATGTTACCATTATTACAAACGCTATAACATACACCTGTCTTGTTTCTGTCTGGAATACAAATTGTTGAACTTGAGGCTGAGCGATGCTGCGTGAAGACAGGTTTTACGCGGTTTTACTCTTTTTACACAATCGCACCGCCAATTGCAGCCAAAGAAATTGGGAATCGCGGTACGATGAATGAGCGACGTCTGACGAGAGTTGGATGTGGTTAAATTGGTATCTTAACACTGTACCTGTGCTTGTGCGTTTCCGCGTATACATACGAAATTTCTGCACCTGATAATTTTTCCAACGTACGCGTTTAATTATGATGTTATTTCGTATATGTAGTACATACTCTACGTATAAGAATAAGCGAGTTGAAAATGGGGGAAAAAAGAAACTGGTTCGGACGCTAGTTATGATATATAGATCCAATTAGAGGATATCGCATATGGTTCGCCGTAATCATCTAGATAGCGACTATCTTTTTGCCACTAACAAGGTGTTATTCTTACAACAAGAGTTAGCAGGTGTCTGACAGCATTCGTGATATAATTCCATACGTTATTATTCGGACATGTTTCACGGTGTGTTTTTTTCTTCTTATATTCACGTGTAATATCTTATTTGAAAATCACGCCGTACTAAGTACTCGTCGGCGACCGTTCGAGATTACGTGTAATTTCGATGTGTCGAATTGGATATGGAAATTGGAGGAAAAAGCACGTGCGTTTACTTTTCGTTATATGGGAGAGGTACTGGACGGTATACGAGAGGCGGATCTAGTAATAAATGGAAAAAAAGGTGCTCGATTTGCGGAGGAAAGCAGACGGATAAGTTTTTATATTTGGTGTGTATTTTTTGCGCACTTTCTATTATCCTTTTACCGTCTACTTTGTTTTATTTTTCCTTTCTTCAATTTGTCGTTTACAGGAAATTGAAAAGTTTTCCTCGCCCTCGTTCGAAGCGGTGGCGCGAGTTAATACCGAAAATCCTTCTTAAACTTATTTTTCCAACAATCGAGAGATTCTATTCGGTATCGCGCTATAAACAAACACTTTCGAAATTCCAGCCATATCTTCCAGCAAATAAACCCATCAGCCATAAAAGTACCGTATACTTATCCTTTCGGGAACAAAAAACCATATCCTTTCGGTTATCTTTTTACTCGTTACTTTTTCGCGATATTCTTGCGTGGATGTATATTTTTAGAAGGGTAGGGAATGGCGCGATTTCATTTATTATGAAGTTGTGGAGGAAATAAAATTTTTAAGTTTAACGGTGATGTGATTTTATGGTGGCGGTTTGATTAAAGATAGATTAGTAGTTTTATTATTACGAAGTTTTTTATTAAATAAACGAAAAATTAACGATTAAAAATTAAACTGTGGATAATCGAGTCTCAGTGATTAACTGTTAGATTGTGGTACATTGTGTGTACTTTATACTTTATTTGTAAGGAGAGCCACAAAGCTGAAGAATATATTTTTAATTCACCTTGTGACTTCTGAATTAGATTGATATAAAACGCATGTAAATAGGGTACGCCAAATTTAATTCAAGTAAGTTCTGTTTTTCTTTTTTCGAGAAAAAGTCCTTGGGGCCGATTTTTGACTGGTTGAGCCTATTTTCAGCGTTTGTTAGGATTTGCTCATAAAGATATTATATTCCCAGACAGTTCAGTTTCTAAATTAATGTTTTCAATTTTTTCTTTGAATGCTCTTTGCTTTTTATTATTTTTTCGCTACTTTGAACTCTCCTGTACGTTTCCTAAGTTGACTTCTGTTGATGGATATTCTGCAGCAAGATGCTCAAAGAGTCTCCTGTTCATTTTGCATTGTTCCTTCAAAATCTATAAAAAACTCTTTGAATGATTATCTTTTATATGAGGAACACTCACTACATGGAACTAAAATGTCATATCTTAATACTCCCTTTTTAGGGAGCTTCTTTCTGAATAATCCTTAGAGCTGTGGGCTCTGTGTTTGATGAGACAAAAAATGAGAATTTTATTTTGTATTCATCCTCAAGAAATTTTCAGTATTCATTTGATTTATGGATACCAATGGGTTCTTTTCCTTAAAAAAAAAAAAAAAAAAAAAAAAAAGAAAGAAAAAGAAAAAATGTATATATATATATTAAAAAAAAACAATAAAAATGTTAATAAACGATAAATTTGAAAAATACATTGAAAATCTCATGTATAAATGAAATTTAAATTGAAGCTTGTCACTCGTTAAGAGTTGGTGAATGTTGCTTCTTTACATTGCCAGAATGTTTCTCGAATGTAGCTCAAATGTTGCCCAGAAGATGGCTAAATGTTGCTCGAATGCTGCCAAACCTTTGCCTAATTGTTTCTCAAATGTTACCTTAATTTTGCTGAAATGCTGCCTGAATTTTGCTCAAATGTTGCCAAAACATTGCCAAAATGTTTCTCAAATGATACCTTAATGTTGCTCAAATGTTACTCAAATGTTTCAGCAATGTTGCCAAAAGGCTGCTGGAATGTTGCCTGAATGTTTCTCGAATGTTGCCAGAATGTTTCCCAAATGTTGCCTGAATTTTGCAAGAATGTTTTCCAAATATTGCAAAATGTTGCCGAAATGTTACCAGAATGTCTCTCAAATGTTGCCTGAATTTTGCAAGAATGTTTTCCAAATATTGCAAAATGTTGCCAAAATGTTGCAGAATGTTTCTGATGTTACAAAAATGTTGCAGAATTTTCTGAATGTTTCAAAAATGTTGCTTGACTGTTTCCAAAAGTTGCAAAATGTTGTTTGACGGTTTTCAAATGTTATCAACATATTTCCGGAATGTTGCAAAAATGTTGCTAGAATGTCTCTCAAATGTTGCCAAAATGTCACTTGACTGTTGTCGAAATATTGCAGAATGTTGCAGAGTTTTCTAAATGTTGCCGACATGTTGCAAAAACGTTGCTTGACTGTTTCGGAAAGTTGCAAAATGTTGCTTGACTGTTTTTGAATGTTACTATAATATTTCACAAATGTTGCCGAAATGTTGCCAGAATGTTTCTCATATGTTGCCAAAATGTTGCAGAATTTTCTAAATGTTGTCAAAATGATGCAAAAATGTTGCTTGACTGTTTTTGAATGTTGACAAAATATTTCCCAAATGTTGCCGAAATGTTGCCAAAATATTGCGTAAACTTTGCTAAAATTTTCTGTAAAAATTTTACCTGAATGTAGCTAACAGTATGCCAGAATGCATCTCATATGTTACCGAAATGTTGTTTAAGTGTTGCTATAATGTTGCCTAATCGTTGCCGAATCATTGCCAAAATGTTGCATACATTTTACTCGAATGTTGCCTAAATGTTGCCATAATGTTGCGTGAATGTAATTGGAAAACTTTCCAGAATGTTGCCTGAATTGTCTCAAATGTTGCTTCAGTGTTACCATAGAGTGAGGAAACTTGTGACGCTATTTTCATGAAAAAAGTATTGAGATTAGTACGAAGAAATATGAATTTATGAATATAAGCTCTTCTTACTTGCCACGTTAACATCTTAAGTGGTTATTTATAATGTAAGGCATGATATGACAAAAAAGAAATTATATTCTTGTTGAATAACGCATAAAAAATACATATTAAAAAAAAAACTCACTAAAACTTTTTTGAAATTTTTTTGCATAAAAAGTAACAGAATACAAAATTTAATAGAAAATTGCAATCAGTAAAACAAATAAATCCAAAAAAAATTGTAATAGGTAGTTGTTTTCAAAAAAAAAAAAAAAAAAAAAAAAAACGAAAAACAAATTATTTTATTCTACGAATGATTCATCTTGAAATGTTAAAAAAACGAGACCGTTTCGCTGTTCCGAACTGAGCGAAAAAATTTTTATACCTTGTGATCTACTGACTACAGCTCCTGGTTTTTCCATTTTTTTGGTGATATTTAATGTATCGTTAATTCCAAAATTATTTTATAGTGTTTCAGACCTCATACTCTTCATTATCGTAGCTAGTAAATTTAATTTATGCATTTCCTTTTCTCTTTCACTTTTCGAAAAGTTTTTTTTTTCTACTTATAAATATGGATGTGATGAGCAAATAGGTGTGTAGATATCCGTTATTCAGGTAATCGAAAATACATAGGTCTAAATTTTATTACGCATTAATCAATCCCGAATACTTAAAAATAATCTCGAATTAAGTCATAAAATTTGTTATCTAAAAACCGAGATTTATTCGATAGGCGACACGGTGTGTCGGTATATACCTAGGACGGGTGAAAAATCAACAACAGCAACTCATATTTAACACGCAGCTATATTCGTCTGTACATTTATGACTTCTTCTCGACACCGTTTCTATAATGCATTCTCAACACGAGAACCGGTTCCGCGTCCATGTCCCGTATCACCCTTATACATAGTTAAATAGGCGACGAAAGAAGACGGAAAAGCGTGAAGGCGCGGAAAAACTAATTTCATCTATGATATCGGATTTCCATAACGACTATATGGATGTTGGCTTGTTATACGTGTGGAAAATAAATCGTTAAATAAAGAGAATTTCAGTCTCGTCTGTACTAACGCGTTGAAAACGGCGAGATCGGATCAATTTACCAATTTTCTTTCGGATATTTTACGGAAAACCGGAGTAAAAACGAGAATAGCGAAACCAATTTAAAATACTCGAAGGAAATGTCGCATAAATATGCCAAAAGGGAATTGAAAAACAAATTTAGAATAAGTGATAAAAATCGAACGTATACGCGGAAATCGGTACCAATATAAGCAGAAAGCTATTTTTCAATTGAGCAAAATTACTATCGTTTGTTTATTACGTTCCCAATAGAAAACGGTAATAGAGCTGGAAACTTTTATGTACTTTTAGCCATTATCGCGAGTATCGGTTGAAACTTGAAACTTATAGAAATACCCGAAGGATTGCTTGCGCGAGGTTTTTTCGGATTTTTTTGGTACTAGGGAAAAAGTGTAGTTGGCGAAATTCCGATGTACCGGAGTTTGTTTCGTGCAGGTTTTAACACAGCGGAGAAGAATTTATTGTTGGGTTATTTATAGTGGGCTAAGGGTACGAGTTAGAGGGTTGAGTTATTGATTGGGATTTTTGAAGACGAATACCTTTCCAGGACCTTTTTGAATACTTTTCTAATCGTAAATTCGATGATTTGGTGGAGAATATATCTTAATGCGATTTAGATAGATTATGAGTTCGTACAATTTAGGTGCTTTCGTGATTTTCACACTGAATGTTTAGTAAGAGTGGGAGAGCTCCTAACTCACTTTAGGTTGTCTTCATTAACTGAATGTAAGGGAGTCTACGGAGATATAGCTCTCGAATTTCAATCGAACAAATTTCGTTCAAAAATATATCATTACAGTATCTCATAATCAAAATCTTAACTTCTCTTGATTATTTCTCAGGGAAAGCTATAAATTTTTATAATTTAAAATTTGCAGCATAATTTTGGCTTTTCGTTGTTCTGAAAAAATTTCCCAAATAGATGTATCCCAAATGCTTTTTCACCAATATCGGCCTCTCACATTTTATTAAACCCAAAAGAAATAAAATTCGACTCGATAATATTTATTCGTTTTGGAGTAACATTCACTCCTTTCCCTTCATACCAGGTGACTCCTTGATTCGAGCACCTAAGCGAAAAAATTAGCTAAAAGGTGAAAAAATTCAAAACATATATGCATTTTAAACAACGAACGTATAAATTAAAATTTTGCATTTCATTGATAAACGCTTTTAAGCATTAAATAATTTTTTTTATATCATTTATTCTTGCTAATATCATTCAAATATATAATTCATTTCTATGAGGGAAAGATTTTTGCGTTTGAGGTGCTCAAATCAAGTAGTCGCCCGTATAAATGTTGGAAAATCATCAAAATGTAAAGAAAGCCTATAAATAATGTTTTACTTTCACACATTGACTATCTATATTATTTTATATGATTTTGATTTTTTTTTTTTGAATTCATTTGGCTATATTTATCTCATTTTTGTGAATTGCCGACTCCCTTCAAATTTTTTTTTTTTACATTATGCGCCGTGTACAGCCTGAGAGCTAAGACTCATGCACGTGAGGTTAAAGAGACTAGGTTGAGGAAAGAGTGAGTTACGGCGGATAAATAAGAGAAGGTTCTGTACAGTTTGCTCGTTGTCTCCTAGAATTTGGAGGAGCGAAGAAGGGATTTGTAGGGCTTCACGTTGACTTGCATAACGAGGGCAGTCTCGAAGAAGATGAGCCACTGTTATTTGAATGCCACAATGCTCGCAGATTGGCGGAGGATTGCGAGCCATGAGGTGAGAATGAGTTAGATTGGTGTGACCAATTCGGAGCGTACAGAGTAGAACATATTCTCTTCTATTGTTGCGACATGATGTACGCCAGAGGAATGTGTCAGGTTTTATGAGACGTATTTTATTGGAAAGTGGGGTCTGTTACCAAATGAAGGACCAATTTTTGAGGGTTCTGTGTCTGACGTTGATTTAAAATGTTGTAATGGCACGGGGATATTAGGGTATGGGAAGCACTGTGTAGATTCCTTGGCCGCCAAATCTGCCAGCTCATTGCCTCGGATACCCTTATGCGAGGGTACCCATGCGAAGATGATGCATTCTGGATCTTCTGCAAGGAAGGTTTCTATCTCCTTCGCGTTGGGGTGTTGGTGCTTATCATAAGTAATTCGGAGACAGTTTAAGGCGGATAAAGAGTCAGTGTGTATCGGTAGATAATTGTACGCATAGTTTTATAGCAAAAAGTTCAGAAGAGAGGACAGAAAAGGAGGGTGGTAATGAGAAACGAATTGTATTTGGTTCTTGATCGCTATAAACAGCACAACCAGAGCCAAACTCAGACTTGGAGCCATCTGTATAGTAAATAGCGAAGTTATGAAATTTATCGCACAATTCGTCGAAGGAGGTCGTTACAGTGCTTTGTAAGGAGGATTTGGGAAGTAGTGTGAGTGATGTATCGATGGTGATAAGAAAGTCTATCCAAGGAGCCAGGGCTGGTAATGGATATGTAAGTATTGTAGAGTGAATTAGGTCAAAGGATGAGAGTATTTTTTTTTTAATATTGTCTGAAGAGGTATTCTGCTGGCCAGTGAGAGTCTTTCAGGGTGATATGGGCTAGGAGATTTGGTGAAGCAAGCATATGAGCCCAGAGATTGGATATGATATAATCTCTTCTTATATTAAGCGGAGGCTAGGCAGCTTCGCTTAATATGCTCAGGACCGGAGAGGTGTGGAAAGCACCAGTAGCCAGTCGAACAGTAGAGTGGTGTATGGGGTTCAACTTATTTAGAAGACTGGTTTTTGCAGAGGAGTAAACTGCAGCACCATAATCACATTTAGATCTGATAACTGCGTGATAAATTCTAAGGAAGATGCGCGATTGGTTAAAATGCTAAACAGTTGCATACAGCAAGTGTACATGATAGTATATAAAATCTATCCATATATCTGTTGATAAAAAGTAATTAAAGTACTAGGTGTAAGGAAATCATCAAAATATCCCATCCATGTGCAAGAGTCTTTACAAAAAAGAACACCATTATAACCAAAGTTGTAAAACATTAATTTTCTCATGTTTTAAACAATATTAAACGTTTAGACTGAAAATTAACTTAAAAAGTATTGGTTCTTCAGAAAAAAAGAAAAATTCGATTTGAACAACAGATATTTGGTTATCATATTTCTATCAGGAAAATATTGCACTTGGGGTGCTCGAATTAAGTAGTCACCCGGTGTAGCTCAGGTAGGCTGACCTCAGTACTCTTCTCGCTTTGGTAAATGCCAATAACTTGATTCGCCTGAGTCTATTAAATAAGAATTACTGCTTTCCTGAATCCAGTACCATTCAAAGAATGTCCAATATAAATAAGTAATCATTCAAAAACAAATAAATACGATATAAAAAAAGTAATAAGAAATGAAAAAATTAAAAAGTTGTAAAAATCAAAAAAAATCAAATCACCATCCAGATATCATTAAAAGGTTGCTGCAGGAACAGCTGTCACACTATCCAAGATTCATTAAATGTTTCACTGATGGATCAAAAAATCCACACCATGTAGGCTACGCTTTCTCCATAGCAGACTCATACTTTAATTTTAAAATGCCCAATTTCTCATCAATATACTCAGCAGAACTCCTGGCAATACTACATTGTCTGAAGAAAATCCACGACCAGTCAACAATATCTCAAAATAAATTTATAATTCTGTCCGACTCCCTCTCATCAATCACATCACTCTCAAATCCATTTTCACAGCACCCTATTGTTTCACAAATCCTTCAGATTAACCATAGCCTACATACAAAAAATTACGAGATACTGTTTCTTTACATTCCGAGCCATATTGGTATTTCTGGAAATGAAATCATAGACCAATTGGCAAAGTCAGCAAATATTCCGACCCCTTTACCATCAGTGACACCTTCTGACTTAAAAAAGTATTTCAAAGCCATTTCCTTCGCAAATTGGCAAAAAATTTGGTCAGAAAATCCCGGTACCAAACTTCACCTCCACAAAAAATCCATCCTCCCGTGGAGAAACTTAGACCAATTAAATCGACGAGAGGAAGTGGTAATTACGAGAGTTAGAATCGGTCACACCCTCGTAACCCACAAGCACCTATTTCAGGGTATCCGGGAAACCCCAACATGCCAATTTTGCCTCAACGACACCATTCGAATAAACCACCTATTATACCAATGCGTAGCCTTCCAGGAATGCCGATCATCTTATATATCTAGCCCCAACATCCCAGACGACCCAGATATTATCGATAAAATTCTGATTTTCCTACGAAGAACTCTCTTGTTCCCCGAAATCTAAATTCTCTAGTTTGGCGTAATAGCCCTGGCAGCTAAAAACGCCTTAAACACAAAAAAAAAAAAAAAAAAAATTGTTCTGCTGTGAAAATAAATAATCGTATGTACAAAGATAATTAATTTTTAAAAATAAGACTAATCAACTCAAAAAATGAAAAATTGCTCGAAAATGAAATAATTCGCAAAAAATAAACCTATAGTTTAAAATATGAAATTGTTAAAAAATCAGACTCACTATTGCCAAGTCTGAAAATGAAAAATTGGTTCTAAAAACGATCAAAAATTTTCATTCTTTAAAATAAGAAAGTAGTAATAAATACACGGATGTAAGAATGGTAATGGCAGATATGTTGCACTTTCAGATCTTGACCTTACAAATTTTGGTCAATAGTCTATCACTTACCACATAATCGAAATTTCAGCAGTTATTGTTCATTTAAGGGATGTAAATTTTTAAAATTTTGAATTTGTACGTAGGGTATGTTTTTTTTTTTTTAATTGAAAAATAATGAAATTTTGTAAACTGACTGATAGGTCCAAACTGTCTGGATGACTGAGTCATTTCGGTATTTGGCCCTGCACGAATACTTCAGAAAAGGGACTGAAAAATCCCAAAAATACCGTATGATGAGTGAATTTAAAAATTGTCACTAAAACTATCGACCGAATACTTATACTGTTTTTTGTTATAATTGGAGACTAAATTACGTATGATCCTATGAAGAGTACTGGTAGTGATCATTACTGGTTACTAGTAGTGTTTTTCTTGCAATGGTAACACTTGGAAATGTTTGCTGATTACTCAGTCTGAGTGAGTTAGAAGAGATTAGTTTATGCAAACTGTCCAATCGAAATTCAAGACTTGGTTTGGAAGGTTTCCTATCGGTCAGATTGAGTGACTATGAAAAGATTAATTTTTACAAATTGCGGAGTCAAATTGAAGAGTCACATTTTTGAAGATTTCCTGTCAGTCAGTTTGAGTAGCTGAGAAAACAAATTTTTACAAAAATAATCAGGGTTTGCCTGATCTCATGATAATTTTGAAATTTCTCTTCCTTCCTTCATGTAATACCCTCAGAGATTGAATATTAAGATTCCGGCCAAAATTGTACTTTTTGGATCAACAGTTATCAATTTGTGTAATTCCATAATTTTTCGATGAAAAAGCCATGCTGCAAATTACAGATTTGAAGAATTCATGATTCCCTTCAGATCAACAATGTTAGCTGAAATTATTATTATGATGACCACCTCATGGCCAGTAGGGGTTAGGTTGGATCGAGTCTCTCCCCGAATTGACTACAGGCATCTATGATGTACTGTAGAAATATAGGTACTTCTGACCAAAATTGATTTCCTTGAAATTTGACGCTCAAATTTTGTGAGATTCCCTATTTCCCTTGTCACTGTGAAGGATTTGAAATAATTTGAAGTATAGTTTACAGCACGATCTCGAAGTTTTTCAAGCAAACAGCAATCTAAAAAGGAACTCTTGAGAGACCCGAATATAATTATAAATACATAATTACCTTCCTACTCGCTAGTCGCTACCTCGGTTATTAAAAGGCTGTAATAATAGCGTATGAAAATACCCTATCGAGCACCTTGAAATCATAGGGTAAAAAAGTAAACGCCCTCAATTATCCGCATGATTCGACTACTGGTTGATGGCGCTTCCGCCCCCATCTGAGCGAGCTTTGGCCTCGTACTACGACATAGCCATATAGAGAGGAACCTGGATGGCGATTATTTTACACTTTATTAACACGCCGTCAGATTATGTTAATTCTAAAATCACGCTGCGTTGTTCACGCTTCGATATCGCGTTTCATACGGCTCGCTGGTCATCGATCAGCAATCGCTCGAACGAAAGTTTGACTTTGTCGAAATTTCACGATTTTATCGGACTACACGACGAGCTGTAATTAAATTTACACGATACCGAAATAAAGCCGTCGAGTTGCGCGCGTTCGAATTAATTATAAACGCGAAGGAGGCGTAGAGAGGACCAGTTTTGACGGGTAAGTATGATTATATTCGAACGATCTCAACAATTCGGTAATTTGTATACAAAATAGTCTAAAATTACCGGCTATTAAATTATGCTGTGGAACTATTCGGGGAAGAATTCGACGCTGTCGGGTAATAAAAACATCATTTTCGAGCGGTACACTGAAATTATCTAATATTAAACGGCAATAATTAGTAAAAAATGGCCGCGTATATCTTCGCTAGCGCAGGAGAGAAAAAACAAAGTGTCGGCGATAAATCAGCCGAGCTGGTAACACTGAATGGGGCTTATTAGCCGGACATTTGATAGTGTTGGCAGCAATCAGAGTATATGGACAAAACTTAAATCGAATCCGATCCAGGGGTTTCGAAGATTTCGATGCTAATACAGCGAAGTGTTTTGAAACTATAAGGAAAAATGAAAAACACCCGTCACTGGTACCAGGTCGACAAATGTTAATGTTTGGAATTAATTCGCGTCGACTAATTAATATAGAAAAACAATTAATTAAACGATATAGACGATACGAACAGGTGGAAAATTATTAATTTGGTAATCCCTGGCTTAACGAGTGTGTTATTCTGATTAATACATCATTTGTTAATGGTATCCCGCAGTTGTCCAGTGAGCATAACATTAACAAGAGCCTTCGTGAAGACGTTAATCAAGGACCCCCTGAGGAGAGCCCAGGTAAACTGCCAAACTATTTCTTCCCCCTTTCGACTTTTACTGGTTGGATTTTTATTAGCATTCTATACCGAAATATTTTTCTTTCTTTTTTTCTGGAATATTAATCCTTCGTGGTGAGTTTTATGTGTATAATGCCAGAGGTGCGATATTTGAGCGAGATTTTAATCGTCCGCACTGACATATATTTAGTTTTGTGTCCGAAGTTTTGATGTTTTTATTTATGTAATGGCGGCCGCGAGGAAAAATTAAAAGTCGAAAGAATTTACGTTTTATCGAGGTTTTATTTTGAAATATTTTCTTTCCCTATATGTCATGTAATTTACCTACGTAGGGTATTGAAATTGTACTTTATGGTCGGTCGCAGACAGTTTTAAATTGATAAATGAACCAGGCGCGATAATCTAATGAGTCTGCGGTGTCTCAACGTGTAGCTTATGGATGGACATTGAGTAGAGGAAAGGATAAGATAGTAGGAATTTGTTATGTGGGTAATTTAAAATATGAAAATGTAAGTGTTTGCTCGCAATTGTTTTAAAAATCTGTGAGGTAGATAGATGAGATTTGGCAACGATGCAGAATAAATATTGATTTTGTTGCATTTTATGGTTAGAAATTGATTAAAATGATTTACGGGGCGGAGGTTTAATAGGATAAAAATGGAAGGATGTTTTATGCAAGTAATTTTAAATATGAAGATGTAGGTGTTTGCATTTGATTATTTTTAAAATCTGTAAAGTACCTAGTTGCATGAGATTTGGCAACAATGTATGATAAATTTTGGTTATGTAGTGCCTTAATGGTGACAATAGTAGCTCTTAGGAACTCATTTTGATGAATAAAACAATTACTTGGACAAACCAGACGTCGATTAAAATGAATTTATAATTTGCCATGTTGCCAAATTTCGGGTTTATGAGTGGTAAATCTTCTATATCCTTCTGTTTGTCATTTGATGGCATTGAATAAGCGAATAATTAATTACAATGATGATCATTGAATTTGCTTTATTTTTTCAAAATAATATTGTTAAACTTAACTATCTTTAAATAAAAAAAAATATAAATTTAATTAAGTAATAAAATATCAAATTTATTTTTTCAAAATAATATTATTAAATTTAATTATCTTCAACTAAAAATATAAATATAAATTATATAACATTAATAGAATAAATTTTAATAAAATTTAAATTAAAAAAATTATGATAAAAAATTAAATATTCTACAAAAATTAAATAATAAAATTCAATTCAATGCCTAAATAAAATTTTATTCATCCATCCCATATTGAGTGAAAATTGTAAATTTCAGATTTTTTTTTTAATACCAAAAATTAGAATTTAAAAAAATTGAACTTCTTTATATCTTAGGTTTTTTTTGTTCGTCAGAAACCAAGTAAAATTTGATGTGTCAATTTTTCCACTTCCAAATCTGCATTTTTTTTTTAATCACTGAAAAATTATTATTTTTCCTATACCTATACCTAGAAAAGAATAATTATTTTTAATTTAATTTTATTGTTATTTTTATTTGTTAGTTTTTTTATATGTATGAAGTATTATGGCTTTATTTCTGGCGTATCAAACTGAAGAACATGATGTAGCAAAGTTGTGTTAGTCTAGTCCTAAAAAACAATGAAGTAATTACTAATTAAAGATGAATTAAAAATTAAATTAATTTAAACCTAAGAAGTAATAAAAACGAAATGTAATATATAAACCTGCAACTGCAACATTACTTTTCTCGAGTTCTTTTAATATTTTTGATTGATTATAGTTTTTATTATAACTGCTCTATTGGATGGCTTAGGTGCCTACGCAGACAATAGAGTAGGATATGCAGGATGTTCGAAGGGATTTAGTAATTTGGATATTCAGAGAATACGAATTTCTAAAAAATCGAAAATGGACACAACTTGTTTCTTAATTTCGATTTATGAAATGAATAATCTCGCATCATACATATTAGCCATAAATTATCTAATTTTATTGGCATATAATCTTGCACCTTCTTCACAGATTTTAAGAAAAAGCAGTTTTTTATAAAATTTTAATTCACATTAAATTCACAAATAAAAAACGCCACCTAAAATTCATTTTATATCACACAGTCTAATGAGCCAGCTTACCCTACTGTGTCATGTGAAACGTTGCGTTGTACTAGGTCTTTCTTTCTTTTTTTTTCTTTTTTTTTCCGTGGCGTTTTTAACTGCTTTGGTTATTACGCCACCTCTAGAATGGTTAAATTTTAAAGAGGAGACCGCATCGTGATTTTTATGTTTTTTGTTATATGATATAATTTCTTTTAATTCATTAATTTTTAAAGAGCAAAATTATACGCCAATAAAATTAATAATAACCTCATAAAAAGTAAAAAATTTGGTAAATCATTTATGTATTAAATTTTTTTCGAAATTTGTAAAATATTTATGAAAAACTAAGCACATTTGATAATTTTTCATATATTTTTTTTGTATGTATTTCGTCAGTATTTTCCTTTCCTCGCCTCTCACATTTACGATTTTTTATTCAGTAATATTACATCACATGCTCTACGTTCTCATGTAACTCGCACATTCCTATCGTTGATAGATCGTGAGAGAAAAATTTTCAAAGCATGTCGTTATTACCATATTACTGTTTAAAAATAATCTTAATGGAAATTAAAACATTTCAGATCAGCTGAAAATGAAAAAAAATTCATAGACAGCATAGCTCTGGAGAAAGCACAGTTTAACCCTTTGGCAAAACAATGGTTAAATTTTCAATATTCAAATTTTTTTTATTTTTACACAAAATTCTTCAAATTTCATCTAGTACTTGGAAAAAGCAAATGAATAAATGAATGAACATTTATTCAAGTATCCACTTCATTGCTTTAATAGCCAATGACAAAGCTGGTATTACCATAGCCAGTTTTAAAGGGGTTGGGTGTTTAACCCTATCCCTCAAGAGCTTATTTTTTATTTTTTTTTTTTGGTGTTTAAATCAAGCTTTTGTTAATTTAAACAATTTACTATCTTTCCCACTTGATTATATGGATCTGAAACCTCCCCCCCCCCAACAGTGATCCTAAAACCGGCGCTGGGTATTACTGAAAAAATGAACTTCATGAAATGATGCTTGATAATATATCCTTACCTATACTTCTACTTATAACTTAGTCCCAGTTCCAGACAAGAATTTAATGTTAATTTCGCCTTATCCCGAACGAAAATGAAAATTACCCACTCGTCAGCTTGAATGTAATTTTTTCAATCCCTCCTTTCAAGCACATGCACCCTCCTACGATGGTTTCATCGATTATTGGTTAATGATGAAGAGGATATAAATTTTTTGAAGCACCATCCAGCTATTTTATCACCTTTTTTTACCAATCCAACATCAATTCGCGTCAACACCACCCCAATGAATGCATTGCCCTTTCCTTTTATACTTATTAATCGTTCCAATATTTCGATCAATAATTCTAATTTGTGGACTGCTTCACGATATCAAAATACCAGATCATTATTTCCTACAGCTCTTACAGAGGTGTAAATAAAACGAATAAGTTGGACCGATTTAAGATACCGAGAACGTGAAGTTTAAATTTATATTCGCGCATTTAATAATGGCGCGAAAACGAATAAATTTAATTTGATAATATTTTTCAATTCTTCTCCGATGATGGTAAGATAGGTGTACGCAAATATTAATACGATTTGCAAGATAGGTTTAAATGACCATAGCAACACCTAAGTGCTATTATTATAGATGTTAATATTTCATAGTTACACGTTGTTAAGTAAAGAAAAAAGAAGGAGAGAAAAATCCTCGATAAATATTTATTATAACGACATTCTTATATAAATTTCCATTAAAATGGAATAACGAATGCGAATACGCGTTAGGTGTATAAAAATGCTCCACATTAAATTCGTATCTACGTATAAGGAAGGTTTTCATTTCACATAGACGATGAAAAAGAAGCTAGTTGCAACAGATAGGAGGGAAGAAACTCGAATATTTCCTTAAGCAGAAAAAATTGAGTACATATTAGCTCATTAGGCGGACATACAGCATTATTATAATGTATTTGCTTTTTTGCTGATGTACATAGCCCGGAGTGTTCGTCCAGTATTTCAATAATGTTCTGTACTTAACCTTTGGGTTGACCCAGCCATTGCGTTCCGCTAACAACTCTATTTACCGCAACAATATTAATGATCTGTTTGCCAACCTATCATAGTGGCTGGTAGTATATATGCCGAATACTATCTTACCATCTTATTTATATTTCTTTAAAACGTGTACCAGTTCGTTGAAGTCAGTCATTTCTTAACTGCACTAGCGTTCTTCTTCGATCAAAACGTTCATCAATCACTTTCATGGTTCGGCCGCCGGTTGTAATCCGTGTAAATGATACTTCATTTTGTTGCGTGCGTTTGCGCTAATTTATACACGTTAGGGACACGGAGGGAATACGAGGGATTTTATTACTCGGTTCCGGGTACCTGTACGGTTACCAGAATGTCGATGGTTTTCCCTAGAGAGGGTCTTCCGCAGCCAGTGGTTTCGTAGATATTCGCGAATATGTTCCGGTTTTAAATGACGCGTGGAGTGGAATTTACGAGGTGTAATAAAAATTTGCATTTCGTCAATGGGCTTTTGTAAATTTAAAACGCCTACGCGAAATGCTCGATTTAATGACGATGTTGCCGGATCGGCGATCCGAGGTGTACTCGGAATGAAAGTATTGTTATAGTGATTTAATATTTATAGGTCGTATTAACGACTACAGTAATAAATATAGAATCTCTCGCCTAGTGTATATGAAAAGCTGAACGTTATAAAGGGATGGGCATCTTATGCAGTCGGGTACCACGATATTAGTGAATATTTTGTGATGATGAGGGCAATCATAGCCGAAGGAAATTACTATTTGATTTATTAGACGATGGCTCGGTGTACAGTTTTTTTTTTCTGCTATATGCTTTTCTTCGATTTATTAATTTCATATACATACGTTATGTAGCTGCGAACGCGAACGCTGTTGGACGTTTATAAGCGTGAAAATATTAAAATAAACCGTAAGCAGCCATGTTATATTATTGGAGCTGAGTTTTTAGCGGAGGCATGTTCAGATTTGTAGATGATACAGTTAATCTCTTTATGGGGATGGTTCATCTAATTTTTTCTTGGCTTTATATCAGCGGTAGTTGGCAATTCGAACAGTAAATGATTTCGACCAATTTCAATAATGATAAAAAATAACAGACAATTTTAGATACTTTTTTTCGATGAATTTTCAATTTTTTCTTCATTAATTTTTTTGTAAGTTTTTTAGAGCAATGCGAAAGTGAAATAAAGTCAAGTTTTTGATATCACATTTTCAAGTCATCTAATTAATGCCTAAAATTTTTCTAAAACTCGTACATTAAAATTTCCCTTTATGAAAGACGAAGAAATTATTTTATTGTATTTCGACAGTGTTGACCACTTGAAAAATCAAGAAATGAAAAAGCTATGACTCATTAGTCACATTTATTTTTTCCTTAAAAATAAGGAATCTAAATTAACGTTCTTAGGGAAAGTTTTCTCATCGGAAATTCGTAAAATAAACGTAGAACATGTTCTTATAGCCTGAGCCATAATATGAAGTTCTTGAATGCCATACTTGGCATTGCTATATTGCGAACCCTCTTAATTATCAAGTTTTAAGATATCGTCAATGTATTGAGATTAAGAAGCTAAAAATAAAGTTTTTAGTTTTGGCTATTATAAACAGTTCTGTGGCTGTAAACAATTTCATGGTTACAAGTTTCCTCAGAAAAACTTAGGCCCCCAATTAGTCTCGATTATAATCGTAATATGACTGGACTATTATAGGTACTACTTTAACTTCACCATCATTATGTCGAATTTTATCTATTCTTATTGTGAAATCCTCAATCAGAAGTTTGCCATAATAGCCGCAAAATAACTCGCCTTCATTCCCAATGTTCATTTTCTATTTTTTTTTTCATTTTTTTTTTCTTGTTTAGTCCTTATTGATTTTGCGATGGTGTAATACATAATAATTATTAGTATTAGGAGCAACTTTGTAGTTCCCTATCTCCTCCCCTAATGGATATACGAAAAAAATTATAAGACCCTTTCTTATAGAGAATTTAATGAGAAACATTTTATTACCATACTACTTTTTCTCTAAAACGCGTTGTTCGCAAAAAAAATGCAAAAAAGTGAATTTAGGAGACGCTCTTGTTACACATTTCATTCTTTTTGACCAACTTTCACCCCCCTTCGAGGGGTTGAAAATATTATCATGTTGTACCTTAGAGTACGAGTTAATTATGGAAAAAAATTCAGCCATGTACCCCCCTCAAAAAAATTTTTTACAATTTTTTGAAAATTTCAAAGCCTAAAAAATTCAAGAAAATATGAATCGAAAAATTTGAAAAAAATTTCCACTGATGTACTTATATAATGCCTATCAATAGTGAAATTTTCAAAATTTTTCATCCATCCCATCCAGAGTTAAAAAATATTGAATTTTCGACATATGGGAGTCAATTTCTCAGGAAAGGGTGGAAGGGGGCTCAAAAAATGTTTTGGGGAGTTTTTTCATCGATGGCAACATCTAGGACCACTTGTGACCGAATTTGGGTCAAGGGCCGTTTTCGCTATCTTATCAGGACAGACCCTTTGTATCAAGTGTATGCTCTCAGATGGTATAATTTTGATTAAATTATCAACAAAATTAAAATGTTGAAATGTACATTTGGAAATAATACATCCTTTCAAATATAAATTCTCTGAAAACTACCGCTTATCTCTTTCAAAAACGCATAAAAAGTTTAATAAAGAATATCACATGATCCCATATTTTTCAAATTTCAAATACTCGAAGCTCTCCAAATACCTACTTGGAATTTGACCATCCGACATTTTGTACGCATTTTGACCAAATTCAAGGAGTCATTTTCTAGTTTCCAACTAACCTCACTTACAAAGTTTGACCTTTCTAGGTCGATTTGTTGAGGAGAATTGAAACATTTTGACCTCTCGTCTATCCCCACCACAATATTTTGAAGATAATACGCTTTCCTCCGCTCCACCCACCCTTAGCATTATGTGTGAAGATAGATTTGGGATAGGTATGGTATAATTATTTCCTCTAATGATCATATAAGTTATATTTAAGTATCAAGTGTGAGGTAGTTGAGACTTCTCAAGCCTTCTTCAAATTTTGACCATCAGCTATTTTGGATTCAGTTTGGCTCAAATTCATATTTTGGTTCTTAATTAACTGTACATTCAAAGTTTGATGGATTTAGAAAAGAGATATACATTATTCATAAAATTCCCAGACTTAATTTCTCTTCCAAAAGCCATTTTCTACTTCAACTCCATTCGAATACACTTATAGGAAGCTGAACTTCAAAAATGTTGATGATATGAGCCAACTCTTTCTCGTCGACCATATACTATAGATTGTTAATTTTTATTTGAAATTTCCTACAACTCTGATTCCTTTTGCGCATGCGTTATGATCATTATTTGTATAGAGTTATTATAATAACTGGTCTAGTTCTGATTGGTCGTATGTTACGCGCGTAATAACCAATGATAAGGCTAGAATGTGATAAAATGTAGGTAGTTTCATTTCTACCTTCCTAAACAATATCGTTCAGTTTTCGGTGAACGACTGAAATTCGTTTGAGATTTGAATCATCAGCTGATTTGTGTTTTTATTTTACGAGTTAGTCGAGATAATTTACCACATTCCAACTTGCTGATTGGTTGTTACACGAGTGATGTATGACCAATTAGAACATAGACCAGTCATTATAAATACTCTATTTACAACGCAGTATCGAAACGTTGCTTTTTCGTTTTTGCGTTTTTGTGAAAATTCAAATGTACTAATTTTTTTTCGTGATTTTTCTTTAAAATATATTTTAATTTTAGCTTCCCGAATGATTTTGGAGGGGAATCACTATAGGAAATTTCATGAATCGTCCATATCTCTTCACTAAATCGACCTAGAAAGTTAAACTTTGCATGTAGGCTTAGTTAATGTCCAGAATATGGCTCTTTCAATTTGGATGAAAATGATTCCAAAATGACAAATGTTAGGTTTCGAAGAAGGCTTGAATAGCCTCGAATGGAAAAATGTAAGTTCATATGATTATCGCCAGCAAGAAATTATACAATGAATTCTAAATTCAAATTTTCATGAGGTTTTGGGAGGGAAATGGTGGGAAGTTTTCTGAGTCGTTACTGTGTGTGGCTTGTAGACGTGAAGAGGTTAGAAATTTCATCTGGAAACCTGAAGAAGCCCAATTTAAAAACTTAGCATCTCTTCTTGTAAAAAATAAAAAATAAATAAAAAATAAATCTGACTACATAACACATAACTATGTTACAACACTCAGAGGTGTGAAGGCTCCCACTCCTCCATCGACTTCTTCACTAATCAGGTTGGCCGTAATAGCTATTGTTTTTATTGAAAACTCAGCTAATTATGGCACTAGATACAGGTTTATTTTATATACGAAATGTTGTAGTTTAAAGGTGTGAATTTCTCTACACCACTTTGCGAACCCTTTACACCAAGCCATGAGGACTTCATTAGTGTATCCACAGGTGCGATGATCCCTTGTGTAAGTCGTATTGTCCTGCCAATTGGGGTTTTAATTTATTGCTTTATATGTCGCGTAACGCCATTACCAACGCTTTAGTATATCCCTTGGTATCTGGATAGTTCTGGACGGACAAATATTTATCGATGTTGCCGAAATTCTCGAATATCAAGAATACCATTCGAGTAGCCCTTTTCTCGGCCGCAGTGGTTTTATCAGCATCGAAATACGAATGATGTTCGGTGGTTTCGAACATGTACAAAGGATAGGCAATAAGATTAAAAACACGAAAGACGTGATTTATACTAAATTGAACAGTCCCAAAGGTGTGGGCAAACTCGACGGGATATTGTGGCGACGCTGGAACGGGAGTACGGCGCGGTACTAATTATCATAATTGAGCTTACAACAATCGTTTAAATAAATAAACGTTTTATAATAAACAAATTATAACTGATTTATCACGTAATAACTGCAACGAATAAATTAAGCTTTTTCTATGATTTTTTTCCATCTTCCTCTCTCTCTTTTTCCTTCGTGTTCTTTCGATACATACGTGTATTCATAAATAACACTGCTTATTGGTTTCGGGGTCTGGCGATGGAAATGCAATTACTAATTTAAAACGCTAATAACCGACGTCCTCGCGTCCGAATCATTTTACATAGTCGACAATTTATTAAACTCGGGTATAGGGTTTTAATTGGAAATACCTATACCGGTGGTAATTATGCGTTTGGTTTTAATAAATTAATTTCTCGTTTGCGCATCCGACAGATCTCGCAGTGGTATATTAGAAGAGGATGGGTTGAAGCTGGTGAACGGGTATACGGCAGGACGAAATATCATTTGGATAATTGCTCAATGCTTAACTTTTCGTGCACGCCTCTCGTCTATTAAGTTAAGGGTACGGACACGCTGGTTGAACAGGTTGCTCGGATTTCAACTATGGACGACTCGGAGGGGTTTTTCAACGGTTATACGGTGGAGGCGAAAAGGTGTATTTAAATTGAAACTAATGAGGGTGCTTTGTCAGATTTATACGCGAACCGGGAAATGGAATTAATTTCTTTGTTCGAAAATGCATATGCGAGCCGCGAACAGGCGGTAGAAAGGTGATGATATATCATCGTATATTATATGCTACATTTAGCTATGTGGTGTATGTGTATGTGTGAACGGTGAGTTGAATAAGTATCTAATTCCGTGAAAATGGCCTCAATGTGGTTTTAAAATTTGACTTTTTTTTGCTGGTATTATATGCTGGATGAGTATGGTAATTTCATATGGGAGTATAATATGTAAATTTTAGCAATAAATTTTCCACTTCTGCAACCCCAGTAGGGTAATAGGTACTTGAAATTGAGATTTTAAAAAATCAGAAAATCAAGTAGAAAATGAAAAGTGAAATAAGTGTGTATCTAATTTTAATAATATTATTAAAAAAAAAAAATTGAAAATATGAATATTTTGCTCCACAAATAATTTTAATTGAAGTTCTAAAATAAAAAAATTATTGATTTCCATTTTGAAAAAACAGCAATAATTTAAATTGAAAAAATTTAGCATAAAAAATTTTTTTTTTCAATGAAAAATTATAAGCATTAGCTTCAATTTTGATTTTATTTTCAAGAACAAAATTAGCTATTTTAAATCAACTTTCCTAACCACAAGAGCATTAAAACCTCTTCATCTATTTTCCCTCTTGAAGGCTCTATCTGATGATCTGTTAAAACTATAAACCTTTAATAAACACTTTCATTATTTCCATCCCTCCACTTTAGTGATAACGCATAACACGTGAAATTGAACAAAAAAAAACATTACCTCAGTTCTTGAAAAAATAGTTCAAAAAATGATAGAAAAATATCATTTTGATCATACATTCCTCCTTACGAACCGAAATCCTTTTTAATGATCTTAAAAACTCTAGAAACCTTTTAAGCTTCCTCTTGAGATACAACTTGCTCTCCAAAATTTAATAATTCTTTCCACTTTTTCCTTATTCATGTAACACATAAACAATAATGGAAAAAAGAAATTTTTAATTGAATAATAAAATATTTCAATAATAATCAAATCAAATCAAATCAAATATTTATTAGCCCTTAATGTCCGGCGACTTCTGTCGCGTATGGACGGGCGATTATTATTACAATTTTTTTTTTTTTTTTTTTTTTTAAATATAATCACAGATATAAACATACATATATGGCTGGTGCGGCCTCAGTTACCCTAAGTGTCGATTGGTACAGTTATATTATAGGTAGGACTTATGGTTAGCGGCTATTATTTCACCCATTATATCTTCCCTTCCACCAAAGAAATTTTTAATTTTTGCTTGAATTTTTTTTGTCATTTAACAACGCCTTTAGCTCTCTATCTTTTATATCATTAAATATTTTAGGACCCCTATAACCTATTTGTATTTTTGAATGCTCCAACTCCCAGTTCGGAATTTGTGCCTCAATATTTCCCGCCCTTCTTGTTTTACCCTCATTAATTTTTACCCTGATTTTCCTTCTATTTGACTGCACATATTTCAATATTTCCCCTATATAAAGCATTTTGAGATTTACCCAGTCACTCTTCACTCCAGCCTCTCTACCTACACCCACTATACTTCTGATTACAGTATTTTGTAGTACCTGAAGGTGTTCGAGGTTATACTCACTAGTGATTAAAAGAAATTATTTTATAATTTATAATTTATATTTCTTTTTATTTTTTATTTTTTATTTAAATTTAAATAGGCCTATTATAATTGGTTTTATATAATAATAATAATAATAATAATAATAATAATAATTAATTATAATTTGAGTGAAAGTTAAGCACTTTTTCTCTTTTAAAATAATTATTTTTAACCGATATGAATTAAAAACTCAAAATCTTAAATAAAATTTAAAAAAAATCAAAAATTCGGATTTTTAAAAAGCAAGGTTGGTGAATTAATTTTTTAATTTGTATTTGAAAGTGTACAATAAGTAAAATGAAAAATAATATATATTTTGCATAATTCTAATTGAAATTTAAAAAAATAAAAATAAAAAAAATAAACATAAATATTTTTTGCTGAAAAAAAAGTAAAAAAATATAAGCAATAAATTTATGATTTTAATATAATTTTTTCCCAAAAAATAAAGGAAAAATTAATTTAAATAGGTATCTCTGCTCAGCACTGAAAATTTGAGAATAGTATAACATCTCCAATCTCCACTTATCCAACTTGAATAAAATTGTATTGAAATATCAGAATCAGTGTAAGAAATGATTGAGAGAAAACACTAAAGTACCTTCTCGATTAGGTTAAATACATTTTTTGACATTACCTCCCCCTCCCCCCTACCATTCCTCACTCAGAGTTTTTAAGATCATTAGAAAGGATTTCGGTTCGTAAGGAGGAATGTATGATCAAAATGATATTTTTCTATTATTTTTTGGAATATTTTTTCAAGAACTGAGGTAAGGTTTTTTTGTTCAATTTCACGTGTTATGCGTTATCACTAAAGTGGAGGGATGGAAATAATAAAAGTGTTTATTAAAGGTTTATAGTTTTAACAGATCATCAGATAGAGCCTTCA
This sequence comes from Phenacoccus solenopsis, assembly GCA_009761765.1. Taxonomy (NCBI): domain Eukaryota; kingdom Metazoa; phylum Arthropoda; class Insecta; order Hemiptera; family Pseudococcidae; genus Phenacoccus; species Phenacoccus solenopsis. The sequence continues at coordinate 11,110,671 of CM019755.1, read as the reverse complement.
AGAGGGAAAATAGATGAAGAGGTTTTAATGCTCTTGCGGTCAGGAAAGTTGATTTAAAATAGCTAATTTTATTCTTGAAAATAAAATCAAAATTGAAGCTAATGCTTATAATTTTTCATTGAAAAAAAAAAATTTTATGCTAAATTTTTTAATTTAAATTATTGCTGTTTTTCAAAATGGAAATGAATAATTTTTATTTATTTTAGAACTTCAATTAATTCGATGCCATTGACTTTTATCTGTTCTACGTTCTTATCCAACAAAATTTTCGCATTCACGCGAGGCCTATACGACGCTGAAATCAGGGATATCGAAATACTAATGAGATAATTTTATTGAAGACACGGGTGGCTGAAACAAATTCCCGATTTTAGTCGCTCACGTACGATAAGGAGGCGACAGATTAGAAATGGTTCAAACGTTGGACTGAAAGGTGGACGGATTAAAGGTACGTGGTGAAGGCGAGCTGTATAGGCAAATACTCCCATCGTACCTGCTGCTTTAATCAAGTCACATCGCCAGCGAATTCTGACAATCTATCGACGGCTTATTTATTGTAATTATAATATCAGCGCGTTCGAAAAACACATATACGTTTAATATGTAGACGGCGAGGCTGGATCTCGTCGCTCATTTATATAATAAAACAAATTAAATGTCAAATGCAATATGTAGTAATTATCTGAAAATTCGTGACTAGAAATCCGTAGCTTATTTGCTTTATGAAATTTCTCGGCACTGGGAGCTTTCCGCGAAAGGAAAACGAGTATACCGAGTGTTCGGAACGCGCCGGAGATGGCGGAGTCGTCACTTCTGAATGTGTACGCGAGTGCGCGCATTTGTAACAGATAAATACTACGGTGGAAAAACTAACGATTGCTCTAATGACAGCTGCCCATGCTATAGCCTGTGGATATTATACACAGTGGGTTGTTACACTCGTAGAATTGGTTTTAATAATTGTGGGCTGGTCGGACATGACACGATTCTAAGGTTATTATATCCACCCTCTCTTCGTCTTTTTAACATTACTGATTTATGAGCGAAACGATTAGAAAAATTATCATTTACGAGTATTTGTTTATTCATTCGCACGATTATATTTGATAATTACCATATTCTTATCGGCCGGCTCTATCAAATATTAAGAAATTACTTATGTTTCGCTGTCTACGTATACGAATGTATTTCTGTTTAAGTATAATGGAATTCTTAATGTATTCGACGATTGTTAATGCATCGACAATGTTTACGAATGGGGTTTCATCGATGCTCCATTCGTAATTGGTTATTTATTAATTATCGTTACGAGTGAATAAACAGCGGAAAAGTACGCTATCAGACTCGAGTGCCTGATGAATTCGTAATTATGATCGCGAAAAATAAAAACAAAATTCGTCAATACTCCATCCTCCTCGCAAGCCCTTTATGTCGTGAAAAATCACCTCATCGGTTCTGGTAACCGAATGATCGAACAATTCGATTCGTTGGCTGAGATGATACAGTTTAATCAGATAGACAAATATACAAACCATACAGCCGTTGGCAATCATACTTCGAACCTGGGATATTTACACTTCGATATTTGAAAGTATAATGAACGCTGAATGAGGTACTAATTATAATCTTTCATTTATTTTGGTCGATGATTTATGGCGCCTAAGCGGAATATTTCTTCAACCAATGTAATTTTATAGCAATAAATCTAACCAGCTTTTTTTTTTTATTAATGAAATTACAACAGTTAAAAACATGATAACTGTGTAACTGGTTTTAATTGTGAGTATAACGTTATTATATGATTCGAGGTGCTGTGGCCAATTCCATCGTAATAGGTTTGGTAAGGTATGGGTTTTTTTTCTTTGGTGTAATTATAAGCTGGATGTAGTAGTCCTAATTTTTTTATTAGTCGAATCTTACGCATGAGTATTAAATTTCTAGTAGGCTTATGGTAAGCTCGTTAAGAACAAGTGTTTGGTAGGTTTTTTACCTTTTGGCACTTCAGTGGAATCGTACGTAGTTCGAAGCAGAGCATAGAAACTAGGTAGGACGTTTTGAAGTTTGAGTATAATCATGTATAATACCTAATAATAATTGCAATTGCTAGTATCTTTTATTTACTTATTGTTCATTGATATTTGACGAAAAACAATTATCATTTTTTATCATTTTGTTTTTGTTTTTCATTATTAAGATTATTTTTATATTTAAAAATATGTTTTACATAATTGTGACTTTAAGTTAATAGTTTTTTGTTCCATTTAAATTTTTATCGATTTTTTTCATTTTTGACCATGAACATTTTCTCCATTTTTTAAAAATTTTTAATTTTTTTTAAATTTTTTTTTTAATTTATTGCTTACATTTCTCAATTTTTTTATTAAAATTTTTCATTATTTTTTTCCTCGATTTTTTGCTGTTTTTGATTTTCCAATTTTTAACATTTCCTTTTTTTAATTTTTTCTCTTCATTTATTGATGTACTAGTGAATTGTAAAGTTAGAAGACTAAAGGCACGGTAATCTTTTGAAACGAACTACATTATGCCTGAAGAGAGCATAAACTGCTGTAGAGTATCAGTCGTTAAGGGACTGTATCGCTCATCTTATAGGAGAAAGTAGGGGTATTTGAAAGATAAAATTTTTCCAATAAATGGTCATATTTTCTGTAGTAAATGAGCATATGTTGGATGATAACGTTATCATTGTAGATTGAGTATGGAGGAGGTCTAGATTTTGTTAACATGTGATTTCCAAACTATTATATTTTTCAAACATTTTTTCAGGTTCAAGTTCTTCGTTTTGTGAAATTTTTTTCAATCTTTTTTTAATTTTAATTTTTGAAAAATTTTTCATTTTCTCGAATTTGTAATTTTAACTGTTTTGTAATTTTTGATTTTTTTTCAATACTATTTCATTTTCGATTTTTTACTATGCTTGATTTTATGTATTATTTATTTATTATTTTTTCAAATTTGTCAAATTTTTTTATTTTTCAATTTTTAATTTCTTTTCACGTCTCTTGACTTTTGCGCTTTATTAGTTAGTAACACATGTTGTTCCTTTGTGAACAGCGCCGTGCAGAGAAAATCCGGGCCCGTTACAGGAGGGGAAGTCATAAGAGCTAAAAAACAAAAGAAAAAAGGTCGTGCAGGTATTAAAGGCAGATTTTTAGCGTCGATGCGTCAAGTCACCAGCCATCAGTAGGTTCTGAAAAAAAAATCTGGCCTAGGAGGAAACTCCCTCCCCCCCCTTCCCCACTCACTTCTCAGGCCTGTTTGTGAAAATTTTCAAACTTATTCAATTGATCTTAAAACTGAGAAAAAAAATCCATAGCAAGTGACCTCCATATCCTTGACAAAACGATCAAGCTTTCAAATCAAACGTAATTAAGGAATGAAATGTGATATACATACTCGCGTATCAACTCAGATAATTACACAAATCAATGATGTTTTCCAAATTTTGATCATTAATTTTTTTTTTTATCAATTTGTTTGATTCTAAATTTTTTGATAATTTTTTATTACTCAATTTTTTTTCGTTTTTAATATTTTCTTTTGTTGAATTTTTTCAGTTTTTATTGCAATTTATTTCTTAATTTTTATAGTTTTTTAAATTTTTGAAAATTTTTTTTACTAATCAAATTTTCTTACGATTTTTCAATCTCCCTTTTTTTGGAATTGTGATTTTGTTATTTAAAAACATTTTTTCCCTGTTTTTACGAGTTTATTTTTTTTTTGCATTAAATTTTTTTTCTATTGCTTGCGATTTTCATCATTATTTTTTCTTATTTTATGTATTATTGTTTTCGAGAAAGATTTTACTTTATTTGAAACAGACTTTTAAAAAATGACCAGGAGCTGAAATAACTGAGAATTGCGATAATGGTTGTTGCATTTAAAGTGAATTGTAAGAGGATGCGTAATAGTTTCATTCGTTGAGACTGGAGAGTCATAAGCAGAGTGAAGACAATTGTCTAATTGAAAAGGTAACTGTAATAGAGGAGTATTGGCTTAGGAGAGTACTCAATGGACTTGAGGTTCCTAAATTTTTAAATTACATTTAAATTTTTTTATGGGGGGGGGTGGGCTTGTCTTTCGAATACATAACAGTGCTTGATGATTTATTATTTATATTCTTGTGTTCCAGTGTAATATTTTCAGTAAAATTTTTAATTTTATAGTTTTAAACATTTTTTTCTATTTTTTAGATTCTTTTTGTTAATTTTTTCAAAATAATGTTTTTATATTTGTTCCTTGCATTTTTTTAATTTTTGATATAATTTTTCATTATTTTTGTTTTCTTATTTTTTTTTGCAGTTTTTGACCTTTTAATTTTTAAAAAATGTTCACTTGCTTTTTTCAATTTTTTCCCCTGAAACATGTTGTGATGAGGTTCGAGTATCACTGATGGCATTACATCGGAGTATGAGAGAAAAGTGAGGACTGTGCGTATAGTAACACAATCATCCAATCCAAAAAAAAGTAGAGCAGGCGGGGTGGAAAATTAAATTTGATACGAATAGGTTTACGTTTGTTGTGAAGAACAAGAATAAATATAATAATATAATGTTGGATAAAACAATGTCGCTAGTGGAGGAGGTCATGGAAAAGAATTTGGTTACATTGTCAATTTTTTGTAATTTTTAATTTCTTGAATCACGTTTAAACTCTCTAAGATTTTTATTCTTTCATTTTTTCTAAACAGTTTTTATCGCAAATGTTGGGTTTAAAAAAATATTTAGAATTTAAAAAAAAATAAATTAATTAATAAAAGGCAGATAACTTCCATCAAACTTTTCCCTCCATTCCGAACAATCCTATCCTCTGTAGCGAAAACATTCGCCATCTCCTATCCAAATGTGTACCCAAATATTCACGTAATTTCCACCATGTCAACACCTGATCACTGAAAACCCATCTCCAGACACTATTCGTCAACCCTTACACATAAACAAAACTTTTGCTACCACTAAAGAGTGAAACCAATGGTAAACCGCATGTTTTAACAAAACACCCGCCTATATATTCCAATCTATACGACCAAATAATCCATCTAAACAAACGCTAACTCACCAAAATTTCGTTGACAGAAAAAAAAACTCATTTCCGAAAACGAAAGTGACACATTCCGCGTGTTAAAATAGTAGAATAAGCTTATATGATGGTTGGTGTAGTAAAAGAAACATGACAGATGATCGAACGCAACGTAAGCCCACCCAGGTGCGGCATTTTTCCGATCTTCTAAATGAAAATCAAACCCTCTCTTTAGATTATCTTTATACCCATTGATAACGCACCCGCGCGAAAATCACTTTACTTTTTATTAAACTTATAATCGAGGATTTATTAGAAAGTAAACGCTCAATATTTTACCCCTTCGTAAGCGATGCGGTATATACGACGATAATATATAAAAATATAAAGGCAAAACGGGCGATAGCACGGCGTGTTTGTTGAGCTATATAGAAATCGATATTATCTGAGGATTTGCGACGAGATAGCTTTATACCTGCGGGCTTAACGAATGATTGGATAAATGTGAAATAACCTCGCAAATGTTAGTTTTTAATTTTAAAAACGGAAAATCCATAAGATAAATTTTACTGTTTACATAGACATAGGTACCTATTTCTTGGGTATATAATCTAATTTAATATCGATAGTTTATCGGGGTTGCTTTCTGGTATTCTTTTTAAAAGGCCGACACCGAGTAGCCCTCGGCTCGCGAAGAAATTAATAGACCTAATTAAAATATCTAATTAACTAACACCTATTACAAATTTGATAAAAACATCGTTAATTAAATTTTCAAGCCGAATGATACGATATGAAACTGGAATCGAAAAATCAGATAAGAAAATTAAGCGTTATACGAAGCGCGCGGAATTTAGTCGAATTGGAAAAATTTTTGGAATTCTTTGATTAAAGTCTTAATCTAAAGGAACGCTGTGTATAGGTAAATGCGACCGCGACACTAGCTTTTGTTTGACTTTTTATATTGGTGATTAAATTCGTATTAATCTTGCGGTAAAATTGTTGGATGAACCAGTTCGAGGTACGGTGTTAAATCAACAGATTAGGCATTATAATGTTAACAATACTTGTTTGAGATAAAGGTGTTTTGTGTGGTGCTTGTTATACCGACAAGCCTAAGCTCGAACGGTGCGGTACCTCCTCATAAATATCCAGTCTGGCTTATATCTTGTTTAACATAGACATTTTAGAAATAAAACTGGTTTCAACAACCGAACGCACGTTAAATTATACCATTCTAATTATGTTTACCAACACATTTACACCGCGCTAATTTACCTTTATAAATGTAATTATACGCGTATAAACGAGACGTTTTTTTACTCGAAAATGTTATAGATAGGGTTTTTAGGTTTATTTTTATACGGCCCGGATCGCGGTTGTGGATTTAACTGAAACGCTTTATTAGAGTTTTATCGCGTTCAGGTGGATTTGTTGCACCTTTCGGATATTTATCTTATCTGTAAGATAAGCAAGGTGGACACTGCAGCGAAAAATAATTAGGAAGGTAAAGTATGATGTTACGAAACAATGTATACGATTTAAACTCATTCTGAAGGCTAGTGTGTTAATTTTGTTCACCAGTCAAGCCGCTGGTTTTATGAAGAAAATATAGTATACGTTTTGGTTCTTCTACTTCTCTCTTGAAAATGTTTAACTTTCTCAGTAGTAAATTATTAGCAGGGAGGCAGCATTTATTCAAAAAGTATATATATAAGTTCATAAAAGTAATTAAACACAAAAATAAATAGTATCTAAAAATCGCGACGTCTAAAAAACTCAGGGACCTAAAACACCTCCCGAATGGGAATCAAAAAACTGTCCAAATTCCAACTTTTTAATATTTTTGTCTGAAGTTGGAGTCTAATTTTGATGAGTTATGGAGATAGAGCCAACGTTATACAACCCAAAGTCAGCATCTGACTTTAGACTCAAAGCGAAGGTGGTGTCAGAGTTGGAGTATTAATTCTATCCAGAGACCAGAGTTAGGCAGAAATGCAGCTAGCCCTGGAGTAAAAATAATTTTCAGCCTATGCTTCAATTTTTTTGAATTTAGTTCAAGAATTCACATCTGAAAAGATACATTTCTAAATGTAGATATTTCTCAACGCACTAATTTTGTTCGTAATTCAATAAAAATAATTTTATTTCGGGTTAAAAGATTTTTTTAATCTTTCATATTCAGCATTTTAAACATTACATTAAATAAAAATGGTGAATTTTCTTAGAATCGCTGAAGAACGTGATTTTAAATTTTGCGCCTAATCGCTTAGTATGCAACTCCACAACACATAAAGCCACGCTTTCAGGACAACTTTATATCTTACTTCATCTCAGTTCATTTGTCTATAAAAAATTCAAAATAAAATCTTTTCTAGGGAAGAAATTATTTCAACAAATGGCAACACTGGTAAAAAATCGATGAAACGACGGAAATGAGCTCAGTCGACTATGAAGACTCGAGGAGTCAACACTTTTTTCCTTTGATGTGGTTGAAATGGAAATTTCATTCTAATTAATTCCTATAAAAAGTATTTCTTCATGTTGTGGCAGTTGGTATCCCCCATATTTTGTTTTTTTGTTTTTTTTTTTTTTTTATGATGAACTGATATCAAATTACGACTTATTTGAGAAAGAAATTTGAATTTTTTGTGTTACTGTAAAGATAAATTTGAAGAAAAATTTTTGATGAGCTTTCCAAGGGAGCTTTGAAATTCAAAGAATGAGTTGTGAAGAAATGGTTTAATATTGAAAAAGATTTGCAATCTTTGTGCTTCGTGTATCCATTTTCAAGTTTGCGAATGATGTTAGAATCTAAAGTTATAAATGTGTATGTACATGACTGAAAAGCTTAAAAATAACGCTTCAGATTCAGCTTCGGCTTCAAACGAAGTATGAATAAACATTCAGTTTTGGATTCAGCTTCTAAAACTTTCGGTTTACTCTTAACAAATGTTTCGCATCTCGCTTCCCACCTTTAAGAATTTCAATTAGTTCCTTGATTGAAATGAAAAACTATGAACTGAAAATCTTACAAGGTTCATTTTTTTAGTTGCTAAACGCAAACCCAACTTTTTTGGCTTCTGAATGGTTTTCTGGTGATGAAGAAAATTTAGCTTATTCGACTTTGATCAAAATTTGACTAAATTCGACTAAACTCAGCTGAATTGAGCAAAATTCGGCTAAACTCAGCTGAATTGAGCTAAATTCGGCTAAACTCAGCTGAAATGAGCTAAATTGGGCCAAGTTCACAAATTCGACTTGAAGGTTAGGATTTACAGCTGAATTTTGACCGAAACCAAATCCGAAGTCGAAACCAAACAAATTCCAGATTCAGATTTGGCTTCTAGTACAGAGAACTTAGCTTTAGCTTCAGATTCAGCTTTGGTCAATATTCAGCTAAATCCGAACCGTCAAGTCGAATTTAGCTGAATTTAGCCGAATTCAGCTGAGTTTAACCGAATTTAGCCGAATCTTCAAGGCATTTAGCCGAATTTTGATCGAAGTCAAATTTGAAACGGAAAAGCTGAATTCTCTATATCACCAAAAGCCGGTTCAAAAGCCAAAAAAATAATAATAAAGTGAAGATTCTAACTATGAAATTTTAAGCCAATCAGGTTGGAAAATTTGAACTGGAAGCCAGACTAATTACCTAAATTAAGGTGAAGGTTTTTAAAAGCTGAATCTGAAGCTGTATCTTTATTCATACTTCGCTCGAAAGGGAAGCCGAATCTGAAGCTCGAAAAAATTCTCGAAACTATAAGCTGAATCCAATGTTTATTTTTCAACTATGCGTCCATGCAGTGATTTCGTTCACGAACGATTCGATGTCTTGAAGAAAGCTTTCTATGTTCAAAGAATGAGTCGTTCACGAACGATTAAATAAAAAAGAATTAACAAACAATCATGTATCTGTAACTATATTAAGAATTACGTTCGCGAACGATTCAATATACCAAAGCATGCTTTTAAAATACCAAGACGTGTCACGTTCACGAATGATTCTATGAAAAAGAACCGGCTATGAACCATATAGTATCTGGAATTCAATAGTTTCGTTCGTCAATAATGCACTCATTTTAAGGGTGTTATTGATGAGAAAGTCAACTCATTAATCATTACGTGTAGCAGCATCTAGTTGTTTTCCCTAATTTCTTCAACATTTGATGATTGGAATTTCCACGTGTATCCATAAAATACCATGCGTCCAAGTGATTGGAGTATAATCACCGCAAAAATCTCAGTTTGTTGATAACATAATAAGAGTTGAACTACTAATTCTTCATAAAAATTATTTTTTAAATTACCTTAATGAATTTTAAAGTTGATAACTTCTTTGCGTTTGAAAAAATCAATTTTAAATAATTTGAAAAGAGATTTTTTCGCTGATTGTACCCGAATCACTTGGACACGGTATTTTTATGGTATGTGGAAAATTTGAATTCAAGAGTGACGTATGATTACGTAATTCATTAAATAAGAAGATTGTTTAACCGAAATCAAAACTCAAATTTCATGTTTATTTCGTTTTTACCAAACTTCGACAATTCTTGCAAAAATCTCAAATATCTATCAAAAGATTATAATTTTTTAGAAAAATCTGAAATTTTCACAACACGTTAAGGCAATTTTACATTACTTTACGAAGAGCCAAAATTCCACGAAATGTAGAAATTTTCATTTTTATACGTCAGATGCACTATAAATGAATTCCAAGCGAAATCACTGAGAATAATGAAAGGGACTGGATAGAGGTAGAACCAAGGTCATGCTCATCATTTAATTCTGACTAAAGGGACACTTGGAGTGAAATTATCCGTAATATTTTTCTTTGTGATAGAAGGGGGAGGAGGTTATCCTGCCCATAGATTTTTAGATTTTTAAAATTCTTCTATTTTATTCCATCGATATAAGCTTAGTTTATGAATCTAAAGCTGCTCATTTCAAAAAACTAGTCTTGCGACAGCTTATGGAGAAATATTTTAGAATTGATTCGTAGAAGGAAAAAGACGTGTAGTACCTGTATGCATAGAAGCGCGAATTCGAACTCCCTGCGCATCATATTTAGGCTTCTGGTTAGGTGTAGGATTCGATAAGAGCATCTAAAAGTTAAACTAAATCGTAAAATAACCATTCATTTGAATTTATTTACCGATAAACGAGTCGAGCTTATTAGCGAGCGTTGTAAAATGATCGATAAAGAGCGTATATTCTGAAATGACACGAAATCGGTCGTCAATAGGCGACAAATGAGTTTCTGGCATTGGGAAAAAGATAACAAATGAGACCACTCGTACAGATGAGGCGATTAATTAATGGAACGTCGGTAAGGCGCGCTGACGACTCGGACGTGTCGCTGCGGCCGTAAAATTTTTAATAGTTGTCACTGGCACGTCAAAACGTTAAAACGAATAATAAAAGTTGAAGTGAAAAAAAAAATCCGACGAACGAGTAATAAGAATATCGTTATAATTACATTCTTCCACAATCCGCTGAATAATCTCGTCATTCGAGCAATTTAAAGAAACAGGATCTAACACCGCATCACAATATGCATATAATAACGTACCCACCGCTACCATAGACGCTAGTTCCTCTATGTAGGTTTTTAATCATCATAACACAGATGTACGTTATCTCGATCTGACTGCTTGTTAGCAGGCAGCGTCGGAGAGAATATAATTGCCCTATCAAAAATTAAATTGCTACACCCTTTTAAATGCGTTTTTTTATTTCCAGCTTTTTTAAAATAGGCGAATTATTAGACTCGCGATTTTTATAAAGGTGTGAAACCTGCGAACGTGCATACGAGGTGTACTCGAGTTTACGCGAATTCTTGGCATTCTCGAGTTGAAACAAAGTGTTAGGGAAATGTTAATAGTTCATTCAAATGTTTCCTAATGAAGGATTCGATGAATTATTGTGACCATACGACGGAAGTAGTCGGACAGCATTTTCTATTCGAACGCCATCTCTACGTCGTACCATGTATTTGCAATATCATACCAAACATTCTATAAATACGCTTACGTTGGTTTATTTATTGGTTCTAATCGATTATTCGATAATCGAGCAAATAATGTAATAGAAAAGCATTTTAATTAAAACAACCGTATTTCCAATCCCCGTACGCCGTTGCCTAGTTCAATGTCCACGAGAGCGTAAAAAATAATTCCGAACGCAGCCACCGATACCCACTTGGTACGGTTCGTGTGGGAGAGCCGAAAAGGCGGAATAATTGTTATGATATTGAGCTCAGGATTAGAACGTCAAATGCCATTCAAACGGTAACCTTTTTGGCTGCCACTCAAAACTACTGTACCTTTTAAATTTAACAATGGAAATAGCGAAGGTAAAACCGAGTTTTGTAAACAGTATCTTCAAGATTGTTTTCAAATCATAACAAAAACGTTTAACTCATACCGCCGCCTCTGTATGGTATCCGTGGAAAATTATTTTAATTTTTCAGCTAGAGTTATTTTCAAAAATTGGCTTCTGAAAGGTCAATCTAGCAGCCGAAAGGGCCACACAAGAAGTCGCTCTTGTTATCTTTACGGCTCTTTTAGCAAATTAAAATGTCAACAGTTTAGCGAAATTAAAAAATACCCCAGTTGAAATTACCTACAAATGTGGTTCTTCGAAGCAGATGCTGGATGGGATGACTTGATTGAATTTGTTACGAAGCGATGCGTTCGTGGTAAGCGAGATTTTTGGGTAGGTATTTCGGTACTCTTAGCTTACAAAGGCGGCGATCATTATCGAGAAATTTGAAAAGTGAATGCGGTAGCAGTGATGATGTTTGTCGGAGAAATCATGATGGTTATTTTAGCTTGAAATGTTTTTATTATATTTTTCGTATATGATGGAAAGTGATAAATTTTTATTGTATCTGAATCCCTATGCTATTAATTTTTCCCCGCAAAAATACCCAAATTATCCTCTAGTTTGTATTGGTCGACTTTATTCTCATACGTATGGAATGAAATCTATGGACGTAAAGTAAAAGTGGCGTTTGATTTTGAAGCTTAAATTGAACATTTAATGAACACGATAAAGGGAGGAGAAGATGAAAATCCTCTATTTATCTCACTTCTAAATATCCTTGGATTTTTACTGTTAAAATCGAACCATAATATTTTCAACGAGTGAAACTTGGTAAAGTGAAAGAGACATCAGTAATTATAAATTCATGATTGCTGAATAAAAATAATTCTGAAATATGATACCCAATGGTATGCTTAAAAAATGTAGCATTCTGTTGGCCTTCTAGATCAATAACTTAATATTTACCCTTGCTTTATTAAATCAAGTATGGAAATAGATTATTTTAAATTTCAATCCTCACTCCTCTATTGCCACTTTTTTAAAAATAAAATTAAGCAGAAAATAAATATAAATTTCTCATTTCCTCAGGGACGTACCGAAAGGGGGAGGAGGGGGGAGCTTCCCCCCTTGGCTTTTGGAAAGTTGGTAAATTTGGAGTTTTAGCGTAAAGTTGGTAAATTTGACCACTTGCGTAGTATTATTACAGCTATTTTTACATTTTTTGAAGACTAACAAGAAGACGGTGACATCTTATTCAACATCTTATTTTCGCGGAGCAAAAAAAAAAAAAATTAACAGTTGGTAAAATTTCTTGGTATAAGTTGGCAATTTTTGGTTTTCTCCCCCCCTCCCCACCGAAGAATGTCCTCGGTACGCCCCTGCATTTCCTGGTGATTTGGAATTTTTTTCTGAAGTAGGTACAAAAAAATTTTCTTCATGTTTTTCACCATGAAGACACATTTTTTTCACAAAATTCTGGAGAAAATTTCAATTGGCTTGACTTGTAAAGGTTAAAATTTGAAAATTTTGATTTTTACAGAAAAAATTCGATCTTTCGTATCTTCCCCCACTTCCTCCGGAACTCGCATCTAGTGAATACGGGCTGGCAAACCCGAGGCACCTAGCTAGCTCTGGCATTATTTCTTATTTCTCCATGCTATAAATATTCCTTCTTTAATTTTCCAAGGACTCCGGATTTCAGTATGTTTTAGAGCAGCTGTGGTTGAGGGAGGGGCATTTCCAACCCTGCAAAATCCCAGCTCCAATGGTAGGAATTTAGCGCCGGATTAAGGTATTTTACTGCTCTACTCCCTAGTCCATTTTACCTCTCCATTCCACCCCTCCAAAAAAAAATTAAACATAAGTGAATTGTTTTATTTTTCAAAAAAAAAAAAAAAAAAAAAAAACAGAACTCGTACTCGCTCATACGTTATAACTTATAAGTATATATCTGTTTGAAATTACAATTAATAAAAAATATTTATATACTAGGTGACTACTTGATTCGAGCACCCAATGAGCGAAAAAATTAGCTAAAAGGTGAATAAATTAAATACATATGCGTATTTTTGACAACGAAAGTATAAATTCAAATTTTGCGTTTCATTGATAGACGCTTTTAAGCAATAAATAAATTTAATTTTGCCATTTATTATTGCTAATATCATTAAAATGTATAATTTATTTCTACGAAGGAAAGATTTTTATGTTTGGGGTGCTCGAATCAAATAGTCACCCGGTATGTATAAAACTTTAAGTGATATCTACCCTATTTTCGTGTTGCACAACTTGATATTTGTTTCCTTTAAAACTTGAAATTATTGCTTGTAAAACTAAAATAAACCGAATATATATTAAAATACTAACTCATGAATAATTTTCATTTTTATTTTTTGAAAAAAGTATTTTCATTTTGTTTCCCAAAATTTGCCGCTCCACTCCATGGCTTAGTTGGTGTCTAGGGTGATTACGCTGTAGGAATTTATTCCATTGGTCCCAAATCACAGTTACTGGGTTATCTATCCTTCCTTTAACAACTACTTCTTCAACCCCTTTCCATACCTTGGCAATGGTTATATGTGCCAATCAACACTGAAAGTTGAAGAAAAAGCCCTTAAGAGTTTGTGAGTCCTGTTGCGTTGGATTCCTTAAGTGCATATGGTTCCATATAAGTTGGCGCTCCAAATGGGAGACCCTTTGACACCACTCCACAATTGGGTAAGTTTAAAATTCAAAATTTGAAGCTCCAAAGTCTCTCAGGATCACGGAACTAGGCGAAATATGCCTCCACCGCTCCCTCTCACCAGCCCTGACCTTCATTATTACACCTTAATGTTCTAGGGATTTTTTTCCGCAAAGAAAGTGTGTAATGATAATTGAAAATTATGAAGGTATAGCCGGTATAATATGGAGACATAAGTGGTTCATTTCAGCTCACTTTTCTGCTTGGAGAAGGGTTCGGAACATTTTGTTATAGTCATGAAGTGTAGCAGAAAAATTGATTGTTTCACTGAATATATTTTTTCGATTTTTCTGTACAGAAATCAATAGCTGCTAAGTTCAGAATTTTGAAAAATCATAAATGTTCTCCGAACAGCCAATTACAGCTGAATTTTAGTTATAGAGTCTTGTATTTGACCTATGAAAATCTGAACATCAGAGTCCAGGTGGTTCCCTTGTAAGAACTGATAAATGAAAAATTGATGCGATCAAAATTTAAAAAATTTATTCTAGTGAAAAAAATGAACTCTTTGTAATTTCCTGCGAAGTTACTTCTAGCTACGCGGTCTTTTTGATTACCAAATATCACTTATTTAAATAAGAAATATGTTCTGGTTACTTGACCAGCGATGAATGGAAGACTGAAATAGGTTTTTCTGTTTCCGCAAAACCACACACAAATAGATAATTATACATATGAAATAGTAAGCTATTAGTATCGCAGCTGCGGCGTTAAACATGTATAGCGTATACTTATACATGCTAGACATATAGGGTAGAATTAATTTAAATAAAATAGAAAAAAAAAAAAAGATGTATACTTAACAACCATTTAAATCGTAATTACAGCTAAACCGGTTATTACTCTTAAATACGGTGGTAAGGTTAAATTTTGTATTTCTGCACGAAATGCGCGAGAAATAGTTTTATTAGAGGTTGTAATGAGACGTAATTGTATTAGTTTGGCCGTCGGGCGTGACGTGTTAAAATACACTGTGTAGCCAAATTATAGCCAATGGGTGATCTTCGATGGTTGTGCGGCTGTTACGCGTGTTTATTTGTGAATACACGGAGGCTACCGCAATTTGCATATATTAACGGCGGAACGTATAGGAAAGCTCGACATTAGAGATGTGTCGGAGAAAAGCGTGCTCTCGAGGTGCGTCGGTCGTGCGCGCGAAAAAATTATACCTACACTGAGCGACATCGACGACGACGTTTTTATTATGTTCGGATGAGTAAAAGGTTGGCGCGTATAGTTAGGCGAGTATACGCGGTAGGAGGCGAACGGATGTATTATATGGGCGGCGAGGTAAGGCGCTTTGCGCGCTATTAGTTATAGGTACGGTAAAAGCCCTCATAATACAAATTGTTCCATCGATGGTGTACGTGTATGGAATACAAATTGGAATTAAAGACCATCCAGGTTATATGTTTTATTACACTGGTTATCGAATAATTCCCCTTAAAAGATAGTAATTGCGTATTCACCGCGTAAGGCCACTCTATTACTAATTCATCCGGTCAGTCACCATAACCATCGGGTTCGGACTGCATCATCACCCTTGCCGTAGAGTTTTAAACAATATACCTACATGATACGACGCGACGGTGAATTTTAAACAAGCCCGGAGTATGTGGAATGGGTGATATACTGTTTACGACCATCGACGCGGCAGCATTACCGGTTGCGATGGGTTATGGTACGTAGAAATTCGCGACGCGACTCGATTCGAATGATTTAACCAACGAGTTGTCTCATACATCGAGCTCGGTAGGTGTACGAGTTTCCACCAAGGGTCCAGAGTAACCCTTATACGTGATTTCCGTTGCAACATGTCACTCGAACCGATGAGATGATTGGTCAGATCGCAGGCTCATTGGCTAAGTGGCTGTTTAGTAGCAGAGCCGTAACGTTTGTGCGGTTACCAAGTAGTGCTACCAGCGACGCCAGTTCATTTGCTAAGCTAGACGCGTCTATACACGAACCGTTGGACAGTCGTAGAGGAATGCAAATAGATGATGGTTGTTTTAAGGCCTGTAATAACAAGTGTGTAATTATGGAAGAATTTTGCTGGTAATTACCGCATTAAAATGTATTACACGAGCGTTTCGTCTCACGTATAGTCGCCGCGATATTATACTCGGCGAGTTTATTATTACCTGGGACGCGGCGATTACTAGGAAATTCTGCGGCGGATATTTTTGCGCTGGCTTTAATGATTCGCGTATTCATTTTTTGGCACTTATATCACCGTGCTCAGGGTCTAGGGCAATAAACATGTATGACAGCCAGTGATATATGAACAACGATTTGGACGGGAGGGGACCTTGAAAGTATTTTTATCATACGTAGTGCATGTCTGAGTGTTA
The DNA here is from genome assembly GCA_009761765.1 of Phenacoccus solenopsis. Lineage (NCBI taxonomy): Eukaryota > Metazoa > Arthropoda > Insecta > Hemiptera > Pseudococcidae > Phenacoccus > Phenacoccus solenopsis. The sequence continues at coordinate 11,094,216 of CM019755.1, read as the reverse complement.
CTGGCATGCAAAATGCATAATGGAAGGCAAAAGTTCGATGATTGCAAATGATCAAGTGATTGGTTAAAAATTTAGGAAAATTTATCATCGCCTAATTCAAGGTTATATCGACAAAATATGATAATAAATAGGGACCAAGCCTAGTGCAAAGTCTGAAAACCTGTTGAATTTAGAGTATGTAGGATGTATGGGCCCATATTCTTCAAATTTTAGCAATTTGAGGTTCCTTGGGTAAGCCTCAGATTTTGACAGTCCGCCATTTTGGACCCATTTTGATTCAAATTCAATAGATCATATTCTAGTCATCGACTAACCCTACATATAATGTATGACCCCTTTAAGTCGATTTAGTGAGTAGATATGGAAGATTCATGAAATTTCCTATAGTAATTTTCACTTTAAAAGCCACTCCAACTCCCCTCTAAATTCACTTAAGAAACTAAAATTAGAGTAAGATAGTCACTCGGGCTAATTTAAAAAATCCTTGACCTCTCGTGTGCCTCCACTACATTTTGATGTGGATAGCTCCCCTTTTTCCCTCTCCAACATCTTCTTGTTCTCAATAATCATACGAGTTCATATTAATTAGATTTTTACTAATTTGAAGATCCTACAGCTCTCCTTGAATTTGGCAATCCACCACTTTGGATCCATTTTCAACTAAATTTAAGGGTCGTATTCTGATCTCAAACTAACCACATTGTGATATTAAGAAAAGTCGCCACGCATATTACATCATATCACCTAATAAACAGGCTGGCGCCTGGATAATCGAACTAACTTTAATAATAACCAGATGTCTCACTAACACAATCTCACAACAACAAACTGACACAAAGATGCAGTCTCATGCTAACAACTAACACAAACATTTTACTAACACGAGCACACAACTCAACTGTAATTACTACCACAGACACACTGACTCAATATCTAACTATATAACTGGCTGCTGCATTAAGGCACGGTTCAGTATTCGCTAAGCATTTCATTGTATCACATTGATAGTGAAGTATTGTTCGCATTGTATAGTTGTGTTTGTAGTAAAAGTTGTATCAAAAGTGTTTTGAGTTTTAATCTATATTCAACCCGAGTCTCATCATAATGACGCCGCGCCACACGTGGGATATTTTCATCGTAAAGCATCAAGTTTGTTATTCGTTTACAAGAACTGAAAGCGAAATAGATAAATTTTTAAAGAAGTAATTATTCAGGTCATCAAGCAAGCTATGTTTAAAGCTCCTGGTACCTGGTCTATAAATAGAAAATAATAGTACAGTTTTTTCATTAATAAAGAAAATTAACAACTGCAAAAGTTCTTTATAGTCATATTTTATCATAAACTGATACCTAAAAGTTTGGTATATGGTATCAAAAGCAACACCTTGTTAATTGTATTTTCACAATTAATCTCAAAATATTATTATTTAAAATAAAAAATAACTTCATGTGAGTATTTTGTATTCTTCTTTTATTTCCAGTTACAATTACACTGAGATTCCTTATAATTAACAGTACAGCAGGTCTAAAAAACAAGGTAGTCATGTCTCAGGTCTATATACTGTATACAGCTAATTCTGTGTAAATACCGGTAAAATTACCCGCAACAGCCTGTTCCTCTGAATAATTTGAACTTTATGAATTTTGCAGGAATACCATGAAATTGGTGAATACATGACCAATCTTCTGTGATACCAGTGTGAAATTCTGCTAGGTTTCGCATTTTTTCGATGATACCATATAAGAGGAAACAAACCTCGATATGTCTTAGAAGCTGAATGTGAAGTCTTATAAAATTACAGATTTTAAACTTAAATTCAAACATGAAGTAATTTTTTGACTGGTAGATATGAGATTTTAGTACGCGAAATACTTGTATTGTTTCCAGGCTGCTGACAATTTTTTACCAGTTTACTACAATCACTCTAATAAGTGGGGAAATAACGTAGAGTATGAAAAAGTTAAAAAGGCATTGAATCGACTAAATGTTGTTAATAATGTAGCAGAGCGTGGGTTAGCTTTGATAACGGAAATTAACTCAAAAATTAATTGAAGACGAGGAACAAAAGCAATACCCATTACAAATGTAGAAGATCATCGACAACATTTAAAGAAATGTAATAAAAAAGAATTTACCTCATATGTTTAGGGTAAATGAATTTTTGCATCTTCCTTATGTTAATAATTTGTTAATTCTCTTTACACAACGAGCTGCTTTATAGGAACTTGGGGCACGGGTCAGTTGCACAGGCTATAGCAGAGTTGGGCAGAGTGGCTCAAGAGCGAAGCAACGAGACGTGTCATTCATTTTTCGCTCGGAGTGGAGAAGAGTTCATTCTTTGGCATTCTGAGTGAAATTCTGAGTATAGTTATAGTCACTGTTCCGCTTTCTAATTGGTCGTACGTCACGCGTGTAACAACCAATGAGCAAGTCTGAAAGCAGTAAATTGTCTCGAATCACTCATAAAATAGAAATATGAATCAGCTGATGATTCAAATCACAAACGAATTTCAGTGGTTCACTGAAAAATGCACGATGTTATTTAGGAAGGTAGAAATGAAATTACCTAGATTTTATCATATCCTAATCTTATGATTGGTTGTTACGTGTATGACGTATGACCAATCAGAAAGCGAATCAGTTCTATAATTACCTACTCTATACTACAGATGAAAAATTTGATCAAGTTTCACCTCGCTCAAATCTCAATATTTGTTATGAAACTTTCTGAAGTTTATTTTTTTGACAAAAGAACAAAATATAGAGGTAAGACCTTTGACTATATACTAGATGGACTGAGTTACGTGTAGGAAAACTGCGGTGAAACATTACATGCATCAGAGTCGAAACACTCGTTGCAACTTTATTTCTTGCGCATGCCTGAAGTCCTTTATCACATTCATGTTAGTACTATCAATGTCCCCTTGCCGCACTATTAGCGCGAAATAAATTTGCGCATGCGCATTTAGAATTTAGTCACAAGTGTTTTGAGAAAATCTGTGTAATGTATCACCGTTTTTGGGTTGGCATTTGCTTGTTGCTAGCTCGGTCCATCTAGTATATAGTCAAAGGGTAAGACCTTAAAATTAAAAAAAAGTGTTCCCCTTATAAACTTGGCGCACCTCAACCATTTCAAATTTTCCTCAATTTTCATCGATACTCGCTGGCACTACGCTGGGGAAAAATATATTTAACCAAAAGTTTTGACATTTACCATATGATTACAGATGACCCCTCTCCCCTTCTCTTTCTTCCCCTTCCAAATTACGTAAACTGCAGTAGTTATACTTAGCTCATAATTATCAGTTCAAAAATTATTTCAAAAGAAGAACATCATGAAACAAAATTTCTTCAACGTGTTCACTCACTATAAATTTGTATAACTGAACATTATTCTATTCACTTTCATCGGGTGATTTTGTGGCTGGCTCCCATGGACGTTCATTTATAACGAGTAAACGTCTATGCTGGCTCCTCTGATTCAATTTTCTTGAAAGCAAAGAAATATCTATGCATTAGAAATTATTACATATCATCAATGAGGTGCCCTATAAAGATGTCTAACGTAAGGTGTATTTGAATTTGTACTAAACCTTTATTCTTATTTGAAGATTTTTCTACATTCTAATATGTATTTCTCTAAAATCTATTTTATGTTTTCAAATTTTAACAGTAATGATTCTAATTCTTGATTCGATATTATAACTGATGTTTGGTAATTGTTCCTCAATTTTCTCATCATTGATTCTTATGTAATTGCAATCTAGTGCCTAATGTTCGGTGATAAATAGACCATTACCTATCCAATTCTAATTCTTGTCTCCTACTCACCGAATGTTCAGGAACAATTCTCTAATTCAGAATAATCACTCCTATATGCTTTCTTTAAGCGCATTCTAGGAGTGAATTGAATCTTCGCGCCTTTATTCACAGTAGAGGATTTTTTTGGCGAAACCAAAGTCGCGTTAACGTTTTAACGACGACGTGGTAATTTATCGCCACCGCGCGCCTATGGACGCGCGACGACACGCGGGTAGGTAATTTAGGTATATTGTCTCACTTAAACGTATACATGTTAATTCCGCAACGACGGCGCGATTTTTCTTCTTTTTCGAGAAGCGTGAAAAACCGGCTCCGGAGGAGGGACGTTCGCCAAGTGTATCGAAATCGCGCCCGATAATAAAACCGATTACAAACAAATGCGATCCGAGTATTTACAAGCAGATAAAGAAAAAAGATACTGCCGTGGAATTTGTTAAATCCAAATGAAGAGTTTTAGAAGGCGAAAAAGACCTCGTTTGTATGAAAACCAGTTTTTACCGATCTTATTTTAAATAATAGCAGTCAATTCATGTTCTTGTCTCGAAGACTTTTTTTTTTATCTCTTTTCTACGCCGTTTTTTTTACTTCTCCTTTTTTTTTTCACTGACCAATCCGTGTTGTACAAACAACACTTTAACTAACCATTATATAGCGTAGCGTGACCTTCTTTAAATTTATAGCTACAACAACAAATAAAGGATTGTCTGACTTAATATATTATACAACTAAGTTAACAGGCTAGAGGCGAAAAATTCATTAATTTTTAAAAAATACTAGTTCATAGCGTTTGGGTAATTGGTCCCACAAGCGACCATCGCGCAAGGTATCAGAATGTTTTAAAACCTATTCATTTGGTTTAAATTATTCATTTAAAATTCATCCGCGTCGGTTTCGCGCTGAAACATTCTATAACTTTCGAGCGCTCCGTTAATAGCTGTAATAGTGTTTTATAAGGTGTTCCATTTGATTTTTATTATCGACTAATGTCTATAGAATGATACTTTCTGGTAAATGAGGCTTGTTATAAACTCGTTCTTTTTTTCTCTCATTCTCAATCGTATACTCGTGTTAACCTATCCCCTGTTCCGCGCGCTTCTACGCGGCGGTATTTATTTTTAATTAAATCATTTTATAGTTTCCCCAGATATGACTAATAAAATGTGCTAATTTTCAAAGCAGGTTGAAAAAAAGGCGCTTTTTCTATCAGGCGTGGTTATTGGTTAAGGAGGCGTGTCTCAGTTTAACTAATGTAAATTGACTCGTTAATTTTGCTTCGGTGTCGCTGTAATTTAAATGTTGAAGAGACAAGTTTACCACCATGGTTGACTTATTAGGGTAGTAGGGTAATCATGATTCGCGTGGTATTCCAAGACTAAAATGTCTTACTAATGGACGTATGAATTGGTTTTTGATGACGACCGCGAGAACATCGTTGACGATTTATTGTGGTGATTTTGGAAAATCAGTGGCGTTGGCTGATGTGGAAGATGAAGTTACTTCGTTGCACGAGTCGATGGAATCATAAGTAACGCGTTGATGTGGTAATGGATTCGTAGATGACTTAGGAAGAGCAGGTGGAGAGAGGAGTGAAACAATTTCATTTTATTTGATGTAGCAGGTGATCGGAGAGGAATTTGTGGAAATTGAGACTCCTCTCTCCTTCTGTGTTGTAGGTAATTGAATCTATTGTTTACAGAAAAAAAAAGTAATAATAATAAACATAATATTTCAAATTTATTTTAATTTTTAATTTAAAAAATTTTTCTAGTTATTTTTGACATTACAAAAATTATTTATTCTTTCTTTATGATAAAAATCGACACTTAAAAAAAATTGAATGATATAATTTTTTTTAGTTGAAATGAATTTTTTGTTAAATTTATTTCTTTGTTATATGTACCATTTTTTTTTTTTTGTGATAAAAATCATTATTTGAAGGAGGAAAAAATTGAAAAAAGGATTAATACATAAGAAATGTTTTTTATTATATCAATATTTCTGTCTTTTTGTAATGAAAATCATTTATCGAAAAAAAAAGTAAACTTGAGAAATGAGGAAATTTTAAAAAGTAAGTTGAAGGAAGACGTTCTTCAGATCTTCGCGTTTCAGACCATTTGGTATCATGTAAGAACTGTCCAACTTTTTGATGCATCGCCTTCGCTACATTATTTTGAATTTTTGATTCACCTCAAAATGGCCGTTTACTGAGATTTTGAGGGGGTGAAGGGAACAAAAATATCTCAAAATCTTCGTTCATATTTGTATATGAGGAAATGAGTTGAGGGCATCAACATATCCAAATTTCAATTTCTCAAGTGAATTTGGATAGTAGGTAAGTGAAAAATAGCTTTTTGAGGAGGTTTTGAGTCATAAAATTTCTCAAATTTTTCATAAATATATCTTCGTCAAATTGATTTATAAAGTTCAAATTTTATGTGTAAATCTATAAGTTGGAGACCAGAATATGACTTCTGAAATTTAGATTAAAATAGATCTAAAACTGAATGAACCCAAATGATTAACATAGGTACTCAAATCTTAGTTTACCCAGTGTGAATGGAGGGGAGTTGAAGAAAAAAAACGGCTGTTGAAGCGGAATTCAAGCTATAAAATTTCATGAATTTTCGTATCTCTTCAGCATAAGTACTGTGTAGTGATGGAAGAATAGAAAAGAAATAGGAACAAGAAACCAAAAAGAATTTTTTTTTTTTTTTGAGAACTGAAACCAAACGGAAATCCTATTTTTCATGGAATGAAAATCGAAAGCGATGAAATAGTGCTGGTGAACAAAATAATTGAAGAGAATATTAATTTTATCCTTCTGTTCTGTTTTATTCTATTCCATTCCATCTGTTCTGTTCTGTTCTGTTGCATTCCATTTCATTCTATTCTATCCCATTCTGTTCCATTCCATTCCATTCCATTCTGTTCTGTTCCGTTCTATTCTGTTCCGTTCTGTTCTGTTCTGTTCTGTTCGTTCCATTCTGTTCCGTTCCATTCCATTCCATTCCGTTCCATTCTGTTCGTTCCGTTCTGTTCCGTTCCATTCCATTCCATTCCATTCCGTTCTATTCTGTTCTGTTCTATTCTATTCTATTCTATTCTATTCTATTCTATTCTATTCTGTTCTATTCTGTTCTGTTCTGATGTTCGATTTCGTTCATTGTTGTTGAAAAACATCAAGAAAGAATGAAAGAATTCACTTAATAAACAATTAAAAATATGAAAATTTGCGTAATTACGCATTAACGCAGATCTTCAAAAGTTCAAATTTTGATGTATCGCGTGCAATGAAAAAAGAAAAAAAAAAGGAAAGACGCTGTGATATTGCAATATTTATGAAGAGAAAAAAAAACTGTTCTGTTTAGTTCAGTTCGCCTTCATGTTTTTCTTAATTTTTTTTTGTTATGTTCCATTATATTCCATGCTGTGCAGTTCCGCTCCATTTCGTTTTGTTTAGCTCTGTTTCGGTTTATTTGTTCAAAATGTAATTTTTTTTGTGCTATGATTATCATCTGAATCGTTCGTAATGTTCTATTCTGCTGTGTTCACTAGCCATGTTAATACCATTCTAATTTGAAAAATAAAAATAAAAATAAACTTGAAAATAATGAATTTTCAAATGAACTAAGTAGGTAAAATACTATAATAAAAACATAAAGAATGGCCAAATATATAAAAAAAAAATCCCAAAGTAAAAAATACCCAAAAACATGTCAAAAATATTAATTAAAAAAATTCCAAAAATGTCGAAATTTGAAAACTGCTAAAGAACGTAGAAAGTTGGTGGAGGGGAGAGAATAAATTATAATTTTTTTTCTCAGTTTTTCATCAATTTTATGAATCTCTATGGCATATTCAGTGCATGGTTTCAAAACTGACGCGTTCTTGAAACGCACTTATTTTCTACTTCTTGCAAAATAAAAAAGACTGATATGTGCAAATTATTTACATCTATTTACAATACAATGAACTTATTAAGTCGTCACCGTTGGTTAAAATTCCGACCGTAAATTCACATAATGTCGTTTTAACAATCCATAAAGCTGCGGTTTACGCGACGATTTATTGTCATTTTCGACACGAATTTTGAAGAAGTATTTTTTAAATACCGTAAAGCAAGCACCATCACGATTTACAATACCTATTTTATCACTTCTTAGTTCTCAGGTACCTATGTATACCTAGTTTGGAATGAGAAGTAATTACCTATTGCCGAACGAACGAAATTAGCGCGTATAGATAAACGATCAATTTTAAATACGAGATCCAGATCATTGTAATAAGTCAACAAGATAACACGTTTGATTAGCTCATCACGAACGATTTAAAAAATTCCAAAGTCTTCATGAATCATGAACGCTCGGCACGGTACCCATTAAGGTATATAAATTTCGAATCTTAAATACCACGCTGGAAAAACTTCCGTTATGAAAATTTCATTAGGCTATCGACAGAAATGTATGAATAAACGAGCGAGACGAAGAGAGAGAACTAGAAAACCTCGTAAATTCATTTTGACAACCACTTTCTATTTCGTATTTCATAGGACATGATTAAGGGCGAAGTTACAGTCCTATACATAAACGCGCTTTGCTCGTTAACATCGATGATTATCTGTTAATTATAGAGTATTGAATATTAAGGATTTGTCAAGTCTACCTACGTTTTATCTATCTGCGTAATATATTATCCGCCTGTAGTAGCTTGCTTATAGCGTATTATTAAGCCGAATGATACGAGTATGTATTTAAAAGAAGAGTGAAGAGAGGAGGAGGGAAAAAAACCAAAGAAGAAAATCGTACTCTTATTTAGACCGAATAAATAACCTGTTAATGGTATAATAGCGTGTAAGCTAAAAGCGACGCAACATTGACCAGAGAGTTACAAAGAAACGGCAATCAAAGTAGTTTCGTTATCCAGTTCCGCATCGCGAATGACCGGTCGCCAGTCCCGCTTATTGTCATCGATAATTAATTCGTTTAACCAGATTCGAAGTCGCGAAGCTCGCGATGGTAGAGCACGCGTAATTTTAATTGGTACGCTGGCTCTCGGTTAACGAGATCGCGTCCACTGGTCGTGATTGATCGTTGGATGTGGCGGATTTTTATTGGAACGTGGTTATAAAAAAAATTAACTTATCTACATTGGAGAACCTCCTCTGGTATACGCCTTCCTTCGTTTAAACGTGATAATGTGTATTTGTAAAATTCTCTTACATTTATTACCCGTACGATTCCTGTGTGTTCCGGGATACTTTATTGGTAATGTAATTACGCTCAGAATGTAATAAAGAAGAGGCTATAATCTGTAACGTATCCGAAACACGCTGTCTTATATGGTACATCGATACCCCCTCTCTAGAGCTGTGGATCGCTATGGTATACTTTAAAAGCCGTTTATCGGACCAAATTACACGAGCTTAAATATTAGTGAATGATAATTAAATAAAAGAATGGTAATAAACGTATAATAAAGCGAACTTAGAGCTACTATCAAATGCTTCGTCGAGCAATTGGAATCTTTTAATGCCTATCATTACAATAATACCAATGTTGTTGTAAAAACGTTCGGTTTTATAGCTTTTAAAACTTAGTTCGTTGGAGCATTTTATATAATAACCGTGTTTAATACGCGCCATTATTAGCTTTTTATGTCGCTGTAATAACAGATTAGTGTGGTATGATTTTCATTAAACGATGTCTTAACGGTGGTGAACTTTTTCCTCTTAGATTCGCGTTTGCTTTGTACACGGTTTGTCTTGTTTAGTGAGCTTGGATTCGAAAAAGCCTTTAGGATGTGGTTTTAAAATAGGTATTTTGCTCTGACGAGATGTGTTATTGCTGTATAAGGAAGTCATGCCGGCCGGCTAAAATAGACAATGATAACGCCTCGTGGATTATTAAGTAGGATATGTAAATAGAAGTAGAACATGGGTGTAGTTTTTCATCATATCGTTGTGTTTTTGAATTACATGGGATAACCACAAGCTATAGATTCGTATTCATTTAATAAATGAACAGGATGCCTTCAGAAGTCCAATTCTTTGGCTACACACGCAGCTAAGGGGAGTAAAGTTAGAGCTACGCGGAGGAAATTAGAAGAAGAGAGGAAGATGGAGGTAACAAAATTCATCCAACTTGCCAAATTTCATTTTATAATAATAAGATACGCTATTTTTTTTTGTAGTGTCTTGATGAGGCTTCAGAAAAGTACTGGCTCATGGGGAAATCTCCCCTTCCTCTTCAGTTGGGCTTAGGTAAAATAGTACCTGTGTAAAGTAAATGAAATAACTTCGATCTGACGATTACAAAATTTTTAGTGGCGAATGACGTCGAAAGTGTAGCGTGAAAAATTTTTTATTAGGAATACATAGGGTAGAGGGGGCAAGAGACGCGGGGTAAGGATAAGATTACTATTGACTTTTTTTTATGTGAAGTAATTTTGGTAACACTGGTTGCAGAAAACGGTAGAGGCACTAAAAAAAATGACGTTTACAAAGTTTCATCCAGTTTTATTACAAATTCGAGGAGTTATGATGATTACAAATTAATGTGGCGTTTTAGATGTAATTTTCTTACTAAGCTCGGATCCAGCAGGCGAGTCACCGAGAAAATCTCGGTGAGCCGCGAAGTATTTGAGCTGATGAGGTGAAAATTGGCACTTCAATTTCTAAACTTTGATAAAAAAAAAAAGTTCCATAAATCCATAATTTGAAAAATGAAAGAAGAAATTGGGCTGATTAATACTAAATGGGCTGGTAAAATGTGACTTCTCGGTGGGCTGCTAAATTTTCCTATTTTTGAATGCAGCCCTGTTTCTTACCACTCACAATGAGGATTTTTAGAGTTTTATTCACCTGCCATCAAGAAAATAATGCAAAAGCAGTGAAAATAGTGAGGTAAGTTAGCTTTTTAAACCATCTAAACTATTAAATAATAATTACAAAATGAATAATTCATTAATATATACATCGACTCATTTGGAGGGCAAGATGACAATGACATAAATTAACAAGTGATAAATTTTTTTTCTACTTTGCAATGACTTTTTATCTTGGTAAGTTAGAATAGTTCGAACAAAATTATTTATTGTGATTTATTAATGTTATAGAAATAAATCTTTTTTTTAATGTTTCAGGTGGAAGATTGAATAGAATGTTACATTTATAAGAGATGGTGGACGAACAATGCACTTCCTATAACAAAACAGGGTTATTCAAGCACGAGCTCCATTAATTTTGATTTTTTAGTAATTAAATAAATACTTACTGATCATTTCTAACGGTGTGAATTTATTTATTTCATTAATAGTCATCTTACCCAACTTAAAAGTCATCTTGCCCCCTTCATGCATATTTGGAACTTTTTTTTCAAACGTTCTTTCTTCTTACTAAAAAGGTTTTTAAAAATGGCAAATCACAGAAAAACATTGGGAATAGTTCAAAATTAATTATCAATAATTCAAATCAACCTCTACGCCTAATAACAGCTCTCAGAGCAGCTTAAAGCTTAAGTGCGTCATCTTGCCCACCCTCTACTCTACTTCTTTATGATTAGGTACTTTTCAAGGTCATATTCTTGAGCCCAAAATGTTGAAATTTGTCAAAAACTTCGAAATGATTTAATCTCTATAGCATAGTACTTTACCCAACTTAACTATTATCTCAAATCATCTATAGATGATTTCTTAAAATCTGAGATCAACTTTCAAGTTTTTTTTTTTTTATTCTTAGATTTGTTTATTCATAGCAATTTTTTTATAATTTTTTAAAATTACAGAATTCATTGAAATTGAAAAATTTAGAGAATTCAAAGGCATTTAATTTTCCTTTAGCATAATGATTCCCAGATTCCTCTCGTTCGTGCAAATTTTTAATATTCTAAAATTTATTTTTTTGATTTTTTTACAATTATAAGCATTTTAATGATCCGGATGTTCGGGTTTCATGAAATTGATATTTAAAAAAATTTTCACAATCATTTGAAATCCTTAAATTTTGTAAATTTAGAACTTTTTTTATTCCAGGGGATTTTCTTAAATTGCGTATTCCAATTTTATCTTGGTTTTTCTTACATTCCTAGATTTTAAAATTCATTTCAATCATGAAATTTAAAAAATAAAATTTTAAATACATGTGTTTAAGAGGATTTGGAATCTTTTGAAATCACATGTAATCCTGACACATTTTTCTGGATCACCTCCGAGGCTCCGATTGACCCAGAAGTAACAATATTTTTATATGATTTCTGAAGACACAAGTATACTATATGTTAAATTCATCTATATGTGTGATTTTTGAGGGGAGAGGGAGGGGATGTTGTCTCAAATTATGTTGGGATAAATAAAGGGTCGAGAATGTTTGTCTATGGTGTTATTTGATGAACTAGAGCCTAGTGTCTAATGTAGTTGAATTTAGGCTTCTCAAGTGCATACTGAGGGACTAATTTTGTAGGGGGAAATAATTGGTAAGTGCTATGGCCACGCCTTTTAAAAAAATATTAGATATTTATACAAATCGCTGAAAATTTGGTGGGAGCGTTATCTACTTAAGTTTTTTAGTTTTTTTTTTTAATTTTATTTATTTGACTCAAAATTGAGTTTAACTCTAATTTTGTGTTGAGGTGGAACATACGCATAAGACTCAATGTTTGCAATCATGGTGAAATATCATAGTATAGTTGAGAACAACAACATTTCGAAGTCTGAGCCTCGTGGGTTTCGTCTAAGAGTCTGAGAAGAGTTGGAGCGAATAAAGGTATTTTTGAGGATATTTTGAGTTGTGAAATTTAATAAATCATTCATATCTCTTTTCAATATACTGATAAAAAGTTGAAACTTTGAATGTGAGTTCAATCAACAACTAAAACATAAACACTCGAATTTGGCTGGAAATGGATTCAAAATAACAAATGCTCACAATTCGAGTTCATGTTTGAGGTACCTTCTAGGATACTGAAACAGCTGAAATTAATATTTTCAAATTGCAACGTGCTCGTGAAAACTCAGTTCCAGTAATTCGGCATGACTGATTATACTTTTTTTCGTATACCCAGTGAATTTTATGAGCTTCCCTAAGATTATGTAGGTATTTCTTAGGTTTCAGATTTCCGAGTAATTTTGATGAAATTTTGTGGGATGCAGGAGGGGCTGAAATCACAAAAATTTAAACATACTTCATGTTTACAAAATTTTCGACGAGTTTTTTTTTCACATTCACAAATACCTGGTACATTTAGAAATGTAACCGTTGATTGTTTATACTTACCTCGTGCGTGTAACAATCCTAATCTCGAATTTTCGCCTTCAACTTCCTTACGCATTTTAAGTAGATCAAACGGTCTCTTTATGACCATCGAAAAACCCCGTAGAAACGGCGAAGGAGCGGCATAACCGCACACCAAGGCGGAATACGTTCACTAAAATGCAACCGCTAATTACGAAATTACCGGTTTCACTATACCGAACGAAAAACCAAATGATAAACAATAACGTACCGAGTGCTGCGCTTACGCATCCGTATATTTTCGAAGCTCTGGGCGTTCGTAGCTAAAGATAGGCATACCCTGGTGCACTACCATCATACAGCATCCAGCACACCGTATGCGTAAATCTATCTAATGATTTATAATCACGAGGAGTTTTTAATAAACACCTTTGTTCAAATATACCCCTCAGGTGATAGTTTAATAAGCGCTTAACTCCGGAAACTATATATTCATTCGGACAACTGGTTTGATGAATGATAATTTGAAAATGAGTGTTTAAGAAACAATCGTCGGGGTTTCGAATTTTAAAATGATATCGTTCGCCAAACGACGATGAAAAAGTGCAAAGTAGAAAGCTCCGGTCGGAGGGAATTAATTTATTGTAATTTTTAGCTGCTAGCCAATAGGTTCTTAATGAAGTCTGGTGTTTATCCTCGAGGGTTCGGTAATTGTGGGTGATTGTCGGGGGTGTAGGTGAAAGATAATAGATACGTGGAATCATATACAGACGCGGATAGGGGTACAGAGTGTATCTGCAAAGGATACGTAGCTATTGACGTCCTATTTGTTGGACACGCGTGTCAAAAAAATATCGTTCTTGATAGGCTGATTTATCGGTAACGATTTAAAAACGCTAACAATTTGTTCCGGGGCTGTGTGAAAACTCGCGGTGAAAAAAAAAAGTTGAAATCGTACAAATCGAGCGCAATAAATCTTACACTGCGTACAAGATAGTCGGCTTATAAAGTCGCTAAGTGTTTCACGAAACACCGAACCGTATTAATCTGGTAAGATAAACATTGCGAACGTTAATTCATTTATCCAGAAGGTAGACTGACAATGTAATTTATAAAACGTATTTGTAGGTACGTTTCAATTAGAAGAAATTAACTGCCAACTAGTATATGGAACTCAAGACGATGCTAGGGGACACGCTCGAGGAAGAGGAGGAATGCGAAAGGAGGAGACGGGTTAAAGGACACTTGAGATAAAACAATTCCATCCATTAGGTTAGGAATTTAGTACGTGTTAAAGGTAGACTAACCAATTTGTCAAAACAGCGTCGAGTGAGAGTTTTACATTTTTATTACATACATAGGTGTGTGGTTGTGTACGTATTACGAACGTAAGACGAACCTTGCCTTTATTAACATTATAATGAGCTTATTAATTTAAAATAACAACCCGTTTTTTATGGCTAGAAATCCGAAAAAGCACGATATCAAATTTCATTGAATTCTGTTACTATATTTTTTTCCATCCAGTTTCGGGTATTATCTGCCATTTTTATTCTTACCACCCAGTAGTGGTTAACGATTCAACATTCTGTTTACCGAATGTCACTCACTAGATTAAACGAGATTACCGAAATTAAAGACCTCATTGGTGTAAGAATGCGCCGCACCAATGGCCGAATGGTCGAGTCAACGGAATCGCTGAATATTTGCGTTCGTGTGTTGTAAAAGAAGGGAAAATTCGTTACTAGGCTTCGATACAATCGAGAAATGATTTCTGTGCGTAAATTTACGTGTACGGAATAATGTGTATTAGAAACAATCGCGATACCTTTTAATTTATGGTTTTCGTATTTATATGTTAGATGCATTGGTCTTAACGCCCACGGTTTTAAATTTGAATTTCATTTATTATGCGAATAAAAAGAATTAAACAACGAGTGTACGCTTTAGAGTATTTGTATATTGTTCGAATGTACCGCAGAACGCGTTTTCCGTTTCCAATAAACTCTTCGATGTGCTGTATGCGACCATGTAGAACATGGGGTTTGATTCTTTAGATATCTAAGAGGGTTTTGTTTTCAAGCAAGAGTATTTTTGGTAATTTAGGCCGTATGTAGTTGATCTTTATTCATTTACGAGCTTTACATCTTCTCTAGTGGTACATTGGTGTTCGAGAATTATTTAACTTGGGATTTATCATAATTCAATCAATAACCAGTAGCCTAGAAGTTATACGTTATGGTGTGATCGTGAACAATGGTACATCAATGCTTAGGCTATAGGAGACCGTGTACTATCTTTTTAAAAAAGTATTAGCTATTTCCGGTGCGCTGGTGGATATATGCATGATCAATGGAGTCAGATAGTGATGCGGTACCATATGTGAGGTATTGAAGCGATCACCGTTGGTTGTTTTGTTTACACGTTTAGATAAATCGAAGGAAAAATCGCTACTGGATGTCGATAGGGTTTTACTTTATGTATTGAATGAAGGTGTGCTCGTATGTGTCTTAAATGTGTCTATGTTGTTGCGAATGCTGTACCTAATGGTCGATGTGTGGTTGACAAGTAAGTTAGCTATGTTGGTTGAGTTTAAAAATAATTGTGATTCAGTCATTTAAGTTTCAGGGTTCAACTGCGAATTTATGTGTGCATATAAGTTTATATATCTTCAAAAATAAAAAAAATACAGTAAGCAGCCAAACCTCATCACTTGAGCTAAGTTTTCAATTGGAGCTCGTTTAAATTTGTAGATAACGTTGCTCACCTTTTCATGCTTATAGGCCACATCCAGTACCGAGCCTAATAAGAACCTCATCTTCACACCTATCCAGTCCCGGGAACAGAAAAAAATTGAACCTAGGGCAAAAATAATTTTTGGGTCTCTCTTTATGCAATGAAATTTGAAAAAAAAATGAAAATTTAATGAATAAAGAATTCTAATTGGAATTGTAAAAAGTTTTTAATGTAAAATTTTATCTCCGTTTTAGAATTACCTAAGAAAATAAATTTTTAATCTGTAGTACTTTTTCTCCACAAAAATTATATAAGGCCATATTTATCACATTTAGCCGTTTGAGGTTCTGTAAGCCTTCCTCAAATTTTGGCAGTCAGTCATTTCGGATGCATTTTGACTCAAATTCATGAGCTCATATTCCAGTCCCAAACAAATCCCATATACAAAGTTTAAGCATTTTAAATCGATTTTAAGGAGAAATATGGATGATTAGTGGAATTTCATGATGCTGTTTACCTTCAAAAACGATTTTTATGTTTGCTGAAATTGGAAACACGTCTTGAATTATTTTGATTTTTAGAATTTTCCATAATTTTCCAGTTCTTGTTCATCCAAAAGGAAAATTTTGAAATTTTCCTAATTTTTTACTTTTCATAATCTTCTTGGATTTTATAATTAAATAAAATTGTGTTTGTGGAACGGTGTAAATACCTATAACATATATTATACTAGGTAACTCGTAGACTTTGCCCTGCCTCTGTAAGGCTTCTGTAGCAACACCTTGCATTCTCACGGAGACATGCTTTTACCTACATGAATTTTAATACTTAGTTCTAATTATAATACATGTATTTTTTTTTTTTTTTTTTTTTTTTTCATAGCAAACATACTCTTAGATGAGAGTTGAAGCTTCAAAAAACAACAATTGACATTGTTAAAATCAAAAAAAAAATAATTATAAGGCATTACCGAAGCTGAGTTTTTAATTTAGGCTTCTTCAAGTTTCCCAATAACATCGCTAACCTCTTCACGCCTACAGGCTACGCAGTAACGACTCTAAAGGCCCCCACCATATCTTTTCCAAAACCGCGTAAGAATTTGAATTTGGAATCCATTGTAATATTTCTTGCTTGCAATAATCATATGAGCTTGTATTTTTCAAATTACAGCTATTTGAAGCTCTTCCAGCCTTCTTTAAAATTTGACGATGCATATTTCGGAATCATTTTCATCTAAATTAAGGAGTCATATTCTGGTCGCTATCTAAGCCTACATACAAAGTCTGACCTTTTTAGGTGGATGTAGTGAGAAGATATAGGCGATTCATGAAATTTCCTGCTGTGATTTCCCTCAGTTAGCCGTATTTTTTGCTATAGCTTCCCTCCAAAATCATTCCAAACGCTAAAATGGACATATATTAGTTATTTGAGTTCATCTTATGATATGACCGCAAAATCAAAAAATTTCAGTTATTTTTTCATCCTCATCACATTTTGATATCTATAATCTCTTGTTCTCCCCTCTGACATCATGTATAAAAGTGAATATAAGATATAGTATACTTTTTATCACCAGTAGTCATGCGAGTCCATATAAATCATTTTTCTAATTATTTGAGGCTCGTCAAGTTTTCTCAAATTTTGGTAAACTGCCATTTTGGATTCATTTTAATCCAAATTCAAGTGATCATATTCAGTCCCAAACGAATCCTGCACACAATGTTTGACATTTTCAGTTGGATTTTGGAAATAGATATGGAAGATTTAGAACTTCCTCAAAAAACTTTTTTTGGTTCAGTTCTTATCTAAATGCACACAGGAGGCTGAAATTTGGGTATGTTGGTGTCCTTGACTTGATAATTCATAAAAAATTTAAAATTAAAAGTTTTAAACCATTTCTCCCTACTTCAGCTCCCCTCAAATTTAAGTGATTCGCTATTTTGTGGTGTATCGATATTTTATTTTGTCTTAGACATTCTAGGATGTGACGCAAACATGTGATGCAAAAATGAGCTTTATCGAATTAGCAGTTTATACTTTCTTAGAACATTAACAGACGCATACTAATTTTTCTAATTTTTTCAATTCATCAAGTTTTCAAGAAATTAGGTTNACGGCTTATAATTTTTTTTTTCAATTTTTCCAGGATTAAAAAATTTTCCTTTTTAGATAGGCTCTTATTTTTTTTCTATAAATTGTCAGATTTTTTCAACAAATGATAGGAAAGCCTCCTAACTTTGACGATCACCCAAGAGGATCTCAGAATCTCTGATGAAGCAAAATTTGTTAAAGGTTAAGGGGGCGGGGGAAGCGAGAGAAGGACTTGAAAATTTTTTCTACATGAATTGTAATCAATTTCAGAGTATTTGAGAGCAGGGATGTGCCAAGTTTACGAACTCCAAGGTTCACTAGTTCCAAAAATAAAAGAATTTCAGTTCAAGTTCAAGTTCACTTGAAAAACTGTTGTTCATTTTATTTCATGGTTCATCGGTGCAGTTGAAGCGATGAAGTGAACTTATTCACTCAAAATCTCCTCTTTCGGTATTTTGCTTCCTATTCTTTGAATTCACTCGGAAGAACTGAAATTTTGACATATTGGTTCCTTCATGTTGAAACGATTAGGTAATATAACTGAAGGATAAAAAAATGAAAATGAGAACATAGAGGGAAGTAAGTCTTTAACCCAGGGGCGTAACGAGGACATTCTTCGGGGGGGGGGGGAGAAAACCAAAAATTGCCAAGTAATGCCATGAAATTTTACCAACTGTTGACTTTTTTTTTTTTTTTTTTTTTTAGTCTTCAAAAATTTTAAAAATAGCTGTAATAATACTGCTACGCTAGATTCCAAATTTACCAACTTTCCAAAAGCCAAGGGGGCTACGTCCCTGGTTGTGTGCTATGCATGATATAAGTTGGCATCAGTTCGAATTTATTCGAGTTCTTATTTTCCCAAAAGAAATTCCAAGTTCCCAATTTCAACGTTGAACAATTATAAATTTCCCAACTTTTCAAAACACTTGGGGGGAAGCTCCCCCCATCCCCCCCTTAGTTACGCCCCTGCTTTAACCTGTCCGTTATTTTAGGGAGGCTTACTTAATCTTGGAGGGAGCTTTAGTTTTTTTTAGGTTAGTTGTTAAAACTTTACTTATAAGAACTCAGTTTTTTCTAGAGAGAGCTGAGCTCCTCTAATGAGTGAAACATTAGCCGAGCTGAACTTGAGTTCAGTTCAAGTTTATACCTTAAAGTTCACTTTATTCGTGATTTGATCCAGAAGTTCAATTCAGTTCAGTTGAAAAATCTGAGTTCGTAAATTAGTACGATTGTGAACTTGATACATCTCTGGTTGGAAGCTGAATAATTTTTTACATTAGAAAATTTTGCTCAGTTTTGTTAATTTCTATTTTTTTTTTTTTTTTTTTTTTTTTGTTAATTCTTAGATTAGAATTGAGGATTTTTTAAAATTAATAAGATTTTCTAGATTCTTTAGATTCTAAAATTTTCCAAGTTATCATTATTTTCTTTTTAAAAATACTTCTCAATTAGAAAGTTATTCTTAATTACATTATTTAATTTTTTTTATTTTTTTTATTTTTTTTTCATTTTTCAGATTTTCTAGAGGCTTAAAAATAATCTTAGATTTTGAAATTTTTAATTAATTAATTTTTCCTAATCGTTAAGTTTTTTCAGATTTAGGATTTATTTCGAATTGAAGATTTCTTTTCATTCTCCTAATTTTAAGGAATTTTTAATGGTAATATTTTATTGGGAATTTCTTGAAATAGATATAATTCAATAACTTCATTACCTAATTATTTAAGGCTTGCGACATTTTACTATAATATTTGTTCATCTTAAAGAGTACTTAAGTACATACTCGTTTGTAGTATATTTGCCCTAGTTCTTCATCTTGCTATTTTTAATTTAATGTTAACACAACATCAGCGATAGATGTAATTTAAATGAGAACGTAAATAAAACTGCAATTAAATAATTAAAGTATTTAATTTTTAAATGGCGTATTTACAACAATAGTAAAATCATATACATCGATGACTAGAATACAAAAAAGTTAAAAGTAGAAAAAAAGAAGGAAAATTAACAACAATAATACAGAGTATAATACAGTATAAGAGATTTTTCTATGTACGAATCAAAGGCCTATTAATGAAAGGAGAAAAATACAATAATAAAATGAAAACACAAAAATAACAAAAAACAAAAAAAAAAAATTTAATAAATAAATTACACTTGGGAAATTACGCTTAAATGAAAGTTAATTTTCGAACTGCTTTCCATTGAGCTAACTCCGATCGATTTGAGTGCTAATTTATAATTTAACTCGTTTATAACTGTAGCTAATAATTTTTGGTATACTTTAGCATTGATGGTGTTTTTTTGACGGCGCAGTCATACATGTAGTATTGCTTTCGAATATATTATCACAAAAAGCTTCAGGTTGCGAAACACGAGTCAAGCGAACTTTTCTCAGACGGAGGGTACGGCGTAATTTCGTCATGTGGGTTTATCGGGATCTTCGTTTTTCTCTAGTAACGTAACGGTATCTTGTTTCCATTTATTTACATGATGGGAATTTTTACTAGCGGAGGCGGCTTGTTGTTGAGCTTTAGCCTCTTCTTCTTGCTGCATGCGTTTGTGTTTAGTTCTTCTATTTTGAAACCATACTTTTACCTGAGGAGAAAAAGGTGCCGGTGAGTAATTTATTGGCGTAAATGAGGCTGCTCTCGACGGAGTTGTTTGGAATTTGAGGGACGTTGGACAAAACGAGGTAATTACGATGCGGCGAAAACGGGTATGGTATTCCCTTCGGTACAGATATGGTTATAAGTTTTATATGATCGTATAAAAACGGGGACACGAAGAGGCGAAAAATAACAGCTGAAAACGTCGGTGCCGGTTCGCGTTCGGTAAGTAGCGTTTAATAATGGCGAGCAAAACCGGGAATGAATTGCCGCTCAATTGTATTGTAAAGTTGTATCTACAGCGTAGCGCAACCACCGGGGAGTTATAACCAATCACGAGTTATTCTTAAATAAATAGACCTTCCAATTGAGAATATTACTCGAAAGGGGAGGACTTCAATTATAAAAATATATAGCTACTCGCCCTCCCCACGAGTATTTCCCGGCAGCTCGAAACGTGACCGAATTAAACCGCACTTTTATTTATAAATAAGCGTACGTTAAAAGATTTAATCCCTGTACGTAATTTTTCCCCTCCCGTTGCCCCGACACGAGGCTTTATACGGGACGTACGATATGATATATCATATAAATGTAACAACGTGTCATTATGTTCGATTTAACAAGCGTCGGTGATTCTTTTTTTCGCTTTTAGTCGCCATATCATTCAACAATAGATGGGATATGATTTCGAAATGGTTGGATTATTTGAGCAGCGGCCACCATAAGGATTTAAATCATTAAATGGATACGGATGTCATGCGAATGGAGTTTTCGGATGGGTTTTTATTCGTGTGTTGTACACATGAGTGGAAATTTGTTCTGTAAGCCTTTAAACGAGTTTGATGTAGAGTTGTGTTGTTTCAGAGCCCTTATTGGTTACTTCTCATCATTAATTTGATTTTCGCAAAGCCTAATGAAATTTTTGTTTGATAATTAAGTATCTCTTTTCCAATAACTAGGTCAAATATAATTTTTTTCTATACGAAAAATATCTATTTAATTTTTAAAAATGATTTCTGAAAATTTTTTTTTTTTATTTCATTATTATTAAAATTCTTGGATTTGATTTTTTTTTAAGAGAGAGATTTTTTTATTTAAGAGATAAAATAAAAATTAAACCTAGTACTTCTTCACTAGTGAGTAATGTAACAAATGTAAACACAAAAAAATTCCACGTTATGCTTCTCCTATCCCAAATATTTCTTTTGAGTATTTTAATACTTGCTCCCAAACATCAATGAATTCAAAACTATCGATTCATCAAACAATCTAATCTTGGAAATATGCCTTCATTTTATCTTGTATCTTGGTAAGATGAATCATCCTCATTCGAATTTATACATCATATGTAGTTTCTCCTCACACATGGATATTTATTGAATAGACCAATCATCATCCTGTGAGGTACTTATGATATATCTATCGAGATTCTCTACATAAGTAATAAGCAAATTTCCCAAGTACTTCACTTATAGAAATATTTACTTCCT
This sequence comes from Phenacoccus solenopsis, assembly GCA_009761765.1. Classification (NCBI taxonomy): domain Eukaryota; kingdom Metazoa; phylum Arthropoda; class Insecta; order Hemiptera; family Pseudococcidae; genus Phenacoccus; species Phenacoccus solenopsis. Next base: position 11,072,238 of record CM019755.1, on the reverse strand, counting down.
CATCTCAGTCTTGGGGAACAATCCATCCTTTTGAATTATGTAAAGCGATTAAAGAATCTCGACACTGTTGATTTCTCTTTCATCTACTTAGCCATTGACATATCATACATCTCTCTCATCGAAAGCATTTTTTGCGAAAGTGGTACACAACTCCTTACATTCTCTAAAAAAAAAAACTAGGTACCGTTGTAAAACATTTGAATTAAAGAAAGTAAACATTTTCTAAAGTTATGGAAATAAAAAAAAAAAATAAATAGAGGCAAGTAAAAAAATATTTTAAAATAAAAAATTGAAAAATAATTCAATTGGTTCTCAAAAATCAAAAATCATTTTTATTTTTATTTTCTGTTTAATATGAGTTTTGTTTGAAATTCGGAAACCTATACTTAAATACAAAGAGAAAATTTGTGAATTTTAGAAAACCCCAAAAATTGATATAAGAGTTTGAAACAATTATTTAGAAATTTGGGAAAAAAATTAAAAAATGATAGAATGTCTTTCAATTATCAAAAATATTTTCATCTTACTTTTTCGATTTCATTAAATAATATTATGTTTTGAAAGTCAAAAAGCAAAGTTTAAAAAGAAATACAAGTTTATGAAAGAAACACCTATTGCGTTCATTTTGTATGATTTATTGTCCTTTAAATTCCCATATTCTTTTATTTAATTGTGAACCCTTTAAAAATATTCGCCCCTTCCTACAACTAAAATAGGCAGCCGTAACCAATTATCGTGAATTTATACACAAAATACTGAAATTTTGTAATAAGACAAATATACTGAACAAAATGTGAACAGGTGTAACTTTAACAAAAATTAAAAAAAAATAAAAAAAAAAAAACATTAATTTAGGCGTTTAGAAAAATTGTTTTGACCTAAGAAGAAAATTAAACATAATTTGAGTGTCTTTCAGTAATCAAGTACACGGCGCGTTGTATGAAAAAGAAAATAAATAAATAAAAAATATTTTCAATTAATTTTTTCCAATTAGATAAATATAATTTGAAAGTCAAAAATCTATATTCAAAAAAAGACAAAATTTGTGAATTTTAGAAAAACCAAAAAATTTATATGACCATTTAAAACCATTACATAAGAATTAAGTTTTTTTTTTTTTAATTTAATTTAACGTGCCATAGATTGCCGTTAGAGTCGGAGACACCGTTGGAATAAGTTATTAGATTCTATGGAAGAAGTTACACTTTTTCTAGTAAGTCTGTTAGGGCTGTAAGAGTGGCAAGATCACTATTAAGAATTTGTGCCAACGTAGAAGTGTGGTTTAGATTGTTTTTGAAGTGTGTGATCGTATTGCTTGTCTCTAAATAATCGAGAAATATTTTCATTTTATTTTTTCCGATTTGATCAATATTTTTTGAAAGTCAAAAACTAATACTTAAAAAGAAATAGAAATTTATGAGTTTCAGAAAAACAAATTAATTTATGGTTTTGAAAAAACAATTTAGATTTAAGAAAAAATTTAAAAAAGATACAAGTGCCCTTCCCAATTCAATATCATTTTTTTTTTCAATTAAATAATTATGCTATGTTATACTATAATATGTAAATATATTTTTTTTAATCAAAAAATTAAATTTTAAAAGAGAAAAAATTTTTGAATTTCAGCACCGTGCCTGTAGCGTTGTAGCTGCACAGAGCACGATGAACAAGAAAAGTAAATAGAAGTAATTATTATAAATAAGTGGAAAAAAATTATTTAGACATTTAAAAAAAAATATTTAAAAATTGAAAAAAAAATCATTAAAAATGATTCGAGTATCTTTCCATAATCAAAGCCATTTTTATTTTATTTTTTGAAATTGAAATATAACTTTATGAATTAAAAAAATCAATTTACCTTGGTATTTAAAAAATCATCATTTTCAAGGTTAAAAAATCAAAAATGATAAAAAATTATGATTTTTTAACGAAATTTTATTTAACTATTTTTGGTCTGATTTTGAACGTGAAAATACCATTTTTAAAGAAATATAACTTTATGACTTAAAAAAATCAATTTACCTAGGTATTTAAAAATTCATCATTTGTCCTCGTCTAAAAATACACGAACCTAGCTTCTCAAGAATGGTTCATTGAAAAGATCAGTTTGTTACGACTACACAAAAACCAGGACTCTTGTAATTTCAATGAATCAGCACCATAGCTAGCCGAGGGAATATGCGAAATGCGAATGTTGAAAGAAATACGCGTATCATAACCGACGTCCGTAAAGCTGTCAATATATAGTTAGCGCTCCATATCTGGCGATAAAATTACGACCGACAATGGCAGACAATAGTGATTGGATGCGCTAAGCTCGAGTGTTACCTGCTGCGATACCAATTGCCACCGATGCTCGCTGTTTTATAGATTTTTTTTTAAATGCCTAATGTTACATAAATGTCGCTATTTTTCGCGCACCAACTCGATTATGATGTCAAGTTTAGGGTTATTTTATACGAAGTTATAATTTATTTTATAACGTCTGATCGACTTCCTTTTCGGTGGTTTACGAGTATTGCTAGATCAGGTTGTACTACTCGACGTATTACAAATGATTCAATATCTTACCTGAGTTTCTGTTAAACTTAATGACTGAGCCAGCTGTTTTCTTTCAGCTCCGACGACGTAGTGATTTTTTTCAAAAGCATGTTCTAATTTCAATAATTGACTAGGACTAAAAGCGGTTCTTATCCTTTTCGGTTTTCTAAACGGTTGCAATAGGAAGCCAGGAATATCGGGACCTGAGAACAGAAAATGTATCGACGTTAATTAAATTATCGTGTTTAATGTGTCATCTTGTGGTGCTGCCGAGTATCATTGTCACTCGAGATAAAACCATTTTCTAGGTAATTTTCGCTATAGATAAAGAAAACTATTAATTATTGTCATCGTATTATCTAAAAATGTATTACCTAAGATTTTTTATAAAATATTGCTTTCACCAAGATTGGGAAAAAAATTGGCGCCAGAATTTTATCAGTATTAGATTGTCTATACGCGAACCTGAATAAGCAATTTATTAATATCATCGCGATATGCACGAGGTTTAATTTATGCGTCTTGATAGATCGTTTATAAGTATGTGTAGGGCAAAATGAATACGTATATTTGGATCTAGGCGTCTAAATAATAAATTTTTTCGCTCGTTTACTTTGATAATTGATGCGGCGTGTTCGTTGTTAATCTGTTCGCTTGTACTTCATTATCATAAACAACGAACTAGTGTATTCGCAGTTAACGTCGTGTATTTCCTAAATACTATAATTATACGTAATATTATGTATTATTCTAACCATTTTAACAGCATTCCCCCTCCTCCACTTTACATACGTCCTCACTCCTACGTATTCAATTAATATAAATATTAAGCTGGTACAATGCGCATTTGTACACCCGCACCTCAGCCTGTACGAAGGGCTTTCAAAGACACGAGGTGTCGTATTCGCGAGCTGATTAAGATAAGACGACTTAGAGGATAACAAGAAACCAAATGTCGGTTAGGTCTAACAATGACTAACCAAATGTATAAGAAATCCTACCTATAGGTAATTTTTTCCCATTCTCTCGGCTACCGTGTCGTATTTAATGTATGATAATAAATTCGACTCTCTTTCACCGCATATAGGTGCCAGATTCGAATGTACTGTTGATGACATTTTTGAAACACGATAAGGCTAATTTCGTTCGTTCTATTCGTGGCGGGTATATCTAGATAGATTTATACATTGTAGATTACATTATGTTAAATTATGGAGATCTAAATATTGTAATATGGAACTCATATCTGTTTCATTAGCGAGCGTAATGGAAACCGATGGTTGTGGTATTGTTTACAATCTCGATTGTCAGCTTTTCGACTAAGAAGGTGAAGATGAAGAATAGGAGATGTGAGTTAATTTTTTTCCATTTCATTTGTAATTCAAACAACGCCAATGTTCGCGAATAAAGCTGATTTTTCCTTCTCGATGTCAGGTTCAGGTTTGTCACTGTCGTATGATTTTCGCGATGTCAGATGAAATTTATAAATGAGCTATAGATAGCTGTGGGTTTGTAGGTAACTACGATTTTGGGTTTGATTTATGGTAATTTCGCGATGGAAAGAATGGCGGATATATTTTTTATTTTATTTCAATTCCTTCGTTGAACGCCTTTTGCTCTACTCGACCATTTGATGAGAACCTAATTCTCTTTTATTTAGTTTTCGAAAATTTCAAAATTAGTAATAAACTCGAATTTTATTATTATGCAGAGATGTATGTATTTCTGAATTCTAAGCACTCAGCACATCATATACGAGTTTGATTCATGATATCGTGTACTAAAACCCATTAATTCAGGACTCAGTCGTCACATTAGCGACAGATTCATGACCGAAGTACTAAGTCACCATTATTCTAAAAATCAATCTACGTATTTGTGTATGTTATTTCAACAAAAAATAAATAAAAAAATTTTAACGATTTTTTCCATACTGTTTATTTTCAATTCTTATCTCTCAAAAACTCCCAGTATGTAATATTTTGCTGATAAAACTAAAACCTTTTCAAAAAAGTATAAATACAAAAAATTACTATCACTGGTGAGATCCATCTAGTAAACAAAATCGTTGAATTTGTTGAACAGTCAGATTCAGTGGTATGAATAAATGAAAAAATCGAAACTATTTTGATTTTTTTTTTACTCAAAAATTCCTTCATTTTTAATGAATTTTCCCATCTTACAACTCTTACAAATTTTTGAACATTTTCTTATTAGCCTATATATTTTTTTGTTATTGAATTTTTCATTTTAAATATTTTGTTGATTTTTTTTTTTATATTTATTTATACTGGCGTATGTAATTGCCAAGATTATCACGCATGATTTTTTTATTTTATTATTTTTCTATTTTTTTTTTCACACTTGGATACTTCTTTATTTCATAATTTATAAAAATTATTTTTATTTTTGGACTTTTTTCATTCTTGAATTTTTTCATTTTCAATCAGTTTTTTCTTTTCGAATATATATTTTTTTTTTTCATATTTTTTTTATGTTTGACATTTTTTACTTTTTCTACTTCATTTACTTCATTAAATTTTTGAACATGCAAATAAAAATTTTCCATCTTCCCTTCCAGGACCATTTTAGAGAGACTAGGTTTGAGACAATTTTCCTCCTTTGCCCCTTTCTCTTAGTGTTCCACTACCTGAAACTACTATAATTATACATTATAATGTAAGTTTCATGAAAAAAATAGTTTCAGCGAGAAAACAAAGAATAAAAATACATTTTACATACAAAAAGTAGCTGTAGTATATTTTAGTGAAACAATAAAAGAAATTAATGAATGAATTAAAAAATAGAATAAATTAGAAGATATCAATTTTTTTTACCATGAGAAATTTTTGGCAAAATTTAAGTGGAATTTTCACTTCATTTTGTCCGTGACATTACTGTAATAAAATATGTAGTGAACTTCCCAGAAATGTGCGTTAATTGTGTTGATTGTGATATGGGGTCCGAATTATTATTAATAAGCTGAATAAAATGAAAAAATAAACATAAACTTCGACCTTAAACATTTTATCTTCTATTTTTTCGTTTTCTTCAATGATGTTGACAAGTCTGTGCCAAAATGGAAATCATAAAAATAGAGCCATTGGAAAAACCTCAGCATCTGTCTGATTTTTTGAAAATTTATTTTAATTTAAATAAGATGAAAAAAGAATAAAGAAACTAGAATCGTTCAAAATCAAAACTCTAGATTATTTTTTTATTTGAGAAATTATTTCTCTACCATTAAAAAAAATACCTAATTCATACAAATAAAAAAATATATTTTTCTAAAAAATATAAATAGATATATTTGGTCAATCGACGCGTAAACATCACTTAGATTAGAGGAACTCTTAGTTTTCAATTTCCATAACAATGCACTATAAAAAAATGAAGGGTGCCAATACTAGAATACACCGTGAATAATGAGCCTCCGGATACCCTTGAGGCCAAAATAGAAGATGGTAATGGATAAAACCTAAATGCCAATTGAAACTATAGCATACATTATGTTAATCTTTTTGGAAATTTCTGTTTCTTTGTTTATAATTTGTGATATATCTATTTTGCTGACATTAGCGCAACAAAGATTTTTAAATTTTTCTACCACGTTACTCTAATGGCTTCCATTAACAAGAATAAGGAATCAAAAAAGCTTCTTTCGCTTCTTATGGTAAAAAGATGACATCAAATTGATCGAAAAATTCAATTAATCCAAAGGTCTCGCGATTGTGCACAGAAGAAAAAATTAAAGAATAATTACCAAAACAGAACATCCTTCACGTATAATTAATGAAGTTAGCCTATTTTTTGTGGTTCACAAAAATTCCTCAAGAAAATTAAGCTTTTCAGTTTAAGAGTTGGTTGAAAATTAATGTGAAAAATTAATTCACTAAAATTTTGAATCAAAATATGTAATGTCCCCAACCCAAACTGTCCTCGATAAGGATAAAGGTTTCAAACAAAATTTGGTCTACAGGTACTTCATGGTGGTAGTGAAAATATCCACTTTTTCGATAAAAGGCATCTCAGAGATGAAAATTGTGCAATGTCCCTTACCTCATAATTTTTGGCGAAGCACCAGCCCCCTTCGAAGATGTGAAGTAAATGTCATTTTTCACAACAAAATGACCAAGAAATATAATTTTCGAGCGCAAGCTTCAAGAGTACTACCTTAAATGACATATTAAAATTTCTTTTCTTTTAATCTCAAGCATAACTCCCAAGGAGTATAAAACTTTTCAACTGTGTTTTTTTAATATATCTCAGCAAATATGACACTTACATGAAAAATGATAAGGAATAAAATTAATCTATTTTTAATTTTGAATAAAAAAAGTTCTAACCATCTTTTCGTAAAAATGCCTCCTTAAGCTAAAAAAGCCCCTTATCAGCTCATGTTTCGAACTTACCAGTTCAACATGTCCATTTAGTATGATTTTGTCATTTATCTAGGTAAATATGAAATTTATGAGAAAAATAGTTATGTCAGGATCGTGCAGAGAAAATCCGGGCCCATGAGGAAAAGTCATGAGAACCAAAAAAAAAAAAGATTGTGGAGGTAGTAAAGACTAAAGACAGATTTTTAGCGCCGATACGTCAAGTCGCAGGCATTCGTTGGGCCCTAAAAAAAAACTCGGGCCTGGGGAACCCCCTCCCCTCTTTGTTCTGGTCCGAATTATGTACAAAATGATTCAACATCCCAAATTGTACCTGTAAAAGGGTATTTTCGGTTTCCCCACGTTTTTTTGGGCGACAAATGGCAAAAATGAACGGTGTTTTTGAAAATGTCACAACTTTGGAAGTCCTTATTTTGCCTTTTTGTTTGAGAACATTAGGTAATGGTGCAGGGTCATACTGAGAAAATCCGGGCCCAGGAGAAAAAGTCATGAGAGCAAAAAAAAAGAAAAGGTTGCGAAATGTAAAGATAGCAAAGAAAGATTTTTAGCGCCGATACGTCAAGGCGTCTAGTCACGGGCCCTCAAAAAAAATTCGGACCCGAGGAAACCCGCCTTTCCCCCTCTGCTTAGGCTTGCAATGTTGCTCTGTATTTTTTTTGTATGGGCTTAAATTTAAAAGAGAAGTAAGGTGACTCAGACGCTCAGGTGGCTATTTTTATGGGCTGTAGAAATTTGAAAAAAAAATTACAAAGACGAATTATATTGAAAACAATTTGATTATATCTTAATAATACTGGTTCTTAGTATAAGCGTAATTTAAAACAATCAAAATTTATTTCACTATAGGCACTGATTCTTCAAAAAATTTTTGCGAAGGTCACAACCTTAAGCCTCCACACCTCCCCAAGTGCGTCTATAACATTAGGAATTTCATTCAAGATTTTAGTGAGTTAATTTTTCATGCATTACTTTTCATCTACCTTTTGAAAACTTGGAATGGATGCAAATTGGGTTCAGAAAATGGACAAGGTGTGGATCTTTTCAATTTGAGAAATTGATTTTTTTTATGATTTTGGATGAGGGAATTTTTTTTTTTTTTAATTTTTTTAAACAGTAACACTACGTACTATTGAACATGTAATAAAAATTCGATGAACAGTCCTAGTCAAATACTATACCAACGAAAGAATCATCATACATCATAGCTCAATCCATTGGCGAGAACTAGCGTGTAAATAATTTCCCTCAGATATCACCCATAGGTACTTAACGTTCAGCATCACGCCATTCACGCCATTTTATCGTAAAGATGCGTGAACAAAGCATCTGCAAAGGGATGATGTGATGATGTAACGCGGTTATTATATTAAATAACTGTATTAAACCCCGAGCCCAACTTCTCACCACTTTTTTGCACTCCCTATACTCTCCATCATCCCTGTAGGTTGACTTACATAATGGCACCCCTCGACGTATCATACGATGACCACGCGTAACAATGTTAAATCAACGATTAACGGTAGCTGGTCGCGTCGTGGCTACGATAAATTAACGACTTTCTCGGTTCAGCAATCGAACTCGTAGTATGGCCAATTTAAATGGTTGAGAACATGGTAAACGAGTTGATAAAACGCGACTGCGGTTAGGCGTTAATTGATTTCAGCGGTTTTTTTAATAAGCTTATTATCCTATCTTATTGTGAATTCATACGGCGAAGGCGTGTTTTACGCGTATAATCTTTGTAGAACGGCGAGGCGTGGCCGCGACGGGTTCGTTTTAATCGTCGGTAATGCGGAGATTTAATTTCCAACTATGGGGAAAACAATGTATGAAGAAACGTGGCAATTTGATGAAATTTTGGTAGTCTCGGTGGCGCGTATAATGAAAGGTGAAACACACGGAGGTTTTTTTTTGGGGGGGCAGTTCGAATTTACGAAGAACAAACCAGTTAAACGTTCGCGTTTGACATGTTACATTATTAGCTGAAGGCTACGTTCGAGATAGAATTACATATTTATTCTTGGAAGTTACTATAGGTTGTGAGATATAAGGAAAAAAAATCCGTTCCAGTACAAATTTTGTATTAGCGTAGCGAAGTGGGCGTATCGAGGCGCATAAATAAAACGCTCATTAATTTAGGAAGTTCTTATTTGAAAACGTTAATTACTGTTTTGACGTGTACAAACGAATAAATGACGCTTAATAATAGCGTAGCGTAACAACTGGGCGGCCAGGTTCCTTTTATATGCGTAGATTGTGATAACAAATGGAGCTAAATAGTCGGCTATGCGTAAGCGATGGCGTAATAGGCGCGGGGAATTTTACCGCCGGTGTAAAATCGGCGAATTAGGAAAGCGTCGGGGTATTTATGACGCGTGGAGTTGAGAACACGGAGCTGGATACGCGTAGGTAATAGGATGGCACCATCAATCAGTCGAGGTCTCGTCAAAACCGCTAATGCCAACGTTAATTGACTCATTTACAAACAACTCAGACGCTTATTTGTTTAACTCCATTGTGCGGCGGCAATCACTCGAGATGTTATCGGATATTTCAATGCACCGATCTACCTTATTGGGTTTATTCGGGTATTCAATTATGAGTCGAGAAATCACGATTACCCATCCCCAATGGATTGGAGGCTTTGGTGGTGAGTAGTCCGAAACACCGAAATGTTCAACTTTCTCGTTACGAATATGGCGATCACGATTTCAATCCCACTCGTTTAACCAGTTCACACGTTCGCAGGTAATGACTTAATTCCTAAATTAATCGAACCGAGTACGATGAATTCTCGGTATTAGTCGCCTACTTTTTCAAGCCCGAGGGGGAATTTTAGTCTTTACAAGAGGCCATTAAATAATGAGCCCGTTATTAATAAATTTTCTACCCACCATATGATTTTGATAGGCGACGCCGTTAACACCCGCCATTGTTCTTGAAGGGGGAGATATTACTGCTGTTTGATGTACATTATGCTGGCTGAATATGCGAGTAATTATTCTGATTAGATGAACATTTCGATTGAAATCTTGATTTGTGGCGACTGAACGCAGATGATGGATTACACGGTTACGTTTCATGGTCGTTGGTAAATTATATAGGTTGCGTGGAAGATATGGTGTCCATTTCCTGCATACTGAGATCGTGATTGTGTTTTATAGGGTTATACTTGGTCTGGAAAGCCTAAAGGGTTAAAGAAACGTATACGGTAGCTTTAATATTGGACATTAAATTTTGATTGAGAATTAAGCTGAAAGAGTGTAGCTAGTGGGTAATTAGGTGTAATTTAGATTTGTGATGGTCAAGAAGTTCATTTCAGTATGGGATGATTTTATTGCAAATTTTGGCTTAATTACATTGATATAAAGTAGTTACATGAAAAATTACTCTCATAACTTGCTATCATCGTGAAGGCAATTTTTGTGTTACCAAGGATTCGAATGATGGAATATAATATGAAATAAATGGCTTACTTCATTCAACAATACCGCTCGTTAGAATGGGTTCAATTTTGTATTTTTTTTTTTTTTTCAAAATGCGAAGGGGTAAGGTCACAATAGTTACCAAACGAACTCAAAAGAATGTTATAAAACTTCTACCTCCTTCCTCACAGATAAATTATTGGACCATTCATAATGAAGACAAATTTTAAAAATTTTCTGGCTGGTAAAAATTTTGTACATTCCAAAGTCATATCTTGTCATCTAATGAGAGAATAAAATTTTAGAGCTATTTTTTTTTAGCTGTGTTTTTAACAAAACGATAACTATTACAGCCTACCTGATTTGAGAAGAGAAGGTCGGGGGAGGGTGGGGTCTTCAAATCTTTGCGTTTCAGACCATTTGTAATCATCTGGCAAATGTCCAACTTTTTGGTATATTTTAATTTAAGAGCTTTAAACCATTCTAACATTTTTTTTTCACAAAGCAAGAATTGGATTATTTTTAGAAATGAACAACAAATGGGTAATATTATGGGCTTAACTTGAGCTATTTCGTACTCAAAGGTAAAATATGCTCAATTTTTACTCAACAAAGTTTCCCAAAACGTTACGTTCTTGATTTAAAATGACTTCGTATACATATTTTAGCATCAAAGAGGTCAGACTTGGAGAAACCCTGTGGTACAAATATGAGCATATTTTGCCTCTGGAGTTCAAAATAGCTCAAAATGAGCCCTTTCTGTGTACACGACCATAAATTAGCCATTTACCTTTCATTTTCAAAAATACGTAACCAAAATTTGTATTAAAAAAAAAATTAAATTGTTAGAACACCTAAATTTTTGAGAAATTGGCAGCTGAATTTTTTTGCAACCTTTGAACGACAAAATGTGCCTATAAAACTTAGAAACTGATTTTTTTGAAAATTTCAATTTTTAAAAATTTTTGGCTTTATTTTGAGAAGCTCTAAGAATTGAGTTGGAAGCCTACGATGTTTTTTTGGAGGTGGTGATCTCGCACCTTCAGTTTTTGAAAAAAAAAAAAAAAGAAAGAAAAAGTGGTCCACCTTAGTTCTTAGATTTCTATCCCAAAAGTACGCATTTTTTTAAAAAAATTCACTAAAAAAGCAAACAAAATTTAAAAAAAAATACATTAAATTACGAAAAGTAAAAATAAACATTTTGCAAAATTTTCCTGTTAGAGCAATTTGAAGCTAGAAAATTCAATTAAAAATTATTGAAAAGTTGGAAAAATCAATTTTAATGAGGGAAAAGTTGGCTTAGATTTTTTATTCGCCCGGGTTTCTTCATGAACTGTAATTTGTTCATTTTGCGCTATTAATTACATTTTTGAAAAAATTTTCGATTATCCAAATATCCTTACGAAATTAAAAAATTAATATCGAATGTAATACAAACCAACTGGACCAAATTACTTTCAAGTTAATCGTTTTATTTATATTTCTCAATTTTTTTTACGGAATTTAAATTTCTAAAAAAAAAAATAATAAAAAAAGCAATTAAAAAAATTAATTTTCTGTATGATAAACCTCATCTAATCCTAAACCACGTAAAATAATAAAAAAGAAACGCCTCTAGCCTAGAGCTGTACATGGCGTAATTTGATAAAAAAAAAAAAAAAAAATGTGAAAAGACTAGAAATTTCTTTGAGAAAAAAAATACGCCAATCTGAAGTAATATCAATTTTTTTTTCTAAGATATTCACTCATGATATTTTTTATGTTATAAAAAAAAGTAAAAACACAGGTAGTTTATATTTAAATTATTTTGAAAACAAAATTATATTGATTTACTCAAAAAGCTTAAAAAATTGACTGGTTGATATTATTGAAGAAAGATGGAGGGTTATTTTTTTAGTTAGGCATGCAGGTTGACAGGGAAATCAGTTCATATTCGGCATTCTGATGTCTTATTTTTCATGTAATAAATTTTTTTCAACTTCAATTCCTGAGCTGAATTTTGATTAGGCTGCTAATCTTGAAGGAAGTCTTAATATGTATATGTTGCTAGCCAGTTATCTGTACTATAAGTTGTGAAGAAAAAAGTGAGTTCGATTAAAATACATTGAAAACCATTAATTAAATTGTTGCACAGCAAAGAAAAAGTTTTGAAATTTTTATTTTATTAAATTTATTCATTAAATTGTTTTCAATTTTTTTTATTCGATTTTTTTCTTATAAAATTTGTATTAAAAACAATAAATCATGTGTTTTCAATTTAATAAATATTTTGTAATAAAAATAAGAGGTTTTTTAATTTAAAATTTTGTTACTATAATTAAGACGTTACTTAGCAGCAGAAATTTCTTTGAAAAAAAGAGAAAACATATGAATTGAAGTTGGACGTAGTATTTTATGTTGCAATGAAAATGTTTTTGTACAAAAAAAAATATAGTCTTACATGACTCCGTGAGTGACACTTATATGTACCATAACTTTAGCTTCCTAAGCAGAATTGAAGAAAAAAAAAAGGTTTTTTGGGAAATTTTGATTAAGGAATATCTCGACCCTAACACACATCAAAAAACAAACCCAAGATGCTAAAACCTTGCTAGTTATTTGGAAGTATTTAAATTTTTATTATTTTATTTTTCTAAAAGTTCCTTATATTTTATTTACAAAAGACAATGAAAGCTCCAGTTGTAGATTCGATTAAATTATTTTTCCACGAAGTCCTTTTCTTTAGGATACTCCTATTACAACTCTTTGGATTGGATATCGAATATACGTAGTTATAGCTTCTAATTAACTCCCATTCGAGTATAATGTAATCAAAACTCAACCATTATCCGTACTTTCTTATATTCCTAGGTTAGGCTTGTTGGTTTTATGGTAGTTAATTGATTCGTCGGAACTCACGGAGCTGATTTTGACGCCAAATCTAGCTTCTATTCTCGCAGGGATAATTTAAATATCACCCGAAGCATCGATTAATTGAACGTGATTAGAAGAAATGAGCTTCTCAAACATAAATCAGCGATTAATTTACATTTCATCGAGTAACCACCTTATATAAAATAATTCTTTTAGAAAAAAATAAATTAAAAAATCAATGCTAACGTAATAAATCAAAAATTCTCGTAGTTTATTTACCCAACCCATTAGGTACGCGGTTGGAATTAATAAGGATCTAATGGTTTATGAGTAATCGCTAAATTAATAGTTGATCGTTAAGACAAAGGTAAATTAATATTAATAGTCGGATGTGTAATATCGTAAGTCGCGCATATATAGACGATTTAACCTCCTCCCCTCTCTCTTTATAGGTTAATAATTTCTTCGTCGTGAGTAGGTACTATAGATGACGTCCTCTTTACGAGTGATAGGTATACGATTTATTGGAATTCCAGGATATGCGAAGCTATAGGGTAGGCTTAGCTTGAAGGAATACTATCGAGTAAAGATACGAATGACGAGGTGTATAACGCGAGTTTGATGTTTTTGGGCGCGAAAAAATAAAGTATATAATGTAAACTGGTTGAACGTAGCGGTGGTAATTTTGTGATGGATCGTGAAGATGGATCTATATAAGATAGTTTAATGACGTCTAATTTGTTGGAAACGAAAAACGCCCATTCGCCTAAAGATAGCTTAAATATCTCGTTCGCTCTGTGGCGTTGTACGGTTAAAGTATCCAGGTACTTAACCGTGGCGATGATTAAGGCCGAACAAGTAGTGAAAACGATTTTCTATTTACTCTTTACGAGATAATTACTTCATCGAGATGAAGTCTATGGCTGTGTATCATTTACACGCGCATAGAAGCCGTGAACGATAGGGATGGTCGAGCTTGGAGCAGAGGCAACGTAAACAACATAATTAAAGTGGTCCCAAATGTTATCTTTACCATCTTTAATTTAGAGAGGACAAATTTGATAAGTACTCGGAGTACTTTACGACGCACTGATTACGCCTGCGCGGTTTAATAAATGATAATGAGATAATCTACGTGGACTAGATCGGGTTAAGATGGCGTTACGACTTACGAGTCCTAACTCGGGACGTTGTTAATATTGGTGCACGGTGTACTACCTAATCAGGGATATGATAAATAGATTCTAGTTAAAATCGCATTATTGCTCCTTAATGACGTATAAAGTCGTCGCTGGTTTCGGGTCGTGTCGAATTTGTAGCCGTATACGTTAGCGATACTAAACAGGTTACGGGTACCTGATCGATGATCGTGGCTCGGTGGAAATAATTTGTTTCTTTAAGTGGAACCACTAAATACGCCGACTCGATCATATGTCCGAGTGTTTGATCGTGACTGTAGTTGTTAAAATGGTTATTTATGACCGGCGTGGTTTTAATTCGGTGGTGGTGATTGAGGAAGTCAACGTTATAGATGATAGGTTCCCAATTGAGAGGGTCGAATCGTTCGCCAAGAGGGTGATGTTTGACTTGGCGAAGCTTTAATGTAGCTTTTGTTTCCATATCCTTATTGCTAGCGCCATGTGAAATGGATACTATCCATAATGATCAGTGACCAAATCGTTTTTATGACAAAACAACATAGATACGCAGTACCCTTTGAAATTAAGACACTATGCCTAATTTTCAGGTATACGTATACTAACCATCGATATAAACCTTTTTCACATTCTAAAGGCAGTGTAGGTGATAAAAATCATGCCTATAAAATTTATCACTTTTTCCCCCTCAAAAGAATCGAAGATCTTTCGTTTGATTACCTCTAAGATTTTATTTCTTTTGTCGAAATATTAGATCTACATTTAGTATAAATCGTATACTATGACTTTAAATGTTAATTTAATTTCTAATTTACCACACCCCTTCCATTTCTCTCTCCCTCCAAGCTGATGCTGAAATATCAACAAAAATTACATGAAAGGAAAAAATTAATATTAATGAATTCTGAATTAGAAAATGAGTTACAATAATAACAACAACAACATAAAACTAATTGTTTTATTTGAAACCAAGATAACTGATATGTATAAAAATATACTATGCAATTTTAAATATTGAAAATCATGAAAAAAAGAGAGAAATATATGTCAACTGGTAAAGTTTGAATTTCTTCAGAAAGATAATAAATGTTTTTTTTTTTTTTTTTTTGATACTGATGCGAAGATATAAACCAAAATAATATTAATAATGGCTCGAATCGTAGAAAAAAATCATTTTTATTTTGATATTATGTTCTTTTGTTGTGTATTTAAAAACTATAAGTGCATATTGCAAATTGTAAATGAATAGATTTTTTCGAAATAATTTTCATTTTTATTTAATATAATTTTTCATCGCCTAGGTATAATAAATACAATTTATCCATTTAGCTTTCTTGTGTTCAACGTGCCGTTACAGGGAGGCTAAACCAGTAGATTTCAAGAAGAGTTGTCTTTTCATTTGATTAAGATTTTCTGAAAGGATTTAAAATATAAATATGAAAACATATTAATGAGTATTTTATTACGAAATTTTTTGGTAATTTTTTTTCGTTCCTTACTTTTTTTTATTATTATTGTGTCATGTACAGCTTCGCAGCTAAAGGTTTTGAAATATTCCTATGCAGATAGGAAATACTTAAATTCATGATAAATCAATTAGACGAATAGTGATATTTTCAAAATTGAATAGCTAATTAAAAAACAAAAATTAGAATAAAATTACTTGGAAAAAAATTTTGTGACTTTTTTTTTGATGCCTTGTACAGCGATGGGCTAGAGGCGTGATTTATTTGAATTACAACTTCAGAATATTAAATTATTTTATTTTTCAGTCAATCGTATTTATTTTCCGATACCTATATGTGCATATATCCATATTTTTCTTGAATTAATTTGTCAAGTATTATTTTTTTATTGTTATTTTTTACTAACTAGAGTCTAAAGCATTTTTTTTTTAATATACCTGCTTGGCATTTTTAAATAAGTGTGATTATCACATAATTGAAATTTTCATGAATTATGAGCATTCGTTGTTTAGTATAATTATGTTCATCCTTTTAAAAAAAAATATTTTTATTAATGTTATTTGTTTCTTTTTTTATGTTGATAATAATAGTGGTGGTCCCCTCCTATTACTATTTTTGGGCTCTTGGGAAGATCATTCACAATTTGTTACAAAAATTGTTATTGTACCCTCTTAAATAAATTGATTATATTTGATTTTCGCATTTTTTTTTAATTGGCGAATTAATTTTATCTTGATTTTTTTTTCAAAATAATGAATCAATAAAATATAATTGAAAAAAATTCTATTAATATTAGTTTCACATTTGAAAAAATTCAATTTATTTACTTATTTTATTTTTGTATTCGAGATTAAAAACAATAAATTCATTCCTATGAGAGAGTAATAACCTAAAGGCATGAAATAATCAATTTGAAGATTTTTTAACCATATTTGTATTCTCAAAAAAAAAAAATCATCGAAAAAAAAAGAATACTATACACTAGAAATGTATGTGCACGAAACTTTCAATATGGAAAACCAGATCGAGAACCCCATTTTGTGAATTTTTCATTTGAACGCAACAAAAAATCTCTGCCTAATATAAATTAATAATCACTGAAATACATAAATCAAATTTTCAAATTGCTAATTCTCAATCTACTCGTACCTTCAATAATGCGAAGTATGAAAACTCTTACTTTTTTAAAATTTTTAACATAACATGAATGGGATTTCATGCTTCCAATTCTCACCTTTCTCAACTCGAACAAAATATATTTAAATTTATTTCTTTCACTCACCCCCTCCCCCTTAACTCTCAAAAATTTTTCATAATTTTTTTCAAATGTGCTAATATTCTAAAATTGTTAACTGAAAGAAAAATTCATGAGCACTATTCACAAAATCTCTGGATTTATTCCATTGAGCACCTCTGGAAGTGGTTGTTAGGTAATTTGAGTTGTATGGTGGAAGAATTGTAACCATATCTCACCTATATTTCAGCATCTCGTTTACCTCTATTATAAAATTGTGCGCGGAAATCAATCTTCTCGTTTTAGAATTAAAGTATACACACAGCACACACGAATAGACAGATAGGTACTCGTTTATAAAAATAACGAAAGCTTTAAAAACTCTAAATGCTTCTTTAAAATTAAGCGCTGATATTACCCGTATATACCGAAGGCGTAGAAAACCTATTATTAAAGAAAAACATTCTGTCAAAACGGATACCGAAAGGTTACGTTATAATAACCAAGAGCAGATTAAAAACGAACCGATGTCAATCATAATTTTTAAATAGGTCCATTTTATTAAATACAAAAAAAAAATGTAGAATGTAAAAAACGTAAACGAATCGGCGTTTTGAAAAGGGGCTGATATAACACGCGATTCTATAGGGTTAACGTTTTAACAACAAAGATTCTACGGGTGTATAATAACACGTTCGTAGATGATTTTCCATTATCAAAGAAACGATGGTATTAGCGTAGAAAAGGCGTGAACGAATGAATTAGATGGGTATTTGAAGTAGTGATTTTATTTTGGCGTTATTCGTTTACCAGTGATTGTAATGCGTATCGCGTAAATTTTAATATATCCGCGTTATATCATTTTAGGTATGGCTGAAGCGGTGCGACCGCGATACGTAGATGAATCAGATACCAGGTACGAGCGCGCGGTCTCGTCTTGGACGTTGTAATTTTAATAATTTCTTCCTTTTGACAAAACGTTTGGTTTGTTCGGCGCACAATCGCGATACGAGAGTGGCAATTAAAGTAGTTAATCAATTACACGAAAAGGAAGGTGTACTAAGACACGAGGTCTCATTAATAAAGTAGTTGGCTAACGATACCAAACGCTGATACGAGTTTATCGTTGTACCTAAAGGTTTTCGCCTGCGAGGGTCGATGCAGTGGATTCGAACTCGGGGTAACCCTTCTCGTAGTATGGCGTGTTTACGAGGAAATGTGAAAACAGATGTCAAGATAAACGACTGCTGATTATTTCCACAAAATGCTAATTCTCAACAATTTAAGCTCACCCAAACCGGCTGTTGAAGGAAATGCTGTAAGAAAACGCGAGTCTTTGAGGTAGCCGAGGAAAGGGAATTAATTTGGGGTTTAGAGAGTCCGTTGATAAGGAGAGGATAATTGCATCGTATTGCATGTGTCGAATGAATGTCAGAAGTGTGACGATTGTGATTAAATTTAATGATCGGTGGTTACTGGAATAGAAGTCTCTGTGGAAGCCTTATAAATTTCAAAAAAAGCGAATAACTAAGGTTTGAAATTATTCGGAGTCTAATAAAGGTGTTTTCATGAAGGTTATTGTGAAGCAGCCCTTGTGACCCACCATGAGTATGGACTCTTGAGCTAAGACAGCTTCTTTAGCTGTGTTGTAAGTAGTTTACAACAAATTTAAATCGCAATATATCGTACCATTGTTTGATGAGAACATCATAATGAAACATTTTCAGCCCCAAGATCATTATTTGATAGACTATCAAGACTAATTTTTAAATAAGCATCATAAAACATTCCGTGAAGCCCTTGTGACCCACCATGCATATTATTTATATCCAAATCTGAGCTCTTAGGCTGAGCAAGCACTCTGAGCTTTATTGAAGCTAGTTTGCAACAAAACCAAATCGCAATATATCGTGCCATTGTTCTATGAGAGCGCCATAATGAAATATTTTCAGTCCCAAGATCATTTTTGCTACTTTGTTACAACTAATTTTGAAATGAGCCTCATAAACATGCATGAAGTAAGTTCTATTGAAACTAATCCACAACAGAGTTGAATCATAATACACCAAGTCGCTGTTTGATGAGGGTGCCCTAAAGTAACATTTTCAGCTCCAAGATCATTATTTGATAGACTATCAAGACTAATTTTTAAATAAGCATCATAAAACATACCATGAAGCCCTTGTGACCCACCATGCATATTATTTATATCCAAATCTGAGCTCTTAGGCTGAGCAAGCACTCTGAGCTTTATTGAAGCTAGTTTGCAACAAAACCAAATCCTAATATATCGTGTCATTGTTCTATGAGAGCGCCATAATGAAATATTTTCAGTCCCAAGATCATTTTTGCTACTTTTTCACAACTAATTTTGAAATGAGCCTCATGAAACATGTCATGAAGTAAATTCTATTGAAACTAATCCACAACAGAGTTGAATCATAATACACCAAGTCGCTGTTTGATGAGGGTGCCCTAAAGTAACATTTTCAGCTCCAAGATCATTATTTGATAGATTATCGAGACTAATTTTTAAATAAGCGTCATAAAACATGCCATGAAGCCCTTGTGACCCACCATGCTTATTATTTATATCCAAATCTGAGTTCTTAGGCTGAGCCAGCACCCTGAGCTGTGTTGAAGCTAGTCCGCAACAGACTTAAATGGAGATATATCATGCTATCATTTGATGAAAGTGCCCTAATGGAACAAACCCCAGTTCGAACCCACTTTTTTTTTATATTTAAATAACTTCTTCCTACATTCCCACCATCTTTAAGAGATAAAGAATATAGGGGAGATTTTTAAAATTTTATGAAAAAATAAAAATGATGAAGATTTAGAAGTTCAGTTTATTCAAAATGTTATTTGTAGGTGTCAGTTCCTTTAAAATAAAGATGGGTTCTTTCCAGTTTTATGTTGGATGCTAACTTTAGTTACCATCTATGGTCCTAAGAACATCATTTTGATAGACTGTCACGACTAATTTTGAAATGAGCCTCATAAAGAATATCATGAAGCCTCTGAATCACCATGAATATTTGGTGAATTCAATTTGAAATCATTGTTGTTAAATTCCGTAGTATTTCGACTGTGGCACTTGAAGAGTCTAAGATTAGATTTTTTCATGTTCTGGTGCCAGATACTAGGTTTAGTTACCATCACTAGTTCTAAGAACATCATTTGATAAACTATTATGACTAATTTTAAGCTAATCTTCATAAATAATGTCATGAAGCCCCTGACCCACCATGAATATATTTATTTTGAAATCTGTGTTGCTTAATTCACAAGTAATTTACCTAGGTAGTTCGTCAGGAGATTCTGACTGCGGCACTTGAAGTGCCCATAATCAGAGTTTTTCCTGTTTTGGTGCTAGATACTAGGTTTAGTTACCATCACTGGTTCTATGAACATTATTTAATAGATTGTGAGGAGTAATTTTGAAATGAACTTCGTAAAGAATACCATGAAGCCCCTGACCCACCATGAATATTTGGCATATTCAGTTTGAAATCAGAGTTGTTAAATTCTCAAGTAATTTATCGAGTTTGTTAGGAGACTGTGGCACTTGAAGTGCCAAGGATTAGATTCATTACAGTTCTGGTGCCAAATACTAGGTTTACTTATCATGAGTGTTCCTTGCAACATTTTTGTTGATAGACTATCAAGATTAACTTTGAAATGAGCCTCATAAGGAATACCATGAAACCCTTGACCCACCCTAAATATTTGACGTATTCAGTTTGAAATCCGTGTTTCCAAATTCTCAAGTAATGTAGATTTACCTAGTTTGTCAAGAGATGCCGAATTTGATATAGAGAATGCTCGAATGTTTGATAAAATTCCACTGTATTATCATATAACAATTAACTATGAACTCACCTCCTGGAAAACGATGTGGAAATATCCTGCCATGTCTGGAGAGTAACCACGGATACAACGGATACGTATCCCTTGGCGGATGACTGTGCGGATGATGACTAGGAGGTAACTGATGACCGCCGGGAGACGGTTGCGAGTGTCCATTAGGCGTATTATTACCCCCTGGTAAAAATGGGTTAGATAAAGCGGCTGCCAAACCGGCAGCCTGAAAGTGCTGAGCTGCTGCGGCGGCTAACGCCAACTGATGGTGGTGTCCGGGATGCATCAATGGCTCTGGTAAATAAAGACCTTTTGGAAACTGCGGCACCGAACCCGGAGGTAGAGCTGAGGGCCTGACGACTCCGGGTGGTGGTGACACGCTCCCTGGATCCAATGGTGGTGACATAGATGGCGAAGAATGCCTTCTAGGAGATCTACTTCTGGATCTATGATGATACATATCCTGATCCATACTGACTGGTGAACACGGCGTCGAGTCGTCACTGACCATTGACTGGTTGGACATATCGGCTTCGCTGCGTGTCGGTGATAGGGATTTTTCGCGAGCGCCTCCGACAATGGAGTCGATTGAAAATCCGATCTTAGGTTTGGACGGCATAGGTACAACTGCGGTCGGTGCTATAGGCATCATCATTTGTTAACGTGAACTGTTTAAACGCGAATATTATTTTTATATTTAAAACGGATGGCGCATTTTCACCACTTAGGTGCGCGCAAAAGTCTCACTTAGCGTCGAAGACGAAACAAATTAAAAAAAAAACAACAACAAAAAGCCGGCGATTATATGGTTAGCCACGAATGTGCTTCAACATCTCTCGTTCGTTAAACTGGACATTGAAACTACATGTTTACATAGAAACGCCGCTGAGCGTAGATTTTAAGGCGTGCCCTAGCTACCCCTCTGTTACTCGTGCCGCCTCGAAAATACATCTATACCCCACCTTATTCGGTGGTACTCGAGTTGTGATTGGTGTTCGTTCGTCACATCCGAAAGGATCATTATCCAACGCACGAACTACCGGGGATTGGTTAATGCGCGGATAAAACGTCTGTTTTACATTTCAATAAACTAAGTACCTCGACGATTGCTTTCCAGAAAAATAAACATACTATAAAAAGAGAAAGACGTACTCGTTAACTGTTGCCCGTAGACGGGAGGGCCTCCCAACAGCCACCGGTATGATTAGGTGTTAAACCGAGAATGTTCTCGCGTATCGAGCCATCTTTTTCTATTATTCACCTTCTTTTGATATGCTCGGAAAAATAAAAAACTGTTGATACTTTCAGGTATTGATTTATATTTCGTTTCTTTTTTTCTCCATTGCCGAGCTTCTCTTTTTTTTTTTCGACGATGGATTTTTTTTTCAAATGTAGTTAGGTGGATGAAAGATTAATTTTTTTCAGTACATAAATTAAAATCGTCAAACGCGTTCTTTATAACCGACATAAATTTTAAATTAATAACGATATTTTCAAACGAGTCGTACGCCGTTCTATCGACTGTTTCGTTTAATTACATTAACTGCACGTTTGAGTCTGATTAACGAGTGATTAGGATTTTTTTCATGCTGAGATACATGGTGGTATGGAGATGAAGAAATTTGTCAGCAGTGGAATGCGTTTGTCTTCGGGTTAAAAAACTGTTGTTGATACTTTCAGGTATTGATTTATATTCGTTTCTTTTTTTCTCCATTGCCGAGCTTCTCTTTTTTTTTTCGACGATAGATTTTTTTTTCAAATGTAGTTAGGTGGATGAAAGATTAATTTTTTTCAGTACATAAATTAAAATCGTCAAACGCGTTCTTTATAACCGACATAAATTTTAAATTAATAACGATATTTTCAAACGAGTCGTACGCCGTTCTATCGACTGTTTCGTTTAATTACATTAACTGCACGTTTGAGTCTGATTAACGAGTGATTAGGATTTTTTTCATGCTGAGATACATGGTGGTATGGAGGTGAAGAAATTTGTCAGCAATGGAATGCGTTTGTCTTCGGGTTATAATTTTTTCATCCAAAAAATTTCATCTAGCAGCGATCTACTATGTGTCTATTTTTTATTAATTGGCTAAACAAACGGTATACCCGAGGATTTTTTAATAATATATAATTTCTTTTCATTATTGTTGTTTCTGCTGTTGTTTTTATTTTTTAATCTATGATATTGGCTGGTAACAAAGACACAGAGTAGTTTTGCCGGATCTAAACTTTCTAAATAAACTAGAAAAAGACAGAAGATTGCGATTTTCTTATGTAAATAATGAACAACAAATATCGAAATATGATAGATGCTAGCTAAAAATTATTGGGAATTTAAAAATACCTAAACATAAAAAAAATCTTGAAAAATGAATTAACGAAAATGCTATTCAGATGAGTAAAGTCCAGATGGAAATAACTATGTTCAAATGTGGTAAAATGTTATGAATTGAAAAAATTCTCCAAAAAATGAAAGAAGTGTCCGAAAATTAAAAAATTTCTAAGCATAAAAATTTGATTCAAAAATTCAAAGAATTAAAACGATTAGAAAAAAATACGAAATAACTGCTCAAAAATAAAAATTTCGAAAATATTATATTTTTGGTTTTACACACTTGTACTTATCTATTTTCTTATTTTGTTCTGAAAAGAAAATGAACAAAATCAACACCCTCTTTCCTCTCCGAAGCAAAAATATTATTTGCAAGAAACTAACGAGAGGATGAACGAATTTTTGTTTTGATTGGCAGCGCTAGAATTCTGAGATTGCTAAATGCCTCTAATACACCATTTGCAATGAAGCCTACTACTTATGTTTCCATTATAATAATTCTTACATACTTGTTTACTTACTTGTTTCATTTATCTGCCCTATGCTATCACATTGGCCAGAGACACGGATTTAGAAAAAGACTAAATTTGGGGCAGGATGTTGGTGTTCTAAATTTTTAAAAACTCTGTTCTAAACCGTTCACCACATCCTAACCGATTGTACTAAATACCGCTCTCCAAGACACCTATACTTTCCTAATCCAGACCCACCATACATCCATCAGAACAACACGAATCAAATAACAAAGCTCTTAAAATTTCTACACTCCGCATCTCTATACAACCTCATCTAATCCTAAACCATATAAAATAATAAAAAATAAAAATAAAATAAAAATAAAAAGAAACGCCTCTAGCCTAGGGCTGTACATGGCGTAATTTGATAAAAAAAAAAAAAAAAAAAATTGAAAAAATCCGGTAAAACTATGATTTTCTACGGAAATACAAAAAATTTAGATATTTTATCTAATATGGTAAAAATTCACATTTGTAAAAGATTTATAATCATTTTCTTGGGTTAAAACTTTCAAATCTTTTCGTAACTTTCAAGAACCAGACTAATATGGATTTATTATTTTTTTTTTCAGTGTATGAAGTCCTCAATATTATTTTGTTTAAATAATTCCATAAGAACTTCCAAGAAATTTCAGCCTTCGAACTCACCGAAAACATTCCATAAAATGAGAGAAAATTTTTCAAAAATTTAAAATTTTAAAAAGTTTGATTTTTTAGCAATTTGAAAATTTTGCGCCCCAATCGTTTAGAGATTGAAAAATTTTTTTTTAATTTTTTTTCAAGGTTAAGGGTTTTAAACTTCCAACTTTTTAGAAAAAGCACCATTTTAAGATATTTTCACAAATGACTAATGAATCGATGATTTACGTGTCACATACCTACATCGTGTGATCTTGATTTCAGCTCCTAAGGATTCCGGAAATGAAATATGTTTAATTTTTACCTTATAGTGTTCCCTAAGTGTCATAACTTTGCTTGAAAATGACAAATTTTAAAGGTATTTTCAAATTTGTATTCATAGCTACGCCTTATAATTTTCAATAACGGTTGAAACTCAATATACTTGCAAATGATATTTTTAGATCATTTGGGAACTTTTAGGGCCCTAGTTTTGTCAATTAAAAAAAAAAGAAAATCGATTCATTTAATATTAAATGTCATTATTGCTATAGGCCAGATGGCTAATCATGCCTACTTAAGATCTTATGGCTTCAAATATTATTGATTTTGGGAGATTCGATGAGAGGGAGGGGCAAGGGGGCAGATTGCTCTGGTCCTAGGTTTGCAGATAATCTGGAAATTTAATGTCAGGTTTGAATGATTTTCCTAGCTCTTATTACAATTTTTCCATCATTAAATTTTTTTCAATTTTCATTGAATTTAAGAGAAAATTGAAAAAGGATCCCTAAAATTATTTTTACCTCGAGGTAATTCTGACTCTCTTCGTTTCTGAATTCTTCTGATAATAGAAAGTAGAGTTGAAATGTTATGGAAGTTACTAAATAGTAGCATATAGAATTTTTGATATTAAAAAAAAATAATCATTTGTTCGAGAATAATGTAAGCCTATTTGTAATTAATTTTTACAAAAAATTCCCTTGGAAATCTCGCATATCATTATTCAGCGAACAGATTTTACAGTATTTTTTTTTTATTTGATAAATTCCACATTATAAATTCAAACGATAGTAAATTTAGAAAAAAAAAACCATATCGTTATTACGACATATCGAGGACGAAGACGATGCGAGCAACTATAATAAAACTCATCCATCGTAATTATATAGGCTACATTTGGAGCAATTTATCATAAAAAATGGAGAGGAAATGCCTTTAAATCTTCAATTTGCCATAATCTCTAAATGCCTGATTTTATCAGGAGAGTTATTCCGCGTCATGCGCCTATTGCGATAAACTCCCTAATAAAGTTGTTTCTGCGGCTGTTCCTGTTTGAATAAAAAATAATCAATAGCTTTCATTGTTCGCTGAATAGATTTTCAAGGTTGAAAAAATGATTTATTTCACATTCTACACGTTCTGATGATTAAAAAGAATAATGAATTTTAAAATATTTTTATTTAATTTACACTTGTATTTACACATTAGAAATACTATAATACAGTCGATCATAGGTTTCTTATATTAGAGAGTTTGATTAAAATATGGACGGCATTTGAAATGAGCTCACTTGCCATTTCTACTTATCAATAAGTGTCCACATAAATCATAATAAACTACTTATAACTGAACAAAAACATATATAAAATTAACTTAGAGATGATAATATTAATTTTGATAAGCTAAGGAGATTGCAATAAATTTATGATTAAATGACTAGGATTACCGTTTGATAGTCTATATAATACAATTCGTAACCTCTGTTAACCAAGTTATATCCTTAGAGATGAAAGCGCTGATAAGAATTAATTGTATATGTATATTTTTGATTATATCACACACGAGGAAAAAAAGGAGGAAAGAGGAGCAGGGATTTATAACACATGAAAATAATTCTCAGTCTCGATGAATGAGCGTTAATAAGCACGCAACATTTAACCTTTCTTGAATTTAATTAAAAATATACTGAAACTGAGGAAAACGACGATCCAAATAAATGTTGAAATGAAACCTATGTACACAGTTGGCTTATAGATGGCCCAACCTCTAGCCATAATTGATCTTAAAGATTCGGTGGAAAGGGTTAATGGTAGGATGTAACTGATGGTTCTTAAAATTACGTGCATTCCTTCGATCGGCCATATTATACCTGCGAAAATATCATCAAGTTGAGTGCGAATATAGAAACGCTATCTAGATTAGAATTAGGGTACTACCTACCACATAACATCACTATCGGTAAGAAGCTTCCTAGAGCTAAATAGGTGGCGTTTCTTTCGCTGTCGGTGACACAAGATACAACGAAACCTGCAGGAAAAAGTAAACGTTAAAAATTATTCTGGTCGCTGAAAAAAAAATCAGAACTGGAAAAATAAAGAGTTGGGAAATTTACCGAAACACATTCCGCAAAGTCCGGTTAAACCAGTTAAAATAGAAGCTGTCAGCAGGCTACCATGTATAGTTAATTTGAATAATATCGTCACCCCTATGACTGCAATTGTTTGGATGATCATGACCAAGAACTGGCAGCTGACGTGGCCAAGTAGTACTTCAATTCCAGTCACACCTGAAAAAAAAACCATTCAAGTATATCATGTTGTGATTTTGAATTGAAAGAAAACAATTCATAAGGAATATCAAAGTAATACACAAATCCAAAAAACTGAATCAGAAATTCTGTTCACAAACAGAAGTAATGATTATTCACCTTATATTCAAAAAATGTCCCTTCTTCGAAAAACATGAACGAAAAATAAATATCATCAGTGACAATAAATTACATATCAAAATTCATCTGAATGTCTAAATGATATTTAAAATTTTAAGCATGAATTATGGTTGAGGAAAATATTTGTTTGGTTGAAACCTTAATGCAATAAATTAAAGAAATAAAATATTGAATGCAGTTCAATTTTGATAGTTTATACAATTTCCTTGGCTATTACTAATATACAACTTATTTTACATAAGATGTTGAATAAGTTGCATACTATATTCACTGTGAATATATAACTTGTTTTTCAGCATATAGATGCTAAATAAGTTGTCTAACCAGTTTGCCGTTTATTTTTATTAAAAATGGTCTGCATTTCATTAAAAGAGTCATGATAGGCAACTTCATTAACACAAATGAGTGTAATAAGTTGCCTAACTAGTTATCAGACTTTTTTCTCTTTAAATAAAAGTAATTTAAGGAAAATAATTATGCAATTTATAGAGCATGAATGTGTCGAATAAGTTGCCTAGATCATGTATTGAAGGAAAATCAGAGAATTATGAAATTCACGATACACACCAGATACTAAACTTCTTTCTAATATTCCCTCGTTACGTTCAATCAACATGGCACCTGAAGTTAAGGCTACAGCTAAGAAAAATATAATTCTGTAACAAAAAATAATTAATTTAGAGTTAATCTGTGGCTACGCTACTATGTCCTCGGCTTTTTATTTGAAGAATTTTTTGATTATTGGTACTCACGTTAACATTACTCCTGGAGCAGCAAAATCAGTGAAATTTGGAACCACTGGTCCATAAACAGGATGATTGAACTAAAAGATAGAGTTTTCGCTTGAATTAGGATTTCACGTGTTGATAGATTAAAAAATTATATTTAATAGCGATTATTACTTGAATAGGACTCAATAGTCTAGCATCAAAGCCACATGAAGTGGCTACCTTTCGCGAGAACTCATTCATAGCTTCGTTTAGGTCCCTTTGCAGTAATAAGGAAATCTGCTGATCTGAAAGAAATGAGCGAAGTGCGACATTATAGTACAGAAGAGAGCAAAATATCTGAAAAATGTGAAAATCTCTTCTATTTGTACATACTGGATTGATCCAACCATACTCTAATTTCGCTCATAGATAAGGTCTGTAAATCCATCTCTCTACCGTGAACGTAACGTCTGTACACAGCAGGTGTGAAGTTATGAGGGAATTCCAGAACGGCCCATGCTTTTCCTTTACGCACCGCGTGTTTGGCGTCGTTAACGTTTTCGTAATAAGTCTACAAATAGTCGAATTGAGAGTAAATTACATTTTTTTTTTTAAATTTACAAAAATTCGGAACTTTTCAAAATTTACCAATTTTTGTTTTCTTTTTTCCAGAAACTCTAAGTACTGACAACTGAGCCTGTCGACTATACATTTGGTCTCTGGACAGTCTGAAGCAAAGGTGGAATTGTCACTTCCATCGCATATATTCGGTACCAGCATAGTTGGTGTGTATGTGCAATTCATATTGAAAACGTCGAGTTCGTGGTTAACGATACCTACAGGTAAGCCAACCGGATCTTTACCGATAGATAAGCAAAACAGGATGATTTGAAAAACTGGCAGTCCCATTATGAACAGCATGATTCTGTGAAATAATAGAGATATTAGAATTAAGACCCAAAATATTAGCTAGTCATCGCGAGAGATAATAATTATCAAATTTATCGATTTGCTATGAAGACATGAAGGTTTAGGGGTTCTAAATCGGTATTATAATTCTGAGAAATTTTCAAGTATGTGGAAGTACTAATTAATACCTCGCATAACTGCGTTTCAAAATGCATTTTACATTTATTCTTAACCGGTTACGAGCCTTGATTCGTTACCAGGTACGATATTGTACTTGTTGAATGCCTGAATGATAATTTTGTTATCATTTTAAAAATTTAATATGATAAATTGATCGCTTACGCTACGTTACGCCACATCCACAGGAAATTCTTCCATATCAAAGCTTTCATATGATTAGGATTTAAAAACCTGAGGCGTTCAGAGAGCGTTTTTTCGATATCATCACTTGGTGGTAGATCTAACGTTTGGACTTGCTGTACAGAAAAAAGTATTGGTTTACCTGAAGAGCACAATATAAAAGTAATCATCGATTTTTTCAACTTACTCGATCGTTCGAAATCGATACTCGTTTACTGATAGATGGGGGTCCGATGGTTTCACCGAATTCTCCGCTGATTTCGGAATTTGTATCAAAAGCCATGTTTACACTACCTTGTAATGGTATTTCCTACGTAAAATACACCATCATCAGAGATATAGATGTATTGTATCAAGTTAATGAAACCAATTTGAGGATTTTTGTACTCACGGGAACGCTGATGGCAGCGGTTACGTCGTGTAAAATACTACTACGTCGACGTTTACCTCGGTTTTGGATGATACTGAGTTTTAAGAAAACGTCTTCAAGGGATTCGCTGTTATATTTACGTAACAGGTCGTCCGGTGATTCTTCAGCCAATAAACGACCACCTCTCATTAATCCGATCTGAAATATGTAATTAGCGAATTATAATTGATGATGAAAATTTATTAGTTTCTAGCTTATTTACTGGAGCATTGAGAGGGAGGGGTGAAAGAGAAAATTCTTCCCAGATCAAGACATGAGTGAAAAAAACGTAAGTAGCCATGCCACATTACTGGAGCTGAGTTTAAAAAAAATACTAACTCAGATTCGCAGATAAATGAACCGGTGCTGGAAACTCTCATTAAAAGCAGGGAAGGAGAGGCAAAGGAGGCAAATTCCCAGGGACGGTCCAAAGATTCAAATTTTAGATTTAAAAGTTTTTCATATTATTGTAATTAAAATAATTTTTTTTTTTTAATTTTTATTGAATTTAAAAAAAAAATTGAAAAATGGGGTTCGAGTATTATTTTTGATCTGCAGCCAATTTTGGTATTTTCTCGCTTCGCCCCCACCTATCTTCCTTCAAAAACATATGAGAAATTAAATTTAAGATGTATAGTATTTTTTGTCTAATGAAATAATATGAGCCCATATTTATCAAATCTAAACCATTTGAGGGTCCTCAAGCCCTCCTCAAATTTTGGCTGTACGTGTTTCGTATAAATTTTGACCAAAATTCAAGAAGTCATACTCTAGTTTCAAAGTAACCTTACATACTACGTTCAAGCATTTCAAGTCGATTTGATGAAGAGATATGAGAAATTCAAAAAATTTCATGAACCAAAATTTCCTCAAAAAATTGTTTCTCGCTCTGATTCTTCTCTAGACTCAATTGGTAAACTAAAATTTGGATATGTTGGTTACTTGGGTCCATTTAGGAATATGAAACTACAATCGAAAATTTTCGATTTTTCGTTCCCACCACCATCATATTTTAAGAACAATGACTCCTCTTTGGATTCTCTGATATCATCTATGAAAATGGATTGAGGATATTCGTTACTTACAATTTTCAATGATTATATAAGTCCATATTTATTCAGTTTGAGGTATTTGAGGCTTCTCAAGCCCAACTCAAAATGTGGCAATTCATCGTTTTAGATTTATTTCGACTCAAATTCACGTGGTCATATTTTAGTCTCAAAATAACCTTACATAGAAAATTAGAGCTTTTTAGCTCGATTTAGTGAGGAAATACAGAATATTTAAGAATTTTCATGACTCAAAATCTCTTTCAAAATTCGTTTTTCACTCTTAATTTCACTCAAATTTACCTAAGTATCTGAAATTTGGATATGTTAGTGTCTTTACCTCTTCCTATCGTTTGATGTAAAAATAAGAAATTTTAAGGTTGTTCGAAATTTTTCCAGCTCTCTTCAATATTTTGAGTGAACCGCCGTTTTGAATCGAATCGAGAATATAAAAAGAACAAATTCTAAGCAATTTTCATCTTCAACACTTGGCTGTAGAAAGTGGGGGAAGGGGATGAGTATATGTATACCTCAGAAAAAAGTAGAATAGTTGCCATATGTATACAAGTAGTGTGAAATTTGAAGGTATAAAGAATCCTATTCTTCGACTCCTCTTTTCCAAATCATAGTAGGCTACCAGTAGGCTACTACCATTAAATTTAATTTTTTTATATTTAATTTTATTAAATTAAATTAAATTATTTTTTTTGATAAATATAATTTTTTTTTATATGATTTTTGTTATTTATTTTTTTTATTATACTCAAAAAAATGTTTCGCTTTCTCCCTCTTCCTACCAATTAACCCGAACATGCCTTAAGCATTGAAAATTGGCAAAAAAATTCCGAATCAGAGTAATTACGAATAATTAGAAAATAAAGTATTTCTGCGCCTCTCCTTTCCTCCTCCAAAAATAAATCCTTGCTATGCTACTGAATAGGTGGTAATACCTTTTGTTTGTATTGAAAGCTTGTCTACGAAAATACTAATGAAATGAAATGAACATTTATTTCTGAATGTGGCATGATGTGACGTAATAAATGTTTGTTTTAGTTTTAATTTGCATCGAGTCCTCTACTATTCGCAATTTCGTCAAAAAAAAAAATGAGAAAAATACTGTGAGGGTATAGTGCTTAAGTATTAATGAAAAAAAAAAAAAAAAAAAAAAAACTTTAGAAGAAGTAAAAAAATCAGTTTTGTTCTAAGCTTAATCACACCTTCTAAATACCCTCGCTATTTACGTATTTGACGATTCACAGTCCAAAAATAAACGTGTTTCTGTGGAAATAAATAGAGATAGACTGTCTAATATTTCGGTACGTCATTTGGTACGAAAATCCTATTACGCGTTTCATTAGGTTGTAAAACGTTGGAAACTAGTTTTGTTAGCATTTAAATCAAACACAACTTAATCGGATGTAATAATACCTTGTAAATTAACGAAACGGAATGGAAATTTTTGGCAATTAAACTTCGTTTTATTTGTTCCATTGGAATTACCCAAAGACGTTCAACGGTATTTAAACTACACGAAGAACGAAGGGTGATGAAATGGGCAAAAATTCGTAGTCAATTTGAGCGACATCACGTTTCTATTTGCGAACTTTCGTGGTACCGTGGAAGATGCGGAGTTATGTTTTATTAATGAACCGTTGGAATATTCGGTTAATTAATCATCGAACGCGTGTTTGTGCTTACCATTAACAGTCTGGTTGAAAGCGAATGACTGCGGATAGGTGCGATTGAAAGAGCGGTTTTTAAAAACGTCCAACTGGTTCATGAATGTAAACAGGATAAGAGCCATTTGTAGCACATTACCCGGGTATATTCTTTTAATTGTTGTACAAGTCGGACTGAATTTTAACAAAGAGCGCGTTCGTTGGTTCGAATGATTAGGCTATTTTTTGTTTTCTTCGCAAACACCTCGACGCATGGTGCCCGGAGAGTTCTCGAAAATAACAAAATTACCTCTTCCGTTTAATATCTAAATCCTAGTGCTACCACTAGATCACCTTGACATGGCGATTAGGTTATTCCGCGTGGCAATAACACTGCGCGTGTGCACGAGGTGTATTGAAAGTTTCGTTTGGCGAATCTCAAAAATCACACCGACGTCGTAAAATGTAACGTTTACAAGTGATTATCAGATATTGTAACTGAACGAGATAAATTCATTAGTCGTGTGACCAGGAAACTCGGAGACCTCATGTCCATTGGAATCCTTCGTGTAGGAAGTAATTAACTCGAATTTTTTCGGAAGCCAATGGTGCGGCTTTATCATTCGTAATTTAAGAAATACTCGTTTTATCTTATCTACCGTTGGAATCTAACGTAAGCGAGATTTACGTCCATGCGTATCCATAGGTAGCATGATAATGTGTTTGATATGAGAACGTAACAAGTTCAATGCTGAATAACATCTTTGCCGACAATGATCATCGAGCAACATGTCAAGGTGATGTATATCTTGGCATGTGCGGAGCAATACCTTGATTTTAAATGGTAGCAGAGGTTAATATATTGAACTTGATTACATTCGATTGCTTGAATGTGGATTATTTTAAGAAGTTTTATTTTTAAGAGGTCTGAATGAGCTTGATGTAGGAAAATAGAACAATTGAATTCATCAATATTTAAAAATGAAATAGGTATATAAATAATCAAATTAATTTTCTTACATTTTTTGGCTATTTAAAAAATTTAATTTCTTATTATATTTTTATTTTATTAATTTTTTTTACCTATTGATTTCAATTTTTAATATTTTTATGTGCATTTTACCGAGATTTTTCAACTCTCATCAAAAATTTTTCAAATACAAAAACTAATTCATCATGGAGGACTTCAAATGCATTTTATTGCCTAAAAATGTTTCTGGATAACCTACTTTTTAGCTGAATTTAAATTAAAACGAATAACTATTACAGCTCACCTGATTTTGAAATGATAGGTGGAGGAAGGAGGGATTTTATATTTTTGCCTTTCAAGCCATTTATAATCATGATTTGGCAAATGTCTAACTTTTCAGTGTAATGTATGAAATATACCTATGTAATTTTTCTATGGATGAAAATTGTAAAAAATTTGGTGAGAGACTCTTCGTAGAATTTCGTAAGAGTAAACTTTTTTTTTCTTTGAAACTTCGAAAGCGTGATTTACTCAAATTTTGAGAGGGGTAGAGCGATGGCAAACAGCTCAAAATTATCGTTTTCGATCTAATATGAAAAATTAAGTCAAAGACATGAATATTTCCAAATTTCAGTCAACTAAGTGCATTCGGAGATGAGTGGGAGCAAAAAACAGTTTTCTGAGGAAGTTATGAGTCATGAATTTTTTTTCAACTTCACATAATATTTCTAAATGAATTTCCCTGGAAAGATTAAACTTCGTATTTGAGGTTAATTAGGAATCAAAATATGTCAAAATTCAAGGAAGGCTTAGGGAGCCTCAAACAGCAAAAATTTGAAAAATATGATCTATTGTGATTACTAGAAATGAGAAGTATACTGTATACCAGTTGCAATAGCACACGTATTTTGGAGGGGAAAGGAGGGGTAATTAACCTCAAAATGTGGTGGGGATAAAAGAAGGCCGTAAAATTTTTCGAGTAAAGTGTTGTATAATAAAGTAAATCTAAGTGACAATGATAATTAAATTCTAGTCTTCCAAGCAAATATAGAAAAGAGTTGAAGCAAATAACAGCTTTTGGAGGAGAAATGAATAAGGAAAGAAGTTTCATGAATCTCGCACAGATCTCCACCAAATTTACCTTGAAAGGTCAAACTTCTCGTGCACTTTTAGTTGGGAACCAGAATATGAGCCTTTGAAGTTGGGTCAAAATCAATCCAAAATGGTCCATAATGAGATGCCAGAATTTGAGGTAGGCTTGAGAAACCTCAGAGAGCTACTATTTGAAAAATATATGTTTCTATAATTCTTGTAGATGAAAAGTGCTAGATACTTGTTTCATATTACATTTTTCAAGTTTTTTTTTTGGGGGGGGGGTATAAAATGGGGGTTTTGAATTCGGAATAGATGTGAACTATGGCTTGAAAAGTTTGTTAAGTTTGTTATTACTAGCAGTGATATCGAACTCTGTAATTATAACTGAATAGGCACTCTGCAAATGTTACCTACATCTGGAACTGAAGGGGCAGGAATATTTTTGATAATGTGGAAAGAATAACTGATGATTTCAAAATTTAATAATGGCTAAAAAAATGAAATAATAAAATATATATTTTTTAAATTTGTAACTGTCGTACACGACTGTTTTCCATGTTCGATCTTATTCTTGACAATTTTTCGAATTCGATATTCATAATCAACAAAATTAATTTGGGTGAAAATCAAAATTCAAACAATTTTTCCACGAATATAAACCTTTTAATTTGGATAAATATGAGTAAGAAACAAGTAAATACTTGACCAAGTGCTTAAACCGGCTCACATCCAGTATCAATATTACCGAAGTTAGGTAAAGTATGTAAATCACTATATTCAACTTCTATTAGCAAACAACATTAACTACTGAAAGCTTTTAAAAAAATTTTCAAGACCATCGAAGTCACGCTGCGCTATAGAAAAATTACCTCCGCTCCTTCGCCAACTCCAATCACGTCATTATATCCGCAATAAATTTTTTCCTCGATACTCACCAAGTATGAAAATGGAAAAAAGTAAAATTCAATTTGAAATGCCCTTCCAATGCATTAAAATTAATTACAATACTTGCCGGCTCGTCAACAGGTTTTTTCCGCGTGTGCTTATAATAATCGAGTCGTTAATGCTTAATTGCGTACGCGGAAAAAGCTATCGAAGGAAATTTTCCGTTTGATCATCGAGTTTTTCACGAACAAAAAAGGTGCCGCTATGTAAGCAAATCGCCTACAAACTCGAGGAACGCGTGGTTGTAATTTATAACCGGCGAGCGATGTTATACGAGAGACAGTAATGTGATGGTGACGACTGTTCCCACGATCGCGAAATTTTGCGAAATTCAGTTCAATTAATTTTCTAGCACTGGCCTCTATAAATGAAAGAGTTGATAATGTAAACAAGGTAAATTTATAGTGCGAATGGCATTGTTCGATTGAATGGAAAATATTACGCGCTCGTTCATCATTGTGGGTTTTTAAGAGGTAGACACGAGTTGTAAATGTGAAGAGGTGGATGGTATTCGTGAGACGTAACGTAATATTTTTCGGTTCGTAAAATTTTAATTAATTCAATTTCGTGTATACGAATTAGGTTGATGGGATCTCGGAAATATCCTAGTGAATGGATGTTGGGAAATATCTATTATCGATAATACTTGGCTATTTATATATATTAACGTACCGTGATTGGATGATACATCATCTTCGATAAATGAAACGTCATTTTATATCTGGGACGTTGTAAAGATTTTTTTTTGAAGTGGAATTCAATCGTGACTTCTCTTACAGATTCCATCAATAAAAATGGTTCTTTATTTTACTCGTGATTTATTTAGTTAAAAAAAAAAATCAAAAAATATTTTAGCGCTTAAAAACTTATGGTTGAATAAATTTTTTTATCAACAAAAAATAATCTAAAAAAACTGAATTTTCTTCGCTCAAAAAATACACGTATATTTTTTATTAAAATAGCTTTCATGTCCTTCAGAAATTCGGCTAAAAACAGAGCTTTCCAACTGACAAATTTTTGATAGAAAAATATGAATGGTTGCTTCGAAAAACTTTGTTTTTAAAAATTGAATTTTCTATTTAAAGAAAAAGAGTATTTTCTTTTTTTTTTGAAAATATGGTTTTGTAAAAAATGAAAAATTTTTCAATAAGAAGAAATTAAATTTTTAGTTTAAACAAAAGTAACTTACTTTTAGATTTAAAATAAATAAATAAATGATGTTACATTTTTTCTTTTTGATTAAAGTTTTAATATTAAAAAGAAAACTTGTTTTTTTTTTTAAGAATGTGTTTTTTTGTTTAAGAATCACGTTTTATGTAAAAAATTGAAAAAAATTGCATAAGAAAAAAATTGTTCTTATTTTGTAAAAAAAAAATTCCTATTGAAGAATTGGATTTTCTGTTTAGAAATGATTTTTTTGCTGACAAACAGCTTATTTTAAAAAGTAGTTTTTTTGTTTAATAAAAAAATGAATTTTTGTTTCAAAAAATTGATTACTTGTTTTAAAAAGTGGATTTTTTATTTCAAAAATAGTTTTTTTGTTTGCAAAAATGGTTTTTTGTTTAAAAAATAGATTTTTGTTTTAAAAAATGGATTTTCGTTTAAAAATAGATTTTCGTTCAAAAATTTGATTTTTTATTTCAAAAAACAGGTTTTTGTTTAAAAGTGGATTTTTGTTTGAGAAATAGATCCTTGTTTAAAAACTAGATTTTTGTTGAAATAATAGATTTTTTGTTAATTGGAGAAATATCACTTTTTTTTTGAAGAAATGCTCAATCAGTTGAAAAAAAACAATTTAAAAAATTTTGAATCACTTTTTGTTATAAAGTTGTAAGTATTTTGATTTTTTATTTCAAAAAACAGGTTTTTGTTTAAAAGTGGATTTTTGTTTGATAAATAGATCCTTGTTCAAAAACTAGATTTTTGTTGAAATAATAGATTTTTTGTTAATTGGAGAAATATCACTTTTTTTTTTGAAGAAATGCTCAATCAGTTAAAAAAAAAAAACAATTTAAAAAATTTTGAATCACTTTTTGTTATAAAGTTGTAAGTATTTTGAATTTTTTTTAATTTACCAAATCAAAAATTCCTCAAGATCGATTTATTCTATTTTAATTATTATGTTCTCTTCATACATCATTAGATATTGCTTTCCTGGTGGGTGGGGTGGGGGGCAAAATATCTCAGATATTAGACTACTCCACGTCAGTTGATTAGACCATTTATCAAAATTCTGGCCTATGCTAGGAAGATGTGAAGGAAGCATAATACAAAAACCAAAAAAGAACGGTTGTTTAATGGTTTTCAAGTTCAAAAAAATATCCGATATAACAGCATTTGACGTACTATATTATCTCTTTATAAATTCATCTTCCGTCTTACGATATGGCTGTTTACCTTTTCTTGTATTGACAATGTTTCAAATCAATATAATGTCGCCTTTCAAAAATCATTTTTTTATGACTAATTGTTTTGAAAAAGTACTGATTTTTTGTTTTGAATAGTTTACAAGTTATGGTATCAAAAAATTAGAATTTTTTTTTGCATTACAAATTCATTTTTTTTTCAAATATCTGCTTAAATAAAAAATTTTAAAGTTGTTTGAAAAAATATTGAATTTTTTTCAGATTAGAAATTAATAGTTTTTGAATTTTTAGATAGTACTTTTTCAGAACTTGATTTTTAATGCAACTATTTTGAAACTTTTTTATTTTTGTTTTTGTTTTATTTTTTTTTCAAATTATGAGTTTAATTATTCTTTAATTTTGCTATATTTCATCGTTTTTTTTTTTTCGAATGGTAACTTTTGCTTATTTTTTGCAAATTCATGTTTCTTGATTCAATTAAAAATCATAACTCTATTGGAGGAGAATTGATAATTTTTTTTTTTGTTTTTTTTAGTAATTGATTATTTTCATATTGAAAAACTTACCATATGAGCTTGACGCGTTTCATCGATGTAATGAGTGGTTATAATAACCGTAGTACCTCCATCTTTCGTTAATTCTCTATCAAATGCTATTGAAAAATAATTTTTTTTTGTTTTTTTTAGTAATTGATTATTTTCATATTGAAAAACTTACCATATGAGCTTGACGCGTTTCATCGATGTAATGAGTGGTTATAATAACCGTAGTACCTCCATCTTTCGTTATTCTCACCAGATGATCCCAAATGCTAAACAGTTGAAAAATAAATATGTAAAAAAATAATAGCATTATGAAAGAAAAATAATTCGAGATGGCTAGTTGGCTACCTCTGTCTTAAAACGGGATCAACTCCAACGGTGGGCTCGTCCAGGATCAATAATTCGGGCTCGTGTAGTAGTGCACAAGCCAAAGATACTCTCCTCTGTTGCCCTCCGCTAAAACGGATAAATAAGTTAGTACATATTTCGTACTAGTCATCGCATTTGTTATAATGATGACCTCAAGTTAATAGTTAAATGAACTCCATTATCGTTCATACAGTTTTTTAATCGCAGGAAGTCACCTGCTATGTTGACGTAGCTATACAATGTGACGATGTGTATAAGTACCTTTCGCTGTTTGTTTTCTGTTAAATCGTCTTTGCGACATTGAATGGGTATATCGAAATATAAGACGATATAAAGATTCGTATTAGAACAAGGGCATGCGCGGTGCGTATGGTAGATATTTAAGAACATGAAGTGGCGTTTTCTGTATGGAAAAATTTCTTGGTAGGGAATCATTTACGGTTAGATTTTCGCACGTTATTAACCATGATGATTCCGATCGGAACGGAACTGAGGGTCGGTGAGGTATTAAAAATTAGACGAAAATAGGAATACGCGTGAAACGAACCTGAGATTCTTCACGTGTCTGTCGGCGGATGGTAACATTAAGAAATTAATTAAGAAGTCGACCTTTGGGTTAATTTGTTTGGTTGACATGCCATTAATCCAGCCGAAATAGTACAATGATTCGCGTATGGTGAATTCTTTATTCAATGCCACTTCCTGCGAACATCGTAAATAATATTGAGTACCTAAAGTTTAGGTTTTCTACACGATAATTTGGAATTATACGATTTTTATTGCAGTCTGATAATTTATTGGCACGTAATAGCTCACGAATGTACTTACTTGAGGCATGTAACCGATACGTGGTCCTGGAACGCCACTACCAGCGGATCCCGGTTTACCTCCAAGGACCCAGATTTCTCCGGCATTTAGTCTGCGTCGGCCGACGATGCAACTTAGGAGGGTTGTTTTACCGCATCCACTGGCTCCGAGTAGTCCATAACTGAAACGATAAATGAGATTGAGTCGAAGAAATACCGAGGTGAAGTATTTAAAAAATGCACGGTCATTGCTCATCTCCAAGTCATTATTGTGATTATTACTTTTAAGTAACTCCAGCAGAGCCGCAGGAAGGTAATTATCCGAAGAGTTCCGTTTTAGCTCTCGGATAAACGTTTTCGTGATTTAAACGAGGTTTTTAATCGTAGTTCGTTTGCAGATGTGGTAAACGTACGCGGTACATTTAGGAAATTCATTTGTACGAGAATGGGAA
Organism: Phenacoccus solenopsis; assembly: GCA_009761765.1. NCBI lineage: Eukaryota > Metazoa > Arthropoda > Insecta > Hemiptera > Pseudococcidae > Phenacoccus > Phenacoccus solenopsis. Next base: position 11,032,462 of record CM019755.1, on the reverse strand, counting down.
TCGCGATGGGTGATTTTCATCTTGTAATGGTTGTCTGCGATTTTCTATTGAGAACTTGATGAGTCGTGTGGAAGAAGGGGAGTTTCTTAAATTCTTAAATTCGATTTAGGTGTTCATGAGCTTTTCATGTTGGACATTTATAGGTTGTTAAAGTGGGTAAATTTGCTTTGCAAAGATTTCGAGCCATTATTTAGATTCTAGGTAGGTTTTACAAAGAAATATCCATGATCAAAATGTTTGATCCCCTCTCTTGGCTTTTCACGAGATGCAATTCGAGTGAAACATAAATAAAAATTTTTCTTGCGAGTTGATGGATTTTCATAAATTATCGTTATGTTGTAATACTATTCATGCATTTATTACAATTTTATTTATAACTATACATATTATTATTGGAAGATTTAGAAATTGATTATTACCTTTAATAATTTCTTCATCTGATTTAATATTTCCACGATTAAATAATTTTAGATTTTGACTTCTTTTACCTTCTTTAATATTAATAATTTTAAATATAATATTAAACAATAATATTAATACAGGATGAACACGTTATCCACCTTATGTAAAAAGCGTCCAGGAAATAATCAACACCACCCTCCCCTCCAGGGTAATTTTGAAATGACCTCCTCCAACATAATTTTTACTTCTTTTTAGAATGATAATATTCTGATAAAATTACAAAAAAGTTTTTCATGTATATTTTTTAGGTCTAACCTGAAACTTTTTTTTTTTTTTTTTTTAATTTTAGCTCCAGTCTCCAAAGTCAAAATTTGCAAAATTTCAAAAGCAGAAAATGGTAGTATTTTTGAAAAGAATTACTATTGGGAATACAATTTCCATATTTTGCATATTTGCTCCTTAGGTCAATGTGAAATCAGAACTAAGAAATGGGAAGTTTTTCAGGCCAAAATTTGGACAACAGTGCATGTTAACCAAAGACGTTTAGGTAAGCCTAGACTGCTAGCGTATATGAAAAATTTGAGAAAGATTGAAGAAAAGTAAGAGAAAAGCGGCTTCGGGTAATTGGGAAGTAATGGGAAGGGGCTTCGGGTAATTGAGGAGTAATGGGAAGGTAGCGTATAAACCGCTCTTCACACTTCAACATTCGCACTGCCTTTCGCGCATGCGCATGAGTAATTTCCCTATACCACTTCCACCTAAATTTGCTTCAACGTCGGAGTATTGGGCTAACAATCTAGAGCTTAAACGTTTTTGATGTCCCCCTCCCCTCTAGTTGGGAGCATAAGCATATCAATGATATCGGTGCATTACACATAGATCGAATAACCTAAACACGAATATATAGTTTCCTCAATTTTTCCTTCATTTTTCATCACTTTGAAAAATTTGAAAAGTTAATAAAATTTTCACCAAAAAATTTTCGTATTTTTTTAAATAAAATATTTACCATTTTAGTTTTTTTTTCAATTTCTAATCTTTTGACTTTTTCAAGTTTTTTTTTTTTTTTTTTTTTTTTTAGTTTTTTCCTCCGTTTGTAAAGATGAAGATTTTCATTCTTACGCAGTTATCGTTTTCCCAATTTTTCATTCATTTTTTTTAGCATTCAAAAAATTGTTGATTAACGTAATACAAACTATTTTTTATTTTTATTTCATTATTATAAAAGTCGGTGACTTGAAATCTCATTTAAAAACAAGTATACCATGATCCTCCGAACTAAAAGATCAACTACAATGAATAATGTATTGAAATTTAAAATAATTGTTTATTCCAACATAAAAAATTCTTGACATCAAATTTTCAATTTTCACCCGTTTTGGAGCCCCCAATGTGAATGACTCATAACACAAAAATCCTTGATTTTCGAACACGTGGTACCTCTTCTTTAATTTTGAGTCGAAAGTATTGGTGATGTATAAGTATCAAACAGCGACACCAACAATAATAACAACAACAAAAACCACTACGAGAAATTAACTCAAAGATCAATCAAAAATTGTAGCTTAGCGAAGTATCAATTTTATAAACCCCCCTCCTCCTACCCCTCTATGATCTTCTGTTCTATAATTTTGAGTTTAAGGTATGTTGGTTATACAGCCGATAGAGGCACCAAAAAAAAAAAAAAAAAAGTAGAAAACAACAGGAATTACTTACGTAATTCATATAATTCATAGATCCATAACAAATTACAACCAAACTGAGTCAAAATTTGTCAAAATTTTCTTACTCTTCCACCCCACTCGAGTCAACATGATTGTGGCACTTCAAATAGCGAGTTTAAGGTATGTTGGTGATGTAGATATCAAATTTTTTTAAACAAGAATTCCTTCGTAGATCCCTAGATAGCATTAAGCTGTGGAGGGAGGAAAAAGGAGTAACAGGAATCAAAAAATGATTTCCTATTATGAGAAATTTATTGAAAATCTCTTTAGTTTGAATCTTTCTTGAAAAGTACATGGAATATTTTCTACAAAATGAATTTTCTCTCTTTAAAAAAAATTTTTATAAATATTTTGGATTTTTCCTTAATTTTTGAAAAAATTTCATTAAGAAAAATTTTAATCATATCTTATGAAAAATGATTTTTTATCATTGTTTTTGTATAGTTTTCAAATTCATTATCAAATGCTTACTACTTCGATGCAGATTCCTGGAGATATTGAAGTATAAAATAATAATAATAATAATAATAATAATAATACGAAAGTTTTTTGAAACTTAAACCACATTGTATCTACAAAAAGCTTCTATTTTTTCATTATTCTTGATTCGAGTAAAGCTATGAATAAATTTTTTGAACAATACAATTTTTGCCTACAATGCTATAGGAACTAGAATAAAAGAATGATTGAACGATAAGCTAATAAAACTCACATGCAGCCTTTCGGCACAGTCATATTGAGCCCATCGAGGATCACATTGGGACTCTTCTTCTCTCCGTATTTTTTGTACGCCCTGCGTACACATACAGCTTGCTGTCTTCGAGTCCATACTGTGGACTGTTGGGAAAGAAACTTCTGTCTTTTCTCAGTCAACTGTATGGCGTTATCGGTCTCTCGCATACCTACAATAATGATAAAAGGAACACTATTAGAAGAATTATTTCAAACTAATACGCTTAAGGGCGTATCGTTACTATTATATTGTATGAAAAAAAAAATCAAAACAATGTACTTGGCTTGTACTCTTAAAAGAGCGATTATCGCGTTTGTTATTATTACATAGCCTTGCGAAACGTGTACATTGAAAATGACAAAATATAAACAATTTAAAGGTGGACAACTATCATGGAAATGGATAGAAACTGGTTTTAACTCAACGTTATGGTACGTCTACGAGATGGTATAGGTATTTAGAAAATATCGATTTATAATATTACAATAACATTATGAACACGATGGTAATCACGACCAGTATGGTCGCCCACGTGTAAAAAATCGAATTAGGGTGTTAATTAATAACGCATACGACGTTGTCATCTCAGTTGTAGAGGAAGAGAAACACTACGGGTAACTTTTACTTTAAATAAATCCTATTGGTACGAAGCGATCGTAAATAAACCTCTATTCTTACCATATCGCTAATCGACGAAGCGATTGTTTGAGTCACAGGAGATTTACGCGTACGTGTAGCGTGCGAGTGTGTAAAAATATCTTTACGTGTATTACTTACAGGAATATAAGACAATGATCGCGTGTCTCGTATAGTGAAGTTAAAAAAAACGCAACTATATTCTCAACAATAATTAAAGTATGATGAACCTACAGCTGAAACTGTGGATTGTGACAAGAATGCATGCTCACTACGTCATATTCGGTGTAAAATGTAGTCCAGCTTCATTCGCTGTTAATTACCCGAAGGTGTTAACACATTTAGGCCATAGAAGACTACCGTTTGTTTGCTTCGAAATTAGAACCTGAATTATGTAACCATTTAAACGCGATTTGGTAAGAATGAGAGATTTTTAAAAGACTTGATTTCTTGGGAGTACGTCCTGGAACGTGAAATTAGCGTTCATTGAGAGAACACGCGAGTGCAAATAAATTGCTAATCTTTAAAAATATGTACTATCGATTTGATAAAAAGAGGTAATTGTTATTAAATGTAAGAATTTTGTATCATTTTTTCAACTTGGTATTTCCCATTTTTTTTATTATTCATTCTCAAAAGGAGAAATCTTCTCACTATATCAATGCATACCCCCTCTATTTTATCGCATCATTAGATGTGAGGGTAACTTTTTTAATGAGTATATAATATTCATAATTAAGGAGAGGAAAATATGCTACTGCATGTCATGCTTTTACGAGCTAATGAGCCAGCTCCATTTCCAATAACAAAATTTTATGGTTTAAATCGTTTCATGAAAATTAGTAGGCTAGAATTTCGCAACACTACCTACTAATCCTATTCGACATTTTTAAAGCTTGTTTCATAATTTTGAATGATTGTAGTGACGTGTACGTGCATTAAAATCATTTAATTTTAATTTCGAACGAATCTTTCTTCCAAAAATCAAATCGTGTGTCATTTGGGTTAGAGACATTGAAATTCTAAGAAACATTTATTGTTTCCCAGCAATAATGCGTCCGGTCGTGAAAAAAAGGGGCAATAGTATTTCAGGATGCGCCACGAACTATATTATGGTAAGCGGAATTTGGTTTTTTTGCGAAAAATGGAAAAGGTAAGATCATGAAAATTGTTAAATGACCTCAAAAATATTCTATCACAATTTCAGCCTTCTAACTCAATTTTTAGTTTTGCTATAATGAAGTCAATATTTTAAAGAATTTAGAATTTTCATAAAAACGAATTTTTGGGCATTTAAAATTTTTTTCATGACTCAAAATTATAACAAAAAAATTTAGCCACCTAGTTTTTTCAAATTTAGGAGGTTCTAAAGTGTTTTTTAATTATTTTTTGAAACCACCAATTATGGTTTTTTTCAAAAATGAACCATAAATGGGTAAGTTATTAGGCATTTGCACAGTACGGGCTAAATTTAGGCATTTCGGGTTCAAGAGGGAAAATATGCTCGATTCCCTTCCCCCTCCCCGCCAAAAAAAGTAGCTTTTTGGTGACTGTTTTCATTTTGAAAGTTTAATAATTTTATAATTTGAAATATTAATTTATTATCATTATTATTATTTATTTATTTAAGATTTAAAGTAATTATTTGAATAATTTTGATACTATGAATCGGGACATAAATTTCAATAATAAATTTAATTCTAATTCATATAATTTAAAAACAAAATTTCATTTTAACTGAATTGAAACTAATAATAGAATAATCATTTCATTTAATTTTACTATTCAACAAACTAATTTTAACTATCTTATAAAGCTTCCCAAAACGTCATAATAATAATTATTTACTTCAAAATGACTTCGAATAAATATTTTAGCATCAAAAGCTCAGACTATATGGGAACTTATGTGGAACAAAAAATCGAGTATATTTTCCCTCTTGAATCCAAAAAAGCCTACATTGAGCCCCTACTACGCACACAACCAATAAAATACTCATTTGCTGATCATTTTTAAAAGTAGTCAAAATCGGTGCTTTTTGAAAAAAAAAAAAAAAAAAAAAAAAAAATGTCAAAAAATTAAATCTCCTAAATTTCAAAAAAATTAGCAGTAAAAATTTTTTCACTGTTTGGACGATAAAAATGACTTTAGAACGTGAGAAAATTTTAAATACCAGAAAATTCTTTTTTTTTTATTTAAATTTATAAAAGCAAGATTTCATTTGGGAAGCTTTTGAATATTGAGTTTGGAGGCTGAAACTTTTATGAGATGCTTTTGGGTTCATTTAACAAAATTGTGACCTCACCCTTCCACTTTTTGAAAAAAAAATTAATTCGTCCCACCCTATCCCATTGATCCGGATTTCAAGAGAGGACACCTTTACTCTATGCGAAAAATGTATAATAATCCTCATTCAAGGTATGTAGTCGAGCTATGAATTTACGAGTGCAAAGTGAAAATCGATTTTACGAATAAATAAAGCAATTAACAAGCGTAAATAAAATAATACGAACTGTCTACAAATTCAAATTCGGGGTTTGACTAATCCTTGAGTATTTTCACATTCAAAAGAACGAACCACACATCACATCATTACACCGGGAAAGTCCCCATTAAATATTAACTTTTAAACCTTCTCATTAATAATGCGTCACCGTATCTATGGGCACGGATTTGCTACATCAAACCTCTCCCTTCTTTCGTTCGATAAGACATTTTACAAGCCTGATCGGTGGAATTTTCCTTTCTACGTCATCGTATGGTACAAGTTACTTGTACGCTTTTACCTGGTATTGAAAATAAGGTGGAATCACTTAGTATATTCCCATTGGCGGTATAACGTTCGTTTGCGGTTTCCATGATGTATAAAAACTAGTAAATTTTGTAGCTATACGATTGTAGGAAGTTAGATGTTTACATGTATGTGGAAAACCTTGAGTGGCGATTATCGAAAAGTTCACTTATGCTGGATTTAGAAGCGGTAAGATTTGAAGGAAAGAACTACGTAAATGTTCAGAAGGAAGACTTCGTATATTACTCGAACGTGATCTAATTGTACCAACTAAACGGTTGAATTTTAAGCACAAAGTACAATTTATAGCATGAGATGGAGACAGAAATTGGCAAATTTCCCGAACAACAGAAGATCGATGTTAAGTCCAGCAAGTACACTGACGCAGGTGGTGAGCAGATTGGAATGGGATACGTTGATATCGGTGCACAATAGGATAAACCAGTTTAACAGAAATAGCTTATCGAAGCCGAATTAACGATGTGGAATCGAAGCGGATTATAAGCATTGGTTACGGTTTACTATGACGTCACGGTAGGTTCGTATTGCGATCGTATAACGAAGGCGGATAGTTTTTTAACGTGGTACTTGAAATACAGTAAATACCGATAGGGGAATGCGTATTTTAACATGTGTACTACACAGTGACCACGGTGTAAGATTATAATGTTTACATAACGAATGCGTTCGCGAACCGTCAACATGACCGGACAACGTATACGTCGAAACGCGAAACGGTCAATATTACGAAAACTGCGTGTTTTAAATTTTCACGCTACGAGTGTGAGAAATAAACAATGTATTGACATTTCTTTTCTTCGTCTGCTGCAGTTTCGACACACGAATTAATTCGCTCAAGGACTCGACCGGTGTTTGGATTGATTTAGCATCACGTAATTGAGTAGCTAGTTTCGATGATAAATGAAAATTCGATTTACCAATTTCGCCGAATGTATTCAAGGTCGAAATTGTAGTCCAGAAGGCTCGAGGAAAGACTACTTATCGTTAGCCTAATAGCCCGCACAGTTGACTTCGTGTATTGTTTCTAATTCGTTATACTTGCTGGCGGCTCAGTGTATAGTGTACGTGCATTTCATCGAAATATATTATCGTTTAATTTAATATCCACGCATGTTTCATACGTAAATAATTCACCAGTACGGCTCCCGGTGCGGTGAGAATTAATGGCGTAATTAGGTAAATGGATTGGTTCAATCGAAACGATTCATTAAAATTTCTTTCGCGAATTAACCAACGATCATTCACGAATTATTCGAGGAAACAAGGAAACAATGTATTCCGAGGTTGATATCCATGTGGATAACGGTTGAGAGGAAATCTGGTTCGTAAATTTGGCATGAAGTCGACATATTTAAAAAATGAATTATTTGTAATGGGTATTTTTCGGATTTTAAATCACCGAGAATTTTTTTCCGCAATGTATGACTCAAGTTGAAATGAATTTTCTTTCTTTGTTGAAATGTTGATGACCGAAGCTCATAAAAGGAAAACTTTAACCACGGTCTGTATGAAAATTCGAGTCTAATTCGTCACGCTCGATGGCCCACTTAAATGAAAAAAATCATGTATTCTAGGAAATCGTACAGTAATTTTATTTAACTCTGCCAAAAATAACTGATCAGTATTAATTGTAGGTGAGTGAAAAAGTACCTACTTACTTAATGGAGATTTGCATTGGTACAATTTACCTACTTCCTGGTACTAATCTATGCTTAGTTAGCTAATATGTTGGTTTTTAATTACACGTTTTTATGTTTTAATTTTTAATTTTGGTCTAATGTCAAGTTTATGGAAATTTATAAATTTTATTAAGTTCTTTTGCAAATTTTCTATAATTTTAACTAATTTTTAGCGGAGTTCTTACTTTGAAAACGACAGCTACTATAGCCTTCCTGATTTGGGAAGAGTGGGGTCTTCAAATCTTTGCTTTGCAGACCATTTGTAATTATCTGGAAAATGTTCATTTTTTTAGTATACTATATACTGTGCGTCCGATTGAATCCCATGTAGATAAGTACCAACTTCCCTTCTATGATGATTCAAAATACATTCATGTTACACCACTGTCTACAAATGCGTTGTGATTGGTTGTGACAATAGAAATCAGTGTAACCAATATGTTGTATCATAGATTAACCATACATAGATAGCCCACCGGTATATCGAATTTATCACTCATAAATGTTGAAAAAGGAGCCAGAAAGTTTTTTATTAATATCTAGGCAAAAAATTGAGTTAGAGTGTTTCGAATGGCTTATTCGAAAGAGCTTAACATTTTATACATATTCAATACTAAATATTATTGCCATCGATGTGAGTCTCGAGTTATTTAAATAAAACTAATTCATTTTTTAGAGCGCCTCTGTGAATGAGCTCCAGTGCCCTATATCTTGAATTGTTTCCAAGATATTAGCAAAAAACGATCCCAACTCAGTTTTTGAGTGATAAAAATTTAACGTACGGTGGGCTATCTATGTATGTTTCATCTATGGTTGTATCTATTTGATTATTCATTAGAAGGGAATTTGGCGTTTCGCCTGCATGGGGTTCAATCGGACGCATGGTATATACCAGTGTTGTAGGAACAAACCAAAGAACGAGAACGAAGAACAACAAGAACGGAGAATTTTCATTGTTCCTGAGGAACAGGACAAAGAACGAGAACATAAAAGTGATATATCTGAAGAACAAAGAACAGAACGAGAACAGAATATTTTCAAACTGAAGGATCAAAGAACAAAACGAGAACCAACTAATGAACAATGTTGAGGTACAAAAACAAGAACAAGAACGATGTAATTTTTTGTTGTTCTTCGTTCTTTTGAAAGTTCATGATTTATTATAAAATTAATAGATATCATGAGGGGAAAGAGAAAATGAGAAACTTATACTTGAAAGCGAGCAAGTGCTACAGTATATGCCCATATAAGTATTTTTTTTTTTAATTATTAGATTCAATTAATTGATTTTAAATTTCAACAACAACATTAATTGTAAATACGTTATCAAAAAAAAGAAAGAAAGAAAGAAAGAAAGAACAAAAGAAAAAGTTGAAGAACGAGAACAGAACGAAGAACGAACAAGAACGAGACCATAAAGGATTGAAAGAACAAAGAACAGAACGAGAACGAGACCATAAAGGATTGAAAGAACGAAGAACGGAACGAGAACAGTTGAAACGTTGAGAATAAGAACGAGTCAGGAACAGGATCAAATGACTGGGTCTTTCCAGGAACGAGAACAGGAACAAGAACAGACCTATGTTCGTTCCTACAACACTGGTATATACATACATATTTTTCTTCCACGTGTAGCGTCGGCAGGTATTCATAAAATTTTCTCAGAACTAGATGAGAGAAACTTCTTAAAAATGCAAAAAAGGTAATTTTTTGTTTTTTTCGATACACCTAAAAATGGCGGCTCACTCCAATTTTGAGGACACCTAGAGAAGATACAAATAGCCTAAATTTTTGGTTTTTGATCTCATATGAAAAAGTAAGCCATAGACACTAACATATCCAAATTATAGCTTCCTAAGTGCATTTTGAGGGAAGGTAGAGTGAAAAACAGCTTTCTGAGGAAAATTTGAGTTATGAAATTTCTTGAATCTTCCATATCTCGTCACTGAATCAACCTTGAAAGGTCATACTTTGTATGTAAGATTAGCTGATAACCAAAATACGACTCTTCGAATTTACGTTAAAATGAATTGAAAATGGCGGATTATCAAAATTTGAGTAGAGCTTGAGTAATCTCAAATTGGTAAAAATGTGATTAATATGATCATTTAGGATAAGACGTTTAATATACCGTTAATTCAATTCCATACGTGATGGTGGAGGGAAGAAGGGGGGATATTGACCTTAAAATATGATGGAAGTAGATGAAAGGTCGGACATTTTTTATTATGGTATCACATAATAGAATCAGCTCAAGTGACAACTTATTCTGATTTTAGCTTCCCAAATGAATTTGGAGGGGAGTTTGAGGAAAAATGGCTTTTGTAGGGGAAATAGGGGTAGTATAGGAAATTTCATAAATCTTCCATACCTTCCTCACCAAATCGATCTAGAGAGCACAAACTTTGTATGTGTAGGGTTGGTTAATGACTAGAATATGATTTCTTTAATTTCGGCCAAAACGGATCCAAAATGGCAGATCGTAAAAATTTGAGGATGATTTGAGGTACCTCAAGTAGCTATAATTTGAAAAATATTTGTTTTAAATTTAGCTCCTTGAGTAGGTTCTGGAAAAAATAGGGTAAGAGTTTTCAGATTTGGTATTAGGGATGACCTGTAGTTAAAAACTCAGCCCCAGTAATGCGGCAAGGCTGCTTATTTTTTCCCCCCTTCAAATTATTGATTTTAGGGGGAAAAAAATAACCATCCGAAACACAAAGTTGATTTTACGATCATTATGCGCCTTTAATTTTTTTATTGGATTAATATTCTTCAAGCTCCAGTTATGTTGACATTCGAAAAAAAAATCATAGTTTTTTAAGCGTATCATTGTTGATTATTTATGTTGTATTATTAGGGTTGGCTGAATTTCGATTCTTTTTAATAAGTGAAGGTATATGAATACAATATGTAATTGTTAAATGACCTCAAAAAGACATCATAGAAATTTCAGCTCATAAACTCAATTTTAAACCTTTCAAAATGAAGTCAAAATTTTGAAAATTTCGAAATTTTCCAAAAAATAGATTTTTGGTAGCTGAAAATTTTTTCACCTTCCAACGTCATATTTTGTCGTACTAAGACTGAAAAAAATTTTAGACTTAAATTTTTTTCAAAAAGCAACAATTTTGGTTTCCGTCAAAAATGAACGACAAATAGGTAATACATGAGTGATATTCGTAGTATGGACTTAATTAGATTTTTTTTGCACTTGAGAGGTCAAATATACTCAATTTTTGTCGTACAGGGGTTCATATAGTCTGAGTTTTTTTATGCTAAAACATCTATACGAAGTAGTTTTGAAGCTATGTGATTTTGGGAAGCATTATGAAATAAAAATAGAGTGTATTTTCCTTCTTGAATCCGAAATATCCTATATTAAGTCCATAATGTGCACACGACCCATAAATCAGCCATTTGTCGTCCTCTCTTACAAATGACCG